>CM042691.1:304598099-305998336 GCA_023614405.1 Avena insularis | reverse complement strand
ATGGCGATGGACCTTCACCTCGTGAATAATTTCATGGAGTTCCTGGATCCCATCATGAATGAATCTGCCTTTAAGGAAGGCAAACTGGTATGGGTGCGTCAGACGCTCCATGAGAGGAGCTAACCTACGGGCACATACCTTGGACATGACCCTCTGGATCACATTGATCACCGTGATTGGCCTAAACTGCTGAATCTCCGTGGCTCCCACCACCTTGGGGATCAAAGTGATAACGCCAAAGTTCAGTCTCGACATCACGAGGGTACCGACATAGAACTCCTGAAACATGGGCATAACATCCCCCTGGATACTCTCCCAGAACTTCTGGAAGAAAATAACAGGAAGGCCATCCGGGCCCGGGGCCGAGTTAGCCTTCATCTCCATGATGGCCTGCTCGACCTCCGCTGGCAGAAATGGAAGCGTGAGCTCCATGTTTTCCGCATTGGAGACCCTGGCCCCCTCTGGCCAGAAGTCCCCGGCTAACGCGACCCCGGTATGGGTGCCAGCAGAAAAAAGCTCCTTGTAGAAGGAGTAAATATGGGAGGTGACGTCCTTGGCCTCCTCCAAGAGACGGCCGCCATCCCAGAGGCAGGGGATAGCAAATTTCCTACGCCTGCCATTAGCAATGACATGGAAGTAGGCGGTGTTCGCATCCCCTTTAAAGAGCCAGTTTTGACGGCTCCGTTGCCACCAAAAAGTCTCCTCCCCCCTAAAAATCTCCATGAGCGAATCCTCCAGCGCGTACCACTGGAGCCATTCCTCCATAGAGAGGCCTACCATGTCTGTTGCCCGATCTAAGTCCTGGATGGCCGTGAGGAGGTCACCTTTCTTGCGCCGGAGCGCGGCGCCAAGGTTAGCTCCCCACCCACGCATGAACTGCCGGGCCATCAGAGCACAGACGTGCCAAACATCTACCGTCGTGCGGGCTCTCTGGACCGTCAATACCACAGCGTTCCACTTGGCTTGTACCATTTCCACAAACCCCGGCTGCTGGAGCCAGAAGTTCTCAAAATGAAAACAGTTGAGCCTCGGCGGAGGCCCACCACCTGTCAAGAGGAGGAGAGGGCAATGATCCGACGCTACCCTAGTAAGCGCCCGAAAGGAGCATAGGGGGTAGGCCAGTTCCCACTCCACCGATACCAAGATCAGATCCAGCACACTCCTGATCGGGTCCACACGGTTGTTAGACCAGGTGAATCGATCCCCCACGCGGGGGATCTCACGCAGAGCAAGGTCGGCAATATAGTCATTGAACATCCGCATCCTAGAGAGGTCCACATTATCCGAGCTCTTCTCCTCCGGGGACCTAATAAGGTTAAAATCCCCAGCCACCACCACTGGACTAGTGCATCTCCCCACCTTGGCTGAGAGCTCAGCCAAGAAGTCCGGGGAACGACGATGGTCCGTAGGGCCATAGAGAATGATCACCTCCCAGCTAAGGTTCGATCGTCTATGGGTGAGGGCCATGCTCACAAAGAATTCCCCGCGGTCCATGTCCTCCACCTCGAAGGTATCCTCTTTAGCGCCTAAGAGAATCCCTCCAGAGTGTCCACTAGCCGGCAGCCAATGCCAAATAAACCTATGACGACTCAATCCCTGCAGCTCAGGGATCGAGAAGTCCTGCCTAATCGTCTCTTGCAAGCCCACAATGTCGACATCTTCCTGTCTCAAGTAGTCTCTCAACTGGTGCCTGCGACCTTCATTCCCAAAGCCCCGGATGTTCCGATCTAAAAGGAAAATCGGGCGACTCATTGGGGCAAGCAATCAGGGGGCCCCCTTACGGGGGACAGATCGGGCCCTACCACCTGTCGAGGGCCTGAACACGGGCTTGGGAGGCCTCCCCCGCCTCTCCCTCCTGGGGGGTTGTGAGAGAGGTCTCCTCACTCATCGGGCGAGGTGGGCTGCCCCCCTAGTCACCGGACCCTGTAGCCCGGTGCTAGCGGAGGACCGGGACCTGGACAGCCTCTCCTGCTCCGCCTGAGCACGAGAGGCCGCCAACACCCCATCGTATACCTCCTTCGCCTTTAGAGCCACGATCTGTTCCAGGCGGGGGCCGCGTTCCCCGCGGAACACAATCCCACAATCCCGGGCCACAATATCAAGCCGCTCCGGTGGGACATCTGCCAAAACCGAGAGCCTGGATCTGGAAGGAGGGGAGGAGATAGAAGGAGGAGGACAGGGGGGCACGACGTACCTGGGTCAAGGTTGCGGGAAGCCGCAAGCGCCTCCACCTGCGCCAGAACGGTCGGCTCCCTCCCCTCAGTACCAGTCCCGGCCCTCGCCGTGGCGATCCTGGCGCTCGCATGGGAGGGCGGTGGGGGAGGAGGCCTGGGATGCCGGGAGGGATGGACCTTGACCATCGCCTCGGGAGTGTCGGGGAAGACCGAGAGCGACGCACTAGCCGTGAGGACCGAGGTCGACGGGGCCCCGACCGATGGCTTCGTGGGCGAGGCGTGCGGAGAGCCCGGAGAGAGGGTGTAGCACACCGCCCCCGGAGAGCGAGGGGACGAAGGTGGAGCCACCACCATCCCCTCACTAGGAGAAGCCCGAGCCGGCGTGGGGTTGCCGCGCGAAGACTGCTGCAGCGCTGCCCATCCCGAGAGCCCCAAGGACTCCAGCCCCTCGCCCAGGTTCGACCCATATGGAGCTACGTCCATCTCTTTCAAAATCGGAGGATCAGGACGAAGGCACCTAGGGACGTCCACCGGGGGAAGAGCAAGGCTGAGGACCGGCTCCAGAGCCAGAGACGACACCGGCGGGTGGGCGCCTCCTGCCGGTGCCGGGGGGAGCCGCCCCCTGGCATCAGGTGCGGGCGCGGGGGGTCCAGGTCGTCCTCCGACCCATCCTCACTAGACAGGTCTGCCCCTCCATCCCGAGGGTCACGTCGGTGCTCCGAGAGGTCTGGAGACGGGGAGCGAGACCCCACCTCCTCCATCTCCAGCTCCACAGTAAGGGTCCTGCCCGGGGTGCCGAAGTAGAAAGGCGGGAGGGTGTAGTCCAGTTTGGCCGGATCCGGGTGCTTGACCTGGACCCGCCCCGGACCCTGGCCGCGAAGAGAGGCCACGTCGAAGCTCACAAACTTGCCAATGTCCTGGGTAATCAACTTGATGTACTTGTCCTGTCTTGCTTCCTCAGGGATGCCGTGAATGCGCACCCACACAGTCGAGAGGGCAGCGGTGGTGTCGGGGTGCACACACGAATCACGGATCGACACCTTGATGTTGTGGACAGGGAGAATCGTCCACTGGCTCCAGGAGAGGGCTCGTAGCGCCTCCCTGGACGGGAAGATCACCGAGAACACCATGGGGGCAGTCTCCCTCACGTTCCATACGAAGTCCGAGTCATACGGCCGTAACTCCGCACGGATGACGTCCTCGGTCACCTCCACCGACAGGGGCGGCTCCTGGACCGGCAGCACACGGATCTCGGCCAGGTTCTGGGGGATGGACAGCGCCACCTTCCCCAGGTCAATGTAGTAGAAGCCCAAGTCGATCCCGTGGCCCAGAAGCTCCAGGGTGGTGCGCTCGCGGTGAGGGGGGCGAGTAGTGCACGCCAGAACCCGGTGCGACGGGTCCCCACAGAACAAGCAGTGCTCCGGCTCCTTGCAGTCGGACCGGAAGTGGCCCACCTCCCCACAGTTGAAGCACCTGTTGCGAGAAGGTGACTTCGGGAGACCCCCACCTGTCGGAGCTGCAGCTGACTCCCCCTGAGTCAATCCGCGGCCCGAGCTCGGTGCGGCCAAGGGCTGCGCCATAGGAGGATGCCCAATCTGGCTTCCTCCCGTGGTCGCGCCACCCTACTGGGGTCCCGTTCCAGTCCCCTGCATCTTCCTCTTCTACTTGTTCTTCCTTTTGGGCCCTGATTGGGCCCCACCCGCTTGCGGCATGGGATTGGCATTCGACCGAACACCTTGAGGGCGCGGCGGCTCCCTGCCAGAGCGGTGACCCTGCCTGTCGGTGTTCCGGACAGCCCACGTCCTATGCTCAAGCTCCTGACGAAGCTCCTGCTCCCGTTGGCGACCCCCAGGGGAAGGCGCCCTGCGGACAGGGGACCGGCGGCCCGGCAAGCGACCCCGCTAGGGGCTCCTGGATCAGACTGGGGACCCAGCCGAGGCAGGCCTCCTCCTCATGAGTGCTTGGCACCGACCCTCCGGCTGCTCCTCGTGGCGCCGACCCTCGAGACGGGGCCACCCTCCTGACGCGCGGGCGACCGCCGGCCCACCGGCGAGCGGCATGCAGGGGGACGGTATGCCGCAGCAGCCTGGGGAGGACGGGGCTCAGGGGACGGCGGACGGGACCGGTGGTGGTGGCGCGGCGACGGGGAAGCGCTGGGAGAGGAGGAGCACCGGCGTTTCATGACGGCGGCGGCGAACGACAGTTCCAGGGGCGGCGGGGGGTGAGAGACACGCACAGACCGAGCCAAACGACCAAAACGACGGACGTCCACAGTGGATGCGGTGTGGGATAGGGTTAGGTTTGGGGCTCCCCGATGGATCCAGAGCCAGGCCCCCACCCGTGGTTTCGGCCTAGGAACGGCCCCGACGGCACGAGGTGATGCGGCCCGAAAATCCTGGCTGCGCCAAGGGAGGATGGGCCCACCGCGGAGGCAAGCGGCAAGATGGGCCGAAGCCCAGCCAGCCCATCCGCACCCCCTGGCGAGCCAGGGCAACCTCGTCCCCACTCCTGACCCCTGCTGTCCGATGCGGCAGCGCCGGCGCCACCGGGTCCGAGGAAGGAGCACCCAGGTAGGATTCAACGGCAGGGCAGCTCCCCACCGTCGAGCCCCGACCCCCGGGCTCCTCCAGAGCCGCCGTCAGGAAGTCAAGCCGCCGTCGCCGGAACCCGCCAGGTACCCACGACGAAGCCGACGCTCCCAGCTGCAAGCTCGGTGAACCACGGTGGCGGAGCCTCCTACGGGGCGGGCATGACCTAGCTCTGGCCAGAAAATCCCCCAACATCGGCAAATCCGTCCGCCCGCAGCGCGCCTCCGCCTCAGCGCGCTCGGCCTCCGCCTCGTCGACCTCGTCGGCCACATCCGCCCAGCGCCGCCCCCTGATGGACTCCGTCCCGCCAGCATCCACCACAGGGGACATCTTGCGAGGGGCAGACCCAGCGAACAGAGGTGCGGCGAGCTCAGGCCACCGGCGGCGAGGAGAGACCGGGCAGGCACAGCATCGCCAAGCAGTCGCCTTTCCTCGCGCACCACTCTCAATGGCTGCAGCGGTGCTCCTGGGCATCCGTGTGCGGCCGGGCCAGATTGGGCCAGGTGGGCCCATATCTGGCAGCATCCTCGTGTCTCGGTGAGCATGCCCGCTGTCCTAGGGATTACCTTTGTTGCGCAGGGTCATGGTAGCCGTGGTGGGGTGTCTCAGACCGGCGGTGGTCCAGCAAGTCCGGGTGAGCTTGGTGGCGATGGTGCTGCTGCTTGGCGGCAGGGATCGGCGGTGGCAGTGTTTCCCCCTATGGACAGAGGAGTAGGGCCTAGTGCTGGGTTGGTGTGTACGGGGCACCCTTGCTGCAGTGCGGCGGCGAGGCTTCACGAGCCTATTTGGGGTCGGCTAGGCTAGAGAGGGCCTGGTTTGCCCGGCCGCTGTATCCGGTCGGCTACCACCTTCAAGTGGTGGAGGTTGTTCCCTCCCGCGTGCTGATGTCATGCCGACCCGCGCTGAAGGTTTCCCTTTTTGGTCATATGGGCCTCACACCGGGGCCACGGTGAGACGGCGATGGTGACTTCAAGACCGTGGTGGCGCGTGCTTGTGGGCGACGAGTATGATGGAGCTATCCGAAGCGTCCGGGTGTGTGGTTTTTTGAGGGGTCGGGAGAAATCCTTGTCGTCATGACACCGACGTGGTGATGCCTGCGGGTGTCGCCGTCCTTCTTGAAGGGCGTCGGTCCCGTAGCGTATCAGGGGAAACACTAAGACCAGTCCGTGCAGCAGCGTCGTAGTAGTCGTCGTCTTCCTTCTTGGATGTGCTGCTTGGTACGCGACGACGTTTTGGAGCGCTAATAGTGTGGTGCTAATTCTTCGGAGGGCGCAACGGCTGCGGGTCACCCTCGTTTTCGTCGAGCCTCTGCCATCGTCTTTGTTTCCTTTTCTTTTTCTTTTCGTTTTCTTTTTTTTAATCTGTGGTTTCCTTTTGGGCGTTATGCTGTCTGGCCCAGCAGCGGTCTCAATCATGGTTGCTATATTTATATAGCTAGACGTATGCCTATTTCGAGAGATAAAATCCACTCTCGAGTATATATATCCAATGTCCAACTAGTCACTGTTACAGCATAGGGTACTTTGCATCACCTTCTATCAGGTGTTATGGCCGTACGCCCAAACATTTCTTCGCCCTTGCTCCTTTAGCACCGGGAAGGCTAGTGATGAGGCTGCTGCTCCTAGCTTACCAGATACCAGCGGTGTTCTCACCATAAGGATGAGACAAACCGTATCTCAGCGTCGAGAGATGCTGGTCCGCTACTGAAGAGGATACAGTCAAATGGGTTTTCCTGAAGCCGCTAATTCCCAAGTAATCTAAAGCGTAGGACTTCGACACGATTACTTCTCTGTTCTCTATGATTAGACGTTTTGATTAACTATTAGCCTACTCGAAACATGTTATAATATGGAACAGAGGTAATACTATACTAAGATATACTCCCTCCGTTTCAAAATATAAGATGTTTTAGGTTTATGAAGAAAATGAATCTAGACTTGTTTTAGTATTTATGTTCACTCAATTTTGGAACGAATCTATATACTAAAAGAAGTCTAGATTCATTTTTTTCACAAACCTAAAACATCTTATATTTTAAAACAGAGGGAGTATATAATTCACGCCAGTGAAAGAAACATGAAACCATAATAATAAAACTAAGTGAGGCGTGAATCGACGAGAAGCGACTAGCAAAAAAGACCTAGCTAAAGCCCATGGGGATACAAGCTTCCTTATATACGCATAACTAGAGGAGAATGAGTTAATGATAGTACTAGCACAAATTCACAATATATCTTTCTCCTCTGTGTATTTACTCGCCGGCTCTTCTTCTCCCTAAATTCTCCACTCCCAGAGAACAACGCTGCCGTCCCCGTGCTATTATAATTCCCAGATGGCCGCATCCATTAACGGAGACCTATTGCGCTATTTTTCTTCTTAATCTTCTCTCTTTCTATCCTCAATGTTACTGTATAGCTGTTTCCCTAGATGTTGGAGCCTTGGAGGCATCACCGCAAGATAGTATGTCTCCCTCCCTCCACTAAACCCGTTCCTCGTTTGATTCGTTGTTAAATAGCACGACTTCATGGCGACTGCTCCACATCTCCAATTCTACTCTTCTTTCTAAGGTCTTTCTTCAAGCCTTCATTGGATCTGATTCCCGAGCATATTAGGAGAAGAGAAGGAGGCGGCCGGATGGGAAATGATCATCATAGTATAAACAGAAGTCCTAAGTTTGCTTTCCTAATTATATATCTTAGGATATGACAAAAACTTTATGTAGCAATTAGTTTTGACTAGCTTAGATGAATTTTGCCACGCGTAGTGCAGGCAAAGTGGGCCGCAGCCCCACCAACTTTTAGATTATCAATGAAGGATTTTTTTTATAAGGTATAAATTAGGAAATTTAGAGCATTTTGTCTCCCTAGCCCGTTTTTCTTGTCACACTCCACCACTTCTTAGAAGATCGGTCTTTTCCCGATATTATTTACTAATACGATGCAATTCCTTGTACGGTTCCAAATAAATAATTTCAGTGTAAGTTTTGTAGTTCAAAGACCATCATTCTATCATATGTACTTACTGTATTGCTTTCGAAATACAATGCATTTTAAATATGGGTTTGTGAACAAGGCCCTTTTTGTTGTCTTGCCCCAGGGCCTCCGATATGTATGGACCGGCCCTGCTCAAGCCTACCGAAAAGCGTGACTCGGTAGATATTTCATATAGACTTGAGAATTAAATCTGTACGATAGTACGAGCCATGTCAACGAGATACGTAATTGGCGATGAATTAAATTTCATGTTTCCCGTAAAAAGTCTACTTATGATCTTCAAAATTAACTGTTCAAAGCAATGATCTGAGATACCACTTTTGCTCGCTCATTCATCCCACCTTTGCTCGCGCCACTGCTCTTGAAAGAAAAGAAACCTCATACTGTCACCCAATGTGAAGAAAGGCAAGAATGTAAATAAACTATGTGTCTCGAATTACATGAACACTATGGAAAATTACGATTTAGTTTCTGTTAAAAACATCAGAAAAATTCAGAAACAAGGATACAACCCTTAAGCAAAGTTCGAAGAAACATACTAATCTAATTTTTATCACTCCATGACAACACGTGGATATCTAGAGTCATGGAGCTTCAAGATTAAAGGCGTTGCCTTCAATGAAATCGACAAAACAACACCTTATTACATTGATAATCTAGTTTATTGAGATAGACAATGCGTCAAATCTACTCTTTATCTCCGATGGACTAGGTTGGTTAGCAGGAATACTTACCACCGGGACAGATATGCATCGTATACTGTATTCTTTTGCAACAAGCAAGTTTCAACTTATTTCCAAATTTTATTTTTATATAAATCATGTTCGTTAATTGTCTGCTATATTTTGGTAAACGCTCTATTCAATGGAAATACCATGCCGTACGTAGAGACACATATTTTTCCGGATTGCCTCCTCTGTGTCATGATCAGGATATTAATGTACTATGAATTATTGCATTTACCGGATGTGGTACCGGGAATCGTGTTATTGGTATAACAAGTAAATATTTTTGCCAATGTCATATCACAAAGCAAGAACCTCAGTTTGGCCTTTTTCACATAACGGTTTTCTTAGTGACTATGATTTTTCATGACTAGAATTATCATTTTTGTGTAGTTTTACTCATATCTTGCACTTGTACCGCATGGAAAAATAGGGTCATGAGCAGTTTGAAGAGCACACATGAATACTTCTCATTCACAAATCATGTGGCTCGTCCTGAGGCATGCTGCCATGTAAACAAACTAGGTAGGAAACGCGGCTTGCCGCTCGCTTGCCCGCACGGCATAAATAGCTGTTTTGGAAGACAATGAAGCAAGGATAATATACACAGGCAATCTTATTAGACATAGAGTTATTTTGTATGATAAGTAGAAGATAACGATGCTTCTGAGCCAACCTTACAATCAAAGAGGAAAATTTAAAGGACCCATGCTTTACAATCGGTATCTAAAAATCGACCAAATAAGAAACGCCTAAAAATGTAGAACACATAGAAGAAGCGAGAGTATAAAAATATATTAAAATAGTCAGAGACTTAAAGGAGTAGCATACAAATCCACAACGGGGATACATATCTTAGAGGATTATCAGCTGCAAAGCAACGATGATTAGATGATAAATGCAATTGTTTATACAAGCTTTAGATAACACGTATCTAAAAACAAAGGTAGATTATAAAGTCTAATGGTTCAACAGGAAGAAAAGAAAGGTGGTGTAATTACACAGTAAATCCAACTGCCCATACATGGTCTACATAAACGGCCTCTAAGATCATAGGCAGATCAAAAAGGCGAAGCCGGATATCTTAACCAGAAGTAAGAACGGGGTAGTGATAGTGCATATGTCTTAAGTTACATAATAGAGTCCTTTCTAAGTTTGGATGCACGTTAGAGGCCAGGAGGAGTTGCGATGTGGACACCCTTAAGCTGGAGATCGTTGTGAAAGAGGGGCTTGCCTAGACGGCGACTCCAGTTGTACCTGCTGCCGCGTCTTCCACAACATTTCCTCCTTCCTTGTTGGAACCACATTGGCCATCACTACACCAACCGGCACCGACTATTCCATGCCATGTTAATTTCACCTACCCGAAAGTGACAACACAGACGATACAAAGTCAGCAATCATATTTACAGAAACAATGTAATGTAAACAAATAAATGACCTAATCGCATCTTAACATGACTACCATGACAGTAGGGATGAGAAAACATCTTTTCTATTTCTAACCATCAAATAAGGATGTACATAAAAACAATTTTACAGTTAGCATACTATTCTGATACATACAATGTCTGATGTGAAGTAAATGTTTCCTTGTATAAGAACATAAACATGTCACTCTGAATAAAATGCATAATGCATATTTTCCTTTCGCTCTTGCTGCTGCAACCCTACCTTCAGGATGGTAGAACATAAATAGTTGTGCACTATAAGGTGCACGAACCAAAAAGAACATAACATAAAACTTATATAATTACCCAGAAGATCAACATTTCTAGGATGCAACTCGAGATCAAAAACACAATTTTAAATTATGGAAAATATTATCCATGCCCAGCTAGGTGAATTCAGGTAAACTTTAGTAAAAAAAGAACCTTATGAGATAATCTAGTTCACCTTAAAATGGTATTCAATTTGTTTTAAATCACTTTGATTAGGTATGTCATGTATTAGGGATATTATAACCGGGACAAAAGGGAGGCATCTCACGACCTGTGTGTTCTTGGCCATTGGATCACGCTTTGGGTACGTTTTCTGCCGTTGGATTCTCTATCTCATTTCGCATTGGGCCAAATATCCCTAGGGGATGCTCTTCTGGTGGTAAAATTGACCAGCTGTGATGAATTGGGAAAGAAAATACCCACCAAAGCACATTGGTAAGAACGACACCGAGAAATTGGTTCGCTCTGCTCATAAGAGAAAAAGCATCGGCCGATGAAGTAGGAGGAGGCGTCTCCTCCCATTCCGACCTTTCCTGTGCTAATAATATTGCGTCGTCGCCCTTGTGCTAGTGGCACCACCGCCGTTGACCAGGACCTCCAGCAGCGACTCCACACCCTAGACCTTGATCTAGACCAGTCGCGCCGTTCCACATACCTCGACCTGGACCTCGAGTGGTGGATCCACCGATACGGCGCAACCAGAACCGGCGATGTATACAGGCGCGCTGCTGTCCAAGGACAAGGGCTTATATTCGAATACCTCCAGGTATGTCCACACCTTTCCACATCTCTAGGTGTGCTGCTGCTAGCTGATATGTGAAGGCACGAACAAGCACGAACATATTTTTGTGTAGGGCAAGAATATGCAATAATTGAGTCCAAAATAGATGAGTAGTTATATTTGTTCATATTTACTATTGTGTTCATTGCTGCTACGACCTTACATAAATAAAACAGAGTGTGACACAATAGAGTGTACAGACCTTACAATTCCAATCCAGATTCTACAGAGTTATAATGGTCCAGAATGTATGGCTGCTAATACCTTACAATTCCAATCCAATCATCTAGTGAGCAGAGGGGCTGTGCAAAAAGAAAAGCTAGCACAGTTAAAAAGGAAACGACGTTACATCCGCTAGTATCATATCATCTAAAACTAACACATTGAACAAACTAAGATATGCAAACCATTGATGAATATAAGTATGTCACAGACAACCTACCCATTAAGATTGTCTTTTGAAACACAACATTATTGCATTATTAAATCATATTGTTATTAATATTCCCTGAACAAGCATCAAAATGCACCTGGTATAGCTAAACCGGCAATGATGAAAAGCATCCCTTGTTTAATAATGACCTAAGAAACAACAGAATCATCAAGAAACCAAGAAAACTACATCAGTCTTATCCTAAAAAGGGAAAACATATTAAGAAGTGCACAAGATTTCTAGCTAATGAGAATTATCTATGTCACATAATAACTAACACAATTAACCACAAATATAACATCAATAGCTAAAGAAAACTTCCCTCCACACGTGCTCATGAATAAACTTCCCCGCAGCATAACCACAGAATCCAGGCATTCCACAAATAAACTTTGGATATCTCCCAATGACACGTACTTTATGTTACTTGGCTGCGGGGGGAATTTTGTGGTTAGAGAGAAAACTCAAGCAACTAAAAATGCAAGGACATTAACCAAAACATCGCAGAAGTGCACGACAAATTCAGATTAGCCAGAGCTTCAGGCATGATGTCCTGATGATTTAATTCAGATTAGCATGCTTTTTCTCATCAGTAGTCTAGTGAATACATCATTGAACCGGAGAACCTACACAATGGCTAACTTTCAAGTACTAAACTAAAGCCCAAAAAAAAACTGAAACACATGAATAATAACATGCTATGAATATTGTACATGATAATTTATAGGAGATAGAATGTAAACATTATAGACCTGTATTTCTGAACACTACTATCAAGAACACACAACCCTTTTTTGCAGAATACAAAGTTCTACTCTTGAGATATGTCCAGGCTAGATAGGCTTGAAATGACCATGTACTAATCCGTGAACTAATCCTTTCGATCAATATACAATCTGAAAAAACGTACACCCGCTCGTTTTCTTCAACACATCATGTTAAACAAATCTGACAAACTCTAATGGATGTACACACGACCTAAATTTGTCTCGATTTATTTTACCATTCATACAAGAAATTAGTAATGAGATGTCTGCTAGTTGGCTCAATGGAATTTACTTATGTCCTCACGATGGGATTGAGTTACTGAGTCTAGAATGAGAAAGAAAAAATGGATGTATCTGGTCATCATGATAACGGATACCTGCCTATACCGTGGTCTACCATGGTTGCTGCTGTTGGTAATATGCATATACATGATGGAAACCATGCATGTTTGGATCCTCATTACACCAACCATAATTCAGAACAGAGACTTCATATTTTCCATGGTACTCACTGTTCCATTCACCCTGCTCATATTTGTGATTGAAGAGTATGTGTCTCAATGAATAAAACTCGGAACAATTTGGCCAGCAAAAGTCAGAAGTTAACAAACGAGAGGAAAAAGCTACCTGCTTATTAGCAACCCGACGACCCCAGGCCCAGCTAACCCTTATGTTTTTATGTCGTAGCTTGCTTACATTCAGAAGTCTCATAGCCTCCTCAGCTGACGCCCTGCACATGCCTAAAAGTAAAAATTTCGACTATCCGTGAAAAGAACCTGGGTACATTACGGAGGGTATGACGGACCAATAAGGACCTAGTCAATTCAGTCTATCCATGCCAAGAATTGCAATAGTCTTCTTCTAGCATCGCCCTTTTTTCATTTTAGAGAAATGTGAACATAAGAAATTTTTAACAAAATGGGTAGCGTGCCTATAATTTCCTTCACAAAGAGATATGAAAGCGAGCAATAATCAGTTAGCATAGTATTCTTAAACTGTACATATTTTTCGGCGACCAGTTGACCATGGCTGAAAACATCACGTAACTTGGTGTTCTATAGCACATCCTGAAATGAAAATGGACACCGTGATAAAAGGGGGCTTATTTCTCTATGGATAGTACGATTGTGCACAATGCTAAACTAAAGTAAAATAATTACATGGCAACATGTATAAATGAGCAAGAAACTGTTTTTCTAATCCTAAATATCTTTATATCTACTGCCCATTCTCCTAGAAATCATAAGACAATCCATGCTACTTGGCCATCAACAGCATATTTTTAAATCTGACCACTGCTCCGATGCAACTATGATATTGTTTTGGACACTATACATCTTCTAACACATTTCTCGGGTTCATTAACTTTTCTAGATGCGGTATAAGGAACCTAAAAATCTTCCAATTCTTCCTTCTGAAAGCACGATAAAAAACAGAATGGCATCATGTTGCACAATACCATGGTAAACCGCATAGAAGTGGAGGATGGCGCCGATCTCACGCGGTGCTTCCCTTGTGGTGGACGGCGTCGAACGGAGTAGTAGGGAGCCGACGACACAGAAGTGGAGGACGATGTTGATTTTTGGCAACTGGGCGGAGAAGAAGCGACTTCCTGGGAGCCATCCGCGCACAAGTGTGCACATGTATAATGCATCAATAATTTCTATGGTCCAGCCCAATATCTCAAATTTCCTGATAGTAATTTTCTTAGATCAAGTGGTTCCTCCAGGCTCCTGCCATGAAACAGAAGACTGTACAAGAGAGCAACATCTCAAATTCTATGCATGGAAAACATCTAAGAAGAAAATGGGTGTTGGAGATGAGCTATAAATAAACGAACTGAAGCAGAGAGCAGGGGATCATTAGGTAATCAACTATACCTCGCTACTGTGTTTGTGCGTCTAAGCGACCGACCAACAATACTACAATCTCCTTTCTAATGAGTGAATAATGCTCCTGTAAGCACACAAATTGCTCCAATCAAATGCATGCTTCTCATGAATTAACAATCTAATGTTGTAATTAAGCATAGACCAATGACTTACCTGAAAGTCACAGACCTAACGAATTAAGGATGTGTGATATGAATTAAGAATAAAAAGGCAAGGATGCGTGGATGATCTATGTCCTGATCATTCTATCTTCCTGGTTCCTGCCACCGCCGAGCCAGGAGGAACAACCATCTTCTCTTCGACAATGGAAGACATAGAGCTCAAATCAGCTAGAAGCAGACTGGGAATTAACCTACACACACAAATGAAAAATTGCTCAGTACAAAGGCGAATATACATCTATGATATAATTACAAGTTCTATTCCTTCGTATGGACATGCTCTTGTTTATTTTTCTCTCACATAGATGATTTGCCTACTGTAGTGCTCTAAAAAATTAGAGAAGGCATGCGGACAGGAGTGGCCTAGTACCAAATCAAGGGAGGGGGATTTAGGTAATTGAGTTGGCATGGTGGTCGACGGAATAGATGCACTGCAAACAGGAGGGTACCCACCACACCTAGCCCATTTTGAAAAGAAAAAAACCCACCACACCTAGCAACACAACAAACCTGCAAGATCAGTGCCTATCTCACCAATGGAAACCCATAAACAACACATAATCCTACCTAACCACCCTTACAACCTAACAAAATTATGTTTTTTGAAGCCACAACAGTCCTAGACCTAGATCCTCGACACATACTCAAATATTCAGAATTCCTCGATATTAGTCATATGGAGCATGCACATCTCTACAAATCCTACAAACTGAAGCGCGATCAACACTGAGTATGTACAAATCGAGTGTGGGTCATGAAAGCTGGACCAAAATACACATCATGAACAACAGCTTGTTAATGGTCAAATCAAATAGAACTTCGGAGGTGCAGGATTCAATCAAACATCGGCCTATTAATACACACATGAGTTCTTATCCAGTGAATATACGAACATCTCTGAGGAAGCAACCCTGACTAATCTTGAGCAGGTTGAGTAAGGTCTAAGGAATATATTGCAACTTAAAAGAGGGAGATCTAGGAGAGGGCATAGGTACCATATTTTTGCAGAGGGACCACGATGAAGATTTTGGGGTTGATTTTGATGTCATTCTCCACGTATGGTCACGTGCCCCTCTACCCCCTCCTCCTCACGATCTCTCGACCAGCTCCTCACCTCACCCCTGATGCGACCTGTACCTGTAAGAGGAAGAGAATCAGATGGAGGAAGGGACAAGCTCTACTGAGTGAGAGAGAGAGAGAGAGAGAGAGAGAGAGAGAGAGAGAGAGAGAGAGAGATTGGTGACGCCCCTTTCATGGCCACGGCTGCACCTCATCCTCCACTGCTATGCTGCCATGGTCCCCTAGAAAAGATAGTGAGCCAAGAAAAGATTGAGATGCGAGAGACTAACCTGTCCTGCAGGTGCCGTCGGGGCGAGTCGAGGACGAGGGCACCTTCCGAGCTGCAGTAGTGGAAAACGAGCTCGGGAGGTTGCCATGGTTGCCGCCTCCCCCGAGTCACACACTCCTTTACGCCGCGAACCCCTCCTAGACGCTTCCAGCGGGCTGCCCTAGCTGCTGTTGCCGCCGATGAGGACGAGCGTGGCCGCTGCCGGCGTGCTTGGGAACGAGGTAGACAAGGAGGCCACCATGGCCGCCCTTGGCTGCCCTTGTTGCTGTCGGAGGACGAATGGGGTAGATGAGGAGAGGGCATCGTGGTCGCGCGCCGCCACGGGAGAGTCGAGGGAGACGAGGGGAAAGGGAGAGAGGGTTTGGGGACCAGGGGTAAGTGGCGTGGAAAGACCATTGTGCCCCTTAGCGGGCAGCATAACCACGGGATGCCACCGCGCCGCCGTCCTCTCTTTGCAGTCACACACAACGATACGTAGAGGACGTCTCCGACCGGCGGGCCCGCCAAAACGCAGGCCCTCAAATCAGTGAGAGAGGCCAGGATTCTGTAGGTGAATGAAGATGCAGGCTGAAAAAGGACGATCCTGATCGCTTTGGCAGCCCAATCTGACGGCAAGGAGGACACATGGCCTCTAAAAGCTTTTTTGGGGGACTAGAATATTACTTCTTGATGTGAGCTCCAGATTAAACCTCCCTGTGCAACATTTCGTACCTACCGAAGGAAACATAGCGACGGAGAAACGACCACTGTTCACCCAGCGCAATAAACAATTTGCCGTGCACCAGCGGCAGTAACCAGCAGGGTTCGTCCAGCTCGCTGACATTTTTCTGATGCCGCTCATTCCGGAGGCAGTTTGGTGCAAGCCTGGCTGACATTCTTGTTGAAATGTCCCGTTTATACAGATCATGACCTAGCCCATCGAAGAAAGTTCGACCGTGTTATGAAGGAAAGAAACGAGGTGAGTAACTTAATCACAACGTTGACACGTTCACTTGGTAGCTGATCGTGTTCAAAGCCTAATTCGGCACCAGTCTAAGTGCTAGTACCAAGAAAGAAAGACATGCCTAAGTAACGATAGAGGCAGGGCATATAGGAATATATATAGTTCCAAGCTGAGAGATATACTATGGGCATTTCGTCAAAAGAAATGTGGGACATGCTTTTGAGTTGGCAGGTGAGTAAGTACTTCCACGAGTAATGGTGGGCAGGCGACTATTGTTTCGGGTGGAAAACTAGAGACATCAACAAGCGTGTCAGGCTCTGTGTATCAGTAAAGTGCGGATATATTTTTTGTCCAACTTATGGAGTGCAACTATCAAGTATGATAGTTCAAGTCTGGACACACCCCCACTGCACCACATTGTATTGGATGTTCTCGGGTTATGATCGTTTCATCTCCATGAAAAGGAAAATGGTAAGCTGTAGTTCAGCTACATTTAGTTCCATCAGAGCTGGCATCGTAGGAACATGCTATTATCTTCTACAAACGCCTTTGCAAGATTACATTTGTCTAACTAAAATGTGGTTGATCATTGCCACTCTTAAATAAATTGTATAAATCATTAGGTGACCTATATTAACAGAGGCAGCGGTGTATGTAAATCTGCATATTAACTTGGGTAGAAGCACCAGCGGCTGAGCATGCGAATATGCATACAAGTAACATTAACAGAGGCAGCGGTGTATGTAAATCTGTATATCATTACATGAGCTCCAATCGCCTCTGCTGTTGCTACCCATGATTCTAGAAGCAGTAAATATGACCAATTTGCTTGCGAAATGGTAGGTTTAGACAATGTCTCGAAACAGAGTAGAGGTTGACATGAGGAGGTTTGTGGTGAAATGCGAGCTATAACCTATACCTCGCTTGGTAAACAAAGAAGTCGTGGCACCCCACACAAGACAAAAACAAATGAATATCTGAGTAGCCTAGAGTACTATACACAATTTCCGTTGTCTTAAGTTGGTTCAAAGTTTCCCTGAGTCCCAGGCTACGATCATAAATGATAAGACAAGATATTCTATGAATTAGTACTCTAGTACTATATAGTAACATGCACATGTTACTCCATTTTTATGTCCTTTAAACCGGGACAGAGAAAATAGTTAATGTTACTATCTTCATAGTGCAAAGTAACATGTGGATGGTGTCATGCAAAGACTAATTAATTAGATTGTAGAGTCATATGGTCTTGGTATGTGCGATGTTATGGTAAATAGCTAAGTTACTATCTCCTCTCTTTCTTCATTAATTATCATGCCATGTCATCAATTTGCTTATTTGGCATTGCATGTACATGCATGTTACTAGCTAAGTTATTCCTACTATAACTAGCCTTAGTAGAAATAGGTAATATAGACAGGAGTACATTTTCCTAGAAAAAAATACTCTCTCCGGATAAAAGATGCTGTGAATTTATCTAAATTTCAATGAACTCTATATAGTAAATAGTAGATAGATATATTCAAATTTAGACAAATTTGTGACATCCTTTTCAGGACGAAGGGAGTACAATATACTAAAATTTGCCTAACTTTCCTCCCTATCCGGCAAGGTCACATGGTCTCAGCTCCGCCTCTTGGTCAATGGTTACTCCTTGTAGCTCTGCTGAATTACCGTGTTGCTGAGTGGTACATGTTGCCGCCGATTAGTAGCACCGTGAGGGAGAAAAGACTGTTTCTCCATGAGCAATACAATTTGTAGCCAATCGGCAATAGTAACCGCTGTGTTGTTTCCGACTTGCTGATATTTTTCTGATGCCACTCATTCCTAGGCAGGGGCGAAGTTTTCTGGTGGACTTCCCCTATTGTATAGATCAAGACCTACACCACTAAATAAAGTTCAACCATAGGAAGGAAAAAAGCACGAAGGGCTAGGCAGTGAGTAGCATAATTGTATTGTGGATGCTCAGAATCTTACTCGTGTGTGCCAGGATGATTGGCTAACACAACAACCTTTTAAGAATGAAAGATATGCGCAAGTAACATTACATGCAGAGCGTAGGAAGGCAGACAACGAATTCCAAGCCAGTGGATATGTTTATATATGTGTGAAATATAAGTTCAAGTCGGTAGATGAAAAATGTAATTCTACGAGCAGCATTGGCCTGGTGGCCCCTATTTTCTATTGACCACTAGAGATCAGTAAATAGTATTTATGTGTACATAAATTTACCGTACAAGGCTACTAGTTAGACCAAATATGAACTCGAGCAAAGTGTAAGTTTAAAGATACTCCCACCTACACCACATTATTTTGTATGTTCTCAGCTAGGTCCATTTCATCTCCATCAAAAGGAAAATCGTAAAATGTGTTTCAACCGCTATAATTAGTTACCATTGCTCGCAGACATCATCATAAGAACATGCCATGATGTAGTACTAGTGCCTTCAAAAATATTTAATTTAATCAATCAAAATGTGCTGATTAGACTTTGACACATTAAAAATATTGACATGTTCAATTCCCGTAAGTGATGCTAGTACTTTGATACGGATGGAGCAATACATTTCCATATATAAATTTTGAAGTTAGGCTAAAATTTAGTCGTCGGTGCCATTCAATGCAATTCCTCAAATCAAAAGGTAGGGACTCTACAAAATAACTCGGGTGCATCTTAAAGCAACTCAACAATTGATACAGAGATATTTAGTGCCCAACAAGTCGCTATAGCACCATATAATCCTTTTAAATCGTATTGTATCAGGTCTAAAGCATGATCAGACATTTCATCGTTGCTATTGCCTCTTTATATTTGGTATCGTTCTCTTCTTTTATTTTCTG
This sequence comes from Avena insularis, assembly GCA_023614405.1. Taxonomy (NCBI): domain Eukaryota; kingdom Viridiplantae; phylum Streptophyta; class Magnoliopsida; order Poales; family Poaceae; genus Avena; species Avena insularis. The sequence goes on along the minus strand of CM042691.1, from coordinate 305,978,969 downwards.
TAGGTACCAAGTGCGTTACATGCATCGATGAACTGGTAGTTATGAGAAGTGTGCTACACCTTGCATGCTGATCTTGAGTCTAGGAGATATAAGTAAGAAGAAGGTACGTGCATGCACTCCCGCAAAGTTGGAGATGACCCTGAACCTGAAGGACATATTTCAAGAAGTCGGTAAGAAATAGACGACAACTTTTATCTCAATGAGGGACGCCATGGACACCATTCAGCTGCTAAAAGAGGATATGTTGAACAGTCTGTCCCGACGCCACTCATTTCTAACTCTGAAGTGATATCTATCTACCGTACTACAGACACCAAAGGAGGATCTGTTGAACAGTCTGTCCTGACACCGCTCATTTCTAACTCCGAAGTGATATCTATCAACCGTACAACAGACACAGAGTTCATGCCAGAGGAAGCATGTTAAAGAAACAATCAAACTAAGTGAGACGTGTATTGACGAGAGAATCAACCTAGGAAATGAAAAGGTTGAATGGGATAAGCTTCTTTAAATATGCAAAACTAGAAATGAATGGGCGAATGGTCATTTAAGCAGAAATTCTGAGCAAACATTTTTCAAGAAAAGAAACTCAAGTTATGGGTGAAAGATATACATACACCAGAGTATATTGATGAGTAAGAATGTGCGAGCAATGTTTATGTGATGTGTCATCACATTGGCAATATATTAAATTATTTTATTTTTTTGAAAAAAATCTACTTGCAACCCTCATAAAGAACGGTTCAAAGCAATGGTCCGAACTATTATCGTACACTAGGCCATTCTACAATTAGTCTATACTAGTACTTAAAGGATCTCATGAGCTGTCAAAAGGTGTCACAAATCTAGCCAAGCGATGCACATTCCGCCATAGCTAGCTATTGTGCAATAGCCACCGGCAATGGATCGTGTTGGCAGTAGCTCTCCCTACTATCTCTTCGGTTATCCTGCTTCCTCTGGCTATATGCGGGTACTCCTGATCTATTCATTGGATCCTTGGTGGATACGAGAGACCGAGACCCAAGCATTCTCCTCGTGGTAGAGGTAGCGATGGGGGCTTGGTAGTGTTGAGCCTTTGACGTCCTTTGTCCGGTGCTGGTAGGTGGCGCCTTTTGGGTGACAAACGGTGGAAGCCTCCCTACTATTCATCAATAATGGCAATGTGCTATCTAATCCTCAATCATCCATCCCACATACCACAGCACACTCCATCCCTTTCCACAAAAAAAAACCAGTGACATGCCGCTCGGTGGAAGAAAGACAAAGAAAGAAAGGAAAAAAATGTCGTCTCGGATTACAAGGAAAACCGTTGAAAAAAATCAGAAAAGACAGAAAACAAGCATACAATTGGGAAGCAAAGTTCAAAGCAACACGCTCAATAACTTTTATCTTGGCGTAGAACTCACATGTATTTAGCTATTAAATACTAATGAGCAGAGTCAAAGAGCTTAAAAATTGATGATGCTACATTGTAATATAATCTAGTTTAAATATATATACAATGCATAAAATATGCCTTTGATCCAAATTATTGGTTACAGTTTAGTTAAAATGTTATCTAAAATTTGTCTAGATCCACTGAATCTGCGACAAATAATTTGGATCGGAAGAGTACAAGAATCCAATACCCACAAAAAGGTGACATAGTAAGGGATAAAAGATCGCCATTCTCCCAGCATGCTAAACAATTTTCTGTGCACTAGCGACAGTAATCGGTGATGGCTCTCCAACTCGCTGACATTTTCTTGACACGCTCATTCCGGAGGCAATTTGGTTTTTGCCTGACTGGTTGAGTTTCTCAATTGTATTGATTAAGACCTATACTCTTGAAGAAATTCTAATATTGGAAGGATAATTATATCGATGTTTAGAATACTAATTCAGAAAAAAAGAACATTCACAAGTAACTATAGATGCAGGGCATAGGGAGACAATGAACTCTAAGCCGAGAGATATATATGTAGACATGAGTTTGAGTTGGTAGGTGAAAAAGTAATTCTATGGTGTGATGGATCCTTGTTTCATGAAGAAAAATAAAGACTGCAGTTAGGCTGTGAGACTCTATGTACCATTAAAGAGCAGGAGTATTTTTCATGTCTAGGAAAATTTACAGTACTGGCTAGACCAATATGAGCTCCAGCCAAGTTTAAGTGCCCCCACTAGACCACATAATATTGTATGTTCTCCGGTTTTCATCATTTAATCTCCACATATAGAAAATAAAATTTTAAGCTATGTTTCAGCCGATATTTATTTACAATCAAAGTTGGCATTGTAGCAACATGTTACTATCGTGTACTAACTCCCTTACAAGATTATATTTGTCTGAATGAAATGTGGATTGATCATTAACAGTCCAGAGTATTGCTACTTTAAAATCATTAGATGACCTATTACATCAGTACAACTCAATGTAAGTCGTTGGCAGACAAGCCAAAAATAGGGATGAAGAGATGGGAAAGTTGTGACCGACAGCACCATGACAGGTGCACTCCCACACTTTTTTGAGTTTTTCTTTTTGTGTCTCTCAAACTTTATAACATATGGATTTGAAACTTTGCACATTACTGAAAAAAATACAACTAGAATGTGGTAAAAATATTTGGGGAATCATTTATACAATTAAAAATTTAAAATATTTTAAATTCAAAACAAACTCTTTAAATATATACATAAAAATCACAAACTGTTTTTCCCACATTCTATATCAAATGTTTCAATGAGCTGCGAAGTTTCAAGTTCAAAAATTGTATGGTGTGAGAGACACAAAAGAGAAGTTGTCTGAGGAAAAAAATGGCTAGCGGCGAATCTTGACGCACCTATGAACAACCCAAATTGGGATGTACAGTCGAGTGCCTGCTCATAAAATCCACTCTCAAGTATATGTATCCAATGTCCAACTAGTCACTGTTACAACATAGGGTACTTGGCATCACCTGCTATCAGGTGTTATGGCCGTACGCCCAAACATTTCTTCGCCCTAGATTCTTCCTTAGCACCAGGAAGGCTAGTGACGCTGCTGCTCCTAGCTTACCAGATACTAGCGGTGTTCTCACCATAAGGATGAGACAAACAGTATCTCAGCGTTGAGAGATGCTGGTCCGCTACTGAAGAGGATACAGTCAAATGGGTTTTCCTGAAGCCGCTAATTCCCAAGTAATCTAAAGCGTAGGACTTCGACACGATTACTCCTCTATTCTGTATGATTAGACGTTTTGATGAACTATTAGCCTACTCGAAACATGTTATAATATGGAACAGATGTAGTACTATACTAAGATATATATATAATTCACGCCAGTGAAAGAAACATGGAACCATAATAATAAAACTAAGTGAGGCGTGAATCGACGAGAAGCAACTAGCAAAAAAGACCTAGCTAAATCCCATGGGGATACAAGCTTCCTTATATACGCATAAGTAGAGGTGAATGAGTTAATGATAGTACTAACACAAATTCAAAATATATTTTTTTCTTTTAAAGAAAAGGAACTCAAGCCTACCAAAAAACATGACTCGGTAGATATTTCGTTTAGACTTTAGAATTAAATCGGTACGAGCCATGTCAACGGGATATGTAATTGGTGATGGATTAAATTTCATGTTTCCCGTAAAAGGTCTACTTATGATCTTAAAAATTACTATTCCAAGCAATGATCTGAGATGCCACTTTTGCTCGCCCATTCATCCCACCTTTGCTTGCTCCACTGCTCTTGAAAGAAAAGAAACCTCATACTGTCACCCAATGTGAAGAAAGGCAAGAATGTAAATAAAATCTTTGTCTAGAATTACACGAACACTATGGAAAATTATGATTTAATTTATGTTAAAAACATCATAAAAATTCAGAAATAAGGATACAACCATTAAGCAAAGTTCGAAGCAACATGCTGATCTAATTTTTATCATTCCATGACAACACGCGGATATCTAAACACTAGAGTCATGGAGCTTCAAGATTAAAGGCGTTGCCTTCGACGAAATCGACAATACAACACCTTACATTGGAACGATAATCTGGTTTACTGAGATAGACAATGTGTCAAATCTGCGCTTTATCTACGATGGACTAGGTAAACATCCACGCTCCTAACAATTCAAAGATAGGCTGGTTAGCAGGAATACTTACCACTGGGATAGATCTGCATCGTATACTATATAATTTTGCAACAAGCACATGAACGGTTACACGTGTTTCAACTTATTTTCAAAAATTTAATTTTATCGGAACTAGCAAGGTGGCCCTCGCAAATGCGAGGGCAACATATTTTGGTATGTTAAAGCTGACTAATAAATAGATAACTGAAATTCAAATTATGTGATAGAAATAATATATTTATAATGACCGTAATGATATGATATATGTGGAGAAAGATTAATCATCTTTAACTTGTGACAAATGATTATTAGGTCGCCTTCGAAAGCACCATACTAACTACCATATGTATCATGGGCCATGTGTTGGAGATATGCCCAAGAGGCAATAATAAAGTGGTTATTATCATATCTTCATACTTATGATAAATGTTTACATACCATGCTATAATTGTATTAACAGGAAACATTAATACTTGTGTGATTTGTAAACATAAAAGAGTCCCTAGTAAAGCCTCTTGTTAAACTAGCTTGTTGGTTAATATATGATCATGGTTTCCTGATCATGAACATAGAGATGTTATTAACAACAAGGTCATATCATTAGGAGAATGATATGATGGACATACTCCTATAGTTAAGCATAGCATAAAGATCAAGTCATTTAATATAGTTTATTTGCTATAAGCTTTCTGATACATAGTAACCTAATTCCTTCGACCATGAGATCATGTTAATCACCATCACCGGAAGGATGCTTTGATAACATCAAACACCACACCGTAACTGGGTGGCTATAAAGGTGGCATTGAGTGTTCGGAAAGTATGTGTTGAGGCACATGGATCAAGAGTGGGATTTGTCCATCCATATGACGGATAGATATACTCTGGGCCCTCTCGGTGGAATGTCATCCAATTAGCTTGCAAGCATGTGACTGGTTCACAAGGGATCACATACCAGGAGCGAGAAAGAGTACTTATCGATGCGAGGTTGAACTAGGTATGCAGAGATACCGACGATCAAAACCTCGGATAAGTAAACTATCGTGAGACAAAGGGAAATTGGTATCGTATGTAAGTGGTTCATTCGATTGCAAAGTAATCATAGAAATATGTGGGAGCCATATGAATTTCCAGATTCCTCTATTGGTTATTGTTCGGAGAAGTGTCTCGATCATGTCCGCATAATTCACGAACCGTAGGGAGACACACTTAAGGATTCGACGTTGTTGAGTAGTTATGGAATGATGAGTAAGAGACCGAATGTTGTTCAGAGTCTCGGATGGGATCCGGGATATCACGAGGAGATCCGGAATGGTCCGGAGAATAAGATTCATATAAGTAAAGTCCTGTTTCGGGGTTGGAGAATGGTTCCGGTGTTTTCATCGGGAATGTTCTAGAAGGTTCCGGAATGTCTGGCACTCCAGAGGGGAAGGGTATATGAATGTGTCATAACAAGTTGGAATGATTGCATCATGTACTATGTGTCATCGCTGAACAAAATAAAGGGATAAATCAAATCCTAGTTTGAAAAGTCAAACGCCAATTTGAAAAGTCAAACGGCTGTTTTGTTTGGTGGAGGGAGAGTAGGAAACCTACTTGGGGAGGAAGTCCCTCTCCCTCCACATGGCAAGGAGGCCGAGTTGGGGAGGGACTCCCCTCCCCTGGCGCGCCCCCTCCACCTATATAAGGAGGGGCAGGGCTCCCCTCCTAGACCTACACCTTGCCCCTCTAAATCCTAACCCTAGCCGCCGCCGGCCACCATAGCCGTCGCTGCCCTAGGGTTTCTCCCAAGCTGCCGAGTTGGGGATTCTACTTGCCCTAGACGCCGGCCTAGCTCCCTCTACTTGGTGCCTCTAAACCCTAGATCGCCAAGCCTCTCTCATAATCCACCATACTCGCTCCGGCTTAAGGCGAAGCCCTGCGAGATCTCCCCACTACTTCCGGTACCACGCCGTCGTCTTTAGGAATCGCGAGAGAGTGCTACAACCTCCGCTGGAACAAGGGAGAGGAAGGTCTTCGTCAGTACGAACATGTGACCGACTGCGTAAAGCGCTGCTTGGAGCAGTAGGAAGAATCGTCTACGCGATCTTGAGATCGGCAAGAGTACGACTACATCACCCACGAGAATCTGCTCTCGTTAAACACTTTGGAATCTTCAAGGGTGAGTTATTCCATCGACCCGTTGCTACAATCTAGTAGATAGATCTTGGCTTGTTTGTTTGTATGCGGTAGAAATTTTTTGTTTTCCATGCTACGAACCCCTACAGTGGTATCAGAGCCGTGTCTATATGTAGATCTGTTGCACGAGTAGAACACAATGGTCATTGTGGGCGTTGATGCTTTTGTTGTCGATTGCTTCTTGTGTACTTTGCATCTTGCGGGATGGTGGGATGAAGCGGCCCGGGCTAACCTTACATGACATCGTTCATGAGACTTGCTCCACGCTCAACATGCAACTTGTATTGCATAAGTGGCTTTGCGGGTGCCTGTTTCTCCCAACATAGTTAAGATTCAATTTACAACGAGTGATTGACAATACTAGTATCAATGTTGTGGTTCTTGTTCGTAAGTTAAAACGACACTTATCGAAAGCCCCAAACCACGTAAAACATGCAAAGAAAGTAGAGGCGTCTAACTTTGTTTTGCAGGGGTGTGCTGTGATGTGATATGGCCATGATTTTGATTATATTTGATGTATGCAATGTTCCTTATTGTAAGTTGGCAACGGCGGAAACCATATGGTTGTCTTTAAATTCTGTTAAGACCCGCGTGTCTATTCAAAGTAGTTTTAATAGTTGAAGCTGGTGGACGACAACCATGGAGCGGCGTCATTGACCTTGATGCAATGCCGGTGATGATGGAGATCATGTTCGTGCTTGAAGATGGAGATCGGAAGCACAAAGAAGAAAGGCCATATCATATCACATATTATGAATTGCATGTGATGTTAATCTTTTTATGCATCTTGTATTGCTTAGTTCACGATGGTAGCATTATAAGATGATCCCTCAAGCACAAAATTTCAAGTTTTAAAGTGTTCATCCTTAGTAAGCACCGTTGCTAAAGCTCGTTGTTTCGAAGCACCACGTGATGATCGGGTGTGTTAGATTCTGCGAGTGTATACAACGTGAGCAAGCCAGATTTGCTCATGCGGAAGCTAAGGTTTGATCTTAACGAGCCTAGCATGTACAGACATGGTCTCGGAACACGAATCACCGAAAGGTAAAGCATGAGTCATATAGTAGATATGATGAACATGTTGATTGTTCACCATTGAAGCTACATCAACTCTCGTGATGATCGGTTTTGATGTGGTGGATTTGGTTCGTGTGATCACTAAAACAATGTGAGGGATATTATTTTGAGTGGGAGTTCAACAACAATTTGATTAAAAGTTGAACACTATTTATCATAAATTAAATCAAAGTGAATTTGCATAGTTGTTGTAGTCATTGGCATCCGTTTACCACCTTGCGCTTAGTTATAATTGAGATGATAAAACTATAGAATTCTGGTTAGTTACTTTACGAACTGGTATCGTATTGTTTTGAAGTGTTAATCTAAAGTTTAAAAGTCCTATTGCAAACTTTCAATAAGTTCCGGTTACAGCATGAAGTTTAATAATTGGTATTAAATCAAGAGTGACAATTCCAGTGTTAGTATATAAGTATCATGTTCATCTCCATGATTCTTGATATTCGAAAGATAGTTTCAATATCAAGGTAATCTAGGAGTTGAAAGAGTTGTTTTAGAAACCATGATGTGTGGAAGATATTGTGATATCTGAAATGAAGTTTTGGTTGTAACATGATAGAGTATAATATGGCAAAAGTCATGTTCTCATATTTAATGAGAATTTGCAAAAGGTTGGAGACGCTAGTTGTCTTAATTCCCCAAAAGGCTTTGGAGAGCAACATTATACTCGCGATTCACCGTTATAAGCTAAAGTAGCTTGATCATGAATAATTCCATGAGAAGGGTGAATATTTGATGTAGGTAAAAATTTTACTACACCAAGAGATTACTAAAGAACGGAATTTGAAAGAACACCAAACATTTGATGATGGTAATCTACTTCAAAGTGCAAGTCCAAAGACATTGGTATTTAACTATACACACTTTGGACTATGTGTCATGTGTATGGCTCCACTATTGGTGTTGATAGATTCTTTCAAACAGAAAATGAAATACTGAAAGAGAATCTCATAAATATATGGCAGAAAAGAAAAGACTAGAATTGTTTAGCTTAAGTATATAGATGATATACATGTTATGGCTATATTCTTTGCTTATTAAAAATGTGGTTCTTAAATATTTGATACTGAATTTGTTGGTATGAATCGTCATACGAAACAACAGAATTCATGAACTACAATGGCCTGAGTAACTAGCAAAAGAATATGTGAAGATGTTCATCGAGAACAAAGAAAGGGTTATTGTGTTGCTCGTTAAACATCAAAGCTTAACTTCAAGATTTGTTTTATCAGGTATTATGAGAACAAAAGGGTTGTTCAAATAATTGCCGTAATCCATAAAATATGGACGATTCACAAATCTCGTTGGAGAAATCACATCCATAAAACTAGTGCTAAAAATGTCGAAAGACAAATTGATTGAAAGATCACTTAGGAAGTGACATCGCCGTTTAAAATATATTGGAATGAAAACATGAAGAAACTCCATGTGGATGGAATTTTGGAGTCCTTTTGATTTTTGATCAAATGACGCTTGTGAAACTTTCCTGGAGATAATTAAAACTTCGTTCATAGGCCAAAAGGGAACGAATGACTAGCTTATTGGAACTTGTACATATTGTTGTATGAAGTCCATTATGTGTAGTCAAGAGCGATGGATTTCAACTTCATATGCTTTCTCCGAAAATTTGAGTGAATATATGAATATTTACTTAATAAGGATGAAGTATGAAACATTTGAAAAGTTCAAAGATTTTCAAGATGAAGTGCAAAATCATTGTAACAAGAATATAAATAGTTTATGATTAGATCATAAAGGAAGATATTTGAGTTACAAGTTTAGCATAATACCTAAGATTTAAGGAATCGTTCCGTGGATTTGCATTTCCCGAAACACCATAAGAGTATGGAGCGTTCGAGATATGTAATTAAACCTTGTTTGACATGGTAAGATCAAAGGTGTAATTCATAAAACTGCCATTATATTTTAAAGATTAAAAGCTTTAGAGACTATCGTTTTTCCACTGAAAAGAGCTCCATCATAATCCGTTGAATTGACCCCATATAAAGTTATGGTTTGGGATAAAACCCAAGTTGTCCTTTCTTAAAAATTGGTATGCTATGCATAAGAAAGATGTTTGCAACCAAAATCGTATGAACATATCTTTGTATGAATCGTAGAGTATTCCTCCATAACACCGAAGACAAAAGTGTTTGTCGCTTAGAACGTCAAGTTTCTTTGAGAAGGAATTTTCCGTGAAAAGTTAAGTGGGATGACAATAGAACTTTGATAAGGTTAAAGGAACCTTAGCTGTATGATCAAAGTTATGGCCTTGAAAAGTGTTCCGGAGGCAGCAACAATGCTCATGGCTCACGTGCCTCAAAGGTTGTGGTCATGGAGATCTAAGTTCCTATTGAAACAAGTAGGTCGGATAAACAATCAAATACCAAGATTTGAGAGTTAAATCATTATTTGACAATAATGATCTGACTACATGCAAAGAAGCGATGATGGGCCCTGACTCCGTCAAATGGCTTGAAGCCATAAAATCCGTGATAGTTCCATATACAAGAAATCAAGCTTTGAGCTTGAAAGACCCTCTAGAAAGGTACAAGACCTTATAGTCGTATTTGGATCTATAAAGAAATAGACATGGATGTTTCATATATATGAAATAGTCCACATGTTGGGAAAGAGTTCACAACAATGTTCAAAGGTTGTATATGTCAAGATTTGATCTTTCATAGCGATATTTAGTCTAGACGGATTAATGTAACAACCACTACATATAATTTTGTTATGTGGTAGTTGAATAAACAAAACAAGTTCTTCTAATAGAATTGTTACCTAGGACATGTGCATAACACAGTCCAAAGGGTTTTGTTAATTCAAAGGATGCTAAAAGCATATGCAAACTTCAATGGTTGAAGTAAGCATCGCGTAGTTGGAATCTTCACTATGATGAAACTGTTAAAATAGTTTAATTTCATCAGAGACGATGAAGATGCTTGCATTTGCAAGAAATTAAGTGGGAGCGCTAAGACATGTTTCTAATACATTATGTGGAAGACATATTGTTGATTGGAAATGATGTATCTTTTATTAACACATATTAAGAATTTCATCCCGATGAAAGACTTAGGCAAAACCCAAATATTTGGCATCAATAGATGCTAATATGGTTGTGCCGAAAGTACATAGATGATGCATTGAATGAGTTCAATATAGAAACTACAAGAAAGGTTCTTGTCACACAGAAAGGATTGAATGAGTTCAATATTGATGATATATTCAAGTGTATTGATACTTGGTAAGTGAAACAAAGATTCAAGTATAGATTGATACTTGATGTATGAAATCACAAAGAGTATTTATATCAATCATGTTGTGATATGTACAAATCCAGATATGTCCTATGCTCTAAATGTTATGAGCATATACCAGAATGATTCATAAGATGATTATTGGACGATAGTAAAGATATTTTTATGATCTTATAAAAGAAATAAGAATATATATTGTTTTCTAGAAGTGACAAATAGATGGTTAGTTCATTGTAAATGAATTACATTGATACTAGTTTTGTCACAAAGTACAAATTAAGTTTATCTCAATCTGAACTAAGGGTGGCACAATGTAATGGAAAGTAAGTTCCATAATGGATTTGGATGAGTTCCAAAGTTAAGACATTGTGACAGATACTACAACAAAAAGGCTGAATATATGACTGCTATTATAGCAGCTAAAGATGGCATTTGTGTCAAGTAGTTTGTTATCAAACTAGGTGTGATTCACAGCGGGATAGTGCTATGAAGATATATTGTACGACAATATTATCAACATGTTTTAACCCCAAAGAACTAAAGGTCACACCAAAGGACCAAATTTGTACAAAGCCATCTCATTAGAGAATGAGTGATGCGTAGAGACGCAAAGACATGCAATTACACACGGATCTGAAAGTGTCGGATCCGGAGATCAGTTGACCACTAGCAATCGTGTACATACAACACCGAAAAGCCATAGGTGTTGAATACACAAAGGGTTGAAACTAGATTATTGACTCTAGTGCAAGTGGGAGACTGTTGGAGATATGCCCAATAGGCAATAATAAAGTGGTTATTATCATATCTTCATACTTATGGTAAATGTTTACATACCATGCTATAATTGTATTAACAGGAAATATTAATACTTGTGTGATTTGTAAACATAAAAGAGTCCCTAGTAAAGCCTCTTGTTAAACTAGCTTGTTGGTTAATATATGATCATGGTTTCCTGATCATGAACATAGAGATGTTATTAACAACAAGGTCATATCATTAGGAGAATGATGTGATGGACATACTCCTATAGTTAAGCGTAGCATAAAGATCAAGTCATTTAATATAGTTCATTTGCTATAAGCTTTCTGATACATAGTAACCTAATTCCTTCGACCATGAGATCATGTTAATCACCATCACCGGAAGGATTCTTTGATGACATCAAACACCACACCGTAACTGGGTGGCTATAAAGGTGGCATTGAGTGTTCGGAAAGTATGTGTTGAGGCACATGGATCAAGAGTGGGATTTGTCCATCCATATGACGGATAGATATACTCTGGGCCCTCTCGGTGGAATGTCATCCAGTTAGCTTGCAAGCATGTGACTGGTTCACAAGGGATCACATACCACGGGAACGAGAAAAGAGTACTTATCGGTAACGAGGTTGAACTAGGTATGCAGAGATACCGACGATCAAAACCTCGGATAAGTAAACTATCGTGAGACAAAGGGAAATTGGTATCGTATGTAAGTGGTTCATTCGATTGCAAAGTAATCGTGGAAATATGTGGGAGCCATATGAATTTCCAGATTCCTCTATTGGTTATTGTTCGGAGAAGTGTCTCGATCATGTCCGCATAATTCACGAACCGTAGGGAGACACACTTAAGGATTCGACGTTGTTGAGTAGTTATGGAATGATGAGTAAGAGACCGAATGTTGTTCGGAGTCTCGGATGGGATCCGGGATATCACGAGGAGATCCGGAATGGTCCGGAGAATAAGATTCATATAAGGAAAGTCCTGTTTCGGGGTTGGAGAATGGTTAGGTGTTTTCATCGGGAATGTTCTAGAAGGTTCGAATGTCGACACTCGGAGGAAGGGTACATGAATGTGTCATAACAAGTTGGAATGATTGCATCATGTACTAGGTGTCATCGCTGAACAAAATAAAGGGATAAATCAAATCCTAGTTTGAAAAGTCAAACGCCAATTTGAAAAGTCAAACAGCTGTTTTGTTTGGTGGAGGGAGAGTAGGAAACCTACTTGGGGAGGAAGTCCCTCTTCCTCCACCGCCGGCCAAGGAGGCCGAGTTGGGGAGGGACTCCCCTCCCCTGGCGCTCCCCCTCTACCTATATATGGAGGGGCAGGGCTCCCCTCATAGACCTACACCTTGCCCCTCTAAATCCTAACCCTAGCCGCCGCAGGCCACCATAGTCGCCGCCGCCCTAGGGTTTCTCCCAAGCTGCCGAGTTGGGGCTTCTACTTGCCCTAGCCGCCGGCCTAGCTCCCTCTACTTGGTGCCTCTAAACCCTAGATCGCCAAGCCTCTCTCATAATCCACCATACTCGCTCCGGCTTAAGGCGAAGCCCTGCGAGATCTCCCCACTACTTCCAGTACCACGCCGTCGTGCTGCCGAAATCGCGAGGAGAGTGGTACAACCTCCGCTGCCTGCTGGAACAAGGGAGAGGAAGGTCTTCGTCGAGTACCGAACGTGTGACCGATTCTTGAGCGCTGCGGAGCATGGCGTCGGAAGGATCGTCTACGCGATCTTGAGATCGGCAAGAGTACGACTACATCACCCACGAGAATCTGCTCTCGTTAAATACTTTGGAATCTTCGAGGGTGAGTTATTCCATCGACTCGTTGCTACAATCTAGTAGATAGATCTTGGCTTGTTTGTTTGTATGCGGTAGAAATTTTTTGTTTTCCATGCTACGAACCCCTACACCATGTATCATTCATACCTTGTACTATTAGACAAATAGTGGTGATAGGTTCTATGTGATGCTATATTAACATGCAAGGTTAACATTCTAAATTTGGCCCGTTCATATTAGGTGTATTGAACATTGTAGCTTGTGGTCAAAATACTAAATAGGGTCTTCATGAGCAAAAACCATATAATTAAATATTATATCCATTTTAAATAAGAAAATAATTATCTTGATAAAAAGAAACAAAAGGAGGTTACCCTTGTTAATTGGTGGGTTTACTAAACAATAGTTTCCATTTTACTTATGTGGATCTTTTTTCCACTTATCTATGTTACATTCAGTTTTTGGTTTATGAAATATTTGAAGATTTAGACATGTATAGTTTCCATGATGCAAATTTTACAATTGTTTAGTACATGAACGTGTCGCTAAGTTTTTTAAGTACAAAAATAATAATTATATTCTATTACAACTCATGATATAATTTGTCTTGTCTTGGTCAACTATATATTTATATATTGATTATAAAGTTTAAAGAGGTCCAACAACTTTAGGATATTTGTAATTGTGAAATGTATACTATTTTATTTCTATCCATTTTCTTTAGCCTTGTTATGACTACTCGCCCACTGGATCTCTTCACTCACGCTTGTTTTTGCTTGATATGCCATGGACGACATAGTTTTGATTCCCTACTAAGTTCTGATTTTGTTGTCCCTCTATTCCATGGATTTAGTAGTCTTTGTGCTTTTTTTTTGTCGACCATTCAATTAAGAATTAATGGTTCCAGTTTATTTTGCAATGACAATACCTAGCTACCATGCATTCAACCATACTCATTTGTGTAGACACACAGATGAATTTTTGTTGAAGGCTTCACATGTAATTTTTAAAAACGTCCTAATTTTTTTTACATGAACATCCTAGTGTTGTTTCTCGAGGCATATGTCACACCACGTCGAAAGACCAATTTGACGGTTTTGTTGCACTCATTTGTTTTATTGATCAAGTTTTTTCCCGGGGTTATCGATCATGTTGGAGTTTCGTGCATAGATTAGTCAAATATATCAACTTCGTAGTTGCTTTCTACATTGTGCAAAGGAAATGCCAATAATAATCCTTGTTTTTGGCTTCGCTCAAGTATGGTTCGTTGATTTAAAACGATATTTTAGATCAGATTTTATTTTGTAATTCCTTAAGAAATTATTTACAAGTTGTTTATGAAGAAAGGATAAACACTCGTGATCATACATTGCTGCATTTAGCAGTGAAGATTATAATAATATATACTGTACAATTTAATTTTCATTAACCAATGTTTCATATGTTCATGGTTATTTTTAATATCACAGTTATAAAATAATTCAAGTGCAACTCAGAAGCCCAAAAATGACCCTTAATTAGAATAAGAAGTGTGTGGCTGCCTTAGAAAATATCCTTAGAGTTATTCTTATTCTTGTAGAAACAACATGTCGACATGCATATATGTCTTTATGTATAATTTAGTACTTCTCTTGAACACCAGATATCACACTAAGATGTATCTTTTGTATTTAACGTACATGCCAACAACCATAATTTCATTATATTTCTATTTCACCATTTATATCTGATAGGAACTTCCTCTAACTAATTTTGATTCAGTTTTCTCTTTTTATTAGAGTTCAATCTAGTTTCCTACACATCCATGGTATAATTACATCTACCGATTTTTCGTTTGTCATACATGACAAGGCAAGTAAAAAGTTTTGTTACGACACTTTTGCTAGAATAATTGTGGTTAGTATGCTATTTGTGATTACGAAATATTCATACAAAGTACTCAAGTTTGTTTGTATTAAAGAAAAATATGTAGATTGGAAAACAGAAGGTAACTGCAGAAAGTACTGAGTAGACATATCACTTGGGCCGGTGACTATTGGATTGGTCATTTATATTCGCCGGACGGAGTACATGTCTAGGAATGTGTTGAAACTTGAATTTGTGGTGTTGTTGTCTGATATATATTGCAGATCACTTATAAAATCGACAGGATAGATTGTAAACCTACCAATTTCCAGATTTTATATACGTGTGGGATTAGAGATCTACATGCATGCATCGAGGACCCCCTGTATGTGTGTCGTGTACATTCTTATCTTGCGGGCCATGTCTGATAGTTATACTGCAGAAAACCTTTTTTTCGATCTTCTTGTTAACATCGGGCTGGTATAGCTCGTCATATATGTAGTCGATTAAGATTCGTAAAAATAAAAATTGATTTTCTTAAGATCAAGAAGAAATACTCGACAAGTATTGTGCTTCGGACAAAATAAGGAGGTGAAATCAGCTAACCGAAGACGAGTTTAACCGGAAGCTAGTCTGCTAGTGTGACCACTACGTTAGGAAATCAATTCTACCCCTGCAAAATAAAATACGTTACTAAATCAATTATTTCCCTGCCAAATAAAAACGCCTCACAACTTGGGACTATCAAGGATAAAGACGATGGGTATATGTAGGAGCATGCATCCGACTGTTTGCCTAGTTGATGGAAGTACTGCTTCCTGCTGCTTGCCGTGGTTTGAAGTAAGACATCGAGATAATGATTTTACCGCATCCGGCCTTTTGCACGCCGGTGCAGATCGGAGCAGCTGAAGTATTGGATTGAAAATTGTTTGGGCATGCACCGCCGTTACTTCTTGTTTTTTTTTTGCGGAAATTAAAGATAGTATTACTCCAACGTTCTTATAGAAAGATCCAGAAGTACACACAAATTACAGAAAGGTCCTTCTTCTAGATCCCGACTAAGGCAACGACCTGGAGCCGTCGGTGGCGCGCCGCTGCCGCTGCTCCGCCTCAAGCCTTGGAAAGGAGCCAGCTCCGTGGCAGGCAGGAAGTCGCCGATCGCCGGATCCGTAGATCCTACTCGTTGGGACGCCGTCGTCGTCGCGCTGGAGGTCAACACCGTCTTCAACTTCATCTTCAAACTCCGGATCTTCCGCCCTTTGTTGATCCGGCGGAGCACTCTGACGCGCGCCAGATCCATGGTCGGCGGGCTCAGGGAAGTCGGCCGCCTCACGGAGGAACTCCACGGAGCGCCGCCGCGAGAGGGGAAGCAGGCCGACAGCAAAACCCGCACCGACGCCACCTCCACCTCCATGGCGTCGCCGAACGGGGACCTACCAAGCCCTACACTATGTACAAGCCGGGACCTACGATTTCCCCAGCCTCCCGCCGCCAAAGCGGCCGCCGGAGGTGGAGGAAATCGCAGATCGCCGGCGAGTGAGGTGGGTTGACGGGCGGTTTTCAGAAATCGCCTCTCTCGCTACAGTGACGAGAGAGAGGGGGCGTCCAAGTCGCGTGCCCGCCGTTACTTCTTGTTAATCCCTTTTACCCTGCTTGGATTAGATTTTGTGCCCGCTAGATTAAAAATCATGTATGCAGCCATGGCGGCCGTGGGTGATGACAACAGAGAGCAAAAATATTTAGATCGATGGAATAGATTAGAACGTTTGGTAAAAATAGCTTAATGGCATAAGTGGGTCAATAATGGATGGGTTCACCAAATTCCTGGTTATTAGCCCATAATGCACACGTGACACGAACACTTGACAAGATATATTGTGTCATACATGTTACATAACTAATAATATTTTGTTTAGTTAAATCATGACTGCAAATTTCAGATCTAACCATCATAGTAATTTTGATGATGTGGCTTAACGTAGCGTCTCGAAAAACACCTTTATATTGCTTTTAGTATATAACTAGCATGATAGCCCTCGCAAATTTTAGATCTAACCATCATAGTAATTCATTTTTATTAGGCTATTTGACCAACAAGATCTGGTAAATAATGCAGCGTCATAGAGATTTGGCCTAATTGACCCATACTGTCTTCCTGGTTGACAATCTGGTCCATACTTATATTCCAGTCACGCTCCGCCACCGAGTGTGAGCACCAGATTTAACCTCTGTGTGCACCACTTTGTACATAGCGAAGGAGACCCGGTGAGGGAGAAATGAACACTCTTCAGCGAGTGTGCTAAACAATTTGTCCAGCTGCGTGAACTGTCTCCTTACTTCCAACTTGCTGGTATTTTTCCGATGCCGCTCATTCTAAAGGCAGTTTGTTGCATGCTTTGGCTGACAACTTGTTGAATTGTCCAATTGTATTGATCGAGAACTATGCCACCAAAGAGAGATTGATGTAGGAAGGATAATCATATTGCTGACATGTTGGTTTGGCAGCGGTGGATGTTCAGGATCGTAATTCCGCATCAGTCTAAGTGGCTAGCGCGAAGAAAAAAGAACATGAAAGTAGTAAAACAGAGGCGGTGCTTGGGAAGACGATGCATGCATTTCATTTCAAGCCAAGGGATATATATGCGCGCATGTGGGCATGAGTTTGAGTTGGTGTAGGTGCAAAAGTAATTCCACGATTAGTATGGGCTGCTGAAATTTTAATAGATTAGGCCAGCTACACGCACCTACACGAATGTATTGAGAGAAAGAACCACCTCCCAGTGTAATCGACAAAACTACCCTGACATAGAGACCCGACGATTACTAGGCGGAAAACGAAGGCGGTAGACCCAGCCGTTGCCACCCATGCATGCATGGCAGCACGTTGACGTGGCAGCCTGCCTGCCGCCTCCGGCTATGGAGGCATGCATGCTCCGTACGTACAATGAAGATGCTAGCAGCAGCGGGGTAACCGTACGTCCTAGCTCATGCATGTATGCCACTGATTTGGCAATATCGCTGCTGTCAGCCATGAAACGAAAGAAGCCTGGTCGATCCATCCATCTAGTAGTATACTACGTACTACCTCTGTTTCAGCTTGCTAAAAAAAACTTACATTATGAAACAGAGAAAGTAGTATTTACTAGCTACACAAGCAACACTTTTACAAATGATGAATGGTGGAGTGAATATGAAGGTGCGCACATGCCATTGTGCGGGAATCAACGTGCCACCATGCATGGGTGGTGGCGGAAGGGCATACCGCTTTCGTTTTTAGCGTGCCGCCGTGGCCCGTGGTGGCAAGGTTTGTCGTCTCACCCGATGGTGGCATGCATGCTCCACGTGGAGCTTGCCGAGCTTGTCTCCTCGTTACTTTTTGTCAGCTTCAGTTGGAGTTGGTCCTTTTTGTCAATACACAGCCACAATGCCGTGAACAAATACTGACCATAACCAAAAAAAAATATAGCCGTAAGGTTATTCATGCAACCCACAAACTTAAGAGCAACCCACAAACTTAAGGTTACCCGTGAGAAATATAATACTATTACTTTTCTACTTGTAGTACATAATAAAATAATACTTCCTATGTTTTAAAATATAAGATGTTTTAGATTTATGAATAAAATATATCTAGACTTTTTTTAGTAGTAGGTTTATTCTAAACTTGAGTGAACTTATACACTAAAAGAAGTATAGATACATCTCATTTATAAAGCTAAAACATCTTATATTTTAAAACGGAGGGAGTAAAATACAATATCTGGTTGCAAGCTATTGGTCAATTTTTCTGACATCCCGTGCCCACCTTATGGTTTGCTTTGAAAAATACATTGTGATGTGGTTAAATTTCTGCAAGTTTGCATTGTGGGTTCTAGCTTATGAAAATTTCACCCACATACATCCGTAATGCCCTAATTTGCCATAAAATTATGGGTTGGTACAGTGACCTTTGTTTCATGCGAAAACCACATACACAAAGAGCGGTGTCAGACTTTGTGTACCACTAAGAGGTGTGGGTATCTTCTATATGTGTTAAAAAAGGTTATGGTACTGGCTAGATCAAACAGGAGCTCGAGGCTCGAGCCATGTTTCAGTATGAAGATTCCCGCAATATATTACATTTCATTTTTTTCAGGTACACCGCAGTATATTCTTAGAAATTTGGCACCGCCTCAGACACCCTTTCGATGAAATGACATCGGTGACAGTTCCAAAATCATCCATCACTAGTACAAGCACCACCGACACGGGCCGAAAGTTAAACCGTGAAAAAAGCCACCAGCGATGGGCCAAAATGTGTGCTTGTCGGTGCTAATGAACCTCATGTCACTTGTTACTAATGATGGACCTTGAGCAGAAGGTTGTATGGCATGCACTACTGATATTTTTGGCCCATTAAAGCCCACCGTCAGCCTGCTTCGTACATCCACCCCCTATATCTCTCTCCACCCCCATGGTCATTCTATCTCCCGCGACCTCCAAATCATCTCTATCTCTCTCTCCCCTCGTGTAGAAGTATTAATTGTTAAAGTGTATAAGTGGATTGCACTAGCCAATAACTTATACACTTCAACACCCTCTCTCACGTGTGACGGAGAGAAGTCAGCACGTGCAACCGGAAGAGAGCGACGGCGCGCGAAAACTCACGTATGACTCAAGAGGCCTATACGTGGACATAGAGGGGTCAACAATAATTTTAGGATAAATTACGAAAGCTAGGACTCGAACTCGAGACCTTAAGCTCTGATACCATGTCAAGCTTCATGCACTAACCAACGCAACCAAAAGTCCGAACTTATGGAAAGAGCTAGTGCAATCCACTTATACACTTTAACACCCCCTCTCACGTGTGACGGGAAGAAGTCAGCATGTGCAACCGGAAGAGAGCGACGGCGCGCGAAACTCACGTATGACTCAAGAGGCCTATACGTGGACATAGAAGGGTCAACAACAATTTTAGGATAAATTGCGAAAGCCAGGACTTGAACTCGAGACCTTAGGCTCTGATACCATGTCAAGCTTCATGCACTAGCCAACGCAACCAAAAGTCCGAATTGATGGAAAGAGCTAGTGAAGTCCACTTATACACTTCAACATTAATCTGATATAATACTTTCTCTGTCTAGAAATAACTGACTTGGGTTTGAGTAGATTCGAATGTACCTAGACGCATTTTAGTGTATAGATACATTTGAACTTAAACAAATTCAAATCAGTTATTTCTGGACGGAAGGAGTATATAATTATGCAAGGAGCAATTCACCCAAACGTTTGAACTAATAGAGAAGTGTGGACAATATATTTTAACAATCTCCCTCAAATCTAGGATCCATCTGGTCTTGGATGTGGGATCAATAAAGGCGAGAATAATTGTCTTGGACTTGAAACCTCTCGGCTCTAATACCATGTATGAGACGGTAAATCAAATGATGGAAGACACATTTGAATTGATCATCAAGTGAGGATTTACACATATTTTATAAGGCACGCCATGTAGTAACTAATCCCTAGAATGAAGCTTGCGACCGGCTAGGCATAATTCCCACATGATCACGACATTGCACCACTTTCAGCCCATGACGGCCTCGATGTTCGTGAACAAGAAGGCCTACATCTAGAAGCTCTTACCTACCTAAACCTATCGTGCCACACGAAGAATTCCTGAAGGATCACACAAGCCATATGTACATTGAAAGGAGATCACGAGGTTGACTTAAGGTGCAAGACAACACAAGACCCAACATGCAACATGGAGACACCTACCATCAATGCATATATATACTCGATACCATTCACCTGAAGAGGACACATTGGTTACGCCCCAAGTCGAAGCCCTAGCCATCATGGTCTACATATTTTGCTAAAAGTTAAGTTTTTTTCCTTCATATCTTTGACAAAAGCAACATTGTATTTCCCTTTGTTTGGTTATACTCCCTCCGTTTCAAAATATAAGATGTTTTAGATTTATAAAAAAAATATCTAAACTTGTTTTAGTGTATAGATTCACTTCAAATCCGAGTGAACCTACATGCTAAAAATAGTCTAGATACATTTGCTTCACAAAGCTAAAACATCTTATATTTTAAAACGGAGGAAGTAGTTTTCAAAAAAAAAACACCTCTTTGCAAAGATAGTACTAAGGAAGAGCTTAATGTTAAGCAAAATTTTAAGTTTTCAGATATTACATATTATTAATTGGAGCCTCAGATTGAACATGAGCCGGTACATCGATTCGTCTTTTGGTGCAAGTTCCAGCTAAATTCATCTTATCCTCGTGACAACTGAAAGAATGCTACCGAGCCACGAGTGTATTCCAAACCAGCCTAGGCCCAAAAAGTCCTGCCCAAATGTCACGTTAGAAGGTAAGGCACTCAATGGCTACTTCCTTCAGGTCATGCTGACATCGCTTGCCCTTAAATATCTGAGATCGGATGGGAAGCTGACATCGCTCGTAGTCGAAAACATAGGTGTACTAAGCTTATATCCTCTAGGCTTGAGGATATATAACCAATTCTCTCTCTTATGTAAATTATTATAAGAAAAGCATAGGAAAATAGAAACTTGCAACAAGCATCAGCTCCAGCTCCAGCTCCATTTGTCTAACTCCTTTCAGGCTATGTTCCATGAGAAGTATTTTTAGCCAATTGATGGTTCCAAAGCATAGACAAACCATCAATGTTGGTATTTGTTTGTGTGGAAGGTTTCCAATTGTCATGCTTCTGCATGTCCCTGTTGCCATAACTTCATCTCTGTTCACTAAAGTTTCCTTGCCAATCTTGGCCAAATTATTTAAATTTTAGCCAAATTTTTGATTAGGCAACTTTTGCTATAGGTATTTCGATCAGAAACCAAAAAGACCTAACAGACTTGTGACCTCTCCTTTCTCATTGTGAATCATGGCAAATCTCTGGGATCTGAGAATTTTAACCAAGTAAGAGTGAAGCATACTCATAAAAATGCTCGCCGCTGCCGGTGTCAATCGTGCTTCTCTCATGACTGATCAGTGATCACGAGTCCCGACAGGATAATTTTTCACAGCATTAACGTAGGTAAATGCTACAGAGGAAATTCAGTTTTCATGTAAACTTAAATAAGTAAAAGAAGCAAAACGGGCCTTAGAAACACTCTAATCACTCTCATATACACTCTTCTCTGGTAGCTTCGCTTTCCTAGCCACAGAAATTCAGGATTCGCAATTCGATCAGCATCTGTCTGCGAGCGTTGAAGGACATAATTAGCAATTAAGACCAGCTACTTCTGCTTACCTGCTACCTGTCGCCTTTAATGTTTGCAGCTCGATTTTCTTAGGGAGGAGGCGGCATTTTTTGCTAATGGGTTCCATACATATCAATGTGCACATTCGTACACAGCTTTGGCGCGCAGCGAGCGGCCGTGCTGCACATTTGCACCCGTCAAATCGACGTAGTTGAGATGGGGACGCATTGCGACCCAGTATTGAATAGTACAACTTCTAGAGGGTCACTCTACGTGTGGTCGCTTGGGATGTCTACACATCCTAGGCAGGATACAGTGCAGTGTGGAGTGAAGGGACGGGAGTTGCTGTTTTTGTACATATTAGTGTAGTATAAGGCGGAGAATCGATCTAATTATGGAAAAGTTTTCACCTTTAAGATAGGATGCTATCCAATGGCCAAAAATTAAATCCATTTTCTTAGACATGCTCATGAAAGAACATGGGCAGATCGATGTAGTATGTTTGATGCTATATATACAGAAAAATGAAGAGATATATGGATGGCTCGTTACAGCAACTAGGCATTATTAGGTGGTCATGTGAATAAATTGCATAATGTTGTCTGGTTCATCATTGTCAGACAAAGGAGAGAGAAATTAGATGAGGAAATCCCATAACTTTGGTAGTTGGGCACGGTGGTGATGACATACAAGTTGTGGTACCTGTAGATCTTGATTTTGATAGTGATAGCCTCGACAAAATAAAGAAATTTTATGAGGAATTAGGTGTATATCGTTTGCCCACCGGAGATGCATCATACTCCAGATCCCATCGGCGAAAAAGGAAATAAAAGAAAAATACATCAGTGTCCAAGCGCTAACGCAACTATAAAATCAACCGAAATTCCCAAGCAAAGAAAGCACAAAGAAGCTCCTAAAGCCCCGACAACGACGACGATGGCCATGTCTCCCCTAGCCCTCTTCCTCGTCGCCGTTGCCGCGATCGCCGCCGCGCCGCACGCCTACGGGGCGGCCTGCGAAGGCGAGGCCTCGCTGAAGGGCGTGGCGAACGACGTCCTCCTGGAGTACGGCCTGCCCAAGGGCCTCCTCCCGGACTCCGTCACCTCCTACACCTTCGTCAACGCCACCGGCGACTTCAAGATCAAGCTCGCCAGCAGCTGCTACGTCTGGTTCGGCGACCACTACACCTATTTCGACCAGGAGATCAGCGGCACCATCTCCTACGGCGCCATCTCCAACCTCTCCGGCATCCAGGCCAAGAAGCTCTTCATCTGGGTCACCATCACCAGCATGGTGGCGCGCCCCGAGAGGGGTATGATCGAGTTCCACGCCGGGTTCATCACCGAGGACGTGCCCATGTCGCTGTTCGAGAAGGTGCCCGTCTGCGGCAACGGCCTCCTCGGCGAGCAGCTCCGCGGTGCCGCCGGGGTGATCCGGGAGCTTGACCTGCTTCCCGTCGCCGAGGTGTGAGTGACTTGAGTTATCAGTTTCTGTTCATCAAGTCTTGCCCTGGGTGATTATTACGTACCGCTGGCTGGCCAACAAATTTGCACCTTTCTTGTTGGAAGATTTCCTATTTATTGGAAGAGAGAGAGAGACGATAAAGTAAGAGAGACAATGTACTACCGTACGATAGTAACGTGCGGAATTATATTTTCAAGTTCAATAAATTAATATTTTGAAGAACACGAGCACGACCAATTCGTGCTGCATACATCAGAAAAAAAAACTATGGTATTCCCTTCAACCCATATTAATTGATTTGGATTTGTCTAGATTCAAATGTTTTTAAACATGTTTTAGTGCTAGATATATTTAAATTTAAACAATCCATGTCAACTAATATGGGTTGAAAGAAGTACATAAAAAGATGGAACGTGTGAGATATAAAGTTTCACTTTCTGAAGAGAAAGAGGGCGGGTACACTAGTGACCATGACCATCAAATGCACATGTGTCGATTACAGGCCGGGTACACAAACCAGTCCTGCCGTATCTCGTTGCCATCGCTAATCAGTGAGCTTCATCGCCACCAAGAATCCCGGCTCTCGTTCGAAACGAACTTTGTGCTCAAGCCTTCCTGGTTTTACCTTGATTTCATGAAGAACGTCACCTACCTGAGGTTAATTGGTCGTCAGCTCCAAGCAGTCTGAACCCTGAATCATCAGACATTTGTCATGAAAAGAGAGGCAGTCTGAAGCGGTGGCAGCCCACCTTGGAGGTCGAGAGTTTCGCACAGCCACATTGTATGCCAAATTGCATACTTGGCTTTGGCATCGGTTCCTCCAAAGCCAAACGAATAGGGAGTCGGAGCAAGTACGTGCGCCCGATGCCAAATTCGTCAGTCAGTTAAAAACAGCAATTTGATCTCTATCTTTCCAACTTATCTCCTTTTTTGTGGGACAGTCTATTTAACATTCGGCTGTTTTTCTTTTCGGCACAGTCAAGTTTAGGGTTTCATTGGGGTCACGGCCTCTTCACGGGAAGTGAGTCTAGCTTAACTGGTTAGGGGAATGGATATACAAACCCGATATCTGAGTTCAAATCCTCATGGAAGTGAATTAAGGTTCCTATTTATACTTGAGGACCAGGCTCTCCTGATACTCATGCAATTTATCTTGAGGACCAGGCTTGGTGTTTAACCAAGCTTAAAAATCCTGGTACTCGTGCTTAATGGTTGTGTGCATCCCTAGTTGGTGCAGAGGCCGGGGAAGTGAAATTCTCCCTCCATTTAAGCAATAGGCCAAGCACCAGCCCCTCCCGGGTCGCCTCGCGCGGGCGGCTCCGGAGGCACCAAACCCTAGAAAAAGCAGCGCATGAACTCCTCTCCCGTGCCTTGCCACTTGGCCAGTGGGCGGCCTGCAACCGTCGAAGGCGGTGGGTGAGGGAGGCGCTCCCCCGACGGGGCCCCTTCGCACGGAGGCGGATCGTCACAGGGGTAGTAAGGGTGGAGCATGGAGAGGCAGCGAACCTTGGCAGGGAAGGCAGCAGCGGTGCGGGGAAGGTGGCACGGCAGCGCGAGGCAGCATGGAGGGTGGCGGCACGGAGGCCCGTCCGGAGTGCTGGCGCGCAGCGGCTGCCCTCCCCCCGTGCTGGTGGCTTGTTCGTTCCTCCAGGGCGCCGGAGTGGGGCGATCTGGTGGAGGAGGTGCCGGCGATGGGATTTCGTTGGAAGACCTAGATTGGCTCTCTAACCCTAATTGCCTGCTCGATCGGTTCTCCGGAAACCGGTCGGCGGTGTGGGGATCGCTGTGTCGGATCTAATAATGGTGGTGGTCCTTTGGTTTCTTTCACACGAAGACAAAGATCTGCTTGATGTCTGCCCTCGTTGATCTGGTCTGGAGAGGCGGGTTCCAGAAGGCTTAGCCGGCGAACTCCCATGGGCGTATTATGCCTGGAGATTGCTGGATCGGAAGGTATTCGGTCGTGCGCACCTTGTTTTTCTGGCCGTTTGGTTTCAGTGGGAGCGTTGCGAAACTCTGTTTTTTGCTCCCACCAAGTGTCATTCTTAGAGCCATGGTGAAGTTAGATGCGGAGAATGTCAGCAAAGCGGAAATATGAGGGTAGCGATGGTGATTTTTGTTCTTGTAGAGACGAAGATCTGGCTGCGTGATCTGGGACTCATTACAGCGACTGTTGGTGCGGGAAGACAACAAAGGGGGAGTTCCCAGTCTTATCTTGTAGGGTGAAAATCCAAGGTTTGACCTTAACTGGTTATGCCTGGCAATGACCTTGTTGAAGGCATTGTTTTGTGAGAAAGAACTTTCTCCAGGGTGAAAGCCTATGATCTTTGATCGGGCAACAATGACGCTTGGGCACTGTTTCCTTCTTGAAGGCGTTGTTATTGGAGTAGGAACTACTGGTGTTGTTCTGATAGTGTCAGTGTTGTTGCTTTGAGGATTAATTCTCTGTAGCGGGACTTTTCTTTTTTGTAATTCTTTTTTCTTTTTTTAGGTTGTGTGGGCATGCGTCGTTGCAGAGGTTGGGTGTAATTGGTATCCCTGTGATATTAATATATACTCTTTTCCAAAAAAACACAACCATACATGAGTATGAATACAACTATACATAGCTACCTAGACCGTATATTTAACATGCCCCCTCAATCTGAACTGTGTACAAGATTCAGATTGCTTCTAAATTGGTCTAGCATCTGTCGAGTGGCGGGCTTAGTAAAAACATCCGCCAACTGATCATCTGTCAAAAGAAACCTGACATTCAGTGTATCTGCATCAATTCGTTCTTGCACAAAGTGGAAATCGATCTCGATGTGCTTGGTACAAGCATCAAATACTGGATTCTCTATCAGATAAGTTGCCCCTAAATTATCACACCACAAAATAGGCGTGTGCTGCTGTGTGACGCCAAGTTCCCTCAGAACCGACTCAACCCAAATGGCTTCGGCGGTGCCATTAGCCAATGCCTTGTACTCAGCCTCGGTATTAGACCTTGAGACGGTAGGTTGCTTCTTCGAACTCCAAGAAACAAGGTTCGTCCCAACAAACACAGCAAAGCCACCAGTGGATCGTCTGCCGTCGACACAGGCTGTCCAGTTTGCATCCGTGAATATACTAACACCGGTGGAGGAGGACTTGCATATTTGCAGTCATGTATCCAGCGTGCCCTTGACATATCTTAGAATACGCTTAACAGCTTCCCAATAAACCTTAGTCGGTTGCGATAGCAACTGGCACACCTTGTTCACAGCAAAGGAAATGTCTGTACGAGTGAGCATCAAATACTGAAGTGCTCCAACCATACTACGGTACCGAAAAGAGTCATCAGCAACAAGTAGATCACCAGACTCATGAGACAGTGGCTCCGACGTGACAAGTGGAGTGGAAGTGGACTTGCAATTCTCCATATTGGCTCGATGAAAAAGATCAAGGGCATACTTTCTCTGAGTCAATGTCATGCCCCCTGAATGGAAGAACGCTTCCAATCCAAAAAAATACTCCAGCATGCCCAAATCCTTGATAGGAAAACTAGCTGCCAAGGACTGTACCAGAAGATCAACCACCGCAGGTGAAGAGCCAGCGATGACAATGTCATTAACATATATGAGCATGTAAATATGTGCATCACCGCAAGAGAAGATGAGAAACGAAGTATCCGCCTTGGAGGAAACAAATCCAAGTTGAAGAAGCTAACTCAGCCGAGCATACCAGGCACAAGGATATTGCTTGAGGCCATAAAGGGAACGCTACAGCTTGCAGACATGCGAGGGGAAGCGGGCATCCTCAAAGCCAGGAGGCTGCTACATATAGACATCTTCATCCAAGTATCCATGCAGGAAAACATTACTGACATCCACCTTATGAAGGCTCCAGCCGCGAGACACGGCAAGAGAGAGCACCAAACAAACAGTGACTGGCTTGAAAACTAGGCTGAAGGTATTACCATAATCTATACCATGATGCTGAGTGAAGCCACGGGCAACCAGGCAAGCTCTATGCTTGTCAATCGAACCGTCGGGACGGTGTTTGGTCTTGAAGATCCACTTGCTTCCAATAACATTAACTCCAGGAGGACGAGGCACCAAATTCCAGGTGCACATCTCGCTTAGAGAAGCAAACTCCTCAGCCATCGCTGCATGCCACGCTGGCTCCTGAAGAGCATCCCGATGGGAGTGGGGGCGACAAAAAACGCATGGCGACTGGGGTTATACTGAACAGTGCCATCATGGTAAGTCTTCTCGCGTCGTGTCTGATCTTGGTTGCGAGAGATCATGTCGTGTAGAGGAGCGGGCGATGAAGACTCCGACGAGTCAGACACCGGCTCAACCAGTGGTGTCGCGACCAGGGGCTCAGAGATTTTCCCAGCGGAGGGCGACGCGGGTTGGCGCGATACGCTAGGCTGGGCCGGCCCAGCAGACAGCGAGGAAGCGGGCGAAGGCAGCGACCCCATGGGCTCAGGAGGCCTAGCGCGCGGGGAGGCATGCGATGGGGCGCATCGAGAGACGAGCTTGATCCCTGCACATCGATCGTGTCGATGTTGATCACGCCCGGAGTCGCAGCGCCAGGAGCCGTCGGAGGTACCTAAGAGGGCATCGAATAAACATCGCCTCACACAGGCGGGTTAGTAGACAAATAGGACAAGTCGTATTTGCACATAGGTACATCCAGAACCTGTTCATCAATAGGAAACTAAATTGCATGTTCAAGGTTGGCAATCAACAGAAACACCGAGGCTAGAGAAGGGAAAAATGTTCTCGTCGAAGACAACATCATGAGAAATATAAATCCTTATCGAGGAACGATCGAGACACTTATAGACCGTAAACATTGGACTATAGCCGAGAAAGATGCACATATTGGAGCGGAACTCAGGTTTGCGAGCATTATATTTTGCAAATACTAGGCCAATAAGCACAACTAAAAATCCAAAGAGAGGAATAAGTGGGTTGAACACGAAAGAGACGAAACATGGGTGTCTCCTTGTTGAGAACCGGCGTGGGCATACGATTGATGAGATAGCAGGACGTGAGAAATGCCTCGTACCAAAACCGGAGAGGAAGGGAGGAGTGCGCAAGGAGAGCGAGGCCGGTCTCCACCAAGTAATGGTGTTTGCGCTCGACAATATCGTTCTGTCGGAAAGTATGTGGGCATGATACACGGTGGAGATGCCCATGCGTTGGAAGTAGCGGTGAAGTTTGTGATACTCGCTACCCCAGTCGGACTGACCCGCCTTAATCTTATAGTTCAAAAGACGCTCCACATGAGCTTGGAAGGCGTAAAATACCTGCTCGACATCATACTTATGTTTAAGCAAATAAATCCAGCAGAAACAAGTATAGTCATCCATAAAACTAATATACTACTTGTATTCTCCCGAAGAAGCAATAGCGGGACCCCAAACATTGGAATGAATTAATTCAAGAGGCACGGTAGAAACACGAGTTGACATAGAATAAGATAGTTCATGACTTTTAGCATGCTGACAGGCATCACACACTAATGGTGGTGTATCTAAACTAGTACAGAAAATCTCATGACTCTTAACAATAGAGTTGACTACATTATTTTCTGGATGACCTAGACACTGATGCCACTGCGACGATGACACCTTGACACTAGTGGAGGCATGACGAGTGGATGATGATGATGCACGACGGTATGGAACTGGATAAAGTTCTCCATGGCTTCTACCGTGAAGGATTATGCGCCGGGTTGCCTTGTCCTTAACAAAGAAAGCATGACGGTGAAACTCAACAAACACGTCATTATCACAAAGAAGGCTATAAACAAATAGAAGGTGCTTACTAATATAAGGCACATGCAAGACATTTTTAAGTTGGAGAGATGAACTAGGTAAACGTGAATGACCAATGTGCGAAATAGACAAACCTACACCATTTGCCACCTGGACCTGGTCGTTCCCTCCATAGCGCTAGTGAACCTGAAGACGCTCAAGATCACTGGTGAAGTGACCCGTAGCCCCGGTGTCCATCACCCAGGGCTGGTTGTCGGAGGAGCTGGTGGAGGTCGCGTTGCCAGCACGGATATTGAAGTCGTGGTTAAAGAGACGGTGGCAGGCGTAGGCCTCATGGCCCCAGATCTGGCATATCTGGCACCTGGGGCACTTTGCGACCACCGGTGTTTCGCCGCCATTGTGGCCACCAAAGTTACCTCCAATGTGCCCGCGTTGCCACCATTGCCGCCCTGGCGGCCGTTGCCGGTGTAGCCGATATTGCGGCCGTCGGAGCCGCTGCCTTGGTTGGCGATGTTGTCGCCTTGGCGGTTGAGCGTGGGCTGGCTGTTTCCAGCAGCAGACCGCCCCTACCGTAGGGAGCAGAGAAGATCGCCCGGGACGACGCGTGGCCGCGTTGCCATAGGGACGTGACGTGGCATTTGCGGAAGACGACCACCCTCCGCCGCGCTCTGTTGAGCCTGCAAGGCCTCATATGAGAAGACCACCGAGTAGAAGGCGGAGTAGGTCATCTCGGTGTTGGTAACACCGAGAGAGGCAGTGATGTAGTCATCCATTGCCGAGAGGAGGAGGCCCTTGGCCTTCCGATCTTGAGTCCACCAACAGAGGTACTCGAGGTTGTCGATGGTGGTCGCAGCATCGCCGATGCCCTTGTAGGGGTTCATAGCATGGAAAACAAAAAAAATCGACCGCATGCACACAAACAAGCCAAGATCTATCTACTAGATTGTAGCAACGCGTCGATTAGAGTACTCACCCTCGAAGATTCCAAAGCGGTTAACAAGAGAAGATTCTCGTGGGTGATGTAGTCGTACACTTGCGATCTCAAGATCGCGTAGACGATCCTTCCGGCGCTGCATTCCAGCAGTGTTTCCGCAGTCGGTCACATGTTCGGTACTCGATGAAGACCTTCCTATCCCTTGTTCCAGCAGCCAGTGGAGGTTGTAGTTCTCCCCTCGCGATTCCAGCAGCACGACTGCGTGGTGTCGGAAGTAGAGTAAAAATCCTACAGGGCTTCGCCTAAGCCGGAGCAGGTTATGGTGGATCTAAGGTTTCCGGCGATCTAGGGTTTAGAGGGCCAGAAAGGAGGAGGCATGGCCGGCGGCGCCTAGGGCGGCGACGCTAGGGGCGACGACGGCGGCTAGGTGGGGAAGGGCTGGTGTTGTGTGTCTCTTGGGGCACCCCCTCCCCTCTATTTATGAGAGGGAGGGCAGCTTGGGAGAGGGGAGTTTGAATCCTTCCCCAACTCCCTCTTCTTGTTGGCTTGTGGTGGAGGGAAAGAAGGCACCAGGATACATTGTCCCAGTTTGACTTTTCAAACTTGCCTTTTGACTTTTAATTTGGAGCTCAATTTCTTTCTTACAAATGCCCAAACAAGTGACCTAGGACATGATGCAATCATTCAACTTTTTCATGACACATTCATGTACCCTTCCTCTTCCGGTCTGGTGAACCTCTAGACCCTTATAGATCATTCTGGTGAAAACACCGGAATCATTCCCGAACTCCGGAATTGGACTTTCCTTATATGAATCATATTCTTCGGACCATTCTGGGTCTCCTCATGATATCTCGGATCACATCCGAGCCTCCAAACAACATCCGATCTCCCTACTTACATTCCGTATCTACTAAACAACATCGAATCCTTAAGTGTGTCTCCCTACGGTTCGTGAATTATGCAAACCTGACCGAGACTCTTCTCCGATCAATAACCAATAGAGGAATCTGGAAATTCATATGGCTCTCACATATTTCTATGATTACTTTGGGATCGAATGAACCACTTACATACGATACCAATTTCCCTTTGTCTCATGATAGTTTACTTATCCGAGGTCTGATCGTCGGTATCTCTGCATACCTAGTTCAACCTTGTTACCAATAAGTACTCTTTTCTCGTTCCCGTGATATGTGATCCCTTGTGAGCCAGTCACATGCTTGCAAGCTAATTGGATGGCATTCCACCGAGAGGGCCCAGAGTATATCTATCTGTCATATGGATGGACAAATCCCACTCTTGATCCATGTGCCTCAACACATACTTTCCGAACACTCAATTCAACCTTTATAGCCACCTAGTTACGTGTGGTCTTTGATGTCATCAAAGCATCCATCTGGTGATGGTGATTAGCATGATCTCATGGTCGAAGGAATTAGGTTACTATGTATCAGAACGCTTATAGCAAATGAACTATTGAAATGACTTGATCTTTATGCTACGCTCATCTATAGGAGTATGTCCATCACACCATTCTCCTAATGATATGATCTTGTTTTCAATAACATCTCAATGTTCATGATCAGGAAACCATGATCATATATTAACCAACAAGCTAGTTTAACAAGAGGCTTTACTAGGGACTCTTTTATGTTTACAAATCACACAAGTATTAATCTTTCCGGTTAATACAATTATAGAATGGTATGTAAAATTTTATCATAAGCATGAAGATATGATAATAACCTCTTTATTATTGCCTCTTGGACATATCTCCAACGATCTCCCACTTGCACTAGAGACAATAATCTAGTTTCAAATCTTTGTGTATTCAACACTTATGGCTTTCCGGTGTTGTATGTACACGATTGCTAGTGATCAACCGATCTTCGGATCCAACACTTTCAGGTCCGTGTGTAATTGCATGTCTTTGCATCTCTACGCATCACTCATTCTTTAATGAGATGGCTTTGTACAAAATTGGTCCTTTGGTGAGACCTTTAGTTCCTAGGGGTTAAAACATGTTGACAATATTGTCGTACAATATATCTTCATAGTATTATCCCGCTGTGAACTACACCTAGTTTGATAACAAACTACTTGACACAAATGCCCTCTTTTGCTGCTATAATAGCAGTCATATACTTAGCCTTTTGTTGTAGTATCTGTCACAATGTCTTAACTTTGGAACTCATCCAAATCCATTATGGAACTTACTTTCCATCATATTGTAGGGGTTCGTAGCATGGAAAACAAAATTTTCTACCGCATGCACACAAACAAGCCAAGATCTATCTACTAGATTGTAGCAACAAGTCGATAGAAGAACTCACCCTCGAAGATTCCAAAGCGGTTAACGAGAGCAGATTCTCGTGGGTAATATAGTCGTACTCTTGCCGATCTCAAGATCGCGTAGACGATCCTTCCGGCGCTGTGTTCCGGCAGCACTTCCGCAGTCGGTCACACGTTTGGTACTCGATGAAGACCTTCCTCTCCCTTGTTACAGCAGGCAGCGGAGGTTGTAGCACTCTCCTCGTAATTACAGCGGCCTGACGTGGTGTCGGAAGTAGAGGGGAGATCTCGCAGGGCTTCGTCTTAAGCCGGAGCGAGTATGGTGGAGTATGAGAAAGGCCTTGGCGATCTACGGTTTAAAGGGCATCAAGGGGAGGGTGTGGCCGGCGGCTAGGGCTTGGGGAAGCCCCAAGTCGCCAACTTGGGAGGAGCCCTAGGCGGCGGCGGCAGCACTTGGAGGTGGTGTCGGCGCTTTGAGCTAGGGTTTTTTTTGGGGTGAGGGTAGGGGGGCGCCCTACCCCTCCTTTTATAGGTGGGAGAGAGGCGGTTGGGAGGAGGGAGTCCTCCTCCAACTCCTCCTCCTTGGCCGGCTGGTGGAGGGAGTTGGACTCCCACCCTAGGTAGGTTTCCTACTAAAAGTACAAAGGAAGTCGCCTAGAGGGGGGGTGAATAGGCTTTTAAAAATATTACGGTTTAGGCTCAAGTAAATGCGGAATAAAACTAACGTTTAATTTATTGAGCACAAAACCTAGCCACTAAGTTCACCTAGGTGCACCAACAACCTATGCTAAGCAATACAAGCAACAAGGTGATAGCAAGGTATAAATACTTCAAGCACGATGGCTATCACAATGTAAAGGGCATAAGTAAAGGGTTTGGTTGAGAGATAACCGATGGACGCGGAGACGAAGATTTGTTTCCCGAAGTTCACTTCCAAAGAAGCTACGTCTCTGTTGGAGAGGTGCGATGGCGCAATGCTCTCCGAACGCCACAAATGGCTCACCTCGAGGTGTGGTGGCTCGATGCTCAACCAACGCCACACAAGGCCTCACCTCGGAAGCGGAAGCACGCAACTCACCGACGCCACAAAAGGCTCACCCTATTCTCCCAAGTGCGCACCACAAAAGGCGGGCACTTGCTCCACTTGGGACGCTTGAGGGCGATCACCGAACCCGTACAAGATTGGGGCTAACTCCACAACTCAATTGGAGGCTCCCAACAACAAAGCCACAAAAGGCCAACAATGCCACAAAAGGCCAACAACGCCACAAAAGGCCAACAACGCCACAAAAGGCTACAAGACCACAAAAGGTCAACAAGACCACAAAAGGTCAACAATACAACCACACAACCGTCTAGGGTTCTAAGGAACCCAAGAGAAACAAGCTCACAAGCTTGAACTCGCCGAATCTCCGAGGAGAACTCAAACCTATGCACCAAATGCAAGGGCAAGTCCTTCTCTCCCAAATTCCAACAAAGCTACAAAAGCTATTTGGGGAATAAGGGAGGAAGAACACAAGAGGAGAACACAAAACTCTCCAAGATCTAGATCCCAATGATTCCTTCACAAAGAAGGGATTTGACTTGGGGGGATTGTAGATCTAGATCTCCTCTCTCAAATCCCTCAAAAAGATGCAAGAATCATAGGAGGGGAAGGGAGAGGGAAAGCTTCTTCAAGGTTGACAATGGAGGAGAGAGAGAAAGCCAAGAACCAAGAAGAAAAGTTGTGTCCCACGAAGGGGAAGAGGAGCCCCTTTTAAAGGGCTCCCAGATCTGCCCGTTATGGGCATTCGCGACACCTGGCCGGAAGTTCCGGTGGCACACAGCCAACGGTCGAAAACTGCGGAGCGAGAAACTAAAAAAACGAATCATGGCCGGAACTTCCGCCAGTTCACCGGAACTTCCGGTGGAAACTTCCGGTGAAAGTTCTGACAGAAGTTCCGTCAAATAGACACAACGAACACAGAAGGTTACTGAACGTGAGAGGAACAAGAGCCGGAAATTCAACCAGAACTTTTGGCTGGCGGAACTTCGATCCTTGGCGAACTTCCGGTGAGAGCGAAACTTGGTGGAAATTCCATTGAAGTTCCGTCAAATAGCACATCAAAACAGAAGGTTCGGCGTGGCGGAGAAGACCGGAACTTCCACCGGAACTTTCGGCGACAAAAATGCCCTAGCGGAACTTCCGATGGCAAGCCGGAACTTCCGGTCAGGGAAATTCCAGAAACCAGAGAACCAGAAACGCAATTCCTTTTGCATCCGAACTCCAAACGGGATGAAACCAATTTTGTTGGAAAGATAACGATGAATATAATCCAACAAAAAGTAGAAATATTGGGTATCACCTTGGGAGAAAATACTATGAATATATATGTGAAGTATCCCCCAAGGTGTGGAGCCGGAAAACTCGCAAGATCAAAAACCGCAATAAGATATGCAAGTGAAATCCTTAGATGATGAAATAGAGCTTGTTATGATGATGACCACAAGCTCTAGATCCTCTCATGGACAAGAACCAAATAATAACCAAGAAAGATGATGCTATGAATGCAAAGGTTTGAGCTCTCTCCGAACGATGCAAACGAGACACCCGCTTGAGAGCCCCTCTTGATAGTACGGCTATCTATCCTAAACCCGGTCTCCCAACTAACAACACGAGACCGGCAAAATAGAAGCCCTATCAAGAACATACCTTTGCCTTGAGCAACCCACTTGAACTTGATGTAGACCGTCTTGTTCTTCTATAGTGGGAACACCTTTCTTGGATGCTCTTGCTTGATGAAGATGAAGACGTGCAAATTGCTCCCCCATACTGTAACACCCTCAGAATCGGCCCTATGCAAGTTTTAGCGATTCTTGCCAAACCCGCATAGAAACGATTCAAAGGTGCCCACAGGCACTTGCGTGCGGGTGGAAAACGAAGTAATATCATAACACAATAGTCCACGATGGAACCCACAGAACAGATATATACAGCAACGACTCGAAGAGTCAAGAATACAGATATAACATACAAAGATCCAAATCACCTTGAAAACGATACAGCGTCCGAGTACGGACAAGATGCAAATTGAGCTAAGAGCCCTGAAGAATAACCAATGGCGTCCATAACTGCCCGAGCCAAGCGGAAGGGTAACCACCTTCTAACGACGTCGATCTCAAAACCTGCTTAAACAAAAGGGTGCCGACAAAGGCAAAGGAAAAAGAGAGCGGTCGATCGAGGCGATGCAGCGAGGCTAGAATTCGGCGGTCCTCGCCTACATAGGTATGGTGGACTGAAGCGGCAGCGCAGCAAGCACTAAACAACCTATAGAGACTCGATAACACTGTCGGCTATCAGAGGGGGATAAGAAAGACCTATTCGGAACCAACCTGATGCTACCACCAAACATACCCATCCTGGTATTTCCCCCTCGAAACCAAACGAGGAAGTCAACCGAGGAACTCACACAGTTGGCATTTTTAGTTATTCCGTTATCGTTGCAGCAATTACTAGTCAGGTATAGATAGTCGTCCTGATATAATAAGCAGTGGGCACTTTTAGTTAACCATTTCGTTGTAGTGGCAACACTTACTAGTCAGATACGATTAGCATGAGATATCCCAAACCCAGCAGTAGTTGGTACTTTTATTTAGCCATTCCGTTGTAGGGAAGCAGATTACTAGTCATATCGGATACAAGTCAATTTAAAACAGTAAACTTTAGTTATAGTTGTCTATGATCGAGAACTGTGCTCCAAGTCGTCCATAACCGCGGACACGGCTTTTCGAAAAGATTTAACCCTGCAGGGGTGCACCAAAGTATCCACACGCCTCGACCCTTTTGCGGATCGCTTAACATACACCCATCGGTATGTCGGCGGGGCCTAAGTCATGAGCGTTCCGGACCCAAAGCAAGTACATGGGGCCACCCCACTAAGCTACCCATAGCAAAGTCGGCGGTCTCGAGACGGACTCGGGGTTTGCGTCGATGGTACATCGGCCAGGAACCCGAAAATGTGACTGGGCTTGTCGATACCGCAAAAACACTCCGCTTCCCTAAACAGTACAGGCGCAGTACTTCGCACAATTTAAATAACGCAGTAAAGCATGGCATAAGTACAGGATAGTAAATAAAACCTCAAACTAGTTGTGGCCCCTAGTACAGTACTTTGAAATCAGGTACTAATCGATGGGGGTGCCCATACACCCCACCTGTGGTTAGCGCGCTCGATCTCGGAACAGGTGTCAAGAACTCGGGGTCCTACGGGACACAAGTGGACGTTTAACAACCAAATAACATCTATTTCCCACCTGTGCCTCTGCATTTACCTACTTCAATTTTAGTTATTAAACAGTAATTAAAGTCTTGATCACCTACAACATTAAACATGCGGCATAACCTCGACAACTGTGGTACTTGGCGACACGCAACAGCACTTGAGCAAGCGACTACGACGCGCAAGTCCAACTATCTACCAATCATCAGGTAATAGGATGTGTCCAAGGCAATATAAGGCTGCAAGGGATATCACGGGTACGAAAACTAGAGCATCGCAACACAGATAGCAATAGATCAACAGGGGGAATAAATACTATAAAAGTAAGATAGGTAGAAAGGGGGAGGTGCTCGCCTGAAAACATTGCCGTAGGTTCATCCGAAGATCGGATCGACACTCGCATCAACTCATCGGCCTAGTCCGTGAAGAAGCAAAACACTAGCACAAACACCGGATGCACTATTTAATACTACGGTAGAAAATCGGGCATGATGCATGCATGATGTATGACATGGCAAAGGTGCGATGCAATTAGGTCATATTAAGCGGAACCGAGGCCCCGACAATTAATTAAACGGTTCAAGTTATTTATCTACCCCGCAAATTAAATGTTGTAACAACAAGATAAAACATGGCATCGGTTCGCTACACCAATTTAAATGGAGTCCGGAATAAGACAAAGATATCCCGTGTATAGACTCCATATTTAATTATGAGATGAATTGGCTTAATGCCCCCAAACCACAGACAAGTATGCATGCATGAATAATTTAATATGCAACAAGCTGATAATGTAATATTATAAAAAATAGGGTCTCGGATAAAGGGGTCACACGTTAGGGTTCGGCGAGCTTGGGCTCCGAGGGGTTCTGGGTCGGTCTCAGGGTTCGACGGGAGAACGGCTCGACGAGATCGGTCTCGGACAACGAAAGTCGATCTTGTCGCATCCGAGAAGAAGAACTTGGTTGGCGTCGGGGGCACATCGGATCCGCCCTGGTCGGTGCCGATCTTGTCGTCACGAAGATCTTGTCGGGTCCCCGTATCGGGTCGGTCTTGGCGTCCGCGATGAAGTACTTGACGTATCCGGGATGGAGAGCTTGCCGTTCCGTGGCGATCTTAGCGGTCTTCGGATCCGGGTCTTGGCGTCCGTGTAGGCGTTCTTGCCGACCTCCTCGGAATTCCGAGGGTACATCTTCACACGTCGACAGCCTTCGAGGTCTCGCCCGGCGGATCCGTGATGTAGATCTTGGCGTCATCGGGTCATCAACTCCGGGAAGGAGATCTTGAAGTCCATGTAGACGATTTTCGGGAGATCTGGTCGGTGTGACTAATATTCGGCTCCAAGTAAATCTTGCAATCGACGAACTTGTCATATTTGTCTGCCCAGAGTCTTCGAATAACTTGCCCACAGGTTGCAGCCGAGGACATGGTTTATCGGATTTATGAGTGAGCGTTCGTGGTGGTACAAAAGTATAGCCACCACTCCAGCATCACCACATGGCCACTACCACCAGATCCTCTCCAAACTCTAGCAGACAGAGGCATAAGAGGTATCGCACTGCTAACGAAAAAGAGGGCAGGCGCCTTGGCAGGACGGAAGGCAGGCTGGGAGCACCGGGCGGAGGACAAGGCCGCCACGAGCCCTACGAATGACGGTGGAACTCGAGGACATGGCATGAGAGGCACTCGAGGGGAGGACGAGACCTTGGTCCGCAGGACGAGGGCGGAGGAGAGGAGATGCTGACGGTGGGCGGCTGGCCTTAGAGGAGAGGGACCGGCCGCTGATGGCGAGGCGTCCGGAGGTCGAGCAATGTGAAGGGGCCGGGAAGAAAGGAAGGAGAGGAGGGCGCCCGGCAGGGGGAGGGGAGGCCGGAGGGAGGAGGCCGAGGCAGCGTGGTTGGTGGAGGTGGAGGAGAGCGTGGCAAGGCGTGTGTGTGGGAGGGGCTGTGAGGGAAGGAGGGCGGCCGAGAGAGGGCCAGGCTCGGAGGGGCGGGCAGGCGGAGGGGAGGGTGATCTGAGGGAGAGGCAGGCGGGGGCGTGCACAGGCGGTTGGGAGTGGGCCACCACAGGCGAGGCGGGCTGGTGGGGGGCAGAGATGGGAGTAGGGAGTGGTGTTGGTCTAGCTAGGGTTAGGGTTAGGGGAATTAGGGTTTGGGGTAGTAGGTGGTCTGTCTAGTTGGGCCTTTGGGCCTGACTAGATGGACTGCCTCCCCCTAACAAAATATTTATACTATTTATTTACTTTTCTTTTATTT
Source organism: Avena insularis (assembly GCA_023614405.1). Taxonomy (NCBI): domain Eukaryota; kingdom Viridiplantae; phylum Streptophyta; class Magnoliopsida; order Poales; family Poaceae; genus Avena; species Avena insularis. The sequence continues at coordinate 305,939,794 of CM042691.1, read as the reverse complement.
AAAACAAAACATTTACAAATATGTTTTAGGCAAAAATAAAGATCCGAGCGGAACATGGTTTTATATTTGAATTATAGAAGGGGTATTTGTAGAAAACAAAAATTGGGCCTTTAGCAAAATAGTTTTAGGGAAAAAGATGCATGCGGATCTCATGATGATGCACAAAGTAGTATTTAGAAAGCGATTTTATAGTAGTGATTTTGGCGGGGCGCCACACATACTCCATGGGGAAACCTCTTCTTTGAACTTGTCCTCATCATTCCATGAGCACGAGGATGGCAAGCTTCAAGCATGAGATCTTCTAGAGATGGCGCATCTTGAGCTCGCCCTTCTTCATCCCTACTTGAGGTTGATCCATCTTGATGCAACTCTTTGCACATGTCTGGATCGACCTTCAAGCTCCTTCTTTCTTCATGATTCCAATGGGCACAAAGCCCTTGGACATTTCTTCATCTTCCAACCTTGAGACCAACACATGGCCCAAGCGATGCCAATGGACAAACCTACAAGTGAAACTCAATTTACACATTAGTACATAGAGATTGTCATTAATTACCAAAACCACACATGGGGGCATACATGCCCTTTCACCTACTCTCCCTCCACCAAGCAAACTTCGGATTTGACTTTTCAAATTGGCGTTTGACTTTCAAACTAGGATTTGATTTCTCTCATCATATTGCCTAGCCAAGTGACCTAGTACATGATGCAATCATTCCACATTGTCATGACACATCCATGTACCCTTCCCCTCCAGAGTGCCGGACCTTCCAGACCCTTCTAGGACATTCCTGGTGAAAACACCGGAATCATTTCCGAACTCCAAAACATGACTTTCCTTATATGAATCTTATTCTCCGGACCATTCCGGATCTCCTCGTGATATCCCGGATCCCATCCAAGACTCCGAACAACATTTGGTCTCTTACTCATCATTCCATAACTACTCAACAACATCGAATCCTTAAGTGTGTCTCCCTACGGTTCGTGAATTATGCGGACATGACCAAGACACTTCTTCGATCAATAACCAATAGAGGAATCTGGAAATTCATATGGCTCCCACATATTTCTATGATTACTTTGCGACCGAATGAACCACTTACATACGATACCAATTTCCCTTTGTCTCATGATAGTTTACTTATCCGAGGTTTTGATCGTTGGTATCTCTGCATACCTAGTTCAACCTCGTTACTGATAAGTACTCTTTTCTCGTTTCTGTGATATGTGATCCCTTGTGATCCAGTCACATGCTTTCAAGCTAATTGGATGACATTCCACCGAGAGGGCCCAAAGTATATCTATCCGTCATATGGATGGACAAATCCCACTCTTGATCCATGTGCCTCAACCCATACTTTCCAAACACTCAATGCCACCTTTATAACCACCCAGTTACGGTGTGGTGTTTGATGTCATCAAAGTATCCTTCTAGTGATAGTGATTAGCATGATCTCATGGTCGAAGGAATTAGGTTACTATGTATCAGAAAGCTTATAGCAAACGAACTATTAAAATGACTTGATCATTATGCTACGCTTATCTAGGAGTATGTCCATCATACCATTCTCCTAATGATATGATCTTGTTGTTAACAACATCTCAATGTTCATGATCGGGAAACCACAATCATCTAAACCAACAAGCTAGTATTACAAAGAGGCTTTACTAGGGACTCTTATTTAGTTTACAAATCACATAAGTATTAATGTTTCCGGTTAATACTATTATAGCATGAATGTAAACATTTATCATAAACACAAAGATATAATAATAACTACTTTTATGATTGCCTCTAGGGCATATCTAGAACAGTCTCCCACTTGCACTAGAGTCAACTAATCTAGATTACATGGTAATATACCGAACACCCATGGCAGTTTGGTGTTGGTCATGTTTTGCCCTCGGGAGAGGTTTAGTCAATGGATCCGGCACATTCAGATCTGTGTGTACTTTGCAAATCTTTATGTCACCATCTTGGACATGCTCTCGAATAGCGTGAAAACATAGCTTGATGTGCTTCAGCTTCTTGTGTGACCTTGGTTCTTGCGCATTGGCTATGGCGCCCATGTTATCACAATAGATATACATAGGGTCTAGCGCACTTGGAACCACACCAAGCTCTGTAATGAACTCCTTCATCCATATCGCCTCTTGTGAAGCCTCCGAAGCAGCTATGTATTCCGATTCAGTTGAAGATCTCACCACAACGCTTTGCTTTGCACTCCTCCAGCTAACTACTGCACCATTCAAAGTAAATACGTATCCAGATTGAGATTTAGAATCATCCGGATCGGTGTTCCAACTAGCATCGGTGTAACCATTAACAACGAGTTGTTCATCGCTTCCATAAGAAAGAACCATATCCTTAGTTCTTCTTAAGTACTTAAGGATGTTTTTGACCGCTGTCCAATGATCCACTCCTGGATCACTTTGATATTTGCTAGTCAAACTAACAGCATATGCAATGTCGGGTCTAGTACATAGCATGGCATACATTAGAGATCCTATGGCTGAGGCATAGGGAGTCTTACTCATCCTTTCTCTATCTTCTGCCATTGCAGGACTTTGAGTTTTACTCAAGGTTGTATTGGGCAACATGGGCAAGAACCCTTTCTTGCTATCTTCCATTCCAAACCTCTTTAGAACTTTGTCCAAATATGTACTTTGTGACAATGATATTAGGCGCCTTGATCTATCTCTATAAATCTTTATGCCTAATATGTAAGCTGCTTCGCCAAGATCTTTCATTGAAAAACTATTATTCAAATAATCCTTGACACTATTAAGAAGGTCTACATCATTCCCAATCAACAATATGTCATCTACATATAGTATTAAGAATGCTACAGAGCTCCCACTCACTTTCTTGTAAATACAAGCTTCTCCATAAGTTTGTATAAAACCAAATTTTTTGATTACCTTATCAAAACGTTGATTCCAACTTCGGGATGCTTGCTTCAATCCATATATGGACCGTTGAAGTTTGCATACCTTGTTAGCATCTTTAGGATCGACAAAACCTTTGGGTTGCATCATATACAACTCTTCATCAATGTCTCCATTGAGGAACGCCGTTTTGACATCCATCTGCCATATCTCATAATCATAATATGCAGTGATTGCTAACATAATCCTCACAAACTTTAGCTTCGCTACTGGTGAGAAAGTCTCATCGTAGTCAACTCCTTGAATTTTTCGAAACCCTTTTGCGACAAGTCAAGCTTTATAGATAGTAACATTACCATCAGCATCTGTTTTCTTCTTGAAAATCCATTTGTTCTCGACAGCCTTCCGGCCATCCGGTAAGTCCACCAAAGTCCATACTTGGTTTTCGTACATGGATCCAATCTCGGATTTCATGGCTTCTTGCCATTTATTGGAATCTGGGCTCATCATCGCTTCCTCATATGTCGCAGGGTCATCGGTGTTGTCCACCAACATGACACTCATAACAGGATCATACCAATCAGGAGTGGTATGAGTTCTCGTCGACCTGCGAGGTTCTGTAGTAACTTCAATCGAAGTTTCATGATCAACATCATTACCTTCCTCTCTTATTGTTGTAGGCTCCACAGGAACCACTTCCAGTGCTGCGCTACTCGCAAGTTCGAGAGAAGGTTCGAAAACCTCGTCGAGTTCTACTTTCCTTCCAGTCACTTCTTTCGAGAGAAATTCCTTCTCTAGAAAGGATCCATTCTTGGCAACGAAGATTTTGCCCTCGGATCTATGATAGAAGGTATACCCAATAGTTTCCTTCGGGTATCCTATGAAGACATATTTTTTCTCTTTGGGTTCAAGCTTGTCCGGCTGTAACTTCTTTACATAGGCTTCGCAACCCCAAACTTTAAGGAACGACAATTTAGGTTTCTTCCCAAACCATAATTCATACGGTGTCGTTTCAACGGATTTAGATGGTGCCCTATTTAAAGTGAATGCGGCTGTTTCTAATGCATAACCCCAAAACGATAGCGATAAATCTGTAAGTGACATCATAGAACGAACCATATCTAAGAGAGTTTGATTACGACGTTCGGACACACCATTACACTGTGGTGTTCCCGGTGGTGTCAATTGTGAAAATATTCTGTATTTCTTCAAATGCTCGCCAAACTCGTAACTCAGATATTTACCTCCACGATCAGATCGTAGAAATTTAATCTTCTTGTTATGTTGATTCTCTACCTCACTTTGAAATTCCTTAAACTTCTCGAAAGTTTCGGACTTATGTTTCATGAAATAGATATACCCATATCTACTCAAGTCATCCGTGAAGGTAAGAACATAACGATAACCACCGCGCGATGCTACACTCATTGGGCCACACACATCGGTATGTATGATTTCCAACAAGTCTGTAGCTCGCTCCATCATACCAGAAAATGGAGTCTTAGTCATTTTACCCATCAGACATGCTTCGCATATTTCAAGTGATTCAAAACGTCCATCGGAATGGAGTTTCTTCATACGCTTCACTCCAATGTGACCAAAACGACAGTGCCACATATAGGTCGAGTTATCGCTCAATTTCAAACGTTTAGCTTCAATGTTATTAATATGTGTATTTCCACTATCGAGATTCAATAAGAATAGACCATCTATCAAAGGTGCATGTGCATAAAACATATTGCTCATATAAATCAAACAACCATTATTCTCGGACTTAAACAAGTAACCGTCTCGCAGTAAACATGATCCAGATATAATGTTCATGCTCATCGCAGGCATCAAATAACAATTATTTAAGTATAAAACTAATCCCGATGGTAGATAAAGAGGTAGCGTGCCGACCACGATCACATCAACCTTTGATCTATTTCCAACGCGCATCGTCACCTTGTTCTTCGCTAGCTTCCGTTTATTCTACAGCACCTGTTTCAAGTTACAAATATGAGCAACCGAACCAGTATCAAATACCCATGCACTACTACGAGTACTAGTGAGATACACATCAATAACATGCTTGGAGCTAGGTTTTTTTTTGGGGTGAGGGTAGGGGGCGCCCTACCCCTCCTTTTATAGGTGGGAGAGAGGCGGTTGGGAGGAGCGAGTCCTCCTCCAACTCCTAATCCTTGGCCGGCGGGTGGAGGGAGTTGGACTCCCACCCTAGGTAGGTTTCCTACTCTCCCTCCACCAAGCAAACTTCGGATTTGACTTTTCAAATTGGCGTTTGACTTCCAAACTAGGATTTGATTTCTCTCATCATATTTCCCAGCCAAGTGACCTAGTACATGATGCAATCATTCCACATTGTCATGACACATCCATGTACCCTTCCCCTCTGGAGTGTCGGACCTTCCAGACCCTTCTAGAACATTCCTGGTGAAAACACCAGAATCATTTCCGAACTCCGAAACAGGACTTTCCTTATATGAATCTTATTCTCCGGGCCATTCCGGATCTCCTCGTGATATCCCGGATCCCATCCGAGACTCCGAACAACATTCGGTCTCTTACTCATCATTCCATAACTACTCAACAACATCGAATCCTTAAGTGTGTCTCCCCACGGTTCGTGAATTATGCGGACATGACCGAGACACTTCTCTGATCAATAACCAATAGAGGAATCTGGAAATTCATATGGCTCCCACATATTTCTACGATTACTTTGTGATCGAATGAACCACTTACATACGATACCAATTTCCCTTTGTCTCACGATAGTTTACTTATCCGAGGTTTTGATCGTCGGTATCTCTACATACCTAGTTCAACCTCGTTACTGATAAGTACTCTTTTCTCGTTTCTGTGATATGTGATCCCTTGTGAGCCATTCACATGCTTGCATGCTAATTGGATGACATTCCACCGAGAGGGCCCAGAGTATATCTATCTGTCATATGGATGGACAAATCCCACTCTTGATCCATGTGCCTCAACCCATACTTTCCAAACACTCAATGCCACCTTTATAATCACCTAGTTACGGTGTGGTGTTTGATGTCATCAAAGTATACTTCCGGTGATGGTGATTAGCATGATTGCATGGTCGAATGAATTAGGTTACTATGTATCAGAAAGCTTATAGCAAACGAACTATTAAAATGACTTGAATTTATGCTATGCTTATCTATAGGAGTATGTCCATCATACCATTCTCCTAATGATATGATCTTGTTGTTAACAACATCTCAATGTTCATGATCGGGAAACCACAATCATCTATTAACCAACAAGTTAGTATTACAAAGAGGCTTTACTAGGGACTCTTATTTAGTTCACAAATCACATAAGTATTAATGTTTCCGGTTAATAATATTATAGCATGAATGTAAACATTTATCATAAACACAAAGATATAATAATAACTACTTTTATGATTGCCTCTAGGGCATATCTCCAACACATATTGTGCCACCCTTAGTTTAGATTGAGATAAACTTAATTTGTACTTTGTGACAAAACTAGTATCTATGTAATACCTTTTACAATGAACTAACCGTCTATTTGTCACTTCTACAAAATAATATATTCTTAGTTCTTCCAAAAGATCATATGAATATCCTTACTATCGTCCAATGATCATCTTATTAATCACTCTAGTATATGTTCATAACATTTAGAGCATAGGACATATCTGGATTTGTACATATAAAAGTACTATTGAAAAATACTTTTTGTGATTTTATTCATCAAGTATCAATCAATACTTGAATCTTTGTTTCACTTACCCAAGTGTCGATACACTTGAATTTCGATTTAATCCTTTCTGTGTGGCAAGAACCTTTCTTATCATTTCCATATTGAAATCATTCAATTTCTCATCTATGTACTTCTGGCACAACCATATTAGCGTCTCAATTTATCCATATAGACATTGATGCCAAATATTGGGTTTTGCCTAAGCCTTTCATTGAGATGAAATTCTTAACCTGTGTGAATAAAAGATACATCATTTCCAATCAACAATATGTCTTCCACATAATGTATTAGAAATATGTCTTAGCGCTCCCACTTAATTTCTTGCAAATGCAAGCAGCTTCATCGTCTCTAATGAAATTAAACTCTTTTAATAGTTTCATCATGGTGAAGATTCCAACTCTGCGATGCTTACTTCAACCATTGAAGTTTGCATACGCTTTTAGAATCCTTTGAATTAACAAAACCCTTTGGACCGTGTTATGCACACGTCCTAGATAACAATTCTATTAGAATAACTTGTTTTCTTTATTCAACTACCACATAACAAAATTATATGTAGTGGTTGCTACATTAATCCGTCTAAACTAAATATCGCTATGAAAGATAAAATATTGTCATAGTCAACCTTTGAACATTGTTGTGAACTGTTTCCCAACATGTCGACTATTTCATAGATGTGAAACATTCATGTCTATTTCTTTATAGATCCAAACATGACTGTAAGGTCTTACACCTTTCCAGAGGGTCTTTCAAGTTCAAAGCTTGATTTCTCGTGTATGGAATTATCACGGATTTTATGGCTTCAAGACATTTATCTCGTGCATATAGTCGGTCCATCATTGTCAAACAACAATGATCTCCTTTCAAATCCTAGTATTTGATTGTTTACCCAACCTACTTGGTTCAATAGGAACTTAGACCTCCATGACCATAACCTTTGAGGCACGTGAACCATGAGCATTGTTGCTGTCTCCGGAACGCTTTCCGGTGCTGCGCAAATTTGCACATATAGCTAAGGTTCTTTTAACCTTATCAAAGTTCTATTGTCCTCCCACTTAACTTTTCACAGAAAATTCCTTCTCAAAGAAACTTGACGTTCTAAGCGACAAATACTTTTGTCTCTGGTGTTATGGAGGAATACGCAATGATTATTCGAAATAACATACAAAGATATGTTCATCCGACTTTGGTTGCAAACATCTTTCTTATGCATAGCATACCAATGTTTAAGAAAGGACAACTTGGGTTTTATCCCAAACCATAACTTTATATGGTGTCATTTCAATAGATCATGATGGAGCTCTTTTTAGTGAAAAAGCGGTAGTCTCTAAATCTTATAATCTTTAAAATATAATGGCAGTTTTATAAATGACACCTTTGATATTACCATGTCAAACAAGGTTTTATTACATATCTCGAACACTCCATACTCTTATGGTGTTTCGGGAAATGCAGATCCATGGAACGATTCCTAGAATCTTAGGTGTTTTGATAAACTTTGTAACTTAAAATATCTTCCTTTATGATCGAATCATAAACTCTTTATTTTCTTGTTACAATGATTTTCCACTTCATCTTGAAAGTCTTCGAACTTTTCAAATGTTTCACACTTCATCCTCATTAAGTAAATATTCATATATTCACTCAAATTTTCGGAGAAAGCATATGAAGTTGAAATCCATCGCTCTTGACTACACATAATGGACTTCATACAACAATATGTACAAGTTCCAATAAGCTAGTCATCCGTTCCCTTTGGCCTATGAACGGAGATTTAATGATCTCTAGTAAAGTTTCACAAGCGCCATTTAATCAAAAAAATCAAAAGACTCCAAAATTCTATCCACATGGAGTTTCTTCATATTTTCTTTCCATTATAATTTAAACGGCGATGTCACTTCCTAAGTGATCTTTTAACCAATTTGTCTTTCTACATTTTTAGCACTAGTTTTATGGATGTAATTTCTCCAACGAGATTTGTAAATCATCCATCTTTTATGAATTACGACAATTATTTGAAAAACCCTTTTGTTCTCATAATACCTGATCGAAATAACAGTTATTGAAACAAATCTTGAAGGTAAGTTTTGATTTCAACGAGAAACACAACAACCCTTTATTTGTTCTCGATGAACATCATCACATATTCTTTTGCTAGTTACTTAGGCCATTGTAGTTTATGAATTGTGTTGTTTCGTATGACGATTCACACCAATAAATTCAGTATCCAATACTCAAGAACTACATTGTTTAACAAGCAAAGAATACAGCCATAACATGTATATCCTCTATATACCTAAGCTGAACAATTCTAGTCTTTTTTTCTACCATATATTTATGAGATTCTATTTCAGTATTTCCTTTTCCGTTTGAAAGAATCTATCAACATCAATAGTGGAGTCATACACATGACACATAGTCCAAAGCGTGTATAGTTAAATACCATTGTCTTTGGACTTGCACTTTGAAGTAGATCACCATCATCAAATGTTTGGTGTTCTTTCAAATTCCATTCTTTAGTAATCTTTTAGTGTAGTAAACATTTTACCTACTTCAAATATTCATCCTTATCATGGAACTATTCATGATCAAGCTACTTTAGCTTATAACGGTGAATTGCGAGTATAATGTTGCTCTCCAAAACCTTTTGGAGAATTAGGACGACTAGCGTCTCCAACCTTTTGAAAATTCTCATCAAATATGAGAACATAAACTTTGCTATATTATACTCTATCATGTTGTAATCAAAACATCGTTTCAGATATCGCAATATCTTCCACATATGATGGTTTCCGAAACAATTCTTTCGGTTTCTAGATAACCTTGATATTAAAACAATCTTTTGAATATCAAGAATCATGGTGATAAACATGATACTTATTTACTAACACTGAAATTGTTACTCTTAATTTAATACCAATTATTAAACTTCACGGAGAAACCGGAATTTACTGAAAGTTTGCAATAGGACTTTTAAACTTTAGATCAACACTTCAAAACAATACGATACCAATTCGTAAAGTAACTAACCAGAATTCTATAGTTCTATTATCTCAATTATAACTAAGCGCAAGGTGGTAAACGGATGCCAATGACTACAACAACTTATGCGAGTTCACTTTGATTTAATTTATGATAAATAGTGTTCAACTTTTAATCGTATTACTGTTGAACTCCCACTCAAAACAATATCTCTCACATTGTTTTAGTGATTACATGAACCAAATCCACTATACCAAGTCCGATCATCACGTGATATGATGTAGTTTCAAAGGCGAACAATCATCATGTTCATCATATCATCTATATGACTCATGCTTTATCTTTCGGTATTCCGTGTCTCATGTCTATACATGTTAGGCTCGTCAAGATGTAACGTTAGTTTCCACATGAGCAAATCTGGCTTGCTCCCGTTGTATACACTCGCAGAACCTAACACACCCGATCATCACGTGGTGCTTCGAAACTTTGAGCTTTGGCAACGGTGCCTACTAAGGATGAACACTTTATTACTTGATATTTTGTGAGAGGGATCATCTTATAATGCTACCGTCGCGATCTAAGCAATACAAGATGCATAAAAAGTATTAACATCACATGCAATTCAAAATATGTGATATGATATGGCCTTTCTTCTTGTGCCTTCGATCTCCATCTTCAAGCACGAACATGATATCCATCATCACCGGCGTGGCGTCAAGGTCAATGGCGCCGCTCCATGGTTGTCGTCCACCAGCATCAACTATTACAACTACTTTGAATAATAGACACGTAGGTCTAGACGAAATTAAAAGATAACCATAAGGCTCATGCCGGTTGCCGACTTACAATAAGGAACATTGCGTACATCATATATAGTCACAATCATGGCCATGTCACATCACAGTACATCCCTGCAAAACAAAGTTAGACGCGTCTAATTTTCTTTGCATGTTTTACGTGGTTTGGGGCTTTCAATAGGTGTCGTTCTAACTTACGAACAAGAACCACAACGTTGATACTAGTATTGTCAATCACCCGTTGTAAATTGAATCTTCACTGTGTTAGGAGAAACAGACACCCGCAAAGCCACTTATGCAATACAAGTTACATGTCGAGCGTGGAACAAGTCTCATCAACGATGTCATGTAAGGTTAGCCCGGGCCGCTTGATTCCACCATCCCGCAAGATGCAAAGTACACAAAAAGCAATCGACAACAAAATCATCAACGCCAACAATGACCATTATGTTCTACTCGTGCAACAGATCTATATATAGACACGGCTCTGATATCACTGTAGGGGTTCGTAGCATGGAAAACAAAAATTGTTACTCTTAATTTAATACCAATTATTAAACTTTACGGAGTAACCGGAACTTACTGAAAGTTTGCAATAAGACTTTTAAACTTTAGATCAACACTTCAAAACAATACGATAACAGTTCATAAAGTAACTAACCAAAATTCTATAGTTCTATTATCTCTAAAAAAACCTAAGTATCAATTTGTATATATGCAACAACACTATATCAGCATGTATAACGAGTGGAATAAACCTAAGTACCAACAACACTATATCAGCATGTATATCGAGTGGAATAAACCTAAGTACCCAGTAGTATATATACAGTTTATTTACCATGTCATTTACGTCTAATTTATATGTAGAGAAAGGTATATATATACAGTTATAACTAGCATCTATATCCAGTGGACAACCTATGCGAACTACATGTAAATACAAGGAAAACCATTTTGTAGTAATCAAAATGTGTAATTTTGTAAATACAAGAAAATTAAAATGTACTCCCTCATTTCAAAATATAAGATGTTTTAAGTTTTTTCTAAAACGACATGTATCTAGACGTCTTCTAGTGTGTAGATTCAAGCAAAATGAGTGAACCTACACATTAAAAGACATTTAGATACATGTGTTTTAGGAAAAGGCTAAAACATCTTATATTTTGGAACGGAGGAAGTATATCCAATGTAAAGATAAGTAAAATACATGTAAATAGTAGTAAAATATGGCTTATAAATAAGAAAATCATTAGCATGCATATGTAGCAACGTTTTACCAAGAATGTATATCTAGTGGAAATAGTTGAAGTTACTGCTAATTTACATGCCTTTTATGATATAATAATTATGGTGATCAATATGACAGAAATAGTTTGATGCTAATTAGTAGTAAATTATATGTAACTTCATAAATTATTTATTGCTAATTTATGACATAATAATTTACATGATTTTTATGACATAATAATTTCCTGGTAATTTACATGCTTTTTATAACGAAAATAGTTGAAGTTACATGTAATTTACCACTAATTTAAATGCACTTTACTAGTAAAATCATTAGCATGTAATTTACTACTCCCTCCGTTCTAAAAAATTACTTCCTCCGTCCCGGTTTAAAGGACACGTATTAAAAATCGTGCAGTCCCAAAACACTCCCACCTCCTAGGCACATAAGCAATTAATTTCATAGAAAGAGTCAATCAGAGGATTAGAAAGGGACAAATTAGACTCAATTAGAGAAAGACTAGGGCCGAGAGATTTGCTATATGTGCCCTTTAAACCAGGATGAATGAAGTACATGACATTATAATTTATTTGTATATACATAAAATAGGGAACTACTTAATATGTAAATCTAGTTAAAAAAAGAGAGCAAACCATGGCTCTGTTCAAACATGCCTACCCCATTAAAACAAGACAACTAAGTTTACAACCAGTGGCGGAGCTTAGTGCAGTTTAGGGGGGAGGGCACCGCCCCCAAGATTGGACACATGCATGAAGAAAAAAATTCCTAGGAGCGCTTGGATAAGAATTTTTTGTGTGTTTTGCCCCCCTCCCCAAAAAAAACTCAACATTTACATTTTGCACCCCAAGCCATTCTTGGCAAGCTCCGCCAGTGCTTACAACCACAACATGGAAGACAATCGATCAAACAAAAACTAGCTAGTCTAGCGACTCGACAAAAACGACGAAGAGAAAATGAGCGTAGCGAGGATAATAGATCCACTGGACCTCAAAGCCATCAAACGGACAGAAATTCGCCTTTTGACAAATTGGAAAACAGTCGGCTATCTTTTTAAGGACATTTAACCTAATGTGGACCTGGGTCGGAAAAATTAGCAACTCCGAGAGAATTAGCAATTTTAGCACCAATGTCATTTTTCATTACTTGGAATATTTTACTTTTGGTAACAATGTGGCTAACCTGGCCAACCTTATAGCATTATACTCATGCCATGTCACCTAAAACCGATACAAATATGCATCCGATATAATGAGATGGCTATTAGATAGGCTAATTTAAATGTTTAAATACTAAATAATTGCATGTATACGTGCATTCATGCAATACATGTCGGCTGTAGTCTTTTGTTTCGTGTGCGCTGTAGGCAGCAATAGATGGAGTATCTGCTCTCCTCTTCCTAAGATGGGATTTTTCTTATGTGTATGTGCATTCATGCACTACATGTAAGCTATAGCTTATAGCTTGCTCACTAGTACCTACTACATCTATTTAGGATTGTAGGTCCTACGCTTATACTTAGATCGTTAATTTGACTAATAAAATATAAGTTATATAGCATAAAAATTATACCATTAGAAAATATAGCATCTAAAGTTTCTAATGGTATAATTTTTGTGTTATTCTATTTATATTTTGTTAGTAAAATTGACAACATAGTTAACCATGCGTGACCTATAATCCCAAACAGAGAGAGTATTGTGCATGCACTTATACTACAACCCGAATCTTTCTCCGCCTTGGGCGAAAATGATGCTCGGATATAGATGGGCCAGTGACTTCTATGCACGGGTTCGACTTTTGCAACCAGAGAAGAAGTCGTGTCATGGAGTCATTGATCACCGTTGTCAGTATTATTGCCTCTCGCGGTGTGTGTGAGGTATCTTCCAAGCCACTATGAGGGCATGGCCAACGCGCTGCTGAAGCCGCTGCCCCGCAGGGCCAGCTCGGCTCGGGTGTCAGGAGCTAGGCTTGGTTGGTGCTTCGTAGTTGTCAGAGTCTCCTCGGCAGGAAGCGACCTCCTTGGAGAAAAGCTGAGGAGAGATGGTGGGGTCTACACCGTAGTGGCCTCAGCTTTTGGGTTGAGACAAAGAAAATCAGTTCGCTGTCTCACCTCACCATGCCGACGTGGATGGGTCGGAAGCAGCATCTACCCCTGCTACCATAAATCATGCTCTGATAGAGTCTGAAGACCGGAGGTTAGTACCACGGCTAAAGACGAGAGGATGCAAATTCAACATGTTTAGTTGATTGCAGCCTCACTTTTGGCATATGGTGACTTTACTCACTATTAGCATATACAATTATGGTTGCTTCATCCCTAACTACTAAATAAATCTTAGTTCGACGTAATAACAACTAGCTAGTAGAAAATAGGAGTTATACGAAACAATTTATCCTACTAGTAGTTCAGAGACCAGGACAACATCACCATCTTCTTTTTCATCTTTTTCTTCATCAACTTCTTCTTTATATTCTTCTTCTTCTTCAGATTCTGGTACGATCTTTGACTTCTCACATTGCGTTATTCTACTCCTAACAAGATCTAACTAGTGTTGCATGATGATGATCACCAAAAAACCAGTCTTTTTGTTTATTTTTTAGAGCGAACCTTTGTTGCTACAAACCGAAATATTTTATAGCAAAATCGAAAAGTTTGTAGTAAACACGGAAAATAGGACAAAAGATGAGGACACGTGGGAACCAGGACGATGAAAGCACTCCCATCGTCATAGGGCACGCGTAGTCCCCCTTTTTTTTTCATCGGTCGCTTTGGAAAGACGTACGCTTCAATTCTTTTAATTAATGATATTTTTTCTATGTATATAAGCGTCTGGATAAGCGCTCCCGATTGAACATGCCTTTGGTAGTTTGAAGATACTAACAATATCTCTCTTTGGGTGTGCCTTGGCACGCTACTATTCTGCTCATGGAACCTGTCGAGACTTTATTAATTTTCAAGCCGGGCTCTGCTCTCCAGCCTTCATTTTAAAGAAAACGGATTTGTTATTTCTCAGGCGTATAAGAATTTGTTGTGTCTCAGTCATCTTTCTCATCATTAGATTAACCTCGTGATTCGTGCAATGTGAGACTTACACATGAGTTGTAACTAGGTTGCAACCGAGAATTAGTATAAATTTTCTAAGTTACAAGTAGGTTGTAAGTGAGAATTAACATAAATAGTAGAATGATATCAACGACTTATATATAAAAAGTTCTCGTACGACTGAGATCTAGACACCTCCAAAAAAAAAACATGCCCTTGGTTAAGATGAACAAGATCATCAAAATAAGAGATCTACTCGCATGTTCACACTTGACTTCTGACCTGCTACTCTGAAACCAAGGAAAATACCAGGGAGCAGTTGTACCAACGGGAAGGTCTACTTGTCATCCACTTCCAAAAGAAAAGAATAACGGAAGCTAACCCTAGTTTAATAAGTATCCTATACCAGTGTGCGGTGTTCCCCACGAAAATCCCCCGCAAAATCAGAGAGAAAATCCCAAACCCCATTCCATCACCAACATGTCTCCCCTATCCGTCCTCCTCCTCGTCGCAGCCGCGCTGGCCGCCGCGCCGCTCGCCTCCGCGGCCGCGGCCGCGACCTCCGCGCCGAACAGCGAAGCCAGCGACCTCCTCGAGAAGTACGGCCTGCCCAAGGGCCTCGTCCCGGACGCCGTCGCCTCCTACACCTTCGACGAGACCACCGGGGACTTCGAGATCCACCTCGCGGGCACCTGCTACGCCCGGTTCGGCGACCACCTCGTCTACTACGAGAAGGCCATCCGCGGCCGCCTCACCTCGGGGAAAATCACGGGCCTCTCCGGCATCCAGGCCAAGAAGCTCTTCCTCTGGGTCTCCGTCTCCGGCATCGTCGCGCACCCGGACCATGGCACCCTCGAGTTCCAGGTAGGGTTCATCTCCGAGGAGCTGTCCGTGTCGCTCTTCGACAAGGTGCCTTCCTGCGGCGCCAGCGCCGGCGCGCAGCTCCGAGGCATGGCTGGGGTCATCCGGGAGCTCGGCCTGCTCCCCGTTGCCGAGGTACGGGCTTACCGATTGACTTGCTTTTACTAGTGTCCTGCTGTTTGGATTAGGCGCTTCCAGTGGTTTTTATAAATGATTAAGAAATATCAAAGATTAGTAGGGTCTAGAAAGGTTGATGTCGCCTCATACTTCACCTACTGGCATCACACACCCAACGACCCATCAAACAAAATCAATTCATGTATCCCAAACCCCAACTCATGCCTTGACTAAAAATTATTGTGCTCAGTATTGTAGACAAGATAGCTCAAACTTGAAAAGAGAGCATACATTTTTTTAGAAACTGCACCCCAAACCCTCATCAAATTTTAGAGGCTGAGCGAAACAGACTAGCGCACGCACTAACCAAGAATGACCAATGGAACGATTGATAATCAAGGACATGAAGAATTGAAGATGCATATATTGAAAAGAAAACCAGCAGGCCTAATGAACGTACATTTGTGGAACTAGTACGTAGTTTTTTGCTGGAAACCATGCAGGCTATGAATTACTACTACTGAAAATCAACATCATCATCCTGTTTGGCATGGGCCTCGCTATCGATGTCTGGCCATGCTTCTCTGCTGCATGCGTAGAGCTCAAATTGCCGCCGGTGGAAATTGCGCTTGTGTTGCCCGCTGTTCTTGGCTATTATGGAGAACTTTTTTCTTAGGTTTCTCCTATTTTCGCAAACAGTTTTGGCATCAAGGTTTGCACGGATGGCAGAACATGTTTGCGAGAAGAGGAGCAATCTCAAAAGGAAGTTATCTGTAATAGTTAAAAACGGTGGGCTGCACAACCGTAAGTTCCACCGGCGATGCAATCGGCGCACGATTCAGCTCTGCTCATGCTCCTGCAGAGAAGCGTGGCCAGACATCAGCCTATGCTGCACAGGACGACATTGTTGATTTTAATTAGTCGTAATTCATAGCCTGCACGGTTACGTTTAGTTCCGATCCAGCAAATAGCTTATTGTACGAGTTCAACAATGTATATTCATTAGGCCGGCTGGTTTATTTCTAATATATGCATCTCCATGTCCTTGATTATCAATTGTTGATCTCTCTCGGCTAATCCGTGCGCTAGTATATTTTACTCAGCCCCTAAATCTGATGAGGGTGCGGTGATGTTTCTGAAAGTGAAGAACAGGGACAGTGGTTTTGTGAAGCGTAAGCTGACGAAACTGATGAGGTGGGTGATAAGTATGGGCATTGTGTAAGAAGACTTGCTGTTTTGGGAGGCAGATAGCACTAGTTTTGTTTTTTCATTCCCTGGTTTCACGGGTAGCACTATTTTGACTTGCTTTTTAATGTTCTGCTGTTTGAATTAGGTGCCGCGAGGAGTGTTGCTTGATATGCACATCGCGAACCTCCAAGTGCCAATTTACTTTGTCATAGGTTGAACCCTAAAATTTGAAAATTTCATATTTAGCACTACTTAGTGTTGTTCTGAATCTTTAAGTCCAGTTGTAACTGCCGTGAGCGTGACAACTGTAATGACACATGCAGGTGTGTGAGTTGTTTTTTGTTATGTTTTGGTTGAGTGAAGCTGGAGGCGATCTCCTAAGATAATTAGGGTCTATGGAAGGTTGATGTTACCTCATACTTCACCTACCGGCATCACACACCCAACAACCCATCTATCATCATACAAACTTAGCTCACATCACTTCATGTCACCACAAACCAACCTCTACTTGCATCCCCAGCCCCAAGTCATGCCTTTACTAAAACTGGTATGCTATGTATTGGAGACAAGATAGTCAAGATTAAAGGAGAGAGCACACCTTCTTTTAGTGTTGAGGATTATAGTTGCCCTTATCAGCAAGGTAACAACTTTGATAGAATATTAAGTATGTACCACTCCAAGTACCCTGGTTTTGATATGTACCACTAAAATATATCAGCTTGTACATCCAATTGCTTGGGCCCTTTCTTCTTGACAGCATAAAACGGATGCCTTTCTTCTTGACAAATTATGATGCCTGTCCCAGTCTTGTGTCAAATATTGGGTTTAATCCAGTATACTTGGGCCCTGTACAGGCTTAAGCTTGATGCCTTTGTTCTTGGGTAAGTATTTGACCCTATGCATTTAATTGATGCAGAAAATGTCATATTTGCTCATCAGAAAAGTCACTCGTATTAAAAATGTATCAAATCTTTCATGTGCATCTGACTCTGCACGCATGCAGAGCTGTCAAAAATTGTACTTGGTATCTGACAATCCTCTCTTTGCTACCGTTTCAGGCTTGAGCTTGGTGTCTCGGGCGTGTTAGTTGCAGCAAACCTGAGCCACCTCCTTGGATCCAATGTTGTGACATGAGTGATTATAAAAAAGATGTCTTGAGCCTTTTCCGAGCCTGGGAAGAGGCTCTGCGATTCCATGTGCTGTTGAGCTTTGTACCTGTATGTTGCCTACTATGTGCCGTCGGTGAAAGCGGATCCTGCGTAGAATTGTACATCCAATTGCTGTTTGCTGGAACCTGTGTAAAGTGTATATCACGAATTGTTTCATGGTACTACTACTTATATTTCTCTCTCCGCCAGCCGAACCTTTGCATTTGCTTTGTTTCAGTATTTCAGACATGTCATATTCTAGTAAAAAATAACTAAAACACCTTATAATTTGGAACAGAGGGTACGACACTATTAAGTTTATTTTTGAAGAAAACCCTAATGTTAAGTGTGTAACCCTCAGTCGCAGGGTTATTTCTGTGGCCTAACTGCTTTTGTTTTTTGTGAGAGAACACCTGTATCGTTGTTGCATAATATTCACGGGGATACGAAGACGATCCGGTGGATCAATTAGGCAAACATGGCGACCTAGCTGGATCACCTTCAGTTTATTCAGGTGAAAGGTTCTCAGCCACCTCCAGACCTTCTCTACAAGCCAAAGATCCCAGGGTAGCAGGATCTGATACTCCCATCACATACCATCGCGGCACTGCCGATGCTCCAGGGAAGCGGCCTTGATCATCCTGCATATAGCTCCAACGGCACCCTTCTTCTGTGTTTTACACACTGCACCGTCCCCACATTCAATTTCATCAGACCATGAGGTGGTTTTATCAGGGCCCGTTCAGTCGGCCGTCGTTGGCTTCCCGATTGCGTCACGGGCCTCGGCCGAGCGATCCACGGGCTGGGTCATCACAGGGTACAGCCCAGCAGATCCTTACGTTACGGCCCTGTTCAGCGGCCCAAAGAGACGCGACGACTCTGCTACGTCTCCTTTCCTGGGCCGCACGAGCGCTGTGCTTCCTCCTGTGACCAAGACTGCGCAGCGCGGCCCGAAAAATGATGAGAAAAAAAAAACCTCCCCAGCACATGCTGCCATGTTTGCTTGTTTCTTCGCCGCGAAGAGTTGACCATGCGCACGACGTCGCGGCATCGTCACGACCACGTGATGCGCTGGCTGACGTGTACACCCCGGCGATAGGAATAGGATACGTACGCCAGCACCGCCGCTTACCCAGACAGACTCGCCCAATGGCAGCGCCTCTACGTACGTACGTGGCCTCCAAGAATTTTCTCGCCTGCTACGTCGGCGTGCCGTGCCACGTTCGCGTCCAGAATTCCGCCGCGTCCCCTGAGCGTGGACCGTATGCATGCATGCTCCGCCATCTGGACTTCCCGGGCGAGCAGAGCCGGCGGACGAGCGGCACTAGACTTCTACAGTAGGGGTCATTCGGATACGTGGATGGGCACGTGGGATTCCGCGAGTGCGCCCGTGCGAAGGCGCAGATTTATTTGGGCGTGCACCCTGTATTGCGCAGGCCTCGTGCGTGTCTCCTGCTTTCCGATGAAAAGCCACTTTGTCATTGACGAAACACTCTTGTCCAAAGCAAAACGAAACCAAAAAAAAAAAATCGTTTTGCTCCGAAGCGCTTCTCGCGGCTGCTCTTCAGACACCGACGGCACAAGACTGTTTACACAATACCCCATACAATACGTACTATTGAACATGTCAAAAAAAAAAGAATATACGTATATCTCTTAAAGGGTAAAGAATTATGGTGACCGTATACCGTACGGTGCCCCACGAAATTGCCAGTGACTTTGATATCTGCCACTACTGACGTCGTGTATTCTAAAAAAAATAACCACGACAAAGAAGATAACTCGTCTGCACAATGACATACTATATCCAGAGTCTTGGCAGCCATATTTTTCTTATTATTTTGTCACACTGGCACTTGTTGAATACGCGAAATTGACAAGGAAAAATAACAAGATTAACTAATAGCCGCCTCATAGCTATGACTTGGTATAATATTATTTTCTTTCTTCTCATCTTTCGTCCACTGCACCTATTACCTGGCAGCTGAGCCACGCATTCGTAGACGCCCTTACGGAGGTTACTATATCACATTTCTTGTTCGTTATTACCATGTAACAACGGCAACAGCTACACTGCCGCTAGCCTTGTAGAGGAAATGGGCTGTGCCCCTGTGCTGCAATATTTTTTGTCACCCTGTGCGCAACACAGTTGAACGCTTCCTCCACGGTTGTCTCACACAGCTATATCATATTAGTTGACATGAATTCATTTAGATACCAATATATTTAGTTAAATTTTAATACTAAATATAAGCGTACCTAGACAAATTTGAGTCAACTTTTTTTTAGCATGACTATGGCGGGCTGGCGTAAGCCCGAACCGTTTTATAACTCAACTCTGGTCAGTACATCCGTTACATGGAGAAATCAGAGAGGGAAGGAAATAAAAAAAGAGTCAGGGTTAGTCGTAATCAATAAATAAGATAAAGAGGAGGAGGAAGTAAAAATACATCTGTTGGCCCAGAGCCGCACATCCTCAAAGTACCGCTGAGCTGGACTAGATAGTCTAAGATTGAGTACCCGTAGGACATATTTATGTCAGTTGGGATATACTAAATGAGTATCATTATTGTATGTCTCTAATTCAGCTAATCCGGGTGGCCCATAGTTGCTCAGTTACACGGATCCAGAAAGGAATTTCATGCCAGATAAAAAAAGACTACAGTGTAGTCATCGACCAACCCAGATTCTTAGAGTGCAAGACACGAAGACTAGTTAGTATTAGTGTGAAACATGTCATTAAAGAATTATTATGACAGCATACCGTAGTCCCCGAAATTGCCAGTGACTCTGACATCTGCCACTACTGACTTTGTGTATTCTAAAAAAAATAACCACCACGAAGAGGATAACTCGTCTGCACAATGACATACTATATCCAGAGTCTTGGCAGCCATATTTTTCTTGTTATTTTTAACAATTGGCACTTGTTGAATACTACAAGAATAACTATTAGCCACCTCATGACGATGACTTGGTATTATTGTTTTCGTTCTTCTCATCTTTCGTCCACTGCACCTATTACCTGGCAGCTGGGCCACGCCTTCGTAGACGCCCTTACGGAGGTTACTATATCACATTTCTTGTTCGTCATTACCGTGTAACAACGGCAACAGCTACACTGCCGCTAGCCTTGTAGAGGAAATGCCACTGTGTTGTAATATATTTTTGTCACCGTGTGCACAACACAGTTGAACGCTTCCTCCACGGTAGTCTCACACAGGTCCATCAAAAACTTCCCTGCATATTAGTTGACTTAGATTCATTTAGATATAATTATATTTAATTAAATTTTAATACTATATACACACGTATCTAGATAAATTTAAGTTAACTAATTCTTTTAACACGACTATGACGGGCTTACGGCAGCCTGAACCTTTTTATAGCTCGGCCCTGGTCAGTACATCCGTTACATGGAGGAATCGGAGAGGGAAGGAAATAAAAAAAAAGAGTTCAGGATGGGTCATAACTATTACATTAATAAATAAGATGAGATAAGATGAGAGAAGGAGGGAGTAGAGATACATCTGTTGGCCCAGAGCCGCACATCCTCAACGCAGTTATGAATAACGACCTAAAGAGGTTTATCCATAGGCTTTCGCTGAGCTAGATCTGACGAGGTTTGATCTCGTCAATGCTCATTGTTATGGACTTGAGTTTTGGAGAAGATGGGGATGCTAGAGATCGCGGAACGGTTAGCAAACAAGCAACACGGGGACACGAGGTTTACCCAGGTTCAGGCCCCCGGAGGGAAAACCCTGCTCCTGTTTGTCTGCTCTTGATTACGGCGGAACCGGTGATTACATGGGTGCGCAGATGCAATCTGGCGTGGAGGTATGTATGCGGAAGTATTAGAGAGAGAGATCTGTAGATCTGTTGTGGTCTAGTCTATCGAGGGAGCCCTCCTCGTTGGCCCCTCCTAGCCTTTATATATGGGGAGGCTAAGTCTCAGGTACCGATACGAGTAGGTTACAAGTTGTATTCAAACTCTAGTCTTGAGCTTTTCTTGTCTTGTGTGCTTGGGACTCCGTGTCCGTATGGGCTTTATATCAGCCGAACCGTCATAGGCGTCATGGACCCTGGCAGGTCGTCGAGTGGGCCTTCCGTCGGGCAGGACCAGGTAGGCTAACATCGGGTACCCGTAGGGCATATCCATGTCAGTATCCCCCGAGTGTTCAGTCGAATCGTAGATTCGACTGAGGACTCTTCAATCTTTCGGGTGCAGTTGTTTAGGAGTAGAATTCCAGTATTTTTCAAATGAAGTACCCAACGCGTCCGTCAGGATCTTCATCGCGCTTGCTGGCATGGATTATTACTAGCAGAGCGCAGTCGTGTGCATTGCCAGGTCATTAGATGATATATGTAGGTCTTATCTTTGTGTCGCAGACACAGTATCCAAATTTGTATCACCGCGGAGGTGTTTCGGGTGGCCAAGGAGGACGTTGCTCGCTTAGCGTTTAATTGGGGCAGAGTTGCTGAAAAGTTTTGCATGCTGATCCGAAGGATCGCAGTCGAAGAATTCATAGGGTGCGCGACCAGCGCTCCCTATGGGAGTAGCCTCCGAGTGTCTGTTCGAGTCGTAGACTCGAGCAGAGACTTTAATTCAGTTGTTGTTCAGCTTCAGGTTCGTAGGACACAAATTTTTCGGATGCTTGAATCCATCCTCCCTATGAGAGTAGCCCCCGAGTCCGTAGTGGAGTCGCAGACTCGACGTAGGACTCGAAGATCTTGTATGTGCGTGACCAGCGCTCTAGTTTAGAGTAGCCCCCCAGTGTCTGGCGGAGTCGTAGACTCGGGCAGGGACTCGAGTCTTGTATCGTGCAGTTGTAGTAGGAAATATCGTGGGCGTACCGCTGACCCGGAAGTACATCGGGTGCGCGACCAGCGCTCCTGATAGGAGTATCCCCAGAGTGTCTAGTCGAGTCGTAGATTCGAGTGGAGACTCATGTGAGGAGAAACCACTGACTCGGAAGTGCTTCGAGTCAGCGTCTCACACATAAGGAGCAGAGAGTCAACGTAGTGGAGTGATGCGGCATTTTAGCCGGAAAGACTCGACGTTACGGGTGAAGTCGACGCTGTTTCTTCTATCGGGTGCGCGGCCAGCGTCGCGTCTGTGTAGCATCGGGCGATGTAACCATCCGAGGAGTGACTCGACTCGGGTATTGAGCTTATAGCGTAGCCAGCTGTTTTGTCGACTCCTGTTGGAGGACCCGATAGAATAGCTCGACGTATTCGATGTCCTTGTAAGCTGGAGAAAACATAAAAATTTGTGAAGTACTTGTATCTTGCAAGAAATATTTGCATGTCGGCTTGTATAGTAAGATTCTGGTGCCGATTGAGTCGACACTTTTGCACTGTATGCTAGGCCTTTTCGTTAGCCTGATTACCCTTAGTCTCAGTACCTTGCCGAGGCACTCGGAGTTCAAGGATTCGACGATCAGGCAGAATCATCTACTCGGGCTGTCGCGTTCGAGGTGCTCGAGTGCGTGGAGTCGATTGCACATTACGTTACTTGAAGAGGGCGCAGCCCCCGAGTGTTTTGAGTGCGAGTTAAGAAGGAAAAAAGCTCTAAGTAGAGGGAAAACTTAGCTTTGTTGGTTATCGTGACGAAGTTGTTGTGGTAGCGGGTCACGCGGCGGACGTAGTCGACACGGCGGACCACGGTCATAGCAACGACGGGTTCCTGGGATCGATGGCAGCAGAGAGCTCTGCATCCGAAGATTGTTGCAATCGAAGATCATACTGGGTCGTCTCGTCCGAAGGATGTATCGGGTCATCGCAGCCGAAAGCCGCATTGGGTCGCCGATGTCGAGGGAGCCCCCGAGTCGTGGTCGCTGAAGCTGATGCGGCCAGTTGCCGCAATCGAAGATCACGTCGGGTCGCCGCATCCGAAAGATGCAACGGAGAGCCCCCGAGTCGTTGGAGCCGAAGATCATATCGGGTCATCGCTTGTCAAAGACCGCATCGGGTTGCCACATCCGAAGACCACAGTGGGTCGTCACAGCCGAACATTGGAGAGGATAGCCGCAGTCGAAGACTACCATGGGTCGTCGGAGCTGATGCGGAGTCGCTTGATGAAAGCGTCGTCGTCCGAGAGGTCACTTCGGCTCAATTTATTGTTGCCATTATTCCTCACGTTCTTGAACAAACTTGATGGCGGACGTTGAGGCTGAGATATCTGGAGACCGGCGAGTTGTAGATGTCGAATCGTAGATCACATATTGTTGTTGATGGGACCGTCACGATCGCACAATCAGCGTCCCCAGTTCCCACAGACGGCGCCAATTGACGAGGTTTGATCTCATGAATGCCCATTGTTATGGACTTGGGTTTTGGAGAAGATAGGGATGCTGGAGATCATGGAACGGTTAGCAAACAAGCAACACGGGGACACGAGGTTTACCCAGGTTCAGGCCCCCGGAGGGAAAACCCTACTCCTGCTTGTCTACTCTTGATTACGGCGGAACCGATGATTACAGGGGTGCGCAGATGCAATCTGGCGTGGAAGTATGTATGCGGAAGTATTAGAGAGAGAGATCTGTAGATCTGTTGTGGTCTAGTCTATCGAGGGTGCCCTCCTCGTTGGCCCCTCCTAGCCTTTATATATGGGGAGGCTAGGTCTCAGGTACCGATACGATTAGGTTACAAGTTGTATTCAAACTCTAGTCTTGAGCTTTCCTTGTCTTGTGTGCTTGGGACTCCGTGTCCGTATGGGCTTTATATCAGCCGAACCGTCATAGGCGTAATGGACCCTGGCAGGTCGTCGAGTGGGCCTTCCGTCGGGCAGGACCAGGTAGGCTAACATCGGGTACCCGTAGGGCATATCCAGGTCAGGATCAGATAGGCTATGATTGAGTATCCGTAGGACATATCCATGTCAGTTGGGATATACTAAATGGGTCTCATTCGGCCAACTCGGGTGGCTCACAGTTGGTAGCAAGGCTTATGAACTGCTGGGTGGCCCAGTTAGACGGATCCAGAAGGAAACCCCATGTCGGATAAAGAAAGGCTACCGTGTAGTCACTTACCAACCCGGTGTAGGGTTTCGTAGCATGGAAAACAAAAAAAATCTACCGCATACAAACAAACAAGCCAAGATCTATCTACTAGATTGTAGCAACGAGTCGATGGAATAACTCACCCTCGAAGATTTCAAAGTGTTTAACGAGAGCGGATTCTCGTGGGTGATGTAGTCGTACTCTTGCCGATCTCAAGATCGCGTAGACGATCCTTCCGGCGCTGCGTTAAATGGCGCTTCATGATAGGTCACACGTTCGGTACTCGACCAAGACCTAACACACCATTGTTCAAGCAGGCATCGTAGGTTGTAGAAATCTCATCGCGATTCAAAGAAAGACAATGGCGTGAATGCAGGAAGTAGAGGGGAGATCTCGCAGGGCTTCGCCTTAAGCCGGAACGAGTATGGTGGACTATGAGAGGGCTCCTTGGCGATCTAGGGTTTAGACGCATCGAGGAGGAGGCTTGGCCGGCGGCTAGGGTTATCTAGGCGGCGGCGGCTTGCCCTAGGGCGGTGGCGGCTGCAGGAGGTGCCGGTGGCTAGGGCTAGGGTTTGCGGGTGGAGGTGTTGGGTGCCAGGAGGGGCAGCCCTGCCCCTCCTTATATAGGTGGAGGGGGCGCGCCAGGGGAGGGGAGTCCCTCCCCAACTCGGTTTCCCAAGGGGGCCGGCGGTGGAGGGGAGGAACTCCTCCCCAACTCGGTTTCCACCTTCCCCTCCACTTCACAAAATAGTCGTTTGACTTTTCAAATTGGCGTTTGACTTTTCAAACTAGGATTTGATTAAACCCTTTATTTTGTTCATCGATGACACCTAGTACATGATGCAATCATACCAACTTGATATAAAACATTCATGTACCCTTTCCCTCCGGAGTGCCGGACATTCTGGAACCTTCTAGAACATTCCCGATGAAAACACCGGAACCATTCTCCAACCCCGAAACAGGACTTTCCTTATATGAATCTTATTCTCCGGACCATTCCGGATCTCCTCGTGATATCCCGGATCCCATCCGAGACTCCGAACAACATTCAGTCTCTTACTCATCATTCCATAACTACTCAAACAACGTCGAATCCTTAAGTGTGTCTCCCTACGGTTCGTGAATTATGCGGACATGATTGAGACACTTCTCCGAACAATAACCAATAGAGGAATCTGGAAATTCATATGGCTCCCACATATTTCTATGATTACTTTGCGATCGAATGAACCACTTACATATGATACCAATTTCCCTTTGTCTCATGATAGTTTACTTATCCGAGGTTATGATCGTCGGTATCTCTGCATACCTAGTTCAACCTCGTTACAGATAAGTACTCTTTTCTCGTTCCCGTGATATTGTGAGTCAGTCACATGCTTGCAAGCTAATCGGATGACATTCCACCGAGAGGGCCCAGAGTATATCTATCCGTCATATGGATGGACAAATCCCACTCTTGATCCATGTGTCTCAACCAATACTTTCCGAACACTCAATGCCACCTTTATAGCCACCCAGTTACAGTGTGGTGTTTGATGTCATCAAAGCATCCTTCCAGTGAAGGTGATATGCGTGATCTCATGGTCGAAGGAATTAGGTTACTATGTATCAGAAAGCATATAGCAATTGAACTATTAAAATGACTTGATCTTTATGCTAAGCTTATCTATAGGAGTATGTCCACCATATCATTCTCCTAACGATATGATCTTGTTGTTAATAACATCTCAATGTTCATGATAGGGAAACTGTAGGGTTCGCAGCATAGAAAACAAAAAAATTCCTACGATGGGAACTATGTACCAAGATCTATCTACTAGATACAAACAACGGGCGGATGTATATCCGTAGAGAACATACCCTTGAAGACCGACAAAGCTTAACAAGTTCAACTCGTGGTTGATGTAGACGATCTCTTGCCAATCTCAAGATCGAGAGGAAGTCCTAGCGCCACAAAGCAGCAGCGCATCCGTGCTCGCACACACGTACAAGACACCGGGCAACCTTCGCCTCCTCGCTCCAGCGATGCAGCGGAAGCACAACCCTTTCTTGCCGAATAGCCACCGGGAACATGTATCTCGCTAGTCCGAGACCATGGGGGATAAATTCTAGAGGGGGAGAGAGAGATCCTTCACGAGGAGGTGTGAGAGACAAGTGAGAGGAGGGGCTCCTTTTATAGGAGGAGGGGGCACCCAAGGGGGTGGCCGCCGGCCATGGGGCTGCCCCCTCCCCTCCTTCATTCATGTGGGTGGACACTCCACTCACAAAATGGCCCTTCAATTTTCTCCACTCAAAAGTCCACTCAAATTCCCATTAAATTTCCACCAAATTTAATGCAAACTCTCATTAAATAAAACTCTTTTATTTTATTTAGAATTTTGTCAATTACTTTAATGACAAACATTCACAAATAACCCCTTGCTAGAATTCCATTTCACATGCATAACCACTTTATGCAATTTCACCCGAAAACCTGTTTCGGTATCTAGTGAAATAAATTCCTGCGCTTGTTTATTCTTCGGCATGAAACATTTGCTCCAACTGGATGCCAGTGTCCCTTAAGTGTGTCACCCTATAGTTCGCGAATAATTCGGACATGATCGTGTGGCTTCTCCGATCAATAATCGATGAAGGACACGGAGATCCATACTGACTCCCACACATTCAACGATGACTTTTCCTGTGATTGTCGGAACCTTTTTACGCTTGTATCTTAATCCCTTTGTTTCACGATATATTACATGTCCAAGATTTGATCATCGGTATCTCCATACCTAGTTTGATCTCGTTACTGACATGCACTCTTTTCTCGTTCCCGTGATATAACATTCTAGTGATCAAATCACTTGCTTGCAAGCTAACCAATGTGATATCACCGAGAGGGCCCAGAGCATATCTATCCGTCATCGGGATGAACAAATTCCACTCTTGATCCATGATTCTCAACATAACACTTTAGTAGCTTTGGAGCCATCTTTATAATCACCCGATTCTGAGTGACGTTTGATGTCAACAAGAAACTCTTCCGGTGTTAGTGATTGGCATGATCTCATGGTCTAAGGATTAGGATTACTTCGTAGTTTGTTTATAGCAATATAAACTCAATGACTTTGATCGTAATGCTATACTTCGGATGAATGTTCATCACACCATTACACTAATGTTGTGATCTCGTTATTAACAACATCCAATGTCTATGATCAGGAAACCGTGATCATCTTGTTAATCAACGAACTAGTTTATGAGAGAGGCATAACTAGGAACTTTCTGTTTGTTTATTAAACACACATGTATTAATGTTTCCGTATTAATACAATTATAGCATGCAAAATAAACATCTATCATATACTTGGAATACACATAATAAACATTTTATTATTGCCTCTCAGGGCATATTCCCTTCAGTCTCCCACTTGCACTAGAGACAATAATCTAGTTACATTGTGATGTATCTAACACCCATGGAGTTCTGGTGTAGATCATGTTTTGCTCTAGGGAGAGGTTTAGTCAACGGATCTGCTACATTGAGATCCGTATGTACTTTACAAATCTTTATATCTCCATCCTTGACATGCTCGCGGATGGAGTGAAACCGGCGCTTAATATGCTTGGAATGCTTGTGAGACCTTGGCTCTTTGGCATTGGCAATGGCACCATTGTTGTCACAATAGATCACCATTGGGTCCAACGCGTTTGCAACCACACCTAGTTCGGATATGAACTCCTTCATC
Organism: Avena insularis; assembly: GCA_023614405.1. Classification (NCBI taxonomy): domain Eukaryota; kingdom Viridiplantae; phylum Streptophyta; class Magnoliopsida; order Poales; family Poaceae; genus Avena; species Avena insularis. Next base: position 305,911,017 of record CM042691.1, on the reverse strand, counting down.
CAAACTGCTTCCTGAGCCGCTTCTGAAGCAGCAACATATTCGGCCTCTGTTGTTGATCCCGCCACCACAGGTTGTTTGGAGCTCCTCCAACTAACCGATCCGCCATTCATGAGAAATACGTATCCGGATTGAGACTTAGAGTCATCCGGATCGATGTCAAAGTTAGCGTCGACATAACACTTAGCGACGAGCTCTTCTTCACCTCCGTATACAAGAAACATATCCTTAGTTCTTCGCAAGTACTTAAGGATATTCTTGACCGCTTTCCAGTGTTCTGAACCTGGATCCGATTGGTACCTACTAGTCAAACTAATAGCATGTGCCACATCCGGTCTTGTACATAGCATGGCGTACATTATAGAGCCTATGGCTGAAGCATAAGGGACCTTGTCCATTATCTCTCTTTTCTTCCGCCGAAGCCGGACTTTGAGTCTTACTCAATGTCGTGCCTTGTGTCATAGGTAAGAACCCCTTCTTACTATCCTCCATTTTAAACTTCTTTAAAATCTTATCAAGGTATGTACTTTGCGATAGCCCTATTAGGCGCCTAGATCTATCTCTATAGATCTTTATGCCTAATATGTATGACGCTTCACCTAGGTCCTTCATTGAAAATTTGTTTTAGATAACTTTTAACCTTTAAAAGATCTATATCATTTCCGATCAATAATATGTCATCCACATATAATATCAGAAATGCCACATTACTCCCACTCACTTTCTTGTAAATACAAGCTTCTCCATAAGTTTGGACAAATCCAAACTCTTTGATCACCTCATCAAAGCGGAGATTCCAACTTCGTGATGCTTGCTTCAATCCATAGATGGATCGCTGAAGCTTGCACACCTTGTTAGCATCCTTAGGATCGACAAAACCCTTTGGTTGTATCATATACAACTCTTCCTCAATATTACCATTGAGAAACGCGGTTTTAACATCCATCTGCCATATCTCATAATCGAAATATGCAGCAATTGCTAACATAATCCTAATCGACTTTAGCATCGCTACGGAGAGTATGTCTCATCGTAGTCAACTCCTTGAATTTGTCGAAATCCCTTTGCGACAAGTCGAGCTTTATAGACCATCACATTACCATCAACATCAGTTTTCCTTTTGAAAATCCATTTGTTCTCCACGGCCTTCGGTCGAGGTAAGTCCACCAAGTTCCAAACTTGATTTTCATACATGGATTCCATCTCGATTTCATGGCTTCTAACCATTTGTTGGGATCCGGGCTCATCATTGCTTCTTCATACGTCGCAGGTCATCATTTTCATCAACCATGAAATTCATGACAGATTTCCGATAGCTCGGGAGTCGCAGCGTCTGCTAGACTGCGAGATTCGGTAGTACTCTCTTTCGGAGTTTCATGATCATTATCATTAGTTCCCTCTTCAACAGGTGGAGCCAACTCCGGAACAACTTCCGGCGCTGCGCTACTCGCCATACTTTGAAGAGAAGGTTCAATAACCTCTTCGAGTTCTACCTTCCGATTACTCACACCTTTCGCGAGAAACTCTTTCTCTAGAAAGGATCCATTCTTGGCAACAAAAACCTTGCCCTCGGATCTGTGATAGAAGGAATACCCAATAGTTTCCTTAGGGTATCCTATGAAGACGCATTTTTCCGCTTTGGGTTCGAGTTTATCCGGTTGAAGTTTCTTCACATAAACATCGCATCCCCAAACTTTAAGAAATGACAGCTTAGGTTTGTTTCCAAACCACAATTCATACGGTGTCTTTTCAACGGATTTAGATGGTGCCCGATTTAAAGTGAATGCAGCAGTTTCTAGTGCATAACCTCAAAATGACAACGGCAAGTCCGTCAGAGACATCATAGATCTAACCATATCTAATAAAGTACGATTACAACGTTCCGACACACCATTTCTCTGTGGTGTTCCGGCAGGTGTGAGTTGTGAAACAATTCCACACTCTTTCATATGAGTGCTAAACTCGTAACTTAGATACTCACCTCCACGGTCGGACCGTAGAAATTTGATCTTTCTATTACGATGATTTTCCACTTCATTCTGAAATTCCTTGAACTTTTCAAAGATTTCAGATTTGTGTTTTATCAAGTGGATATAACCGTATCTACTCAAATCATCCGTGAAAGTAACAAAATAACGATATCCACCTCGCGCCGACACACTCATTGGACCACATACATCAGAATGTATGATTTCCAATAAATCTGTCGCCCGTTCCATTGAACCGGAAAACGGCGTTCTAGTCATCTTGCCCATAAGGCATTGCTCACATGTATCAAATGATTCATAATCAAGTGATTCCAAAAGTCCATCCGAATGGAGCTTCTTCATGCGTTTAACGCCAATATGACCTAGACGCGATTACCACATATATGCGGATATATCATCATTTAGTTTAATCCTTTTAGCATCAACATTATGAATATGTGTAACATTATTATCGAGATCTAAAAGAAATAAACCATTCATCATCGATGCATGACCATAAAAGATTTCATTCATATAAATGGAACAACCATTGTTCTCGGATTTAAATGAATAACCACTTCCCATCAAACACGATCCAGATACAATGTTCATTCTCAGTGCAGGCACCAGATAACAATTATTCAAGTTTATTACTAATCCCGACGGCAAGTGGAGAGGCAGCGTTCCGACGGCGATCACATCAACGCTTGATCCATTGCCGACACACATCTTGACCTCACCCCTTGCTAGCGGTCGCTTGTTCCGACCCCGATTCGAAGTTACAAATATTATGGCAAGCGGTATCAAATACCCAGGTGCTACTGCGAGCACTAGTCAAGTACACATCAATAACATGTATATCATATATACCTTTGTTTGCCTTGCTGGCTTTCTTGTCTGGCAAATACTTGGGGCAGTTGCGCTTCTAGTGGCCAGTCCCCTTACAATAGAAGCACTCGGTATCAGACTTAGGTCCAACTCGGGGTTTCTTTTTGGTAGCGCAAGGCTTGCCGCCTTACTTCCTTCCGTTTTCCCTTCTTGTCTTTGTTGAAACCAGTGTTCCTCACGATCATCAACACTTGATGTTCCTCTTTGATCTCCATACAGTTTTAAGCATTGTGTAAGCTCGGGGAAGACTTCTTCATGCCTTGCATATTATAGTTCATCGAAGCTCTTATAGCTAGGTGGCAGAGACTGCAGAACACGATGGATGCCTAAGTCAATGGGAATCGATATTCCCAAGGACACAAGCTTATCGGCGTAACCCGACATCTTGAGTACATGCTCACTAACGGAGTTGTGCTCTTCCATCATGCAGCTAAAGAACTTTTACGAGCGTTGTAGCTCTCTCTGACATGTGTGTCGAAAATCATTTTCAACTCACCCATTGTATCAAATGCATTGCCGTTTTCGAATATGCTTTTGAAGTTACGGCTCTAGCCCATACAATATGCCGCAATGAACTAAGTTGTGGTCCTCCTGACGAGTCTGATAGACATTCTTCTCCTCGTCAGGGGCGTCATCAAAAGGTGGGGGCTAACGGTAGCTTCTAGCACATATTGCTTTTGTGCAGAGAGGAGAATCCTCAAATTCATGGCCCATTCGGTAAAGTTGCTACCGTTCGTTGCTAGTTTCTCTTTCTCCATGAACACATTGAAATTAAAAGCAGGTGGTGCCATCTACAACAGAATTTGTAAAGTTTAGACTAAGTGTATGATAGATTGAGTTCAACTAATCCATATTACGAATGAACTCCCACTCAAAAACGACATCCCTCGTGCCTTTTTGGTGATTACATGAACCAAATCCACTACACCAAGTCCGATCATCACGTGAGTCGGTGTAGCTTCAAAGGCAAGCATCAAATGGGCATCATATCAACTATATGACTCATGCTTAACCTTTCGATCCGTGTTCCGAGGCCATGTCTGTACATGCTCGGCTCGCCAAGTTAGAACCTTAGTATTCGGCGTGTGTAGCTGTTTTACACCGAAATATGGTCGTGGATCCAAGAACACCCGATCATCATGTGATGTCTTGGAGCGAAAACATAATCGGTGCATACTAAAGGAAGAACACATTCTTATCTTGATATTTAAAGAGGATCATCTTATTATGCTAACAAAGCGCTAAACAAGCAATATAAGATGCTATCAAACATCACATGTTTATTAGTGAAATGATATGGTTCCCGCATATGATCTCTATCATGTGCACCGTGGTATGATCACTATCATACCTATATGTGTAAGTCCAAGGTCTATGGAGATTACACGTTATGTATGTTGTAAAAGTATCATCTTATACTTCTACTTACAACATCACCATATCATAACACTAGCCCAGCAACAATCTAAACTAGACTCCTCTAATTTATCCATTGCAAGTTTTACGTGGCTTAGGGCTTTCGAGATAGAACCGTTCTTACCTACGAACATGAACCACAATGAGGATAACCAAATTGTTGACAACTCGCTTGCAAAATAGATATTGACTATAGTAGGAGAGACAGACACCCGCTAGCCACTTATGCAAACTAGTTGCATGTCAAGCGTGGAACAGGTCTCATATGCGAGGACATGTAAAGTTTGTCCGGGCCGCTTCATCCCACTATGCCACCAATATCCAAAATTACAACAAAGGAGCAACAACATGATCATCATCGCCCACATACTCATATGTGTACTACCCGTGTAAAGTATCTACGCATAGATCCGGCTCTGATACCACTGTAGGGTTCGCAGCATAGAAAACAAAAAAAATTCTACGATGGGAACTATGTACCAAGATCTATCTACTAGATACAAACAACGAGCGGATGCATATTCATAGAGAACATACCCTTGAAGACCGACAAAGCTTAACGAGTTCAACTCGTGGTTGATGTAGACGATCTCTTGTCGATCTCAAGATCGAGAGGAAGTCCTAGCGCCGCAAAGCGGCAAGCATCCGCAGCCTTACACGTCAAGACACCGGGCAACCTCCGCCTCCTCGCTCCAGCGATGCAGCGGAAGCACAACCCTTTCTTGCCGAATAGCCACCGGGAACATGTATCTCGCTAGTCCGAGACCATGGGGGATAAATTCTAGAGGGGGAGAGAGATCCTTCACGAGGAGGTGTGAGAGACAAGTGAGAGGAGGGGCTCCTTTTATAGGAGGAGGAGGGCACCCAAGGGGGTGGCCGCCGGCCATGGGGCTGCCCCCTCCCCTCCTTCATTCATGTGGGTGGACACTCCACTCACAATTCAATTTTCTCCACTCAAAAGTCCACTCAAATTCCCATTAAATTTCCACCAAATTTAATGCAAACTCTCATTAAATAAAACTCTTTTATTTTATTCAGAACTTTGTCAATTACTTTAATGACAAACATTCACAAATAACCCCTTGCTAGAATTCCATTTCACATGCATAACCACTTTATGCAATTTCACCCGAAAACCTATTTCGGTATCTAGTGAAATAAATTCCTGCGCTTGTTTATTCTTTCGGCATGAAACATTTGCTCCAACTGGATGCCAGTGTCCCTTAAGTGTGTCACCCTACGGTTCGCGAATAATGCGGACATGATCGAGACCCTTCTCCGATCAATAATCAGTAGCGGGACCTGGAGATCCATACTGATTCCCACACATTCAACGATGACTTTTCCTGTGATTGTCGGAACCTTTTTACGCTTGTATCTTAATCCCTTTGTTTCACGATATATTACATGTACGAGATTCGATCATCGGTATCTCCATACCTAGTTTGATCTTGTTACTGACATGCACTCTTTTCTCGTTCCCGTGATATAACATTCTAGTGATCAAATCACTTGCTTGCAAGCTAACCAATATGATATCACCGAGAGGGCCCAGAGCATATCTATCCGTCATCGGGATGAACAAATTCCACTCTTGATCCATGATTCTCAACATAACACTTTAGTAGCTTTGGAGCCATCTTTATAATCACCCAGTTACGGAGTGACGTTTGATGTCAACAAGAAACTCTTCCGGTGTTAGTGATTGGCATGATCTCATGGTCTAAGGATTAGGATTACTTCGTAGTTTGTTTATAGCAATATAAACTCAATGACTTTGATCGTAATGCTATACTTTGGATGAATGTTCATCACACCATTACACTAATGTTGTGATCTCGTTATTAACAACATCCAATGTCTATGATCAGGAAACCGTGATCATCTTGTTAATCAACAAACTAGTTTATGAGAGAGGCATAACTAGGAACTTTCTATTTGTTTATTAAACACACATGTATTAACGTTTCCGTATTAATACAATTATAGCATGCAAAATAAACATCTATCATATACTTGGAATACACATAATAAACATTTTATTATTGCCTCTCAGGGCATATTCCCTTCAGAAACCACAATCATTTATTAACCAACAAGCTAGTATTATAAAGAGGCTTTACTAGGGACTCTATTTTAGTTTACAAATCACACAAGTATTAATGTTTCCTTGTTAATACTATTATAGCATGAATGTAAACATTTATCATAAACACAAAGATATAATAATAACTATATTTATTATTGCCTCTAGGGCATATCTCCAACAGTCTCCCACTTGCACTAGAGTCATCTAATCTAGATTACATGGTAATATACCGAACACCCATGGTAGTTTGGTGCTGGTCATGTTTTGCCCTCGGGAGAGGTTTAGTCAACGGATCCGCCACATTCAGATCTGTGTGTACTTTGCAAACCTTTATGTCCCCATCTTGGACATGTTCTCGAATAGCGTGAAAACGTAGCTTGATGTGCTTCAGCTTCTTGTGTGACCTTGGTTCTTGCGCATTGGCTATGGTGCCCATGTTATCACAGTAGATAGACATTGGGTCCAGCGCACTTGGAACCACACCCAGCTCTGTAATGAACTTTTTCATCCATATTGCTTCTTGTGAAGCCTCCGAAGCAGCCATGTATTCTGATTCAGTTGAAGATCTCGCCATAACGCTTTGCTTTGCACTCCTTCAGCTAACTGCTGCACCATTCAAAGTAAATACGTATCCAGATTGCGATTTAGAATCATCTGGATCGGTGTTCCAACTAGCATCGGTGTAACCATTAACAACGAGATGTTCATCACCTCCATAAGAAAGAACCATATCCTTAGTTCTTCTCAAGTACTTAAGGATGTTTTTGATTCATCCAATGATCCACTCCTGGATCACTTTGATATCTGCTAGTTAAACTAACAGCATATGCAATGTCGGGTCTAGTGCATAGCATGGCATACATTAGAGATCCTATGGCTGAGGCATAGGGAGTTTTACTCATCCTTTCTCTATCTTCTGCCGTTGTCGGACTTTGAGTTTTACTCAACGTCGTATTGGGCAACATGGGCAAGAACCCTTTCTTACTATCTTCCATTCCAAACCTCTTTAGAACTTTGTCCAAATATGTACTTTGTAACAATGATATTAGGCGCCTCGATTTATCTCTATAAATCTTTATGCCTAATATGTAAGCTGCTTCGCCAAGATCTTTCATTGAAAAACTATTATTCAAATATTCCTTGACACTATTAAGAAGGTCCACATCATTCCCAATCAACAATATGTCATCTACATATAGTATTAAGAATGCTACAGAGCTCCCACTCACTTTCTTGTAAATACAAGCTTCTCCATAAGTTTTTATAAATCCAAAACTTTTGATTACCTTATCAAAACGTTGATTCCAACTTCGGGATGCTTGCTTTAATCCATAAATGTATCTTTGAAGTTTGCATACCTTGTTAGCATCTTTAGGATCGACAAAAACTTTGGGTTGCATCATATACAACTCTTCATCAATGTCTCCATTGAGGAACGCTGTTTTGACATCCATCTGCCATATTTCATAATCGTAATATGCAGCGATTGCTAACATAATCCTCACAGACTTTAGCTTCGCTACTGGTGAGAAAGTCTCATCGTAGTCAACTCCTTGAATTTGTCGAAACCCTTTTGCGACAAGTCGAGCTTTATAGACAGTAACATTACCATCAGCATCTGTTTTCTTCTTGAAAATCCATTTGTTCTCGACAGCCTTCCGGCCATCTGGTAAGTCCACCAAAGTCCATACTTGGTTTTCGTACATGGATCCAATCTCGGATTTCATGGCTTCTTGCCATTTATTGGAATCTGGGCTCATCATCGCTTCCTCATATGTCGCAGGGTCATCGGTGTTGTCCACCAACATGACACTCATTACGGGATCATACCAATCAGGAGTGGTACGAGTTCTCGTTGACCTGCGAGGCTCTGTAGCAACTACAACCGAAGTTTCATGATCATCATCATTAGCTTCCTCTCTAATTTGTTGGAGATATGCCCTAGAGGCAATAATAAATGTAGTTATTATTATATCTTTGTGTTTATGATAAAGGTTTACATTCATGCTATAATAGTATTAACAAGAAAACATTAATACTTGTGTGATTTGTAAACTTATTTTGAAGTCCCTAGTAAAGCCTCTGTATAATACTAGCTTGTTGGTTAATAGATGATTGTGGTTTCCAGATTGATACAAGAAATTGATATCGTATGTAAGTGGTTCATTCGATCGCAAAGTAATCGTAGAAATATGTGGGAGCCATATGAATTTCCAGATTCCTCTATTGGTTATTGTTCGGAGAAGTGTCTCGATCATGTCCGCATAATTCACGAACCGTAGGGAGACACACTTAAGGATTCGACGTTGTTTGAGTAGTTATGGAATGATGAGAAAGAGACTGAATGTTGTTCAGAGTCTCGAATGGGATTCGGGATATCACGAGGAGATCCGGAATGGTCCGGAGAATAAGATTCATATAAGGAAAGTCCCGTTTCGGAGTTAGGGAATGGCTCCAGTGTTTTCATCGGGAACATTCTAGAAGGTTCCGGAATGTCCGGCACTCCAGGGGGGGGGAAGGGTACATGAATGTGTCATTGTAAGTTGGAATGATTGCATCATGTACTAGGTGTCATTGCTGTCCAAAATAAAGGGTTTATTCAAATCCTAATTTGAAAAGTCAAACGGCTAGTTTGAAAGTCAAACGGCAAGTTTTGGAAAGAGGAGGTGGAGTGGGAAACCGAGTTGGGGAGGGATTCCCTCCTCCAACCGCCGGCTCACCTCCAAGCCGAGTTGGGGAGGGACTCCCCTCCCCTTGGCCGCGCCTCCCACCTATAAAAGGGAGGCAGGCTGCCCTCCTAGTACACAAGTCCCTCTCCTAAACCTAAACCCTAGCCACAGCCTAGGATTTCTCCCAAGCGTCAAGTTAGAGCTTCTAATTGCCCTAGCCTCGGTTTAGAGCCTTCTAATTGGTGTGTCTAAACCCTAGATCACCAAAGCTCTCTCATACTCCACCATACTGCTCGGCTTAAGCTGAGCCTCATGAGATCTCCCTCTACTTCGGTACCACGCCGTTGTCTTTGGAATCGCGAGGAGAGTGCTACAACCTCCATTTCTTTGGAACAAGGAGAGGAAGGTCTTCGTCGAGTACCGAACGTGTGACCGATTGCTGGAGCGCTCTTAACGCCTTGTGGAAGGATCGTCTCTGCGATCTTGAGATCGGAAGAGTACGACTACATCACCCACGAGAATCTGCTCGTTAAACACTTTGGAATCTTCGAGGGTGAGTTATTCCATCGACTCGTTGCTACAATCTAGTAGATAGATCTTGGCTTGTTTGTTTGTATGCGGTAGAAATTTTTTGTTTTCCATGCTACGAAACCCTATAGTGGTATCAGAGCTGTGTCTATATGTAAATCTGTTGCACAAGTAGAACACAATGGTCATTGTGGGCGTTGATGCTTTTATTGTCGATTGCTTCTTGTGTACTTTGCATCTTGCGGGATGTTGGGATGAAGCGGCCCGGGCTAACCTTACATGACATCGTTCATGAGACTTGCTCCACGCTTGACATGCAACTTGTATTGCATAAGTGGCTTTGCGGGTGCCTGTTTCTCCCAGCATAGTGGAGATCCAATTTACAACGGGTGATTTACAATACTAGTATCAATGTTGTGGTTCTTGTTCGTAAGTTAGAACGACACTTATTAACAGCCCCAAACCACGTAAAATATGCAAAGAAAGTAGAGGCGTCTAACTTTGTTTTGCAGGGGTGTGCAGTGATGTGATATGGCCATGATTGTGATTATATTTGATGTATGCAATGTTCCTTATTGTAAGTTGGCAACCGACAGGAGCCATATGGTTGTCTTTAATTTCTGTTAAGACCCGCGTGTCTATTCAAAGTAGTTTTAATAGTTGAAGCTGGTGGACGACAACCATGAAGAAGCGTCATTGACCTTGATGCTATGCCGGTGATGATGGAGATCATGTTCGTGCTTGAAGATGGAGATCGGAAGCACAAAGAAGAAAGGCCATATCATATCACATATTATGAATTGCATGTGATGTTAATCCTTTATGCATCTTGTATTGCTTAGTAGACGACGGTAGCATTATAAGATGATCCCTCATGCACATAAATTTCAAGTTCTAAAGTGTTCACCCTTAGTATGCACCGTTGCTAAAGCTTGTTGTTTCGAAGCACCACGTGATGATCGGGTGTGTTAGATTCCGCAAGTGTATACAACGTAAGCAAGCCAGATTTGCTTATGCGGAAGCTAAGGTTTGATCTTGATGAGCCTAGCATGTATGACATGGTCTCGGAACACGGATCACCGAAGGTAAAGCATGAATCATATAGTAGATATGATGAACATGTCGAATTGTTCGCCATTGAAACTATATCAACTCTCGTGATGATCGGTTTTGATATGGTGGATTTGGTTCGTGTGATCACTAAAACAATGTGAGGGATGTTGTTTTGAGTGGGAGTTCACCTAGTTTAATTTCATTAATTAATTTGAACTCAATTTGTCATAAACTTAGTCTAAACTATTGCAAATAAGTTGTAGATCAATGGCAGCCCCTACCATCAATTTTAATGCGTTCTAGAGAAAGAAAAGTTGAAAAAATGGAAGCAACTTCGGATTGGTTCCGCATTTTGAGGATTGTCCTCACACCGGTACTTTGACCTATGTGCTGGATGCACTTTGGGTGACCCACTGCATTGATGCTACCGATGAAGTAAAGAATGTTTACCTTGCTCGGAAGAATCGGTACTCCATAGTTCGATGTGCTATCTTGTATGGTTTAGAATCAGACTTGAAAAGGTTTGAGAATTCAGACCCACATGATATTGTCCGTGATCTCAAATTGATCTTTGAGACTCACGGCGATTGAGAGTTATGAGGCTTACGAAAAGTTCTTTAAGCGCAAGATGGAAGAGGGACTCCGTCGGTGAGCATGTGCTTAAGATGTGCAGAACGCATAAACAAACTTCAAAGCTTGGGTATAGTGATTCCTAATGCTTTGGGGATTTACTGTCCTCAATCACTACCACCAAGTTACAAGAACTTTGTGATGAACTACAACATGCAGAACATGAACAAGCAGTTGCCAGAACTGTTTGCTATGTTAAAGTCTGCAGAAGTGGAGATCAAGAAGAGCACCAAGTGTTGTTGGTCAATAAGACCACCAAATTCAAGAAAGGCAAGTCTAAGCAGAAGGGACACTTCAAGAAGGGTGGTAAGAAAGTTACCACGCCGATGAAGAAGACCAAGGCTAGACCCAAGCCTGATACTGAGTGCTTTTACTGCAAGGGAGAAGGTCACTGGAAGCGGAAATGCCCAAAGTACATGGCGGATTTGAAGAACGGCAACATCAAGAAGAAAGGTATATCTGATATACATGTTATTGATGTGTATCTCACTAGTATTCGTAGTAGTACACAGGTATTTGATACTGGTTCGGTTGCTCATATTTGTAACTCGAAGCGAGGCTGCGAATAAACGGAAACTAGTGAAGAACGAGGTGACGATGCGGCGTGGAAAGCGGATCAAAGGTTGATGTGATCGCGGTCGACGCTACCTTCATCTACCATCGGGATTAGTTTTATACTTAAATAATTGTTATTTGGTGCCTGCGTTGAGCATGAACATTATATCGGGATCTTGTTTATTGCGAGACGGTTACTTGTTTAAATCCGAGAATAATGGTTGTTCGATTTATATGAGTAATATGTTTTATGCACATGCACCTTTGATAGATGGTCTATTCTTATTGAATCTCGATAGTGGAAATACACATATTAATAACATTGAGGCTAAACGTTTGAAATCGGCGATAACTCGACCTATATGTGGCAATCTTTGTCGTCTTGGTCACATTGGAGTGAAGCGTATGAAGAAACTCCATTCGATGGACTTCTTGAATCACTTGATTTTGAATCACTTGAAAGATGCAAAGCATGTCGATGGGTAAAATGACTAAGACTCCATTTTACGGTATAATGGAGCGAGCTCGGACTTCTTGGAAATCATACATACCGATGTATGTGGTCCAATGAGTGTAACATCGCTACGGTGGTTATCGTTATGTTCTTACCTTCACGGATGACTTGAGTAGATATGGGTATATCTATTTCATGAAACATAAGTCCGAAACTTCGAGAAGTTTAAGGAATTTCAAAGTGAGGTAGAGAATCAACGTAACAAGAAGATTAAATTTCTACGTTACGATCGTGGAGGTGAATATCTAAATTACGAGTTTGGCGAGCATTTGAAGAAATGCGAATACTTTCACAATTGACACCGGGGAACACCACAGTAATGGTGTGTACGAGCGTCGTAATCGAACTCTCTTAGATATGGTTCGCTCTATGATGTCACTTACAGATTTACCGCTATCATTTTGGGGTTATGCATTAGAAACGACGCATTCACTTTAAATAGGGAACCGTCTAAATCCGTTGAACGACACCGTATGAATTATGGTTTGGGAAGAAACCTAAATTGTCATTCCTTAAAGTTTGGGGATCTGAAGCCTATGTAAAGAAGTTACAGTTGGGACAAGCTTGAACCCAAAGCGGAAAAATCGTCTTCATAGGATACGAAGGAAACTATTGGGTATACCTTCTATCATAGATCCAAGGCAAAATCTTCGTTGCTAAGAATGGATCCTTTCTAGAGAAGGAATTTCTCTCGAAAGAAGTGGGAAGGAAAGTAGAACTCGACGAGGTTGTCAAACCTTCTCTCGAAATTGCGAGTAGCGCGGCGCGGAAGAAGTTCTGTGGTGCACCAATTAGAGAGGAAGCTAATGATGATGATCATGAAACTTGGTCGAAGTTGCTACTGAGCCTCGCAGGTCAACGAGCTCGTACCACTCCAGTTGGTATGATCCGTTATGAGTGTCATGTTGGTGGACAACACCGATGAGACATATGAGGAAGCAATGATGAGCCCAGATTCCAATGAATGGCAAGAAGCCATGAAATCCGAGATTGGATCTATGTACGAAAACCAAGTATGGACTTTGGTGGACTTAGGATGGCGGAAGGTCGAGAACAAATGGATTTTCAAGAAGAAAACAGATGTTGATGGTAATGTTACTGTCTATAAAGCTCGACTTGTGACAAAAGGGTTTCGACAAATTCAAGGAGTTGACTACGATGAGACTTTCTCTCCAGTAGCGAAGCTAAAGTCTGTGAGGATTATGGTAGCAATCGCTGCATATTATGATTATGAGATATGGCAGATGGATGTCAAAACAGCATTCCTCAATGGAGACATTGATGAAGAGTTGTATATGATGCAACCCAAAGGTTTTGTCGATCCTAAAGATGCTAACAAGGTATGCAAACTTCAACGGTCCATCTATGGATTGAAGCAAGCATCCCGAAGTTGGAATCAACGTTTTGATAAGGTAATCAAAAGTTTTGGTTTTATACAAACTTATGGAGAAGCTTGTATTTACAAGAAAGTGAGTGGGAGCTCTGTAGCATTCTTAATACTATATGTGGATGACATATTGTTGATTGGGAATGATGTAGACCTTCTTAATAGTGTCAAGGAATATTTGAATAATAGTTTTTCAATGAAGGATCTTGGCGAAGCAGCTTACATATTAGGCATAAAGATTTATAGAGATAGATCAAAGCGCCAAATATCATTGTCACAGAGTCCATATTTGGACAAAGTTCTAAAGAGGTTTGGAATGGAAGATAGCAAGAAAGGGTTCTTGCCCATGTTGCCCAATACGACCTTGAGTAAAACTCAAAGTCCGACATCGGCAGAAGATAGAGAAAGGATGAGTAAGACTCCCTATGCCTCAGCCATAGGATCTCTAATGTATGTCATGCTATGTACTAGACCCGACATCGCATATGATGTTAGTCTAACTAGCAGATATCAAAGTGATCCAAGAGTGGATCATTGGACAACGGTCAAAAACATCCTTAAGTACTTGAGAAGAACTAAGGATATGGTTCTTTCTTATGGAGGTGATGAACAACTCATTGTTAATGGTTACACCGATGCTAGTTGGAACACCGATCCGGATGATTCTAAATCACAATCTGGATACGTATTTATTTTGAATGGTGCAAGATTAGCTGGAGGAGTGCAAAGCAGCGTTGTGGCGAGATCTTCAACGAATCGGAATACATGGTCGCTTGAAGCTTCACAAGAAGCGATATGGATGAAAGAGTTCATTACAGCTGGGTGTGGTTCCTAGTCTGGACCCAATGTCTATCTCTGTGATAACATGGGCCATAGCCAATGCGCAAGACCCAAGGTCACACAAGAAGCTGAAGCACATCAAGCTACGTTTCCACGCTATTCGAGAACATATCCAAGATGGGGATATAAAGATTTGCAAAGTACACACAGATCTGAATGTGGCGGATCCGTTGACTAAACCTCTCCCGAGGGCAAAACATGACCAGCACCAAACTGCCATGGGTGTTCGGTATATTACCATGTAATCTAGATTAGATGACTCTAGTGCAAGTGGGAGACTGTTGGAGATATGCCCTAGAGGCAATAATAAATGTAGTTATTATTATATCTTTGTGTTTATGATAAAGGTTTACATTCATGCTATAATAGTATTAACAAGGAAACATTAATACTTGTGTGATTTGTAAACTTAATTTGAAGTCCCTAGTAAAGCCTCTGTATAATACTAGCTTGTTGGTTAATAGATGATTGTGGTTTCCCTATCATGAACATTGAGATGTTATTAACAACAAGATCATATCGTTAGGAGAATGATATGGTGGACATACTCCTATAGATAAGCGTAGCATAAAGATCAAGTCATTTAAATAGTTCAATTGCTATATGCTTTCTGATACATAATTATCTGATTCCTTTGACCATGAGATCATGCATATCACCTTTACCGGATGGATGCTTTGATAACATCAAACACCACACCGTAACTGGGTGGCTATAAAGGTGGCATTGAGTGTTCAGAAAGTATTGGTTGAAACACATGGATCAAGAGTGGGATTTGTCCATCCATATGACGGATAGATATACTCTGGGCCCTCTCGGTGAAATGTCATCCAATTAGCTTGCAAGCATGTGACTGGCTCACAAGGGATCACATATCACGGGAACAAGAAAAGAGTACTTGTCAGTAACGAGGTTGAACTAGGTATGCAGAGATACCGACGATCATAACCTCGGATAAGTAAACTATCGTGAGACAAAGGGAAATTGATATCGTATGTAAGTGGTTCATTCGATCGCAAAGTAATCGTAGAAATATGTGGGAGCCATATGAATTTCCAGATTCCTCTATTGGTTATTGTTCGGAGAAGTGTCTCGATCATGTCCGTATAATTCACGAACCGTAGGGAGACACACTTAAGGATTCGACGTTGTTTGAGTAGTTATGGAATGATGAGAAAGAGACTGAATGTTGTTCGGAGTCTCGAATGGGATTCGGGATATCACGAGGAGATCCGGAATGGTCCAGAGAATAAGATTCATATAAGGAAAGTCCCGTTTCGGAGTTAGGGAATGGCTCCAGTGTTTTCATCGGGAACATTCTAGAAGGTTCCGGAATGTCCGGCACTCCAGGGGGGGGAAGGGTACATGAATGTGTCATTGTAAGTTGGAATGATTGCATCATGTACTAGGTGTCATTGCTGTCCAAAATAAAGGGTTTATTCAAATCCTAATTTGAAAAGTCAAACGGCTAGTTTGAAAGTCAAACGGCAAGTTTTGGAAAGAGGAGGTGGAGTGGGAAACCGAGTTGGGGAGGGATTCCCTTCTCCAACCGCCGGCCCACCTCCAAGCCGAGTTGGGGAGGGACTTCCCTCCCCTTGGCCGCGCCTCCCACCTATAAAAGGGCGGGGCAGGGCTGCCCCTCCTAGTACACAAGTCCCTCTCCTCTAAACCTAAACCCTAGCCACAGCCTAGGGATTTCTCCCAAGCCGTCAAGTTAGAGCTTCTAATTGCCCTAGCCTCCGGTTTAGAGCCTTCTAATTGGTGTGTCTAAACCCTAGATCACCAAAGCTCTCTCATACTCCACCATACTCGCTTCGGCTTAAGGCGAAGCCTCATGAGATCTCCCTACTTCGGTACCACGCCGTTGTCTTGCCGGAATCGCGAGAGTGCTACAACCTCCATCACTGCTGGAACAAGGAGAGGAAGGTCTTCGTCGAAATCGAACGTGTGACCGATTGGGAGCGCCCAAACGCAGCGCCGGAAGGATCGTCTACGCGATCTTGAGATCGGAAAGAGTACGACTACATCACCCACGAGAATCTGCTCTCGTTAAACACTTTGGAATCTTCGAGGGTGAGTTATTCCATCGACTCGTTGCTACAATCTAGTAGATATATCTTGGCTTGTTTGTTTGTATGCGGTAGAAATTTTTTGTTTTCCATGCTACGAAACCCTACATAATTTGTGCAGGCGCCACAGGAACTTCTTCCGGTGCTGCGCTACGCGCAAGTTCGAGAGAAGGTTCAACAACCTCGTCGAGTTCTACTTTCCTTCTAGTCACTTCTTTCGAGAGAAATTCCTTCTCTAGAAAGGATCCACTCTTGGCAACGAAGATTTTGCCCTCGGATCTATGATAGAAGGTATACCCGATAGTTTCCTTCGGGTATCCTATGAAGACACATTTTTCCGCTTTGGGTTCAAGCTTGTCCGGCTGTAACTTCTTTACATAGGCTTCGCAACCCCAAACTTTAAGGAACGACAATTTAGGTTTCTTCCCAAACCATAATTCATACGGTGTCGTTTCAACGGATTTAGATGGTGCCCTATTTAAAGTGAATGCGGCTGTTTCTAATGCATAACCCCAAAATAATAGCGGTAAATCTGTAAGTGACATCATAGAACGAACCATATCTAAGAGAGTTCGATTACGATGTTCGGACACAACATTACGCTGTGGTGTTCCCGGCGGTGTCAATTGTGAAAGTATTCCACATTTCTTTAAATGCTCACCAAACTCGTAACTTAGATATTCACCTCCACGATCAGAACGTAGAAATTTAAACTTCTTGTTACGTTGATTCTCTACCTCACTTTGAAATTCCTTAAACTTCTCGAAAGTTTCGGACTTATGTTTCATGAAATAGATATACCCATATCTACTCAAGTCACCCATGAAGTTAAGAACATAACGATAACCACCGCGCGATGCTACACTCATTGGACCACACACATCGGTATGTATGATTTCCAATAAGTCCGTAGCTCGCTCCATCATACTAGAAAATGGAGTCTTAGTCATTTTTCCCATCAGACATACTTCGCATCTTTCAAGTGATTCAAAATCAAGTGATTCAAGAATTCCATCGGAATGGAGTTTCTTCATACGCTTCACTCCAATGTGACCAAGACGACAGTGCCACATATAGGTCGAGTTATCGCTCGATTTCAAACGTTTAGCCTCAATGTTATTAATATGTGTATTTCCACTATCGAGATTCAATAAGAATAGACCATCTATCAAAGGTGCATGTGCATAAAACATATTACTCATATAAATCGAACAACCATTATTATCGAACTTAAACAAGTAACCGTCTCGCAATAAATAAGATCTCGATATAATGTTCATGCTTAACGCAGGCACCAAATAACAATTATTTAAGTATAAAACTAATCCCGATGGTAGATGAAGGGGTAGCGTGCCGAGCGCGATCACATCAACCTTTGATCCATTTCCCACGCGCATCGTCACCTCGTTCTTCGCTAGCTTCCGTTTATTCTGCAGCATCTGTTTCAAGTTACAAATATGAGCAACCAAACCAGTATCAAATACCCAAGCACTACTACGAGTACTAGTGAGATACACATCAATAACATGTATATCGGATATACCTTTCTTCTTGATGTTGCCGTTCTTCAAATCCGCCAAGTACTTTGGGCAATTCTGCTTCCAGTGACCTTCTCCCTTGCAGTAAAAGCACTCAGTATCAGGCTTAGGTCCAGCCTTGGTCTTCTTTGTCGGTGCGGTAACTTTCTTACCACCCTTCTTGAAGTGTCCCTTTTGCTTAGACTTGCCTTTCTTGAATTTGGTGGTATTATTGACCAACAACACTTGGTGCTCTTTCTTGATCTCCACTTCTGCAGATTTCAACATGGCGAAGAGTTCTGGCAACGTCTTGTTCATGTTTTGCATGTTGTAGTTCATCACAAAGTTCTTGTAACTTGGTGGTAGTGATTGAAGGACACGGTAAATTACCAAATCATTAGGAATCACTATACCCAAGCTTTGAAGTTTGTTTGCGTGCCTAGACATCTTAAGCACATGCTCACTGATGGAGCTGCCTTCTTCCATCTTGCAGTTAAAGAAATTTTCAGAAGCCTCATAGCTCTCAGTCGCCGCGTGAATCTCAAAGATCAATTTGAGATCACGGACAATATCATGTGGGTCTGAATTCTCAAACCTTTTCTGAAGCTCCGATTCTAAACCATACAAGATAGCACCTTTGAGCGTAGATCTTGAGTCTTCCAAGTAAGGTTAACATTCTTTACTTCATCGGTAGCAGTAGCTGCAGGTGGTTCACCTAGCGGTGCATCCAGCACATAGGTCAAATTACCAGCTGTGAGGACAATTCTCAAATTGCGGAACCAATTCGCGAAGTTGCTTCCATTGTTTTTCAAGTTTTCTTTCTCTAGGAACGCATTAAAATTGATGGTAGGGACTGCCATTGATCTACAACATATTTGCAATAGTTTAGACTAAGTTTATGACAAATTGAGTTCTAATTAATAGTTAAATTAATCTAGGTGAACTCCCACTCAAAACAATATCCCTCACATTGTTTTAGTGATCACACGAACCAAATCCACCACATCAAAACCGATCATCACGGGAGTTGATGTAGTTTCAATGGCGAACAATCGACATGTTCATCATATCTACTATATGATTCATGCTTTACCTTTCGGTGATCCGTGTTCCAAGACCATGTTTGTACATGCTAGGCTCGTCAAGATCAAACCTTAGCTTCCGCATGAGCAAATCTGGCTTGCTCACGTTGTATACACTTGAGAAATCTAACACACCCGATCATCACGTGGTGCTTCGAAACAACAAGCTTTAGCAACGGTGCTTACTAAGGGTGAACACTTTAGGACTTGAAATTCATGTGCATGAGGGATCATCTTATAATGCTACCGTCGTTAACTAGGCAATACAATATGCATAAAGGATTAACATCACATGCAATTCATAATATGTGATATGATATGGCCTTTCTTCTTTGTGCTTCCGATCTCCATCTTCAAGCACGAACATGATCTTCATCATCACTGGCATTGCATCAAGGTCAATGACGCCGCTTCATGGTTGTCGTCCACCAGCTTCAACTATTACAACTACTTTGAATAGACACGCGGGTCTTAACATAAATTAAAGACAACCATATGGCTCCTGCCGGTTGCCAACTTACAATAAGGAACATTGCATACATCAAATATAATCACAATCATGGCCATATCACATCATCGACACCCTGCAAAACAAAGTTAGACGCTTCTACTTTCTTTGCATGTTTTACGTGGTTTGGGGCTTTCAATAAGTGTCGTTCTAACTTACGAACAAGAACCACAACATTGATACTAGTATTGTCAATCACCCGTTGTAAATTGGATCTTAACTATGTTGGGAGAAACAGGCACCCGCAAAGCCACTTATGCAATACAAGTTGCATGTCAAGCGTGGAGCAAGTCTCATGAACGATGTCATGTAAGGTTAGCCCAGGCCGCTTCATCCCACCATCCCGCAAGATGCAAAGTACACAAGAAGCAATCGACAATAAAAGCATCAACGCCCACAATGACCATTGTGTTCTACTTGTGCAACATATCTACATATAGACACGGCTCTGATACCACTGTAGGGTTTTGTAGCATGGAAAACAAAAAAATTCTACCGCATACAAACAAACAAGCCAAGATCTATCTACTAGATTGTAGCAACGAGTCGATAGAATAACTCACCCTCGAAGATTCCAAAGTGTTTAACGAGAGCGGATTCTCGTGGGTGATGTAGTCGTACTCTTGCCGATCTCAAGATCGCGTAGACGATCCTTCCCAAGGCTGCGTTAAGAGCGCTTCATGATTGGTCACACGTTAATTTTCGGCGAAGACCTTCCTCTCCTTGTTCCAAAGAGAAGCGGAGGTTGTAGCACTCTCCTCGCGATTCCGGCAGCACAACGGCGTGGTACCGGAAGTAGAGGGGAGATCTCGCAGGGCTTCGCCTTAAGCCGGAGCGAGTATGGTGGACTATGAGAGGGATCCTTGGCGATCTAGGGTTTAGACGCACCGAGAAGGAGGCTTGGCCGGCGGCTAGGGTTAGCTAGGCGGCGGCGGCTGCAGGAGGGGCCGTGTTGGGTGCTAGGAGGCAGCCCTGCCTCCTTATATAGGTGGAGGGGCGCGCCAGGAGGAGTCCCTCCCCAACTCGGTTTCCCAAGGGGGCCGGCGGTGGAGGGGAGGAACTCCTCCCCAACTCGGTTTCCACCTTCCCCTCCACTTCACAGAATAGCCGTTTGACTTTTCAAATTGGCGTTTGACTTTTCAAACTAGGATTTGATTAAACCCTTTATTTTGTTCATTGATGACACCTAGTACATGATGCAATCATACCAACTTGATATAACACATTCATGTACCCTTCCCCTCCAGAGTGCCGGACATTCCAGAACCTTCTAGAGCATTCCCGATGAAAACACCGGAACCATTCTCCAACCCCGAAACAGGACTTTCCTTATATGAATCTTATTCTCCGGACCATTCTGGATCTCCTTGTGATATCCCGGATCCCATCCGAGACTCCGAACAACATTCGGTCTCTTACTCATCATTCCATAACTACTCAAACAACGTCGAATCCTTAAGTGTGTCTCCCTACGGTTCGTGAATTATGCGGACATGATCGAGACACTTCTCCGAACAATAACCAATAGAGGAATCTGGAAATTCATATGGCTCCCACATATTTCTACGATTACTTTGCGATCGAATGAACCACTTACATACGATACCAATTTCCCTTTGTCTCACGATAGTTTACTTATCCGAGGTTATGATCGTCGGTATCTTTGCATACCTAGTTCAACCTCGTTACTGATAAGTACTCTTTTCTCGTTCCCGTGATATGTGATCCCTTGTGAGCCAGTCACATGCTTGCAAGCTAATCGGATGACATTCCACCGAGAGGGCCCAGAGTATATCTATCCGTCATATGGATGGACAAATCCCACTCTTGATCCATGTGTCTCAACGAATACTTTCCGAACACTCAATGCCACCTTTATAGCCACCCAGTTACGGTGTGGTGTTTGATGTCATCAAAGCATCCTTCCGGTGAAGGTGATATGCATGATCTCATGGTCGAAGGAATTATGTTACTATGTATCAGAAAGCATATAACAATTGAACTATTAAAATGACTTGATCTTTATGGTACACTTATCTATAGGAGTATGTCCACCATATCATTCTCCTAACGATATGATCTTGTTGTTAATAACATCTCAATGTTCATGATAGGGAAACCACAATCATTTATTAACCAACAAGCTAGTATTATAAAGAGGCTTTACTAGGGACTCTATTTTAGTTTACAAATCACACAAGTATTAATGTTTCCTTGTTAATACTATTATAGCATGAATGTAAACATTTATCATAAACATAAAGATATAATAATAACTATATTTATTATTGCCTCTAGGGCATATCTCCAACACCCGGATCCTTGGAGTGCAAGACACGAAGACTAGTTAGTATCAATGTAGAACTCTATAACCTGTTTGGCTAGGACTTTACCCTGTAACCCTAGGTTCTGGCGTCTTTATAAACCGAACCTATGGAAACCTTTAGGGCATAAGTGATATCATCGCGCACAGCGAATCGATCCTTGTAACTCAGCGTATTGTCCTTATAGTGATTTATAGCAGCAGTAGGGTTCTGCCACCGTCATGGGATCTGAACCTGGATAAGCTGTGTTACTTCGTATCTGCCAACTTGCCGCCTTCCCCCGTCCTCTCTAAACACGCTCTGTGAGAACCCCCTCCATGACGTACTCGTTGGTAATACCACGACAGCCGCCCGCCTAGTGACGACGACGATGACGACGGTGACTACGACACCCAGTTCTACCGGAGCCTCGGCATGAACTAGGTCGCTCTCGACACCGACTGCGTTTTAGTTTATGTTATCATGTTTTTAGTTTAAATTCCGGTCTAAATAGTCTATGCAATGAATCGATTCTGCCTATATCCTATATATCACCGGATTAGTACGAATTTAGTTTAAATTTGCTCGTATCTCGCCGAATTCTGATTTAAATTCTGGGAATTCAAATGAATCGCCAGCTCGGGATTGGGAAGTTTTAGGCTGGCCGAAATTTTCGTCCAGGCCGTTTAGCGGGCCGAAGAGATGCGACCTGGCCACGTCTCCTTTCCTGGGCCGCACGAGCACCGTGCTTCCTCCTCCTCCTCTGGAGTCTGGACGACCTTCTTCTTGGCCGGGAAGACTTGACCACACGCACGAGCGAGGTTGCGGCGTCGTCACGATGCACTGACTGACTGACTGACGTAATACACCCCGGCGATAGGAATAGGATACGTACGCCAGCACCGCCGCTTACCCAGACAGACTCGCCCAATGGCAGCGCCTCTACGTACGTACGTGGCCTCCAAGAATTTTCTCGCCTGCTCTGCTATGTCGTGCCAACTGCCACGTCTCCCTTACGTCCTCCTCGTCTCGTCGGCATCCGTCCAGAATTCCACGGCGTCCGCGTGGACCGTATGCATGCTTCGCCATCTGGACTTCCCGGGCGAGCGGCACCAGACTTCTACAGTAGGTAGGCTAGGGGCCATTCGGAATTTCGGATACGTGGACGGGGCACGTGTGGGATTTCACGAGTGCGCCCATACGGAGGCGCAGCTCTGGGCGTGCACGCGTGCCTGACCGGGCCGTGCGTGTCTGCTCCCTTCTGAAAGGTGCTTTTGTCCTGCTGCTGATCTCGTTTTGCACCGTGGAGCGTACGATACGACGGCACATGATTTGTTTACACTAAATAATACAGAACGCGTCCTAAACCGCATATAAAGGATAAACGAGATAATGAATGTGACGGCATGCCCTGCATGCGCGAATTTGGAAACGACTATGATACTATTTGCCACTACTGACTTTTTCTAATTCTATAAAAGAAAAACACAACAAAAGTGGAAAATTTGGCTGCACAATGGCATAGCATATCCAAGTGTCGTAATTGTTGTCAGCCATATTTTACTCACTTATATTCTTTTTTTTTTGCGGAGACACTTATATTCTTTTTACATGGACACTTATTGAATACACGAAATTGACAATGACATATAGGAGTACTTATTACAAGATGATCAGATTAACTATTATAAGCAAACCGATAACGAGGACTTGGTTTTATTCTCTCATGCATCTCCCTTCCACAACTCAAGGGTGCATACGTTAGAGAGAGAAAAAAAGGAAAAAGGAAAAACAAAGTCCCAGCCGAATCAATCAGATACTCACATCAGAACGAGGAGGGGCGACGACACAGACACTCCAAAAAGGTTGGAAAGTGCTAGGCGTCCCCCGGACGATGGGGAGCTCCTATCGTCCTGCTTTTCGTGTTGACACGTGTCCATTTGCTGTAAAACATCTCGCGTTTGCTGCATATGTTTCCGCTTTTGCTTCTGAAGAAAAAAAAAACGGTTCGTTTTAGAAATAGAACGTCTCGTCGAAGACCTCGCCGAAGACCATGCAGCAAAAAAAATATGCTAATGCAGCAAAACAAATTTTGCCAGAGACATCGTCGAAAACAACTCATTGATGACCCTCACCGGAGACCATGCAGCAAAAAAAAGTTTTCGGCGAAGTCGGTTTTGCTGCATTAGCATAATTTTTTTGCTGCATGGTCTCCGGCGAGACGTTCTATGTCTAAAACGAACCGTTTTTTGCTTCGGAAGCAAAAACGGGGACATATATAGCAAAAGCGGACCGTTTTGCAGCAAAAACAAAATTTAGGGCGATTTTGGGATAAACACAGGGGAGGAGGACGATGGGAACCCCCCATCGTCCGGGGATCCAGATCATTTCCCAAAAAGGTTCTCCAAAACAAGCCTTCGGGACGTAACAGTGCACAACACGGTAATCGTCCGGTCTAACTAGCATGACAAGATCTTAGGTTTTTACTCCGGAGAAGATCCAACCCTGACACTTAGACTAGCCCCAATAGGGGTATCATAGGTGGTATCATGCACCACATGCATGCAAAATGCTTATGTATCATAGCAATTAATAATGAAAGAGATTGTGTTGGTATCATAGGTAGATACGGTATCATAGCACATAAAACTAGAAAAATTAGTCCCAAACAAATCTTGTCCACAATTTTACATTGAGATTCTACAAAACAATAAATACACCAAGACTATAATACTACTATATGATACTATGCATTATGAAGATGGTATCATATATTAGTATCATATGCATGATACTACTATATGATATACTCCCCATTGTAACTAGTCTTAGGTGGCAGCAGCCTTACCGTCTATCACATCTCTCTTTCGTTACCATACAGCAGCGGCACATCTACATTATTATTACCCATTTTATTTTCTCACTTGTCCCTTTAACTGCATGCTAATTACTATTCACTCCATGCCACAAATTTAAGTCAAACTTGCAACTTTGACTACAAATGTTGATCTTGAATATTTATATTGGAGAACTTGTAAATCGCATTTAGGGATTCATATCGCAAAGTATATCCATAATGCTATTCTTTTGTTGTGGCTTATACATAGTACTATATATAATAAAAAAATAATAGTCAAATGTAAATCTTGATAACCGTGTCAAAACGTAAAATGAAATCTTACGATATGGAGTGAGTACTAGGATATTTGTTTAGTTGGAGAAGGGGAAAATAAGAAAGAAAAGGTTGTCATCATCTCTTAGTTAATGTTGATCCCTTAGAAATTAATAAGGAAGGTTGTATCGTAGTATATTCGTATATCTTCTCTTAGCAACTCATTAATTATTAGAGATGACAATAAGATATAGTGTATTTTATAATTTATATCTATTGTCTTTTCTAGATGACTAAGTCATGGCATATCTCCCCTACCATGGTACATGCCCTAAATACAATTGCACTTATGGTAAAAAGAGATTAAGATTGCTTTGTGGGACATAATTGGCATGCTTTGTAGAAGCTCCAACAGAGATTTCTTGCACAAATAAATCAAGGTACAAGGGTACCAAACTAGTGATCCTTAATCTAAAGCTGCACCACCTCAAGCTTCAATGTCTTGTAAAGCAACCGGTAGTACCTGTGTACCGTGGTATGCTATGCCCCAAGCAAACCCAAACGTTTTGAGTGTACACACAAGGCAGAGGAGGAGGAGCAGAGGCCAAAACGGCGGGAGGGCGCACGCCGAAGAAGAAGGAAACAAATGATCCTCCTCCGTATTAGCGACAGACAGAGCGGCGGCATCTCCTTCCCGTCTTAAACCCCCACGAAAAATTCCAAGACTCGCGCACCCTTTCCATCCTCGGAACCAGCTCCGCCCCCCCCGCAGACGATACCGACAAAGCCACAGCCGGCCATGCGGCGGCCGCCGCGCCGCGCAACCGCCGCCGGCCTGCTCCGGCCGCTGCTCCTCTTCCTCCCCTTCGCCGCGCTGCTCTGCTTCGCCACCTTCTCCCTCCACCACCCGGACCGCCTCGGCCCCACCACCGTTGCCGTCACCGTCACGGCCACGGCCGCCGCGGCCACCGACGCCGACGCCGCGCGCCCGCAGCAGCTCGCCTCCCCGCGCCACCGCCTCGAAATCTCCACGGTCGACTTCCGCGCGCTGAACGCCACCACGCCGCTCCACGCGGCCGCCGTCCGCGCGTTCCGCGACGGCGGGCGCCTCCTCCGCGACGTCCTCGCCGTCCCCACCACAACCTCCGCGGCGTCGCCCGCGAGGATCCCCGAGCCTCCCCGGTGCCCGCCCTCCGTCGCGCGGTCCGGCAAGGAGCTCCGGACCGCGGGCAGCGTCCTCGCCCTGCCCTGCGGCCTGGCGCTGGGCTCCCACGTCACGGTGGTGGCCTCGCCGCGGCGCGTGCCCGGCGACGGCCTCTCGCAGTTCGCCGTGGAGCTCCGGGGCGCGGGGGACGGGGACGCCGCGTCCACGATCCTCCACTTCAACCCGCGCCTCCGGGGCGACTGGAGCGGCCGCCCGGTGATCGAGCTCAACACCCGCTTCCGCGGCCAGTGGGGCCCCGCGCAACGCTGCGTCGGCTGGCGGCGCCCCGACGAGGAGACCGGTGCGTGCCTTCACTCTCCATCCTTTCACTTTTCACCTTCAAATTTCACTTCTATGATTCCATGGCGACATATATCAGTAGTACAGACAGGGAGGATCAGTGCAGCTGTTAGCGATTACCAACCAATCTATGGGAGCTCGTTCTAGGCTTTTACTAGTTCAATCGTGTGCGACCACTAGTAGTACGTATGTGCGGGTAATTAACCAAGTGGCTTGTATGTTGGTGGCAATGATTTGCATTCAGTGTCATGTTTCGCTGTTGGTGCTTCATCTGAATTGTGGTCGATAGCAGTACTACTACGTTTGGTG
The DNA here is from genome assembly GCA_023614405.1 of Avena insularis. Classification (NCBI taxonomy): domain Eukaryota; kingdom Viridiplantae; phylum Streptophyta; class Magnoliopsida; order Poales; family Poaceae; genus Avena; species Avena insularis. The sequence continues at coordinate 305,884,080 of CM042691.1, read as the reverse complement.
AAAAGGCTAGCTGCAGCTTCCTTTTGGTAATTTTCAATGATTCGTAGTGTTTGTTGTCCTGTGCTGCTAATGTTCCTAATATGATGCCTTGCTGGTGTTCGTGTGTGGAGAGAGGAATGGGCTGTTCAAAAAGTGCGGCATCATCACTCACCATGTTTGATCAGTGTACTGCCTTAGCTACTACTGATATTGATTCATGGCCCTTGGCATTGATGTGCACCGTGCCATTTTAACATTTCCAAAGTTAACAAGAGGGGAGAATTATGAATGTCTACAAGTTTTGAGGAGCGATGTGGGGATTTTATTTTTCTGGATGTTTTCTCAACAGTGAAACATGATCCTTCAGTTGATTCATGTACAGATATTAGATTGACCATTCGCTCTCATATTTTGGCCTGTTTAATGTGCCCAAGAATACCTATGAGGAGTTAGGTAATTTCCTTTGAAGATCCACAAAGGACATGAACCTGGGTAGTGGGATTGTACATACAGTTCCCCACCCAAATGAGTTAGGTTCAGCACACATATTTGGTTCTTGACATAGATGACACGTTTTTCTTTCTACCAATAATTCCAAGTTTTTATAAAACTTAGACTTGCCTCATTTGTGTTGACGACCCATGTACGCACCTTATATTTTGCTGGGGTACTATTGCATAATATGGAAAATGAACTTATGTGACATTAACACATTTGGTATAGTTTGTCCATGTATTATTTATTTGTTCTTCTAATGGCAATCTTCGTACCATCCTCTTCCTCCGTACTATATCTGCTAATCGCTTCTGTTTCTCCTCGGCGAGAATAGATAGGATGACTAGACTAGGCATTGCTGAAACTCTCCTTGGTCGTAATGATCTGCAATTCAGTGTCATGTTTCGTGGTCGGTGCTTAATCTGAATTGTGGCTCGATCGTACTAGGTTTGGTGAAAAGTTTACAGCTTCCTTTCGGTAATTTCAATGATTTGTAGCGTTTTTCCTGTGCCATGAATTGCTGTAATATGATGCCTTGATGGTGTTCATGTGTGGAGAGAGAAAGGACTGTCAAAAAGTGCAGTATCATCACTCATCATGTTTGATAACTGTACTGCCTTACCCAGAATTACTGATCTTGATCCATGGCCCTTGGCATTGATGTACACCGTGCCACTTCAAGATTTCCTAAGTTAAAAAGAGGGGAGAAATATGAATGCCATCAAGTTTTTTTTGTGTTTTGGGTATTTTTTGCTCGATGTTTTTCCAAGAGTGAAATGAGATCATTTAGTCAAATCATGCATGGATATTAGATTGACCATTCACTCGCATATTTTGGCCTGTTGAATGTGCCCAAGAATATGTAGGAGTATTTAGGTAATTTCCTGTGAAGATCCACGAGACATGAACCTGGGTAGTGGGATTGTACATACAGTCCCCCACCTAAATGAGTTCGATTCAGCACAGAGCACACATAGTTGGTTCTTGACATAGATGACACGTTTTCCTTTCTTCTGATACTTCTAAGTTCTGATAAATAATAGACTTGCCTCATTTGTGTTGATGACTCAGGTGCTCACCTTATATTTTGCTGGGTGCTATTGCATTATATAGAAAATGAACTTCTGTGGCATTGAGCCATTGACACATTTGGTATAGGTTGTCCATGGATTGTTTCTTTGCTCCTCTAATGGCAATCTTCATGCCTAAGTTCTTCTATTTCTCTTCTGCAAGAGTAAATAGGAGGGCTAGACTAGACGCTGAAACTTTCCAATTAAGCATTTTCTCAAGAAAAATGTCCACTTCCCAACCATGACTATTGCAGAAGTTCAATTTGCAACCTTGAACTTTGAAACCAGTTGTTTTAAACCTGAACTTGTCAGCCGTTTATATTACCCCAACATCATATTTTAGGCAGGTTTCAGTTGTGACTCGTATGGCACATGGCTGACAACTATTATCACTCATACAAGTTAGTAGCTTCAGTAAAATCTGAATAATTAGAAGAAAAAATAAAAATAAATAGAAAAGATAGAGAAATAGAAATATAAAAGGCAACTAATAGTATTCCTCAGGGCTTAATGTGACATCATGTGCGTTCAAACTGTAAATAATGGTTGAGTTTGTATGATTGAAAATCAATTGTAAAATGCATCTTATAAGACTTACATAATTTAGGTTGGGATGAGGCATATTATCCTACATCTACCAACTGACGGATCCAGGTTTCGAATAATGGGTGTACAAGCATGAACAAATAGTCAAACTTTTAGTATTATCATGTATATGTGTATAATACATTGGAAAAGTTCTTCCTCTCAAAATATTGGGTGTACAATTGTACACCCAAGTACACATCTGGATCCACCCATGCATCTACCCTCTCGATCATACTCGATAATTCAAGAATGTTTCTGAATTATTTGCGTGTTATGGGGTGTTGTACCCAAAATTCTGATTTTCTTCTATATTTTTTTGGATAGTTTTCGAATTCCCTGAAGTTCCAGAGTTTTTGGATCTTTCTAAAACTTTTTTTTTAAAATATCCTGATTTTCTTTTTAATTAGGATGCTGTCAATAAAAGTGCTAATGTGTCAAGGGGGTAAAGTAAGCGGACTCAATAACTCAAGGTTAAAAACAACCTGTTTCAGAGTTTAAGGTTGAAAATTGAACTTCTGCAAATTAGTTCAGGGTTAAAATGTGAGAAGTGGAGAGCTCACCGGTTTAACCAAGTCTAACTTAGTGCATTAATCATCTAAAAATCCTAACTGCATTTGTGATCAGCAGTGGATACTGTACCATTACTAGGTCGCCCATTTTTTTCAAAATGGAGGATGAGACCCCCCGGCCTACTAGGTCGTCCATAATGTGTCATTTCTCATACGAACAAGATTTCATGGAAAATTGCACCTTTTTCCTATTTTACTTTGGTAACTCAAATAGGGCTAGAGGAGACAATCATGTACGGTACTGCTGCTCAACCTCTCCATATATACTTTCAGACGTACTCGTATTTGGTATTTACATTATTTGTATGGGATATCCATTTGGCAATTTGATGGTAAATTATTTTCAAATGCTTTGGGGCTAATGGTAATTTTTTCGTAAATAGTTTGAACTGAGAAAATGGTAAACATGGCTGCAGTTTAGATGGTCATCGTTGCCAAATTTTCTTATATTGCTCTCCTGGTGCAGTTGATGGATCGGTGAAATGTGAGCAATGGGCCTGGAACACTGGTGGTACATTTGAGGAGTTGAAGAGGGTGTGGTCGCGTGACCATGTTGCTGGACAGAAAAGGAGAGATTTGATAGATTGGCCTTATCCTTTTGTGGAGGATGAATTGTTTATTCTAACACTGAGTGCTGGTTTGGAAGGTTATCATGTTCAAGTTGATGGAAGGCATGTCGCATCTTTTCCTTATCGCATTGTAAGTAGTGCTTCCTTCTGAAACCGTGCACATCTTTGTTGCGATTCGAGTGTATATTAGAGAGGTTGTCTGATTTTTTTTTTGAAGTCTGATGTGCCCATGCATTACATTTGTTCTTTCAAGGGCTTTATTCTTGAGGACGCCGCTACGGTGCAAGTAAATGGTGATATTGCGGTTAAATCAATGGTTGCTGGTACATTGCCCACGGCTCATCCTAACATTGTACAAAGAAATCTGGAGTTGCTGGCCGAACTGAAAGCCCCTCACCCTGAAGAACCTGTAGAGCTGTTCATCGGCATTCTTTCAGCTGGAAGCCACTTCACTGAGCGCATGGCTGTGAGGAGATCATGGATGTCTGCAGTACGAAATTCGTCTAGTACCATGGCTCGTTTTTTTGTTGCCTTGGTAATTCCTATCCATTAGTTTTGCTACTTTTCTTTCCCTTCTTCTCATAAAGAGATTTATAACTGAACCATGTTTCAGGGCAGAATGGCAGAAAAGAAGTTAATGAAGACTTGAAGAAAGAAGCTGAGTTTTTCAGGGACATTATCATTGTGCCTTTTGTTGATAGCTACGATCTGGTTGTTCTGAAGACGGTTGCCATTTACGAGTATGCGGTATGTAGCACAAGGATGGATATAACACATAGCCGCACAGTATTCGTAGTATCTTTCTGACAGTTCTTATGCAAAGCCACTTCTCAATGTTTTTTTTTCTTCACTTTGTCCTTGGAAGGCTCATGTTGTTTCGGCGAAGTACATCATGAAGTGCGATGATGATACCTTCGTTAGACTCGATTCAGTTATGGCTGAAGTCAAGAAAATTCCAGATGACAAAAGCTTCTATGTAGGGAACATGAACTACTACCACAGACCACTCCGAGAAGGAAAATGGGCTGTTTCGTATGAGGTGAAGTGAACCACTGAATTTTTTTTCCTGTTCTCGCAAATGTCACAACCAAATATCATCTTGATGCAACACATGTTGGCTCTTATTCGACTTTTATCTCTTTTACTTAAGCGGTCAAAAGTAATTAAATACTCGGGTGACAGTCATATTGGCAAAGACTGAAAGAGCATCTCTCAGACAGTCACATGTTTTTGACATCAAACATAACAAATCAGTACTTTTTTGTGAACAGAGCACAGAATAGCTCATTAAATTTCCCTAGAAAGGAGTAGATATTAAACTACTAGTGCTAGCTTCTGTTGGCCGAGTCCGTTGCAAAGGTTTACCGGTTTCATGAACAGCCTGCTGCGTTATCAGTCTTAGTACTACAGTTCCTGGACAGTTTAGCAATAGAGACGGTGTGCTATTGTCCTCGATTTGCAAAAACAATAATACAGTATTGGAACATGTGGGTTGCTACCACTTCATGAGAACCACACGAGCAAATCGGTATCTGTAGTCCACACGAATATGTTAATTGTCTCATGCACGTAATCATGCTGGCCAACTGTATGTCGTTAGCGCGTTCGTTGGCGCACCATTATTGAGTTTTTGCCCTGTGCTGATCGAACTCTTGTGTAAACATTCTCCACTAAAATTCCAGGAGTGGCCCAGGGTGACGTACCCGCTCTACGCGGATGGTCCTGGCTATATTGTTTCTTCTGACATCGCCAACTTCGTCGTGACTGAATTGGAGCAGGGTAGACTTAACGTAAGCTGTCTCTCTCTCTCTCTCTGCACTTTTTAACATTCGTTGTGTTCATTCCATATGTGTATGCAGTGGCTGCATTTTACATTCCACAAAAGTACTCGAGGTCAGTGGTGCTCGAGGTGCTCTGCTTTTGACTGAAAAAACCATGAAAAAAAGGCATGGGCCCAATCATGCATGGGCTGAAAAGATTGGCCCGTATCAGAAAAGGCAAAAAAAAGCTGTATCCATCAGACACTGTATTATGATTGTACTGTATTGTATCCGTGTGTGCACGGGCGTAGTTTAATTTAATTGATGATTGCGTCCCGAATATATTTCCGCAGCTGTTCAAGATGGAGGACGTGAGCGTGGGGATGTGGGTGGGGCAGTTCAACGGCACGGCGGCGAAGGTTGCCGCTGCCGGCGGCGGCGTGGAGTACGTCCACAGCGGGAGGTTCTGCCAGTTCGGGTGCGTGGAGGAGTACCTCACGGCGCACTACCAGTCCCCCGGCCAGATGCTGTGCCTCTGGGAGAAGCTGGAGCAAGGGAAGCCGCAGTGCTGCAACGCCAGATGACACAACACAGATCGCTTCGGTAAAAGAAACTCCTGGGCAACAACCAACCCAAGCTCATTTTTCATGGGAGATTTGGGTAAGTTGAGCCAGCCAGCAGTTCAGTTCTAGGGCGAACCTGACAAAGCTAGTTCCATTCCACCACCGATCGAAAACAACATGTGCATAGACTAGTAGTAACCGCATACCCTGTCCTGTCCTGTCAGATCGAAAGGTAACCTATACATACAAAAGTTATAAACGCTTATATATTATAAGAGTGGTGCTAATTTGGGCTTTCTATACTACTACTAGTATAATACTGTCGTCGCGAATCCACATTCTCTCTTGCACAGTTGCCCTGCACGTGATCGCTTCGTCTTTTTGTTCCTGGTGCCTGTGACGACACTCCTTCAGTCCACAAGTAGCACTGGGTCTTAGTTTGGCATCAAGCCCATAGTAAACTGTCTGTAAAATTTAAACTAGGGAGGGATGCAGCCATGATCGGTCGACCAGGCTGTGGCCTGTGGGTGGGGGCGGCGACATGCATGTGCCGTGCCGTGTGGTGGTGGCAGGAGGGAAGAGAGCAGCACGCCTACTGTTGCTTGCCCTGCCCTGCCGATGGTGGCCGATGGGCATGGCGTGTCGACCCTACTAGTAACATGCGTTCCTGTCCGGCTCGCTAGGCGTTTTGTCTGCGCCTCTGCTGCGAGAGCTGCAGTTGTATTTAGTACAGGTCTCTTTCTGCCGCTACGAGGTCAGTCAGGTAAACTACTAAGATAACCTGTAGATGGTTAACTTCAGTCTCACCGGTAAACTTCTCCGTTAATTCATACCGTCTCCCTGGTAACTTAACTGGTTGTTTTTTCTTTACTCATACGAGTGCGTCCACGGCATCCAAGGATGTTTCGATTGCTTCTCTGTTTGAAAGAATCTCAGTGGAACTTCGAGCACTTATTGGGCTCGTGATCATAAGAATCAAAGATATTCATAGAATCGAAGTGAAAACTGTGACCACTGGAGTGCTAGTGAGCAGGGACTGAATCACTGAAGATGGCCAATTGGCCATCAAAGCGACATTGAAGATGGCCACTATGTTTTGCCCCTCACGTCGTCCCGGTTGCTTGCTTTGCTCGGCGTGTGTGTGTGTTTACAATGGCCTCATCATCTCCATTCGAGTGACTAGTCTCTGACATTCTTTCAACTTTTCACTTTACCGTGTATGTATTGCCAAAGTGTGTGGCGGTGGCCCGTCCGAGCCTCTGATCACCTCATCATGTTTACGTGCGTCGACCTGCAGCTGGTCTATCTTATCATTATTTTTGTTTTTGTACACACGGTATCCATAGACGTGGCCATACCAGAACGCAGAATTTCAGCGGAATTTTGGCAGGTAGTAAAATACCATTGCATCGGCTCTGGTGTTTGCACGTGCGCTTCGCAACATTCAGAGCATCAATACAGTTACTAAAAGATAATGTAGAGTATGCTGAAGAACAACAATAATAGGGGCCTTACATATGTGTGGCTTACATATGCAGATTAGAGAAGGCAAGCTAGCTACTATAGTTCACGCAAACATCCCCAGAAGGGCTTACGTCTGGCTTGCTACGAGTATTCCATATGACCAGAGTTCACGCAAACATCCCCAGAAGGGCTACGAGCTATAGCCGCCCTAGCTACATCTCTAACCGAATCAATTTAGTGGAAGATTAGTTCCGCAAATTAAAGCGGGGTAACCTCCATCGATCAATCAAACCCCCAATAACACACACCAACAACCAAATCCTCAGCAGCATCAGCTAAACTCAGCAGAATGGACGCACTCGCTAGGCCTAGGATTGCAGCGCGCGTGAGCTAGATTACAAATGTGAGGTCAAGGCCTTTGCCTCAGACGCAGCCGGTCGTTAAACAGTCGCAGCTTTGCGCCTTTGACTTTGAGCAAGAGGGGGAAACGGGTCATCAGTCAGTCTATGGTTTTATTATTACCGGGCGTGACTTGCCGGCAGGTCCACGGCGGCAGCCTGTCGGGACGGGCGGTCCAGGTTTCTTTCTCCTCGATTCAAGTTTTCCACTGTTCTGTTCTGCCCTGAATCGAGCTCCATCCACTGACGTGGGTATAGTAGTCCTTGTGGTCAGAAAATGCTATGGAGGAGGGCGGAAAGCCGCTGACAGATATAAAATTCTCTGCCTGCTCCGGCCAGCCAGCCAGCCAGCCAGCAGTATCCACGGCGGACCATAGCACCGGGGCTGCCATTCCATGTCTCAGTGCTTCGTGCCTCGTGCTCCGTGTTGCGTTTATTCTTCATATGATAATAATGTGGCAGATATGTACAGGTTGAATTTTAGTTTGGTCACATTGGTTCTTAAAGAAAATAATGCTAAAACTTTAAAGAAATTCAGACCTATAGCTCTTACAAATTGTTGCTTCATTTTTTTTCCCAAGGCCTCTACTAACAGGATGGGAAAATGTGTTGATCGTTTGTTTTCCTCTAATCAAACTGCTTTTATTAGAGGGAGATATATTCTCAAGAGTGTGGTTACAGCACATGAAATTATTCATGATATACATCACAATAAAGAGGAGGGGGTTATTTTAAAATTAGATTATGAGAAAGCTTATGACATAGTGGATCTTGTTTTTTTTAGAGGAAATGCTTAAACAAAGAGGTTTTAGTGAGAAATGGTTGGGTAAGATTCATTTATTAATTCATGGAGGATCTGTGGGGATAAGGATTAATGACCAGAACAACAACTTTTTCCAGACAGGAAAAGGTTTGAGACAAGGTGATCCCCTATCCCCAATCCTGTATAATATGATGGCTGATGTGTTTTCCAAAATGCTTACTAGAGCCGCTAGACTAGGTTTAATTTCTGGTCTCTTGACCAGGTTGAGACCTGGAGGAATTGTTATTTTACAATATGCTGATGATACATTACTTTTCTTAAAGAGTAATGTGGATTCTTAAATAAACCTAAAATGGATTCCATCAGTTTTCGAACAAATGTCTGGGATGAGATAAATTTTGAGAAATGTGACATGGTGTCTTTAAACATTCCTGAAGAACAAACTAACGTTCTTGCACAGATTTTTGGTTGTAAAATTAGTTCTCTTCTTATAAAATATTTAGGGGTTCCTCTACATTTTGCAAAACTTAGGAAAGAGGATTTGCAACCTATTATTGACCAAGTGCTAAAAAGGGCAGCAGGCTGGAGAGGCAGATTACTATCTTATGCAGCAAAAATTACTCTGATAAAATCCTGCTTAGCTAGCATCCCTATATATTTTCTTTCCGTTATTAAGTTTCCTACTTGGGCCATTAAAGCCATTAACTCCAAGATGGCTCACTGCCTTTGGGACAACTATGAGGGGCACAATAAGTACTATTTGGCTAATTGGGATTTGGTGACTTTGAAAAAAGATTATGGTGGCCTTGGTATTCCTAATATTAGAGAAATGAACATTTGTTTGCTAGCCTCTTGGATAAAAATATATAACTTGGATGGAGATACACTTTGGAAGCAGATAGTTGATCTGAAATATGATACAAGTAATCCCAACATTTTTTCCTATAGAACTATTGGCGTCTCTTCTTTTTGGAAAGGAGTTATGTGTGCTGCAGGGACAGCTAAAATGGGGTATAAGTGGAAAATTGGTGATGGGAAGAAAATTAAATTCTAGAAAGACCCGTGGTTAGGTAATACCAGTCTAGCAATTATGTTCTGGGATATTTATTTTGTGTGTAACCAACAAGGAGCTACTGTAAAAGAGGTTTGGGATGGGAATGATCTAAAACTCACCTTTAGGCGCAATTTTAGTTGTGATATGATGGAGCAGTGGTATCAGGTAGAAAAAATTGCTACTGCAATCTAATTTGTTGATATGGAAGACTCAATGGTTTGGGAACTTCGTAGTTTAGGGAATTACACTTCCCAATATTTGTTTGGGATAGTTAATTTTAGGGGGATTACCCCCATGTATATACCTGCGGTTTGGGACTTGTTTATACCCCCTAGGGTACGGGTTTTACTTTGTCTGTTGTCTCATAATAAGTTGCTCACTAGAGACAATCTTAGTAAGAGACAGGATATACAAGATATTACCTGTGTGTTATGTGCTGAGAGGGAGAGTGTGGAACATTTGTTCTTTTCTTGTGACATTATTAAAATCACGTGGGCTGATCTGTCTATTATGTTGAACAAGCAATTAGGCTCTACCTATGAAAATGTTGCGAGGTTATGTGTTAGTAACAACAAGAATGATGTAATTAACATGGTGAGTGCAGGACTTTTATGGACTGTGTGGAAACATAGAAATGATTTGTTCTTTTGACAGTGTGCTTGGTCTGGAATGCAGGTTATTTGGCATCGTCTAGTGAAAATGCTCAAGAGATGGCTTCCTCTATGCCCGAAAAAATGTAGTCCCTCTGTTTCAAAATATAAGATGTTTAGGTTTGTGAAGAGAGTGTATCTAGACTTATTTTAGTATATAGGTTCATCCATGTTTTAAGTAAATTTAGACACTAAAATAAGTCTAAATACATTTGCTTCACAAAGCTAAAACATTTTATATTTTGAAACGGTGGGAGTACAAGCTACCTGGAGCTGTGCTTATAGAAAATGGAAATGAAGGCTATGGAAGTCCTAGCGCTAACAAACGCCTGAAGAAAAGAAGGACCTCCAGAGGGATCACTCCCAGGACCCCTGAAGTTGGATGTCGTAGTTCGTTGGCGGGATCGTCAGTTTGTTAGGATGTAGGATGCTGTTTTTCTTTTAGTTCTGCTCATTATGTTGGTCCTTCTAGTTGTCTGTGAGGTTTAAAAAAGTTTATCCGGCTTTAGCGTGTAAATCCTTTATATTTTGAGCGCTTGAACTGGCATGTAAAACAGAATAACTACATTTCGTTTTCTATGGAAACTAGGATGGCTGTGAGGGGTAAAACAGAAAATAGCCACTTCACGTCCCGGCTGCTTTGCTTTGCTCGGTGTGTGTGTGTTTACAATGGCCTCATCATCTCCATTCGAGGGACTAGTCTCTGACATTCTTGAAACTTTTCACTTTACCATGTTTGTATTGCCAAGGTGTGTGGGTGTGGCCCGTTCTAGCCTCTGATCACCTCATCATGTTTAAGTGCGTGGACCTGGAGCTGGTCCATCTTATCATTATTTTTTGTTTTGTACACACGGTATGGGCAGCAGAGATGCCGCAAAAGCTATCCATAGACGTGGCCATACCAGGATGCAGAATTTCAATGGAATTTTGGCAGGTAGTAAAATACCATTGCATCGGCTCTGGTGACTGCACGTGCGCTAGGCAACATTCTATTTTCAATTCAAAGCATCAATACAGTTACAAGAGAATGTAGAGTATGATGAAGAACAGCAATAAGCCTTACATGTGTGTGGCTTACATATGCAGATTAGAGAAGGCAAGCTAGCTACTATAAATACGATCAGTTTACATAAAACATCCCCTGAAGCTACGAGCTATCACGGACGGACCCAGAAGAAATCACGAGTGGGGACAAATAAATTGACTGAGGCCTATCCTTCAAAAAATTGTAAAATCTAAAGAAATTTATTCTAAATATAAACAAATACTAAAGAAATTTGAATTTTTGAGAGGGGGCTAGGCCCCCACTCAGCTACACTTGGGTCCGCCCCTGCGAGCTATAGCCACCCTACATCTCTAGCCGAACCAATTTAGTGGATGATTAGTTCGGCAAAAGCAGGGTAAGCTCCATCGATCAATCAAACCCCCAATCACACACACCAGCAACAACCAAGATCCTCAGCAGCATCTGCTAAACTCAACAGAATGGACGCACTCGCTAAGCCTAGGATTGCAGCGCGCGTGGCGCCACGGGCTAAATTACAAAGATGAGGTCAAGGCCTTCCCCCCCAGACGCATCGGTCGTTAAACAGTCGCAGCTTTGCGCCTTTGACTTTGAGCAAGCCGGAAAAAGGTCATCGGTCATGGAGCAACAGTCCATGATTTTATTATTACCGGGCGTGACTTGCCGGTTTATTACAGTGGCAGCGTCACAGGCTGTCGGGACGGTCGGTCCAGGCCTCTTCTCGATTCAAGTTTTCCACTGTTCTGTTCTGGCCTCGATCAGCTCCACTGACGTAGGGCGTGTTTGGTTACTCCGATCGAAATTTTAAGTTTTTGTTACTTGATCTAATGGATGCTGTATGGGGGAGATTGACCTTAGGTCAGGACGAACAGTTTATATGGTTGCTTATTTTTTCATTTCCTCACTTTGAGAGCTCGTATAGGCACTTTGTTTGGTTTTTCAGATTGGGTTCGGCTGGTGCAAAGTTGCACGTTTGGAACCCCGCATCCGATCGATATGGTTACCTTACATGGCAAAATTGCGAGCTTCCCAACTAGTCATGAGGGTTTAAAATCTTACATCATCGTTCACATGAATCAGATCAACTGGTAGTACACAATCCACATGATCAGGCCGACGATGATGATGTCTTTGATCATACGTGCATCCCTTATAGGAGGAAACTGCTCATGTGGACAAACTTGTTGATGAACTGATGGCGGTGGAGTGAAATCGATGTTCATATCTTGCGACGACTGTGTCTTCTGTGGACGCTCTGCTAAGAACTCAGACTAGGATTTTTGTGCCTGCTCTAGAGTCTTAAACCCTTTATGGAGCTTGTGTTGGTAACCTGTCACTTGTTGGCAGCACTTCTCCCATGTCTTATAGATTCCCTGCTGCTTGCCATAGAGGACCACATACCGGTTGTATTTTTAGGAGACATAACACATATATAAGGATATCTCTCTCGAAACAGGCATATGCCCAGCTATATTAATATAGCAACCACGATTAACACCGCTGCTGGCCAGACAACACAAGGCCCAAAAGACAAAAAAACAAAGAAACGAAGAAGAAGAAAAGATAAAACAAAGCCGACGACAGTGGCTCGACGAAAACGAGGGTGACCCGCCATCGCTGCGCCCTCCAGAAAGATACCACCCCGCTCCTCGCGCTCTGAAGCATCGCGTATCAAGCAACACCTCCAAGAAGGAAAGCGACGACAACGACGCTGTTGTCCGGACATGTCCTAGGGTTTCCCATACGCTCCGGGAGGTGGGGAAGAGATACGCCCGACGTCCTTCAGGAAGGACGGCAACACCCGCGGGCATCACCACATCGGTGTCAATACGACAAGGATTTCTCCCGACCCCTCAAAAAACCACACTCCCGGACGCTTCGGATTGCTCCACCAAACTTGCCGCCACGAGCAAGCGCCACCACGGTCTTGAAGCCACCACCGCCGTCTCACCGTGCCTCCGATGCGAGGCTAGGAGGACTGAAGAGGAGGATCCTTCGACGAGGTATGGCATGACATCAACACGCGGGAGGGAACTACCTCCACCACCTGAAGGCAGTAGCCGACCGGATACAGCAGCAGGGCAAACCAGGCCCTCTCTGGACTAGCCGAGCACGAAAAAGGCTCGTGAAGCCCCATCGCCGCAATGCAGCAAGGGTGCCCCCGTACATGCCAACCCAGCACTAGGCCCTACTCCTTCGCCCCAAGAGATCCACCACCAGTGCAGATCCCAACCGCCAAGTAGCAGCTCCATCGCCACCGAGCACACCCGGACCTGTCGGACCACTGTCGGTTTGAGGAACACTCTCGCCCAGACGGGCCTAGCATTGACCACCTCGACCTCACTTAGACAGGCAAAAGCGTCAGCACCGATTCCAGACCCCCAGGTCCGGGCTGTACGGATAAGATAGGGAGCGAGCATTGCGGGTGCCACTGCACGCAAGCGCATGGCCAGATCGTCAGCAGGAGCGGTCCGACCTAGGCCCACCTGGTCCGGGTCAGACTAACGTCCATGCGACCTAGGCCCGCCTGGCCCGGGTCGAGCTGCCACTACCGCGCCGCCCTTGGGGAGGGGCGCCACCCACTTCCGGTCGCACACCGCAGGCCCGCAGTCGAGCAGTTCCACCCACGCCGCCCTGCTCAAGGCCCAGCCGGCCCAGATCTGGCCCGATTGGGGCTCAAATCGGGCCAGCAACTCCCCGTCGCCGCACCATTGCGAGGCCCCGGCGTCGACCTCGCAGACCACCGCTGCTTCTGCCCATAGCCCTGTTGCCGAAGAGGTGGCTGAGCGCCACCATCAGAGCCTCAGGGTTGTACCCTTTGGCGGCCATGACAGCGTCGTATAGAGCTGGGTGCACATCAGGAGGGGAAGCAGTGGTGATGGTAGTCGCCACCGCTTTCACGGTGTCAGTCATGCAGGTGATGGAAATGACGTCCTACTCTCCCAGCAGCGAACTCTTCCTCTTCTTGCAATGATCGAGCTACCAGTAACGTAGGCATTTGTGCTGCCGCCCTGACCAAGGCCGGTAGAAGGAGAACCTGCGGCGGCATCGGTCTCGACGTCATCATCAATCACCATAGTCTCCGACTCCTGGGTCTGCATGTATTCAGGGCTTGGTTCGCCAAGGGGTTCACTAGAGCCCATTGCAAACCTGCCAGTGGCAAGGCCGAAGGAGAAGATGTCCTCCATCTACCTATAGTTGGCGACAGGCTTGTTCAGATACTCATCATCCTTGGGGTGATCCTGGGACATAGAATGGCAACAATGTTAGCCAGGTTAGGGAGGTTGTATAAGGAATCGTAGGGATGTAACTGAAATTATTTAATACCGAGATGTGTTCGCTGTAGTGGGCGTCCTCCAAGATGATGGTGTAGGTCTCCTCATCCCAGCTAGGTCCGCTAAGGTCTCTGAGCTTGGATATATATGGATCCACCTGGTCCTCCACTTATGCAGGTGGTTGTACACCTGCTGTGAGGACACCTCGATACCACAAAACTCAAACATCTTGCAGACAACAGTGTTGAGGTGCACCTCTTTAAACCCCTTCTTCGTCCTGACGCTGCTTTTAATGATCTCACACATCTAGTTGAGCATGAACACCAAGTGGAATGGTTCCCACTTCATGGTGCCCTTCACCGCTTTGCCCGCCTAGCCTCTGTTGTGGGCTTTGCCAGCCTTGACGGCTTTTTTCCTGGCCAAGATCTTGGCAGTTTCCTCTGCAATCTGCTCCATCGTGAATCCGGTCATCGGAGGAGCAGACAAGATCTCCGTGCGCTGATGATAGGTGAGTCTCAGAGGTGGGAGCTAGGATTGGGTCTCAGCGACAAACGTCTCCTGAGAATCCATGAGGGCCTGACTAAACTCATCGGTGGTCATGTCCTACAGATCTCACGGTCGCACATATCAGGACCTAGACTAGGCATGGACACAAACTTAAACATGTAACTAGTCCACGAAGACAACGATCTATGACTATACATAGTAGTTCATTGGGCAAACTAACATAGATTTACCGCAAACAACAATCAGATCTACGAAGTGCTAACAAATCGAAGCTACCATGCCCGGGGTTTGATGGAACTCACCAGCATCGTAGAAGCGGAGCACGTCGCCGCTGAAGATCTTGGAGGAGAACGCCTGCGCCGTCCGATCTAGAACCACCATCTCCGCTACCGCCGCTTACCTGCTGGCCGATGAAGAACCTCGCCGGCTTGAGAGCTTGAAAAATGGGAAAATGATGGCGAGCGATGTAGCTATGGAGGAAGGTGATATATACCGCGGCGCTGCGACAGACGGTGACAAAATTTCTCCCGCCGGCTTTTGGGGAAAACGGGCGGCTCGCGCCATCGCCGAGGTCGCACGAATGGTACAGCTCCCCCTCCTCCCTTTTATACGAGCGGGGCCTGTCCACACGAAAACGTCCAAAATCGGCGTTTCCAACCGGCCAACTTTTAGGCTGCTTTAAAATTCGTGCGATGCAAAAAACACATACGACCTAACACACCAAACGTCCTTAGTTTTTCCGGCCTCCCGCGAGAAACAAGAAAACTGGCCTACCAAACACGCCGTAGTCCTTGTGGTCAGAAAATGCTATGGAGGAGGGCCGAAAGACACTGACAGATATAAAATTCTCTGCCTGCTCCGGCCAGCGGCCAGCCAGCAGTATCGACCGCAGACCATAACCGACGGGGCTGCCATTCCATGTCTCGGTGCTTCCTGCTCCGTGTTGCGCTTTCTCTTCTTGATACTAGATGGAGCGTAGAAATGGAACCCACAGCCGCAGGTGCCAAGCTCCTTTTTTTTTTTTGTAGGACTATTTCATCGTTCTTCTGGCATGGTATGTATGTACGTGTTCGTTGCGTTGGGTAGCTTCAGTGCTGGTTCGCGCTACCGAAATGGCAGAACACCGGTGGCGCTACTGTTTTCACCCGCGACCACCGATCCGATCGAAAGCCAGCAGCAGACACAAGGCACGAGCAATCGGCATATACGTAAAGAGCTAGTACAGCGTTCCATGTATACTACGGAGCAAACGATCGCTCGTCTTCTCCTCTCAGCTCACATCAAATAAATGGCATCCTCCGGCCGGTGACGACAACACCACGGCGGAGGAGAACGCACGGTTCACCGCACGGCAAGAAACGGTGTGACGCGACCCGCCTCAAGCGCTAGCCCAGAGAGGAAATTGCGCACGTACCGGTAAATCTTGGGGGCAAACATCGCACAAACCAGTGACTTTAAAGTTTGTTGCACAAACTAGTGACTCCACGAGTAATCGTTTGCAAAGAGCTCTAATGACTTGATTAAGGTGTAAGAGCGTCTTTAATCGTGACTGTTACAATTCATGAAAAACCTATTATACGATACGAAACTTAGCCAAAAATAATAGACCCTGTAAATCGGAATGTATTCCGAGGGTCCACCTCTTTTTTCTTTTTTCTTATCTTCTTCTCTTCAACCTCCTGACCATGGCTGTCGTCCGCATCGTTCCAGTGACCACACACACACACGCGCGCGCATGCACACACACGCGCACGCACGCATGCACATTCGTTTGTTGCTCGGCCCATCACCCAGCCCCGCCCCGCGCGTTGTTCGGCCACGCCTTGACTAATGATGTCTGCTCGCTCTTGGCCAGGCTACTACCGCACCGTTCGCTTGTCTTTGGCCTGGACTCGCCCGGGCCATCCCCGCGTCGTTCGCTTCATCCAAAGATGCGGGATCCAATTCTCGGAGCATCTTCACTCGTTAGCCGAAACCAAGATAAAATTTGGTCCGTTTTTCGGCCGAACTGAACTTGTTTTTGTCTGGGTACGCCCATTCTTCCACCCGTGTACCCAGGCCGAGTCCCCAAGTTCGGCTAAAATTCATCAAATTTAGGCGATTTTCATTAAGTTGGACGAATATGGGCGGATTACATCAAATTTAAACGAAACTAGTACATAAATAAACTTAGAAAGGCCGCCGCCGGTGCCTTCTCCTCGCCGTCCTACATGCCCAAGTTGTTGTAGAACGACGTGTAGTCGGGGTCGGCTCGGCCGTCATCCCGTAAATGCCGCCGGCTGGCGGTTACAGGGAGCTGCCCTGGCCAGGGTCGCCGTACCTCCATGGCTGGTAGGATGGGCATGCGTCCTCGTCGTCGTCGTCCAGGACGTAGAGCGGGGCGCCTTGGTAGGCGAGCTCATGCCCAGACAGCGCCCGACGCCGTGCGGCCTGCTCCTCGGCCTTCTGCTGCAGGCCGAGGATACGCTGATGTTCTGCCTTCTCCCAGTCCCTCCTGGTGTAGGGTTTCGTAGCATGGAAAACAAAAAATTTCTACCGCATGAACACACAATCAAGATGTAATCTATGATCAAGCCAAGATCTATCTACTAGAATGTAGCAACGAGTCGATAGAATACTAACCCTCGAAGATCCAAAGCGGTTAACGAGAGCAGATTCTCGTGGGTGATGTAGTCGTACACTTCCGATCTCAAGATCGCGTAGACGATCCTTCCGGCGCTGCGTTCCGGCAGCGCTTCCGCAGTCGGTCACACGTTCGGTACTCGATGAAGACCTTCCTCTCCCTTGTTCCAGCAGGAAGCGGAGGTTGTAGCACTCTCCTCGTGGTTCCGACAGCACGACGGCGTGGTGTCGGAAGTAGAGGGGAGATCTCGCAGGGCTTCGCCTTAAGCCGGAGCGAGTATGGTGGAGTAAGAGAGGGCCTTGGTGATCTACGGAATAGAGGGCACCAAGGGGGTGGTGTAGCCGACGGCTAGGGCTTGGGGAAGCCCTAACTCGGCGACTTGGAGGAGCCCTAGGCAGCGGCTGCACTTGGGTAGAGGCGCCAGGAGCTAGGGTTTTGGGTGTGAGAGGTGTAGGCTAGAGGGGCACCCCTTCCCCTTCTTTTATAGGTGGGAGGGCGCCGGTTGGGAGGAGGGAGTCCTCCCCCAACTCGGCCTCCTTGGCGGGCGGGTGGAGGGAGGAGGACTTCCTCCCCAAGTAGGTTTCCTACTCTCCCTCCACCAAGCAAACTTGCCGTTTGACTTTTCAAATTGGCGTTTGACTTTTCAAACTAGGATTTGATTTCTCCTTTTATTTTGCCCAGCCATGATACCTAGTACATGATGCAAACATTCCACATTGTCATGACACATTCATGTACCCTTCCCCTCCGGAGTACCGGACCTTCCGGAACCTTCTAGAACATTCCCGATGAAAACACCAAAATCATTCCCCAACTCCGAAACATGATTTTCCTTATATGAATCTTATTCTCCGGACCATTCCGGATATCCTCGTGATATCCCGGATCCCATCCGATACTCCGAACAACATTCGGTCTCTTACTCATCATTCCATAATTACTCAACAACATCGAATCCTTAAGTGTGTCTCCATACGGTTCGTGAATTATGCAGACATGATCGAGACACTTCTCCGATCAATAACCAATAGAGGAATCTGGAAATTCATATGGCTCTCACATATTTCTACGATTACTTTGCGATCGAATGAACCACTTACATACGATACCAATTTCCCTTTGTTTCACGATAGTTTACTTATCCGAGGTTTTGATCATCGGTATCTCTGCATACCTAGTTCAACCTCGTTACCGATAAGTACTCTTTTCTCGTTCCCGTGATATGTGATCCCTTGTGAGCCAGTCACATGCTTGCAAGCTAATTGGATGACATTCCACCAAGAGGGCCCAGAGTATATCTATCCGTCATATGGATGGACAAATCCCACTCTTGATCCATGTGCCTCAACCCATACTTTCCAAACACTCAATGCCATCTTTATAGCCACCCAGTTACGGTGTGGTGTTTGATGTCATCAAAGCATCCTACCGGTGATGGTGATTAACATGATCTCATGGTCGAAGGAATTAGGTTACTATGTATCAGAAAGCTTATAGCAAATGAACTATATTAAATGACTTGATCTTTATGCTACGTTTAACTATAGGAGTATGTCCATCACATCATTCTCCTAATAATATGACCATGTTGTTAATAACATCTCTATGTTCATGATCAGGAAACCATGATCATATATTAACCAACAAGCTAGTTTAACAAGAGGCTTTACTAGGGACTCTTTTATGTTTACAAATCACACAAGTATTAATGTTTCCGGTTAATACAATTATAGCATGGTATGTAAACATTTATCATAAGTATGAAGATATGATAATAACCACTTTATTATTGCCTCTTGGGCATATCTCCAACAGTCTCCCACTTGCACTAGAGTCAATAATCTAGTTTCAAACCTTTGTGTATTCAACACCTATGGCTTTCTGGTGTCGTATGTACACGATTGCTAGTGGTCAACTGATCTCCGGATCTGACACTTCCAGGTCCGTGTATAATTGCATGTCTTTGCGTATTTACGCATCACTCATTCTTTAATGAGATGGCTTTGTACAAATTTTGTCCTTTGGTGTGACCTTTAGTTCTTTGGGGTTAAAACATGTTGATAATATTCTCGTACAATATATCTTCATAGTATTATCCCTGTTGTGAACTACACCTAGTTTGATAAAAAACTACTTGACACAAATGCCCTCTTTTGCTGCTATAATAGCAGTTATATACTTAGCCTTTTGTTGTAGTATCTGTCACAATGTCTTAACTTTGGAACTCATCCAAATTCATTATGGAACTCACATTCCATCATATTGTGCCACCCTTAGTTTAGATTGAGATAAACTTAATTCGTACTTCGTGACAAAACTAGTATCAATGTAATTCATTTACAATGAACTAACCATCTATTTATCACTTCTACAAAATAATATATTCTTAGTTCTTTTACAAGATCATAAGAATATCCTTACTATCGTCCAACGATCATCTTATTAATCATTCTGGTATATGCTCATAACATTTAGAGCATAGAACATATCTGGATTTGTACATATCACAGTATGATTGATATAAATACTCTTTGTGATTTCATACATCAAGTATCAATCTATACTTGAATCTTTGTTTCACTTACCAAGTGTCAATAAACTTGAATATATCATCAATATTGAACTCATTCAATCCTTTCTGTGCGACAAGAACCTTTCTTGTAGTTTCTATATTGAACTCATTCAATATATCATTTATGTACTTTCGGCATAACCATATTAGCGTCTATTGATGCCAAATATTTGGGTTTTGCCTAAGTCTTTCATCGGGATGAAATTCTTAATATGTGTTAATAAAAGATACATCTTTTCCAATCAACAATATGTCTTCTACATAAGGTATTAGAAATATGTCTTAGCGCTCCCACTTAATTTCTTGCAAATGCAAGCACCTTCATTGTCTCTGATGAAATTAAACTCTTTTAACAGTTTCATCATAGTGAAGATTCCAACTCCGCAATGCTTACTTCAACAATTGAAGTTTGCATATGCTTTTAGCATCCTTTGAATTAACAAAACCCTATGGACCGTGTTATGCACATGTCCTAGGTAACAATTCTATTAGAAGAACTTGTTTTTCTTATTCAACTACCACATAACAAAATTATATGTAGTGGTTGCTACATTAATCCGTCTAGACTAAATATCGCTATGAAAGATCAAATCTTCTCATAGTCAACCTTTGAACATTGTTGTGAACTCTTTCCCAACATGTCGACTATTTCATAGATGTGAAACATCCATGTCTATTTCTTTATAGATCCAAACACAACTGTAAGGTCTTACACCTTTCTCGAGGGTCCTTCAAGTTCAAAACTTGATTTCTCGTGTATGGAACTATCACAGATTTTATGGCTTCAAGCCATTTTATGGAGTTAGGGCCCATCATCGCTTCTTTGTATGCAGTCCGTTAATTATTCTCAAATAATCATTCAACCCTCAAATCTTGGCATTTGATTGTTTACTCGACCTACTTGGTTCAATAGAAACTTTTACCTCCGTAACCACAACCTTTGAGGCACGTGAGCCATGAGCATTGTTGCTGCCTCCGGAACATATTTCGGCGTTGCGCAACTTTGCACATATAGCTAACGTTATTTTAACCTTATCAAAGTTCTATGGTCCTCCCACTTATCTTTTCACGAAAAATTTCTTCTCAAAGAAACTTGACGTTCTAAGTGACAAACACTTTTGTCTCCGATGTTATGGAGGAATACTTAACAGTTATTCGAAATAACATACAAAGATAGGTTCATCCGACTTTGGTTGCAAACATCTTTCTTATGCATAGCATACCAATGTTTAAGAAAGGACAACTTGGGTTTTATCCCAAACCATAACTTTATATGGTGTCATTTCAACGGATTATGATGGAGCTCTTTTCAGTAGAGAAACGGTAGTCTCTAAAACTTTTAATCTTTAAGATATAATGGCAGTTTTATGAATTACACCTTTGATCTTACCATGTCAAACAAGGCTTAATTACATATCTCGAACGCTCCATACTCTTATGGTGTTTCGAGAAATGCAAATCCACGGAACGATTCCTTAAATCTTAGGTATTATGCTAAACTTGTAACTCAAATATCTTCCTTTATGATCTTATCATAAACTATTTATATTCTTGTTACAATGATTTTGCACTTCATCTTGAAAGTCTTTGAACTTTTCAAATGTTTCATACTTCATCCTTATTAAGTAAATATTCATATATTCACACAAATTTTCGAAGAAAGCATATGAAGTTGAAATTCATCGTTCTTGACTACACATAATGGACTTCATACAACAATATGTATAAGTTCCAATAAGCCAGTCATTCGTTCCCTTTTGGCCTATGAACGAAGTTTTAATTATCTCTAGGAAAGTTTCACAAGCGTTATTTGATCAAAATCAAATTCCATCCACATGAAGTTTCTTCATGTTTTCTTTCCAATATAATTTAAACGGCGATGTCACTTCCTAAGTGATCTTTCAATCAATTTGTCTTTCGACATTTTTAGCACTAGTTTTATGGATGTGATTTCTCCAACGAGATTTGTGAATCATCCATCTTTTATGGATTACGGCAATTATTTGAACAACCCTTTTGTTCTCATAATACCTGATAAAACAAATCTTGAAGGCAAGCTTTGATGTTTAACGAGCAACACAATAACCCTTTATTTGTTCTTGATGAACATCATCACATATTATTTTACTAGTTACTTAGGCCATTGTAGTTCATGAATTCTGTTGTTTCGTATGACGATTAATACCAACAAATTCAGTATCCAATACTTAAGAACCACATTATTTAACAAGCAAAGAATACAACCATAACGCGTATATCCTCTATATACCTAAGCTGAACAATTCTAGTCTTTTCTTTTCTGCCATATATTTATGAGATTCTCTTTCAGTATTTCTTTTTCTATTTGAAAGAATCTATCAACATCAATAGTGGATCCATATACATGACACATAGTCCAAAGCATGTATAGTTAAATACCAATGTCTTTGGACTTGCACTTTAAAGTAGATCACCATCATCAAATGTTTGGTGTCCTTTCAAATTCCTTTCTTTAGTAATCTCTTGGTGTAGTAAACATTTTACCTACATCAGATATTCATCCTTATCATGGAATTATCCATGATCAAGCTACTTTTAGCTTATAACGGTGAATCGTGAGTATAATGTTGCTCTCCAAAACCTTTTTGGAGGATTAGGACAACTAGTGTCTCCAACCTTTTTGTAAATTCTCATCAAATATGAGAACATTAACTTTGTTATATTATACTCTATCATGTTGTAACCAAAACATCATTTCAGATATCGCAATATCTTCCATACATGATGGTTTCTGAAACAACTATTTCAACTCCTAGATTACCTTGATATTGAAACTATCTTTCGAATATCAAGAATCATGGAGATAAACATGATACTTATATACTAACACTTGAATTGTTACTCTTGATTTAATACCAACTATTAAACTTCACGGAGTAATCGAAACTTACTGAAAGTTTGCAATGGGACTTTTAAACTTTAGATTAACACTTCAAAACAATACGATACCAGTTCGTAAAGTAACTAACCAGAATTCTATAGTTCTATCATCTCAATTAAAAACTAAGCGCAAGATGGTAAACGGATGCCAATGACTACAACAGCTATGCAAATTCACTTTGATTTAATTTATGATAAGTAGTGTTCAACTTTTAATCATATTGCTGTTGAACTCCCACTCAAAACAATATCCCTTACATTGTTTTAGTGATCACACGAACCAAATCCACCACATCAAAACCGATCATCACGAGATTTGATGTAGCTTCAATGGCGAACAATCAACATGTTCATCATATCTACTATATGACTCATGCTTTACCTTTCGGTGATCCGTGTTCCGAGACCATGTCTGTACATGCTAGGCTCGTTAAGATCAAACCTTAGCTTCTGCATGAGCAAATCTGGCTTGCTCACGTTGTATACACTCGCAGAATCTAACACACTCGATCATCACGTGATGCTTCGAAACAACGAGCTTTAGCAACGGTGCTTACTAAGGATGAACACTTTAAAACTTGAAATTGTGTGCTTGAGGGATCATCTTATAATGCTACCGTCGTGAACTAAGCAATAAAAGATGCATAAAAGAATTAACATCACATGCAATTCATAATATGTGATATGATATGGCCTTTCTCCTTGTGCTTCCGATCTCCATCTTCAAGCACGAACATGATCTCCATCATCATCGGTATGGCGTCAAGGTCAATGGCGCCGCTTCATGGTTGTCATCCACCAGCATAAACTATTACAACTACTTTAAATAATAGACACGTGGGTCTTAACGGAATTTAAAAGACAACCATATGGCTCCTGCCGGTTGCCAACTTACAATAAGGAACATTGCATACATCATATATAATGACAATCATGGCCATATCACATCACAGCACACCCCTGCAAAACAAAGTTAGACGCCTCTAATTTTCTTTGCATATTTTACGTGGTTTGGGGCTTTCAATAAGTGTTGTTCTAACTTACGAACAAGAACCACAACGTAGATGCTTGAACTATCAAGTGCCCGTTGTAAATTGAATCTTTACTATGATGGGAGAGACAGACACCCGCAAAGCCACTTATGCAATACAAGTTGCATGTTGAGCGTGGAGCAAGTCTCATGAACGATGTCATGTAAGGTTAGCTCGGGCCGCTTCATCCCACCATACCGCAAGATGCAAAGTACACAAGACGCAATTGATAATAAAAGCACCACCGTCCACAATGACCATTATGTTCTACTCGTGCAACAGATCTACATATAGACACGGCTCTGATACCACTGTAGGGGTTCCTAGCATGGAAAACAAAAAAATTCTACTGCATGAACACACAATCAAGATCTAATCTATGATCAAGCCAAGATCTATCTACTAGATTGTAGCAACGAGTCGATAGAATACTAACCCTCGAAGATCCAAAGTGGTTAATGAGAGCAGATTCTCGTGGGTGATGTAGTCGTACACTTCTGATCTCAAGATCGCGTATACGATCCTTCCGACGCTGCGTTCCGGCAGCGCTTCCGCAGTCGGTCACACGTTCGGTACTCGATGAAGACCTTCCTCTCCCTTGTTCCAGCAGGCAGCGGAGGTTGTAGCACTCCCCTCGTGATTCCGATAGCACGACGGCGTGGTGTCGGAAGTAGAGAGGAGATCTCGCAGGGCTTCGCCTTAAGCCGGAGCGAGTATGGTGGAGTAAGAGAGGGCCTTGGTGATCTACGGAATAGAGGGCACCAAGGGGGTGGCGTAGCCGGCGGATAGGGCTTTGGGAATCCCTAACTCGGCGACTTGGAGGAGCCCTAGGCGGCGGCTGCACTTGGGTGGAGGCGCCAGGAGCTAGGGTTTTGGGTGCGAGAGGTGTAGGCTAGAGGGGCACCCCTGCCCCTTCTTTTATAGGTGGGAGGGCGCCGGTTTGGAGGAGGGAGTCCTCCCCCAACTCGGCCTCCTTGGCCGGCGGGTGGAAGGAGGAGGACTTCCTCCCCAAGTAGGTTTCCTACTCTCCCTCCACCAAGCAAACTTGCCGTTTGACTTTTCAAATTGGTATTTGGCTTTTCAAACTAGGATTTGATTTCTCCCTTTATTTTGCCCAGCCATGATACCTAGTACATGATGCAACCATTCCACATTGTCATGACACATTCATGTACCCTTCCCCTCCGGAGTACCGGACCTTCCGGAACCTTCTAGAACATTTCCGATGAAAACACCGGAATCATTCCCCAACTCCGAAACATGACTTTCCTTATATGAATCTTATTCTACGGACCATTCCGGATCTCTTCATGATATCCCGGATCCCATCCGAGACTCTGAACAACATTCGGTATCTTACTCATCATTCCATAACTACTCAACAACATCGAATCCTTAAGTGTGTCTCCCTACAGTTCGTGAATTATGCCGACATGATCGAGACACTTCTCCGATCAATAACCAATAGAGGAATCTGGAAATTCATATGGCTCCCACATATTTCTACGATTAATTTGCGATCGAATGAACCACTTACATACGATACCAATTTCCCTTTGTCTCACGATAGTTTACTTATCCGAGGTTTTGATCGTCGGTATCTCTGCATACCTAGTTCAACCTCGTTACCGATAAGTACTCTTTTCTCGTTCCCGTGATATGTGATCCCTTGTGAGCCAGTCACATGCTTGCAAGCTAATTGGATGACATTCCACCGAGAGGGCCCAGAGTATATCTATCCGTCATATGGATGGACAAATCCCACTCTTGATCCATGTGCCTCAACCCATACTTTCCAAACACTCAATGCCATCTTTATAGCCACCCAGTTACGGTGTGGTGTTTGATGTCATCAAAGCATCCTTCCGGTGATGGTGATTAACATGATCTCATGGTCGAAGGAATTAGGTTACTATGTATCAGAAAGCTTATAGCAAATGAACTATATTAAATGACTTGATCTTTATGCTACGCTTAACTATAGGAGTATGTCCATCACATCATTCTCCTAATGATATGACCCTGTTGTTAATAACATCTCTATGTTCATGATCAGGAAACCATGATCATATATTAACCAACAAGCTAGTTTAACAAGAGGCTTTACTAGGGACTCTTTTACGTTTACAAATCACACGAGTATTAATGTTTCCGGTTAATACAATTATAGCATGGTATGTAAACATTTATCATAAGTATGAAGATATGATAATAACCACTTTATTATTGCCTCTTGGGCATATCTCCAACACCTGGACCATTCGAGGATGTCCGGCGGAGGAGGGCAATTAAAGTCGGCGGAGCGACTACTCCAGCGCCATATTCAAGGCGGCGTCCTCGGCCGGCGCCGAGCCTTATTTCTTGGGGCGGCGTAGGCGTAGGTGGCCTCTTGGCGGCGTGGGCACAGACGGCTCGATGATGACGATACCGCGCGCGTGTGCGCGAGCGCGGCTGGCGAGACAACAGCGCTTCACTTGTCGGCACAGATGGTTGACGCTGCTGGAAGAGTGGGACGTCAAAGCGGAGGAGGACGAGCTCATGCTCGCCATCCTCCTCGGCGCCCAGTTTGCCGGGGCACGCCGACCCGTCCTGGCCACCGGCGTCGGGTTGCGCGGGAAGCCGAGCCGCGGCGTGTTCTCGAGGTTGATGTGGTCCAGCACGGCGGCGAGCGTACGCCCTGGTGCGCTCCACCAACGCCGGCGCCCCGCCGAGTTTTTGCGCGCCGGCGGGGACTCGTTCGACGGCCCCTCGTGGCGGGCGAGCTCCTGTTGGCGCCGCTCCTCGAAGAAGTGCGCCCAGTAGACGAGGTCGTCGGCGCTCACCGCTTCGGCGGGGTTGTCCATGCCGGCGATGTACTCCTGTACATCGTACGGCAGCTCCTCCGGCGTCGGCCCCGGCGGGATTGGGATGCCGCCGGCGCTTAGCGTCCAGCCCGGAGGCATCCGCGTGTCCGGCGGCGCCATGTACCCCGCCTCGTACAGCATGCGCGCCTCCCAAGTTTGGAGTGTGCGCCGGCCGAAGCCGTTCGCCGCAGCGCCGTCGCCGGGGTAGCGTTCGCCCATGGTGAGAGAAGGGGGAAGGGGAGAGCTCGCCGGAGTTGGGCTTGTGGGTCGGGGGAGATGTGAGAGAGTGTGAAGATCTCCGGCGAGGGGTACGGCTTATAAAGGCCGAGGCTGGCGGCGAGGGCGGGAGGGGTGTAGCGGCGAGGGTGGGAGGGGTGTAGCGGCGTGGGCGGGAAAAGTGGAAACGGCGGGAACTTAGTGACCGCCGGTCCATCGCGGGAGCCGAGGCGACGACGGTGGCGCTGTAATTCGGCGACGCGTGGCCGACGCGACGAACAGTTATTGCCCGGCGGTCGTCGCGTGGTTCCGAGGATGACGACGACTCGCTTTCCGTCACTGACACGGCGGGTCCACGCGCCGCTTTGTTTTTTTGCCGATATCGTTGAGTCCGGCGCCTGTATGCATCGAAACCGGTTCGGCTGGTAGCCGGACCAAAAATGGGCGAAATCCGGCCGAAAACAAGTCCTTGGGTACGCGACTGGGCCGATTTTCGGCGTCCGGACCAAAATTCGCCGTTTGGATCGGCCTCCTGGGTAGGCGAGTGGAGATGCTCTCATGCCACTGTAAGAAGATATAGAGACCGGGTCATTTTACAGGCTCGGCTAGCTCGACCATCCGCCGGAATTTTACAGTTTTAGCCCATTTACAGTCACGGTTAGAGATAAGATCTAAAATTTATAGATTTTAAATCTTAACCGTGAGATTTATTTAAGGGCATCTCCACTGACCGACCCAAACGGTCATTTTCTGTCTGTTTGGGTCGGTTCGTGCTAGCTTTTGGATCGTGGTCCGACCTGTTCGGTCGATCGCACCCAGTGTCACGATACATTGTTCGCGCTGGCCAGAAATTTTATATGTTTGCAGATTTTGTCACAAAATAAATTTTAACAAGCAAATAAACTAGATTATATAATCTAATTAAAATAGTGGTTACATATAAATAGTTCACGGTTCGATAGAAAACAACTAAACGTCATTCAAATTACAAGAAACAAGGTATTAAACATTTAGGTTTTCTGCACGAGCCCATATATGCTCAACCAAATCTAGTTAAAGTCGATCATGGGTCTGCATGTGACGCGAATTTTCATGTACTTATATGAAATCTTCCCAAGACGCTAGACCTGACTCTGGCTCAACCAACTGATCCTAAAAGTCCCAGCCTTGATCCAAGTGCCGTCATCACGCTCGTCCTCGATGATCATGTTGTGCATGATCACACAAGCAGTTATTATATCCCATATCCTTTCTGTGCTCCAGGTTCTAGCAGAGTATTGAACAATAGCCCACCTTGATTGAAGCACACAAAATACTCGCTTCACGTCCTTCCTAGCGACTTCTTACTCTTTTGCAAACCTCTTACATTTTTCATCTGCGGGGTTCTGGATTGTCTTTACAACCATAAGGATAGATACCGTCGGCTAGATAGTAACTCATATCATACGAATT
The DNA here is from genome assembly GCA_023614405.1 of Avena insularis. Taxonomy (NCBI): domain Eukaryota; kingdom Viridiplantae; phylum Streptophyta; class Magnoliopsida; order Poales; family Poaceae; genus Avena; species Avena insularis. The sequence goes on along the minus strand of CM042691.1, from coordinate 305,855,696 downwards.
GCCATTAAACTAGGGACGCGACTATGATCGGTCGACCGGCCTATGGGGGCGGCGACATGCATGTGTTGTGCCGTGTGGTGGTGGCAGGAGGGAGGAGAGCAGCACGCCTACTGTTGCTCCCCCTGCCCTGCCGATGGTGGCCGATGGCCATGGCATGTCGACCCTACTAGGGCATCTACTATGTTGGAAACAAGGCTATCGATAAGCAAAAAATAGTCAACAAGAAGTTTCACATACATAGTGGAGGCTATTAATAAGCTATCCAATAGTTTAAAACCTTAAGGGTGACCTATAAGCTTGTGTGTTGTCTATAAGCAATAGAATAATATTTTAGTTTCTCATCTCTTGCATGTGTACAACTTTAACTGACACGTGGGTTCACCTTATATACAAGTTCAATTAGATATATTATGGTGTAAATCAATTAGCTTATGATGTGATATGGGTTCTAGTTTATGTACAAGTTCTTTCGGTTACATAAGTGATACTCTGTCATGTGTTCCAGTCTGGCTCGCTAGGCGTTTTGTCTGCGCCTCTCCTGCGAGCTGCAGTTGTATTTAGTACAGGTCACCTTCTGCCGCTGCTTGATCGGTCAGGTAAACTAAGATGATCTGTTGTAGGTCTGGGTTAACTTTAAGTTTCTCCGGGACCTTCTAGGTTAAATACTATACTACTTCCCCTGGTAACTGGATGTTTTGTTTGCTCGTCCATGGCATCCACGGATGTTTGGATTGCTTCTGTCTGATGAACCGTAAGAATCTCAGTGGAACCTCCAGCACTCATTGGCCCGGTGATCATAAGAATCACTGAGCTCATTTCCTCGATAGTCTTCAACGCATCAAAGCGACATTGAAGTTGACCATTATGTTCTGCCCCTCACGTCGTCCCGGTTGCTTGCTTTGCTCGGTGTGTCTGCTAGTTTACACTCGCCTCATCATCTCCATTTGAGTGACTAGCAGTCTTCAGTCTGACATTCTGGCCAGCTAGCCTTCTTCATTTTATTCTTCAACTTTTCGCTTTACCGTGTATTGCCAAAGTCTAGGGTGTCAAGTGGGATCCCATCTAAATCTCATTTATAGTTAATTTGTTAAATTTTAGAGTAAATTTTAATAAAAAATTTGCACTAGATTTTGAGAAATGAACTAGAAGTGAGATTTAGACGGGATCTCACCTGATGCCCTACCAAAGTGTGAGCCACCTCATCATGTTTATATATACGTGGACCTGGAGCTGGAGCTAGTCTATCTTATCATTGTTTTTGTTTCGGTATGGGCAGCAGAGACACCAGGAACCTATCTATCCATAGACGTGGCCATACCAGAGCGCAGAATTTCAGCGGAATTTTGGCAGGTATAGTAAAATACCATTGCATCGGCTCTGGTGCCTGCACGTGCGCTTCGTGACAATCTATTTTCAGTTTTTTCAAAGCATCAATTCGTGAGTTGCTTGAAGTATGATGAAGAACAATATAGTAAGCCTTCGGCGTGGGCCGTGCAGATTAAAGAAGGCAGATTAGCTTCTCTCTCTCTCTTTTTTTTTTGAGGGAAAGAAGGCAGATTATTAGCTAATAAATACTACGTGTAGCTTGCTAGCTACCAGTATTCCACATGGGACCAGTTTTTTTTCACATAAAAATCCCCGGAAGCTAATGAAATGATCTATAGCCGCCCTGCATCGATCTCTAGCCGAATCAATATAGTGGAAGATTGGATCCGCAAAAGCGCGGTAACCTCCATCGATCAATCAAACTCCCACCCCAACAACAACCAAATCCTCTAATAGCATCAGCTAAACTCAACAGAATGGACAGACTCGGTAGCCAGCAGCGAGCGTGGCGCCGCGAGCTAAATTACAAAGATGAGGTCAAGGCCTTTGCCCAAGACGCAACGGTCGTTAAACAGTCGCAGCTTTGCGCCTTTGACTTTGAGCAAGAGGGGAAAAAGGTCATCAGGCATGGGGCAACAGTCCACGGTTTAATTATTACCGGCGGTAACCGGCCTGTCGGAGCGGTCCCGGCTTCTCCTCGATTCAAGTTTTCCACTGTTCGTTCTGTTCTGCCCTGGATCGAGCTCCATCCACTGACGTGGGTATAGCAGTCCTTGTGGTCAGAAAATGCTATGGAGGGAGGGCGAAAAGCCTCTGACAGATATAAAATTCTCTGGCCGTTTTTCTGCATGCTCCGGCCAGCGGCCAGCCAGCAGTATCGACCGCAGACCATACCCGACGGGGCTGCCATTCCATCTCTCAGTGCTTCGTGCTCCGTGTTGCGCTTATTCTTAATGGAGTGTAGAAATGGAACCCACAGCCGCAGGTGCCAAGCCTCCTTTCTGTGTACGTAGTACAGTATTTCATTGTTCTTCTGGTATGGTATGGGTAATGGGTTGGTTGCGTTGGGGCGAGCTTCACTGCTTCAGTGCTCACGGCGCTACCGAAACGGCAGAACACCGGTGGCGCCACTGTTTCAGCCGCGACCGATCCGATCGAAAGCCAGCCAGCCAGCCAGCAGACACAAGGCAGGACCCCAATTCCCTCATACACGCAAAGAGCTACAGCTAGCGTTCCATGTGCTACAGGGCAGATGATCGCTCGTCTTCTCCTCTCAGCTCGGATCAAATAAATGGCCTCCTCCGGCCAGTCGGTGACAACGTACGCGACGGCGGAGGAGCACGCACGGCAAGAAACGGTGTGACGCCGCGTCCCGCCTCTAAAACGTAGGCATATGGCGCACCTAGCACTCGGTTATGCTAGGACTTAATAAGGCATTGGCAAGTAGTACTCCTACTCCGCCACGGTGTCCATCACCGCCTCTACTCGATCGGTAGATGTAAACTTTTCGTACAGGCCACGAACGTCCTCTGCTTTCCAGTTTTCCGATAGTTTCCGTACAGGGTCCTCTATATGCTATGCGGCGATGATAAATACCGAAGCGTCCTCCCTTCTTCGTTAGAGCATCTCTACTCGTTGGGCCAACCTACTCCGAAATTCCGACCAAATTTTGGTTGGACAAACAAGTTTTCGGTCTGGGTACACCGAGTCTTTCAACGTACCCAGGCGAGTTTCCATGTTTGGATAAAATTTAGCAAATTTCGGCAAACTTTAGACGAACTTTGCTGAATATGGGCGGATATGAAAGATATGGACGAATTGGACGAATATGAGCGATATGGACAAACTTTGGGCGAACTTTGGGTGAATATGAGCGATACGGACGAACTTTGGGCGAATATGGTTACGTCTGGACGAACTATGGGCTTAATATATACGTCTGACCTGCGAACTTTGGCGAACTTATGAATATGCCGATATGGCAAAATTTGGGCTAATATGGGCGATACGGACGGACTTTGGGCGAATATGGCCAAATTTTGGACGAATATGGTCTATATGGACGGACTTTGGGCGAATATGGCCAAATTTTGGACGAATATGGTCTATATGGACGAACTTTGGGTGAATATGGCGATATGAACGAACTTTGGACGAATATGGGCGAATACAGACGAACTTTGGGCGAATATGGGCGAACTTTGGATGAATATGAGCAAATATATGCTGAATGGACGGATCCACTCGCCGAATTTGTTTCGTCGTTTCCAGGGCGTACACAGGATCCTGGGTATGGCCGGACCAAAGTTGGTCCAAATCCGGACGAAAACAGGTTTCTGGATAGACGACTAGACAAAATTTCGGCGTCCGAATATATTTTAGGCGTTTATATCAGCGTCGTGGATAGCGGAGTGGAGATGCTCTTAGCCTCTCGATCCGAGTCGGACCTCTAGTCCACGACTCTCCCTGTGCTGTGCTGTGCTGGACTGCTCCTACCCAGCCAGAAACGTCTGCTTTGCTCGGCTGTGCGCTGTTTAGAAACAAGACACAGGACCGCTCGCCTACACACAAGTTTTGCATGAAACTAGCCTGATTTCTTCTACGAGTTCGGAAAACACAAACGATGCAACTTTTGTCCTCGTCGCAAGGCAAAGAAAAAGGTATAGGTGCTGACGTGTTCGAGTACTATATATATGCACGCTCTGCATTATTGCCGCGTACGTGTGCGAAAAGCGAATGGTCGGGAAAAGCTAAACACAAGCTCTCTCTCGCGCGCGCACAAAATCTTCCCTTTTTTCACACATCCATGCAGTACAATTTACCACAGTAACTTACAATGCGATTCCCGGTTTAGTTAGTTAGTTTGCCAAAACGTCCTATGAATAGAGAGAATATATATTACTCCCTCCGTTTAAAAATATAAAATGTTTTAGGTTTATGAAAAAGATGTATCTAGACACGTTTTAGTGTATAGGTTCAAATAAATCTAGACACTAAAATGTGTCTAAATACATCTCCTTCACAAACCCAAAACATCTTATATTTCCAAACTGAGGGAGTACCTCAGTGTGAAGCCCCCTCCTTCAAAACTTTGACAAACAGAAAGGCATGACGACGACCGGGATTGTACGATATATACCGTTCCGGTGTGAAGCCCGTACAGCCCGCTTGGACGAATATGCATGGTAATAGGTGTATATGTTCGGGTACACCAAATCTACCTGGTATACTGATATGAGGGTATATAGGACCTGGATACAGGTTTTGCCGTACTAAAAATACTATCCGCGGCAAATTTACCCAGTCAAGAATTGGTTGATGGGTGGGAGAGGGGGACACCGAAGCAAGAATCTCTAAAATATAAGGCCTTCTTTGATTAACAGGATCTCCAAATGTAGGGATTGGAATAGGAGCAGGAATTGGGAAGAAATGCAAGTGCAAAACTACAAAGGAAAACTTCCTGCGAAGGAAAGAAAAAATAAGGTCAGACCAAATTGTTTTCATCAGCTGTTTTTCATAGGAATCTGGGTGCGAAGGAAAAGTTCCTGTATTCCTGTGAATCATACGATGCTACAGTGAAAATTCCCATAGGAACAGGAGTCCTACACTTTTCCTACAGAATTCCTACAAATCAAAGGAGGCCTAAGGACTTGTTTGATTCATAGGATAGGAAAATTATAAGAATAGGAAAAACATAGGATTGAGATGTCATGCTAACATGAATTCTTTGGAAATAGGAATTTTGTTTGATGTAGCAAAGGAATTTTTTCAAGAGGTATGATCTAATGTTTCTTTCCTATAGGAATTGCACTACAAGATTCCTATAGAATTAATTCCTATAGGATGTGTTCCTGTGAATCAAACAATAACATAGAAAAAATTCCCGTATGATTCAAATCCTACACAATTTCTATGCAATTCCTATGAATCAAACAAGCCCGACCACGGTGGGAGGAACCACCATGATATTTTATTAAGATAAGGGTATAAGGTCTAAACTTAAGTTGTCTAGCACACCAACCCCCGTGCTAGCTAGTAAGGTCACGGGTCTTTATCACTAGATCCAAAAATATAAAACATTTTTTATATATTATTTTAGCGTACCGAAACATCTTATATTTTAGAAAATGGATAGGAGTAACCAACACCCATGACTTGATATATAGGCTTTCAAACTAGATGGATACCTGAAGGGCCTTACACCAATGTTTTAAATAGCGCGCTATACAGCCAATAGACGAAGTATGTGTACTGTTGTGATATGTAGCATCATATAGGGTGTGTTTGGTAGCCCGAGGCTACCCAGAAAATCTCACCTCATCTCACTTTTTCTCACATTTTGTTGTTTGGTAGATCGGGTCGTTTCACCTCAGCTATGCCTAGTTGATGCACAAATAGCCCCTCAGCCATGCCCGATTATGAAGCTCGAATCGAGCTTCGCAACTCGGCAGTGTCGGGTCTGCCCCGCGAAGTATTGTTCACCCTCTCCCGTGACCCTCATGACCCGCGACCTTGTACCATCCTCTCCCTTTCCCCCGTCTAAGGCCGCCCTCCTCCCCTTCTCTCGTGACCCCGTCCTCCTCTCCCGCCAGCCGAGCAGAAGCAATGGGACGCGGGGCTGCACCGCCGACGACGAGAAGATCCCACACCGGCCCTTCTCCCGCCCTCCATCTGCACCTCCCGCGCCTCCGTCCTCCTTGTAAGATAGGGGAAACCACACAATGTGGTGCCTTGTATTGCTCATTATATAGACTTACAAGGCTAGAGTCCGTACCGTACAATACACGGACAGTTATACATAGACTACACATATACAACCATATATCTATACAAATACAATATGGTTATATATTCTAACACCCTCCCTCGGTCGTAAACGGGCGTCGACGAATGTTAAGACTGTCCCGAAAATCCAAAAAGAGAGGCGGCGGTAGTCCCTTGGTAAAAATGTCCGCAAACTGGGAAGAACTCGGAACGTGTAGAACCCGGACCTCAACGGTGGTGACGCGATGTCGTACAAAATGCAAGTCGATCTCCACATGCTTGGTGCGCTGATGATGTACAGGATTCTGTGTCATGTAAACCGAGCTCACATTGTCACAGAAAACCACAGTGGCACCAGTCACCGGTCGATGAAGCTCCTGAAGAAGCTGCCGTTACCAACAAGTTTCAGCCACCATATTCGCAATCGCCCTATACTCGGCCTCGGCGCTGGAGCGAGAGACCGTGTGCTGCCGCTTAGCAGACCATGACACCAGATTAGCGCCGAGGAAGACACATTAGCCTGAGGTAGACCGTCTAGTGTCTGGGCAACCTGCCCAATCAGCATCAGAGTAGGCCGTCAACTTGTTGGAGCTACGCCGAAACAAGGTGAGACCATAGTCGATGGTACCGCGGATGTAGCGAAGAACACGCTTGACGAGAAGCAAATGATTAGTCCGAGGATCATGCATATGGAGACAAATCTGTTGCACGACATAAGAGATGTCTGGCCGAGTAAACGTAAGGTACTGAAGACCACCGGCAATACTACGGTACTCGGTCGAGTCTGTAACAAGATCACTGGACTTGGCTGAAAGTTTGGAGGCAGTATCAACTAGAGTAGAGATGGATTTGCACTGTAACATACCAGCTCTGTCAAGAAGATCCAATGCATACTTCTCCTGTGAGAGGAACAGACTGTCCTTGTTGTGTGTCACAGAGATGCCCAGAAAATAATGAAGATCTCCCATATCTGTCATACTGAACTCTGTACGAAGAGAGGCAATCAAACCGTGCAACAATGTTGATGAAGACGCAGTCAGAATTATGTCATCCACATAGGGCAGGAGATAGGCCATGTCAGCACCACGCCGATAGACGAACAACGAACTGTCGGACTTAGAGCCAATGAAACCAACCGAAGCAATGAATGAGGCAAACCACTGAAACCATGCTCTAGGCGCCTGCTTCAAACCATAAAGTGATTTGTTGAGACGACAAACCTTATCAGGATAATTTGGATCAGTGAACCCAGAAGGCTGACGAGCATAAACAGTTTCTGTGAGAGTGCCATTGAGGAACGCATTCTTGACATCAAGCTGATGAATAGGCCAGTCACTTGTTAACGCAAAAGAGAGCACTGTGCGAATAGTGGCTGGCTTGACGACAGGGCTAAAGATTTCATCAAAATCAATACCTTCGCGTTGAGTAAATCCTCGGAGCACTCAACGAGCTTTGTATCGTTCTAAGGAACCATCCGACTTCATCTTGTGACGGTAGATCCACTTGCCTGTAACAATATTAGCATTGCGAGGTGGATCAACGAGGTCCCAAGTGTTGTTGGAGAGAAGAGCGCCATACTCCTCAACCATGGCAGAGTGCCAATTCGGATCCTTGAGAGCACCACGATAAGTCTTCGGTATTGGAGATAATCCCTCAACATGAAGATCAAAAATCGTCTTGAGCTGCACAATCCCCGTTTAGCACGAGTGGCCATTGAGTGAGACGGTGGCGGAGGCGGGTCCCGCTGAAGGCGGGGTGGAGGTGGTGATGGCGTGCGGGCGACCGGCGACGCAGCAGGCGACGGCGCTGCCTGGCTTGCCACGGCAGAAAAACTGCCCAAACCGTTGTCGTGGTAGGCTGCTGCGGCAGGAGAAGCACCAGAACCACTGCCACGGCAGGCGGAGACAGCGGCGATAGGGCTCGGGGCAGATCTCGGCGCTGCTGGGGGCGACGTGGTCGCGGCTGGCGACCGTGGCGGCGTCGAGGGTGGCACGATGGAGCCCGCGGCCGGTGATGTCGTGCTTGGCACGGTAAATGGCGTCGACGACGTCAGCTGCTCAGGTTCCTGCAAAAAATCATACGAGTGCAGGGAGGGAGTAGGGGACGGCGCGGACGGAGTGGAGGCAAAGGGAAACGTGGACTCATCGAACAGAACATGGCGAGAGATGATGATCTTTTGGGTGGAGTGATCAAGGAAGCGATAGCCATGATGTCGGGATGGATAGCCAAGGAACACGCAGGGAACGGAAGTTTGTGCGACGCAACGGCGGTGGTGTTGGGGTAGCATAAACATCCGAAGACCCTAAGACCAGTGTAAGCAGGATCTACGCCAAGTAAAGCACGGAAGGGAACACGATCCGAAATTGCCTTGGAAGGAAGCCGATTGTAATGTGAGCAGTATGTTGAGGACTCAACCCGAAGCAGGCGACATGCTAGCCTAAACAAGAAGTGTGCGAGTAAAGTCATTGAGAGTGCGAATAATGCGTTCGGCTTTACCATTCTGTTGAGAAGTGTATGGACATGAAAAGCGGAGTGCAATTCCATGGTGCTTGGCAAAAGAATGGAGTTGGGAATTATCAAACTCGCGACCGTTGTCACACTGAATAGCCTGCAAGCGCGTACTAAACTGGGTGAGTGCAAGAGCGTGAAGGGACGACAAGTGAGAGAAAACTTCTGACTTAGCCCGAAGAGGATAGACCCATGCATACTGAGTAAAATCATCGAGGCACACAAGGTAATACTTAAAGCCAGAAATACTCTTAACAGGAGATGTCCACAAATCACAGTGAATTATATGAACGGAGTAGTAGTTACACGATTGGTAGAAGATAAAGGAAGACGAATATGACGACCTAACTGACATGCATGACACAAGCTACTTTATTCTTTTCCCTAGGAATAATAGAAGAGCGAGCTAAAGTCTCCATGACTGGCCGCCCAGGATGCCCAAGCCAGCGGTGCCAAAGTGCAGGATCTACGACGAGGAAGGCAGATGGATGGATGGTGGATGAAGGGCGGATGGAGTAGAGAGGTCCGAAGCTATTGCAGCGAAGAATCTCGGTCCTGGTTAGAAGGTCCTTCACAGAAAAACCAATAGGGTCAAATTCGACAGAGACACGATTATCAATAGAGAAGCGATTTACAGCATAAAAGGTTTTTGACAATGGTAGGAGCAACTAAGACATTACGAAGGTAAAGAGGGCGCGAGGAAGTATAGATAGGGAGACGTGCGTGCCCGATACCGGTGATCGGAAAGGTGGAACCGTTACCGATAATGAAAGCATGTCGAGAGGAAGAAGGAGGAGACACGGAGGTGAGCATACCGAAATCAGAGGCGAAGTGAGAGGAAGCGCCGGTGTCCATCACCCACTCCCTGGGTGCTTGCAGTCCCATGGTTTGGAACTGGTTCATCAGTGCGGCCTGATCCCACGAGGCCGACGAAGGTGCCGGATACGCCGGGGCACCGAGTTCATGGGCGGGCTGCAAGGGCTCATACCCGTAGTTGTGGGCGTAGAGGGTGGGGGCGACGCCGTACGAGTTTTGAGCGTAGAACGCTTGCGGCGCTGGAGCGTGCCTCGGCATGTAGCTGGGAGGCGGGGCGTAGGCGTGCTGCCGAAACACGGCACCGGCCGTCTGACCACATCTGGATGTCACCGTTCCAGGGATGCTGCGGGGACGGCCAAGAAGGAGGGGCGGTGGTCGGCGCAGCTAGGGGCGCGGCGTCCTTGGCGGCGTCAGTGGCTTTGTTCTTGTTGTTGTTCTTTCCCTTGCCGGTGCTCTTGCCAGAGTTGCTAGCGTTGGCGAAGAGGGCCGTGTCGGTGTGGCGGGCGCGGCGATTCTTCCGCTTCATATCCTGAAGCGGGAGCAACGAGCGGCACTGCGCGAAAGTAGTCCCAGGCATGAGAGAGATCAGATCGGCGACGGACTCATACTGCTCGGAGAGGCCATTGAGGCAGTGGATCACCATCTCAACATCATCAACAGGGGAACCAAGATTCGCAAGTCCATCGGAGAGTGACTTGACCTTCTGAAGATAGTCGGTCATGCTCATCTCGCGCATCTTGACATCGCCTAGATCGGCCATGAGGTGGAGTTGGCGGTTGATCTTGTGGTCGTTGAAGAGGCCGTTGATGCGGGTCCAAAGCTCGACGGCGAGGGGATCGTCGCCAGGTGTCATGACGACATCAAGGATACTGAGCGAGACAGATCCATAGAGCCATGAGACGACCGTGGCATCGAGGAGAGACCACTCCGGGGTCGGCGCGGCAGGGGCGTCGGCGTCGAGGTGATCCAGTAGGGAGTACTTGCGGCACGCGGCGTGGAAGAAGGTGCGCCACTGACGCTGGACGCTGGTGTCAAGCGCGATATCGACAGGGACGTGCCCTTGATGGAGGATAGACCAACGGCCTGGGCGTGCAGCGAGGTCAGGGAGAAAGACCCCGCGCTCGACCCGGAGCCAGATGCGTGGGAGGCGGAGAGGAGGGCGAGCTTGGCCTTCTCGGCCATGGAGTCCTTCTCGGCGGCAGCGATCTTCTCGGCGTCAGGTGCGTCCTCGGTCCCCTTGGCCGCAGCGAGGGCTTTGGAGACCTGATCTCCATCGGAGAGAGACATCGGAGGGGTGCGTGGGTGGAGACAGCGTGCTAGGGCGTTGTCCGCGGCGGCACGCGGTGGTGGCTTCTGCGGCGGCGGAAGGAGGGGGTCGGCGCAGGTCTAGGGTTTAGAGTTTTGCGTCTGATACCATGTAAGATAGGGGAAACCACACATTGTGGTGCCTTGTATTGCTCATTATATAGACTTACAAGGCTAGAGTCCGTACCATACAATACACGGACAGTTATACATAGACTACACATATACAACCATATATCTATACAAATACAATATGGTTATACATTCTAACACTCCTCTCCTGCCGGTCGGACCCCACCGCCGCCGACGATGAGAAGATCCCCCGCCGGGCCTCCCTTGCTCCTCTCGTCGGTGCTCAAGACGGCCTCCTCGCGGGCTCCTCTCAACGCTGCACAGCCCAGCGCCAAGCACAACCCCAACGCCACCGAATGTACGCGACCACACCTGTTGAAGACAAGATTGCTTTTTATTTTTATTTTCTAGGTTCTGTTTGTAAGAATTTTGTACTTGTTTGCAATTTTAATTTCTAATTCAGAAGATTCTATAAAAACATCTTACCTTGCCATATCTAAACATACACGGTCTACCAAACAGCATCTCAACTCAACATATCTCAACACATGCATGCCGCCAAACACACGACAGAATCTCAGCCCAACTAAGCTAGGGTCAGCATGTATGAGTAGAGATACACAATCTGGGTTGAGCCGGTCTACCAAACACATCCATAGTTTCTATATAGGGCGATATAGTTTTGCTATCGTGGATGTTAAGAGTTGAGCTATTTTTTTATCGTAGCATACTATCTAAAACATTGGCTTACATGTGTCCCACCGATTTTATGCGTGAAACCTATGGATTATTGTTGTTGAGTCCTAGTATGGCGTATAAGCAGACCTCTTATATACCTTAACTTCATGTTTATGCATTGTGTTAGTACGAGGTTTGATGGTGTCGTCTTGGCAGGTGATGATGGGATTCATAGCATGGAAAATAAAAAATTCCTACGGAAGAGCGGATGAAACCCAATAAGATCCGGTCTATGAGATGCTAGTAGCGAGTGTTAGATTAGATATATATATCCTTGAAGATTCAAAGCGTTTAACGATCTCAAAGATCGTGGTTGATGTAGGGGTTTGTAGCATGGAAAACAAAAAAATTCTACCGCATACAAACAAACAAGCCAAGATCTATCTACTAGATTGTAGCAACGAGTCGATAGAATAACTCACCCTCGAAGATTCCAAAGTGTTTAACGAGAGCAGATTCTCGTGGGTGATGTAGTCGTACTCTTGCCGATCTCAAGATCGTGTAGACGATCCTTCTGGCGCCGCGTTCCGGCAGCGCTCCCATAGTCGGTCACACGTTCGGTACTCGATGAAGACCTTCCTCTCCCTTGTTCCAGCAGGCAACGGAGGTTGTAGCACTCTCCTCGTGATTCCGGTAGCACGACGGCGTGGTACCGGAAGTAGAGGAGAGATCTCGCAGGGCTTCGCCTTAAGCCGGAGCGAGTATGGTGGACTATGAGAGAGGCCTTGGTGATCTAGGGTTTAGAGGCACCAAGGAGAGAGAGCTAGGCCGGCGGCTAGGGATAGGGGAGGGCCCCAACTCGGTGGCTAGGCAAACCCTAGGGGAGGCGGCGACTTGGTGGAGGCCGGCGGCTAGGGCTAGGGTTTAGAGGAGATAGGTGTGTGTTTAGAGGGGCACCCCTGCCCCTCCTTTTATAGGTGGGAGGGCGCGGCGAAGGGAGAGGGAGTCCTCCCCCAAGTCGACCTCCTTGGCCGGCGGTGGAGGGAGGAGGACTTCCTCCCCAAGTAGGTTTCCTACTCTCCCTCCACCAAGCAAACTTGCCGTTTGACTTTTCAAATTGGCGTTTGACTTTTCAAACTAGGATTTGATTTATCCCTTTATTTTGCTCAGCGATGATACCTAGTACATGATGCAAACATTCCAACTTGTTATGACACATTCATGTACCCTTCCCCTTCGGAGTGCCGAACCTTCCGGACCCTTCTAGAACATTCCCGATGAAAACACCGGAATCATTCTCCAACTCGGAAACAGGACTTTCCTTATATGAATCTTATTCTCCGGACCATTCAGGATCTCCTCGTGATATCCCGGATCCCATCCGAGACTTCGAACAACATTCGGTCTCTTACTCATCATTCCATAACTACTCAACAACATCGAATCCTTAAGTGTGTCTCCCTACGGTTCGTGAATTATGCGGACATGATCGAGACACTTCTCCGAACAATAACCAATAGAGGAATCTGGAAATTCATATGGCTCCCACATATTTCTACGATTACTTTGCGATCGAATGAACCACTTACATACGATACTAATTTCCCTTTGTCTTACGATAGTTTACTTATCCGAGGTTTTGATCGTCGGTATCTCTGCATACCTAGTTCAACCTCGTTACTGATAAGCACTCTTTTCTCATTCCCGTGATATGTGATCCCTTGTGATCCAGTCACATGCTTGCAAGCCAATTGGATGACATTCCATCGAGAGGGCCCAGAGTATATCTATCCGTCATATGGATGGACAAATCCCACACTTGATCCATGTGTCTCAACCCATACTTTCCGAACACTCAACGCCACCTTTATAGCCATCCAGTTACGGTGTGGTGTTTGATGTCATCAAAGCATCCTTCCGGTGATGGTGATAGGCATGATCTCATGGTCGAAGGAATTATGTTACTATGTATCAGAAAGCATATAGCAATTGAACTATTAAAATGACTTGATCTTTATGCTATGCTTATCTATAGGAGTATGTCCATCATACCATTCTCCTAACGATATGATCTTGTTGTTAATAACATCTCAATGTTCATGATAGGGAAACCACAATCATTTATTAACCAACAAGCTAGTATTATGAAGAGGCTTTACCAAGGACTCTAATTTAGTTTACAAATCACACAAGTATTAATGTTTCCTGGTTAATACTATTATAACATGAATGTAAACATTTATCATAAACACAAAGATATAATAATAACTAATTTATTATTGCCTCTAGGGTATATCTCCAACAGTCTCCCACTTGCACTAGAGTTAACTAATCTAGATTACATGGTAATATACCGAACACCCATGGCAGTTTGGTGTTGGTCATGTTTTGCCCTCGGGAGAGGTTTAGTCAACGGATCCGCCACATTTAGATCTGTGTGAACTTTGCAAATCTTTATGTCACCATCTTGGACATGTTCTCGAATAGCGTGAAAACGTAGCTTGATGTGCTTCAGCTTCTTGTGTGACCTTGGTTCTTGTGCATTGGCTATGGCGCCCATGTTATCACAGTAGATAGACATTGGGTCCAGCGCACTTGGAACCACACCGAGCTCTGTAATGAACTCCTTCATCCATATCGCTTCTTGTGAAGCCTCCGAAGCAGCTATGTATTCCGATTCAGTTGAAGATCTCGCCACAACGCTTTGCTTTGCACTCCTCCAGCTAACTGCTGCACCATTCAAAGTAAATACATATTCAGATTGAGATTTAGAATCGTCTCGATCGGTGTTCCAACTAGCATCGGTGTAACCATTAACAACGAGCTGTTCATCACCTCCATAAGAAAGAACCACATCCTTAGTTCTTCTCAAGTACTTAAGGATGTTTTTGACCGCTGTCCAATGATCCACTCCTGGATCACTTTGATATCTGCTAGTCAAACTAATAGCATATGCAATGTCGGGTCTAGTACATAGCATGGCATACATTAGAGATCCTATGGTTGAGGCATAGGGAGTCTTACTCATACTTTCTCTATCTTCTGCCGTTGCAGGACTTTGAGTTTTACTCAAGGTCGTATTGGGCAACATGGGCAAGAACCCTTTCTTGTTATCTTCCATTCCAAACCTCTTTAGAACTTTGTACAAATATGTACTTTATGACAATGATATTAGGCGTCTCAATCTATCTCTATAAATCTTTATGCCTAATATGTAAGCTGCTTCGCCAAGATCCTTCATTGAAAAACTATTATTCAAATATTCCTTGACACTATTAATAAGGTCTACATCATTCCCAATCAACAATATGTCATCTACATATAGTATTAAGAATGCTACAGAGCTCCCACTCACTTTCTTGTAAATACAAGCTTCTCCATAAGTTTGTATAAAACCAAAACGTTTGATTACCTTATCAAAACATTGATTCCAACTTTGGGATGCTTGCTTCAATCCATATATGGACCGTTGAAGTTTGCATACCTTGTTAGCATCTTTAGGATCGACAATCATCCTTTGGGTTGCATCATATACAACTCTTCATCAATGTCTCCATTGAGGAACGCTGTTTTGACATCCATCTGCCATATCTCATAATCATAATATGCAGCGATTGCTAACAAAATCCTCACAGACTTTAGCTTTGCTACTGGTGAGAAAGTCTCATCGTAGTCAACTCCTTGAATTTGTCGAAACCCTTTTGCGACAAGTCGAGCTTTATAGACAGTAACATTACCATCAGCATCTGTTTTCTTGTTGAAAATCCATTTATTCTCGACAGCCTTTCGGCCATCCGGTAAGTCCACCAAAGTCCATACTTGGTTTTCGTACATGGATCCAATCTCGGATTTCATGGCTTCTTGCCATTTATTGGAATCTAGGCTCATCATCGCTTCCTCATATGTCGCAGGGTCATCGGTGTTGTCCACCAACATGACACTCATAACGGGATCATACCAATCAGGAGTGGTACGAGTTCTCGTTGACCTGCGAGGCTCTGTAGCAACTTCAACCGAAGTTTCATAATCATCATCATTAGCTTCCTTTCTTATTGGTGTAGGCGCCACAGGAACTTCTTCCGATGCTATGCTACTCGCAAGTTCGAGAGAAGGTTCAACAACCTCGTCGAGTTCTACTTTCCTTCCAGTCACTTCTTTCGAGAGAAATTCCTTCTCTAGAAAGGATCCTTTCTTGGCAACAAAGATTTTGCCTTCGGATCTATGATAGAAGGTATACCCAATAGTTTCCTTCGGGTATCCTATGAAGACGCATTTTTCCGCTTTGGGTGCAAGCTTGTCCGGCTGTAACTTCTTTACATAGGCTTCGCAACCCCAAACTTTAAGGAACGGCAATTTAGGTTTCTTCCCAAACCATAATTCATACGGTGTCGTTTCAACGGATTTAGATGGTGCCCTATTTATAGTGAATGCGGTTGTTTCTAATGCATAATTCCAAAATGATAGCGGTAAATCTGTAAGTGACATCATAGAACGAACCATATCTAAGAGAGTTCGATTACGACGTTCGGACATACCATTACGCTGTGGTGTTCCCGGCGGTGTCAATTGTGAAAGTATTCCACATTTCTTTAAATGCTCGCCAAACTCGTAACTTAGATATTCACCTCCACGATTAGAACGTAGAAATTTAATCTTCTTGTTACGTTGATTCTCTACCTCACTTTGAAATTCCTTAAACTTCTCGAAAGTTTCGGACTTATGTTTCATGAAATAGATATACCCATATCTACTCAAGTCATCCGTGAAGGTAAGAACATAACGATAACCACCACGCGATGCTACACTCATTGGACCACATACATCGGTATGTATGATTTCCAATAAGTCCGTAGCTCGCTCCATCATACCAGAAAATAGAGTCTTAGTCATTTTACCCATCAGACATGCTTCGCATCTTTCAAGTGATTCAAGAAGTCCATCGGAATGGAGTTTCTTCATACGCTTCACTCCAATGTGACCAAGACGACAGTGCCACATATAGGTCGAGTTATCGCTCAATTTCAAACGTTTAGCTTTAATGTTATTAATATGTGTATTTCCACTATCGAGATTCAATAAGAATAGACCATCTATCAAAGGTGCATGTGCATAAAACATATTACTCATATAAATCGAACAGCCATTATTCTCGGACTTAAACAAGTAATCGTCTCACAATAAACAAGATCCCGATATAATGTTCATGCTTAATGCAGGCACCCAATAACAATTATTTAAGTATAAAACTAATCCCGATGGTAGATGAAGAGGTAGCGTGCCGACCACGATCACATCAACCTTTGATCCATTTCCAACGCGCATCGTCACCTCGTTCTTCGCTAGCTTCCGTTTATTCGCAAGACTGTTTCGAGTTACAAATATGAGCAACCGAACCAGTATCAAATACTCAGGCACTACTACGAGTACTAGTGAGATACACATCAATAACATGTATATCGGATATACCTTTCTTCTTGATGTTGTCGTTCTTCAAATCCACCAAGTACTTTGGGCAATTCCGCTTCTAGTGACCCTCTCCCTTGCAGTAAAAGCACTCAGTATCAGGCTTAGGTCCAGCCCTGGTATTCTTCGTCGGTGCGACAACTTTCTTACCACCCTTCTTGAAGTTTCCCTTTTGCTTAGACTTGCCTTTCTTGAATTTGGTGATCTTATTAACCATCAACACTTGGTGCTCTTTCTTGATCTCCACTTCTGCAGATTTCAACATGGAGAAGAGTTCTAGCAACTGCTTGTTCATGCTTTGCATATTGTAGTTCATCACAAAGTTCTTGTAACTTGGTGGTAGTGATTGGAGGACACGGTAAATCCCCAAAGCATTAGGAATCACTATACCCAAGCTTTGGAGTTTGTTTGCGTTCCTAGACATCTTAAGCACATGCTCACTGATGGAGCTGCCCTCTTCCATCTTGCAGTTAAAGAACTTTTCAGAAGCCTCATAACTCTCAACTGCCGCGTGAGTCTCAAATATCAATTTGAGTTCACGGACAATATCATGTGGGTCTGAGTTCTCAAACCTTTCTCAAGCTCGATTCCAAACCATACAAGATAGCACATGAATCGGTGGAGTACTGATTCTTCCGAGTGAGGTAAACATTCTTTACTTCATCGGTAGCATCACCGCAGTGTCGCCCAATGGTGCATCCAAAGCACATAGGTCAAATTACCAGCATTGAGGACAATCCTCAAATTGGAACCAATCCGTGTTGCTTCCATTGTTTTTCAACTTTTCTTTCTCTAGGAACGCATTAAAATTGATGGTAGGGGCCGCCATTGATCTACAACATATTTGCAATAGTTTAGACTAAGTTTATGACAAATTGAGTTCTGATTAATAGTTAAATTAATCTAGGTGAACTCCCACTCAAAACAATATCCCTCACATTGTTTTAGTGATCACATGAACCAAATCCACCACATCAAAACCGATCATCACGAGAGTTGATGTAGCTTCAATGGCGAACAATCAACATGTTCATCATATCTACTATATGACTCATGCTTTACCTTTCGGTGATCCGTGTTTCGAGACCATGTCTGTACATGCTAGGTTCGTCAAGATCAAACATTAGCTTCCGCATGAGCAAATTTGGCTTGCTCACGTTGTATACACTTGCAGAATCTAACACACCCGATCATCACGTGGTGCTTCGAAACAACAAGCTTTAGCAACGGTTCTTACTAAGGATGAACACTTTAAAACTTGAAATTTATGTGCATGAGGGATCATCTTATAATGCTACCGTCGTTAACTAAGCAATACAAGATGCATTAAGGATTAACATAACATGCAATTCATAATATGTGATATGATATGGCCTTTCTTCTTTGTGCTTCCGATCTCCATCTTCAAGCACGAACATGATCTCCATCATCACCGATATTGCATCAAGGTCAATGACGTCGTTACATGGTTGTCGTCCACCAGCTTCAACTATTACAACTATTTTGAATAGACACGCGAGTCTTAACAGAATTTAAAAACAACCATATGGCTCCTGCCGGTTGCCAACTTACAATAAGGATCATTGCATACATCAATTATAATCACAATCATGGCCATATCACATCACAACACACCCCTGCAAAACAAAGTTAGACGCCTCTAATTTCTTTGCATGTTTTACGTGGTTTGGGCCTTTTAATAAGTGTCACTCTAACTTACGAACAAGAACCACAACGTTGATGTTTGAACTATCAAGTGCCCGTTGTAAATTGGATCTATACTATAATGGGAGAGACAGACACCCGCAAAGCCACTTATGCAATACAAGTTGCATGTTGAGCATGGAGCCAGTCTCATGAACGATGTCATGTAAGGTTAGCCCGGGCCGCTTCATCCCATCATACCGCAAGATGCAAAGTACACAAGAAGAAATTGATAATAAAAGCACCACCGTCCACAATGACCATTGTGTTCTACTTGTGCAACAGATCTACATATAGACACGGCTCTGATACCACTGTAGGGGTTCGTAGCATCGAAAACAAAAAATTTCTACCGCATACAAACAAACAAGCCAAGATCTATCTACTAGATTGTAGCAACGAGTCGATAGAATAACTCACCCTCGAAGATTCCAAAGTGTTTAACGAGAGCAGATTCTCGTGGGTGATGTAGTCGTACTCTTGTCGATCTCAAGATCGTGTAGACGATCCTTTCGGCCATCGTTAAGAGCTTCCTCAGCTGGGTCACACGTTCTAAGATTTCGATGAAGACCTTCCTCTCCCTTGTTCCAGCAGGCAGCGGAGGTTATAGCACTCTCCTCATGATTCCGGCAGCATGACAGCGTGGTACCGGAAGTAGAGGGGAGATCTCGCAGGGCTTCGCCTTAAGCCGGAGCGAGTATGGTGGACTATGAGAGAGGCCTCGGCGATCTAGGGTTTATAGGCACCAAGGAGAGAGAGCTAATCCGGTGGCTAGGGCAAGGGGAGGGCCCCAACTCGGTGGCTAGGCAAACCCTAGGGGAGGCGGCGACTTGGTGGAGGCCGGCGGCTAGGGCTAGGGTTTAGAGGAGATAGGTGTGTGTCTAGAGGGGCACCCCGCCTCCTTTTATAGGTGGGAGGGCGCTGAAGGAGGGATTCCTCCCAAGTCGGCCTCCTTGGCTCATGGAGGAGGAGGACTTCCTCCCCAAGTAGGTTTCCTACTCTCCCTCCACCAAGCAAACTTGCCGTTTGACTTTTCAAATTGGCGTTTGACTTTTCAAACTAGGATTTGATTTATCCCTTTATTTTGCTTAGCGATGATACCTAGTACATGATGCAACCATTCCAACTTGTTATGACACATTCATGTACCCTTCCCCTTCGGAGTGCCGAACCTTCCGGACCCTTCTAGAACATTCCCGATGAAAACACCGGAATCATTCTCCAACTCCGAAACAGGACTTTCCTTATATGAATCTTATTCTCCGGACCATTCAGGATCTCCTCATGATATCCCGGATCCCATCCGAGACTTCGAACAACATTCGGTCTCTTACTCATCATTCCATAACTACTCAACAACATCGAATCCTTAAGTGTGTCTCCCTACGGTTCGTGAATTATGCGGACATGATCGAGACACTTCTCCGAACAATAACCAATAGAGGAATCTGGAAATTCATATGGCTCCCACATATTTCTACGATTACTTTGCGATCGAATGAACCACTTACATACGATACCAATTTCCCTTTGTCTTACGATAGTTTACTTATCCGAGGTTTTGATCGTCGGTATCTCTGCATACCTAGTTCAACCTCGTTACTAATAAGCACTCTTTTCTCGTTCCCGTGATATGTGATTCTTTGTGAGCCAGTCACATGCTTGCAAGCCAATTGGATGACATTCCACCGAGAGGGCCCAGAGTATATCTATCCGTCATATGGATGGACAAATCCCACTCTTGATCCATGTGTATCAATCCATACTTTTCGAACACTCAATGCCACCTTTATAGCCACCCAGTTACGGTGTGGTGTTTGATGTCATCAAAGCATCCTTCCGGTGATGGTGATAGGCATGATCTCATGGTCGAAGGAATTAGGTTACTATGTATCAGAAAGCATATATCAATTGAACTATTAAAATGACTTGATCTTTATGCTACGCTTATCTATAGGAGTATGTCCATCATACCATTCTCCTAACGATATGATCTTGTTGTTAATAACATCTCAATGTTTATGATAGGGAAACCACAATCATTTATTAACCAACAAGCTAGTATTATGAAGAGGCTTTACTAGGGACTCTAATTTAGTTTACAAATCACACAAGTATTAATGTTTCCTGGTTAATACTATTATAACATGAATGTAAACATTTATCATAAACATAAAGATATAATAATAACTATAGTTATTATTGCCTCTAGGGAATATCTCCAACAGTTGATGCGCATGGGCATTACCTCCACGGTATCCACACGTCCGGCTTGATGTCGTCTAATCCAAGTTGATCCAACAAGGTGAGGAAGAGGGAGATGAGATCCCCGCAGCACAACGGTATGGTGGTGGAAGATATGGTGAGAAACCGGTAGAGCTTCGCCAAAAATCTGCACGGAGGGGAAGTAGTATAGGGGGGGAGGGGGGAGGGAGGGAGCGG
Organism: Avena insularis; assembly: GCA_023614405.1. Lineage (NCBI taxonomy): Eukaryota > Viridiplantae > Streptophyta > Magnoliopsida > Poales > Poaceae > Avena > Avena insularis. Next base: position 305,834,618 of record CM042691.1, on the reverse strand, counting down.
CCATGGCATCATGTGCCACGCCCCATCTCTCTTATATAGGTGCGGGGGTGGGGCTTCCTTGTCCCCTCCGAGTCCTAGGGTTGGCCAAACAAAGGGGACACTTCCCCCCAAGTTAACACCCTATTTTCAAGGGATTTGATCCTATCCTCTTATCCCAGCTGCATGGGCCAAGGGGAAAGGTGCACCTGGCCCATGTGGTCTTATGTGAGACCCATCGGTCCATATGGGTCGTCCGGGATAGGTGGAGCCCACTATGGGACTCTCTAGAACCTTCTAGAAACTCTGGTACAATATGTTTTTTATCTCCCGACCATTCCAAAGCTCCTCATGATGTCTGGGATCCTATCAAAGACTCTGAACCAAAATTAGATAACACCATATATTTATCTCATTAAAACCTAGTGACATCAAACATTAAGTGTGTGACCCTATGGGTTCGAGAACATGCAAATATGATCGAGACTCCTCTCGAACCAATAATCATTAGAGGGACCTGGATGCCATAAGGACTCCTACATATTCAACGAAGATCATATTGGTTGAACCACGATGTCAACGATTCCGTTAGTCTAGTATACAATTCCCTTTGTCTCACAATATATCACTTGCCCGAGATTCGATCGCCGGTATCACCATACCTAATTCAATATCGTTATTGACAAGTTCCCTTTACTCATTTCGTAATATAATATCCCCGTGAATAAATACATTAGTCACATGCTTGCAATCTACTTAGGATCTTATATTATCGAGAGGACCCAGAGATATCTCTCCGTCACATGGAGTGATAAATCCTAGTCTTGATTCTTGCAACTCAATATGTACCATCGGAGAGTCATCTTTCTAATCACACAAATACGAAGTGACGTTTGATGTTCACAAAGTATTCCTCTAATACCAGGGAGTAACACAATCTTATTGTCTTAAGAAATGATACTTGACAGTAAGAAAATTACAAAAATCAAACTTAGTTTGAGGTTTACACTCTTTGTCTCAGATGGACAGAGTACCAGGTATTAGAGATGTTCGCTTAAAGGCATTGCCTCGAGACTCGTGTAGATTTCTTGCATGCATTTCTCACATCTGCATATTGCCATCATTGTTTGATGATGACAATGTTTTCTACGCCCTATGTTATGTACGGTTGATCATTCCAGTGTGACTTTTAAGGTCACCTCCTTTTATAGTTTGAGGTTTACACTTTTTGTCTCAGATGGACACTTGAAATTATGTTTTTTACAAACACTGTGTGGAGTCGATGTTTGCTTGATATTAATGCACCATCCAAGAATCTTAAGAAAAAAATGATGTACAAGAAGGAAAATCCTCAAACCGTGCCACTTCCTCCGTTCGAGACTATGATACCATTTATTTTATTTTAAGTCAAACTTGTTCACAAGTTTGACAAAGTTTATCGATAGAAATATTAACACATACAATTTCAAATTAATACAAATACAAAAACATAGTTAATAACAAACTAGTGATGCTGATCTGATATCATAGGTGTTGATATTTTTTCATTGGTCTAAGTTCATATATGTTGTATGATGAAATACAAGTTAAATACTTCCTTCGTCCGCAAATAAGTGTACATTTAGGAAATATTAGACAAATTAGTTCGCTCTCTTCTTTTATGAGTCTCTACCAATTATCAAAAAAAAGAGAAGAATAAGGATTGGTGGATGATATGGAGGAGAAGAATAGAGATTGGAGGATGAGGTGGGGGAGTGATTACGAGGAGCTAATTGCATTTATTTAATGTCTTGATGTTGTAGATGTACATTCTTTTTAGGACAAATTTTGAGTGCTAGATATACACTTATTTACGGACAGAGGGAGTAAAGCTTAGGGCTTTTCTGATTCACATGAGCGTAAAACAAAAATATAGGATTGCAATGTCATGCCTATTTTAATACTGCAGGGTTTCATATGAATTAAAGTTGGTTTGATTTCATTTTTTAGGAAAAACAAACTATTCTGAAAAAGAGATTCGAGTAAATGTTAGATTTCCTATGAAATACTATTGTGCAAAAAGTTATGCAATTCCTTTGAACCACGGTTTGGTTAATAATCTCGGTGTACGTAGCGACCGCGGCCCCCGGCCCGCAGAGCGCCGCCTCGATCCCGCTAATCACCGCCTCCACTCTGCGTTGCCTCCCCGACGCGACGCATTAATTGCTCGCCACCCACTCCGCCTAAAAGCGCGCCTCGTACCCCTCGCTCGTCACCCGCCACAACTGCTCGCCGTCCGTCCGTCCCTGCCTGCCGCCGTTTACACCCACCACCTCAACTGTACACTCCTCCTCCCACTCCGGCGCTCCTCCCTTCCCTTCGTCCCCTGCCCTGCCCGGCCGTGCCGTTTGACCTCGCGCTCGTCTCGTCCCTCCCCTCCCTCTGCTCTGCCCTGACACGCACTGCACTGCACTGCAACCTGCGTCCGAGGACGAGGACGGCGACCTCACCGAGCGAGTTACTCGCCTGTCCCACGGAAAAGGCTCCACCCCTGCCCCCCGCCCATCCCCTGCTCGATAAAAGTTCGCAATGCAGCTCCATGCCCGCCATTACGCCCCTCCCAGTTAATGCCTCCCTAGGCAGCAGTCGACCGAGTCCCTGAGCTGCTCCTCCTGCCTCCATTCCCCCTTCCGGCAGTTCCTCCAGAGATTCCATCTTGCTGGGCCGTCGGAGCCGCGCGCAGCTAGCGGTTGCCGTTCCCGTGCTCCGTCTCCCTCCGTCCCGCTGGGAACCTTTTCGGGGGGCTTGGAGCCATCTGCTTGTCCCATCCCCGTGCTCCCTCCCTGCCCGCCCCCACGCCCTATCATCCCGTCCCAGCTAGCACAGCCTCGCTGCCTGTCGAAAAGTTTCAATCTTGGAGGTACCCTGTTATCGTTATCTCCCCGCTGCCCTTTCTCTCTCATCCCTCGTTTGGCCCTTCCTGTCCTCGCTCAACACTGCCAGACCCGAGCGTGGCTGCGATAATAATAAAAAGCCTTTTTCTGCTGCCTGTTTGCAGTTCCTTCCTGGAGTGAGTGAGTGAGCCACCACCACGCTCTGCTGCCAGCCGTCTCCCCCTCCTCACTCCACTCCAGTCCTCCCGTGTGGTCGACTGAGACTGGGAGCTGAATTTTGGCTGGAGCTGCCGAGCTCTATCAGGTACCACCGCGACCGCCTACCTAACAAATTCAATTTCTTGGCTATATACAATCATCTCCCCGTTCTCGTCTGATTGTTGAAAAAATGCAGGTTCTGGAGGCGCGCGCCCGGTAATTTCTCCAAAGCTTCGGTCTCGGAGGTAACCCCCGCCTCTGCTGCTACTAGTACTAGCGTAGCCCTGGAGCAAAGGCATTTCTGTTTCTTTTTTTACTCGCCGGGAAGTTACCAGATTTTGGAGGCACCCGTCCACCCAATTCTGGCCATGATCTTGTATTTTGTGCCACCTGAGATGGATGGATGGATGGAACAGCTGAGAAAAAGTCCCACCACTCCCCTTGGATGGATGCTCTACTAATCTCCTCCTCGGCTGCTACTTCTTCTACCTCTGCTTCCGAGTGGAACTGACGCCGCCTCGGCGATCTTGCAGGGCCTACGTTCCGGCGGCAGGCTTGAGCTGCCGGTGTCGAGGGTGAGAGGTTTCGGCTGGGAGAAGAATGGAGAGCCGAGGGAGGCGGCCGCGGAGCCCGGAGCGGCAGAGGCCGCCGGCGAGGAAGGTCCCGGTGGTCTACTACCTCACGCGGAGCCGACACCTCGAGCACCCGCACTTCGTCGAGGTGCCGGCGTCCTCCTCCTCGGAGGGGCTCTACCTCAGAGGTCAGTCTCACTCGATGCAACCTGCTGTGTGTAACTGGTTTGTAGCAACAGCCGATTAAACAATCAATCTACTTTTACACTTGTCTATCGGTGATTGAATGATTGGATGTGCAGATGTGATTAATCACCTCAACATGGTGCGCGGCAAAGGCATGGCCGCCATGTACTCCTGGTCTTGCAAGAGGTAAACCGAGCGAGCAGCATATCCTCTCTGTTCTTCAGCAAATTTTTAGTTTTCTGAATTTTCCTGAGCCTGACAAGAAGATGTGCACATTTTTCAGGAGCTACAAGAACGGGTTCGTGTGGCACGACCTCGCCGAGGACGACCTCGTCCTCCCGGCCACGGACGGCGAGTATGTGCTCAAGGGCTCCGAGCTCTTGGACCAGCCTTCTTCAGGTAAACAATTCTCTTCCGAATTGCCGTTTGTCTTTGTGAACATGGACTAGGCGCTTCAGTGCTGATCGGTACCGTGGTGTCACATCTTGGCTGTTTTAAATGTCCAGGTCAGTTTTACCATGGTAGTAATGGCAACCAGAAGCAGCAGAGCAGGCTGAAAGAGGGTACAAGGCTGCCTTTGTCAAGGGAGGCTTCCTTTTCCTCCTCTCCTCCTAGTGTGACAGTTAGAGAAGCCAAGCCTCGGCGCGCGCCTTCGGTGCCTTCACCGGACGAGGACGACTCCCCCTCGCCATGCCGGGGTAACTCCTCGGAGAACATGTCCCCAGAGTCGGAGCCTCAAAGGACTGTCATGTCAAGGGCTGGCCCCGTGACTTCAGCAGAATTCAGGGTTTATAAGCCCACCGGCTCGATGGATGCCGCGACTCAAACCGATGACCTTGGGAGAAGATCAGCTCGGAAGTTACCTGAGATGCACAAGAAGAGCCTGAGCACCGACCACGACGCGGTAGTTCGTGAAGTCACTGAGTACCGGCAGCAGAGCTATCCGCGCCGATCAGCAGAGCTCCAGGGGATTTCCAGGGATATCATGTCCCAGTGTCCTACTCCACTGAGCCTAGCTTCAACCCATGGCAAGTCTGAGAGTTTGGAGTCACTGATACGAGCTGACAACAACACAACACATAGCTTCAGAATTCTTGAAGAGGATGACATTGTCGTGCCGACCTGCCCAAAGCTGAGGCCGGCGAATGTACTGATGCAGCTCATAACCTGCGGTTCACTTTCAGTGAAAGATCATGACAATATTGGACTTGTTGGGGCTTACAAGCCAAGGTTCCCAAACTTGAAGTTCCCCTCGCCGTTAATCTCTCGCTCCATGATGATGGGTGAGCTTGATTACCTATCAGAGAATCCCAGATTCATAGGGACGAGGTTGGAAGATAAGGAATATTTTAGTGGGAGCATTATTGAGACTAAGACGCAGAGAGATGTTCCTGCTGAGAGGCACTCAGTCCTTAAACGGTCTTCCTCCTACAACGCGGAAAGGTAAATTTCAGTGCTTCCACGTTACATTTCGGTTCTGCTTAAATAACTTGCAACTTACTCCCTCCGTTTCAAAATATAAGATGTTTTAGGTTTGTGAAAGAAATGTATCTAGACTTGTTTTCGTGTATAGGTTCACTGAGGTTTGGAGTGAACCCACCTACTAAAAGAAGTCTAGATACATTCTCTTCACAAACCTAAAACATCTTATATTTTGAAACGGAGGGAGTAGAAGTTTTACTCTCTGCGGCTAAACAATATGGTCCTATTTTGTGGTATGAGCTATGCGCTGTTCAATTATCAGTATATATCTCCAGCTAATTCCGTAACCGTTTTGCTATCGCGGAGAATACTCAACAACTTCATACTTTGCCATGAGTGGAATGGATTTTGTCCGTGTGCTCTTTAGCTTGTCAGCTTAGATTTGATTGATTGATGGTGCATTATCTAAAAGAGACCAAGGAGACTGGTGGTCACCCAGCTTCCACATTACACCTATATTTAGTAGTCATCTCTAAATTCTAAAATCAGTCGTATTTAGTGGAGATCTTAGCGTCACATTCAAGCTAAAATTTTGCACCGATTGTTCATTTAAGAGCGTTGCAGTTGCACATAATATCGATGGAGAGGGGTTCAGTTAGGCTAGGCTCAGAAATTTAGAGATGGAAAGGAACCACGTACCATATAGATTTTATGATTGCAGGGACCATTTCTTTCCATCATTTAGTGATGTCCAGACTCTAGAGGAGGCCATTTGCAGTTAGCTTGGTGCCAACAACACTGCACGTTCATGTCCCATGTTGCCATCATGTAGCTGGCGCCTGGCATACATGTAGGAAACAAAATAACGAAGTACAGGGAATCTACTGAAGAAAACTGAGGTCAGGATATTGCAGAACTGGAGTAGTAAATATGTCTACCTAGAGAGAGTGTAAATTTCACTTGGCCCATTTCACATTAGTAGTTTCTTTTGACAGTGCCATCCTTTTTTTAACTGCTGCAAAGGTCAGTTAGAAGATACACGAGTTGATTTGTGCAACCAGTAGTTACTGATAGGCTGAAGAATTTGGCACCCCAAAGAGCAGCCCTGCTGCTACTCCTTTTGTCATTACTCCAATTCTACAGTTTTAATCCTGCGCTAGTAGCTTCACCTCTTCATTGCCACAACACGAGCTAGTGGTCAGATGTAGAGGACCACACTGCACAGTTGGCTGGCAAGATTCTTCAGTTTCTCAACTGAAATATAGCAGATATCCTGTTGCTTCATACTGCTGAACGCTTGAACAGTTTATTTGCATCCTAAAGAGTTGTCACTGTAATAGAGGGACCAATCTCTGCAAATGCCAGCGAAGTTCATGCCTAGATCCCTATCCCGACTGGACCATGTTTTGTCTCACCCTATTCAAATCCAAAACTGTATGTAGTATACGCTGCAGGAAATCCGGTCATTGGCACAACAGTTATGTCAGATGCAGTACCTTTTCACTCTGTATTTGCCAAGGATCTTACTTGCCATGCGAGTTTTCAGTTTTGTTTTTCATGGTGTTCTTAACCATGGAGAAACCCGCAGGGGCAGTGACACCCTCTGCGACTGCGCAAGACCTGATGAAGAAGACACGACGGTGTCACGCTCAAGGTGCCTACCACTGACGCCGATACTGTCATCGTTCCTGCACCCGAAGAGCGAGGTGCAGAGTTCCCCGATCTCAGACTGCCGGAGGAGCTCCTCGGCTGGCCCAGACCCCAGCTTGGCGTCCGGGGACGGCGGAAGCAAGAGGTTCACGGACGCCTCGATAGCATCGGCAACAGCGAAGATAGACTCATTCAGGAAGGAGAACAAGGAGAAGCTTGTCAAGATCGAGGAAAGTTAAGTGCTCCAACTTTTTGCCAGTAGACTGGGTATGCACTACTCGATGCCTTAGTTTTCCTTTGCAATAAAACAGAGGATTCCATTTTCGACCGCGATGAAATGATCAGATGTTGGTATTGAGGCCTTTGCTCTGATCCAAAATTGCAGGCTCTCGTCGGGAGCTCGCGTCGTGATACAGTCCACTGTGCCCTGTGATGACAGTGACAAAGGATAAATTCCGAAGCCTGGACTCGCCGCTAATAACCTGGCCTTATGATGTAGGTTCTCGTTAGACAAGTTACTGACGAAAGGAGAAGTGCTTTGTTTTTTCGATCCTGAGAGTTGTAAGTTAGTGTCAGTTAGATTTATCGTCCACGCGTGCAATCCGTTCGGTGTAATTTATTTTCCCATTTCTTTCAAGTCTTTGAAATTTTGTTCTCATCGCATTTGTAAGTCCCTATTAAAATGTATCGTTTATGGTTTTGTTTATGCTCTCGAAACTCGTCCATGCTCACGAGTAGGGAAAACTCACAGTGAGCTGTTTCCTCATTGAGTAAGGTCCATACAGAACCCTGAGCCTATAAGCAAGGTCCAACTGAAACTCCCATCTCGTGATCCCTTGATACCACATGAATCCTCACCTCCCCAATCCCTCTCGGCCCTGCCCATTGCATTGCTGAAGCTTGTTTGGAGGTTAGGTTGATGTGGCAGGGCTGATGAGTTGGATAACGCCGACAATACCCTGCTGGATCCTGGCACGGGTATTGCCATACCCTATGAGTTGGATCCTTCTAGTCTTACGCCTTCCTTCGTTGTCTAAGTTAGCTTCATGTCTAGCTTCTACTGAATTTGGCTTAGAAGCATATGCGTCCATATAGCCCCTTAGTTTTTGACATGTCCTCCTTTCTTAGCCGTTCAAGCGGTTCAAAATGGATGCTAACAAATACATTCTAGAAAACCTCCATCGAGATATTTGTTAATATGTTTCTTTAAAGCTTTCTGCCAATATAGTTAAGGACATTGAAATAGAATAGCACATACAAATGCACAACATTTCTCTACGTGCCACAAGTTAATTTGTGAAGACATGCGAACTATATCATTTTTAGTTTTGCTAAAACCTGCCGGACTCCTTTTAATGAATGATTAAGATGCAATGTATAAAAATAAAACTGCCCACACAAAGTTTGGTATGTGTTTAACTTTAGTGCATGTTTGTTTGAAGAAGAATCATTATAACGGTATAACATATGAAATTATCATAATACCTAGCAAGTTTGATGTAGTTAATTTTGGTAAGTGTAAGTACGAGCTAATTTGGAGTGTATGCTGCTGGCTGTTTGGATGATGTAACTCTTTTCCGAGTCTTCTACATCTTACTCGGCGAGTCAGGCAGGAGATGTTCCATTGAAACTTTGTTCGGTTGAACTGGTTTTTGATAAGGCTCTATATAAGAGCATGGCATCAGAGATTGGATGCACCACTCAACTCCATCTTCCTCTGCCACAGTGCTACGCCGTCTTCCGAACCAAGTCGGTCGTGTTTTACGCGGTGCAACGGCAGCCCGGCGAGCGGTGTGTCCAAAGCTCCGGCCACAATCATCGACCCTGCACGGGGAAGTCTAGAGTTTTTTGGGTAGCGTCCTCGCGACTGCTCGATCTCTGACATCTCCGGCCGCCCGGTGACCTCGTCTCCAACAAGCTTTGTATGTGCACGTAAGACGTACGCCCACGACTACATCAACCTGCACTAGGATTGATCAGTGCGTGATCTATCTAGTATCTGGAGATTGTTGTGATTGTTTTTTGCTACTGTATCTTGCGATGATTAACTTATTTAGTAGCAACAACATCTTGCTCTTAATTAATCTGTCAAGCTGCTCTGTTATCACTAGCGACAGTACTAGATTTACGATGCTATAATCTGCATGTTAATTACATATGCTCTAGTACGGTCATTTGCCTTTTTGATTAAATTATGGTGCAAGTTATTAGAGAAAGTAGTCTATTCTAATGCTTTCTCTTTGCATATATTTCTTAGTGGAATTAAATTAGTGACAACTTATTTGCTACTTCCAACATGTTCGTGAGTAGACACTCAAGCTCGGGGCATACTCCAGATGCTCCCCTAGGCTAGGTTCTTTGGGTTAAATTGTATGGCTCGATGTGGTCCTCTTGGATTTGTACATAACCTTCTTTTTTCTATATAGATGAATCGAAGCATGAATTCTAGATCAATAAACGTCATCTTGACGGATCTCTAACTCAACCCATGTAGAATCAACCAACAAAAAATCAATCTATTTTATTTTTCAAGCGTCATCAGGTCCATATCCCCATGGCGGGGAGGTTTAAAGGCAGAATGAGAACAATCCTCAGAGTAAAATTTAGAAATAGAACTTGTAGAGCATGTCGTGCTTGTACACCTGGCCTGGCCTGAGCGTCTGCGACGGGAACTCGGGATGGTTCACGGCGTCGGGGTACCCCTGCGTCTCCAGGCAAAACCCGCCGTACCGGCCGTACACCTTGCCGCCCTTGCCCCTAACGGTGTCGTTGAGCCCGTTGCCGGTGTAGAGCTGCATCGCCGGCTGGTTGGCCCACAGCTCCACCCCGCGGCCGGACGCGTCGTCCCAGACCGCCGCAAACTTCCGCATCCCCTCCCCGTCGATCACGTAGTTGGTGTCGTACCCGACGAGGCCCCTGCCTCCGCTAACCCGCCGGACGCGCGCGCCGATGGGCGTCGGCGAGCGGAAGTCGTAGCTGGTGCCGGCGACCGGGGCAACGCGGCCGGATGACGGGAGGAGCTCGTCGTCCAGGGGCGTGTACCGCGACGCGGCGAGGCGGAGCTTGTGGCCCAGCACGTCGCCGCTGCCCTCCCCGCCCAGGTTCAGGTACAGGTGCTGCAGGAGGTTCACGGGCGTGGCCCTGTTGAGCGCCGTCGCGTTGGTGCGGATGCTCAGCGCGTACGGGCCCGTCAGCTGGTACGTCGCGTACACGTCCAGGTCTCCCGGGAACCCTTCTTCTCCGTCGAAGCTGCGGTAGAAGAGCGTGATGTACGGCGAGCTGCCGCCGGCGACGTACTCCTTCACCGTCCATACGACTTTGCTGAATCCCCGGCGACCACCTACAGTAGGAGATTATTACTGTGCTAGTAGGGCGTCTCAGCTCTTGCTCGGGCATGCGTACGGGAGCAAACTGCAGTGCATACCATGGATTGTGTTCCTGCCATCGTTGACGTAGGTATGGTACACTTTGCCGTCGAGGACGAACCGGCCCCTAGCAATTCGTTGGCCCACGCGTCCGGTCAGCGGGCCGAAGTAGCAGCCATCGTTCTGAAACACATTCCACGGTGTTAGTATTAATTATGTACTCTCTCCGATCCATATTACTTGTCATTAAAATGGACGTATCTAGCACTAAAACATGTCTAGATACATCTATTTTAGTGACAAGTAATATGGATCGGAGGGAGTACCTCTATTTCCTCTAAGAAGATGGATGAATGTGTGAAGCAGCATGTTGTCGAGACAGGGATTCAGAGATCTTACGAAATACTCATTCAGGGTGTCTTTACCCAGCACCACATCAGCCAAGTGCCCTACAAAATAACTTATGCAAATCAAGCCACGCACACTGCACAAGAATAATTTCACAAACAAAACGTGAAAATTCCACCCCATGGAAAAATTCATATTTTTCCTCTAGCATGTGCCTAATGATCAAATATCCATATTAGAGATCTCAAAAATATCTAGAACATCATGTATTTGTTAACCAAAAATATAAAATTGTGAAACCGAACTCCTATGTAGTTGTCATAAAAATAAACACTCGAGCTTTTTTTGTTGTTGAGATAATTAGCATAGATACTCATCAAATATGTGCATGGGTATGACTATTCATGAGTATCATTGTGGACGGTAATAAATATTGATATTACTCTATACAGTGTAAATCCCAAACCATTACCCACGGGAACTTTAGATTCTAAATGATTTTCTGACTATCAAAACATAGTATGATCATCGTACCTTTGGAATTGGGAACAACGATCGACATGATAGTGGCACCCCAATTGGTCATCTTGACAGAGAAATTCCCTCTCTTGAGCATGTACACACCGACATTATTCTTCGCTTCGGCGCCACCGGCCAGCGAAGAGACCACTAGGCACATGAGAGCTAGAAATACCGGAGCCCTCGCCATTGGGTTAGCGTGCAGGAAGAAGATGATTGCTCAAAAATGCTGCCCCTTCTATTATTATTTATAGATCCAAACTGGGTATTCAGGGATTCCATATTTATAACCCGGAGGTAGTTAATTTTGCTGATTATCCACCTAAGAATACTCTCGAAAAGAATAGAAGGGGAGTTAATTTCAGGAGTTTAGCGAGGTGGATAAATAATGGAGTTAATAAGCAGTCCATGTTTAAATGTATGGAGGTAGTTAATACCCATTAATGTCGTCTAAAGATTTGAAGAGGGTTTTTAGATATTCCACATTTATATGTACAAAGTTAGTAGGTATTAACTAACTCCAGACATATAAAAATAAATATTTTTTTTATAAATAGCATATATTAATACCGCAAAGATACCAATTCACCCAGACTCTACAACAATGCATTTCCCTAGCTGCCCTATAGACGCACATTCCCGAAGAAAAAAAAGAATTACAAAAAATAAAAGTCCCAGTATAGCGATCAATTCCTTGTAGCACCGACACTAGCACCACTAAAACAACACCAGAAGTCCAAATTCTCCACTAGCGACGCCTTCAATAAGAAAAGAGTGCACACGAACCATCGTCGCCCCATCAAAGATCATAGGTTTTCAATCTGAAGGAAGTCCTCGCTCATAGAACAATGCTTTCAACAAGGTCATTATCAGGCACAATCAATTAAAGTCACACCTTGGATTTCACCCTGCAAGGTAAGACTGTGAACTTCTCCTGTATTGCCGCCTTCACTAATAGTCGCTGCTGCAAGTCAGAGAACACCAAGCTAGCTAGTTCCTCATTGCCACAAAGACTTAAACCACCATCACTAGCCCTCATGTCTCTGCTTTATGACATTCTCCATATCTGACTTCACCATGAATCATCAAAGACATCACATATCGTAAGATTGAATAGATTTGTAGCTTGTATTCATTTTATCAAGAGTACAAGGTTTATATAGTACATGAGCCAACCGGCCAGGCCAAAGAGTCCTTAACCGACTCTACAACATATTTATCTAATATCCCCTAACAGTATCAACGTCGGGCGCCACGATGTTCAGACTGCATCAAATGTTGGTGAATGAATCCGTTGGAGGAGTAGTGAAAATATTAGCAACTTGTGCACTGGTTGGAACATGGAGGACACGAATTTCACCGAGAGCCACCTTCTCATGGGCAAAGTGAATACCAATCTCTATGTGCTTGGTACGTCGATGCTGAACTGGGTCGGATGCCATATAGATTGCGGAGATGTTGTCATAGTAGACAATAGTAGCGCTCTGAATGGGGCGATGAAGCTCGACTAGCAGTTGTTGAATACAAACAGCTTCAGCAACGGAATGGGCCACCGATCTGTACTCTGCTTCAGCAGAAGACCTGGAAACTCTAACATGCCTTTTAAAAGACCAAGAAACAAGATTATCACCTAAATAAACACAAAATCCGATTTTGGATCATCGAGTATCTGGACAACCTGTCCAGTCTGCATTAGAATAAACTGGCAAGCTTGTTGTAGAGGAAGAATTGATAAGTAAACCATGGTCGATAGTGCCTTTGAGATATCGAAGAATTCTTTTAATATAAGCAAGGTGAGGAGAACGAGGATCATGCATATAGAGACATGGTTGTTGAACATAATAGGTGATATCAGGACGAGTTAGAGTGACATATTGAAGAGCACCAGCAAGACTGCGATAGAAGGTAGGATCAGAAAGAGGGTCATCATCAGAAGACAATTTAGAACCTAGTTCAGCAAGTGTGCGACAAGGCTGGCAATCGGACATACCATCACGTGAGAGAAGATCAATAATGTACTAGCGTTGAGAGAGAAAAAGAGTATTGGATGTGCGAGAAGCAGAAACTCCAAGAAAAGGATGAAGGAATCCCAAGTCCATCATGGAGAATTCACGATGAAGAGAAGTAATGATGTGTGTCCAGAACAAGTTGGAAGAGGCGGTTAGAATAATATCAGCAGCATAGAGTAAGAGATAGACGGTGTGTTCAGAAGAGTGAAAAATAAAGAGGGAAGAATCAGACTTGAAAGGAGAAAAACCAATGGACTGAATAAAAGTGGAAAATCGTTGAAATCATGCCTGAGGGGCCTGCTTAAGACCATACATAGATTTATGAAGAAGACAAACAAGGTTAGGAGAAGATGAATCTTCAAAGTCAGACGGTTGTTGACAATAAACTGTTTTATTGAGTGTACCATGAAGAAAAGCGAAAAGCAATTTTAACATCAAATTAATGAATAGACCAGGAGGAAGAAATAGCGAGACTGAGAACGACACGAATAGTGCTCGATTTGACAACGGGAGAGAAAGTATCATCAAAATCAATGCCATGTTGTTGAGAGAAACCCCGATAGACCCATCGACCTTTATAACATGCAAGAGTACCATTCGAATGATATTTGTGTCAAAAAAATCCATTTGCCCGAAACAACATTTGCAACCGGTGGTTTGGGAACTAGAGACCAAGTGTCATTTTGCATAAGAGCATCAAACTCATCGCGCATAGAAGTTTTCCAAACAGGATCTAGCACGTGTGTAAGTTGTCGGAATTGGAGAGATAGCAGTCGTGGCAGTCAAATTAAGTTTTCGAGTTGGAAGATGAAATCCTCGTTTGCCACGCGTGCACATGACATGATCATTATCAGGAATTGGAACGAGAGCAGCATGCAGAGGGATCGGTGGGGAAGAGTCAGGCTCAGAATAGCTGGAGGGCGAATGGGTAGGCGCGGGAGAGGGTTCGAGTGTTTGTGCTGCCGCGGCAGGGCTGGCAGGCGGAGAGGCGGCCGCGGCAGAAAAATCGGGTGAAGGTGCTACGACGACAGGAAAATCAGGTGGATGGGTTAGCCTTCAACCCTTTCGAAGTCATGGCTAAACCCATGGATCGGTTAGAGAGGGACCAAGATGGAAGCAAGTACATGGCGTTTGGCGGGAGCAAAGCATTTGTATCATCTTCTAGAGCTAGAGTAGGCTCGTTGATGTCCGTGTGTTTCTTCTTTTCTTTCGGTTTCTGTTTGTTGTTGCTTTTGGACTAAGGAGGCAGCAAGGCATAGACTTGGGGTCCTATTACTCTCCTTCTTATTCAGTGAATTTAGGATAGTCTTTTGCCTTTCTTTAAAAAAAACTCTAGGTTCAAGTGGGGGTGATTTGGACGAGATTAGAAGCTCCAAATTTCAGGATTTGACAGTTTATGTGTTTAGTTAGACCCTGCGCCAAATTCCATCGTTGCCCACTGCAATTTCCTCGAAGTATAAGACTACCCCAATGGGGGTATCATAGGTAGTATCATATACTACATGCATGCAAAATGATTATGTATCACTGCAATTAATATGAAAGAGATTGTACCGGTATCATAGGTAGATTCGCTATCATAGCACATTAAACTAGAAAAACTAATCCTAAATAAATCTTATACACAATTTTATATTAAATCTTATACACAATAAATCTTATACTCTTGCATGATACTACTTGTGACTTGTCTAACAAGTCTCTACGTGTGTAAGGTCATGTATAATGTAGTCATATCAGCTTTTCCTTGTGTTTGTCATGTTGCATTTTTAATTAGTTGGAAAAAAGAGAAACAAGGAAAGAGAATGTTGTCTTTCCTTAACTAAAGGATGATCTCTTAGAGATGACTATTTTTTCCATTGTATCGTATGTCTTTTCTTAGCTAACCAAATTTTTACTTAAAATAGTCAATTCATTAATTGCTATGGATAGTAATAAGAGATAATGCATTGTACAAATTATATATCATGTTTTCTCTAAATGATATAAAAAGCTTAAAAAAACATGTCTTCTTTAACATTGTATATGCCCTAAACTAGAGTCGACGCGACCGGCTCGTCGCCGTGTAGCAGACCAGACAGACTAGCAGCCACGAGGAGCCAATCACCGATCCACGGCGCGGTGCCGGCGGCGGCGGCGGCGGCGGCGGCGTGGAAGCCCGGTGCCGCCACTCATTCGCAGTCACGTTCGGACCGCGGCTACCTCCAGGTCCAAGGGCTTCGGCGAGGGACCGTCCGGTCAAAAAGATCCTCCCGGCCGAAAAAAAAAACATTCCTCCATCCTGTCTCTCTGTCTCGATCTGCCGCGGCAGGAGATTCCAGGGGATAGCGACGGCGGTACACATGCAGCGGCAGCGCCGTACGCCACCCTGGCCGGCCGGTCTGGTCTCAAAAGCCGGAAAAGCTCGCGCTGCCATGATTCCAGGCCCGGGATAGAGATGCGCCATGGCCATTCGCCGAGAGACAGCGATGGGTCCCCGTCAGTCAGTCCCGTTCGGGAACCCAACCAACCCAGCTCAAAGCGGCCGCCGAGGCGAGCGATCCATCAATCTATCTATCACATGGTCGCTTTCCTATCCCCAGCCCGGAAACCCAAGAAACAAAGGAATGGCCAGCCAGTCAGTCTGATGACCACCACCACCACCAGTCCACCATTGCTGGCCGCGCTCCGGTTCCCCTGCTCGCCGATACGAGAGGCTAGCTCACATGTCGCCATCAACGGGGCGAGCCATACGCATATGCGGCGGAATCATTGGGGCCAATGCTACAAGAACGTATAAAGCACCTCACCATACATCTGATACTACTGGTACTACTGCTAACTCTCGGTCAGTTCGCTCAGAGCCCAGGGCACCTCAGACAGAGTGTCCACTGCTGCACATAATCTACTATTCGAATAGTATAGGGGCGGATACTATTTTGGAACCTCCCTGTCTTCTTTACATAGGCTGTGATCACGACTAGACCTGCATGCAGGGTTCACTACTGATTTATTTCTGCTAGCTGCTTTTTTCGACCCAAGCAACAAAGAGCCGGCCTCGCCACATCTCTATCTGCGTAGGAAGGAGTATATATCAATCAACATCAGGGGATCAAAGCAGCTAAAACTAGGACAGACAGAGACACACATAACATCAGATTTCTCGTGTGTACATAACCACATATATATCGCTGCCTAGGAGCATAGTGTCACACTTCACACCCACTTTGTTCCATCGTCGTCGGCCACTTGTCACTCTCCTCTCCCCATTGCTCCCAAGAAAGGACCTCCACAACAACAAATTCTCTTGTTGCCGACACAGTTCTTCTCTCCGGCATCAGGGGGACTAAGGCTGTGGTGATCAGTCACCTGCTCTAGTGCAGATCGATAACCGAGCAGAAGAAAGAGGAAGCTCTAGGGAGCCAGCAAGCATTCAAGCAATGGGTTGTGGCCGATGCAGGATCCGTGTGCTGGCCTTGCTCGTCTGCGCCGTGCTCTTGTCGGCCACAATGGCGACCGGCATTAGGACCGGGATAGCTGATGGCACAAATGCTCCTGGTCCAGCTGCTGCTGCTGCCGCGGCACAAGCCTCCACTGGCGTCACCCCGGCGGTCGCTGCCGTTGCGACGGCGCCGCCTTCAGAGGGCCCCGCATTCGACGACACGTACAAGGACAGCAAGAGGAAGGTGCCCAACGGGCCTGATCCTATTCACAACAGGTATTGTTACTCACCTCTCTCTCTGCTTCTTCTTCCTTCCTGCCGTATATCTGCGGTCACTTTGTGCTTGTCTTTTATGGTTCTATAAATTCCAAAAGCATCTTGCCACAATTGTACTACAAAAAAAACTACACTAACCACGACCAAGTGCTAATAATACAGAACAGAACTATATATGTACTATGCACATACTTGAGAGAATCTAGAGATAATATAAAGATCACCCTTACCTCTATCATTGCCACGCACAAATACTAATAACATTTTAATATGGCCTTGTATATATCCATAAAATAGCATCAATATCTGGGGTCCGATTGCAAGAAGCTCGTACCAATCTGCAGACTAACCTCGGTTCACCCGTTTCGTTTGTCTCTGTGCATGTGGCTAACCATGATTTGCTTGCTTGCTTTTTCAGGAGAACCAGATGGGGAGATGCGCCCGCCAAGCGAGTATAGACAGCGCGACAGGATCGAACACACAAATTTGAAGTGGAATGGAAGGTTCCACGGCTAACAGCCAGCCATGCATGGTGTGGTGACAGTGTGGTGGTGCTCATGATGGTTTGAGTTGAGGCAGTTATATAGTTATAAGTAGTATGAGTGTAGTATTAGACAGGGAGGATGATGATGATGAGAGGAAGACGGTGCAGAGACACTCCATGGGAATCGTACCCTGATTGCTTTGGCCAAAGTGCTCTCATCTAGCTCTCTCAGTGAGGTTTTGTTTTGATTTCTTTTTTCTTTCTTCTTCTTTTGGAGGGGTTAATTGGTGTTAAAAGGAGCACTCCAACTCCAAGCTAGGGCTACTTCATTCACTCACTCACACAGAGTAAAGCTCAAAGATTCTTGGCATGCGCACATTCTACCTCTCTAGCTTTCATTCTTCCCAATGATCTCTTTAATAATTGGGACGTATGTTTGCGTGCTTCGGAAGGACTCAAAGGAGTAGCAACGAGCTGGTGGTACCAGTCTATGTCACAGACTTACCTTGAGTAACAACCATGCATGCATCAACGAGTTCTTTATTTTTTTATTAAAGTGGGGACGAAAACTTTGCCCCAATCTAGTAATTAAAGGGAAGTTTGACAAGAAAATAAAGGCAGGAAACAAAAGTTACAAGGTTATACTCCCGGCGCTCGACATAATTTCGCCAATGCGTTTTGCCCCCTTGATTACCACAAACGGGATTCACGCTTAATTTCATCTAAAATTACAAGAGACGACACATGTTTATTATGGAAATCCCAGGCGTTTTGTGCTCATCCCAAATTTCCTAAGTGGTTAGCAAAGTGAGGGAAGTCATGACCTTGCCACTACAGGAATGGAGTTAAACAACGATGGCCAGAGGCTACGCCGGCGGCCAAAAGTCGGGGCCATCGGCGTAGGCCACGAGCTGGGCGTCCCACGAAGCTGACCGTGGGCGTAAAATTACCCCCTACGTAGAGGCTACGCCGATGGCAGCCATCGGCGTAGCCTACGCCGACGACAGCCCTCAGCATGGCTATTTTTTTTACCTCATTAATCTTAGAAAAATCATAACTAAATCATTATAATTCAAAAAAATACAAATACTATATCAAAATTTGCAAAAAAATAAGATCAATCTATCTACACTCAAATATTATATATTTATGTTGAATAAAAATCTTCATACTTGCTGTTTTGACCATAGATTAAAACGGGCATAAAAAATTCAAAAACAATTGAAACGGTACGAAACCTTTGCGTGGTGTCATATTATGTGACATTGTTGGAATAAAAATATCAAACTTGGTATATTGATCATGTCTTAAAAAAACCTTCATAAAATGATCTATCTCATTCGTACTTTTCTGGCTTTCGGGTCAAATGACCAATGTTATGGCTAGAATCAAGGCATAGTTTGTGATAATGTACCCATATTTTGCATACATGTGCATCATGGAATGACGAATAATGTTGCAGGAGGAATTTTTCCTTTTCGTCGCACCAAAAAGTCATTTTCCATTTTCCGAGCACAAAAAACTGGGACTTTTGTGAAGCCACCACCAAATAGATAATTCAAAATGCTACCACCCAATTTTACAAAAATACTAGACCATCTTATATGGACAATGTCCCAACAGGGGATATGAAACCTTTCCGTCCACCCCTGATGAAAAAGACAAATTCCTCCCGAATCGGCAGGAAGTGGGTCAGATATGAACTACAGGTACATGATCTGATGCTTATGATTTTCTTACAAAAATTATTTTTAGGTTCACAATATGCTATTTTATCAAATATCTAATGCACGTTTAGCGAGGCTCGGCCCCGAGCTAAGAATTTTCATGTCCGTCGTTCGACAAAGTTTGATGATAATTTAAAGCGGGCATAAAAAATTTAAAAACGATCGAAACAACACGAAACCTTCACGTGTTGTCATATTATTTGACATAGTTGGAAGGAAAAAGATTAAACCTGCTATATTGATTATATCTTAAAAAAACCTTCACAAAATGACCTATCTCATTCGAGGTTTCCTGACTTTCCAGTCAAATGACCAATGTTATGGCTAGAATCAAGGCATAGTTTGTGATAATGTACCCATATTATGCATGCATGTGTATCATGGGATGACGAACAATATTATAGGAGAAAGTTTTCCTTTTCGTTGCACCAAAAAGCCATTTTCCATTATCCGAGCGCAAAAAAAGGGGATTTTGTAAAGCAACCACCAAATAGCTAATTCAAAAACGGGGGGTTTGTGATAAATTGATATGGATATCATATTTAGACTCCTTTAGTTTTCTGATCAATTTAGACATATTATTTATCGAATTCCGATTTATAGATTTAAAGATATTAATTATTCCATACTAAATAGAAAAATAAAAAAAGTAAAATTATTATATTTTTATTTGAATTCAATAATATTTTTACTTATTGATGACGCGTGGTAGCGCTTCGTTGGTATACCCCAAGAGCAAGGTGTGATGAGCACAGCAGCAAGTCTTTCCTCAATAAGAAATCGAGGTTATCGAACTAGTAGGAGGAAGAAAACGACTCAAAAGTGTTGCTAGCAACTTGGAAACCCACACAACACAAACTCAAGACTTTGTCCCAACGTACAGTGAGGTTGTCAATCTCACCGGTTGCTGTAACAAAAGATTAATTGTATGGCGTGGAAGGCAATAGTGGTTTGCAGAAAGTAAATAGTAACAGTGGAAGATGTATCAATGGTAAATATTGGATCGGAGTCCATAGTTCACTAGAGGTGTTCTCCTTAAGATAAACAAACATGGCATGCTGGGTAAACAAATTACACCAGAGCAATTGACAGGACTAAGCAAGGCATAACAATGCAATACTAGACATTCATGATCCTATGAGATTTGATTGAGCAATGCAACAAGATACATAGACCGCCATCCAACTGCATCTATGACTAAAAATCCACCTTCAGGTTATGATCCGAACCCCCTCCAGTATTAAGTTACAAGCAACAAATAACTACTTTAAGCAAAGTGTGTAAGGTAAACAATCCACTTGTTCTATGAAAAGAGACCGTTGTTTTCTCCCTAGTGGCAACAAGATATCTACAACCTTAGATATTTCTGTCACTTCTCTTAGATTAAATAGAGGTAAGAACCCACTATCTAGCATAAATACCTCCTCTTAGAGTCACTAGCATCTACCTTGCCAAGATAGCTACTAGAAACGGAGAGCATGCAAGATCACAAACAACACCGACATGATAGAATCAATAAGACATGATAGAATCAATAAGACAAAACCATTAATCAATCTGACATAGTAATCTCAATATTCATTAGATCCCCGCAAACACAACATGCATGATTACAAATAGATGATCTTGATCATGAACGGAGCTCACAAGATCTAAACATGGTAGCACAAAATAGGAGATACAACCATCTAGCTACTACATGGACCCGTAGTCTAAGGTAAAACTACTCACGCTTCATACCGGAGGCTGGCATGATGAATAAGAAGGCCTCCGGGATGATCTCCCCTTCGACAGGGTGCTAGGAAGAGCTTCAGATCTCCTCGATCTAGGAACGATGGTGGCGGCTACAGACGGTTTTATGGAATATTGATCGGGTACTTAGGATTTCTGCATCGGGGGGATCTTTATAGGCGAAGAGGCGAGGCAGGGGGTGGCCAGGATGGTCACACCCCCCGGCGCGTCTAGACCTAGCCCGCGCCGCCAGGGGGTGTGGCCCCCTGGTGCCTCCCCTCTGTCTCGTATTCAGGCTCTGTGTTCCCACGGTAAAATATTGACTTTGGGTTTTGTCGCGTCAATTCCGAGAATATTGATTTTCTGCCTTTCTGGAACCAAAAACAGAAGAAAATAGACAACTGGCACTGCGGCATCTTGTTAATAGGTTAGTACTAGAAAACATATAAAAACACCTCAAAGTGTCGACAAAGCAAAATAAAGTAGATACTAAACAAGCATGGAATATAAAAAATTATAGATACGTTTCCGTCGTATCACTTATTCATTGAGGTTTACTTAAATAAGTGTTTGTAGTTTTAAAAAATAAAAACATGTGACAATAATATAAGAGTTAATAGAATTGATATCATAGTATTGACAATTAGATATAAATTTTTTTGCGGAAACTGATTCGGAAGGAACTGAGAAGTTAAGCGTGCTGGAAATGGAGTAGTGTTAGGATGGGTGACCGACCGAGAAGTTTGATAAAGAATACAATTTGATCAAAGATTAAATGTAATTAGTGCTAAAAATGTTCCAGGTGAGAGATTAACAATTCAAAGATTTAAAAAAATGGAGAAAAAATTCAAAATATTTTGATTTTTTTTGGATTATTTTACAATCTGCCGTTATTATGCCGACGGGGCTATGCCGAGGGCAAAGCCGTCGGCATAGCCTACATCGACGGCTAGAGCTACGCCGACGGCCAAAAGTGCCTCCACCAAGGGAGGTCTTTTCCGAGGATGTTACGCCGAGGGCAGCCCTCGGCATAGCCTACGCCGACGGGTATCGAGGCTACGCCGACGGCTTTGGGCCCTCAGTGTAGTGTGTCGTTCCTGTAGTGTGCAGTTCGGTCTAGAGATGTAATTGGTAGCTAAACGGCGGCCGCAAGGCCCGTTTATTCAACTCGTTAGTTCCTTTCTTCAGAAAAACAAATTTCATGAAACTAGAGTAGTATTATATGGGATTAAATGGCGTGCCGCTTACATTCCTAGTTTCGGTGTGAAACCATCGTGTCATCTTAGTCTACCAATTCTTTATCGAGAGGCCTGGCCATTGAGATGGATCAAGCTCGGAGATTCCCATACAACCTTTTAAATAGCCCCAAATGCGAATGGAGAAAACTTTGCCCATGCATGCATCAACGAGTTTTTTTAATGTAACAATTTTTTCCTCAATCTATTAATTAAGGAGAAGTTTGACAAGAAAGTAAAGGCCAAAAACAAAAGTTAAAAGGTTCAACTCTCTAGAAATCATTTCGTCCATGCTCTTTAATTTGCCGCCTTGGTTACCCACAAACGGGATTCCCTCTTAATTTTATCTAGAATTACAAGAGGAGGCACATGTTTATTATGGAAAACTTGGGCATTCTACTCATTCCATATTTTCCAAGTGGTTAGGAAAGTGAGGGAAGCTATTGCCTTGCGATTCGGAACTGAACCATCCGTCATCTTGGTCCACCAATTCTTGATCGAGAGGCCCGACCATTGAGATGGATCAAGCTCGGGGATGCCCAACCAACCTTTCAAGTAGCCCCAGATGGTAACAGAGAACCGACAATTGATGAAAAGGTCATCGGGCATTTCCATAGTTTGTTTGCATAGCGGGCACAATCCACAATTTGGTCACCCTCTTTTTTCCAAACGATCCGTTGTTCAAAGCATATTTTGTGTTCCAAGCCAGGCAAAAAAAATTGATTTTGAAGGGGCCCAAGCTTTACACACCATCTTGTTCATGTTGGATGCAATGGAGCCCTAGGCCGACTTGGCCAAGTATTGGCCATTCTCCGTTAGTTTCCAACTAACATCATGTTGTGTGTCCTCATCAAGACACACTGTTTTAGAGAAGGACCCAAAGCTGAACAAATTGAGTAAGGTGGCTCAAGGAAAAGTTGTCTCCAAAGACCAATTTGCCGACACATGCATTGTCTTCTGTGGCATGGGATACCTTCCAAGTCTTCTGTTTTTTATGATGCAAAAATGAACGGCAATCTTCTTAGGCTTCCTTCCACCTAGCCATGGCGCGTGCCAAAAGGGGGCCTTGTGACCATTTCCAACAGTTATAGTGGTGGCGACACAGAAAATATCCATATCCTCCTCAGAGCATGGGTTCTCGGAACCGACCCAAATTTTATCGGGATCCATTCACTCAAGTCATGGCCATCGCAAACAAAGCATCGACAAATCT
The DNA here is from genome assembly GCA_023614405.1 of Avena insularis. Classification (NCBI taxonomy): domain Eukaryota; kingdom Viridiplantae; phylum Streptophyta; class Magnoliopsida; order Poales; family Poaceae; genus Avena; species Avena insularis. The sequence goes on along the minus strand of CM042691.1, from coordinate 305,811,413 downwards.
GTCCATATGCATCACACCAAGGTGGCCAAGCTTTGGGCGGCAACCATTAACCGATTAACTTTACACTTGGCACCGGTGGTCATATTGCCGACAAAAAAAAATGCTCCCTCGGTTTTGTTGATAAACGTTAGCGTTTCGGGTGGGTGGGTCGACGAGGGGGATCAATCGGTCATATATACATTCATACACCCAAGAATTCCAGACGCTCGCAGGCGATCATTGGGTCTACGTACTAACATCGCCACACGGAGGCCAAGAAATGAAAACGTGCTTGTAGCCTTGTATGAGATGTTCTTGTCACGCAGGAACCAGAGCAGGATGAGTACCTAAGGCAGAGGCCATGCATCTTGGTTACTGGGGCAATGTCATTGGTACTGGGTGTGGCTTGGCCTCTTCTTTTTGCTCTGCTGCTGCTGCTATCAGATCAGGTTCGGGACACGTATTTTGAGGACTGATCCGTGCAGTTCTGTAGCTCTTCGGGGCCTTGAATCCCCCGACGGTGGCTCGATAGAAGGACTAGCTGCGTGAACCAGTGACAACTGATGATCGATCGGTGGTATATGGGTATGGCCAGTGGCGGACACTAGAACTAGAATTATTTAAAGCCTAGGCAAACTGTGTATTCTAAGACTAATAACACTATTTTTTAATCAAATTGCTATGAAATTAGGCTTATCGGGCGGTAAACGAGCCTGCCCATTTGCCACTGGGTTCAGCTGCGTGCATGGGGCTCGGCTCGGTGGCGCCATGAAATACTCCTGCATCTGGAGATCGGAGTGCAAAGAGGGCACGGCTAGCTACGTGCCTAGTAGTAACACGTATGGGAAATATACATGCATGTACAGCAGGCAGCCATGAACAGGGGCAATCGGTGTACAGTAGGCTGGGTTTTGGGTCCAGTACATGGGTGGTTTTCTGTCTCTTTGTTTGCATATAAATGAACTGTTTTGCTGCCTCCGCCGAAGAGTAAATTGCAAAAAACCACCATCACAATTGGGGAAAAGTTATCAGCCCTTCACAAAAACAACACCAGAAAACATGCATTTTGGTGGGTGTTTGATGGCTTTACCCCAATTGTGCTGTTTTTTTTTTCAACGAAACTCTGTCGTAGAATACATACAGGCATACAGCAGAAAAAAAAAGTTTTGTTCGGAGTACAATACCAGGATCGTTACATGAACTTGTAAACTTTCAGTGCTTCAGTCGAGTACATCAGCCATACACCACAGACAGGTTCAAACAAGCCCAGCCGAGCTAGTAACGCCAACGTGGCATGCTCAAGTGGGCAGTGCACTCCTTTGGCAGCATTTGAAGAACAACTTCCAAACTCTACCATGCACATGCACAAGGCTGGCACATAGAGAGAGGCTTGTCTCAAATTACACAAAATGGCAGAGAGAGAATAGCAGCACGGGCTATGTGTTCTCAGTTCCAGGTCAGGTCATCAAGCTCCAAGCTGCACCCTTGCACCCATGCCATCTCTCTAGCGCGGCACAAACTGCGCATCCACAGAGCCGACACGATTCACGACACAGACAGAGAGAACGACAGGACACGCAGATTTCATCAGAAAAAAAGCATCAGACCCATCGCAACAAACATCTCTTCTCAGCTTGTGTCAAGACTAACAATCGTTAAACTAACTACTTGTAACATGCGTCGCTCGGATGGAGGAGCCTAGAAGATAGTTACTGGACTGTCCAACACTCGACCTAACAGCCGCGATCACTACACCAAAAAAACCCATAAACCGGCATGTTACCGAGAATCGCCTTCACTCGGGGTTGACCTTTTGCTTCTTCGAGTGCTCCTTGCTTTTCTTGGCATCGCGGCGCTCCCGCTTCAGACCCTTTATTTCACTTGTCAAGGCCATTTTTGCAATCTTCCAGACAAAAAAACATGCATCAGATTACTATGTCAGCAGGTTCAACTTAAACTTCATTACAGCTGCAAATAAAACTAAATAGACGCAGACCTCCTGGTCTGGGATGTAGATCCTCCCCTGCCTGCCATCAAGTACACTGTCCGAGACATTTTTCACCTGTAAAGATGTCAAATTGGTAGTTGTGAATACCATATACTGATGTACAAGTTCTCACTGAGCACAAGAGTGCAGCAGAAGATGGGGGTTGTTAAGGGCTAACAGCACCAGCTGCAACCTAACCATCAAGAAGACAATATCTGATGAACAAAATACAGTTTCAAATTGGATTTACCTTCTTAGCATGACCAGGAGCCTTCATAGCTTCCTTCTGTAAATCTTGAGCTGGAAGTCTGTGCCGTCTAACTACCAGGTCCATTGAAGGCCCAACTTCGACCAGCTCCATTCTAGGAATAGATGTGCCTGACCGTTTCAGACGAAGAGCACAGTGCATCATGTACACAGTAGTAGGAGAAATTGCCGTGCAGACAAATATCCGGTCGACTCCAACAAGGTTCAGATTCTCTACCACCTATAATAACAACAATAAAGGGGTTACTATGAAGCTCAAGAGATTGTTTATGTCCTACACGCGAACGCAGCCATACAAATAAAAAATGCACACCTCTCCTTTGAAATGATCAAGCAGCATTTCCTTCAAATGCTTCAGCTCTTCAACGCTCTCAAAGTGCTCCCCAATGAAGGCAAAGAAAGGCTTTGTCCCAAGTTTAGGTGCCAACTTCTTATCATATGCGTAGGATTCTGTGGATTTGTAGTTCTCCACTCCTACTTCAATGAGGTCGTATATGTGGTGATCATAAGTCCTTCCCAAAACAAGATTGTTTGGCCTCTTCTTTGAATGAGAACCATACTGCAAATAATACACAGTTACAGTTATGAACAGGAGAAAGAAAATCATTGTAACACAAAGGGAGAAGGTTTCAGATAGGTTTCAAACGAACGCTATCAAAATCCATTGTGCAGCTAATTCAGTCATTTTACCCAAATATTATTTATTCATTCCTTTCTCGAGCGAATAGCAATTTCCTTTTCTCACCAACTACAGCATGGAGCTGAAAATCAAGCCAGCATAATGCAACTTACCACGAGAAGACTGCAGTCAGATTTAAGGGAGAAGAACTCCAGAGAAGTTTCGCCCCCACTCTCAAATGGCCTGATGTTGTCGTTCTTCTTGGTGTACTTCACAGCATGGTCACGCTTCAGGTGGAAAAGATCTGCCAGCACAGAGTTCAGAACCGCACTAGTCTTTGTACCGTGGAGGATAATCATCTTCTTGCCATTCTCAACCTGGAACAGGCATTAGAGTAATACTCAACACACATAATTTCTGGTTCCTCAATATTGAAGATTCCAAAGGAGCAGAGCCTTCCAACACAAGGTAAAATTAAACATTAGCGTGATCATCTGCACTTGTGTAACTTGGTTCGTGTCAAAAAGGAAAATACACTCTTGAGATACACTAATTAGGGATTTTCCTTTCCAGCTTTCGATTGCTCACAATTTGACAAGTTTACATCGCAATTTGTACTGATAAGTTCACCGATACTTCGATGTACTTATGTAGTTATGTATCATAATGCTGGTGTGCGCTTACAGTATGGTGCTGTATATGCAATAATTAACCAGACGTGGTGTTCATGTCCTGTAAAGTGTAAACCAAAGACAGATTTGCAACAGCTGAAGAAAGGGTGGCAGAGAAGCGGAGCTTACGAGCTTGGGCGCGTGCTTGAGGAGCTCCCGCTTGGCGCGCATGCTCTTGGGAACCCTGATCGCCGCCATCTTCCTTCTCCTCCAAACGACCCCAAGCCGCGCAGGGAAGGGAGGGATGATGCCTCCGACGATAAACCCTAGAAGAAGCAGCAGGGGAGGGGTCGCGGGAGAGGGAGGGCCAAACCGGGGACGGCGGTAGGGGCGGAGGAAGGCCGGTGCCGTGAGGGCCGGCGGAGGTTTCAGGGTTTCAGAGGACAGTGGGGCGCAATATTCTCAGCGACAACCAGCCAGGCCGTAATCACGCTCTCTCTAGGGCCCGGTAAAGAGACCAGCCCGCTTTCCTCTAGGCCTGCAAAGGCTCGCGGACTTGCGGCAGAGAACGTAACAAGGCTGCTCTCCACTCTCCAGGCCCACAAACGCGAATGGGGTTGAATCTAGCTGCTATATGATACTCAAAAATAATGTAGCTGCTATATTTTTGAAAAATATATACGGGAAGTCTTTTTTAGATCAATATAAAAAATTATAAATACGGGACGTTGACTGGGGCGAAAACATGAAGAGGGAAATGGGCAAGAACATGTTGGAAGATCCGAATACTTAGATTTTTTTAAATCTGAAATAGAAATCTTAGAAATTTATTCTACTCCATAAGTAAAGCTATAGAAAAAAAATGGAGGAACCCAAATTCCATAAGTTTGGATTCCCTTACAGCGTTAGGGACATAGGTAGTGTGAACAGTAAAATATAGCATGTAGTATTTTCTAAGAGCTCTCAGCTCCCTAGAAATAGAGAGCCCTCCTTGCTCCTAGCTATGATGCCTTATTTTGATTAAACATATCGTATACGGTTGTTGTGACTGACAACATGTGGTATGTCTATGCTCGCATTGACGGTCTAGCCATCCTAGATTGATAATTGAGTGCATAGGTGGAGAACGCAATCTCTCTCCACAAAGAGAAGGGATTTTACCAGTGTAGGAGGGACCTTCGGCACCATCATAGCCATCGGTTAGTTCAAGATTCGTGCAAAAGTCTACTAGTCAAATGATTCAACATTTTTTCACTTTAGTCTCTGTGGAAAGTTGATTTAATCTCTGTAACCCACCACTCCCTGGCTCCTAGCATCGCCATGTACGTACGCCCCCACTCCACCTGCTCCCGCATCTCCCCCACACCCATCTCTCTCTCTCTCCAACCGCTGACGCCTCTAGATCAATGCAGCTCCTTCCCACCTCGCTGACGGCCAACTCCACCTCCTCCTCCCCTCCACCTCCTCATACAGCCCCGCCTCCTCCTCCTCCTCCTCAAGCCTCCACCTCCTCCTCAAGCCCTGCCTCCTCCTCCTCCTCCTCAAGCCTCCACCTCCTCCTCAAGCCCTGCCTCCTCCTCCCCGACGCGATCCCCGGCCGCGATGCAATCCCCGCCTCCTCCTTTTTCTTTGTTTTTTTCTTCATGCTTGGATCTGGTTAATTTTTTTTGGCCGGATCTCTCTTTTAACTGGTTGATTCTTGCTAGGAGTGGACGGATCCGGGGCCCCTCCTTTTTCTTTATTTTTTTTCATGCTTGGATCTTGACAGGTGTATGAAAGGTGTATGATATTTTTCTTTTTCTTTATATTTTTTGTATGATATGGTTATAAATCCTCTAAGTTTCTTTCATATTTATTTCATGTTTCTTGAAATTTTCCTTTCCTAGATCCGGAAATGTTGGATGTTCTTTTTCTTGATATTTCTTTAGAATTTATGTGAGTTGGGGTATGAATCTGATAGGGATTTAGTCATATATTCATGAATCTCCAATGAATTAGCCCTAGAGAAACCCGATCTAGGCATCATCTATTTTGGGGATTTTTTCATTCAGTTCGTGATGTATCTTGCTGATTCGGTTTTTTCCTATTAATACTGATCTAAAACTTTGTATTTCCACGTGAATGAAACTTTATTGTAACTTTGATATGTGTATGCATCTTTATTAATCTTCATCAGAAGGCCAGATCTGATCCTCTTTTTCGTGTGTTGTGACAGCTACTGCCTAGGCGTGTTCATCAGAAGATTTATTTGTTCTATGGATTTAACGTCAACCTTAAATAAAACATGTATGATTTGATGTAAACCTTGATGGCTCATAGAATACACAGGGAGTCAATTAGATACCTCTTTCAGGAAACATGTGCAGAATCTTGTATGTGTTGTGAATCTTGTATAAAAATGCTAAGAATCAGTAATGAAGCTTGTATATGTCAAGAATCTGTAATGAATCTTGTTTGTACGAATTATTTATGTTTCTTGGATTTTTTGAAAAAACATGTGCATAACTTGTGTGGATTTTTTAATATCCTGTGAAACATCGTGTATGAAAATTATTGTTGAAACATATTCTTGAAAGAAAATAGTACATCAGATTCTTTGAAGAAACATATTCTTGCAAGAAAATATATGAATGAGATTAGATATTGTGAGTAATCTTGTGAATCTTGTGTGTATCTTGTATGAAACGTTCTTGGTATTAATCTTATTCAATGTAGATTACAGAAATTCAATTATTGAAAAAATCTTGTATGTTGGGATTCTAGTATGTATCCTATATGAATACTTTTGCCTATGAATCTTGAATGAATCTGTGTTCAAAGGTTTCAAATATTTGGCAAATATCCATACTTTTGTAGAAATAATCAAAGGATATTCAACCTTCATATTGGCATGTTTTATATTCAGAATTAAAATGTACATAAAAAAATTATTGATTATTTCTGAAATTTTGCGAGAAAAAATGAGGTAAAAAAGAAACAGACTTTATGCATATATTCTGTGAAAAAATTATATGAATATCTCTTGGCAGAAATAAGTTTATAAAACATGTGAATCTTGTATGAAACTTTTGAATCTAGGATGAAACAAAGTAAGAGTGTCTAAATATTGTTAAGTAAAAAGTACAAAAATAAAAATTATCAAATGATATTGTTGAAAAAACAAATTATGCATGTTTCATTTTCAGAATAAAAAATATACATAAAAAATTGTTGAATATTACTAAAATTTTACGAGAAAAAAGAGGTGAAAATGAAAAAGTAACGTGTAGAAGACTATCGAATTGTGAGGAGACAAACAAGCGACAAAAAATGGAGAATATCCGAAAATGCTAGGGGTTCGATAAAAAAACTACAACATACCTAAGAGATGAGGTGGGAGGGTTATTTTGTAAAAAGCATAGCACGAATCTCCACCAAATGGAGAGCAGAGAGGGTGCCGAGGACCCCTCCTACGGGGAGTTGCATTTCTCCACAAACGAGGAGGTGGTTTGCCACTCGGGCAATGCAATCCCCTCGTAGGAGGGGCCCCCGACACCATCTTTACTCTCCATTTGTTGGAGATTCGTGATGTGTATTTTACAAAATAACCCTCCCACCTCAAATATTAGGTCTTTTGTAGTTTTTCTATCCAACCCCCTAGCACTGTCAGATATTCTACATTTTTTGTCGTTGATTGTCTTCTCGTAACCGAACCTGTCTTCTACACGTTTTTGTTTCTTTATCACCTCATTTTTTCTTTTAAAATTTCAGAAATATTCAACAATATTTTTATGTACATTTTTTATTCTGAAAATAAAATATGCATTATTTATTTTTTCAACAATCTCATTTGGCAATTTTTATTCTTATACTTATTATTTAACAATATTTAGAAATGCTTACTTTGTTTCATCCTAGATTCAGAAGTTTCATACAAGATTCACATGTTTTACAAAGTTGTTTCTGCCAAGAGATATTTATATAAAATTTTCACATAATACATGCATCTGTTTTTTTGTCACCTCAACTTTTCTCGTAAAATTTAAGGAATATTCAACAATTTTTTATGTACATTTTTTATTTTGAAAATGAAACATTTATAATTTGTTTTTTCAACAATCTCATTTGATAATTTTTATTTTTGTACTTTTGATTTAACAATATTTAGACACTCTTATTTTGTTTCATCCTAGATTCAGAAGTTTCATACAAGTTTCACACGTTTTACAAACTTGTTTCTCCCAAGAGATATTCATATAATTTTTTTATAGAATATTCTAACAAATTCTATACCTGTTTCACTAAACTTTGACACAAAATCCATACATGATCATGATAAATTCGACGATCCATACCATATTCGGAGAGGTTTCATATATGATTCATATAATTTTTCCAAAGATTATCAAATCCAGAAGGTTTCACTCAAGTTTCACAGCAAATCCATAAAAAATCAATGATACATACAAGATTCACAGTGGTTTCATATAATTTTTTTCAAAGAACATTCATACAATTTCTATACATATTTCACTACAGTTTGACAACAAGTTCATACAAGATCCATCATAAATTCAACGATCCAAGTAAAATTCAGAGCAATTTATCAAAGAAAACGTAAAGATCCGTCATATATTCATACACCAAATTCACACAATATTCGTACATACGATTCACACAATATTCATACACAATGCATCATTCATATTTTATCAAAGAAAATGTAGAGATACATTCAAGATCCATAGAAGTTTTCATGGAATTACAAGATACAAGGTAGTATACACCCCGTTTGATACAGAACAAAAAACATGTCCGAATAAATAAGATCCATACACGGAGGAGGCCACGGATCCAAGAAAATCCACAAATCAATTCGCAGTGGTGTCATACAAATCCATACAGGATCTATGTCATACAAATCCATACAAGATATGAGAATGATATAGTTTCCATATACTTGACAATCTGGAAAGATGAAATTACATGTTTCATAGAACAAAAATAATAATAGAGGAACGTTAGATCCGTGTCTCTCAAAACACAATAATTAAAACTCAGATTTCCCGTGCATGAATGTACACATAGAAAAAAAAAATGAAGAACGGAGAGGGGGGAGAAAATGGCTCCTAGCAGAATTGAACATACGCATTCATGATTCATTGCGGATTCGTTTTTAGATGGATGAGTCAACAGGAACACATAATTTTCACACCCATATCAACAAGGGTTAATTAGATAGATGCCACTATAATTTCTAGCTATTTGAGAAACGTCATTGCAACTTCTAACTTTTGAAAAACGCCACTACAATTCTCTATACATTCCATGGACGCCATTATGGCTATTTTTATCACACGTACAACACGATATACACTCATATTATTGTCGTGCATACATATACAAGGTGGGACTCACCAGATTTAACTTTTGTTGCCGATTCATTTTTGTGTAATAATGGTTTTGTTATTTTGTAATATTATATTTGTAATAAATCAATACACACGTGTTGTATTAATGCTCTTAGAGAATAAAATATAATGGCCGCATGTATGAAGTACTCTTTTGCTTGATATTTTTTAAACTCAAGTTGCCCTAATTTATCGTACACTATTTAGTTAGTTAACAATAAATTTTAGCTTTCATGCTTACAGATAGAGATACATATAACTCGTTGTAAATTATGGCTTCAATACTGTTTTCTATGACATGGAGGAAGCATAAATTCAGTAGTCATATAAAGCAATACACATGTGCTAAGCTGATTCTAGTGGGGGCTACCGTATATAAGTATGTACGGTGGAAATACAAGTGTATATTGTGGGGTATGTGTGTTAAAATGGCCATAATGGCGTATATGAAATGTATGTAGAATTGTAGTGGCATTTTTCAAAAGCTGAAAGTTGTAGTGGCGTTTCTCAAATAGCCCAAAATTAGAGTGGCGTCTATCCAATTAACCCTATCAACAAATATTAAAAAAAATGAGATCGGTAATCATACAAGAGATCTCACATCATTGAGCAGTCCCATATCGCATGATTCAAAACAGTTTCATAGATCAATCCATGGACTAGATGCAGATGAGGATTGGAGTCTAGGAAGACAAACAGAACAAAAGATCAAGATCCAGGTTGAGAACGAAAGATCAAGAAAAACAGACAAAAAAATCAAGATCCAGATTCGCCGCAGGAGCTAAGAACACTTTAGTTGAAGAAACTAAATCAGAAATCTTGAATCTAAACATCAAGATGTGTAGATCCAATCCAAAAAAAAGGACCAAGAGATCTAGGCCCATGGAGGCCGGATCTAGAGGAGGAGGTCGAGCTCGGGGTGGCCATGGGATCTGTGGCGTCGCCGGAGGTGGGGGATGGGGTGGAGAGGTGGGGGGAGACGAGGTGGAGGAGGGGTGGGGGAGGCGGCGAGGTGGAGTAGAGGTAGGGCGACGAGAGCACTCGCTCTCGCCGGTCGAACCTCGTGGCCTCAAGGGACGGGTGGGTGGGACTGGGTGGGTTGATTTCAATATTGAGGAAGGGTTAATTTGCAAAATACTTTGAGGCTTTGACTAGAAGACTTTTGCACAAATCTCCAAGTAACTTGCGGTAGAGATGATGTCGGGGGCCCCTCCTAGGTGTGGTAAATCCGCTCTCTTTGCCACTCCCCGCGATAGGAGAAGAGGAGACCAGTGTCACGTGATAAGAGATGACCAGTCCGATGCCATCTTTGCACTTGGGAGCGGCATCATCCGCATTGGGGATTCGGTGACCAGGTTGGGTCTCAGCCTCCCCCGTTGCCCTAACTTCTCTTCTCCCCATCCCCTTCTCCTTACTCACATTTACTCCTCTCCCTCATGATCCAGGCTACGGAGGACAACTCCAATTCTACAAGACCAAGGGCGACTCTAGGTTGCGGAATATGACCGAGACGATGAACACCTAGGAGGCGCGGTGGAGCAGCAACCGCGTCACGCGAGCTAGAAAGGTTAATTTCATTGACTATGTTGGCCGGTGCACTTTGATGTATAGTCATATAGTACTAGACGAATATCTCCTCATGGACACGTAAGATTAACATTTTCAAACGCACAACAAATTTGAAGGTTAATTTCATCGACTATTTCTGACAGAATGGCGATTCTGGCGTGCACGCTAAATAGCCTGCATAGCCATCTTCTCTCTCCTATGTACTATACTGCTATATATGTACTATATTGTTGCATGTGTGTCATACTATTCTTTATTGTTTGATAGTTTAAAACTTCTGTAAATTCTAAACTAGAAGTCTGATTTGAAAACCGTTTAAATATTTAAGATCCTAGTGAAAAGAGCTTTTAAATAAGATTAATATTGGATATATTTTAACAATATTTTAAAATTGAATTTTAAAACCTAATGAAAACTTTGTACAACTTTATGACACCGAGTGAAATTTTATTCTGAAATAGTATGTTTCACTATGTTCTGAGAATTTTGTAATTTTTTTTGTTTCACTAAACTTTAAACGTATGTTAGACACGTAGCACAAATGTATCGGATGACGAATACTTTAATATTGTTTCATTGAGTTATATTGTGAATCATTGCATTTCATTATGTTTTGAAAATTATATTATTAAATTTTATTAATTTTAGATTTGTTCAAAAGATATCATCAAAATAAAAACACATGTTCAAATAGATTGTTATTTTAAATATTATTCCACCATACAAGATCGTTTTAAATTTTGGCTTGAAAAATAAATTGGTGGACTAATTGATGGGAAAGAGTATGATGGACAGTCAAATCATTGTACCACATGCATGCAAAAAGATTCTTGCATGTACAAATCTCAAAGCAAAGAAGAGAAAATCAATGGTGCATGCATGCACTTGACCTACCGTGCATGCTAGAAAGTCATTTCTGTATTTCTGACCCTGTTTGAACCACACCGTTTCATTGAGCTCGGATATATATGCTGACGGCCCCCTTATGCATGGGTGGCCACTCTTGGATCACCTTCGATCGACTCCTCACTCTCAATCTCAAAACGGAACACATCGTATCAAAATGATACTTCAAAAGATATCAACACAATTCAACTAGGAGTACTAGCAACAAAATCTAGGATCTAAGTCTGAACTACCAACAAGGCGGACTCTGCCGACGAGGCTGGTCGGCAGTTTCACCATTGTGCATTTTCCCGAACTAGGATCATATACTTGTAAGATTGGCTTTGTTGTGTAGTCATAGTAGCAGAGGAGCAATTTCCTGCCGAGAGGTAACACTCTCAAGGGCACCACGAACTCGGAGAACCAGCGCTTAGGTATCACAACTAGAAAAACCATCTTCGGTTCGATTAGAACAAGCCTAGCAGTCCCGGCCCGTCACGAACCGCGACTAGTGCTAGCACTAGTCCCGGTCCGTGAGGCCTCCAACGGCTAGAAATGGCCATAAGCATTAGTCCCGGGCCGGACCAGAGCATTAGTCTCGATCCGTAATACGGCCCGGGACAAATAAGCTGGAGCGGGGCAACAACTCTTTTCAGGGACTATTAGTCCTGGATCGTATCACGGCCCGGGACTAATTGTCCATCACTATATATACAGCTGCCTGGCCAGCTGCCCTAAAGCATATGGTGGCCATTTTTCTCAAAAAAAGCAAGAGAGTTCATGCCATTTTTTTCTCAAGATTTGTCAAGATTTAGTTTGCAACACCTAAATCCAAAGCTTTAAAAGGTTAGAACTTCATTCTTTCATCTCTTATTGCTACTTTAGCTCTATATAATGCTCTAGAAGTATAGAGATATGGATCAAATGCATGCATGCTCTAGAAGTAGCTAGAAGGATTTTGATATATATGTGTAACAAATTTTGATTAGGCACATAGTTACTGAAAATTCAAATGTGTAATTTTAGAGTTTTAGAGCTTAGAATGGAATGAGGTTTTCACTAATAGAACAATAATAAAAAACTCCATATTTATCATGTTGATTGTTTTCTCCAATTCACAAATTGGTGCATGTAAATTTTTCAAAATTCAAAATTAATGCTCTACAAGCTCTCAATATAACTTGTAATAATTTTATCATGTTGTGTAATGGTTTTTGATATACTTTTACTATAATACAGATGGTCCGGGAATGGATGTACGGTACTGACCGACGCTCTGGCGAGTTCATTAATGGCGTGCATGAATTCATCCGTGTTGCTGATGCAAACAAGCACAATGATTTTGTATTCTGTCCATGTAATGGATGTAGGAATCAGAAGGATTACTCTGACTCAAAAATCCTTCATAGCCACCTGTTGAAGTCCGGCTTCATGCCCAGTTATAATTATTGGACCAAGCACGGAGAGAGAGGGGTTATAATGGAAGACAATGAAGAAGAGAAGGAGGATGACAACTATCATGGTTTTCCTGAGTACGGAGATACTTCCATGGGGGATGCTGAAGGGGAGGATGAAGAAGAGACACATGATGAACCCGCTGATGATCTTGGTCGGACCATTGCCGATGCACGAAGAGATTGTGAAACTGAAAAGGATAGGGAGAAGTTCAATCACATGCTAGAGGATCACAAAAAGTTGTTGTACCCAAATTGCGAAAATGGTCTGAAAAAGTTGGGCAGCACACTGGAATTGCTGCGATGGAAGGCTGAGTGTGCTATACCTGACTCCTCATTTGAACGTTAGAACGGAGCATCACTTCAAACCATACTCGATACAGGTTCAAATGACCGAACTGTTTCAGTTATACAACCAGCGCGCCCTCGACAAATCTATCATTGGTTGCTACTGTCTGTAAGTTATTTATTTCTATAATTAAGTTTATAGCTTTAGCTCGTTCATTTCATTTAATATATTATCCTAACTATATATATCCTTTTGTATGATGATATTATATTCTGCAGAATGAAGATGCTTGAATGCAAAAGAGCTAGAAGATACGACGTTGGGTTCATTGGCCCATATATCATTAATGAATATACGTTAAATAATCACCCCAAAGACATGGAGGAAGACCTGTCCAGGTTCTTAACCGAGAATAATTTTATTAAGGAATACTATTTCCTTACAACTTCAAGTGAGTGTTTATATCTTATACATATTTTATTTTTGCTTACTCAATGAGCTATATATGCATGTATGCTTATGTAAACGTCCGTAGATTCCACTGGATCTTGCTAAACATTCAAGTTGACAACTCCCTAGTTGAAGTCCATGACTCATTAAGTTGGGACCAAGAGAAATGGAGCGACATGAAAGCAATGCTCCATAAGTAATTTCAATCATTATCGCATTATATCGTCCTCTCTCATTCATTTCCTGATATCAAGTAACTAATAACTTCTTTGTTTATTTTCTTTGCCGAGCAGGTGTTGGACACGGTTCAGACAGAAAATACCAGGTCCATTCAAAGAGGAGCTAACTTATAAAATGGCGAAGAGTTTACAGCAGCCACCGGGATCTCATTTATGTGGATACTACGTCTGCGAGTACATCCGAGAGTTGACCAGTGAGCAGAAAGTTTACTCACATTATATTTATGATTTGCGGGAGAAACTAGAGCCAGACCAGCGCATAAGAGCAATTCAAGAGGAGTTGGCGGGATTTATGATGAAGGAAGTCCTTGATGTACATGGAGAGCATTATACGGACGACGTGGAACTCGATTTGCCTTAGTCATCTCCATGTAGCTCATATGATATATATATTCATCAATGACCATGTAATTTCAAAACATTTTTTTTCTTTTGATACGATTGATTATATGTATGCTTGCAAGGGATCGATTAATTATATAAATGCATCGACGTGTAGTGTGTATGTAGTAGCGTATAATATGTATACAGAAATATATGTTTGTTATAGTGAAACACAAAACGAAAAAGGAATAAAATGACAAAAAAAAGAAATACACAATCTTTGCCGCGACAGAGATATTGTAACTACCTCGGTGAATTACGCTCCTAGTACAAGCCTAGATGATCAGAAATGGTTGAAATAGTACGGTGGGGCCCAAATGCCACTCACGGGTAGACCTTCCGGCCGTCCCAACCATTTCCAAACATCGGGACAAGAACGGGCGGCGTAATCGGCAGGCGAAGGGATCAACTACATACACAAATGAGTATGTATGCAAGCCACCATACAATAGTACATCAGAGCCATTCCATCTAAAAAGAAAGGAAATATAGCAACGTCATACGGCAAGATCCAAATATCCTAGATAGATATAATAGTTTAGGATATCTCCTCATACATCAATCAACAGAGTATCAAGCGGAAGCGGTAGACAAAATCCGAGTACGGATAAGAAGCAAATCGGCATAAGATGCCCCGTAAATAAGCACATCCCGCCCACAGATCTCACGGATCCCCATTCCCGGAATCTCTACACCGAATGATCGTTGCCCACATCGTCCGTCTCTTCCAACCAGTATCCATCTTGTGAGTGTACCTGCTCATCTGAACCAAATAATTTATCGTGTGAGACCCTAGGGGTACTCAGCAAGTCTTTATGCCTCTAAAGGGGACACAACCTGGGGTGACGCAATTGCAGCAAAAGATAAACCCTAGCAATTCTATAGATACTGCTAACCATCCGCCTAACCGGAGATGACGGATGTCCGTGAATCAATAACAACAGTTATAACAGTTATAACGGTAATCTTAACAGATCCATCCTCCTCCTCGCCATCGGCGAGGAAGCGGACGAACAACCCCCATCCGTTGGCGGTTTATTATCCATTCCATGAGTGTTGCACTATTTACTAGTCGGTACCTAGTCTAGTCAATTTAAAAGCGGTACTTTAGTTATGCTTGTCTATGATTGAGAAACTCCAAGTCGTCCATAACGCGGACACGGCTTTGAAAGTTTTACCCTGCAGGGTGCACAAATAGCAACACACACTCGATATGCCTCGGAAAAACCAAATCAAAACCCAACGAGGGATCACGACAAAGCGATCGCGAGATTCAGAAATATTTCAGGCCACCCCATTAAGCTACCATAGCGGAGTTAGTGACTCGAGACGGACTCAAGGTTTGCGCCAATGGCTGTGAAACGATCGGGAACCCGAAAATGTGGTGGGCTTGTCGACACTGCGAAAACACTCCGCTTTCCTAAGCGATGCGATTATGCGTTACCTCGCACAATTTAAATAAAGCAGTAAAGCATGGCATAAGTACAGGATAGTAAATAAATCCTCAAACTAGTTTGTGGCCCTAAGAAATAAGAATGAATCAAGCTCTGGCTCAGGGGGGTCCATAAGGCCTCCCGGATGTGGATAGCGCGAATATTCAAGGAACAGGAATCAAGTACTCGGGGTCCTACGGGACACAAGTGAGCCTGAAAAACCAAATAGCGAATATGGCTCACCAATGCCACTTTCATTAGTTATCCCATTACTACTCAGGTTAAGT
Source organism: Avena insularis (assembly GCA_023614405.1). Lineage (NCBI taxonomy): Eukaryota > Viridiplantae > Streptophyta > Magnoliopsida > Poales > Poaceae > Avena > Avena insularis. The sequence continues at coordinate 305,795,570 of CM042691.1, read as the reverse complement.
TGTTTAGGTACCTCGTTATCCATCAGACACTCACATACCCTACACATGCTGTTCTACGACTCGCATGGCCCAAACAACTCCTGTAGTAATGGCTCATGGGATGGAGGAACAAGCTTCGGTGGGGTTTAAAAGTAAAGGCTATGCAAGACTTGGGATTCAATTTAATGCATTCGCGACTCGATGATGCAAGAATAAGAAAGAGGCAATAGGTAATATATGTATGCAAGCATGTGGTAGTGCTTGCCTGGCAGCTCTGGGTAGTGCTCCTGGTTCTCTTGACATATCCCCTGCTCAGCGTCTATTCGAAGAAGAACCAAACAAACAAGGGCCAACATAAATAAAGTGCGCAAGCATATGAATAAAATGCGACAAGCAAACAATCATGCCATGATGAATGATGCACAATTTGCATGGCATTGAAGTAGCATGGCATGGGTGAGGTGTGAGATACAAGATTAAATTATTTTATTGAGTTTTGGGCCCATTTTAACCTCATATTAGTTGTTGTATACAATATATTTATATGATGCATGCTTCAAAACAAACCATGGAATGCATAAACAGAAAGGTCTCGTCGAGCTAATCATTTTAGACATATCATTTGTTAAATTTGAAGTTATAAAACAAAAGTTATTAATTATTTAAGACACAAGGGCATTTTATTGTAATTTAAATAAACTTGGAATTTTAATTGTTCAAAATAGATTTTGAATGGCATATTTGAATTCCTCACATTTTTCTGATTTGAAAACATATATTATTTGCTCAAATTGGATTTGTATTTCAAAAGTTATTTAAAACAGAATTTGAATTGGATTTGAATTAAATTGAAAAGATTTGAATTTGGAAACAGATTTGCCGGAATACTTTTGTCACCCAGTCCATGTCTAGCCACAGACACAGACGAGTGGGGCCTCCCTGTTGGACAGACGCCTGAGAGGAGGTTTCCTCGCATGGTGACCAGCCTAAGAATATGAGTGGGCTGTAGGCGACCTCGTGGTCCACAGCGCGCGCCAATGGGCGTGCCATGGGGAAGCCAGGAGCGGGTTGAGAGTTGAAGCAGCGAGGGGTTTTCGCAAACGCGGACATGCATGGTGACGGTGGGCCCAAAAGGTACCGCGGGTTGATGCAACAAAAGAGCAGGGGGGTATCAGCAAAAGTGCGGCCGCTACTGTGGATCTTCTCTCTGAACCTCTGACGACGCGATGGTGCTCGACAGGGCGGCCTCGGTGCAGGGTTCGAACCCGTGACGCAGGCCACGCGCGATAAGCGAGAGCCGCTGCAGGCTAGGGCTTGTGTCGGTGGGGCTACGCGGCGAGATGAGGCCTAAGCGGCTAAGCAGCGATGACAGAAAGTCCGGCTGGCCTTGGAGGCGTTCGACGCAACGATTGGCGAGCGAGGGAGACAGTGACGGCGAGATATGTCTGGGGTTGGGGAGCTCACCGAGAGTGTCGGCGTGGGACGGATCGGCGAGAGGAGCGATGGATCGGCGAGGACGCAGACAGACGGCTCGGGTTAGGGTTTCGGGGAGGCGCGTCGGTACTGGCGGCTCCGGTGCTCCTCTTCGTCGACGGCGTCTACAGGGCGTATCAGGGGACCCTCCTCGAACTCCCAGGCCACTCCACGGTCTCTGCGCCTTGGATCAACAGGGGCGTGGCCGACGGTGGTGGCGTCGGGTAGCCTGGCGGAGAGGAAGGGAGGAGCGACAGTGCTTGGGGGATCTGGGAGAGACCAGAGGCGAGGTGGAGGAGATAAGGCGAGAGGGAAGGGAGGCCGTGGGGAGGGTAGATGGAAAGGTGGCTCGGCCACCTTTTCCTCCTCTTCTCTCTCACGTGCTCGGTGCAGGCAGGGGGAGGCGGTGAGGCTTCCGGTGGGGTAGGCGGCCGGGGTCGGGGTGGTTGGGCTGGGGCCCCTAGGCAGAGAGAAAGGAGAGGGAGGGAGGTAGGGTGCTCGGGCTAGGGGTTGGGAGCTAGGCCTGCAGAGAGGGGGTATGGCCTGGGGTAGCTAGGGTTTGGTTGGGGCTGGGGGTAGCTAGGTGGCCACTAGGTAAGAGAGAGGGGAGGCCGAGAGAGAGAGGTGGTGGACTTAGGGTACTTAGGGTTTGGTCTAGGTTTTAGCTTAGAGCTAGGTTTAGAGGGGATGGTAAAGAGAGTAGAGGTGAGGTAGGGTGGTGATAGCTAGGTGATTAGGGTGATGGGGTGGTGGCTTGGGGTTTATAGGAGTTTGCATGCTCCAACTAGATCAAGCAACACAAGAGGGGTGTGGTGATGATGGTCTTAAGCAAGCACAAACAAGATCAAGCTAAGAGGAGAGAGAGATGTGGTTTTAATTCACTCAAAATTCAAATAAGATCCAAAGAACAAGCAAAAGGTGGGGCTTGCATGGCCCATGCAAAACATTTATGGCCATGTTGATTATTGTGAAAACAACATTTTTACATGGCATTATTATCATGCATTCACAAAAATTGGAGTAAGGCCCAAGCAAAGTAATTTAGAAAGAAAACCAAGTGGAGTATATGGAGATGATCATATTGGATTATATTTGGGACTTGCTAGTGTGTATATGCCACTAGGTATTTAATAAGCTCACAAAATATCCCAACATGATGATAACCCCAAAATCACACATATGGAAGCTAGGAAAAAGGTTCCACTCACAAGGCATGCAAAGGTGGCCATGTGGCTCTCATAGATCAATATTGTGAAAACAACATGATGCCAAGATGAGAGCATGTGGCAAAGAATTGGATCCATCCCAACCCACATGAGCTAGAAGTAAAACCAGTAAATGCCAAGCTCATATTTAGTTGGATGGTGGAATTATAAGGTGGTGAAAGAAAAGGTGGTGGAGTTAATAAGAGATATGCCCCCAACTCAACTTGGGCATTTAAACAATATATCAAGAAACAAATACAATATCAAGAGGCAAATACAATTAATAGTGCATATGAGATAAGAACCAAATCAAAAAGGGTTTTATATGATGCTCAAATGCAAGGAGGCATGATGACATGAGCATGAGGTAATGATGTTGCAACAATTATATATTTGAAGTAGCCATTATATTACTAGACCAAGTAGCATTACAATTGTTAGACAATTGGGATGCTACAGATATGTGGCGTTTCTCTGTCGTGGCAGGAAACCTTTTAGTCCCGGGTGGTGTTACAGCCCGGGACTAGAGGGTTTCCGCCCCCGCGACGCTGAAACAGCCACGTGGCCCAAAACCGAGACTAGAGCCCGTTGCGGCCCGGCACTGGAGGCCCTTTTTCCACCAGTGTATCTTGTACGCCTTGATCCAGACGCTCTTGTCTGGATCAGTGAGGAGCCATATGTTGATCGCGCGCTCCCCAAGCCGAGCCATGTACAGGCTGCCCTCGAGCTCAGCTAGGCTCAAGGTCTCCTTGCAGCCGACGACGCTACCATGTGGTCCATGGATCACCTTCCACTTCTCGCTGTCGGGGTCGAAGGAGAGCACGTCGTCACTGTCCTCGGACAGGAAGTGCAGGGCGCCGTTCACCGGGACTCCGGAGCCGCCGCAGAGGATGGCGGCCTTCGTCGGTGGTGACCTCGTCTGCCTCCACCGCTTGGCGCCGCCGTCTCCTCCGAGCGTTAGGACCTGGCAGGTTTGGGTGTGGTCTCCTGGCCGAGGGAGGGCAAACCGGAAGAGCTTGAGCGAGCCAGACTGCGCGGCGCGTCCGAAGCCGAAGCATGCGTAGAGCCGCATCGGCCACGCCGGCAGCGGCATGGTCCTCGGAGCAGGCCAGTAGCGTCTTCCCGGTGGCTATGTCCACCACCAGCGTACCGGAGTGGCGGTAGCCGAGGGAGATGCAGACGAGGTTGCCGAGGGTCGCCTGGAGCGTCCAGTTATGAGCTCGACGGAGGCTCTTCACCTCCGCCTTCACGATGGTGCCCCCCGTGTCCATCAGCTGCAGGGTCCTCCTGGACATGCAGCCGCACATGCCGACGAGGAGCGGCTCGGCGCGTGACCTCTGCGCGGCGGCGAAGGCCGGGGTGGAGACTAGGGCGCGCCACGCCTTAGAGTCGCACCGGCATCGGCTCAGAGACTTTTCCGGCAGCCAGGAGAGGATCTCGAAGAGCACTTCCCGTGATGGCGAGTCAGCGGCCGATTCATGCGTGGTCGCCGCGGTAGAGCCAAGATCACCGCCGAGCCATAGAGGCGCTGGTGGTGGAATCTGCGACGACGACGCCATGGCAGCCTGCAGACTCGACTATGAGTTTTTCCGCCGATCGAGATGTCGCCCGCCGATCGTCGACGGGTTTTTATGTACATCGTCGATGCCAAACGTATGGAACTCGGATACGGCCAGCCGGGATAGGTAGATCGATTCGGCCGAGTTCCATCCTGACTCGTATTTCATGGAAAAGAATTGCAGATAGTACTGTTGACTCGTATAACAGTGACTGGACATATATTTGGTGTCAAGGACGATATCCTGACTCGTACAACACATTGCTATGCAACTGTGGATTGCGAAAAATAAATCCTATAAGACCGGGTCTATTTCTAGACCATCTTTTATGTCTACCATGTGTCCGTCTTTTTAGTTTTCTAGAATTTTTTTGTCCGTTAATTAGTCTTTTTTCTAAACATCATGCATGAAGATGGGTCTATTCTTTAAAATATAGATAGGGTCTTATAGGATTTTTTTCTGTTCTGGCCTCTTCTCCTCTAATATATACATGTAGCTCTCTCCTGCATGGTTAGAAAAAAAACGGTGTGATGCTGTCCCTCAGTTATATCGCACACGTTAATTCTGGGTGTTTTATCATTTCATTCATGCTTTATTATTAATTGGATCTCATGCACAAACCCCAGACATGTTCTGCATCAACAACAGAGCCCCTATAAATTTGTTTGAGGGGTGAGTGTTTTAATGCGTTTTCTCTCTCAATTTGAGTAGCCTATTTTTTTTAATCTCTTCGGGTACCTTGCTTTCCAAAATAAAAGAAAACCTTGTTATACTCTGATGATATGTATAGTTTCTTTCTTTTCAAAGACAAGCCATGCCCTGTGTACATAGCCATTTTATTGCATATGTTGCTTTAATTTGTAAGACAAAAGTATGAAACTATGCACCTTTTGCACGCAAAAGATATCACATGGAGCACATATGACTCACAAATCTTATTGCTAAACGGCTAGTTAAATCAGTTGGAAAAAAGTCCGCTACCATCTCCAAGTGGATGCAAACATAGTCAAAAAAAAATCTTGTCCCTCCATATGCTGAAGCCTGAAGTAACGATTACATATATGAATCCAATGCGTCATCTCCTTAATTACCTGCAAAATGCTAGTAATCTTTCATGTTGTTAAACACCAAATCATTTTTCTTATTTCAAATAGCCCTGCATAAGGCACTAACACCCACCAGGATATTAGCTTTTAGCAGTTTACTAACTCCTCTCAGACATTTAGCAAGCATCTACGGTATACAAGCGTAACCTTGTAGATAATTTTTTTTGTGTCTAAACTGATGTCTAATGTCTCTGTGTTAAGACTCATGTATAGGTTGAGAGAACTGTAATTATATCACACGACTAACACCATCGATCAGAACGTGAGCTTTTGTCGTTCGACTTAGATATAAATGAGCAAAGCCTGCATTCTTTGAGAATTAAAGAGACACCATTGTTCACTTATAAATTGGCTTACAAAATTCCTTGCCCATTTGGTTTTATTCGCTTAGTCGGTCAAATGGTTACTTACATAAAAAAACCGAGGACTTAGACCACAAAAAGTTGGTTTGAAGTGCGAGCTGGAAAGGATGATTTTGACAATGATGTAGGTCATTATCTTCACGTATATGCATACCTCAAACAAATATCGTATATTGGTAGCATTGGCTTTGTTGTATATGATGGAAATATGCCCAAGAGGCAATAATAAAGAACTATTATTTATGTTTCATAATTAAGTTTATTATTTTGTGTTATAATTGTATTGGTTCTGAATAATGAGCATTTGGAGAAAAACCCTAATACATGTGAAATTATGAACACCATTTAGATATCCCTAGTCACGCCTCTAATACTAGTTTGTGTATCATTGATAGTCCCGGTTTCCTGACTATGGGAAAATACAAAGTGTTGTAGAGTTTCCGATAATATATGAGATCAGAGTTGTGGGGAGAACAACGATGATGGACAGACCCAATATGATATACCATGAAATATATCGTCAATATTGTTATTGGTAGTTTCTCAATAGAAAGTATTACCATTACTAAAAGATTGTTAGACCATAAGACACATATTAACTTGGATACAATATGGAAGTGACAAAGACCTTCAAATGTTACTTTGTGAAAGGGTGATCATAAAGTCGGTCTTTGTTCTTGCCGGATGGTATGCCAATGTTGATATGGTGTAGTTATGGAAATTTCTGCTCCTGACGATCGCGAAATACAATCTGGGTCCACTCATGTATTATGAAATTCATCATCATCTAGACGGATACATGATCAAGGTATTGATCACCGGAACATTGATGGTACATAATGAGTAAATAATACATGCCGAGCAATGAGAATAACCTAGTGTTTCATCTCCAGCAATGTAAAGTATCGAGAAGCAATATGACGTGTATCAAAGTAATATCTTTGTTTCACATGATAAAAAAAACTTCGTGATTATGGGTGGGGGTGATGGTTGTAAAATACATCCATGACTCTCCATGTTAAAACCTCATATTTGTCAAGAACTTGATAAAATATCTCTTTATCATTGCCACTAATGACTAATTATTTTATAGATGTGCAAATCCTCTCTTTGATCTTTCTCCTTGTAGAATTGGGCACTTTTATGACGTAGTTTGTAGCAATTAATGAATATTTACGAGTTGCCAATACTCCCAACTCAAAGGTGATGCGTAGAGGACCTCCAGAAGATTAACGAGCACTCATACGGGCATGTCACGCCCGCACGGCCTTCCGGAGGCGTCATCAAGTCAAACCTAACAACTATTGTGAATGGAGCTATATAAGAACCGGCTTGCAACAGCTAGAAACCCTAAGGCCAGTCTGTAGAACACATCCGAAGTCATTTGCATCTATGGAGAGGAGATATCATCTTCATCATCATAGCCACAGCTCCTCTCCCTCTCCAATATCCACTCCATAGTCATAGTCATTTACTTGTAATCTTGATCTCGTCACGCTTAGCGGTATTGTAAGATTATTTGTCATTTGTCTTAGACTTTACAATACAATGACTATGATTGTTGATCTAATCATGTGTGAACAGTTCTCATGGGATGAGGTGTAGCCTTGCAGCAATATGTGCAATTTCTAACCCCATAGGATACTGAGTTATGATTGAATGTTAGATATATCCTTTTATATTCTTGTCTTTTGCCTTGACCTAAGGAATTTTCAGTTACCCAAGACCCCGAGGATCGATCCGGGTATTAAGGTGAGATGAGTGGTGATCGGCTTCTACGCATGAAATCTGAAGGGTTTCGCAGCTTTGTAAATCAAAAAAAATCTATGGATGCGAAAGGGGAAGCCAAGATCTAATCTAGGAGATGCAAACAACGAGGGGGGATAGATGAGATCTTCATACCCTTGAAGAAATCGCACAGCGGAACGTTCAACGGAACGTGGTTGATGTAGTCGTACTAGCCTTCTCCTCCTCGCGATCCGATCCGATCCAACGCCGCAAGTGGCGACGCCTCCGAGAGATGCACACGTACGGCACCTCGACGTCTCCTCCTTCCTCGGTCCAGTAAGTGGGGTGGATAGACATATTGGATCTACAACACGATGGCGTGGTGCAAAGGTGGAGAGTTTCTGCGGCAGGGCTTCGCCTACGCGCAGTCGGGAGAGAGAGAGAGAGGAGGGCAGCAGGTAGGCGGCTAGGGTTTGAGGAGGTGTGGGGGGGAGGGTGCGCCCCTGCCCTCTTTATATAGAGGGCTGTACGGCTTCCCTTGCCCCTCCTCCAAACCCTAGGGCAGGCCACATGGGAGGAATGGGGGGCAAGTTCCCCCCCCCCCCTTCTAGAAGCTCTCCCTAGGGTTTCCCCTAGGGCTTGGCAGGCTGGGCCTATGGGGCCTTGTGCCCCTGGCCCAATGCGGCTAGGGCACTCCCTCGTAGGCCCACGCCCCCTCCCGACAAGTGGGGCCACGTTGGTCCCACTCCGGAAACTTCTAGAACCTTTCGGTACAATACCGAACAATCTGAAACAATTCCGAAATCCAAAAACTGCTTTCCCTTATATGAATCTTATTCTCCGGACCATTCCGAAACCTCTCGTGATGTCCTGGATCTCATCTGAGACTCCGAACAAAAACTCATAAACCAATTATCCATTCTATCCTAGCGTCTAGATACGTTAAGTGTGTGACCCTACGGGTTCGAGAATATACAGACATGATCTTCAATCAATAATCAACAGCAGGGTCTGGAAACCCATATTGACTCCCACATATTCATCGATGATCATATCGGATGAACCACGATGCCAGGATTCAATTAATCCCATATATATATTCCCTTCGTCACGCGATACTTTACTTGCCCGAGATTCGATCGTCAGCATCGGCATACCTAGTTCAATCTCGTTCACAGCAAGTACTTTACTCGTTCCGTAATCCGATATCACTTTGTGGTTAACTCCTTAACCACGTGCTTGCAAGCGGTGTTGATATCGATTACCGAGTGGGCCCGAAGTATATCTCTTCGACTTGGGAGGGACAAATCCCATCTCGATACATACAACCCAACAAGTACTTTCCGATCACCTGAGAGACACCTTTATGATCACCCTCTCATAGGATGACGTTTGATGACCTCAAAGCTTTCTTCCGATACCAGGGAGTTGCATTATCTCATGGTCTAAGGAATATAATATTTGACATAAGAAAAGTTTTGCAAAGATAAACACGATGACACGATCTAATTGCTCTGCTTAATTTGGGTCTGTCCATCGTATCATTCTCCCAATGACATGATCTCATTATTAATTGATAACTCATGTCTATGGTTAGGAAACCTTAACCATCATTAATCAATGAGCTAGTCCATAGAGGCGTACTAGGGACACGGTGTTGTTCATAAACCACACAAGTATCAAAGTTTCCGCTTAATATAATTCTAGCATGGAATATAAACTTTATCATGAACAAGAATTATAATAATAACATCTTTATTATTGCCTCTAGGGCATAATTCCAACAAAATCTACTGATAGCAAGGGGAGTACATTAGTTGTTTAGAGATCCATTTGAGAGTAATGGTAACGTTATTGATCATAAAGTTTTGGTCTATTTTACTTAATAATTGTGTGAACCCGTACGATGGTGGTGTAGCGGTTGGACAAAAGTATATAGTAGGCTAGCTGGCAAACACTGTCGTAATTACGGACGTATCTCCCACAATCTGCATCGGTATTAGATCAAAACCCATGAACGAGATAATTAAGTTTATCTTTATCCCTAACATATGTGCAAATCCTTAGTCATGTCATATCTCCATCCATTGATACAAACCACAAAAAGTAAACATGTAGGTTCTGGTAAGCAAAAATACTACGAGTTTTTAGGGTCTTGTTTAAAGTAATCTTACACCAAACGAAGGCTTCCTAAGGATTCGATAAACCAAGGTCTACTAGGGAAAAAGAAGCTATACTACAATCCGTAATCCGGATCAAACGTATCAGCGGGTTACTATGTGCATCAAGGTACCGCTAGTAATCATTTTGCTGGAATGTGTTCCGGACATATCGCATATATCCGAACCCACACGGTCACACTTAAGAGTTCAATGGCACTTAGAACGTGAGTGTGATTTGTAGATGAAGTAATTTTGAAAGGATGTTTCGGAAAGTCTTGGAATAATATGGAAGTCTCAGGAGTATCACCGATAGTATACGGAATGGTTTCATACATTATAAGAGAGGTGTCTGAATGATATAGGGATGATATAGAATAAATTCGGATTTTTCCACAATTAGGAAAGTCATTTATATTTTATTATGAATAAAATACCTAGTGGGAACCATGGACCGGAGGGGCTACATGGCCCACTAGGGCCGCGCGAGGGAGAAAGGGGAACCTTGTGCGACTAGGCCAGGGCCTCCCCTTGGCCGGTGGGTTGAGGAGGGAGGAGGAGTCATATGAGGACTCGAACTCCTTCCCTAGGTCTATTTTGGAGAGGAGAGAGCGGAATCCTCACAAGACTCCGATTCCTACTCCTAACCTTGCTAGAAGGGGGAGGAATTGACCTATATAAAGAGGGGCAAGGGCAAGGGCAAGGACACACAAGTTTGATGTTGCCCGCCCCAAGCCGCTGTTCTAGGCCTCTGCCCGCTACCGGACACCTTCAGAGTCGCCTCGCCGATCTCCTTCTCCTCGTGTCGTCGTCATCGTCTTCGCGTGGAGATGTTCATCAACATCCCTGGAGTGCTGGCCAAGTTCTACCTCCGTTTAGATCTAATTTAGACGGTACTACGGAAGCCCTACCGGATCTTCATCGATACATTCCTGCCATGCATGTGTGCTTGATCACAAGTCGATCAGTTCTATTGATCTTGTATGTGTGGATACTGGTGGAGATGCGACATGTAGAGCACTTGATCATGGAGCCGTTCATGGAATAATACATCTCCTCGTGACTTGATAAGTCTCGTTACGGGTATTGATGATTGTCTTCATCAACCTTGTCATCGACAAACTTCCGCTAGTTCGATCTTTGAGGGTATGTTCCGTTGCCTTCCTATCCACATAACTTGATCCGGTCTATGGGCTAGAATTTTTTGTTTTGCGTAGCATATTTCCCAACAGTATAGTCACGACATACATAACATTGCCAAACACCCAACAAATTTTCCAAGCCAATACATGGGTATCATGTATGCTTTTTCTTTGACACATGCTTCCCAAATTAATTAAAGAGACACACATTAATCACACGGGACATTATTTGAACCACATGATTCCATTGAGCTCTGATGTGTTGACTAATCGTGTCGTCGTGTGGAATATTAGTACGCCATTGGGGGATCCTCGTGGCGGGGAGAGAAAGGGGTGCAAGACACATGGTGTCCAGGACGGTAACACCTGGTTTACCCAGTTGTAGTGGCCGGATTCTACGTCCTTCTATCAGTCATTATAAGACGATAAGCCGTTAGAGTTAGAACGACTAAGGAATGGAGAATGAGTATGATAATGTCCCTGTCTTGAGGTAGCCTCTAGTCCGTCTTATATAGACATCTAGACTAGGGTTATACAGAGAATCCTATCTGTCTATACTACAGATTACAAGATGAAAGGTTCATATGACATTGTACACTTCAAGCCTTCTATCATCTGTACACTTCAAGCCTTCTATAATCTAGGCTAGAGTCGACATCTCATTTGGTCCCTCGTATAGTCGGATGAATCTTCGTCTTCTCTCGTTAACTGGGCTGCCCGGTGAGCCTACAACTCTACCACCGGTGGGCCATCCTGGTTTCCGAGTCTTGATCCATGTCGAAGGTATAACACGGAAAATATATTCCCAACAGTAGTAGCCCCAAGAACTCTCCAAGATCTTTAGTCGGATTATCGATGCCTTGAGTCAGAATCCGTCTCTAGTCGTCTATTATATTCGAAAGGACAATCGTTGAAGGGTTCATGAAAATAATCAACAAACTTTATCCGACACAGGTGAATCGAATAATCTCTAGCATTTACTTTCACTCACGCTCATGTAGGCTGAGGCTGAGGCGGAAATATTTTCCATTCAATTGAAATAGCCCGATTTCAAATTTCTTCGCCACATCTTCTATCTTCATGTTTATGTCACCTGAGAGACATTTCCATCGGTCAGAGCACAATGTCATTTATGGGACCCACGACCGACGAAAATCGAGGAATCACGGTTAATACACGCATGATTAGAGGAGGTGGATGGTGCATGTAAGCGTGGGCCAAAATCACGGTGCACCTTCTCCACGCGTGGTAGAAATCGTGCGGGTTCACACCCATGTTCGCACTAATCTTGGTGCAGTATCTAATCTTACTTCTGTGCCACACTCCTTCCTCTTCCTCGCGTCCCCATCTCTCTGAACTCTAATCTTACTTCTTTCCACATAAATGGACGCTTCTTCCTCCACACCGCACTCCTTCCTAAAGCTTGCGTATGTTCGATTGGTTGGTGATGTGGCCGGCGACGCCTTTTGTGGGTAGCTCGTGTGCAGTGGTGCTCTTGCTTGTGTTGCACATCCATGCTCTAGGACGAGTTGCTCCACCTGCCGAAGGTATGGCGCCCCTCGTACCAGGGCAAGAAGGCAAGGGCCTTCTTTTAAATTCGGAGGTGGATATGGACGACACATCATTGATGAAGTGCCAGGAGTTGACGAAAGCAGGATATTTCTCTGGTGGCGGGTCTATCTTCACGGCATCCTCTCCTTTCTTCTTATCATGCTGATTGTTGATGGCCTCGAAGCCCAAGCTGTATTTTCTATTCATCCTTTGTTTGCTTGAACTGATCTTTAGGTATTTCGATATTATTAATTTAACACAGGGCTACGGTCTCTAGTTAAAAAAAGAATTCTATACATGAAGGAAGCCTAAGCTCTGGCATCGCACACATGGCGTTCCGCTGAACCGCGGGGATAACAAGTGTAGGTAGAGAAGAGCTCAGCTAAAAAATTCTCACACAAATCCATTAAGAACTACTTATACTTCCTCCATCTCAAAATCGATGTCCATCTAAATTTAGACAAATTTAGGACATTTATTTTGAGACAGAAGGGTACTAAAAACCACACAGGGCGTTTTGATCAGCGGAAGATTGACAAAACACGAGCATGGAAAAAAAAGTCGGTGTCTACACCAAACGTGGGAAGACGACCAATGAGGGGAATCGACAGGGAGATCCAGCGGTGGGTGGGAAGACGACCAGGACAAGGACCAGCGGCGTTGGCAAGAGTTTGCTCTTGTGGGCTCAATCCGCTGACTGAAACGGACCCAATATACCAACTAGGCTGCCAGCCCATTCAGAAAACCATGGAGCTACACCAAACGTTTAGTGCTCTGACCCGGAAGCTGGAAGCTGGCATACGGAGCAGGATCCAGGGATTTTAAGAAGCTGGACTGTTTCAGAACACGCCCGTATTGGCGCATTTTCCATCCCAAGTGGAGTATACGTACATACTTTTACACGTATGTAATAATCCTATAAGTTCCCGGCACAAAGTATCATTTACCATGGTCAGGTATCCCCTACATGCCGGCTGAAGAGAGAAATCTCACTCCGTTGCAAAAGCTCTGGCTCGAACTCGATCGTAGTCTGCAGCTCTGCGCTATACAGTACATTGCCAGAAAGAATGGATACATGGCCACGTAGCTGCTCACGCACGTCCATCGGTTCCAGTCGTGTTCTTCTTCTGAACATTCTGTTCCTCTACCACTACGCACTGCTTCGGCCGGAAGTTCTCCTCCGACAGCAGCGACGCCATGAGGCTCCGCAGCCGCTCGGCGCCGGGGCCAGGCCGCAGGTACGCGGCGTTCCCGACAGCCTTGCACGGATCCTCTTCGCCGGCGCTGCCGCCTTCGTCGGTCCGGTTGTAGCCGCCCGCGTGCCGCCGCGCCTCCCCGCCGGCGCACCAGCCGCCGGGGGCGAGCAGGCCGGGGCCGCGCTGCAGGAGGTCGGCGTCGATCCTGTCGAGGACCGGGTCGTCGCGTCGGAACTTGCGCGCGAAGGGGGCGTCGCTGGCGAGCATGCCGTCCCAGTCGGCGAGGGTGAGCAGGTGCGGGTGCTGCATGGGCGGGTTGTCCCAGGCGATGTAGTGCAGGTCGCTGTTCACCGTGGTGTTCCGGAACTCGTCGGCGTTGCAGGCCACCGTGTGGAAGTAGCCCTCCGGGGAGGAGATGAAGTTGGCGTAGTACATGAGCACCGTGCGGGGCAGGTTGTCCCACCCCCAGATCAGGTACTCCACGAACGGCCTGGACAGCACCATCCACGCCGAGCCTGAAAAACGATCCCAAGCAGAGTACGTACCCTTAGTTAACTGAGAATTTCTTTTGTTCCTAGATCCCCAAAGCAAGGGGCATATCCGAATGCCATCATGCCAATGATTTTCCGATGCGTAATTTTTTTTGTGCGACTCAGTGTAGCTGTTTATCAAGCTGCCCATCTTGATTATTTTCTGCTGGAGTATCAGATGTGCAGCGCACCACGATTTGCTTGGCCACGTACGTGCTTAGCTAATGCGCAATCCCCAGATCAGACAATATTGTAAAGAAAAGAAATCGTAACCGAAATGAAGCTGGCTATTTTGGCCCTAGCTAGTACTCCGCGCGGGCTGAGGGGATCAAAGCCAGGGTAGGTGCCGTGTCAAGGTTGACACACACAGGCACAGCAGCGACGTACACTATATATAGTCTATAGTACAGCAATAATAACCAAATAAGTGCCGCTAGCTGCAGTTTGCTTATTAACTTGCTTGCCACACATGGTTCCTAAGCTAGGGACAAACGTGGCCTCCACACTCACAGGTATCAGATTATTTTTCTCTCAAAAAAAGTTATACTACTTATCATGATATTTTTCTTCTGCGGGACACAACTATCAGCTTACCGCCGAAGAGTTTGAAGGCGGTGGGCAGCTCCCGCTTCTGGGGTATCCAGAACAGATCCCCCTTCTTCTTCATGTAGAGCGCCGGGTCGATGATCACCGGCATCGCCCTCGCGAACCTGGACACCACACTCGATCAGTCGTCAGGCGCTATGAGCAGGGGGAAACGAGAGCCGTCCAACCAGCCAAACCGAGAGAAGGCGTATACGTACGCTTTCCAGCCGATGTCGCTGGTGTGATCCATGAAGTTGAGGTCGCGCGGGAGCTTCGAGAACACGTCCATCATGTCTGCAGCAATCAAACAAAATCACCCAACTCTATATTCACCAAGAAGCAGAAGCATCAACGCAGCCAAGCCGATCAAGCTGAAAGCAATCCCTGTTCGACGGACGTACGTACCGTCCTGGGTGACGAGCGGGTAGTCGGAGGCGGAGAGGTTGATGAACCAGTCCCAGTCAGCCCCACGTCCACGCCCCTCCCCCCACAGGAATGCGGCGGCGGCGTGGAGCGTGGTGGTGACCATGGTGGGGCCGCGGTAGGTGACGAGGTTGGCCTTCTCCACGACGCGCACGTTGCGGGCCGCGGCGAGGACCGGGTGCGCGGCCACGAAGGCCGCCAGCCCCGCGCGGTCCGAGTCGGGCGCCTCCGCGTCCAGGTGCAGGATGTAGTGGTTCCTGGGGTGGTACAGCGCGAGAAGGCACCGCCTTAGCATGCCGGCGTCGCCCGCCGAGCCCGAGATGAGGTACGCGAAGCGCGGGGGCGAGGGGGGAGCGGGCAAGCGGGGGCGGGCCTGGGCGGAGAGCGTTTCGTCGACGAAGAGCGGGGGCAGCTGGTCTTTCTTGGCGTGCGGGGTGGTGGCGGGGGAGATTTGCTGGGAGAGGAAGAGGGAGGCGGAGGGGAACGGGACCGGGGAGGCGGCGAGTAGGAACAGGGCGAAGAGTCCCCCAGCGAGGACGGAGAGCAGCCAGCGCAGGTCGATGGAGATGGCGCGAGGGGGAGGGGCGTGGTCCATGGCGGGCGAAGCAGGGGCGTGGTCGATCGGCTGGGGAGGAGAGGAGAGAAGGCGGGAGAGTCGTCTTTATATATATTGTATAGGAGCGACGTGGAACGGTCGTGGACTGGGAGAGGGAGCGAGGGAGAGAGCACGATCGAAGACGAAGCCAATCATGCATGGCGGGAAAAATTAATCTTATCGCAGAACAAGGATTAACGGAGTAGAGTTATGTACGAACGTCCAGGTTCTGGTGGCTGCAAGAAATGCGAACGTGTTGGAGATGGACAATAATGGGGGTGGGGGGAACAGAACAGAACAGAACAGAACAGAACAGAACACAACCAACCAACGTGCGTCCCAATCCGCGCGCAGGATGCTGGAGCGAATAAGGCGCCGCCAATAATCTGAGCCACGGCGCGTCGTCATGCCCGCCATGCATCACGTCGCCGGCCGATCGACGGATCGATCGAGCTGAGGACAAACGCGTGCTGTGTACCCTTCTGGTGTCCTACTACACACTGAAATGATAAGACTAGAGTCTACGGTTCCAGAACTTCCCGTTGGTTGCCACGGCCCTCACGGAGCCCGCTAGGACGAACATGCGCGTACATGTACACTACCCGCCGAAGTCTCTACAGCCTCACCACATCTCTAACCGATCCTTAAAAGTTTTAGAGAAGCTCCTAAAACACTCTTCTAAAGAAAAACGATTTCTAATCGAATCTCTGTATCTAGGAGTAAAACTGTTTTTTTTTCCTTATTTGAAATACAATAGGTCCATACATACACATATATTATCATATATTAGTAGTCAATACATACCGATACAACTAATAGATACCGATACAATCCGATACGTAGAGAATACATACCCCTCTAACCGATATAAACCAAAGTGTTCGAATTATGCATTAGAACGCACAACAAGAATGTGCCATCTAGTTTTTAAGATCGGTGAAAGCGATCTACCCTCTCCTTTTGTCTTTTCACTGAAATTCTCATGAATTTTCTCCCAAATATGTTGTAATGGTGACACTCTCTTTGTATAATGCATCATCAATAAGACCTCGATGGTTCCATGCAAAATACAACTCGCTGTCTTCGTTCTCGGTCCATGTAGAATTTTTTTTATTTCATTTGTAACAAAACTCGAGTAAGTCACAACTGTTGCTTCTACTTTATTTTACATAAAGAAAAAGAGGAAAAATCACTTTTTTCCCCCAAATGCGTTGGTTGCGTCCGGCGATGCCGGCGGTCCATCTTCGGCTGAAGCTCCACGGAGACCAGCCCTGCATCCTCCAACTCCGGCCAGAGATCCCACGCGCAGACCAATCCCATTGTGGGCGGCGGTGCCAATCCCAGGCCACGCGGATCTGCGGTGGGTGAGGAGAAGGGGGCGAGCTTCGATGCGATATCAGTGGTGGCTGGCCTTCGAAAGCAGGCGGAGGGTTGTCGTGGTCAACATAGGCGACGCCGGCTTTGCGTTGCGATGAATCAACCCCGACGAAGGCCGATTTGGAATAAATCGGGACGGCGGCCGGCGAAATCTCGATCTCCTAGTCGCTTCTAACGACGGAGAGGTGGGATGGAGGGCGGCGCAGGTTCCGGGTGGCGACGGCGGGGTATGGTGGTCACCGGCAATGATGCCGGCATGAATGGGTGCGGTGGGGGAGGAAGCGGGAGTTTTTCTCTAAAGTGACGCCGGGCTCCTAAATTTACTCCTCCACGGCCGGTTTTACTCCTCCGGCTCCTAAAATTTCACTCCTCTTCCTCTAATCATTTATCGAGAATCTTAGAGATGCCCTCACACGGGCTAGCTAGCACGTATCCCCTCCACTACCACTCCATCCCGGCCCCAAGGCTAAAACTTGGTCCAATTATGTTGTTTCTTGCTCCGCCCACCTCACCTGGTTCGTTGGTAGTGCGTTGACGAAATCGGATGTGATCGATCGAGCAGGGACCGGCCAAGAGAGATCGGATTCTTCTTCTAAATAATCTCCGGTGCCTACAAATGATTAACCAGCTCCTCTATTTTGGGCTGTGGACGCGCGCCTCCGCACGATTCGCTGGAGGATCAAGATCACGGGCAACCGACTTTTGGTTGTTGAACCATCCGTTTCCAGGGCGGAATTAAGACGAGAGCTTCCTCCCGTCTTTTCTGAACCGTTGCCGGGTCCGATGAGCAGGGCGGGAATTTATGGGAGGATCAATGATGGTGACGGCGTACCAGAAGCACTGCTCTGCTTAACAGTCCACGGGACAGACACACATCCAAAGTTTCTCAGTCACGATTTAAGTTTGGGACGGCAACCATGAATCTACTACTACTACGGAGTACTAGCACCTACTCCCTCCGTTTAGAAATATAAGATGTTTTAAGTTTGTGAATAAGATGTATCTAGACACCTTTTAGTGTATAGGTATCTAGACACTAAAAGGTGTCTAGATACATCTTATTCACAAATCTAAATCATCTTATATTTCCAAACGGAAGGAGTACTAAGGTTTGAGCCAAGGAATTCGACGCTTTCCGGAAAACAGAGTTTCAGTGAAGGGAATTCGACTCGAGACTTCCCCCCAGACACAGGGTTTCGGTCGAAGAACAGAGTCCAGAAACACTGAAGCTTGGCGGTCGACGTCGACAGACACGTCCCAGTTTACGGTCACGATTTAAGGTAGTAGTAGAGAAATATCACGCCCTATCTATGTGTCCCACCATGCTGTGCGCACACCCACGGGAACTAGGAGCCAGTTTATTACACACACCGTTAACTATATATCTGTTTTTTGTTTAACACTATTACTAGTTATATTTCAACGACAACTAATGTGTAACGGATGGATTAAAAGGGATCATCATCCGGTTGGAATTTCGCAAAAGAAAAACAAAAAAAAACAGTGAAACCTGACCGAGAGCAGGTCTTGGGTTTGCAGGCACGCCTCGACGTGTGCAGAAGGTTTTCTGGCCAAAAGACATGCTGTACAAGCTCCTGAGCTGCCTCGACAACAAGCTAACGTTTTGCCCAAAAGGTGCCATCAGAAGACGGCGACGGCTGCAAAATGCAAAGCCGGAGGCTAAACTGACACCCAGCCCCGGGAGACAAAGGCAGGCTTCAGGGTTGAAGCATGCATCTACCTGTACTAAGGTTTATAAAAAAGCAACGGAGTTTCAGTTCAGGATTTCAAGATTTTACCACTGTGTAAATTTATAAGAGAAGATGAAACTACCACAGACTCAGCACCATGTGTGCGCACAGCCAGGAAAGATTGTTTACAAGGTTCGCAAGCAAAAAAACTTTGGGGTTCCACAGGCGGCCTTAATAAGCCACAAAAAGTTTGAAAGTCAAGCATCACACAGCAGCCGATTGCTACCCTCCAATTACTAGGAGAAAATCCCTCATGCATCATGCTACGTTCCAGTTACCAACAAGAAAAATCTAGTAAGTACAAACCAATCTAGTACTATTTTTACACATTAATTCAGAGCTCAAATGTACAATGCATATACAACAAGCGCCAACGCTACCGCCACGGACTTCCCTACCCGCGTCACCGATGCCAACGACGAAGGGCCAGAAGGCGTATCCGTTCCGTTATCGGTCGCCGGCTTCTCCGTGGGGCAGGTGTAGCCGCACAGGCTAGGGCGGACGACCCGGTACACGCCCTTGCTCGACAGAACGAAGACGTCCTTGCTGTTGTCCTCGCCGAAGGAGAAGACGTAGCCCAGGGAGGGGACGGTGCCTACGCCTGCGGATTCGCAGGGTATCGGGGAGTTCCTGGAGCAGCTGAACGGCGTCAGGGTGGAGGTGTAGTTCCCGCTGCTCTGTGGGGTCTCGGCACCGGTCCACATCGCCGTTGCGTATAGGTCGGCGTACATGTACCTGAAAAATCATGTGTGGGGGATGGTAAAGCTTGTAAGGTTAGATGCAGTGAGTTGACACTAGGAAGAAAGGCATGGATTCCCTGGCGAAGTGGAGATTGAAGAACAATGCTAACAGTGCAAAAGCCATACTTTTACTTGTTAACAGTTGCTAAAGGAAAGCATGGAATAAGTTGTGTATCATTCTAGATCTAGGTTCCTCCAAAACAAGGAAATGTAATAGGAAGTTCCTGACAAGGCAAAAACTGTATACCTCCCATATAAGCAGGGATCTGCAGACCCTCGGTAGACATATCCACCTGTAATAGACGCAGACCCGACGTTCTTGTTCACGGCAGAATGGTTGTAACCCATGACAGGGAAGATGGCATTTATGGAACTAAGTGATGTATTCCCTCCAGGAGTCCATTCTGGATGATAGATATATGGGCCCTCGTATGCACGCAATCCGTAGTTTCCACCCTTGGAGATCAAATCTACCTCTTCGTATACATCCTGCGGATATGCCGTAAAAAGTCAATGAAGTTAGATGGACGGACCAAAATGCATGGTTACAATCAAGGTCAACCTAGGAACTTATGGTTTGTACAGAATTATTGAGAAGGAGAATATCTTAAGGAAATAAATCAAAATGATTACTGCGCTGAACAAGGAACACTAATTACTAATAAAGATTTCAAGGGCTAAGCCTGAAAAGAGAAACTGGAGTTTATTGAGCTATGTATCCGATACTCATGAAAAAATTCAGTCAAAGCTCTGGAGATACTGAATGCAATATAAACTCAAATAATACAAATTCATGACCATTTCATCTCCTATAGTTAACCAGATTCACTTTAGCTTCCATGCTATACTAATCAATGAAGACTGAGCAACAAGCCAACAAGCTTGCTGCCCATAGTTTTGAAAATATACCTGCCCAACATCTGCACAGTAGAAATAGGAAGGCCTCTCAGAATCAAAACTGCATCTCCATGGGTTTCTAAAACCCAAGGCCCAAATCTCTGGTTGTAAGTCCGTATCTTGAGCAAAAGGATTGTCCTTTGGAATTGAATAGTTACCCCACAAGCTATGGTTACTGATTTGCTTCTGGCCTGAAAACGAAACATTAGATGGATTTGAGAGCAAACATATACCAAAGTTAAAATTTTGGAGAGGGCGTTAACTGCCTATGCTACAGTTTTATTTTTCTATAAAATCTCTATAACGTCAGTATTCATCCAATAAAATAACTTGACCTGACATCTCAAAACAATTTGATCAGTTTCCAGAGAAGGAAATGTTGTTCCATCAGTGTTAAGTTGACATTATCACCTGGGCATACATCAAATTATCAAGTAAATCTCTTCATTCAGATGTTAGCAGATAAGACATCATTAGCATTGTCAGATTTTGTACAAGGAACAACACAAAATTAGAATAGATGGATATTCAAAAGAATGCAAATATGACAGCAACAGAAATAAGGTCCGTATTGCTAGTACCAACTTACTTTGCACATCGTCAATGTCAAGCCTCATTACTTTTCCCAGAAGTGATTTCTTGTTCTGAGAGAAATTGAAAGGGTCACCTTTGTTTCCACCATCCCCCATCATATAGTACAGATACCCATCTGTGGGTCCAAAAAGAATTTGTCCTGCATGGTGAGCTGTATACGGAAGCCCCATTGTAAATATCCTGCTAACCTCCGATGGATTAGCAGATGTTGTCTACAAAAGAAAGAAATAATAAGAATGATATTCAAATGTTAACTCTATGCTATTTTTTCATTCATTTGAGAGACGCTGCATTGTGTCACTGGGGGTATGAGAAAATACCAACAATGAAATTAGGAGTAAGCAAAGAACAACGATATCAAGATCTGTGCTGAACTGGATCCAAATTCATACCGCGGAAACATTTGACGAGGAGCCTTTTGCAGAATACTCTGAAACAACAACTTGGTACTGGCATGGCTGAGCACCATTATCGGTGCCGAGCTTTGAAGGATCGCAGTCAACATCGGAGTTACATGAACATCTACCAGCACAGCTAGGTGACTGGGTTCTATCACAGTTATAGGAAACAAAGAAGCGCCCATTGGTAGCAAACTTCGGATGAAACGCTATACCCATGAGCCCAAACTCGGAATCCAAATGCACTTCGTCAGTTAGATCAAGGAACGGGCTCGCCTCATCAAACTGTAGAGTGCCTCCAGAACCTTGTTCTGGGACATTCGCCAACCATATCTTCCCAGCCTGGTTAGACAAGAAAACTCTGTTGGATCCATCAGGGTGAGGGGCCATGTTCAGATATGACCCGTTGCCGATTCTCTCAAGGCATACCCCTTTAGGCGAGGGTGATGGTTCAGTAGTGTTAAACGAAACTGCATCTCCATTGAAGCATACTGACTGGTCATCAGACGAGCCACCAAATGATGTGCAGAAGTTATTTTCTGATTGCCAGACATCGGTAAGCTTTGACGATGAACTAGGTAGTTTTGCGCTTCCTTGCAAGGAAGGTTGGAAGGGGGAGTTCAGTACTGCCACATCTTTGCAGGTTTCCCAGACTTGTTTGCAGTAGTCTTGTGTGGAATCTTTTGATTGAGCGGAACTTCCTGAAGAGGTATTGTTGCACAGAAGAGGAACCATCCGAATGTCTGAGCTTGAGTTGAACAACTCAGCCGAAAACGGACTACATTTCTGGAAATGAGACAAAAGTTGTTAGTATGGGTTTAAGCACGTTCGGAGCTGTTCTATAACAGTTTTGGTTTTTTTTTCTATACAGTGGTCAAGCCAAAGAAAATCGACTAGCACAAATTGTAGTAGAACAGCTTATACCATGAATCAGAGGTGTATTTTCTTCAATCTGACAAATTCAATTAAAAAGTTATCTTTCCGTCTCTGAATGATGGTGATAACATATGTAAAGTACTCCGTATACAGTCAAAAAGTAGTATGAAATTAGCATGGCATGAGATTTAGCTACCCCCTTTCAAGCTGCCCAGATACACATGTTCCTGCTGGGCGAAAGCCCTTTGTGAAAAATCCAAGAATCCCCGTTCAGGAAGAAGGTCGAACAGGTAGGGTGCATCCCAGTCCCAGTGAACAAACGTGTTGGTTGGAATGACAACAGGTCTTGTCCTGTTTTACTCGTCGTCGCTCTCTGCACACTAAACGGAGGCAGCATGGCAAGATGATAAACAAGCCTTACCGCGCATAGGACGGACTTGAGGACGGCGGCGCACGCGGCGTCGGAGACGTTCATGGCCTGGAACTGCTTCTTGAGCGCGGCGTCGGCGGCGGCGTCGCAGCAGCTGCTCCCGCTATATGGGCAGAAGAACCCCAGCGTCCCGTTCAGCGTCACGGGCGCCCCTGCAAATCAAACAGCAGATGAATAAACCCTGCAACCGCGAGGCGCAGACAGCGCCGACGAATGATCCGAGACAAAACAAAACGAGAGAAAGGGAAAAAAGATCACTCACTCGAGTCTGTGCACAGCGGCAGCGCGTGGAGGAGCTGCCACGAGAGGCAGCGGACGAAGACGAGGAGAAGGAGCGAGCGTGGCGGCCTCCCCATCGTGGCACGCTGTCCGGCTGTTCGTGGCTGTGGGTCTCGCGGGGCGCGGGCATGGTTGCGCAGGGGCGGGTGGGATTTATCGGGGGATCGGATCGATGGGGAAGTGTGGGAGGAGGAGGAGGAAGATGGCGGGCATGTGAGAGGGTTGACCGTTTGGGCTTTTAAAAATTGGCGATGGCGAGACATTTGTCTGCTCGTGACTCGTGAGGACGGACAGCTACAGCCTACAGGTGCTGCTGCCCGAGGAAGGAAGGAAGGAAGGAAGGAAGGAAGGAAGCTCGACTTGTTTAGCTAGACTAGACCCAGCAGCTTGATCATCACTGCTGTCACCGGGTGTCAGAGCGAGAGACAAGATCAGGGACGGACGGACTCGATCTCTTTGACTCCTCCGTGGAAGTGCTAGTGTCTCATCTGATAGGAGGATTCGTTTACTATTTCATTGCATTCGGCACGGCCGCACAGGGACATGGTGCTCCAGGGGACCCGACTACTGCCGCCTAGCGAGTATATGCATAAAACCACCACTTTTCTGCATAAATTTTAAAAAACCACCATGTTTCGTTCTAAATGTTTCGTTCTAATTACAAAAAACCACCACTCTACACCTAATATTTTACAATGTACACCAAATCAGCAGTTAAATGAGAATTGACACAAAATCTGATAACATGGCCCACCTGTCAGGATGACGTGGCACCAAATTGTCACGACGTCTGACTGAGCCGTTTTAGTAAATATAGGTCCTACATCTCACATATCACTCACAAAATATTTAAAATATCGAAATGAAATAAAAATGAATAAATGAAAGCTGAGAGCCAGCCACCCACGATGGGACCTCCTCCTCCGCCCGTCCACCCGCCGCCGCCGGGTGACCTCTAGCGCGCGGCGTCGAGCTCCGGCGAGGGACATGGCAGCATGGAGTGGGGAGGGCGAGCTCCGGTGAGGGACATGGCAGCACGGAGTGGGGCGGGCAAGCTCCGGCGAGGGACGGGGCAGCGCAAAGCAGGCCGCCATGGCTGATAGGTTGAGCTCGCCGTCGTTGAGCCCACCATGGCGCCTGTCTAGGAGCTTTAGATCTGCTCGTCGTTGCTCCAAGGGGATTTTTTATTTCTTAAATTGGAATGACACATGGGGCCCACTAACAGACATTACTTCCTGTCGTTATCTCAGTCCACGTCGGTCTCTTGGATGGATCCCACTGTCAGTTTCGGCATCAATTCGTGCTCAATTTTATATTAGTGCCCATTGCAAAAAAAATTGTTCGATGGAAATTTGTATCCAAGTTGCAGATTCAAGTCTCAGAATATTGCTGTACAAATACAGGTTCACTACGTACGTGCATGGACTCCTAAGTAATGGATCAATAATCCTGCATGTACACGAGCGTAGTATAGATGACGTGTGTCCAGATGTATATATACATCGATCGACCGGCCGGAGACGCGTCCATATAACCGACCTCTCCAGTCCTGCATGTACACGAGCCTAGTATAGATGACGTGTCCAGATGTATATATACATCGATCGACCGGCCGAAGACGCGTCCATATAACCGACCTCTCCAGGTATACGAGCCGTGCATGTCCAACCGATTGATCAGTGGGCAGCAGACCCGCAGGCAGACGTGGCGACGTTATTCAGAGAAGAGTTTGGTGCCAGATAATCTCAAGAAGTCCAATCATGAGTTAGCTTTGACGCGGACGGATCAGATGTTTCGCTAGCTATGTCACGGAGAGTTTCTAGAAGCACAAGAGGTAGAAACTTAAACGATGCCCAGGCTTATCGGGAGATAAGGCGTGCGGCGGACGATCTATTAAAGTCTTCCGTCAAAAATAAGTGGCGTGGGTTTCATTCGATGTATCTGCAAACGCTTTAATATAGGTACATTCAAATCTAGACAAACTCAAGTCACTTATTTTGGGACGGAGGGAGTAGTTCCGAAGATCACGGCCGCGCTCTTATCTCGTCTCCTGGGCCGCCGAAGGACGCGCAGTCGGGAAGCAGACGACTGAAGCGGAAGAACACGCAGAAAAGAGGACGCCGCCCGGGAGATCGCATCTGGCAGGTCAAGGAAAAGGAGGCAGAGCTAGCTCTCCTGATCGCATCTGGAAACGCACACACGCAAGGAGTCTGGAAACGCACACACGCAAGGAGATTGGTGGCATGGACAGCAAGGTCATCTTGCCCAACGGTGAGGCTCTTGTATGGTATTTTTCTCCTTGTTTTCCCCACAGGTAGCATGGTGAAAGTCTCGCCCGAGGATCACAGAGGCTGTAGCATGGTGAAAGTCTCGCCCGGGGATCACAGAGGCCGCCGCAGAGCTCAGCAGCGCGAGTCCGCCCGTCGATCCGACAGTAGCTCGTCGCCGCTATGGACGGAGCCGGGAAGCACGACGACATCATCTAGCTCGAGTCCCGCGCGCCGAACAGTACCATCGTCGTCGCCGTAGCGCGCCCACGAGCAGCCCATCACCGGTGCTAGCATACGCGCTGCCGGAGCGCGCCATGGAGCAGCCCATCGGCCGGTGCACTGTCCACACCATCAAGACGCCTTCCATCCGGACGGCCATCGGAAGCCGGGTCGCTAGCATGCATCCCGACTACATCACGCTCAGCTCAGCTCAACGGCGTACAGGTCCGACTCCAAGTGTAACCAGTCTGCCGGTCGGTGCGGCAGCAGCTCGTCGCCGCCATGGATGAAGACTGGTGCAACATGGACCAAAGCTCGGCTCGACGGCGTACAGGTCCAAGACGGTCGAGCGGACGGACACGGTTCGGACCAGCGTACAACTCAGGAGTACAGGTCCAAGATGGCTGGTCCTGGTGGTCTATGTGCAAGTGGAGCTATGGTCGCATGTCATATGCATGGATGCAGGGCCTAGTACGTGAGGGGTTTTCCCATGCAGAAGGACGCAGCGTACAGGTTCGGTGGGATCCATTGCCGCGGAGCACACGGCGCGCGAGATGAGGCCCTCGACAAACGACCACTTCGTGATCCCGTGAGACGGTGCCTTTGGTCACGCCGGCTGCCGTAAACTCGGCGCTGTGCCGAGACGAAGAAACCAACCACGCCGGCCATGCCGATATGCGTGACACCGGTCTCCTTACAAATTACTCTCGCGAGGCATACCCCTTGCACACCCCGACGAAGCCGCAAAGTCGTCAAGAAGTCCTAGCTGATCAGACCGCATCCATCTACATCAACAACTCTTCATCGCCGTTCAAGACCGACGAGGGCGCAACGGCGAGGGCGGGCGAGGCTGGAGCAAAGGCCACGCTTTTAGCGGCGCGTGTACCGACAGGACACGGGCTCTGCCGTTGCCCACACACACCACCACCATCACTATTTATGCAGGACGTGAAGCGAAGACGACAAAGACGACCACACGGCTTAATCGGAGGTGTCTCGCGGCGTAACCCGCGGGAGTAATTAACCGGGAGCCTTCCGAGGCCCCGGGAACCAGGAGATCGCACAATCGCCATTGTCAGGCTGGCCGCGCTAGTAGGCCACGGAGCGCAATATATGGGAATTGTATTTATGATCTCTAAGATTAATAAAATATTGTTCCCTTCTTTTGTTTTCTTTGTGTATTTGTTATACACTGGCACGCCCGCACTTTCCCTTTATCTTACCGTAACCCGGCGCGCATGAGAAAAACTACCGCTCCCGCATCGTACTCGCGGAGGCGTCCTTTTTCTCGTGTCAAACAAAATTAGGTATAGAGTGGTGGTTTTTTGCGATTAGAACGAAACGTGGTGGTTTTTCAAAATTAAAGCAGAAAAGTGGTGGTTTTATGCTATATACTCGAAGGATTCAGCCAAGTCCATCTTTTTGGCCCAAAATCGCAAAACAATACTCTAGTTATTTTGGGGTATTGTTTACACTTTTGCGCTATCCGCTAGAGATGCTCTAATTTAATCATTAATCCCGATTTCTTTGCCACTTGGTCTAAGGGACCAAGTTGGGTGTAATAGATTATGGGGACCAAGCTGAGAGGCAAATCAATCCTAAGGACATTTTTTGAGGAAATTTAGGCAAATCCAAATTATTTTCAAAAAATCTGTGCCGCATTCTGTTCTGTCCTCTTCTTTAGCACTTCCTCTGTATGACGTCTACATCGTCTTCGTCCGCTCCTGGCACCGCAGGCTGTCTCTGTACGGTACGTCTATAACTCAAGACAAGTTATATGGCGTCCTTCACAAAGTCTGAAGCCTCATGTGCAAATTAAGTTGAAAATAATGCATTTTTTCTTCTAATTTTCTATGACTACAACAACATTGCTGTGTAAAGTAAAAAAGATATCACCAGGCTGTGATTCAAACAGGTTCAAAAAGCAGGGTGAAGTAGTACATTCTTGGAACAGAAATGCAGGGAAACCAACAGAGATATAATTAAAGAATCACAAATTCACAATAAACCAATCATAGAACCCAACTAAACGATTCTTCTCCTCCTTATATGCCACCTGTTCAATCCAGTGGCACTAGCCCAACTCAAGAGAAATCTGTTGAAAAGTTCTGCATGGGAGGTCTATTGGTTTGTTTCAACTTATTAACCCAGAGTTGTTTGAGTGGCTAATAAAATGTACTGGTAGGAACATAGAAAAACAGTATACCAAAGGAAGGTCATCCATATTGCTCAGTGTCATCCAGAAAAAACGGACAGACCTTCATACCATGCGACCAAAGATGATATCAGAAGGCTACGGTACCAGCTGTCGTAAGCGAATATTGACTTATCGCTGAAATATTGCAAACGTATGATTATAGACACTTAAAGATGGACACAGTTAAGAAGTTCTAATGTGATAGCAGAAGATACAATGTATACCATCCAACAATTCAAACAAAATCAACCGGCACCAGCAGTTTCGGCCAGCTGAAGAAGAATGCACAAGTGTATGATATGCCTACACCTACTGCATCAGTCTATGTCTATGTCTATGTCTAACTGTCTACCACCAAACCCAGCAACGCTCTCATCATTAATAGGCAGCAGTCAAGCTCAAACTTCAACAAAGCGGAATCTGTCGATTTGAGCTCTAATCAGCGGGATCTTCTCCCTGGGAAGCCTGTCGACTTAAACTCACAGCAGAAGGAGCGCTCGGGTAGATGATGTCATAGTGATTACCCGTGTACAGCAAGGTCACACTCACAGCTCCAGGACCAGTGTACATATTATCTTGATCAGATCCTCCTCCATAGAGTCGCTCCAGTCTGAGGGTTACTCCAAGCGCTGTGGCTAAGGCCGTCATCATAAGATGGTCCGTAAACTCACGAGGTGGAGTGACGACCCGGAAGCACCACTGTTTGAAGAGCAGTGGGTCAGGTAAAATGAGTGACTGTGTATCCAAGAATGGATGCATTGGAAATTCAGCACGAGGTAATGTAAGGGAAGAGAAGAGGTGCTGATACTGACATCTTTCAGACTGTCAGATTCATTGAGCTCAGGAATAAGCACTTCATACTGGTCGCTGTGCGAGCATATATGGATAGCTACTAGTAATCTGAGGAAAACAAAAACTAAAACAACAAGATTTGTCAGAAACATGACTTATGATACTGAAGGAAAGATAAGTTCAAGGGTGTTTTCTCACTGTCATCCGTTGTATTGTAGGTGCTGAAGAACTCAAGAAGTTTCTCTTTACGGTAGCTAAAAAAGGCAGATATTATGTCAGTAAGATGGAATTGCAAAAGAACAAGCGAATCAAAAACCTGTTAGTTGATGCTATATTGTTCGACGTGTCTTGTCTCTTCCATTCCATTATTTTCTTTATCAGCTTCTTAAATGCCTGAAAGAAGCAGAGGCTCAATAATTCACATCTGATAATCATCACAGATCATAGGTTACAACAATAAGTTACAGAATATTGATTGACTGCAAGATATGTAAGAACACAGAACAGCACGTCTGAAAAGCCTCAGTCATTATGCACATACTGTAATATAGTAGTTGTGCAAGAAAATATTTGATAACAGAAGAGTTAGGTGGCTACACCATAAGAAGCAGCATGTGCGCATTGTTTGTGTTCAAACGAAACAAGCATACAGTTCTATTCTTCCCCTCTATAGTGTCTCATTGTTCCTTTGCAAGTAGGTTTCTCTTAAGGTTCATTGCTGTTAGAATTGGGTTGTTAAACTTCGAATTTGAGTTTATGCCAACGGTGTGTAAAACTGTGATGGCATGCCACTACTGTTAAGCAGATGTGCATCTCCTGCAAATGAAAAAACAGAGGTAGTGAGATGCCGGACCCAGCCTGAAGTTACTGCAACCTGAAAAGAGTAATCCCTTACAAGCCTGTTTATCTAGAAAAAAAACATGGAGAAGGTGAGAACATACTTTGTAGCTCCTGCGAAACTCAGAAGTCTCCCATCCAAGATTCTTATGTTCCGTAGACAGTCTTTTGACGGTATCAAGGAGACGATGTTCCTCATGTGTGTCCTGCCTATCAAGAACTTGCTCCTGTTGGACATTCACATAAAGAGATAGAATTAAATAACTAAAGAAACATCCTGTGTTAAGGAAAAGAGAGGAGGACAATTACAAGGTAGGAATATATGAAGCTCCGGTAGAAACACTCCCCATCTCCAAGCACCGGCCTAATTCTGGAAAAGGCACCAAGATTCAAAAGAATAGGCCACTCTTCGGTAGCACGATAACGATTACCGACTTCAGTGATAGGAAGTGTCTGCAACGAACACACAAATACAGGGATTCAAATTACACTGAGTAGAACATGAAAATAACATGTTTCAAATGTGATGGACATTTTGTTTTTATTCCAATTTTCAGGTTACCATTTGCTCTGAAAATGTATGAAACCACTAACATGTATAATTCTATTACTGATACTGATTAGATGTTTTCAAATAAGAAAAGAAGAAAATGTCTATTAACGCCTGACGAACTCAGCAACACTAAAAAGACAGTTCAGGTTCTATCAGACTTTCACAATAAGGAGTTTAGCATACAGTACAGTATTCCGCAAAGGAGAACATCATCCCTCTGAACAGTTGATTGTACAGGACCATGAATCCCAGTACCCTGTGATCTAGGATTTTGATCCTGATATATAGTGCACTTCTGTGTTGACCATTATGAAAGGAAAAATGGAGCCAAACCTGGTGATGCACATGTTCCCGTTCCCGATATAATTGGCTTCTTTCTCCATCAATCTATTCGACAAAAAAAAGGTTAGAATCCATATATCCTGCTAGACTTATAATTTTAAAGAATTATAAACTGAGGATCAAACATGTCAGAATAAGAAACCAGGGAATAAGAGATGTATGGAATTGATAAACAACAATATAATAGCACGACAACAAAAATTGTGCGTCCATTTTTATTTTTATTTTTTGCTTTTGCCAACTTTTTACATGAATTATATTTGAGGCTTCTGAGCTAGTTCCAGGTACCAATCAACCAAATGGTGAACTTCTCCACAAAAACTGCAGAGTAGGTGGTCAGCGATTTTATATATAAATGCCAATGGTTTACAGAAACTATGTGCAATTGTGCAACCTCAAACAAATGTGTAGATTAAATTTTCGATAACAGCATTTGTTTGGAAAGAAAGCTCATATTACCAAAATTCTGCAGTAATTAGGACATGACCTCACGATTTCCCCACATTTTACAGACTTGAAGAAATTCTGCAGTAATCAAAAGACTCCTAACTTTTTTCCAAGGTTCCTCCTCTTCTCTAGAACGCCACATCATCATTCCATAAACCAAGATTTCTTGCCTTGATTATAACGACTGGTCCCAAAACTAACTTGAAGAAACAGATATCAAGAACACCATAATCCCGATTCCACATTCCATACACAAATACGCTCCTGGCCCAAAAATTCCTCTTCTGAATGCAGAAATGCACAAACGAGCAAATAAATCACAAGCGAGCGAGCGAGCAAGCAAGAAAGACCAGATTCAGGCTATACCTTTTCCTTGCGGCTGAATAAGCTTTTACACTTGCGCCAGAGCCCCTTCTTGGGTTTCGACGATTTCACCTAGTCAAGAGAAACCAAGAAACGCTCAAGAACGCACTCCAAGAACTCCAAGAAACAGCTATTCGTCGCAAACACGAGATACGCGCCATCACCTGTTCCCCCACCGGTTTCTTCTTCTCCGCCTCTCGTACCAACTTTTCGAACACTTGCTTGCAGTCGAGGGTGTCGTCTCCGACTAGCGAGTCGCTGTCGGAGGAGGATGAGATGGAAGGGCTTCTTCCCTCGGATCTTGGAGGGGAAGGTGAGGCGGTCTTCTTGCCCTTCTGGTCGGCTGCCCCCGCCGCAGCGGAGCTCGATCCGTTGGTGCCGCGGCTTCCGCTCCCGGCCTGCTGAAGGACAAGCTCTTGGGGTCGGTCGACGGGCGCTGCAGGGGGAGGTGACGGCGAGGGTGCATCGGCGCCGTCTTCGGGTGCCACCGCGCTCGGGGGCGGGGCCCCATCGCCATCGGAGGGAGAAGTGGCGACGTTGGAGTTGTCGCGTTGCCCATGGACCGGTTCTTGGAAGTGGTCGTCTGGGTCTATTCCTGAACCGGATGCCATCACGGCGGGAGGGACTTGCGCATACAGCGGAAGGGACTTGCGTGGCAATTCCGCTAAAGCGAGGGGCGTGGAGAAGAAATGTGTGAGGGTTGCGAATAGAAAAGCTCGACAGTTATTTATAACGGTGGCACCACCGAGGCTGAGCTGTTAGCCTGAGAGCGCTATGGATCTCTGGGACCTGGCGGATTCAACGATGAGATGGATTCGGGGAAATATCCCAGGGCTTTTGAGGTGCTAGGCGTCGCCCCTAGGACATTTCTTCGCTCACGTGCTGACACGTGTTTCCAAAAGCCCTTCAATTCCGTTTTTCTATAAAATCTATATTTTTGCTATAAAATTTATTGTTTTTGCTACATGTAGTAAAAAGGTTCGCTTCAGATTTTTTTTAAAAAAAAGACTGTCTCCAGAGACCTCATAGGAGACTCTGTAGAAAATAAATATGTCAATGTAGCAAAAAAATTATGATAATATAGCAGAACCAAAATTGCACTCGCCGGAGACTCTACCGGAAGACCCCGAAGACATGGTTGCAAAAATTTTGGAAACACCAAACGCGTGTAGCAAAAAAGAACGTATATTGTAGCAACCCTGCCTTCGCCGAACATCTCGCCATACATCTTGTAGCAAAACTCAAAGGCACACTTGTAACACCGCCGTCGGCGGCATGTAGCAAAACCCGACAACACTTGTAGCATCGCCGCCGGCCGCACGTAGTAGAGCCGCCAAATCCATGTAGCAAACCTCGACGCCGTAGGTAGCAGTGACAATGGCAGTAGGTAGCAGCGTCAGTGGCCTTCCGTAGCAGCGTTAGTGGCCTTCGGTAGCAAGGACGGTGAGCTTCGTGTAGCTAGAGCGGCTGTGGAAACACCACCAACACAACTCATGCATCGACAACAACCGCCACCGGCGCGGTAGCACATCCCCGGACAAGGTCCTTGACCGACCGGGTAGTCGGGCAGTGCTGGAGACGGGATGTGGTGGGGAGGGAGGATGGCTGGTGGAGCTCCAGTCTGGCGACGCTTTGGTCGGAGCTGGTGCGGCAGAGCTCAAAGCTCCTCCATGGCATGCACGATTTGCGGTGGCGGCGGTGCGAGGACACGAGTTCCGGTGGTGGTTGGTAGGCGCTCCGAAAGCGGTTGGGTGGGCGCTCCGGCAGGCCTGGTCCGGTGGCGGCGCGGGTGTGTCCCTCCAAGAGCAAGTACAATAAGTTGATGTAAGCAGGATATAAGCAATTAAATAGTATATCTTAGTCTAGGCGAAGTACAGAGAAGAGGAGGGAGAAAATGAGTGGGTTCTTGGCTAAGAGTCAGCTGCAGCGCGTGCTCTTAGGCACCATATAAGAGTGAAAAGTGGGTCATGCTACTAATAAATTATTATAATTTATGATTATCTATTGTATAAGCTGGCTATTAGCTTAACTATAAGTGACATGGACATTTTTTATAGCCAATAATCGGTTATACTATTAGCCTTGCTCCAAGAGGGACAGCGTATGGAGAATTGAGGAAGGAGAGGTGCACGAGGAAGGACGGCCGCTCCACCTCGGTTTGGGAGAAGCAGGTATCATTTTTCTATGTTGAGTGCTCGTCGTGGCACGTCCTAGTAGCTGGCGTTGTAGACCCGATGCCATTGCAACGACATGAAATCAGACAAAGTAAGATGGGTCGGCACTCTATCTCTTCTCTGTCAGCCGACCAAGAGTTAAAATATGATTACCCAGCTAGAAGTTAGAGACTCCAGTTCAGAGATCTAAGCTTTTTTTGAGATTATTTCTCTAAGCTACTATTTTTTCTTTAAACCAGAGGTACATCTACCTAAAAGTAAAAAATACATCAAAGGTGCTCCAAACTGGTATAGTTTGCAAGGTTTGTAGATACAGCCATGGGATGTAATAAACTGAGGGTATATGGACAATTCCAAGCAAATGAATAACAACTCAATAAGGAATGTAAATACCCCTCTGATCCAAATTAGTTGTAGCAGATTCATTCAACCGAGACATTTAGGCAACATTCTGCCTAAAACTATGGTTGTTCAGATGGAACGGTAGGATTAACTGCGATTATACGCAAGCATAGAAATAATACAGTTTTACACCTTTTTTAATCTCATACAGATACCAATTACAATTTACAGCATCAATTCTCATATTTGTCTTTCATCTTACTTCTAAACACACCCAAATTAGAAGTCAAAAATACAACAATAGTAGCACCTACTGAAGCATTCAGCAATGTAACCATGGCACCCTTAGCACGAACAATGAGAAAGTAAGGTTTATCAACACCACCTGAGAAATTGAGCATATAACTTCAAATGTATTGTGCTAGTCCCTATCAGCCAAGAACAAAGTTGCATGGACGGCAACAACGGCGAGAGGGGTGCTGGGTGAAAATTACCTTCAGCGCCTCAAAGAATTCGACCCCTCTTACCACCAAGACCATAAATGTTGGTCCTCTCCCACATTCGTGGCATCGTCATCCTCGTCGTGCACCCCAGGGGCTTCTCCCCCTGACGTGGTCGCTCGCTTGGCCTCAGTCTCGCCCTTTGGCCACAGGTTGATATGTGAGTGGTAAGTGGAGCGAGCAGGGCTAGTTGGAAACTTGATGTCGGATAGGTATATGCAAAAAACGCATACCACAATGCTTGAAGCAGTATGCATAATGCCAAGAAAAATAGATTTTTACATCAATGCATAATGCCAGATATTTTTAACAATATGTCGCAAACACGAAAATAACCATAGTGGACATCAAGGCAAGGAAACACAAACCAAATTAAAGTTTTTACTTAGAGTTTTAGAAGTATCCATAGTGTTGGTCTAAAAATATAAATTCCATATAACAGAAAGTCCATAGATCAGAGTATAAATCTTTTATAAGAACTTAGAATAAAAATCGTAAAGCATGTCTACATTTTACCTTGCCTGCTTACGCTACCAGAATATTCCCGCAACCTGATCAACAATGCAGCAACTACTCACACTCCTCTTCCCCATCAGAGAGAAAAATGAAACATCTCATATGTGATTAGTTTAACCCCTATTTGACCTATATCAGGACCAAATCAAAATGCGGGAAAGTATATTACCAAGTAACAGAAGAAAATATGCAACTGAAATCAATGAATGGAAAAGGGAGTAGCCAGCCTTACCGAAAATTCCCATTCCATTTTCCATGAGCAAGAACAACACTTCTAAGCTACCACAGAAGCAACACTTGCGCACCTAGATGATTAAGGTATCGAGTTAAGAAATACATCTTCGGTCAAAATATACACATATCCGACGGAACTACACCATTATGTCCTTACACTACACACATCTAGAGTCAGAAGTTAGTCACAAATACAATGGAGAGTGCACCATCGTAGCTAGTCCAAGAAAATGCCTAATTCAGAGATCAAGCTAAAACAATAAAGGTATGCACATAACTCATAAAAACTGAGAAATAAATCTAGTAGCTAATTCAATCAAGCTCTTGGCATTCAGAGAAATATATCTTGCGTATTAAGATCGAACAACCCGACCAGTCGAGAAACCGGTGGATTTCAATGGAACCACATGAAAAGAAAAGCAAGAGTATAAGTAATTATTCAAAAAGCTCATTATGGTTCAATAATATAAGAAATTACCCCCAAAACTCAAGCACCATGACAGATAACATCTAGCTATAATAAAAAATTGGAAAAAGAATATAAAGCTCAACGCTTGTAATGCTTTCAAGCTTCCACCAACAAAAGTTTAATCGGGTTAGTCCATTAAAAACACTTATAAACCATGTAGCATGAGAAGATGATCTTTCAAACACAGAGGGAAACCAACAAAAACATATTCTAAGTCTGTTCATCCTTTAGAACTCTCAAATTATGCATGTGAAAGGGCATGTATGCCCCCATGTATGGTTTTGGTAATTAATGACAATCTCTATGGACTAATGTGTAAATTGAGTTTCACTTGTAGGTTTGTCCATTGGCATCGCTTGGGCCATGTGTTGGTCTCAAGGTTGGAAGATGAAGAAATGTCCAAGGGCTTTGTGCCCATTGGAATCATGAAGAAAGAAGGAGCTTGAAGGTCGATCAAGGCATGTGCAAAGAGTTGCATCAAGATGGATCAACCTCAAGTAGGGATGAAGAAGGGCGAGCTCAAGATGCGCCATCTCTAGAAGATCTCATGCTTGGAGCTTGCCATCCTCGTGCTCATGGAATGATGAAGACAAGTTCAAAGAAGAGGTTTCCCCATGGAGTATGGGGGAGCAATTTGCAAGTCTTCATCTTCATCAAGCAAGAGCATCCAAGAAAGGTGTTCCCACTATAGAAGAACAAGACGGTCTACATCAAGTTCAAGTGGGATGCTCAAGGCAAAGGTATGTTCTTGATAGGGATTTTCTTTTGCCGGTCTCGTATTGTTAGTTGGGAGACCGGGTTTAGGATAGATAGCCGTGCTATCAAGAGGGGATCTCAAGCGGGTGTGTCGTGTGCATCGTTCGGAGAGAGCTCAAACCTTTGCATTCATAGCATCATCTTTCTTGGTTGTTATTTGGTTCTTGTCCATGAGAGGATCTAGAGCTTGTGGTCACCATCATAACAAGCTCTAGTTCATCATCTAAGGATTTCACTTGCATATCTTATTGCGGTTTTTGATCTTGCGAGTTTTCCGGCTCCACACCTTGGGGGATACTTCACATATATATTCATGATATTTTCTCCCAAGGTGATATCCAATATTTCGAACAAAATTGGTTTCATCCCGTTTGGAGTTCGGATGGAAAAGTTATTACGTTTCTGGTTTTCTGGTTTCTGGAATTTCTCTGACCGGAAGTTCCGGCTTCCCACCGGAAGTTCCGCTCGGGCATCTTTGCCGTCAAAAGTTCCGGTGGAAGTTCCGGGTCTTGTTCCGCTCACGTTCAGTAACCTTCTGTTTTGAATATGTCTATTTAACGGAACTTCTGTCAGAACTTCCACCGGAAGTTTCGCTCCCACCGGAAGTTCCGGTGAACCGGCGGAAGTTCCGACCAGGAGTCGCTTTTTCAGTTTCTCGCTCCGCGGTTTTTGACCGTTGGTTGTGTGCCACCGGAACTTCCGGCCTCCCACAGGAAGTTCCGGCCAGGAGTCGCGAATGCCCATAACGGCCAGATCTGGGAGCCCTTTAAAAGGGGCTCCTCTTCCCCTTCGTGGGTACTAGCTTTTCTTCTTGGTTCTTGTCCTTCTCTCTCTCCTCCATTGTCAGCCTTGAAGAAGCTTTCCCTCTCCCTTTCCCCTCCTATGATTCTTGCATCTTTTGAGGGATTTGAGAGAGGAGATCTAGATCTGCAATCCCCCCAAGCTAAATTCCTTCTTTGTGAAGGAATCATTGGGATCTAGATCTTGGAGAGTTTTGTGTTCTCCTTTTGTGTTCTTCCTTCCTTATTCCCCCAATAGCTTTTGTAGTTTTGTTGGAATTTGGGAGAGAAGGACTTGCCCTTGCATTTGGTGCATAGGTTTGAGTTCTCCTCGGAGATTCGGCGAGTTCAAGCTCGTGAGCTTGTTTCTCTTGGGTTCCTTGGAACCCTAGACGGTTGTGTGGTTGGATTGTTGACCTTTTGTGGTCTTGTAGCCTTTTGTGGCGTTGTTGGCCTTTTGTGGCATTGTTGGCCTTTTGTGGCTTTGTTGTTGGGAGCCTCCAATTGAGTTGTGGAGTTAGCCCCAATCTTGTACGGGTTCGGTGACCGCCCTCAACCGTCCCATAGTGGCGCAAGTGCCCGCCTTTTGTGGTGCGCACTTGGGAGAATAGGGTGAGCCTTTTGTGGCGTCGGTGAGTTGCATGCTTCCGCATCCGGGGTGAGGCCTTGTGTGGCGTTGGGTGTGAAGGGTTTCGCAGCATAGTAAATCAAAAAAATTCTACGGATGCGAACGGGAAAGCCAAGATCTAATCTAGGAGATGCAAACAACGAGGGGGAATAGATGAGATCTTCATACCCTTGAATATTCAAGACAATGAACGTTCGACGGAACGTGGGTGATGTAGTCGTACTCGCTTCTCCTCCTCGCGATCCGATCCGATCTAACACCGCAAGTGGCGATGCCTCCGAGAGATGCACACGTGCGGCACCTCGACATCTCCTCCTTCCTCGGTCCAGCAAGTGGGGTGGAGAGATAGATTGGATCTACAACACGACGGCGTGGTGCAAGCGGTGGAGAGTTTCTACGACAGGGCTTCGCCTATGCGCAGTCGGGAGGGAGAGAGAGAGGAGGACAGCGGGGCGGCTAGGGATTGAGGAGGTGGTGTGGGGAGGGGTGCGCCCCCAGCCCTCTTTATATAGAGGGGTGGGCGGCCAGCCCTAGCCCCTCCCCCAAGCCCTAGGCCGGCGGCCAAGGAGGGAGGAGTGGGGGGCAAGTTTCCCCCCTCCCTTCTAGAAGCTCCCCTAGGGTTTCCTAGGTGTTTGGCCGGCTGGGCCCTATGGGGCCTTGTGCCCCTGGCCCAATGCAGCCAGGGCACTCCCTCATAGGCCCATGCCCCCTCCCGACAAGTGGGGCCACGTTGGTCCCACTCCGGAAGGTTCTAGAAGCTTTCGGTACAATGCCGATTAACCCGAAACAATTCCGAACTCCAAAATCTGCTTTGCCTTATATGAATCTTATTCTCCGGACCATTCCGAAACCTCTCGTGATGTCCTGGATCTCATCCGAGACTCCGAACAAAACTCATAAACCAATTATCCAATCTATCCTAGCATCGAGACACGTTAAGTGTGTGACCCTTCGGATTCGAGAATATGCAGACATGATCTTCTATCAATAATCAACATGGGTCCGAAACCCATATTGACTCCCACACATTCATAGATGATCATATCGGATGAACCACGATGCCAAGATTCAATCAATCCCATATATATATTCCTTCGTCTCATGATATTTTACTTGCCCGAGATTTGATCGCTTGTTGCCGTCATACCTAGTTCAATCTCGCTCACAGCAAGTACTTTACTCGTTCAGTAATCCGATATCACTTTGTGATTAACTCCTTAACCACATGCTTGCAAGCGGTGTTGGTATCGATTACCGAGTGGGCCCGAAGTATATCTCTCCAACTTGGGAGAGACAAATCCCATCTCGATACATACAACCCAACAGGTACTTTCCGATCACCTGAGAGACACCTTTATGATCACCCTCTCATAGGATGACATTTGATGACCTCAAAGCTTTCATCCGATACCAGGGAGTTGCATTATCTCATGGTCTAAGGAACACAATATATGACATAAGAAAAGCTTCGCAAAGACGAACACGATGACACGATCTAATTGCTCCGCTTAGTTTGGGTCTGTCCATCACATCATTCTCCCAATGATATGATCTCATTATTAATCGACAACTCATGTCTATGGTTAGGAAACCTTAACCATCATTAATCAATGAGCTAGTCCATAGAGGCGTACTAGGGACACGGTGTTGTTCACAAACCACACAAGTATTAAAAGTTTCCGCTTAATACAATTCTAGCATGGAATATAAACTTTATCATGAACAAGAATTATAATAATAACATCTTTATTATTGCCTCTAGGGCATAATTCCAACACTCTCCCACTTGAACTAGAGTCAATAATCTAGTTTACATCTGGCAACAATCTAACACCCATGGCACTAAGGTGCTGATCATGTTTTGCACGTGGAAGAGGTTTAGTCAATGGATCTGCGACATTCAGATCTGTATGTACTTTGCTAATCTTCAGATCTCCATCTACTATATAATCTCGGATTATATGAAACTTGCGGTTGATGTGCTTGGTCTTTGGATGATATCTTGGTTCCTTAGCCAATGCTATAGCGCCAGTGTTGTCACACAATATCTCCAGTGGGTCCAAGGCGCTTGGAACCACACCAAGCTCAGTGATGAAGTTCCTGATCGAAACTCCTTCACTTGACGCTTCTGCAGCAGCCATGTATTCCGCTTCTACTGTAGATCCCGCGATCACGCTTTGCTTGCAGCTTCTCCAACTCACAGCTCCTCCATTCAAAATATAAATGTATCCTGTCTGAGATTTAGAATCATCCTTGTCGGTGTCGAAACTAGCGTTGACGTAACCCTTTACGACGAGCTGTTCATCACCTCCGTAGACTAAGAACATTTCTTAGTCCTATTCAAGTACTTTAGGATGTTCTTCACGGCTGTCCAATGTTCCACTCCTGGATCACTTTGATATCTGCTCGTCAAACTAAGAGCATTGGACACATCCGGTCTTGTACACAACATGGCATACATGATAGAACCTATGGCCGGGGCATAAGGCACTTTGCTCATAGCTTCTCTATCATTTACCGTAGCTGGACACTGAGCCTTGCTCAATATCTTACCTGACAACATAGGCACTGAACCTTTCTTTGCCTTATCCATTCTGAACCTTTTCAGAACTTTGTCTAGGTATGTACTCTGGCTTAAAGCTATCAGGCGTCTTTGTCTATCTGTATAGATTTTGATGCCCAATATATAAGCAACTTCCCCTAGGTCTTTCATTGAAAAACATTTGTTCAAATAACTCTTCACATCGTTAAGCATGTCAATGTCATTTCCAATAATCAATATGTCATCCACATATAGTACCGTAAATGTCCTGAGCTCCCACTCACTTTCTTGTAGATACAAGCCAGTAGCTATTTGGAACAAATCCAAAGCTCTTGATCACTTGATCAAAACGAAGGTTCCAACTCCGAGATGCTTGCTTCAGTCCATAAATGGAACGCTGAAGTTTGCACACTTTATCAGCATCCTTAGGATCGACAAAAACTTCGGGTTGCATCATATACAACTCTTCATCAATGTTGCCATTGAGGAACGCAGTCTTGACATCCATCTGCTATATTTCATAATCATGAAACGCAGCAATTGCCAATAAAATCCGAATGGACTTAAACATCGCTACAGGAGAGAAAGTCTCATCATAGTCAACACCTTGAACTTGTCGAAAACCTTTCGCGACAAGCCGTGATTTATAGACAGTAACATTACCATCCGCGTCCGTTTTCTTCTTGAAAATCCATTTGCACTCAACGGCCTTTCGGTCGCTAGGAGGGTCCACCAAAGTCCATACTTGGTTTTCGCTCATGGATCCTAATTCGGATTTCATGGCCTCTAGCCATTTCTCAGAGTCTAGGCTCATCATTGCTTCCTCATAGTTCGCAGGTTCACTGTCGTCTACTATTAAGACAGTTAAGACAGGGTTGCTGCATTCACTCGGGAGGGCACGCGACCTTGTCGACTGCGACGTTCAAGAGGAGCATTGTCCAAGCTTCATGATCCTTGTCATTAGCTTCCTCTATTGTTGGTGCGCGGCAACCTTGGAACAATTTCAGGTGTTGCGCTACTCTCCAACTCAAGAGAAGGTTCAATAATCTCGTCTAGCTCTACTTTCCTCCCACTCACTTCTTTCGAGAGAA
Source organism: Avena insularis (assembly GCA_023614405.1). Taxonomy (NCBI): domain Eukaryota; kingdom Viridiplantae; phylum Streptophyta; class Magnoliopsida; order Poales; family Poaceae; genus Avena; species Avena insularis. The sequence goes on along the minus strand of CM042691.1, from coordinate 305,754,584 downwards.
ACTCCTTCTCAAGAAAGGATCTGTTCTTTGCGACAAACACTTTGCCTTCGGATCTGTGATAGAAGGTATACCCAATAGTTTCCTTAGGGTATCCTATGAAGACGCATTTCTCCGCTTTGGGTTCGAGCTTGTCCGGCATCAACTTCTTGACGTAAGCTTCGCATCCCCAAACTTTAAGAAACGACAACTTAGGTTTAGCACCAAACCACAGTTCATACGGTGTCGTCTCAACGGATTTAGATGGTGCCCTATTTAAAGTGAATGCAGCGGTTTCTAATGCATAACCCCAAAATGATAACGGCAAATCAGTAAGAGACATCATTGATCGCACCATATCTAATAGAGTTCGATTTACGTAGACACACCATTGCGCTGTGGTGTTCCGGTATGGAGTTCTAAACGATTCCGCTTGCTTTAAGATGCGTGAGAAAATCATAACTCAAATATTCACCTCCATGATCGGATCATAGAAACTTAATTTTTCTGTTACGACGGTTTTCCACTTCATTCTGAAATTCTTTGAACTTTTCAAATGTTTCAGATTTATGTTTCATTAAATAGATATACCCATATCTACTTAAGTCATCAGTAAAAGTGAGAAAGTAGCGATATCCACCGCGCGTCGAAACACTCATCGGTCCGCATACATCGGTATGTATGATTTCCAACAAGTCCATTATTCGCTCCATCATTCCGGAGAACGGGGTTTTGATCATCTTGCCCATGAGGCATGGTTCGCATGTGTCAAATGATTCAAAATCAAGAGACTCCAAAAGTCCATCAGAATGGAGTTTCTTCATGCGTTTTACACCAATATGACCTAGACGACAGTGCCACAAATAAGTAGAATTATCACTATCTACTTTGCATCTCTTAGCCTCAATGTTATGGATGTGTGTTTCATCCCTTTCGAGATTCAGAAGAAATAAACCATTCAAAGCAGGTGCATGACCATAAAAGATGTTACTCATATAAATAGAACAACTATTATTCTCAGATTTAAATGAATAACCGTCTTGCAATAAACACGATCCAGATATGATGTTCATGCTCAACGCAGGCACATAATAACATTTATTGAGGTTTAAAACTAATCCCAAAGGTAAAACTAAGGAGAGCGTGCCGACGGCCATCACATCAACTCTTGATCCGTCAACGCGCATCGTCACCTCATCCCTCGCTAGCCGCCATCTATTCCGTAGCTCCTGTTTCGAGTTACAAATATTAGCAACTAAACCAGTATCAAATACCCAGGCACTACAACGAGGGATAGTAAGGAAAACATCAATAACATGTATATAAAATATACCTTTGATGGTGCCATCCTTCTTGTCCGCTAAGTACTTCGGACAGTTGTGCTTCCAATGACCATTGTCCTTGCAATAGAAGCACTCAGTGTCCGGCTTAGGTCCAGACTTGAGCTTCTTCTCTGCAGGGACAACGCGCTTGCCGCTGCCCTTCTTGAAGGGCTTCTTTGCACCCTTACCTTTCTTAAAGCTGGGGGGCTTGTTGACCATCAAAACATGATTATATTTCTTGATGTCCACCTCCGCAGCTTTCAGCTTAGCGAAGAGCTCGGTGATCGTATCAGTGGAACCAATCTGATTATGAGTAACTACAAAACCTTTGTAGCTAGGAGGGAGTGATTGCAGAACTCTGTCAATCTTGAGCTCCTCTAGAATCTTGCAGTCCAGTTGCTCAAGGCGTTGAGTGTAGACCGACATCTTAATGGCGTGCTCACTAACGGAACTCCCTTCTTCCATCTTGCAGTTAAAGAATTTCTCAGAGATCTCATATCTCTCAGAACGGGCCTGAGTCTGAAACATAGTTTTCAGTTCCTCAAGAATCTCAAAGGGCCCGGGGAACTCCTCAAAACGGTTTTGAAGGTCCGATTCCATAGCAAACAACATGGTGCTCTTAATCACACCATAATCATCCTTAGCCGATCGATAAACAACTTTCTCATCAGCCGCATCTACAAAGAGGGCGTCACCTAGCGCTTTCTCAAGGACATAGTCCTTTTGTCCGCCGAGAATGATTCTCGATCATGGAACCAGTTGGTGAAGTTAGACCCATTGTTCTTAAGCTTTTCTTTCTCAGCAAAAACGTTGAAGTTGAAGTTGGACTTAGCCATTTGATCTACAAAATTTGCAAGTACAACTTAGACTATGTTCATGATAACTAGTTCAACTTAATCAAATTACTAGATGAACTCCCACTAAATTCAACATCCCTCAAGTTGTTTAGTGAACATGATCCAAATTCACCACACCTAATCCGATCTTCACGAGAAGAGATGTGGTTTCAATGGTGGACAACGAAGTGTCGATCATATCATTCATATGACTCATGCTTAACCTTTCGGTTCATGTGTTCCGAGGCCATGTCTGTACATGCTAGGCTCGTCAAGTCAAACCCAAGTATTTCCGCGTGTGCAAAACTGGCTTGCACCCGTTGTATGTGAACGTAGAGTTTATAGCACCCGATCATCACGTGATGCTGGAACACGACGAACTTTCGCAGCGGTGCATACATGGGGAGAACACAGTTTTATCTTGATCTTTAAGTGAGGAATCATCTTATAATGCTACCGTCGCGATCTAAGCATAATAAGATACATAAAAGGATAAACATCACATGCATATAACTTTATGTGACATGGTATAGCCAATCTTTGCTCAATGATCTTCATCTTGTGCGTGCCGGCATGATCTCCATCACTCCACCATGATTGCCTCCACCACGAATAGCAACTACAACTATTGCTAACTACTTAGCGATAAAGTAAAGCTATTACATGGCGTATAAGAAGTTGACACACAGGTCATACACAATTATAAAGACAAACATATGGCTCCTGCCGGTTGTGTACTCATCGACATGCAAGTCGTGAAACATTACAAAACATGATCATTGCATACAACATACACATCACATCTTGGGCCATACCATATCACAGAAAACACTTCCTGCAAAAACAAGTTAGATGCCTCTACTTTGTTGTTGCATGTTTTACGTGGCTTATGGGAGTAGCAAGCTAAGAATGATTCTTACCTACGGAAAGCCACAACGGTGATATTATGGTTGCCAAACTCCGGTATAAATCTCATGACAACTATAGTGAGAGAAACTAGCATCCACCAGCCGCATGTGTGGAACAAGTCACACGTCAGGTGTGGAGCCGGTCTCGCGAACGACGTCGCGTAAGGTTGGCCTGGACCGCTTCGATCTCACTATCCCGTGTCATAATAAGTACACAAACAAGAGGTTTGCAACAGAAAACATCAACGCCCGCAATAACCATGTTGCGTTCTACTCGTGAAACACATCTACGCATAGATCTAGCTCTGATACCACTGAAGGGTTTCGCAGCATAGTAAATCAAAAAAATTCTACGGATGCGAACGGGAAATCCAAGATCTAATCTAGGAGATGCAAACAACGAGGGGGAATAGATGTGATCTTCATACCCTTGAAGATTCGCGCAGCGGAACGTTCGACGGAACATGGGTGATGTAGTCGTACTCGCTTCTCCTCCTCGCGATCTGATCTAACACCGCAAGTGGCGATGCCTCCGAGAGATGCACACGTGCGACACCTCGACGTCTCCTCCTTCCTCGGTCCAGAAAGTGGGGTGGAGAGATAGATTGGATCTACAACACGACGGCATGGTGCAAGCGGTGGAGAGTTTCTGCGGCAGGGCTTCGCCTACGCGCAGTCGGGAGGGAGAGAGAGAGGAGGGCAGCAGGGCGGCTAGGGCTTGAGGAGGTGGTGTGGGGAGGGGTGCTCCCCTAGCCCTCTTTATATAGAGGGGTGGGCGGCCAGCCCTATCCCCTCCCCCAAGCCCTAGGCCGGTGGCCAAGGAGGGAGGAGTGGGGGGCAAGTTTCCCCCTCCCTTCTAGAAGCTCCCCTAGGGTTTCCTAGGTGTTTGGCTGGCTGGGCCCTATGGGGCCTTGTTCCCCTGGCCCAATGCGGCCAGGGCACTCCCTCATAGGCCCATGCCCCCTCCCGACAAGTGGGGCCATGTTGGTCCCACTCCGGAAGGTTCTAGAGGCTTCCGGTACAATACCGATTAACCCGAAACAATTCCGAACTCCAAAATCTGCTTTGCCTTATATGAATCTTATTCTCCGGACCATTCCGGAACCTCTCGTGATGTCCTGGATCTTATCCGAGACTCCAAACAAAACTCATAAACCAATTATCCAATCTATCCTAGCGTCGAGACACGTTAAGTGTGTGACCCTTCGGGTTAGAGAATATGCAGACATGATCTTCTATCAATAATCAACAGCGGGGTCTGGAAACCCATATTGACTCCCACACATTCATCGATGATCATATCGGATGAACCACGATGCCAGGATTCAATCAATCCCATATATATATTCCCTTCGTCTCGCGATATTTTACTTGCCCGAGATTTGATCGCCGGTACCGTCATACCTACTTCAATCTCGTTCACAGCAAGTACTTTACTCGTTCCGTAATCCGATATCACTTTGTGATTAACTCCTTAACCACATGCTTGCAAGCGGTGTTGATATCGATTACCGAGTGGGCCCGAAGTATATCTCTCCGACTTGGGAGGGACAAATCCCATCTCGATACATACAACCCAACAGGTACTTTCCGATCACCTGAGGGACACCTTTATGATCACCCTCTCATAGGATGACGTTTGATGACCTCAAAGCTTTCATCCGATACTAGGGAGTTGCATTATCTCATGGTCTAAGGAACACAATATATGACATAAGAAAAGCTTCGCAAAGACGAACACGATGACACGATCTAATTGCTCCGCTTAGTTTGGGTCTGTCCATCACATCATTCTCCCAATGATATGATCTCATTATTAATCGGCAACTCATGTCTATGGTTAGGAAACCTTAACCATCATTAATCAATGAGCTAGTCCATAGAGGCGTACTAGGGACACGGTGTTGTTCACAAACCACACAAGTATTAAAAGTTTCCGCTTAATACAATTCTAGCATGGAATATAAACTTTATCATGAACAAGAATTATAATAATAACATCTTTATTATTGCCTCTAGGGCATAATTCCAACAGGGTGAGCCATTTGTGGCGTTCGGAGAGCATTGCGCCATCGCACCTCTCCAACGGAGACGTAGCTTCTTTGGAAGTGAACTTCGGGAAACAAATCTTCGTCTCCGCGTCCATCGGTTATATCTCAACCGAACCCTTTACTTATGCACTTTACATTGTGATAGTCATCGTGCTTGAAGTATTTATATCTTGCTATCACCTTGTTGCTTGTATTGCTTAGCAATAGGTTGTTGGTGCACTTAGGTGAACTTAGTGTCTAGGTTTTATGCTCAATAAATTAAACGTTAGTTTTATTCCGCATTTACTTGAGTCTAAATCGTACTATTTTTAAAACGCCTATTCACCCCCCCTCTAGGCGACTTCCTTTGTACTTTCAGCATGGCTACTCTTTTATTAATTTCATTGACTTACACGTAAACACTATTGTACAAAATAACTGTAGAAAACCTGAAAAATACTGGAAGCACATGTAAGATCCAAGCACCAGATTAACCACAGCAAGTTCATGTATCCAATTTTATCCACGTATGCCAAATCTTTGTTACCATTACTGCCAAATCCGGAGCATTTTGCGTAAACATGGGAGAAAGAACTTCCAAAAATGCAGAGATGATCAATAGAATATTACTGAAATAATCTGGTCCTGCTCACCAGTAGAGGGAAAACAGTAGAAATAGGGCCACGAGGAGACTATTTTAGGCAAGAGACCTAAATTTGGTCGCCAGAATCTTCAAAGCCAGACCTTTGGCATCACCTGTATGGAGGATAGCATTGCGCATATGCTATTGCAAGGTACCCAAGATAAAAATATTATGACCTTGTGAACAGGAGTAAAAAAGAAAGCATAAAGACAACACAATGACCTAAGTAGCCCCCTAAGAGAAAGAATACTTCACAAAACAGTGTGATAATTCAATGTGTGAAAGATCCCTATTATATCTCTAGCAACAAATGAGTAATATGGTTAGACTCAAAGAGAGGTGGAATGCTGTATTAACTCATAATAGTTATGGCAATAGCACTGCTACAGTTTTAGAGGTATGACTCATGTAGTTGCACAACCTGTATATTTTTTACACGAGCTTACAATTTTTCTAGTATAGTTCAGATAAGAAAATGCATACATGTGACTGGTAGTAGTATACAACTTAATATCATATGACTATAAACCATACGCATATTGAATAAAAAGAAGCTAGTTCAACAGGGAAGCATATCTATTTTATACACATGCCATAAACAGACAAATGCAAGCAGTAAATTGGGCATTCAGACACCTTTATTCTGGAAGAAAAGAAGCAACCCTCCTGAAATCGACAGAACCTAATCGCCTGATCATTAAATTCATGAACTCGGTACAGACAACCAGGCCATCATACGGTCTTAGTATCAATTAATAGAGACACACTATGAACTTTTATGCATGATGAAGTTGGCCAATTTCAACATGTTCACTTGCGCATTGTGTTTGATCATTCTTGAAGATACTCTAATCTTTCAATTCTGAGCCAATGTAAAAATGAGACAAATTTTCCAATTATCTTGGAGCTATATTTTGAGCCAGAAACAGGCAAGTCAAAACATCATATCTGATCTGCAAGAAAATCCACGAGAAATAACTCATTATCAGTATTACCACTATCTAGTCTAAATTACATATATATATGGATTTTTGCAATCACCCAAGAGAAAATGTTACACCAACAGGCATATATAAGTCATTCTCGATCGAATAATGCTATCAAAAAAGGGATACATATCCTGTCTAGATTAGGCTCCTGCATTTTAACTATAATATTCTAGCAAAGAAAAATTACTCAAGGAAATAGACACAAACTGTTACAAGAACAACAGAGTACCAAGAAAGTGTCTACCATACATGAGGCAACCAGGGATGGCAATAGAGAGGGTTTGGACGGATATACCAAAACCAAATCCAAATCCAAATCTATGAACCTCACTCTAGCCTGCCCACGAAGATATCCATGGACATGGATGTCGGTCCAGATCCAAACCCGACGGATATCCATGTATCCATGGATATCCATTGGTTTACACACTATATACAATAATCATAACAACATTTAGTATAACTACGATATAATAGCAATTTTCGACAGCATTTCAGCAAATATTATATGGATAATAATACATAGAAATATCAAAGCAACAATATTTTAACCACATAGTACTTAAATATGTCAAATCTTACATGATAACATCACAAAGTACACAGATGTCTCATAACATTCTTAGAGAATGCTTTTTATTACAGGTTTCCAATACAACATCTCATATATTCAATAGATATAGCAATAAATAGTAGAAAATATTAGGGCCTGTGGCTTGGAAGTTGGGGTCTTCTATTGAGTAAATATTGCATATGTAAAAAACAATCTCACTGACATGTGGGTCCCACGAGTCAGCCGAGTATCCATTGGATATCCATGGAGCAAAAACAATACCCATGCCCGCCCCATGAAATACCGGATATCCGCCTCATGAAATCCGTGTTGGAGATATGCCCTAGAGGCAATAATAAATGTGGTTATTATTATATCTTTGTGTTTATGATAAATGTTTACTTTCATGCTATAATGGTATTAACCGGAAGCATTAATACTTGTGTGATTTGTAAACTAGATTAGAGTCCCTGGTAAAGCCTCTTTATAATACTAGCTTGTTGATTAATAGATGATCGTGGTTTCTTGATCATGAACATTGAGATGTTATTAATAACAAGATCATATCATTAGGAGAATGGTATGATGGACATACTCCTATAGATAAGCGTAGCATAAAGATCAAAGTCATTTCAATAGTTCGTTTGCTATAAGCTTTCTGATACATAGTAACCTAATTCCTTCGACCATGAGATCATGTTAATCACCATCACCAGAAGGATGCTTTGATGATATCAAAAATCACACTATAACTGGGTGGCTATAAAGGTGGCATTGAGTATTCGAAAAGTATGGGTTGAGGCACATGGATCAAGAGTGGGATTTGTCCATCCATATGACGGATAGATATACTCTGGGCCCTCTCGGTGGAATGTCATCCAATTAGCTTGCAAGCATGTGACTGGATCACAAGGGATCACATATCAAGGAGCGATAAAGAGTACTTATCATTAACAAGGTTGAACTAGGTATGCAGAATGCGGTGATCAAAACCTCGGATAAGTAAACTATCGTGAGACAAAGGGAAATTGGTATCATTATGTAAGTGGTTCATTCGTAAATGCAAAGTAATCGTAGAAATATGGGAGCCATATGAATTTCAGATTCTCTATTGGTTATTGATCGGAGAAGTGTCTTGGTCATGTCCGCATAATTCACGAACCGTGGGGAGACACACTAAGGATTCGATGTTGTTGTGTAGTTATGGAATGATGAGTAAGAGACGAATGTTGTTGAGTCTCGGATGGGATCTGAGGATATCCGCGATATCTGGAATGGTCCAGAGAATAAGATTCATATAAGGAAAGTCCAATTCCGGAGTTCGGGAAAGATTTCGATGTTTTCATCGGAAAGGTTCTAGAAGGTTTTAGAAGGTTCACCGATCCGGAAGGAGAATGGTCCATGAATGTGTCATGGGTAAGTTGAATGATTGGATCATATCCTAGGTCACTTGGTGTGGGCATTTGTAAGATAGAATTAAAGCTCTAAATTGAAAGTCAAACGGGAAGTTTGAAAAGTCAAACTGGAACAATGGTTTCCTAGTGGGAGAAGAAACAAGTCCTTCTCTCAATCCAACTTGGGTTTGGGTTTGGATTCAAACCTACCCCTTCCAAGGATGCCCCCTTCGCAGAAATTGAGGGGGAGGGCTGCCCCAACACCACAATCCCTAGCCCCTCTCCACACGAGCTGCTGCCGCCGCCGACCCGCCGCCACCGGCTCGTTGTCGTTGCCCTAGCCACCGCCGACACCTCCTCCTCCTCCCGGTCTTCTAAACCCTATATCACCGGGAAACCCTAGATCCACCATAACTCGTACCGGCTTAGGCGAAGCCCTATGGGATCTACCCTCTACTTCCGACACCACGCCGTCGTGCTGCCGGAATCGCGAGGGGAGAACTACAACCTCCGCTGCCTACTGGAACAAGGGAGAGGAAGGTCTTCATCGAGTATCGAATGTGTGACCGACTGCGGAAGCGCTGCCGGAACGCAGCGCCGGAAGGATTGTCTATGCGATCTTGAGATCGGCAAGTGTACGACTACATCACCCACGAGAATCTGCTCTCGTTAACCGCTTTGGAATCTTCGAGGGTGAGTGCTTCTATCGACTCGTTGCTACAATCTAGTAGATAGATCTTGGCTTGTTTGTGCCATGCGGTAGAATTTTTTTGTTTTCCATGCTACGAATCCCTACAGTGGTATCAGAGCCGTGTCTATATGTAGATTTGTTGCACGAGTAGAACACAATGGTCATTGTGGGCGGTGGTGCTTTTATTATCAATTGCTTTTTGTGTACTTTGCATCTTGCGGTATGATGGGATGAAGCGGCCCGGGCTAACCTTACATGACATCATTCATGAGACTTGCTCCACGCTTAACATGCAACTTGTATTGTATAAGTGGCTTTGCGGGTGTCTGTCTCTCCCATCATAGTATAGATTCAATTTACAACGGGCACTTGATAGTTCAAACACCAACGTTGTGGTTCTTGTTCGTAAGTTAGAACGATACTTATTGAAAGCCCCAAACCACGTAAAATATGCAAAGAAAATTAGAGGCATCTAACTTTGTTTTGCAGGGGTGTGCTGTGATGTGATATGGCCATGATTGTGATTATATATGATGTATGCAATGTTCCTTATTGTAAGTTGGCAACCGGCAGGAGCCATATGGTTGTCTTTTAAATTCCGTTTAGACCTGCGTGTCTATTCAAAGTAGTTATAATAGTTGATGCTGGTGGCGACAACCATGAAGTGGCGCCATTGACCTTGACGCCATACCGGTGATGATGGAGATCATGTTCGTGCTTGAAGATGGAGATCAGAAGCACAAGAAGAAAGGCCATATCATATCACATATTATGAATTGCATGTGATGTTAATCCTTTTATGCATCTTGTATTGCTTAGTTCACGGCGGTAGCATTATAAGATGATCCCTTAAGCACACAATTTCAAGTTTTAAAGTGTTCATCCTTAGTAAGCACCGTTGCTAAAGCTCGTTGTTTCGAAGCACCACGTGATGATCGGGTGTGTTAGATTCTGCGAGTGTATACAACATGAGCAAGCCAGATTTGCTCATACGGAAGCTATGGTTTGATCTTGACGAGCCTAGCATGTACAGACATGGTCTCGGAACATGGATCACCGAAAGGTAAAGCATGAGTCATATAGTAGATATGATGATGAACATGTTGATTGTTCGCCATTGAAGCTACATCAAATCTCGTGATGATCGATTTTGATGTGGTGGATTTGGTTCGTGTGATCACTAAAAAATGTGAGGGATATTGTTTTGAGTGGGAGTTCACCTAGATTAATTTAACTATTAATTAGAACTCAATTTGTCATAAACTTAGTCTAAACTATTGAAAATATGTTGTAGATCAATGGTGGCCCCTACCATCAATTTTAATGCGTTCCTAGAGAAAGAAAAGTTGAAAAACAATGGAAGCAACTTCGCGGATTGGTTCCACAATTTGAGGATTGTCCTAAATGCTGGTAATTTGACCTATGTGCTGGATGCACCGCTGGGTAATCCACCTGCAGATGATGCTATCAGTGAGGTAAAGAATGTTTTCCTCGCTCGGAAGAATCAGTACTCCACAGTTCAGTGTGCTATCTTGTATGGTTTGGAATCGGAGCTTGAGAAAAGGTTTGAGAACCATGACCCACATGATATTGTCCGTGAACTCAAAATGATATTTGAGGCTCAAGCGGCAGTTGAGAGTTATGAGGCTTCTAAAAAGTTCTTTAACTGCAAGATGGAAGAGGGCAGCTCTGTCAGTGAGCACGCGCTTAAGATGTCTGGGCACGCAAGCAATCTTCAAAGCTTAGGTATAGTGATTCCTAATGCTTTGGGGATTCACCTGTTGGGGTTCGTAGCATGGAAAACAAAAAAAATCTACTGCATGCACACAAACAAGCCAAGATCTATCTACTAGATTGTAGCAACGAGTCAATAGAGGAACTCACCCTCGAAGATTCCAAAGCGGTTAACGAGAGCAGATTCTCGTGGGTGATGTAGTCGTACACTTGCCGATCTCAAGATCGCGTAGACGATCCTTCCGGCGCTGTGTTCCGGCAGCGCTTCCACAGTCGGTCACACGTTCGGTACTCGACGAAGACCTTCCTCTCCATTGTTCCATCAGGCAGCGGAGGTTGTAGCACTCTCCTCGCGATTCCGGCAGCATGACGGCGTGGTGTCGGAATTAGAGGGGAGATCTCGCAGGGCTTCGCCTTAAGCCAGAGCGAGTATGGTGGAATAAGAGAGGGCCTTGGTGATATACGGATTTAGAGGCACCAAAGGGGTTGGCTTGGACAGCGACTAGGGTTTGGGGAAACCCTAATTCGGCGGCTAGAGGAGCCCTAGGTGGCGGCAGCACTTGGATGGGTGGTGGCGCCTAGAGCTAGGGTTTTGGGTGTGAGGGGTAGGGGGCGCCCTACCCCTCCTTATATAGGTGGGAGGGGGCGGTTTGGGAGGAGGGAGTCCTCCTCCAACTCCTCATCATGGCCGGCGGGTGGAGGGAGTGGGACTTCCTCCCCAAGTAGGTTTCCTACTCTCCCTCCACCAAGCAAACTTCGAATTTGACTTTTTCAAATTGGCGTTTGACTTTAAAACTTGGATTTGATTTCTCTCTCCATATTGCCTAGCCAAGTGACCTAGTACAGGATGCAACCATTCCACAATGTCATGAAACATCCATGTACCCTTCCCCTCCGGAGTGCCGGACCTTCCAGACCCTTCTAGAACATTCCTGGTGAAAACACCGGAATCATTCCCGAACTCCAAAACAGGACTTTCCTTATATGAATCTTATTCTCCAGACCATTCTGGATCTCCTTGTTATATCCCGTATCCCATTCGAGACTCCGAACAACATTCGCTCTCTTACTCATCATTCCATAACTACACAACAACATCGAATCCTTAAGTGTGTCTCCCTACGGTTCGTGAATTATGCGGACATGACCGAGACACTTTTCCGATCAATAACCAATAGAGGAATCTGGAAATTCATATGGCTCCCACATATTTCTACGATTACTTTGCGATCGAATGAACCACTTACATACAATACCAATTTTCCTTTGTCTCACGATAGTTTACTTATCCGAGGTTTTGATCGTCGGTATCTCTTCATACCTAGTTCAACCTCGTTACCGATAAGTACTCTTTTCTCGTTCCCGTGATATGTGATCCCTTGTGATCCAGTCACATGCTTGCAAGCTAATTGGATGACATTCCACCAAGAGGGCCCAAAGTATATATATCCGTCATATGGATGGACAAATCCCACTCTTGATCCATGTGCCTCAACCCATACTTTCCGAACACCCAATGCCACCTTTATAGCCACCTAGTTACGGTGTGGTGTTTGATATCATCAAAGCATCCTTCCAGTGATGGTGATTAACATGATCTCATGGTCGAAGGAATTAGGTTACTATGTATCAGAAAGCTTATAGCAAATAAACTATATTAAATGACTTGATCTTCATGCTACGCTTTACTATAGGAGTATGTCCGTCATACCATTCTCTAATGATATGATCTTGTTGTTAACAACATCTCAATGTTCATGATCGGGAAACCACGATCATCTATTAACCAACAAGCTAGTTTAACAAGAGGCTTTACTAGGGACTCTTTTATGTTTACAAATCACACAAGTATTAATGTTTACGGTTAATACAATTATAGCATGGTATGTAAACATTTATCATAAGTATGAAGATATGATAATAACCACTTTATTATTGCCTCTTGGGCATATCTCCAACAGTCTCCCACTTGCACTAGAGTCAATAATCTAGTTTCAAACCTTTGTGCATTCAACACCTATGGCTTTCCAGTGTTGTATTTACACGATTTCTAGTGGTCAGCTTATCTCCGGATCCGACACTTTCAGGTCCATGTGTAATTGCATGTCTTTGCGTCTCTACGCATCACTCATTCTTTAATGAGATGGCTTTGTACAAATTTGGTCCTTTGGTGAGACCTTTAGTTCCTTGGGGTTAAAACATGTTGATAATATTGTCGTACAATATATCTTCATAGTACTATCCCGCTATGAACTACACCTAGTTTGATAACAAACTACTTGACACAAATGCCCTCTTTTGCTGCTATAACACCAGTCATATACTTAGCCTTTTGTTGTAGTATCTGTCATAATGTCTTAACTTTGGAACTCATCCAAATTCATTATGGAACTTACTTTCCATCATATTGTGCCACCCTTAGTTTAGATTGAGATAAACTTAATTTGTACTTTGTGACAAAACTAGTATCAATGTAATACTTTTACAATGAATTTACTAACCATCTATTTGTCACTTCTACAAAATAATATATTCTTAGTTCTTTTTAGAAGGACCATAAGAATATCTTTACTATCGTCCAACGCTCATAACATTTAGAGCATATGACATATCTGGATTTGTACACATCACAGCATGATTGATAAAATACACTTTGTGATTTTATCCATCAAGTATCAAAAATACTTAAATATTTATTCAATTCTTCCTGTGTAACAAGAACCTTTCTTGCAGTTTCTATATTGAAGCTCATTCAATATCTCATCTATGTACTTCTGGCACAACCATATTGGTGTCACAATTTATCCATATAGAGATTGATGCCAAATATTCGGGTTCTGCCTAAGCCTTTCATCGAGATGAAATTCTTATCTTGTGTTAATAAAAAGATACATCATTTCCAATCAACAATATGTCTTCCACATAATGTATTAGAAACATGTCTTAGCGCTCCCACTTAATTTCTTGCAAGTGCAAGCATCTTCATCATCTCCGATGAAATTAAACTCTTTTAACAGTTTCATCATAGTGAAGATTCCAACTCCACGATGCTTACTTCAACCATTGAAGTTTGCATATGCTTTTAGCATCCTTTGAATTAACAAAACCCTTTGGACTGTGTCATACACACGTCCTAGGTATCCATTCTATTAGAAGAACTTGTTTTGTTTATTCAACACATAACAAAAATTATATGTCGTGGTTGCTACATTAATCCGTCTAGACTAAATATCGCTTAATGAAAGATCAGATCTTGTCATAGTCAACTCTTTGAACATTGTCGTGAACTTTTTCCCGACATGTCAATAATTTCATAGATGTGAAACATCCATGTTTATTTCTTTATAGATCCAAATATGATTGTAAGGTCTTGTACCTTTCCAGAGGGTCTTTCAAGTTCAAAGCTTGATCTCTCGTATATGGAACTATCACGGATTTTATGGCTTCAAGCCATTTTACGGAGTCAGGGCCCATCATCGCTTCTTTGCATGTATTCGGATCATTATCGTCAAATAATGATTTAACTCTCAAATCTTGGTATTTGATTGTTTACCCGACCTACTTGTTTCAATAGGAACTTAGACCTCCGTGACCACAACCTTTGAGGCACGTGAGCCATGAGCATTGTTGCTGCCCCCGGAACACTATTCGGCGCTGCGCAACTTAACTTTTCACGGAAAAAATTCTTTCTCAAAGAAACTTGACGTTCTAAGCGACAAACCTTTTTGTCTTTGGTGTTATGGAGGAATAATCAACGATTATTCAAAATAACATACAAAGATATGTTCATCCGTTTTTGGTTGCAAACATCTTTCTTATGCATATCATACCAATGTTTAAGAAAGGACAACTTGGGTTTTATCCCAAACCATAACTATATATGGTGTCAATTCAACGGATTATGATGGAGCTCTTTTCAGTGGAAAAATGGTAGTCTCTAAAGATTTTAATCTTTAAAATATAATGACAGTTTTATCAATTACACCTTTGATCTTACCATGTCAAACAAGGTTTAATTACATATCTCGAACGCTCCATACTCTTATGGTGTTTCGGGAAATGCAAATCCACGGAACGATTCCTTAAATCTTAGGTATTATGCTAAACTTGTAACTCAAAATATCTTTCTTTATGATCTTATCATAAACTATTTATATTCTTGTTACAATGATTTTGCACTTCATCTTGAAAGTCTTTGAACTTTTCAAATATTTCATACTTCATCCTTATTAAGTAAATATTCATATATTCACTCAAATTTTCGGAGAAAGCTTATGAAGTTGAAATCCATCGCTCTTGACTACACATAATGGACTTCATACAACAATATGTACAAGTTCCAATAAGCTAGTCATTCGTTCCCTTTTGGCCTATGAACAAAGTTTTAATTATCTCTAGGAAAGTTTCACAAGCATCATTTGATCATAAATCAAAAGACTCCCAAATTCCATCCACATAGAGTTTCTTCATGTTTTCTTTCCAATATAATTTAAACGGCGATGTCACTTCCTAAGTGATATTTTAATCAATTTGTGTTTCGACATTTTTAGCACTAGTTTTATGGATGTGATTTCTCCAACGAGATTTGTAAATCATCCATCTTTTATGGATTACGACAATTATTTGAACAACCCTTTTGTTCTCATAATATCTGATAAAACAAATCTTGAAGGCAAGCTTTGATGTTTAACGAGCAACACAATAACCCTTTATTTGTTCTTGATGAACATCATCACATATTCTTTTGCTAGTTACTTAGGTCATTGTAGTTCATGAATCTTGTTGTTTCGTATGACGATTCATACCAACAAATTCAGTATCCAATACTTAAGAACCACATTATTTAATAAGCAAAGAATACAACCATAACACGTATATCCTTTATATACCTATGTTGGAATTATGCCCTATAGGCAATAATAAAGATGTTATTGTTATAATTCTTGTTCATGATAAAGTTTATATTCCATGCTAGAATTGTATTAAGCAGAAACTTTGATACTTGTGTGGTTTATGAACAAACACTGTGTCCCTAGTACGCCTCTATGGACTAGCTCATTGATTAATGATGGTTAAGGTTTCCTAACCATAGACATGAGTTGTCGATTAATAATGAGATCATGTCATTAGGAGAATGATATGATGGACATACCCAAATCAAGCAGAGCAATTAGATCGTGTCATCGTGTTCATCTTTGCGAAGCTTTTTCCTATGTCAAATATTGTATTCCTTAGACCATGAGATTATGCAACTCCCTGGTATCGGAAGAAAGCTTTGAGGTCATCAAACGTCATCCTATGTGAGGGTGATCATAAAGGTGTCTCTTAGGTGATCGGAAAGTACCTGTTGGGTTGTATGTATCGAGATGGAATTTGTCCCTCCCGAGTCGGACAGATATACTTCGGGCCCACTCGGTAATCGATATCAACACCGCTTGCAAGCACGTGGTTAAGGAGTTAATCACAAAGTGATATCGGATTACGGAACGAGTAAAGTACTTGTTGTGAACGAGATTGAACTAGGTATGTCGATACCAACGATCGAATCTCGGGCAAGTACAATATCGCGTGACGAAGGGAATATATATGGGATTAATTGAATCCTGGCATCATGGTTCATCCGATATGATCATCGATGAATATGTGGGAGTCAATATGGGTTTCCAGATCCCGCTGTTGATTATTGATAGAAGATCATGTCTGCATATTCTCGAACCCGTAGGGTCACACACTTAACATGCCTCGACGCTAGGATAGAATGGATCATTGGTTTATGAGTTTTCTTCGGAGTCTCGGATGAGATCCAGGACATCACGAGAGGTTCCGGAATGGTCCGGAGAATAAGATTCATATAAAGGAAAGCAGTTTTTGGATTTCGGAATCGTTTCGGAGTATTCGGTATTGTACCAGAAGTTTCTAGAAGCTTCCGGAGTGGGACCAACGTGTCCCCACTTGTCGGAGGGCTTCGTGGGCCTAAGAGGGAGTGCCCTGGCCACTTTGGGCCAGGGGAACAAGGCCCAACCGGCCAAACCCTAGGGGAAACCCTAGGGAACCCTTCTAGAAGGAGGGGGGAAACTTGCCCCCCACTCCAACCCTTGGGCCGCCGCCCTAGGGCTTGGAGGAGGGGCCAAGGGGGCCGGCCAGCCCCCTATATAAGGTGGGCAGGGGCGCACCCCTCCCCCCACTCCTACAACCCTAGCCGCATCTGCTGCCTCCACCTCTCTCTCTCTCCCATTGCGCGTGGCGAAGCCTGCAGAAACTCTCCACCATAGCACCACGCCGTCGTGTTGTAGATACAATCTATCTCTCCACCCCACTTGCTGGACCAAGGAAGGAGGAGACGTCGCGGCACCGTACGTGTGCATCTCTCGGAGGCGCCGCCACTTGCGGCGTAGGATCGGATCGGATCGGATCGCGAGGAGGAGACGGCTAGTACGACTACATCAACCACGTTCTGTTGAACGTTTCCACTGTGCGATTTCTTAAAGGGTATGAAGATCTCATCTCTCTCTCTCGTTGATTGCATCTCCTAGATTAGATCTTGGCTTTCTTGTTCGCATTCGTAGAATTTTTTTGATTTACTATGCTGCGAAACCCTTCAGTGGTATCAGAGCTAGATCTATGCGTAGATGTGTTTCATAAGTAGAACGCAACATGCTTGTTGCGGGCATTGCTGTTTTCTGTTGCAGGACTCTTGTTGTGTGTTTCTTATGGCGCGGCATAGTGAGATCAAAGCGGTCCAGGCCAACTTTACGCGACCTCGTTCGCGAGACCGGCTCCGCACTTGACATGTGGCTTGTTCCACACATGCGGCTGGTGGATGCCAGTTTCTCTCACCATAGTAGTCATGGGATTTACACCGGATGTTAGGAACCATAATATCACCGTTGTGGCTTCCCGTAGGTAAGACTCGTTCTTAGCTTGTTACTCCCATAAGCCACGTAAAACATGCAACAACAAAGTAGAGGCGTCTAACTTGTTTTTGCAGGGAGTGTTTTGTGATATGGTATGGCCCAAGACGTGATGTGTATGTTGTATGCAATGATCATGTTTTGTAATATTTCACGACTTGCATGTCGATGAGTACACAACCGGCACGAGCCATATGGTTGTCTTTATAATTGTGTATGACCTGTGTGTCAACTTCTTATACGCCATGTAATAGCTTTACTTTATCGCTAAGTAGTTAGCAATAGTTGTAGTTGTTATTCGTGGTGGAGGCAATCATGGTGGAGTGATGGAGATCATGCTGGTGCGCACAAGATGGAGATCATTGCGTGGAGATTGGCTATACCATGTCACATAAAATTATATGCATGTGATGTTTATCCTTGTATGTATCTTATTATGCTTAGATCGCGACGGTAGCATTATAAGATGATTCCTCACTTAAAGATCAAGATAAAACTGTGTTCTCCCCATGTATGCACCGTTGCAAAAGTTCTTCGTGTTCAAGCACCTCGTGATGATCAGGTGCTATAAACTCTACGTTCACATACAACGGGTGCAAGCCAGTTTTGCACACGCGGAAATACTTGGGTTTGACTTGACGAGCCTAGCATGTACAGACATGGCCTCAGAACACATGAATCGAAAGGTTAAGCATGAGTCATATGAATGATATGATCGACACTTTGTTGTCCACCATTGAAACCACATCTCTTCTCGTGAAGATCGGATTAGGTGTGGTGAATTTGGATCATGTTCACTAAACAACTTGAGGGATGTTGAATTTAGTGGGAGTTCATCTAGTAATTTGATTAAGTTGAACTAGTTATCATGAACATAGTCTAAATTGTATTTGCAAATTTTGTAGATCAAATGGCTAAGTCCAACTTTAACTTCAACGTTTTTGCTAAGAAAGAAAAGCTTAAGAATAATGGGTCTAACTTCACCAACCGGGTTCCTAATCGAGAATCATTCTCGCTGGCGGACAAAAGGACTATGTCCTTGAGAAAGCGCTAGGTGACGCCCCTGCTATTGATGCGCCGTCTGATGAAAAATCTGTTTATCAGTCGCGCAAAGATGATTATGGAGTGATTAAGAGTACCATGTTGTTTGCTATGGAATCGGACCTTCAAAATCATTTTGAGGAGTTCGCCGGGCCCTTTGAGATACTTGAGGAACTGAAAACCATGTTTCGGACTCAGGCCCGTTCTGAGAGATATGAGATCTCTGAGAAGTTCTTTAACTGCAAGATGGAGGAAGGGAGTTCCATTAGTGAGCACGCCATTAAGATGTCGGGCTACACTCAACGTCTTGAGCAACTGGACTGCAAGATTCCAGAAGAGCTCAAGATTGACAGAGTTCTGCAATCACTCCCTCCTAGCTACAAAGGTTTTGTAGTTACTCACAATCAGATTGGTTCCACTGATACGATCACTGAGCTCTTCGCTAAACTGAAAGCTGCGAAGGTGGATATCAAGAAAGATAATCATGTGTTGATGGTCAACAAGACCCCTAGCTTTAAGAAAGGTAAGGGTGCAAAGAAGTCCTTCAAGAAAGGCAACAGCAAGCGCGTTGCCCCTGCTGAGAAGAAGCTCAAGTCTGGACCTAAGTCGGACACTGAGTGCTTCTATTGCAAGGACAAGGGTCACTGGAAGCGCAACTGTCCGAAGTACTTAGCGGACAAGAAGGCTGGCACCATTAAAGGTACATTTGATATACATGTTATTGATGTTTACCTTACTAGCGCTTGTTGTAGTGCCTGGGTATTTGATGCTGGTTCAGTTGCTAATAGTTGTAACTCGAAACAGGAGCTACGGAATAGACGGCGGCTAGCAAGGGATGAGGTGACGATGCGCGTTGGCAATGGATCAAGAGTTGATGTGATGGTCGTCGACACGCTCTCCTTAGTTTTACCTTCGGGATTAGTTTTAAACCTTAATAAGTGTTATTATGTGCCTGCGTTGAGCATGAACATTATATCTAGATCGTGTTTATTACAAGACAGTTATTCATTTAAATCATAGAATAATGGTTGTTCTATTTATATGAATAACATCTTTTATGGTCATGCACCTGCTATGAATGGTTTATTTCTTCTGAATCTCGAAAGCAATGAAACACACATCCATAACATTGAGGCTAAGAGATGCAAAGTAGAAAGTGATAATTCAACTTATTTGTGGCACTGCCGTCTAGGTCATATTGGTGTAAAACGCATGAAGAAACTCCATTCTGATGGACTTTTGGAGTCTCTTGATTTTGAATCATTTGACACGTGCGAGCCGTGCCTCATGGGCAAGATGATCAAAACCCCGTTCTCCGGAATAATGGAGCGAGCAACGGACTTGTTGGAAATCATACATACCGATGTATGCGGACCAATGAGTGTTTCGACGCGCGGTGGATATCGCTATTTTCTTACTTTTACGATGACTTAAGTAGATATGGGTATATCTATTTAATGAAACATAAATCTGAAACGTTTGAAAAGTTCAAAGAATTTCAGAACGAAGTGGAAAACCATCGTAACAGGAAAATTAAATTTCTACGATCCGATCGTGGAGGTGAGTATTTGAGTTATGATTTTCTCACACATCTTAAAGCAAGCGGAATCGTTTCGCAACTCACGCCACCCGGAACACCACAGCGCAATGGTGTGTGCGAGCAGAATCGAACTCTATTAGATATGGTGCGATCAATGATGTCTCTTACAGATTTGACGTTATCATTTTGGGGTTATGCATTAGAAACCGCTGCATTCACTTTAAATAGGGCACCATCTAAATCCGTTGAGACGACACCGTATGAACTGTGGTTTGGTGCTAAACCTAAGTTGTCGTTTCTTAAAGTTTGGGGATGCGAGGCTTACGTCAAGAAGTTGATGCCGGACAAGCTCGAACCCAAAGAGGAGAAATGCGTCTTTATAGTATACCCTAAGGAAACTATTGGGTATACCTTCTATCACAGATCCGGAGGCAAAGTGTTTGTCGCATAGAATGGATCCTTTCTTGAGAAGGAGTTTCTCTCGAAAGAAGTGAGTGGGAGGAAGGTAGAGCTAGACGAGGTTATTGAACCTTCTCTCGAGTTGGAGAGTAGCGCAGCACCTGAAATTGTTCCAGTGTCGTCTGCACCAACAAGAGAGGAAGGTAATGACGAGGATCATGAAACTTCGAACGATGCTACTACTGAACTTCGCAGGTCGATAAGGTCGCGTGCCACTCCTGAATGGTATGGCAACCCTGTCTTAACCGTCTTGTTGGTAGACGACAGTGAACCTGCGAACTATGAGGAAGCAATGATGAGCCGGACTACGAAATGGCTAGAGGCCATGAAATCCGAATTGGGATCCATGAGCGAAAACTAAGTATGGACTTTGGTGGACCCTCCTAGCGACCGTAAGGCCGTTGAGTGCAAATTGATTTTCAAGAATAAAACGAACGCGGATGGTAATGTTACTATCTATAAAGCTCGGCTTGTCGCAAAAGGATTTCGGCAAGTTCAAGGTGTTGACTACGATGAGACTTTCTCTCCCGTAGCGATGTTTAAGTCCATCCGGATTTTATTAGCAATTGCTGCGTTTCATGATTATGAAATATGGCATATGGATGTCAAGACTGCGTTCCTCAATGGCAACATTGATGAAGAGTTATATATGATGCAGCCCGAAGGTTTTGTCGATCCTAAGGATGTTGATAAGGTGTGCAAACTTCAGCGTTCCATTTATGGACTGAAGCAAGCATCTCGGAGTTGGAACCTTCATTTTGATCAAGTGATCAAGAGCTTTGGATTTGTTCCAAATTGCTACGAAGCTTGTATCTACAAGAAAGTGAGTGGGAGCTCAGTGACATTTTTAGTACTATATGTGTATGACATATTGATTATTGGAAATGACATTGGTATGCTTAACGATGTGAAGAGTTATTTGAATAAATGTTTTTCAATGAAAGACCTAGGAGAAGCTGCTTATATATTAGGCATCAAAATCTATAGAGATAGACAAAGACGCCTAATAGCTTTAAGCCAAAGTACATACCTAGACAAAGTTCTGAAAAGGTTCAGAATGGATAAAGCAAAGAAAGGTTCATTGCCCATGTTGTCTGGTAAGATATTGAGCAAGGCTCAGTGTCCAGCTACGGTAAACGATAGAGAAACTATGAGCAAAGTGCCATATGCCTCGGCCATAGGTTCTATCATGTATGCCATGCTGTGTACTAGACCGGATGTGTCCAATGCTCTTATTTTGACGAACAGATACCAAAGTGATCCAGGAGTGGAACACTGGATAGACGTAAAGAACATCCTAAAGTATTTAAATAGGACTAAAGAAATGTTCTTGGTCTATGGAGGTGATGAGCAGCTCGTCGTAAAAGGTTACGCCGACGCTAGTTTCGATACCGACCCGGATGATTCTAAATCTCAGACAGGATAAGTTTATATTTTGAATGGAGGAGCCGTGAGCTGGAGAAGCTGCAAGCAAAGCGTGATCGCGGGATCTATAGTAGAAGCAGAATACATGGCTGCTTCAGAAGCGTCAAGTGAAGGAGTTTGGATCAGGAACTTCATCACTGAGCTTGGTGTGGTTCCAAGTGCCTTGGACCCACTGGAGATATTGTGCGACAACACTGCGCAATAGCACTGGCTAAGGAACAAAGATATCATCCAAATACCAAGCACATCAATCGCCGTTTTCATATAATTCAAGATTATATAATAGATGGAGATCTGAAGATTAGCAAAGTACATACGGATCTAAATGTCGCAGAACCGTTGACTAAACCTCTTCCACGTGCAAAACATGATCAACACCTTAATGCCATGGGTGTTAGATTGTTGCCAGATGTAAACTAGATTATTGACTCTAGTGCAAGTGGGAGACTGTTGGAATTATGCCCTAGAGGCAATAATAAAGATGTTATTGTTATAATTCTTGTTCATGATAAAGTTTATATTCCATGCTATAATTGTATTAAGCAGAAACTTTGATACTTGTGTGGTTTATGAACAAACACTGTGTCCCTAGTACGCCTCTATGGACTAGCTCATTGATTAATGATGGTTAAGGTTTCCTAACCATAGACATGAGTTGTCGATTAATAATGAGATCATGTCATTAGGAGAATGATATGATGGACAGACCCAAATCAAGCAGAGCAATTAGATCGTGTCATCGTGTTCATCTTTGCGAAGCTTTTTCCTATGTCAAATATTGTATTCCTTAGACCATGAGATAATGCAACTCCCTGGTATCGGAATAAACCTTTGAGGTCATCAAATGTCATCCTATGTGAGGGTGATCATAAAGGTGTCTCTCAGGTGATCGAAAAGTACCTGTTGGGTTGTATGTATCGAGATGGAATTTGTCCCTCCCGAGTCGGAGAGATATACTTCGGGCCCACTCGGTAATCAATATCAACACCGCTTGCAAGCACGTGGTTAAGGAGTTAATCACAAAGTGATATCGGATTACGGAACGAGTAAAGTACTTGATGTGAACGAGATTGAACTAGGTATGTCGATACCAACGATCGAATCTCGGGCAAGTAAAATATCGCGTGATGAAGGGAATATATATGGGATTAATTGAATCCTGGCATCGTGGTTCATCCGATACGATCATCGATGAATATGTGGGAGTCAATATGGGTTTCTAGATCCCGTTGTTGATTATTGATAGAAGATCATGTCTGCATATTCTCGAACCCGTAGGGTCACACACTTAACGTGCCTCGACGCTAGGATAGAATGGATAATTGGTTTATGAGTTTTGTTCGGAGTCTCGGATGAGATCCAGGACATCACAAGAGGTTCCGGAATGGTCCGGAGAATAAGATTCATATAAAGGAAAGCAGTTTTTGGATTTCGGAATCGTTTCGGACTATTCAGTATTGTACCGAAAGGTTCTAGAAGCTTCCGGAGTGGGACCAACGTGGCCCCACTTGTCGGAGGGCTGTGTGGGCCTAAGAGGGAGTGCCCTGGACGCTTTGGTCCAGGGGCACAAGGCCCCATAGGCCCAGCCGGCCAAACCCTAGGGGAAACCCTAGGGAACCCTTCTAGAAGGAGGGGGAAACTTGCCCCCCACTCCAACCCTTGGGGCCTCCGCCCTAGGGCTTGGAGGAGGGGCCAAGGGGGCCGGCCAGCCCCCTATATAAGGTGGGAAGGGGCACACCCCTCCCCCCACTCCTCCAAACCTAGCCGTCGTCCTGCTGCCCTCCACCTCTCTCTCTCCCATTGCAGCGTGGGCGAAGCCTCCACCATAGCACCACGCCGTCGTGCTGCAGATCCAATCTATCTCTCCACCCCCACTTGCTGGACCAAGGAATGAGGATACGTCGCGGCACCGTACGTGTGCATCTCTCGGAGGCGCCGCCACTTGCGGCGTAGGATCGGATCGGATCGCGAGGAGGAGACGGCTAGTACGACTACATCAACCACGTTACATTGAGCGTTTCATTATCGATTTCTTCAAGGGTATGAAGATCTCATCTATCTCTCCCGTTGATTGCATCTCCTAGATTAGATCTTGTCTTTCTTGTTCGCATCCGTAGATTTTTTTTGATTTACTATGCTGCGAAACCCTTCAACCTAAACTGAACAATTCTAGTCTTTACTTTTCTGCCATATATTTATGAGATTCTCTTTCAGTATTTCTTTTTCTGTTTGAAAGAATCTATCAACATCAATAGTGGAGCCATACACATGACACATAGTCCAAAGAGTGTATAATTAAATACCAAAGTCTCTAGACTTGCACTTTGAAGTAGATCACCATCATCAAATGTTTGGTGTTCTTTCAAATTCCATTCTTTAGTAATCTCTTGGTGTATCAAATATTTTACCTACATCAAATATTCACCCTTATCATGAAATTATTCATGATCAAGATACTTTAGCTTATTGCGGTGAATTGCGAGTATAATGTTGCTCTCCAAAACCTTTTGGAGGATTAGGACGACAAGCGTCTCCATCCTTTTTCAAATTCTCATCAAATATGAAAACATAAACTTTGCCATATTATACTCTCTCATGTTGCAACCAAAACATTATTTCAGATATCGCAATATCTTCCACACATCATGGTTTCTGAAACAACTCTTTCAGATCCTAGATAACCTTGATATTAAAACAATCTTTTGAATATCAAGAATCATGGAGACAAACATGATACTTATATACTAACACTGGAATTGTTACTCTTGATTTAATACCAACTATTAAACTTCACGGAGTAATCGAAACTTACTGAAAGTTTGCAATGGGACTTTTAAACTTTAGATTAACACTTCAAAACAATACGATACCAGTTCATAAAGTAACTAACCAGAATTCTATAGTTCTACCATCTCAATTATAACTAAGCGCAAGGTGGTAAACGGATGCCAATGACTACAACAACTATGCAAATTCACTTTGATTTAAATTATGATAAGTAGTGTTTAACTTTTAATCATATTGCCGTTGAACTCCCACTCAAAACAATATCCCTCACATTGTTTTAGTGATCACATGAACCAAATCCACCACATCAAAACCGATCATCACGAGAGTTGATGTAGCTTCAATGGCGAACAATCAACGTATTCATCATATCTACTATATGACTCATCCTTTACCTTTTGGTGATCCGTGTTCCGAGACCATGTTTGTACATGCTAGGCTCGTCAAGATCAAACATTAGCTTCCGCATGAGCAAATCTGGCTTTCTCACGTTGTATACACTCGTAGAATCTAACACACCCGATCATCACGTGATGCTTCGAAACAACGAGCTTTAGCAACGGTGCTTACTAAGGATGAACACTTTAAACTTGAAATTGTGTGCTTGAGGGATCATCTTATAATGCTACCGTCGTCAACTAAGCAATACAAGATGCATAAAAGGATTAACATCAC
The DNA here is from genome assembly GCA_023614405.1 of Avena insularis. Lineage (NCBI taxonomy): Eukaryota > Viridiplantae > Streptophyta > Magnoliopsida > Poales > Poaceae > Avena > Avena insularis. The sequence goes on along the minus strand of CM042691.1, from coordinate 305,728,670 downwards.
ATGCAATTTATAATATGTGATATGATATGGCCTTTCTTCTTGTGCTTCTGATCTCCATCTTTAAGCACGAACATGATCTCCATCATCACCAGCATGGCGTCAAGGTCAATGGCGCCGCTTCATGGTTGTCATCCACCAGCATCAACTATTACAACTACTTTGAATAATAGACACGCGGGTCTTTAAAGGAATTTAAAAGACAACCATATGGCTCCTGCCGGTTGCCGACTTACAATAAGGAACATTGCATACATCATATATAATCACAATCATGGCCATATCACATCACAACACACCCCTGCAAAACAAAGTTAGACGCCTCTAATTTTCTTTGCATATTTTATGTGGTTTGGGGCTTTCAATAAGTGTCGTTCTAACTTACGAACAAGAACCACAATGTTGATGCTTGAACTATCAAGTGCCCGTTGTAAATTGAATCTTTACTATGATGGTAGAGACAGACACCCGCAAATCCACTTATGCAATACAAGTTGCATGTTGAGCGTGGAGCAAGTCTCATGAACGATGTCATGAAAAGTTAGCCCGGGCCGCTTCATCCCACCATACCGCAAGATGCAAAGTACACAAAAGGAAATTGATAATAAAAGCACCACCACCCACAATGACCATTGTGTTCTACTCGTGCAACAGATCTACATATAGACATGGCTCTAATACCACTGTTGGGGTTCGTAGCATGGAAAACAAAAAAAATTCTACCGCATGCACACAAACAAGCCAAGATCTATCTACTAGATTGTAGCAACGAGTCAATAGAAGAACTCACCCTCGAAGATTCCAAAGCGGTTAACGAGAGCAGATTCTCGTGGGTGATGTAGTCGTACACTTGCCAATCTCAAGATCGCGTAGACGATCCTTCCGGCTAACGTTCGTGGCGCTTCATGATCGGTCACGTTTGGTACTCGATGAAGACCTTCCTCTCCCTTGTTCCAGCAGGCAGCGGAGGTTGTAGCACTCTCCTCGCGATTTCGGCAGCACGACGGCGTGGTGTCGGAATTAGAGGGGACATCTCGCAGGGCTTCGCCTTAAGCTGGAGCGAGTATGGTGGAATAAGAGAGGGCCTTGGCGATCTACGGATTTAGAGGCACCAAAGGGGTTGCCTTGGCCGGTGACTAGGGTTTGGGGAAACCCTAATTCGGCTGCTAGAGGAGCCCTAGGTGGCGGCAGCACTTGGAGGGGTGGTGGCGCCTAGAGCTAGGGTTTTGGGTGTGAGGGGTAGGGGCGCCCTACCCCTCCTTATATAGGTGGGAGGGGGAGGTTTGGGAGGAGGGAGTCCTCATCCAACTCCTCCTCATGGCCGGCGACTGGAGGGAGTGGGACTTCCTCCCCAAGTAGGTTTCCTACTCTCCCTCCACCAAGCAAACTTTGGATTTGACTTTTTCAAATTGGCGTTTGACTTTCAAACTTGGATTTGATTTCTCTCCATATTGCCCAGCCAAGTGACCTAGTACATGATGCAACCATTCCACAATGTCATGACACATCCATGTACCCTTCCCCTCCGGAGTGCCGGACCTTCCAGACCCTTCTAGAACATTCCTAGTGAAAACACCGGAATCATTCCCGAACTCCGAAACAAGACTTTCCTTATATGAATCTTATTCTCCGGACCATTCTGGATCTCCTCGTGATATCCCGGATCCCATCCGAGACTCCAAACAACATTCGGTCTCTTACTCATCATTCCATAACTACACAAAAACATCGAATCCTTAAGTGTGTCTCCCTACGGTTCGTGAATTATGACATGACCGAGACACTTCTCCGATCAATGACCAATAGAGGAATCTGGAAATTCATATGGCTCCCACATATTTCTACGATTACTTTGCGATCGAATGAACCACTTACATACGATACCAATTTCCCTTTGTCTCACGATAGTTTACTTATCCGAGGTTTTGATCGTCAGTATCTCTGCATACCTAGTTCAACCTCGTTCTTGATAACTCTTTTATCGTTCCCGTGATATGTGATCCCTTGTGAGCCAGTCACATGCTTGCAAGCTAATTGGATGACATTCCACCGAGAGGGCCCAGAGTATATCTATCCGTCATATGGATGGACAAATACCACTCTTGATCCATGTGCCTCAACCCATACTTTCCGAACACTCAATGCCACCTTTATAGCCACCCAGTTATGGTGTGGTGTTTGATGTCATCAAAGCATCCTTCCGGTGATGGTGATTAACATGATCTCATGGTCGAAGGAATTAGGTTACTATGTATCAGAAAGCTTATAGCAAATGAACTATATTAAATGACTTGATCTTTATGCTACGCTTAACTATAGGAGTATGTCTGTCATACCATTCTCTAATGATATGATCTTGTTGTTAACAACATCTCAATGTTCATGATCGGGAAACCACGATCATCTATTAACCAACAAGCTAGTTTAACAAGAGGCTTTACTAGGGACTCTGTTATGTTTACAAATCACACAAGTATTAATGTTTCCGGTTAATACAATTATAGCATGGTATGTAAACATTTATCATAAGTATGAAGATATGATAATAACCACTTTATTATTGCCTCTTGGGCATATCTCCAACATCATCGTGTCCTCCAATCACTACCACCAAGTTACAAGAACTTTGTGATGAACTACAATATGCAAAACATGGACAAGTCATTACCCGAACTCTTCTCCATGTTAAAGTCTGCAGAAGTGGAGATCAAGAAAGAGCACCAAGTGTTGTTGGCCAATAAGAACACCAAATTCAAGAAGCAAGGCAAGTCTAAGAAAAAGGGAAACTTCAAGAAGGGCGGTAAGAAAGTTACCGCGCCGGTGAAGAAGACCAAGGCTCGGCCTAAGCCTGATACTGAGTGCTTTTACTGCAAGGGAGAGGGTCACTGGAAGAGGAATTGCCCTAAGTACTTGGAGGATTTGAATAACGGCAACATCAAGAAGAAAGGTATATCCGATATACATGTTATTGATGTGTATCTCACTAGTACTCGTAGTAGTGCCTGGGTATTTGATACTGGTTCGGTTGCTCATGTTTGTAACTTGAAACAGGTGCTGCAGAATAAACGGAAGCTAGCGAAGAACGAGGTGACGGTGCGTGTTGGAAATGGATCAAAGGTTGATGTGATCGCGGTCGGCACGCTACCTCTTCATCTACCATCGGGATTAGTTTTATACTTCAATAATTGTTATTTGGTGCCTGCGTTGAGCACGAACATTATATCAGGATCATGTTTATTGCGATACGGTTACTTGTTTAAGTTCGAGAATAATGGTTGTTCGATTTATATGAGTAATATGTTTTATGCACATGCACCTTTGATAGATGGTCTATTCTTATTAAATCTCGATTGTAGTAATACACACATTAATAACATTGAAGCTAAACGTTTGAAATTGACTGATAACTCGACCTATATGTGGCATTATCGTCTTGGTCATATTGGAGTGAAGCGTATGAAGAAACTCCATTCCGATGGACTTCTTGAATCACTTGATTTCGAATCACTTGAAAGATGTGAAGCATGTCTGATGGGTAAAATGACTAAGACTCCATTTTCTAGTATGATGGAGCGAGCTACAGACTTATTGGAAATCATACATACCGATGTGTGTGGTCCAATGAGTGTAGCATCGCGCGGTGGTTATCGCTATGTTCTTACCTTCATGGATGACTTGAGTAGATATGGGTATATCTATTTCATGAAACATAAGTCCGAAACTTTCGAGAAGTTTAAGGAATTTCAAAGTGAGGTAGAGAATCAACGTAACAAGAAGATTAAATTTCTACGATCTGATCGTGGAGGTGAATATCTAAGTTACGAGTTTGGCGAGCATTTGAAAAAATGCGGAATACTTTCACAATTGACACCGCCGGGAACACCACAACGTAATGGTGTATCCAAACGTCGTAATCAAACTCTCTTAGATATGGTTTGTTCTATGATGTCACTTACATATTTACCGCTATCATTTTGGGGTTATACATTAGAAACAGCCGCATTCACTTTAAATAGGGCACCATTTAAATCCGTTGAAACGACATATGAATTATGGTTTTGGGAAGAAACCTAAATTGTCGTTCCTTAAAGTTTGGGATTGCGAAGCTTATGTAAAGAAGTTACAGCCCGACAAGCTTGAACCCAAAGCGGAAAAATGCGTCTTCATAGGATACCCGAAGGAAACTATTGGGTATACCTTCTATCATAGATCCGAGGGCAAAATCTTCGTTGCCAAGAATGGATCCTTTCTAGAGAAGGAGTTTCTCTCGAAAGAAGTGACTGGAAGGAAAGTAGAACTCGACGAGGTTGTTGAACCTTCTCTCGAACTTGCAAGTAGCACAGCACCGGAAGTAGTTCATGTGGCGCCTACACCAATAAGATAGGAAGTTGATGATGTTGATCATGAAACTTCGGTTGAAGTTACTACAGAACCTCGCAGGTCAACAAGAACTCGTACCACTCCTGATTGGTATGATCCCGTAATGAATGTCATGTTGGTGGACAGCACCGATGACCCTGCGACATATGAGGAAGTGATGATGAGCCCAGATTCCAATAAATGGCAAGAAGCCATGAAATCCGAGATTGGATCCCTGTACGAAAACCATGTATGGACTTTGGTGGACTTACCGGATGGCCGGAAGGCTATCGAGAACAAATGGATTTTCAAGAAGAAAACAGATGCTGATGGTAATGTTACTGTCTATAAAGCTCGACTTGTCGCAAAAGGGTTTCGACAAATTCAAGTAGTTGACTACGATGAGACTTTCTCACCGGTAGCGAAGCTAAAGTCTATGAGGATTATGTTAGCAATCGCTGCATATTATGATTATTAGATATGACAGATGGATGTCAAAACGGTATTCCTCAATGGAGACATTGATGAAGAGTTGTATATGGTACAACCCAAAGGTTTTGTCGATCCTAAAGATGCTAACAAGGTATGCAAACTTCAACAGTCCATTTATGGATTGAAGCAAGCATCTCGGAGTTGGAATCAACGTTTTGATAAGGTGATCAAAAGCTTTGGTTTTATACAAACTTATGGAGAAGCTTGTATTTACAAGAAAGTGAGTGGGAGCTCTGTAGCATTCTTAATACTATATGTAGATGACATATTGTTGATTGGTAATGATGTAGACCTTCTTAATAGTGTCAAGGATTATTTGAATAATAGTTTTTCAATGAAAGATCTTGGCGAAGCAGCTTACATATTAGGCATTAAGATTTATAGAGATAGATCGAGACGCCTAATATCATTGTCACAGAGTACATATTTGGACAAAGTTCTAAAGAGGTTTAGAATGGAAGATAGCAAGAAAGGGTTCTTGCCCATGTTGCCCAATACGACCTTGAGTAGAACTCAAAGTCCTGCAACGGCAGAAGATAGAGAAAGGATGAGTAAGACTCCTTATGCCTCAGCCATAGGATCTCTTATGTATGTCATGCTGTGTACTAGACCCGACATTGCATATGTTGATAGTCTAACTAGCAGATATCAAAGTGATCTAGGAGTGGATCATTGGACAGCGGTCAAAAACATCCTTAAGTACTTGAGAAGAACTAAGGATATGGTTCTTTCTTATGGAGGTGATGAACAACTCGTTGTTAATGATTACACCGATGCTAATTGGAACACCGATCCGGATGATTCTAAATCACAATCTGGATACGTATTTATTTTGAATGGTGCAGCGGTTAGCTGGAGGAGTGCAAAGCAAAGTGTTGTGGCGAGATCTTCAACTAAATCGGAATACATAGATGCTTCGAAGGCTTCACAAGAAGCGATATGGATGAAGGAGTTCATTACAGAGCTTGGTGTGGTTCCAAGTGCGCTAGACCCAATGTCTATCTACTGTGATAACATGGGTGTCATAGCCAATGCGCAAGAACCAAGGTCACACAAGAAGCTTAAGGACATCAAGCTACGTTTTCACGCTATTCGAGAGCATGTCCAAGATGGTGACAAAAAGATTTGCAAAGTACACACAGATCTGAATGTGGCGGATCCATTGACTAAACCTCTCCCGAGGGCAAAACATGACCAGCACCAAACCGCCATGTGTGTTTGGTATATTACCATGTAATACATGACCAGCACCAAACCGCCATGTGTGTTTGGTATATTACCATGTAATCTAGATTAGTTGACTCTAGTGCAAGTGGGAGACTGTTGGAGATATGCCCTAGAGGCAATAATAAAAGTGGTTATTATTATATCTTTGTGTTTATGATAAATTTTTACATTAATGCTATAATGGTATTAACCGGAAACATTAATACTCGTGTGATTTGTAAACTAGATTAGAGTCCCTGGTAAAGCCTCTTTATAATACTAGCTTGTTGATTAATAGATGATCGTGGTTTCTTGATCATAAACACTGAGATGTTATTAATAACAAGATCATATCATTAGGAGAATGGTATGATGGACATACTCCTATAGATAAGCGTAGCATAAAGATCAAAGTCATTTCAATAGTTCGTTTGCTATAAGCTTTCTGATACATAGTAACCTAATTCCTTCGACCATGAGATCATGTTAATCACCATCACCGGAAGGATGCTTTGATGACATCAAACACCACACCATAACTGGGTGGCTATAAAGGTGACATTGAGTGTTTGGAAAGTATGAGTTGAGGCACATGGATCAAGAGTGGGATTTGTCCATCCATATGACAGATAGATATACTCTGGGCCCTCTCGGTAGAATGTCATCCAATTAGCTTGCAAGCATGTGACTGGCTCACAAGGGATCACATATCGCGGAAACGAGAAAAGAGTACTTATCGGTGACAAGGTTGAACTAGGTATGAAGAGATACCGACGATCAAAACCTCGGATAAGTAAACTATCGTGAGACAAAGGGAAATTGGTATCGTATGTAAGTGGTTCATTCGATCGCAAAGTAATCGTAGAAATATGTGGGAGCCATATGAATTTCCAGATTCCTCTATTGGTTATTGATCGGAGAAGTGTCTCGGTCATGTCCGCATAATTCACGAACCGTAGGGAGACAGACTTAAGGATTCGATATTGTTTAGTAGATATGGAATGTTAGTAGGGATACCGAATGTTGTTCGGAGTCTCATATGTGATCCGGGATATCACGAGGAGATCCGGAATGGTCCGGAGAATAAGATTCATATAAGGAAAGTCCAATTCCGGAGTTCGGGAAAGATTCCGATGTTTTCATCGAAGAGGTTCTAGAAGGTTCACCAATCCGGAAGGAGAATGGTCCATGAATGTGTCATGGGTAAGTGGAATGATTGGATCATATCCTAGGTCACTTGGTGTGGGCATTTGTAAGAGAGAATTAAAGCTCTAAATTGAAAGTCAAACGGAAAGTTTGAAAAGTCAAACTGGAACAATGGTTTCCTAGTGGGAGAAGAAACAAGTCCTTCTCTCAATCCAACTTGGGTTTGGGTTTGGATTCAAACCCACCCCTCCCAAGGCTGCCCCTCTCATAAATAGAGGGGGAGGGCTGCTAACACCACAAGCCTAGCCCTCTCCACCCGGGCTTATTGTCAGCCATGGGCCGTCAAATCGTCGCCCTAGCCGCCGCCGACACCTCCTCCTCCTCCCAGTCTTCTAAACCCTAGATCACCGGGAAACCCTAGATCCACCATAACCCGCACCGGCTTAGGCGAAGCCCTGCGGGATCTACCCTCTACTTCCGACACCACGCCGTCGTCTTTGAAATCGTGAGGAGAACTACAACCTCGCTGCCTGCTAGAACAAGGAGAGGAAGGTCTTCATCGATCTGAACATGTTACCGATTGCAGGAAGCGCTTAGCGCCGGAAGGATCGTCTACACGATCTTGAGATCGGCAAGTGTACGACTACATCACCCACGAGAATCTGCTCTCGTTAACCGCTTTGGAATCTTCGAGGGTGAGTGCTTCTATCGACTCGTTGCTACAATCTAGTAGATAGATATTGGCTTGTTTGTGTGCATGCGGTAGAATTTTTTTGTTTTCCATTCTACGAACCCCTACAATCCGTGGATATAATTAGGCCTCCATACTCTTGTCCACCGGGTCGGATATCCGTGGATACCCGGATCCATGGATTAAATTGCCATCCTTAGAGGCAACAAAGTATATAGTTCTCAGTTTTCATATGAAAAATAGCTGCAGGATCAAAAGTAGCACATTCGAAGTTCACCAAAATTACGTCCTAAATAGGAAGACCGGCTAGCTTCCATGCCACTGCCTGTACGTGAGTTTCATGTAGCCTACAAGTACCAATACATCAACACCATCAGGCCGTCAACAGACAAGCAAGTAGATGCAAACAAACAAGCAGATGTAGGACGGGAGCAAAGGCAGGGCAATAATCTATCAACAACCAGAAAAGCAAGAAAAACGGAAGGAGTCCGGAGTTACCTTGCTGGCGATTGTGGGAAGGGATCGACGAATCTGAGCGGGGAGAGGCGATTCCGAGCATCGGAGGCTCGATTCTAGGCGGTGGAGGCGCAATTTCAGGTGATGGAGGCACGATACCGGGAGGCGGAGACTCACCAGGCGATGGCAGCATGATTCTGGGTGGTGGTGGCATGATTTCGGGCGGCGGAGGATCGATTCAAGCATTGGAGACACGATTTCGGGTGGTGGTTGCGCGATCCGGCGATGGCATCTGGATTCTAGAGTTCCCCTCTTAGGATAAGTCGTCTGCAAACTCTCTTCGTATTGCTACAATGTCAATAACACAGAACCTCACTATAGCGACGTGCGTGGCTGAGGTCTAGGTTCTGGTGTTCATGAGAACTATCACCATCGCCTCATCCAATGTAGAGCTCGCCTGGTGTAGAAGCGGCGGCTCGAGCCTATGCACGGTGTGTTGGAGTCGAACACCTTCGACACGACGACGGAGGGGCCAACAGTGCGGTCGATTTGCGGGCTGACCGCCGCGAGCTAGGCCATGGCCGCCGGATCGAGCGCCTGGCGGCCCAGCGGCGGCGGGCGACGCCTTGATCCATCGCCCTGAGGTACGGATAAAGAGGACCCAGTTGCCGCTCGTGTGCACAAGCACAATGTGGGAATGTTCTTGGAGCCCTATCCCTCTTCGCCAAAAATCGACCAGGAGAACAAAGCAGGCCTAGAGGACCAAAAGGGGATGCTTTACTGTCGTCCAAGAAACATGCAGCACGCCACGTCTTGACCCGACCCCACGCAACAAGTGAGAAATGATGCGGTCAACAGCGAAAAGCCAACCTCCTGGTCGCACCGTCCACCGCTCGCCCACCAGCTCCCCGCAATCCACGGGCAAACAAAGGCCCACAAAACAGCGACCGTAAGCGTCCAAGGCCTAGAACTAGCGACAGAAAAATGGTAGAACGCACTGCAGGTGGCTTCAAAACTGTCGCCGGTCACCACACGCATGGAGTAGGGCAAGAAGGCCCACAAGGCAGCGTCAGCGTGCATGGCTGATGGGCTGAGAGGGCTTGCTTTTGCATAAGCTTAAGCTATAGAATAATAAGAGCATCTTATCTAGTAGTAATAATTTTCATTTGGTTTAGCGGAGAAAAGGTACCTCACGCAGATACTGCAAATCCACCTATCCACATTTTTTTTCCAGGAAACCGCATACCCCCTTCCCAAACCCGTATATACGCGTTACTACATGTTGGATTTCCGGTTTCCCGCATCGTTGCATAGATCCTAGCGGGAGGGATATTTCAGCCGCCCTAGTTCCTGCTCAAGCGTCGCCGGCACCGCCGATCTTTTGTTCCCTTCATTGGTCTTTGTTCCCTCGCCTTTCCCTTGCAGCAATGGACTCCGAGATGTCTCTTCTGGTCGTTCCCGTGGTCGCTGCGCACCAATCTGTCTCGGCGCCTACTGCTACGTCGGCCACAGCGCCAAAGCACGGGCAATAGGGCAGTCGCCTCATGAACGCAGGTGACATGGATATGCCCTACGGACACCCAATATTGGCCTATCCGGTCCGCCCAGCGAGAGCCCACGTGATGATCCGCACCTGACGACAAGGCCTAGGAAGGATTCGGGTGACCTAGGCCCATGAAGGATGTGATTCCTTGGAGGATACGGCTAGCTTTAGATGTAAAGTTTAAAGGGTAAAACCCTAAACTGTAACTGACTCGACCTTACCCAAGACCTGGCCTACCTATATAAAGGCTAGGAGGGCACAACGCGGAGGGCAATCTCAACCCTAGCATACTCACCCGCCAGATCTCATCTGCGTACTCCTGTAATCATCGGTATCGCTGTCAATCAAGAGCAAACAAGCAGGAGTAGGGTTTTTTCCCCCGGGGGGGCCTAAACCTAGGTAAAACTCGTGTCCCGCATTGCTTGTCTGTTAGCCAAACGCGATATCCAGTGCACCCCTCTTTCCGCAAACTCAAGTCCATAACAATAGACATTGATGAGTTAAACCCTCTTCAACAGGCAACTCTAGCCTCATTACGACGAAAGGATTCAGACTTCCCCCTCCATCACCAACTCAACCAAAAGCCTTTAGGAAGAAGAAGCGAGTGTCCCGCGGCAAACAGACGATAGAGCCTACTCCAGTGACGGGCTCGACAGCACCCACTGTACCGTGAGTCCAAACCTCTAACCAAATGTATGAATTCACCAGCCTACCCTAATTTGCTAGATTTTTTCCTATTTTGAATAAGAATCGTTAGAATTTTCCCTTCTACCAGTTTGTAGCTTCGACTTGCACTCGGTGCCTACTTCGCACCACGATATGTTGGAGGAAAACTCGATGGACATAGGGACCGAGCCACTCCCAGGGTTTGAACAAGAAGTCAAAGCTGAGGATGAGTCGGAGGAGGTGGATGGGGAAACTTTTGAAGCTGGAGCGGCTAGCAAAGGAAAATCGGTGAGGACCGCCAACTATGCTGAAGTTGAAGACATTGCATTGGTGAAGGCATGGGATATGGTGTCAATAGATTCAGTGACCGTGAATGATCAGACCAGAAAGAAGTATTGGCAGAGAATAGAAGATAAATACCATCGGATCATTTCTTCAAAGTCAACAAGAATAATGAGATCTATCCAAAGACGATAGGATGTGATCGAGGCAGCTTGCAGCCGATGGTCTGCTTGTATTGAGCAAGTGAGGAATGCACCTCTAGGTGGTATCAATATTGATGACTATTTGAGTTTGCCATTTCTTTAATCAATGCCATGTTTTTGCTAGTTTGCTACATGTCTTGCTTGATTATTATTATTTTGGTCACATTTGTCTTGATTGTTGTTAACTAGGATCAGATAGCACAAGAGATGTACAATGATATGGCTACATCTAAGAAAAAGTCATTCACTCAATTCCATTGTTGGAAGTTGCTTGAGCATAGTCTGAAATGGGCACTGCGGGGTCAAGAGGCACCTCCACAAAAAAAGGAGGCGCAATTAGTTTGGACGATGACGATGATGAAGATGATGAGCCGACAGCCACCAAGAGAGGGAGATAGAATGGAATGAAGAAGGTGAAGGCGAAGTTAAAGAGGAAGGGGGCAAGAGAGATTGATGGAGAAGATAGATGAGATGATAAAGTCCAAGCAATCATTGACATCCCAACAATTGCAAGCCACAATGCAATGGTCCGAGAAGAATCAATAAGATAAGAGATTGGCATGGCTACAAATAAGAGAAGATGAGAGGCGCAAGGCAGAGTTCGAGGTGGCTACGAATAAGAGAAGATAAGAGCAACTACAGTTGTAATTGTCGATGAAGTTGTTGCCACTGCTGGTACTGCTCCAACAAGCGGAGGAAGTGTCGGTGGTTCCTAATTTTCCTTTGATGTGATTCATAGTTTTCTTTTGATGTGATTCCGTTGAAACTACTGTTTATGTTTGGATGCTAGCTTTCTCTACCTCTTGCTTTCGATGTGGCGGTTTTCACCGCGTACTTTGGAACGGAGTTGCTCGGGTGCCGGCTGCGTGTCTAGCTTTCTAGTGTCTTATATGTCTTGTGGTGTTCTAGGCGCGGCTTGCCGTTGTAGGATTTTCGCCTGGCTTTTCTCAAATAAGCCATGCAGCCCGTTTTCTATCTTTTCACTTCGATTTAGCAGTTCTCCCGGTACATTCTAAAGAGAAGTCTGAAGCCTCCTCATATGCAAATTAAGTTGATAATAATACGGTTGTTCCACTTTTGCTTCTAGTTTTTCATGTCTACAACAACATTGCTAGGAAGAGTAAAAAAAAATAACACCACGCTGTAATGCAAACAGGTTAGAAAGCAGGGTGAAGTACATTCTTTTGCTAGGGTGAAGTACATTCTTGGAACAAAAATGCAGGGAAACCAACAGAGATAGAACGAATCACAATAAACCAATCACAGAAACAAACTAAACGATAGTTCTCATCCTTATATGCAACTGTTCAATCCAGTGGCACTAGCCCAACTCAAGGAAATCTGTTGAAGTTATGCATGGGAGATCTATATCTATTGGCTTGTATCAACTTTTTTTGCAGGTAAAAGTGAATTTTATTACTCAACAGGGATTACAATTAGGTCGGACACAAGCACCTGTTGAAGACAATCAGGGCCTGAGCCGAGCCAAGTCATCGTTCTACCCTCTTGTCTCGCAAAATTTGCAACTTAACCAGCGTTGTTTGAGTGGCTAACAAAATGTGCTTGTAGCCTTGCAGGAAAATAGAAAATCAGGATACCAAAGGAAGATCATCCATATTGCTGTAAACAAAACAAGCAAGCCACGAAAGAGAAATATCTAAAGGAATCACCATACCCGTGTCCTCCAGAACAAACAGACAGACCTTGATACCATGCGACCAAAGATGATATCAATAGGCTACGGTACCAACTGTCATAAGCGAATCTTGTTCTATCGCTGAAATATTACTGAAGTATGATTATAGACACTTAAAGATGGACACAGTTAAGAAGTTCGAATGTGATAGCAGAAGATTCAATGTATACCAGCCAACCATTCAAACAAAATCAATCGCACCGGCGGTTTGAGCCTACAGAAGAATGCACAAATGTATGCTATGCCTACCCCTACTGCATCAATCTATGTCTATGTCTAACTGTCTACCACCAAACCCAGCAACGCTCTCATCATTCATAGGCAGCAGTCAAGCTCAAACTTCAACACAGCACAATCTGTTGACTTGAGCTCTAACCAGCAGGATCTTCTCCCTGGGAAGCCTGTCGACTTAAACTCTCAGCAGAAGGAGCTCTCGGGTAGATGATGTCGTAGTGCATACCCGTGTACAGCAATACCCGTGTACAGCAAGGTCACAGTCACAGCTCCAGGACCAGTGTACATATTATCTTCATCAGATCCTCTTCCATAGAGTCGCTCCAGTCTGAGGGTAACCCCAAGCGCTGTGGCTAAGGCCGTCATCATAACATGGTCCGTATACTCACGAGGTTTAGTGACGAACCGGAGGCACCACTGTTTGAACAGCAATGGGTCAGGTAAAATGAGTGACTGTGTATCCAAGAATGGATGCATTGGAAATTCAGCACGAGGTAATGTAAGGGAAGAGAAGAGATGCTGATACTGACATTTTTCAGACTTTTAAATCCATAGATCCCACGAATAAGATCTCCATACTGGCCACTGTGCGAGCATATATGGATACCTACTAGTAATCTGAGGAAAACAAAAACTAAACAACAAGATATGTCAGAAACATTAATTATGATGAACTGAAGGAAAGATAAGTTCAAGGGTGTATTCTCACTGTCATCCGTTGTATCGTAGGTCCTGAAGAACTCAAGAAGTTCCTCTTTACGGTAGCTAAAAAAGGCAGATATTACGTCAGTGAGATGGAATGCATTTGGCTATGATACTTTGATTGAATTGCAGAAAACCAAGCAAATCACAAACCTGTTAGACGTGCCCTCACTCTTCCATTCCATTATTTTCTTTATCAGCTTCTTAAATGCCTGAAAGAATCAGAGACTCAATAATTCACATCTGATAATCATCGCAAATCATAGGTTACAACAATAAGTTACAGAATATTTATTGACCGCAAGATATGAAAGTACACAGAACAACACGTCTGAATCCACATACTGTAACATAGTAGTTATGGAAGAAAATATTTGATAACAGAAGAGTGAGGTGGCTACACCATAAGAAGCAGCATGTGCGCATCGTTTGTGTTCAAACGAAACAAGCATACAGTTCTATTCTTCCCTCTATAGTGTCTCATTGTTCCTTTGCAAGTAGAATTCTCTTAAGGTTCATTGCTGTTAGAATTGGGTTTGTTAACTTTACAGTAAACTTCAAATTTGAGTTTATGCCAACAGCCCTACAGTGTGTAAAACTGTGATGGCATGGCACTACTGTTAAGCAGTTGTGCATCTCCTGCAAATGACAAAACAGACAAGGTGAGATGCTGGATCCAGCCTGAAGTTAATGCAACCTGAAGAGAGTAATCCCTTACAAGCCTGTTTATCTCAGAAAAAAATAAACATGAGAAGGTGAGAACTTACTTTGTAGCTCCTGCGAAAGCGAAACTCAGATGTCCATCCAAGATTCCTATGTTTCTTAGACACTCTTTTAACAGTATAAAGGAGACGTTGTTCCTCATGTGTGTCCTGCCTGTCAAGAACTTGCTCCTGTTGGACATTCACATAAAGAGATAGAATTAAATAACTAAAGATACATCCTGTGCTAAGGAAAAGAGAGGAGGACAATTACAAGGTAGGAATATATGAAGCTCCGGTAGAAACACTCCCCATCTCCAAGCACCCGTCTAATTCTGGAAAAGGCATCAAGATTCAAAAGAATAGGCATATCTCTGGTAGCACGATAATGTTCACGGGCTTCAGTGATAGGAAGTGTCTGCAACGAACACACAGATACAGGAATTCAAGTTACACTGAGTAGAACTTGGCAAACAACATGCTTCAATTGTGATGGACATTTTTTTTATTCCAATTTTCAGGTTACCATTTGCTCTGAAAATGTATGAAAACAATTAACATGTATAATCATTGATACAGATTAGATGCTTTCCAATAAGAAAAGAAGAAAATATCTATTAAAGTCTGATGAACTCAACAACACTACAAAGACAGTTCAGGTTCTATCAGACTATCACAATCAAGAGTTAACATACAATATACTCCCTCCGTCCTAAAATAGATGTCTCAAACTTTTTAAAATTTGGATGAATCTATATACTAAATAGTGTCTAGATGCATTTAAATTTTGCCAAATCTAAGACATCTATTTTGGGACGGAGGGAGTAGTATTCCACAAAGGAGAACACAGTACCCTGTCTAGGATTTTGATCCTGGTACATAATGCACTTCTGTTTTGAACACTATAAAAGGGAAAATGGAGCCAAACCTGGTGATCCACATGTTCCCAATCTATTAGTCTTCCTTCTCCATCAATCTATTCGACAAGAAAAGGGGTTAAAATCCATATATCCTGCCAGACTTACAATTATAAAGAATTAAACGGAGAATCAAACATTTCAGAATAAGAAACAAGGGAACAAGAAATGAATGGAATTAATAAACAACAATGTAATAGCAAGACCACAAAAATTGTGCATCAAAAATTTCTTTGCTTTTGCCAACTTTTTACATGAATTATATTTGAGGCTTCTGAGCTAGTTCCAGGTACCAATCAACCAAATGGTGAACTTCTCCACAAAAACTGCAGGGTAGGTGGTCAGCAATTTCGTATATATATGCCCGATGGTTTACATAAATTATGTCCAGTTATGCGATCTTGAACAAATGTGTAGATTAAATTTCCCATAACAACGTTTGTTTAGAAAGAAAGCTCATGCTGCCAAAATTTTGCAGCAATTAGGACATGACCTCACGATTTCCCTACATTTTACAGACTTGAAGAAATTACAACAATTCTTGAAAAAAAAGAAATTACAACAAGATAGCCGTTTGTTTCAAATACCATACCAGACTGCGAGAAGACGGGCAAGCAACAAGGAAGTCTGTGCTAATCAAAAGACCAAACTAGTCCTAACATTTGTCCAATATTCCTCCTCTACTCTAGGATGACACATCATCATTCTATAACCAAGATTTCTTGCCTTGATTACAATAACTGGTCCAAGAATTAAACATGAAGAAACAGATATCAAGGACACCATAATCCCGATTCCACATTCCATACACAAAGGATGTTGGTACAAGGCTCTTGGCCAAAAGATTCCGCCTCTGTTACTCTAAACCATCCCCAAGACCGACATTTCAATGATTCGCATCCAGAACAATAAGGTTAGCACACAAATGCACAGCCGAGCAAATAAATCCCAAGCGAGCGAGCGAGCGAGCGAGCGAGCAAGCAAGAAAGACCAGATTCAGGCTATACCTTTTTCTTGCGGCTGAGTAAGCTTTTGCACTTGCTCCAGAGCGACTTCTTGGGGTGCGACGATTTCACCTACCCAAGAGAAACCAAG
Organism: Avena insularis; assembly: GCA_023614405.1. Classification (NCBI taxonomy): domain Eukaryota; kingdom Viridiplantae; phylum Streptophyta; class Magnoliopsida; order Poales; family Poaceae; genus Avena; species Avena insularis. The sequence continues at coordinate 305,712,284 of CM042691.1, read as the reverse complement.
AAACGCTCAAGAACGCACTCCAAGAACTCCAGGAAACAACAATACGTCGCAACATCGCAAACAGGAGACACGCGCCATCACCTGCTCCTGCTCCTGCTCCTGCTCCTCCGGTTTCTTCTTCTCCGCCTGCCGTACCAACTTTTCGAACACATCCTTGCAGTCGCTGTCGGCGGAGGAGGGGGAGGTGGACGGGCTTCTTCCGGAGGATCTTGGAGGGGAAGGTGAGGCGGGCTTCTTGCCCTTCTGGTCGGCTGCCCCCGCCGCAGCGGAGCTCGATCCGTTGGTGCCGCGGCTTCCGCTTCCGGCCTGCTGACGGACGCGTCCTTGGGGTGGGTCGACGGGCGCTGCAGGGGGAGGTGACGGCGAGGGTGCATCGGCGCCGCCTTCGGCTGCCACGGCGCTCGGGGGCGGGGCCCCATCGCCATCGGAAGGGGAAGTAGCGGCGTTGGAGTTGTCGCGTTGCCCGTTCCCGTGCCCTTGGACTTGGTCGTCTGGGTCTATTCCTGAACCGGATGCCATCGCGGGGGGAGGGGCTTGGCGCATAGTACAGCCGAAGGGACTTGCCTTGCGTGGTAATTCCGCTAAAGCGAGGGGCGTGGAGAAGAAATGTGTGAGGGTTGCGACTAGAAAAGTTTGACGGTTATTTATAACGGTGGCACGCCGAGGCTGGGCTGTTAGGACATGTACTATGCAGACGTTTAGCAGAGGCGCTAAGCCAAAATCCGGAATGGTTACATAAAAAAATCAGTCGATTCCCAGACTTTCTCTAGCGTCGCCGTAAACTCTACCGTCGACGCTTTGCCAAAAAAAAATCCCCAAACTTCTCCTAGCAATGGTTTCCTTTCTCTATTTTTTTTTACTTGGGTAGCGACCGAACTAAACGCCTTGCGCTGCGGCACCGAATCGCTTAGCCTCCGACAGGATTTATTTGGCTAGCTTAAACGTCTCTCTAAGAGTCCAGGATTGTACGTGCCCTTAGCCTGAAACACTATGGATCTTTGGGACGTGGCGGATCCAACGGCTGAGATGAATCAAAGCAAAAAATAAAAGCCTACACTTATCAAAAAATAAATATACACACTAAAACATGACTAAATACACAATCGACACTTATCTCCGAGCTACGGGACTAGTAAACTATAGGATTTTCACTTAGTTTATGGTTGGGAAAAGTACTATATATGTTAGAGAAAACATGCTACTAGTGCGTACAACTATATAAGAATTTTTTGGGGAAAGAACTATATAAGAGATTTTTTCTATAAAAAAATTACATGTACATTTGTACACCCTTACCCCATGCAGGATCCGTCCATTAATACAGCGTGTGGCGTCGGCGCAACTTCTATTAGAGAACCTATTTTGCAGCATGCGCCAAGAAGTTAAAACGGCCATCCACCAGTGCACTAAAACACATTGCCAAAAACATCTTTTTTTCATACGTGAAGAAAAAGAGATGAAACAAATAGACTGAAAATCAACATAAAATTTCACATAAAAACACTTACACTAATCGGTCGAATTCAAACACAAAATTCAACACGCACGCAGACATGCTAGCTCGTCGATACTAGCTTCCGAAAAGAACAAGAATCAGAGTCACTAGTAACTTCAGCTATTTTTAAAAATATAATACATTTTTAATCAATTTCATAAATAATATATAAAATTCGTAATTTCGGAAACTAGCGTGGTCTCAGAGATCCGTGCCCCGGCGAGGACCTTTCGAGTCCGGTCAGGGTTTAAGCCCTCGGCCAGTGGATATGCACATCAATTTTTCTTTTTGAACGGATGAGGCCCGAAGGCCCTGGAAGCATTAATTATAAAAAGCGGCAGTACAAGATTACATTGAGGCCCTTATAAAGCCAGGGAATAAAAAAGAAAGCCTCAACTTTTGCTAATAGGACCCTAGAACAAAAGATTAAAAAGCAATCAGGTCCCGGGTCGCCTACGCCGCTGCCGCAGGACCGACGAGGCTGGGCACCTGCGCCGCCACCGGGGAACTTGCCACTTGGGGCGTCGCCGGCGATGGTTCCCATCTCTCGGTCGGTGAAGATCCTCCACATCTGGAGGAAGAAGATGCACTGGCCATCACGCCCGTGCCAGGAGCGGCTCCATACGCCAAGGATAGCGCCGGCAAAAGGCTGCCGCCGCTTGGGAGCTCCAAGATCAGCTTCATGCGTGCATTGCTGTTGCACGCTAGCGTCCCGCCAGAGAGGAATCCGTCCGACCACCATCCTCTTCTTCCCTTCTTGTCTTCCACCACGGCCACAAGGAAAGACATCAGAGGGGTCGCTCGCCGTCTTCCTCTGTAGCGAGCCCATCCTCCATCTGAGCCGCATGGGGCAACCCGCGTGCCACTCCTTCTCCTCCTCGCCTCCACGGCCGGCCAGGAGAAGCAAGCCCACACCAGTAGCTCCGCCGCATCGGTCCTCCCCCTCGCCACCACGGCCGGACAGGAGCACCAACGCCTCAGAGCCACCCCACACCACCCGACGGTCCACGACCACTACCTTATTAACGGAGACAGTGTTCTCCTCCCTCGCCGCGAGCTCCAGCCAGAGAAGCGGCAGCAAAAGACAGAGGAACCCTAGCGCTTGGGTGAGGCCGCATCGACGCCAAGCTCTGCTCCAAACCGCCCAAACAGGGCAAAACCCTAATCTACTCCTACAAACTACGCCGGCACCTCCCCTCTGCCATCTCCGGCCGGCAGCGCCGCCGGAGAGGGCTCGGATTTGGCCCAAAAGGGAGAAGAAGGCTCTCGAGCTTCTCAGGAACTGTAGCTGAGGGGTAAGGGGTGTTATATGCACATCAATGGAAAACACAAATAAATGCTCAAGCATCCACGGAAAAGCAGTACCTTATCAGGGCCTCGTACACAGAAAGGTCATCATCAGGGCACGGGTCTCCGAGCCCGTGCTAGTTTCTAAAATTACAAATTTCATGTATTATTTGTATACTTGATTAAAAAATGTATTATTTAAAAAAAAATAGCAGTAACTTCATCTAGTCTCGGGGACTAGGCGAGCACGGAGCGGACGCTTTAGGAAGGTGGTGAAATATAGCTCCTCCTGGTCGGGTCGGTGTTGCAGCTACTGAGCTTTGTCGTGCTCACGTCGTTGCTGGCGCTGTGCGTGCTCCTGGACGAGGAGGAGACGGACGACGCATCGCCACGGTGGTTGCTCACGTGGGTGCGCGTCGTGGGCTGGTAGGTGCTGTTGTGGTTGTTCGCCATGATTCGGCGGGCGGCGGCCAGGAGATGTAGCTGCAAGTCTCGATGCGCACGCTGAAATGTCCGGATGGCAGTTGGAGCTCCCCGCATGGTGTCGAGTTTACAATGTGTGCTATTTGAAGTTACAGATATACCGCTTTGGATAGCGCAATTTGATAGGTGCTTAAAAAAATTAACGCGAAATTTTACAACCTCCACTGAAGCACTACGTTTTGCCTTTGGCGCTGCATATTGGTTTTTTTTAGCGCAGCGTCAATTTACGGTCACTGATAAAGATGCTCTAAGCGACGATCAACTTCTTCCCTTGAGCCAACGAACCGGAACCTGATGGAGTGGACCGTAGACAACTAGGGAGCGAAATGGCATCCGACCCAAGTTAATGCGTCTAATGGGATCTTGTCAAAGTCTTACTTCTAGCTTATTTGAGGCGGACGCTCTACCCTAGTTTGGGAGAAGCACACACCATTTTCATATGATGAGTGCTCGTCGTGGCATGTCCTGGCATCCGACGAGGTGGATGTGATGCCTTCTTGGCAACACGAGATCAGGCATGATAAAGGGGGTCAGCCAGGTAGGAGACGATTAAAGTAGACGAATGTTGTAATGGTAAGGAGTAAGGACAACATGGTGTCGTCGCTTCGGTGTGTGTAATGCGCAATTCTAGCCATGCTTTCACATTTTGGGGCTTAAAACAACATCTCTAACATATCCCGGAAAATGCCCTGACCCACAAATAACCACCATTTTGCGGTTTCGTGGAGCAAAAGCGGCCCGCTTAGATACCATAAAACCCACCGGCATGCAAATTATTTTGCGGGACAACGCATACCCCCTCCCAAAACCGCATATACGCGGTAATGCGAGCTAGAATTCAGGTTTCTTGCATCGTCATGTAGATCTTGGCAGGAGGGTCATTTGAGATGTCCTAGTTCCCTCTCACGCGCCAGTGCCATCGCCGATCTCCTCTTCCCCTCGCCTTGCCCTCGTAGCAATGGACTTAGACACGTCTCTTGTGGTCATTCCAGTGGTCATGGCACCCCCAATCTGCCCTGCCTGTGACCGGCACGTCCGCGTCGAGGACGTCACGACGCCTACTACTATGTTGACCGCGGTGCCGAAGCGCAAGCGATAGGGCAGTTGCCTCATGAACGCGAGTGACTCCAGCCTCACTACTGCAGAAGGATCCGTACTTCCCCCTCCTCCACCTACTCGATCAAAAGACTTTGGGAAGAAGAAGCCAATGTCCCGCGACAAAGAACGGGCGATAGAGTCTCTACTCCAGCGAAGGGCTTGATAGCACCCACGGTACTGTGCACCCAGATCTCCAACCAAAGGTACGAATTCACCGGTCTCCCCCCAATTTACTAGATATTTCCCTATTTCGAAGAATAATCGTTATAATTTTCCATTTTATCATTTTGTGTCTTCAATTTGCACTCGATGTCTACTTCGTACCATGATATGTTGGAGGAAAACTCAGTGGACATAGGGACCGAGCCATTCCCCAATTTTGAACAAGAAGTCGAAGTCGAGGATGAGTTGAGGAGGTGGATGAGGAAACTTTTGAATCTGGAGCATCTGGCAAAGGCAAATCGGTGAGGACTGCCAACTATACTGGAGTGAAAGACATTGCACCGGTGAAGGCATGGGAAATGGTGACAATAGATTTGGTGTCCGAGAATGATCAAGCAAGAAAAAAGTATTGGCAAATAATAGAACATAAATACCATCGGATCATTTCCCCAAAGTCAACAAGAACAATGAGATCTCTCCAAGGTCAGTACAATGTGATCTATGCGACTCACATCTGATCGTCTGCTTGTATTGAACAAGTGAGAAATGCACCTCCAAGTGGTGTAAAATTGATGATTATGTGAGTCTGTATTTTCTTTAATTAGTGCCATGTTTTTCCTATTTTGATATACGTCTTGCTTGAATATTAGTGTTTTGGTCACATTTGTCTTGATTTTTGTTAACTAGGATAAGATATCACGAGAGAGGTACAAGGATATGGTCGCATTCAAGAAATTGTCGTTCACTCTATTCCATTGTTGGAAGTTGCTTAAGCATAGTCCAAAATGGGTGTCGCGGGACCAAGAGGCACCTCCACTAGAAAAGGAGAATTAGTTTGGAGGATGGCAAAAATGAAGATGACATGCCGGCAGCCACCAAGATAGGAAGACCGGATAGAACGAAGAAGGTGAAGGTGGAGTTGAAGAGGAAGGTGGAGCAAGAGAGATTGAGGGAGTAAATAGATGAGATGATGAAGTCCAATCAATCATTGACATCACAACAATTGCAATCCAGAATGTAATGGGCCGAGAAGAAGGAAGAAGATAAGAGGTTGAGGTGTGGCTACAAAGAGAAGATGAGAGACACAAGGCGGAGTTCGAGATGGATAAACAATAAGAGAAGAGAAGAAGAGCAACTGCAACTGCCAATGCCGCTAAAGCTGTTGCTGTTGTTGCTGTCGTTGCCGCTACTGGTACTACTTTGGCAAGCGGAGAAAGTGCTTATGGTCCCTAGTTTTCCTTAACCGCGTCGGATTTGCGATACAACTATGCTAGGTCTGGTCTGCGTGGCCGATTTCCCCCCGAGTAACTGCTTCACGGTTTTCCGCATATGGATTTTGTGAGGTCTGTTGGAAATGGTTTAAGGGCATTTTAGCCTTTGATTTATCTCAACCATTAGATCTCGCTTCAAGATTATCGAGTGACTTGGATAAAGCAAGTTACTCGATTTCAATCCACAACAAAGGTTGGGTGCTCGTTGTCGCATGTGAGGTAACACGTGCGAGACAAGTCCCTTGATCAACCAAAAATTCATGGCAGGCACTGTTGGACTTTATGAATGGGCTTGAACGGGCGTAAAGTGGACAATATCTTAGAAGAAGGCAAAAAGATGTTTAAAAAAATTAAGTTGGATTCATGAATAAAGTTTGGTTTACAACCTACAACTCATGCTCAATTCATGATTTATCTTTATCATTGATTTGGTGATCGGCGAGAGGTTCAGACCTAGATCCCACATGGACATTGGCGACCAGAAAGACAATATGATCGCAGTGACTATGCCCGTAAGAGGGGCTGACATATGCGCTCCCACTAGCAAAACTCAAAGAATGATCTATTTTGTAGAACCACACGTCCATTGGACGTTGTCCTTAGATGCACATATGGGTGCTACGATAGCTAAATCCATCATTGCCGAAGAGTTCTATAACCAAAGTGTACCACTTAAACAAGTTTATATGCACTAATTGTGCTTTCACATATAATTTAGGCCTCCCCGAAAATGGGGTGTAAGCAAAAAGGGTGAGATGTTGAAATTATAAAGAAGAAAAAGGAGGTAGTAGTAGTATTATATTGTCTACTATGGGAAAGTTCAATGAGAATTATATATGACAAATGGGTTAATGTGTTTAAACGCTACTAAAAGACAACAGATAATATTATAGTGCATGATACTTACTCAGTGATACTTGGCATTGCGTGGTCTTATGGTCTAACAATTGTATTTTACAGAGAAATGTTTCAGTATCTACAATCATCGTGGATAGAAAGTAGAAGTGTTCTGCTAGTATGATACTCGCCCTATCTCTCCTACTACCTTCGTTCCATAATATAAGACTTTTTAGCAAACTAAAATAGCTTTCTAAAAAGGCTTATATTATGAAATGAAGCGAGTACATGCAAGCAAAACTAGACATTAATACATGCAGCCATGGCATACAAACGATTCCCTTTGATTCTAAATTTTCCAAAAAAAAATCCCTTTAGCATTGAAGCCCTGATTTTAATGCTTTGTTTCACGGTTGTTATCATCACGAGGAGAGATCTCTGAAACCACATCCGGTGTTGACATGTTTTGATAACTTTTTTTTATAATGATTTGGTTGAGAAATTCCCCGTACATGTCATTCCCCATATCTGTCATTCTACATTAATGAAAGTTGTATGATACTATCTTTTATTGGACGATATCTTCTCCTAATTGTTGGTAAACAATTGAATACCCACTCTCCACTCTGTGTAAATTGCAATGCCTAAAAACATATATCAAATTATTAACTAAGCCATGTTGTCGTGGTAACCGTTTGTTGTTAATTATTGACCATTGTACTATAATCTCACAACTAGTGTGCTAGAAAAAGAAGAAAAAAGTCAGAATATACGATCACTTGATCACTCAATGAGATTAAACATATCATTGATTTGGCACAATATTTTTTTTAAGAATACATCAACAACAAGAGTAACAGGACCCGACCTTATAATAACATGATGGTTGTACATCGAAGCGGTTCATAATAAAACTGCAGAGAGTACTGCACTTGCAAACGAGCTAACAACCAAATATATAAATCCTAATATTAAAGAAGTGAAATTACATAAAATATGAAAATAACTTAGTAACCTGAATGCTTTGTTTCATGGAACAAACATATGAAGCCTATTAAGTTCTATAACCTGTTCTTGGTTATCTAGGATAAGATAAGGTACTAATTACCTTGTCAACATACTTAATTAATTCTCAGTTTATAAATGAAGGTCCAACAAATAACATGCATTTAATTGCACTCCGGCCTAAATTCTTGTCTAGTTTTGGGACCAACAAGCTCATCCGCAGCCGATACCACACATCGTCTTGTTATTTCTCCTCTGCACATCGGCATGGAAGGAGTCATACAAAAGTGATCTTTCCCCACATGCATCTACGCAGAACGATGAGAAACACTACAGTATCTATGGTGTGTTACTAACTATAGGAATGTAGACAAATTAAGGTAACAAAGTAGCAAGCATTCAAATGTTTGGATTTCCGGATTAACCCATTGTGAAATGAAATACTTTCTATAGTGAAAGAACATATGAAAAAATCTAAAATTGATTGAATTACCTTCATGTGAATAGGAATATATGTGGTTCTTTTTCTCCCTTTCTCGGTATACTAGAGATCGGGAGTTCTATAACACGAGATAATTTAGACATCCCGAAGCGCAATAGAGGAGCATTCAAGTTTGAAGTTCTTGAAGTGCATGTGTCTAAGTCAATCTCATCACTGAATAACGAATCTAAATATAACTTCCATCTAGTTTGAGTACCTGCCACTTGAACCTCACTTTCTTTTCTATATATGGATATGTCCTTTTGCCAATGGAATAGAGAATTCAAATATGTTATCTACTCATTCTTAATTCAAACTTATCTAGGCATGTTTAATTCAATGTTAGGGTGTGGAGTATTCACCACCGGGTGGCTGTGCTCCCCGCGTCCGATTCAATGCCAGACATTCGTGCTAGTGTGTCAGCAGTATATCAGATGATGTTTATTAAATGTATCAATAGCTAATTTTGTGTCGTTATGTTAGAGAAATTTGTCAGCATGCAGCTCTTGGCAAGACGGACTCTTGGCAACCGAGTGCATTTAGTATTCACATGCATGCAGTGCGTGTGTTAGCATAAAAATGATGTTCATTAAGCAGGTGCATTTAGTACTCGCATATATTTAGTATTGGGTCAAGGATAAAGTGGACATCTTTGTTTTGTCTAGCTGGTGTTTTCTGCAGTTGTTGGTTCCACGAAACAAAAAATCGCAAAGCAAAAACTGAAACAAAAAATCACAAAGCGAACTGACCGTCCACACTTGGTTGTGCGTGTCTCCGGTGGCAGAGTCACCAATGCCCCATCGGTAGTCTATTCGCGGTAATTATTGCACCTTCCACATAAAGTTTATTGATATATGCTCGAAACTAAAACAGTCTACGTTCGCGCGCAGCATGTCTGCGCTCCTTCACCTTAACTACTATTTGTGTGGTCCTGCCGTGTGCGGTCTTGTCGTACAGGATGTGAAGCTTGTGCTGCGCGTTCTACTTAGTACCATGAGCTACCCTATCCGCAACCTGGCAACACTTATCTAGATGTGGGATCGGGCGGTTGCTAGGGGGGCGATGGCATATTTTGGTTCAATGTTAAGTGTTGCAGTCACACATATAACACTACCACTTGCTACCCAAATGAATGTGGAACACCAATAATCCAATTGGGTTACATATGATAGCCATTAAAACATCATCTAGTTGCAAAAGTGTGAAAAAGATATTAAAAAATAGCTATGTCAGATAACCTACTTGCCACCATGGAGTAGAGGAGAGCTTTTTTGATGTGCAGGTAACTGATGGAGATATTTCTTTCGGAATGAATGAATGCACGGAACATTATTTTAGCTCTATACCTGAACAATTGATATACAATAACTCAGGTAAGCTAGTGTTTCTCAATCAATAATTTCTAATATATATGGACGTTAAATAGCATACATATGTTAGGTGCCATAATATAATTTTTTTCATGAAGCTAATGGTACAGAGGTCAAACAATTAAGCAGTCATACAAAGTAGCATGGACTAAAATACTCTGTAATAATGGTAGTAACCTTATATACACAATAGAATAAAATAAAAATATTATCATGATAAGACATGGAATGTATTTAATAGCAAAAAACAAAAACCTTATATGCAGCAAAAATGATTGGGCCTTCATGGTGTTCTCCCCAGGAGGAGGATGGACATCTTCTTATCCTAGCAAGGCATTGTGCAATTATTCTTTCTATTTCCACCTTCATAGAAATAAATTACGGTGATCAAACCTGCTTATCACTATTCATCACAAAATATATGCAATATGCCATGTCCTATTTTTTTATTTCCTTCTAAATCAACGACACCTAATATGTCGAGTACCCTAGGCTGAGATTCTATCATTATAACTAACATACATAAAATGTAACAAATTGTATAATAACATGATAACAAATTCATGGGGTGTATACAACTGCAAATATGAATTTTGCTTGATATTATATAACAATAAACATGGGGCAATTTTTTACCTCGACATGGATGAAGAACTGACCATGTACTAACTGTAACTTAAGGAACAAGATAAACTATGCATATAAAGAAAATAAAAGCACATCATATAGTCTTAAGTAGAAAACTAAATATTTCTGAAACAACAAAGGGGAACAAAACCTGTATAATTGCAGGCTAGCACCACAAAAAAGAACAATTATTTTCCATCATAGGTAACACAAATCAATGAAAATATTTGTATATATACTAAAAACACTAAATTTGTTATAGCAAGCCCAAAAAATATCTCATAGTGCGTGTAAGGCCAAGTTGTAGAGCGCCATGGACCGCATCTATAAGATCAAGGGGAACAAAGCAAAAACATGAGATTAGAACTGAGTATACAACGTAAATGCCAAAATTAAAATTTTCTGTCTTAATTGTCTATAAACTTGTAAGATCAACATGTTTCAAAAAAAATTCTTATAATAAAATAAAAGGAACGAGCTTCATAATGTATTTAGTCAAATCAAAACAACACATACTTTCTTGGAGAATGAAGTGGAATTCACCCAAACCTATAAATAAATCAAATTGTTGATGAGAAAATACAAAATGTGCATGTGTTCCATTTATAGAAAAAAAATATTCTAGGCGGGAAATTTGGTAATGACATAATTAAAAGGATAGAAAATGCCAGTTCTTCATTTAGGTGAAAAGAGATTTAGTGAAGTTGTCGTTTCAGTTTTTTGAGTATCCATATATTCCATTAATGTAAAAAGAGAAAAATCATCATGGAAACTATACCACAAACATAGTGTAGTGACAACTGTCTTGGAAACATTGGAGAATTGAAAATGTTTCAGTTCTAAATAACTTCAATCGTAATATGTGATACGTCGGAAACGTATCTATAATTTTTTATGCTCCATGCTTGTTTAGTATCTACTTTGATTTGCTTTGTCTACACTTTGAGGTGTTTTTATATCTTTTCTAGAACTAACTTATTGACAAGATGCCACAGTGCCAGTTACTGTTTTCTTACATTTTGATTCCAGAAAGACAGAAAAACAATATTCTCGGAATTGGACGGGACAAAAGCCAAAGTCATTATTTTTTCGGAGCAACACGGAACCACGAAGCAGAGTCGGAGGGGGGCCACAGGGTGGCCGCACCCTCCCTAGGCGCGGGCAAGCCCTGTAGGCGCCCATAGGGGGTGTGGGCCCCCTGGACCCCCACCAACCTTGATTCCTGCGCCTATAAGAAGCCTCCGACCCAAAAACCCTAGGGCATCTGGCGGAAATCCACGAAAACCTCCACAGCACCGCCGCCACCGAAGGGGAGATTCGGGGGACAGAAAGTCTCTGTTCCGGCACCCTGCCGGGAAAGGGAAGTGCCCCCAGAGCCATCTCCATCGATCTCCATCGCCATCTTCATCACCGTTGCTGATTGCCATGATGAGGAGGGAGTAGTTCTTCCTCAAGGCTAAGGGCTCTACCGGTAGCTATGTATTCATCTCTCTCTCTATGCATGATCTTGTTGTGGTCATGAGCTTTGTAATCTAGTAGATCTACATTGCTACTCAAGTGCTTCATTAGATCTCTGCTCTCTCCATGTGTGTGAAAGTGACAGCGTGCATGCCATGGTGGCACTTAGGCTTGAGTCTACATAAATACTCTTTGTGCTTTAATAGATCTATGTTTTCCCCACGTGTGTGAAAGTAACAGCATGCATACCGTGTGTGGCACTTTGGCTAGATTGAATATTTGTTATGAGTTATATTTGGAGTTGGATGTCTTTATGAAATTGTGGTGTTTGTTCGAACCATCTAGCACTCAAGGTGACAGTGTGGGGTTATCTAGATTGGGGAAGGCCCTACCGTGGATTAGAGTGTCCAACCGGAGAGTAGTTAAGAGTAGTATCATGAAGAGAGGATATTTATATGAGAGAGTGTTCACTAGTGAAAGTATGATCCCTAGGCCTTGTTTCTAAACATTGAAACACCGTTTGCATCTAGATCTGTTACATGTTTGCTTGCTTCCAGTATTTACCTCGCCATCAAGCTCCATCAAAGCTATTTTCTGGCACCGTTACCACTTGTATTTCACTATCTCTTCGCCAAACTAGTGCACCTATACACCTGACAAGTGTATTAGGTGTGTTGGGGACACAAGAGACTTCATGTATCTTGATTGCAGGGTTGCTTGAGAGGGAATACCTTTGACCACTTCCTCCCTGAGTTCGATAAACCTTGGGTGATCCACTTAAGGGAAACTTGCTGATGTTCTACAAACCTCTGCACTTGGAGGCCCAACAACTGTCTACAAGAATAGAAGTGCGTAGACATCAAGCTATTTTCTGGTGCCGTTGCCAGGGAGCATAGTTTTATTTGTAAGTTCACTTGGATCTATTATTGTTCACTGCTACTCCTTTCATCATGGGGAAGTCTCGTGATGGAAAGTTCCCTATTTTACTATCCACTACAAGAAGAGGTACAGTCCTAAACACCTCTATTGCTCTTGATTCACCGTCTGTTATAAGTAAGCTTGTCACACCACCACCACATACTCATGCTACACACACTGCTACTACTACTGAATCTGAAACTGCTTTTGATACTCATGATGTTACTTCTACTGTGCTTGATGCGAGTGGTTCATTAGGTCCTTTTCTAGATGCTACTATGGCTAGTCTAGAAAATACCGAAACTCCTAGTGAAGACACTGTTACACCTGTTAGCTCACCTGAATCTAGTGAGAGTTTTGATATTAATGATGGTTACATAGAGCTCACTGATGAATTTATTGAAGAGTGCAGAAACACACATGGTGCTAGTGCTATTAAGAGTCTCCTTGCTAGACGTACTATTATGCCTAAGAAGTCCTATGATCCTAAGTTTGCCACCTCTCCCATAGATATTAAAGATAAATATTATGATTTCTCTCTTGATTTATCTTATTTAGATATTGTTGAGAAAGAACCGTTTTGTGGTACTGAAAATGAGAGTGTTGTGGATCATATGAATGAGCTTTCTACTATGAGTGCTTTGTTCTCTGATGATCTTAAAATGCGCAAGTACTTTGTTGCTAAGATCTTCCCTTTTTCACTAAAAGGAGAATCTAGGGCTTGGTTTAATAGATTACCTCCTGGTTCCATTGATAGCCATGATTGCTTGATTGCTTCTTTCTTCCATAAATATTTTCCTCCCAGTGCTAGACATGCTGCTTTGCAGAGACTTTTTTATTTTAAACAGGGAGAAGAAGAGAAATTGCCTGAGTCATGGAAAAGATTATGTTCCTTGATTCATGCGTATCCTGGATGTCCATTACCCCAGAATGAGCTTCTTGATATTTATTATAATGGACTAACTGATGATTTTAGGACCTACCTAGATAGCTTTGCTGGTTGTGTTTTCAGGAAAAGGACTCCTACAGATGCTGAAGAATTAATGAACAAGATAAGCAAGAATTATGATGATTGAAGTTCAACTGAGCTGAATACACCTGAGCCTATTACTCCTGAACCAGTTGTTCCTGAACCAGTTCCAACACCAACAAAAAAGAAGAGGGGAGTTATTGCATTAAATGGTGAAGTGATGAAGGAGGCTAAAAAGTGTCTAAAGGAGAAAGGTATTAGAGCTGAAGATGTGAAGAATCTACCTCCTATAGAAGAATCATGTAAGCTAAATCCCCACTCATCTACTATTGAGGTACACTCTCTCCAATTTAATGAAGGTGATATTCCTTATGGTAAGCCTCCTGATCAATGCTTAGAGGAACTTGACACGTTTATTGTTAAACAAGGTAATTTTAATAAACAAGTTCAGAATCATTTATTGGAAAACTCTAGAGATATCCATGAGTTGAAAGATATTGTGGAAAGAACTTCTAATGATATTAAAATGCTTTGTAAACACTTTCAAATGGTTCAAAGCCAACTTGATTAACTTGCTAAGGTGCAAAATGATATGCTAGTTAATGCTTCAGGAGATAAACATGCTTATGGAATTAGAAGTAGGAGTGGTGCAGCTACTCAAGATCCTCTATATCCTAAAGGACACCCTAAAAGAATAGAGCAGGATTCCCAACAAGGTGAGGATAGTGGTAGCCCTCGTAAGAGGAAGAAAAAGAAACATAAGAAAGTTGAGGAACCACTTGAATCTGCTGTAGATCCTAATAGTATATCTGTCTCTGATGCTGAAAATGAGAGTGGTAATAATAATGAGTCTCCTGATAAGGAGGAAGTTGAGGAAGAACCTGAGAAACACACTAAGAACACTAGGTACACAAAGGAAGATTTTATTGCTAATAAACATGGTAAAGAGAGAGAACCTTGGGTGCAGAAACCTATGCCTTTCCCAGGTAAGAAACACAAGTCAAAGGAGGAAGAACACTACAACAAGTTTTGTGAGTGGATGAAACCTTTACTCTTGCAAATTCCTTTGACTGATGCTATTAAATTGCCTCCTTATTCAAAGTACATGAAGGATATTGTCTCTAATAAAAGGAAGATTCCTACTCTGCTTGCTAATTACTCCTTCAATGGTAAGGTTCCAAAGAAACTTGGTGATCCAGGTATACCAACTATTCCTTGCTCCATTAAAAATAATTATGTTAGAACTGCTTTATGTGATTTGGGAGCTGGAGTTAGTGTTATGCCTTTTTCTCTCTACAAGAGGCTCCAGCTAGAAAAATTGATACCAACTGATATATCTTTGCAAATGGCTGATAAGTCAACTACTGTTCCTGTTGGTATATGTGAGAATGTTCCTGTTTAAGTTCCTCATAATTGCATGATCTTAACTGATTTTGTTGTGCTTGAAATGCCTGAAGATGATAATATGTCTATTATTCTTTGGAGACCTTTTCTTAATATCGCGGGTGCTGTCATCAATTGCAATCAAGGAAAAGTAACATTCAATATTAATGACAAAGAGCACATTGTCTATTTCCCCAAGAAGGTTGTTAGAAGCTATTGCCTAAATTCTATTGAAAATATTGAAGGCATCAAGGTTGGAGAAATATATTGTCCCATTCACAAGAAAATATTGAAACTATTATGATTGGGACCATTGCTATCAAGTATGAGGTAACATAATCACCTTGTGTAATGCAAAGTTTTGTTTCATATAAGATTGTTTTGGTAACAAGACTTTATCAACCTTGTTAACAAAAGGATTTTTATAAACAAAATAATGTTTCCACTGTGGTTATACTTGCTTTCTTTTTTCCTTTCTCCTTCCTAGTCTTTGCTTTAGTTTTAGTTTTGATAGTTGTTTGCTTGTTTGAGTTTCTTAGAGCTCCTGTTGTTTGGCTTTTGGTTTGCTTTTGCTTCTTCTGAAAAAACTATTTCTGCGAGAAAATCAATTTTCATAACCTGAAAATTGGCCAAAAATAAAGTTTCCCGAAAAATCCCAGAAAATTCAAAATAAATTTTTCCTCGAAAAAAGGGGTAGAGTGGCACCTGAGATGACCCAGGGGCCACCCCTAGGCCCCACACCCATGGTAGGCGCGGCCTACCTAGTGGTGGCGCCTAGGGGGTCTGGCCCACCTGGGCCCCTCCAGGTTGCATCCTTAAAGCCACCTTCTTTCTCTCTCCCAAAAAACACCGGAAAACTTGCTCAAACTCGAGTTCTTGCTGTTCTTGCTCACGATTTTTAATCTCCTTGTTCAGCCCATCTCAAGTGCTGATTTTTGGAGGGTTTGTTCCTTGGTATGTGCCTCCTCCACTTGTCCAATTAGATTTGTGATTCATAGATTGTATCTTGAGTATTTTGCTACTATAGGTGACAGGTTGTTTGAGCCTACATGCTTGTTCTATGTTTAGAAACTTTGTTTTGATGCATGTGTAGTCCTCTAGCAAGTTCCTATAGTAGTTACTCATCATTTATCAACTTAGAAATCACTTGGTTTGATGGTTGTTTAAAATTTCAGTAAAGGGAAGTCATGGACCACCACACTTTTGGTGACATTTTTTAGAGTGATGCACCTAAAAGGACAAGGCTCACAAGGTCATCTACCAGTTCTAGACCCTCATACAATGAGGATCTCATCACTCCGCGGTTTGGTGACGAGGGAGATGAAGGGGATGCTCACCCCTCCACCTTTCCTTGTCAAACTTTCTTACGAGTTGCTAGGATTCTTAATGATTTCATGGCTTTGATTGAGAGGGCTGGTCTAACAAGTTTCATGTAGGATGAGAGTGCACAATATGCTTCACTTACTAAAACATTTGTGGAGAGTTTCTCCTTCACCAATAGTTTGTTCAATCCTTCTATGTCTTTCAGACTTTATGGCAGGGCTGATTCTATGCCTTTGAAGAAATTTTGCAAGGCCCTGGGACTTGGTACAAATGGGTCACCAAAGAAGATTACAGCTCTTCCCGCTGATTTGTTGGAACTATATCGAGGAATAACCAATGATGATGACCGCAGAGCTCAACGAGGGAAGATAAAGAACATTCAACTTCCAGCCATCAGGTACTTCACCTACTATCTTACCACCAGTGTTCTTGGTAGGGAGAACACTAGCAATATATCCAACTATCAATTGGCCTTCTTAGTTATTGCGCTCTACGGTGAGAATAAGTATAATCTTGGTTCCCTTATTGCTCGTCGTTTAGCTGCTAGGGGACCCATTTATGGGGGGATTATTTCTACTCGTATCGTTGCTGCCTTGGACATTGTTGTTGATCCCCATGATACAGTTTTGGCTCCTCAGAGACTTGATCTTGCTACCATGAAGGCGCACCACTTTGTCACCTCTAGATCTACTCTTGAGAACTTGGTTTATAGAATGCTATTTACTGGCGTGGAAGAGAGAGATCCCTCTACCCCAAACCACTTTGTTCAGTATTTCTCAGGGACCTTGGTCACGCACAAAGGCGGAGATGGATGACAAGCTGCGCTTTCTCAACTTCCACAGGCACTATCAGAGGGGATCACCCGCTTATGACCCCGCTATACATTATACAGGGGAGGCCTCGAGCTCGTACTAGGACGAGGGAGCTTCCTCATCATACTACGGAGGTGCATCTACTTGGGCACCATGGGATTGAGCCCCACTTAGTCCAAAATACTAAGCTTGGGGGGAGGTATACCGACATCACACTCATATATATCATGTTCGGTCGGTTCTTTGTATATCCATTGTTTTTGCTTTCTTTTTGGTTCTTGTTGCTTCCTTTTCAAAAACCCAAAAATACCAAAAATATTTTTGGTGTTTCTCTTGGTTTATTTCTTTGCTTTGGTTTGCCTTAAAAGAAAAATCCAAAAAGATTTTGCTTTGTTTTTGTTTGGTTTTTATTTGTTTGCTTGTTTCTAAAAAAATTGAAAACACCAAAAATATTTGTTCTTCTTTGGTTTTGTGAGTTCTTTGCAGGGTTCAGCCGTCCTCAGTGGGTTTTGGTTTCAAGTTAATTATTCAAGTCACACAAGTGAAGGGCAATAATGAAGATTAAGACAACTCGAGGTGTGGTAAGAGGCTGGTAACGAACTCTATTTGTTTCATTTTTGTACATATACTCATCATTATGAGCATGCTTAGCCTGTTTGTGTAAGGTGTATGTCATTATGGATGCTTAGTAGTTCTTGCTTGTCTATGATTATCTCCATCTTGTTAATAATTTGTAGCATGTCATATGAATGTTTGCTTGCATTGTTTTATTCATACTTTGGTATGATAATGTGGTATCCTCCTTTGACTGTTCATGTGAATCGACTTGGCACATGCTCACGTATGCATATGACTAATCAATAGTCAGTAAGCCTTGACGATTTATTTTGCCTCAGAGTTCTTGTATCACTTTCATGCCATAGTTAGTCCTGTTTTGTTGCAAGCATGATTATGATAGTTATTGCTCTCTCGTTTGTCGCTCCCTCTCTTTTGCTAGCCTTCACTTGCACTGATTATGTGCTCTACCTATGCATCCAACTCCCAAAAACCAATATTGCCAGCTGTGTCCACCATACCTACCTATTAGCATCATTTGCTACTTCAGTGCATATTATATATGCCGTGTTTTCTTCCAAAATAAAATGTTTGTCTGTTTTGAGAAAGTTAGTTAGTAAAGCTCTCACGAACTTGATGGCACACTTTATTCTTTGCGCTTAATAATTCTGAACCATTGTGACTAGTCCATGAAAGTTATATGCTTGCTTATTATATCTTGAGTCGTGAGAACCGTCTTTATCACGAAACGCTTTCAACACTTTTTGGATATCTCATCCAGTTAATTCCTTGCTCTTTTGTTTATGGATGTCGACAATGTGAAATAAAAGGGGAAGTTGTTAGTTCATGGAGTTTATACATTGTGTTAGAGAAACGCATGGGCCGCTAGCCTAAGCCATGCTTAATCATGGTGGAAACTTGCAGCATCACCATAATGAGCATCTATGAAGCTTCCTCAATAAAAAGCTATGCATATGGTAAATAAAAAGATTGCTGAGATGCTCATTGTCTGCTTGCCTTGTCATTTTGGTTATGGGAAAGCTCCTGTACCATGTGCAAGGGGTACCCCGTTGGCGGTTCTCGATGATATGCATGTATTTACAATGACAAAAAAAATCAGGTGACCAAAGTTGAGTAGCATGCAAAGCGATCCTCGTACTCAAGGGACTTGGGATTTTCAGTCTATGGTATGTCAAGCATATGATTCAGAGTGGACCTCACTTTCACCTTAACCACATGAAGATGCTTATGATAGGGGCAATGAGAGCTCAAAGCTAACGAGTACCTTCCTTTCAGCATTAGGAAGCCTTTCAAACCTTCACAAAACCGTTTTCACAATTTTGTTGAGTCACCACTTATTCTACGAGCACCTTCTTGAGAGCATAGTTGTCATTCTTGTGTTTGTTCCAAAACTTGGTTAACTATGTCATGACTTTGATGCTTGTATCTCTGATATCTTTATCTCTAGTATTCATGTGAACTTCAGAGGTGCCTCGGCATTTATATTGTGCTATTCAAACAAAGGCAAGCAAGATACCACTCTATCATACCTTATTATGAGCATTGCAATGTTGCTTATGTTTATGTTTCATGCTACTTATTATTATTGAGTTGGTTTCTCTTTATAGCTTGCAATGACTATTGAGTAGACTTAGTTGCATACTCTTTACTATGAATTGTCTAAGCATCTACTCCTGTGCTAAGAATATATACATCATATGAATCAAAGTGTTCGTGAAAGTTCTTTTATCGCACTTAGTTTTCAACTGAATTGCTTGAGGACAAGCAATAAGCTAAGCTTGGGGGAGTTGATACGTCCAAAACGTATCTACTTTCTCGAACACTTTGCTATTGTTTTTCCTCTATACTTGCGTGATTTGGATACAACTAACACGGCCTGACGCTGTTTTCAGCAGAATTACCTTGGTGTCTTGTTTTTGTGCAGAAAATGAACTATCAGGAAAAATCCTGGAAAATATGCCAAAAATTATATTTCACCAGAAGATCCACGGAGCCAGAAGGGGAGCCAGAAGGGGAGACAGAGGGAAGCCTGGGAGGCCCAGACCCCCCCAGGCGCGGGCCCACTGACCCCGCGCCTGGGGGAGGTCTGGCCACCCCAGGCAGCTCCTCGGCCTCCCTCCGCGCCTATAAGTTGCCTTCTAACCTAAAAACTCAAGAGGGTTCGATAGTTTTCCAAAAAGAGTTCCGCTCCGCCGCCGCCACGAGAAACCAAGATTCGGATCCAGAAACTTCGTTCTGGCACCCTGCCAGGACTGGGAATTTGGAGAGGATCGTCGCCATCGTCATCACCAACGCATCTCCATCAACCACCAATGTTTCCCTCATCCATGAGTGAGTAATCCCCCGCCGTAGGCTTGGGGATGGTAGAGATTGGATGAGTTCTATCATGTAATCGAATAAGATTTGTTAGGGGCATAGTGCCTAGTATCTCTGTTAGTGCTATTTGACTTTGTTGCAAATTGTTGTGCTTAATGCTTGTCACTAGGGCCCGAGTGCCATGATCTCAGATCTGAACTTATTATTAAATCATTATGATAGTATTGTTTATGATCTTATCTGCAAGTTGTGTACACATATCATTGTCCAGATCCAAAGGTCCCAAAGTGACAATAATTAGGACAACCGGAGGGGATGGCTGTGGTGTGAGGATCACATGTGTTCACGGAGTGTTAATGCTTTGCTCCGGTGCTCTGTTAAAAGGAACACCTTAATTGCCAGTAGTTCCCTAGAGTCCCCGCTGCCACGGGCTGGCTGTACAGAAGATGTTGTGCAAGTTCTCATTGCGAGCACGTATGACTATATTTGGAGCACATGCCTAGGATTGTTTAGTACTTGGATGATTGTTATTATTTATCTGCAATGCCCTATTTCTTTTAAGTTACATGTTTAGACTCGTCCATGCAACGCCCGTCCATCCATCCCTATGCCTACCGCACTCGAATCCTACTGTTATCGTTACTGTTACTATTGCTCTTGTTTCAATGTTGTTGTTGCTTTGGTGTTGCTACTCCAAACTATTGCTACTGATAAACTTCTGTGAGCAAGAACTATTTCCAGGTGCAGCTGAACTGACAACTCAGTTGTTAAGGCTTGCAAGTATTCTTTGGCTCCCCTTGTGTCGAATCAATAATTTGGGTAATACTACCCGTGAAGACTGTTGTGATCCCCTACACTTGTGGGTCATCAAGACTCTTTTCTGGCGCTGTTGCCGAGGAGGAAAGGTAAAGGCACTCACACTTACCCCATGGCAACAACAAGCCAGAAAGCTCTTTTCTGGCGCCGTTGCCGGGGAGGAAAGGTAAAAGGCACTCACACAAGTTACCCCACGGCAACAGGAAGCCAAAAAGCTCTTTTCTGGCGCCGTTGCCGGGGAGGTAAGGTAAAAGGTACTCACATCCTCCGGTGTGAGTGCTCGAAGTTATTTCCTTTAGATTCTGCAATTTTGTCGTTTTGTTTCTTGTTTCCACTAGTTAGGCTTAATGGAAAACAACAACAAAATTGAAGAGCTTTATAGTGTTTATCTTGAGTTAGGACATGAAGTGTTTGAAAAGAAAATTAGAAAACCTATGGAACTTTATTTGCATGCTAATAGCAATGTTATTAGTATGAATTCTTTGGACACCATTATTGCTAATGCTATGGAAAAGTCTAAGCTTGGGGAAGCTGGTTTTTAGGAAAATGATCTTTTTATTCCCCCAACTTTGGAAGATAGCTATTCTATTGCTTATGATGATACCAAACCTCCAATATATTATGATTACAATGATGAGTATGATATTTTAAGTCCACCTACTATTGAGGAGAAAATCAATTATGATTATAATATGCCTCCTATATTTGATGATTATGGTGATGAGAATAACAATGATAGCTATTTTGTTGAATTTGCTCCCACTACAATTAGTAAGAATGATTATGCTTATGTGGAGAGTAATAATTATTATATGCATGTGGCTCATGATAAGAATGTTCTATGTGATATTTATATTGTTAATTTTATTAATGATACTACTGAAAGTTATTATGAGAGAGGGAAACATGGTCTTATGCATCTCAACAATATTAAGTTACCCCTCTTTATGTTGAAAATCTTGAAGTTGCACTTGTTTTGCTTTCCTATGCTTGTTGCTTTGTGCGTTTATGACTTATTTATTTACAAGATTACTATGCATAGGAAGTGGGTTAGACTTAAATGTGTTTTGAATTTGGTTCTTGATGCTCTCTTTTACTTCAATTCATATTTCTTATGTGAGCATCTTCTCAAACTATCAAGCCTCACTTAAAGGCATTAAAGAAAAGTACTTGTTGGGAGATAGCCTAAGAGTTTTCTTGATTCTTGGAAGTTATTACTTCAGTAATGACCTCTCCTTATCCTTTTTGTTTGCTTTTTGTGCCAAGAATGACCTTTAATGAGAGGGAAGTAAGATTTGGGGAGTTGTTGTCCCGAAACATATTTCTGTCCTCCACCATAAAAATTCGCAAGGAGTCTCTGTAAGTCCGATTGAGCTGAAAATTTATGAATAAATTCCCCCATATGTTAGATAACTTTCGTTAGTTCAACACTTTTTGATTTGAGCAACAGAAGGTCTTTGAAAAAATCGTTTTCTACCTGCTGGTCTATTTTGACAAATTTTTGCCACTATTTGCATTTGCTTCTTATTGATTCCTTTTTGGGTTCTTTTTGGGAAATTGGGATTTTTGAAGGAGTCACTACAGTAGCCTGTGTTTTTAATGAAAAGCCTTGTTGTTCCAAAGCTTTACCTAAGGTCTAATATCTCTTGAATACACTAATGTTGCTAATGAAGAATTGTGTGAAGTTTTGTATGAAGGAAATTTTTCAGGTGTAGGGAGAGAATGATGTAATGAGATGAAGAATGGACAAAAGTTCAAGCTTGGGGATGCTACCCCGGTGTCACCCCAAGAAATATCCAAGAGTTACAAGCGTCAAAGCTTGGGGATGCCCAAGGCATCCCCTTCTTCATCAATAAAAAGCTCAGGTCTGTCTAGACACTTCATTTTTATTGTTTCATGCATTGTTGTGTTGTTTTGGAGCGTCTTAGTTTTCGTTTTTGGTTTTCGTTTGCTTAGTTTGCTTGACTAAGTTGGTTAATTCCACCACACTTCTTTTGGAGAGATACACACTCTGTTTCCATTGCCTAGAACACTCTAGTTTTCACTCTTATTGTTTTATGAGTGTTCACTTTTGCTAGCACTGTGTTTAGCCTTAGTTTTCTTGTGCTTTCAGCTTAGAACTTTTTAGTTCTTCTTTGTGGATTTGTGATACAAGCTCACTGATCTTTATTAATTATTATCTTTGTGAGTTGTTTTAAATAGGTTGTTTGGTGTTGGAAAAGAGTAGAAAGCTTCATGCTTAAGTGGTACAAAAGTGATCTTGCTTTGATTGTGACTTAGACTTTATCATGACATGCTAGGTGTTGTTTTGACCTTATGCTTATTGATTATTGTTGTAGCATTACTTGTTCCAAACAATTGGGATTTCTTAGTGTGCCTTGAAGGAATCATGTGTTGTTTTAGCATACAAAATCATAGTATTGCGGTATTCTCCTTTGATGCTTTGTTTGGGTTGACTTGGCACATGCTCACACCATGTTATGACTATGACAAGTCACCATAGCCTCTATGATCATTTAGTCCTTGACTTGTAGTACCACTCTATGCTTTGATTAGTAATGTTTTGTCGATCTGCATGATTATGGCCATTATTGCTCTCTTAGTTGGTTGCTCCCAGTCTTTTGCTAGCCTCCACTTGTATGAGTAAGCTCTACTCATTATTCCAACTCCCAAGAAACCAAGTTATTCCAAAGTGTCCACTATAAACTCCTATGCATGGTGTGTTACACAATTCCAAGTATATTCTTGTTTTCAGCTATCTTCCAATTAAAAAATATTTTGTTATGTGAAAACTTAGTGATTAAAGCCCTCACGAACTTGATGGCACACTTTATATTCTTTGCCCCTAATAAACTTGAACCATTGTGTCATCTATGTTGTATATGCTTGCACTTATACGTTGGAATTAGCAGAACCGTGTTGTCACGGGGAACGTTTTCAACATTGCACTTGTACTTTGTACTCAGTTGATAGCATGCTCTTTTGTCTATGGATGTCACCGTGTGAAATAAAAAGGGAGCTTGTAAGTCCATGGAGTTTGTATCCTGTGTTAGAGAAACGCCTGGGCCGCTAGCCTAAGCCATGCCTAATCATGGTGGAAACTTGCAGCATCACCATAGTGAGCTATCTATGAAGCATCCTCAATAAAAAGCTATGCATATGGTAAATAAAAAGATTGCGGAGATGCTCATTGTCTGCTTGCCTTGTCATTTTGGTTATGGGAAAGCTCCTGTACTATGTGCAAGGGGTACTCCGTTGGCAGTTCTCAGTGATATGCAAATACTTACAATGACAAGAACTTACAAGTGATTAAAGTCGAGTAGCATGAGGTGTGGCCCTCGTATTCAAGGGACTTGATATTGCCAACTTATACTTCGTCAAGCATATACTCCATCTTTGTTCACTTTAACCTTAATCACTTCAAGATGCTTATGATAGGGGCAATGAGGGCTGAAAGCTAACAAGTACCATAATTTTTTAAAGCTCTTTTTGAAACTTTAAATCCCTGCTTCCCTTTACAAAGGGCCTTTCTTCCACTATATTGAGTCTCCACCTTCTACCTTTAGGCACCTTTAAGAGAGCATAGTTGTCATTCTGTGTGCAGTGTCCCAAAGCTTATTGATTGATGCATATTGTGATATTGAAGGGTTTCGGAGCATAGTAAATCAAAATTTTCTACGGATGCGAACGGGGAAAGCCAAGATCTAATCTAGGAGATGCAAACAACGAGGGGGGGTAGATGAGATCTTCATACCCTTGAAGATTCATGCAATGAGCGTTAAATCGGGCGTGGGT
This sequence comes from Avena insularis, assembly GCA_023614405.1. Taxonomy (NCBI): domain Eukaryota; kingdom Viridiplantae; phylum Streptophyta; class Magnoliopsida; order Poales; family Poaceae; genus Avena; species Avena insularis. The sequence goes on along the minus strand of CM042691.1, from coordinate 305,687,801 downwards.
GATGTAGTCGTACTCGCTTCTCCTCCTCGCGATCTGATCCGATCTAACACCGCAAGTGGCGATGCCTCCGAGAGATGCACACGTGCGGCACCTCGACGTCTCCTCCTTCCTCGGTCCAGCAAGTATGGTGGAGAGACGGATTGGATCTACAACGTGACGGCGCGGTGCAAGTGGTGGAGAGTTTCTGCAGCAGGGCTTCGCCTACACGCAGTTTGGAGGGAGACAGAGAGGAAGGCAGCAGGGCGGCTAGGGTTTGAGGAGGAGGTGTGGGGGGAGGGTGCGCCCCCCAGCCCTATTTATATATAGGGGTGGGCGGCCAGCCCTTGCCCCTCCCCCAAGCCCTAGGCCGGCGGCCAAGGGAGGGAGGAGTGGGGGGCAAGTCTTCCCCCCCTTCTAGAAGCTCCCCTAGGGTTTTGCCCTAGGTTGGCCGGCTGGGCCCTATGGGGCCTTGTGCCCCTGGACCAATGCGGCCAGGGCACTCCCTCATAGGCCCATGCCCCCTCCCGACAGGTGGGGCCTCGTTGGTCCCCCTTCGAAAGGTTCTAGAAGCTTCCGGTACAATACCGATTAACCCGGAACAATTCCGAACTCCAAAAACTGCACTGCCTTATATGAATCTTATTCTCCGGACCATTCCGGAACCTCTCGTGATGTCCTGGATCCCATCCGAGACTCCGAAAAAAAACTCATAAACCAATTATCCAATCTATCCTAGCCTCGAGACACGTTAAGTGTGTGACCCTTCGGGTTCGAGAATATGCAGACATGATCTTATATCAATAATCAACAGCAGGGTCTGGAAACCCATATTGACTCCCACACATTCATCGATGATCATATTGGATGAACCACGATGCCAGGATTCAATCAATCCCATATATATTCCCTTCGTCTCGCGATATTTTACTTGCCCGAGATTTGATCGTCGGTACCGTCATACCTAGTTTAATCTCGTTCACAGCAAGTACTTTACTCGTTCTGTAATCCGATATCACTTTGTGATTAACTCCTTAACCACATTCTTGCAAGCGGTGTTGATATCGATTACCGAGTGGGCCCGAAGTATATCTCTCCGACTTGGGAGGGACAAATCCCATCTCGATACATACAACCCAACAGGTACTTTCCGATCACCTGAGAGACACATTTATGATCACCCTCTCATAGGATGACGTTTGATGACCTCAAAGCTTTCTTCCGATACCAGGGAGTTGTATTATCTCATGGTCTAAGGAATACAATATTTGACATAAGAAAAACTTCGCAAAGATGAACACGATGACACGATCTAATTGCTCCTCTCAGTTTGGGTCTGTCCATCATATCATTCTCCCAATGATATGATCTCATTATCAATCGACAACTCATGTCTATGGTTAGGAAACCTTAACCATCATTAATCAATGAGCTAGTCCATAGAGGCGTACTAGGGACACGGTGTTGTTCATAAACCACACAAGTATTAAAGTTTCCGCTTAATACAATTCTAGCATGGAATATAAACTTTATCATGAACAAGAATTATAATGATAACATCTTTATTATTGCCTCTAGGGCATAATTCCAACAGATATTACTTGTTCTTGTGCTATTTGTTTCTAGTCACCGTTGTGAACTTTGAAGGTGTCCTATGCATCTATATTGCTACTCTATGAGGGACAAGCTGATTGCCACTATGCCATGTTTTCTGTATGTGAAACAAACAAACATTTTTCAATGCATGTTATTCGTGATATTTGTTTGTAGCCTTTCATGTTGCATCCATAGTTACTATGTCCTATTGTTAGAACTCCATCTTTCATGCACATGTTTAGAGTTCTTTGATCCCAGATTTCAATGCTTGCAAATGGTTTGATCTTGGTGTTGATGGTGCATGTCACCTAAAAAATTATTCTTTTTATCACTTAACTACTCGATTACGAGCAGGAGTTAAGCTTGGGGATGCTTGATACGTTGGAAACGTATCTATATTTTTTATGCTCCATGCTTGTTTAGTATCTACTTTGATTTGCTTTGTCTACACTTTGAGGTGTTTTTATATCTTTTCTAGAACTAACTTATTGACAAGATGCCACAGTGCCAGTTGCCTGTTTTCTTCTATTTTTGATTCCAGAAAGACAAAAAAACAATATTCTCGGAATTGGACGGGACAAAAGCCAAAGTCATTATTTTTTCGGAGCAACACGGAACCACGAAGCAGAGTCGGAGGGGGGCCACAGGGTGGCCGCACCCTCCCTAGGCGCGGGCAAGCCCTGTAGGCGCCCATAGGGGGTGTGGGCCCCCTGGACCCCCACCAACCTTGATTCCTGCGCCTATAAGAAGCCTCCGACCCAAAAACCCTAGGGCATCTGGCGGAAATCCACTAAAACCTCCACAGCACCGCCGCCACCGAAGGGGAGATTCAGGGGATAGAAAGTCTCTGTTCCGGCACCCTGCCAGGACGGGGAAGTGCCCCCAGATCCATATCCATCGATCTCCATCTCCATCTTCATCACCGTTGCTGATTCCCATGATGAGGAGGGAGTAGTTCTTCCTCAGGGCTAAGGGCTCTACCGGTAGCTATGTGTTCATCTCTCTCTCTATGCATGATCTTGTTGTGGTCATGAGCTTTCTAATCTAGTAGATCTACCTTGCTACTCAAGTGCTTCATTAGATCTCTGCTCTCCCCATGTGTGTGAAAGTGATAGCGTGCACGCCATGGTGGCACTTAGGCTTGAGTCTACATAAATACTCTTTGTGCTTTAATAGATCTATGCTTTTCCCCACGTGTGTGAAAGTGACAGCGTGCATACCGTGTGTGGCACTTTGGCTAGATTGAATATTTGTTATGAGTTATATTTGGAGTTGGATGTCTTTATGAAATTGTGGTGTTTGTTGGAACCATCTAGCGCTCAAGGTGACAGTGTGGGGTTATCTAGATTGGGGAAGGCCCTACCGTGGATTAGAGTGTCCAACCAGAGAGTAGTTAAGAGTAGTATCATGAAGAGAGGATATTTATATGAGAGAGTGTTCACTAGTGAAAGTATGACCCCTAGGCCTTGTTTCGAAACATTGAAACACCGTTTGCATCTAGATCTGTTACATGTTTGCTTGCTTACAGTCTTTACCTCACCATCAAGCTCCATCAAAGCTATTTTCTGGCACCGTTACCACTTGTATTTCACTATCTCTTCGCCGAACTAGTGCACCTATACACCTGACAAGTGTATTAGGTGTGTTGGGGACACAAGAGACTTCTTGTATCTTGATTGCAGGGTTGCTTGAGAGGGAATACCTTTGACCACTTCCTCCCTGAGTTCGATAAATCTTGGGTGATCCACTTAAGGGAAACTTGCTCTTGTTCTACAAACCTCTGCACTTGGAGGCCCAACAACTGTCTACAAGAATAGAAGTGCGTAGACATCAATATGGTTCATTAAATACTCATCACAGTCTATCCAAAAGTACTGAATATAAGAACTGTTCGTTTTCAACTACGGTAGTGACACATTCTACCCATATGCACACAAAATAGTATAACTATCAATTGAGAAGTCTATATTATATACTCATGCCTATAACATGATAGCTCTCATAGGGGTGGCAAACTTGTTTTAGACATAAGGCTCGACTAGAACCTGACTTTAAATTAATAAAGCCAATGATGGCCAAAGTGCAATATAGTAGTTTATGAGATTACAAGAGATACAATGTCGACTAAGCACACCCAAACGGGGTAGGGATACAAAGGGCACCGACAAAAAGAATAACTAAGGGTACCATGCCTTGTTGTTTTCTCTGGCCGCTCCGTGTATAACTAAGGGTACCATGCTTCAGCATGGCAATGGCACCGTCTTGTCATTTGCTTTAGCCCCGTGCACCCATAGATGCAAATAAGAGATTGATACGTCCAATTTGAATCATCATTCTATATCATAATTTGCCTCTATTCATTGATATATGTCTTATTGTGAGGTATTACTTATGTCTTTTCCACTCTTTTTGCATGTTGGATGATTCTTGGAGGATGGACTGCCGGAGTCTGGATTCTGATGGAAAAAAGAGGTGTTTTGATGCAATTTCGTGAAGATCAGAAAAATACCAGAAAAATATGGGTAAATTATATTTTCCCGAAATACGAAGCAAGCCATAAGGGGAGGCGTAGAAGGGCCACAGGGGCCCCACACCCCCTAGGCGCGGGTCCCCCTGGGCCGCGCCTAGGGCAGATGTGGCCCACCTACTTGGCTCCCGACTCCGCCCTCTCGCCTATATCTTCCTTATGGAACCCTAACACTAGGAGGGTGACCACGGATAGATTTCTGCTGCCTCTGCGGGGCGGAAAACACCGAGAGAGAAAGATCTCTCCGGTAGACAGATTTCTGCCGAGGAAATCCCTTCCCGGAGAGGGGAGATCGTCGCCATCGACACCATCATCAAGCTAGGCTTCATCGAGATCATCATCATCATCCACACCATCATCTCCACCAGCACCATCATCACCACTCCGTCCCGCTGTAACAATTGTGTTGGATCTTGCTTTAGTTCTGAGGGGAAACTTTCCCGGTGTTAATTACTATTGTAGTTGATGCTTGTGAGTGAAACCATTGGATTATTGTTTATGTTCATATTGTTATTCATCACCATATCATCTTTGATCTTTATCCATATGATGTCTTGTAAGTAGTTCATTTAGTTCTTGAGGACATGGGAGAAGTCATGTTGTTATTAGTGGATTTGTGTTGAGTTATTATTCAATGGTTTAGTATTTAAGTTGTGGTGCTATTATTCTAGCGGTGTCATGTGAACATCGACTACATGATACTTCACCATTTATGGGACTAGGGGAATGCATTGTGTATTTGGATACTAATTGTGTGGTTGCCGGAGTGACAGAAACCTGAACCCCCGTTAGGACACCTTTGCACAAGGGAGCGTAGGATCTCAGAGTTTAAGGCTGTGGTTAGGTTTATATCTTAATTACTTTCATGTAGTTACGGATGCTTGTAGGGGGGTTAATCACAAGTATGTATTAGTCCAAGTAAGGTCGGTACATTAGCACAGGTTCACCCACACAACACTTACAACACCAAAGAAGAGTACTCAGCTATTTGAAGCGAAAGCACTTGATAGAATTCCCATGTGTCCTCGAGAATGTTTGGTCCTTATAAGTATTTCCACTCGCTTGTCCTTTGCTAAGAAAGGATTGGGCCACCTACTGCAGTTGTTCGTTGTATTTATTACTTGCACTTTGTTTTGTTGCTTTATCAGAAAACCCCTAAAAATCCGTTTGCTAAGTATTTATAGAGATTTCCTGCTCCATACCACTAGTCAACACCTTCTGCTCCTCGTTGGGATCGACACTCCTATCTATCGAAAGTACTACGATACACCCCCTATACTTGTGGGTCATCAAGACTATTTTCTGGCGCTATTGCCGGGGAGTGAAGCGCTATTGAAGAGTGGAACAGGTAAGGGAAACTTCTACTGTGAGTATTGCTTTTTGTTTCTATTGGTTGCTTTGTTTCCATTCTCGATAACCCACTTGGTTTTCTGTTTGGGAAAACTACTACCACTGCTAGGGTAGTAGATGAACCACCACCTGTTGAGATAGATCCTTTTAAGATACCTACAAGTATTGTTGATCGTGTTATGGATAATTATTATTTAGGGGATGGAACTGTCCACTGATACGTCGGAAACGTATCTATAATTTTTGATGCTCCATGCTTGTTTTGTATCTACTTTGCTTTGCTTTTCTATACTTTGAGGTGTTTTTATATCTTTTCTGGAACTAACCTATTAACAAGTTGCCATAGTGCCAGTTGCCTGTTTTCTTCTGTTTTTGGTTACAGAAAGGCAGAAAATCAATATTCTCGGAATTGGACGGGACAAAATCCAAAGTCATTATTTTCCCGGAGCAACACGGAACCACGAAGCAGAGCTGGAGGGGGGCCACAGGGTGGCCTTACCCCCTAGGCGCGGGCAAGCCCTGGAGGCGCCCACAGGGGGTGTGGCCCCCCTGGACCCCCACCGACCTTGACTCCTGCGCCTATAAGAAGCCTCCGACCTAAAAACCCTAGATCATCCAGAAGAAATCCACGAAAACCTCCATAGTGCCGCCGCCACCGAAGGGGAGATTCGGGGACGAAGTCTCTGTTAGGCACCACGGGGAAGTGCCCCCGGAGCCATCTCCATCGATCTCCATCACTGTTGCTGATTCCCATGATGAGGAGGGAGTAGTTCTTCCTCGAGGCTAAGGGCTCTACCAGTAGCTATGTGTTCATCTCTCTCTCTATGCATGATCTTGTGGCCATGAGCTTTGTAATCAAGTAGATCTACCTTGCTACTCAAGTGCTTCATTAGATCTCTGCTCTCCCCATGTGTGTGAAAGTGACAGCGTGCACGCCATGGTGGCACTTAGGTTTGAGTCTACATAAATACTCTTTGTGCTTTAATAGATCTATGCTTTTCCCCACGTGTGTGAAAGTGACAGCGTGCATACCGTGTGTGGCACTTTGGCTATATTGAATATTTGTTATGAGTTATATTTGGAGTTGGATGTATATATGAAATTGTGGTGTTTGTTGGAACCATATAGCGCTCAAGGTGATAGTGTGGGGTTATCTAGATTGGGGAAGGCGGTCTTTGAGGAGTGTTGTTATATCCCTACCGATGATTAGAGTGTCCAACCGGAGAGTAGTTAAGAGTAGTATCATGAAGAGAGGATATTTATATGAGAGAGTGTTCACTAGTGAAAGTATGATCCCTAGGCCTTGTTTCTAAACATTGAAACATCGTTTGCTACTAGATCTGTTTCATGTTTGCTTGCTTCCAGTCTTTTCCTCCACGCCATCAACTATTTTCTGGCACCGTTACCACTTGTATTTCACTATCTCTTTGCCGAACTAGTGCACCTATATTGGGTGTGTTGGGGACATAAGAGACTTCTTGTATCTTGATTGAAGGGTTGCTTGAGAGGGATACCTTTGACCACTTCCTCCCTGAGTTCGATAAACCTTGGGTAATCCACTTAAGGGAAACTTGTTGTTGTTCTACAAACCTCTGCACTTGGAGGCCCAACAACTGTCTACAAGAATAGAAGTGCGTAGACATCAAGATTTTTTTTGGTGCCGTTGCCGGGGAGGAAAGTTAAAAGGAACTCACACACATTACCCCACGGCAACAGCAAGCCAGAAAGCTCTTTTCTGGCGCCATTTCCGGGGAGTATTTGGCCTTTTACCTTTCCTCCACGTCAAGCTCCATCAAAGTCTTTTCTGGCGCTGTTGCCGGGAGGTAAGGTAAAAGGTACTCACATCCTCCGGTGTGAGTGCTCGAAGTTATTTCCTTTAGATTCTGCAATTTTGTCTTTTTTTTCTTGTTTTCACTAGTTAGGCTTAAAGGAAAACAACAAAAAAATTAGAGAGCTTTATAGTGTTTATCTTGAGTTAGGACATGAAGTGTTTGAAGAGAAAATTAAAAAAACTATGGAACTTTATTTGTATGCTAATAGCAATGTTATTAGTATGAATTCTTTGGACACCATTGTTGCTAATGCTTTGGAAAAGTCTAAGCTTGGGAAGCTAGTTTTGATGAAAACGATCTTTTTAGTCCCCCAGCTTTGGAAGATAGCTATTCTATTGCTTATGATGATACCAAACCTCTATTGTATGATGATTAAAATGATGATTATGATATTTTCGGTCCACCTATTATTGAGAAGGAAGTTATTTGTGATTACAATATGCCTCCTATATTTGATGATTATGGTGATGAGAATAATAATGATAGATATTTTGTTGAACTAGCAGGATGGCCCTCGCAAATACGAGGGCATTGTCTTTAGTTTCTCATAAAATGTCTAATAAATCATTATAACTTTAAATATATTTTTAGTACATCTCAGGAGACAAATAGTATACTAAAACAAATTATTTCTTTCTAAGAAATATCTTTGAAATTGTAAGGGAATGATTATTCTCAATTTTTTTTGAAAATGATATTAATAACTACGTGTGTCATTTAAAGTTTACTCCACGAGTTAGTCAATCTTTCTATGGGATGTTAGATTACTATGCAATGTTAATGTTTATATAGCTGGTTTTATTAGAAAAGGAAATCTATTTTCATGGTCCAGAAGGTAATTAGGGTCATCCTTAGCTGTTCAATATGTTGTTTAGCTCATAATTCTAATGGAACATCAAAATAAATTTCTAATGTGAATAATATTTCTACATGTGATTAACAGATAAGCCATGCAAACAATAGGTATTTTAATACCACTTGCTTCTGACAACACTTTCTCTCATTTACATCCTTTTTGATATCTCCCTCGATCTCCAAATATGTAACCTTTTAGACTACAATCAAATTAAGAGGAGTTTGACTACTGTTTTTTCTACAACAGGGTCAATTTGAAATGGGGGTAGTATGTTCTTATTATTTTCATGAACCCTAGCTATCACCAAGTGTAGTTAAGTGATATAATAATATCGCTCACATATACTGCTGTGTCACGAAACATAACAAATGTATGTTGTTGTAATAATTCATTTTTCTCAATATCTTTTGGACGTCCAAAACAAAACGGTATTAAGTTTATATGTTTTTAGTTACTATTTTACTTGTGTTCACCTATTTTCAAGGACAATTTTCTATGCTATTATTCAACTTCTTATTGGTTTGTCGGTAAATGGTAGACATGTTTGGATGACATAGTCGTGGAAAATCTGTGTTTTTAATCAATCATTGATGCTCTCTTCGTCTCCGTCATTGGCAACAACAAATTGATGTCATGCAGTCATCAACATACACTCTTCATTTTAGTGGTGCGTAGCATTGCAATTTTTCATGATGAACTGACAATTGATCCGTTCTTTGCAAAAGGTTAGGCCCAAAAAGGTTTTCCATATATACATAATACAAACTGATATTTTTTCCTTTCCTGATTAACTGGAAAGTTTTGTAAGAAATATAGTTCCATAAACCAAATAACCAAAAAATAACAAATTCTATAGAATGGAGTTCTACAAATTTTATTTGAATTAGAAGAACCACAGGTATGCACTATGGACACTGAAAATAAAACCATGGCTGGCAACTTCTTCTGAAATGATGCTCTTTTCAGTTGAGCTTTTATATAAATATTTTTTTAATCAGTTCCCGTTGTATCTTGTGCACACACATGCCTAATTCTGTTTAGGTTTGACACCAGGTGTGTGAATACATGAGTGATATCTCATGACTTTTTCTTGAACTTGTCTAATTTTAAGATCACCATCGAAATCCATTGAACTTGCAAGTAGGGCGGGAAATTTTCGCAAACCAACCGAGGTTGTTTTTCATGCATTATTCTTATTTTCTGCTTTCCTTTTTACTCTCATGGTTTCTATAATATTATAAATATTTATTCGGAAGAGAAAGTCTCTTATCTTGTAATAAAAATGCATCATCTCATGTTGGCTCTAACACAAATCCACCAACAGAGATTCTTTCGTAAAGATGTGAACTGGAACAAATATAGCAACAATTGACGTAAAATAATGACTGACTCATGATGTTTAATTATAAAAAACATTAGAATAACTAAGAAGAATTAGAAAATAATTATATTAGATTAAGAAGACTTAATCGACTTTTTTTGTTGCAAGTGATGCATCAGTCCGGTTATTCTTTGAGAAGAGAATTATAAATATTAATAAATTCAGCGTCTTTGGAAAATAATACCTATCGGAGCATCGCCTATATATATCAAAATCGATCAATGGATCATGATTAATTCCTAAGGGCACATGACGCACATGTTATTCATACATCAATCAGCTAGCTATACTTCCGGCGGGATTGTACAGATCAATTTGTGGCTAGGTGTGTTTTCCAGAATAAAATAATTTAATAGTGCATGTGTTAGCAATTGTACTTACGGGAGAATTGATCCTCTGTGGTGCCGACTGTGGATTGCTGGCGCTCTGCCTGGGATAGGCATCGATGCCTTCTTCTCGGAGGGAGCAGGCTTCAGTGCCTCCCTCAATCGGAAAACAATGGGCAGGTTTGTGAGGCCTTGGTGGCGGCCGCGGAGATCGAGCCAGGAAAAGGTTGCGAATTTTTGTTCTTATCGTCGATTGGATACAGGACGGTAGCGGCAGGATATGGGTGTTTTAGACCGTGTCAGGTTTGCATATTTGTACTATGTACACAGCTACATGACTTTAGTTTTTCATAAATCCCAACCACAAATTTTAGATCTAACCATCAAATTAATTTTGGATGATGTGGCTTAACGTGGTGCCTCAGAAAACATCATTATATTGCTTTTAGTATATAATAGATTTGCTCCCACTAAAATTAATAAGAATGAGTATGCTTATATGGAGAGTGATAATTATTATATGCATGTCGCTCATGATAAGAATGTCTTATGTGATAGTTATATTGTTAATTTTATTCATGTTGCTACTGAAAGTTATTATGAGAGAGGGAAACATGGTCTTATGCATCTTAAAAATATTAAGTTTTCCCTTTTTATGTTGAAAATTTTGAAGTTGCACATGTTTTGCTTCCCTATGCTTGTTGCTTTGTGCTTTCATGACTTGTTTCTTTACAAGATTCCTATGCATAGGAAGTGGGTTAGACTTAAATGTTCTTTGAATTTGCTTCTTGATGCTCTCTTTTAAATCAATTTATATTTCTTATGTGAGCATCTTCTCAAACTATCAAGCCTAACTTAAAGGCGTTAAAGAAAAGTACTTGTTGGGAGATAACCTAAGAGTTTTCTTGAGTCTTGGAAGTTATTACTTTAGTAATGACCTCTCCTTATCCTTTTTTATTTGCTATTTGTGCCAAGAATGACCTCTAATAAGAGGGAAGTAAGATTTGGAGAGTTGCTGTCCCAAAACAGATTTCCGTCCTCCACCAAAAAAAAATCGTGAGGAGTCTCTGTAACTCGAATTGAGCTCAAAATTTACAAATAAATCCGGCAGTATGTTAGCTAACTTTCGTTAGTTCAACACTTTTTTATTTGAGAAACAAAAGATGTTCGAAAAAATCAGTTTTTCTACCTATTGGTCTGTTTTGATAGATTTCTGCCACTATTTACATTTGCTTCTTATTGATTCATTTTTGAGTTCTCTTTTGGGGAATTGAGCTTTTTGAAGGAGTTGCTACAGTAGCTTGTGTTTTTAGTGAAAAGTCTTGTTGTTCCAAAGCTTTGCCCAAATATCTGTTATCTTTTGAATACACTAATGTTGCTAATGAAGATTGTGTGAAGTTTTGTATGAAGGGAAAATTTGAGGTGTAAAGAGAGAATGGTGTAATAAGATGAAGAATGGAAAAAACTCAAGCTTGGGGATGCCACCATGGTGTCACCCCAAGAAATATCCAAGAGATACAAGCGTCAAAGCTTGGGGATGCCCAAGGCATCCCCTTCTTTATCAATAAAAATCTCAGGTCTTTCTAGACACTTCGTTTTTATTGTTTCATGCATTGTTATGTTGTTCTTGGAGCATCTTAGTTTTCGTTTTTGGTTTCGTTTGCTTAGTTTGCTTGAGTAAGTTGGTTGGAGCTCAGCACACTTCTTTTGGAGAGAGAGACGCTCTGTTTTCATTGCCTAGAACACTCTAGTTTTCACTCTTATTGTTTTGTGAGTGTTCTCTTTTGCTAGCACTGCATTCAACCTTAGTTTTCTTGTGCTTTCCGCTTAGAACTTTTTAGTTCTTCTTTGTGGATTTGTGATACAAGCTCACTGATCTTTATTAATTATTATCTTTGTGAGTTGTTTTAAATAAGTTGTTTGGTGTTGAAAAAGAGTAGAAAGCTTCATGCTTAAGTGGTACAAAAGTGATCTTGCTTTGATTGTGACTTAGACTTTATCATGACATGCTAGGTGTTGTTTTGACCTTATGCTTATTGATTATTGTTGTAGCATTACTTGTTCCAAACAATTGGGATTTCTTAGTGTGCCTTGAAGGAATCATGCGTTGTTTTAGCATACAAAATCATAGTATTGCGGTATTCTCCTTTGATGCTTTGTTTGGGTTGACTTGGGACATGCTCACACCATGTTATGACTATGACAAGTCACCATAGCCTCTATGATCATTTAGTCCTTGACTTGTAGTACCACTCTATGCTTTGATTAGTAATGCTTTGTTGCTCTGCATGATTGTGGCCATTATTGCTTTCTTAGTTGGTTGCTCCCAGTCTTTTGCTAGCCTCCACTTGTATGAGTAAGCTCTACTCATGCTTCCAACTTCCAAGGAACCAAATTATTCCAAAGTATCCACTATAAACTCCTATGCATGGTGTGTTACACCATTCCAAGTATATTCTTGTTTTTAGCTATCTTCCAATTAAAAACTATTTTGTTATGTGAAAACTTAGTGATTAAAGTCCTCACGAACTTGATGAAGCACTTTATATTCTTTGCCCCTAATAAACTTGAACTAGTGTGTCGTCTATGTTGTATATGCTTGCACTATACGTTGGAATTAGTAGAACCATGTTGTCATGGGGAACGTTTTGAACATTGCACTTGTACTTTGTACTCATTTGATATCATGCTCTTTTGTCTATGGATGTCACCGGTGTTAAATAAATAGGGAGCTTGTAAGTCCATGGAGTAAGTATTTTGTGTTAGAGAAACGCCTGGTCCGCTAGCCTAAGCCATGTATAATCATGGTGGAAACTTGCAGCATCACCATAGTGAGCTATCTATGAAGCATCCTCAATAAAAAGCTATACATATAGTAAATAAAAAGATCGCTGAGATGCTCATTGTCTGCTTGCCTTGTCATATTGGTTATGGGATAGCTCATGTACCATGTGCAAGGGGTACCCCGTTGGCGGTTCTCTATGATATGCATGTACTTACAATGACAAGAACTTACAGGTGACTGAAGTTGAGTAGCATGAGGTGTGACCCTCGTATTCAAGGGACTTGAGATTGCCAAATTATACTTTGTAAGCATATACTCCATAGTTAGTTCACTTTAACTTTAATCACTTTAAGATGCGTATGATAGGGGCAATGAGGGCTGAAAGCTAATAAGTACCATAATTTTTAAAATCTCTTTTTAAAACTTGTAATCCCTGCTTCCTTTACAAAAAGGGTCTTTCTTCCACCACTATTGAGTCTCCACCTTCTATCTTTAGGCACCACTAGTAAATTTGCCCGTACGTTGCTACGGGTTAATTTTAGAGATATATTTATTATGTAAATATAAAGTGTGTATATTTTTTCTACCAATTCATATTAAACATGAATACAAGTTACAAACAATTATGCAAGGTTTTTTTCTTCATAGAAGCAAATATTGTGTGCGTACATCTTTATACACAATATGTTTTGTGATGACCTAGCTGGAATCTTATGATGATGCTATACCACTTTTAAAAGCTACTTCTCCGATCTAGATTAATTGTTCTAGATTTTTGTTAAATATCGACTTAATATATCTAAAAAGGATTAGTTGGCACGCACATCACTTCTTATAAGAACTGGTATATCTATTTTTCAAAAAAGGATTAGTATCTCTATGACTTGCCTAGATATTTTTTTGAGAGGGAGCCGAGACATATTTCTATGATTGCATGGCGATGATTTTTTTATCAATTTGCTACTTTACAATGTTAACAAAATGCAGTATACATAATCACCTGAAAAGTATAATTTAGATGCGGCTGAACATAGTTAGCGATGAACTAATCAAGAGTATTATGAATTTCTCAAAAAAAAATATTTAGGAATTCAATTATTGACATCGACTTATCTTTGATACTCTGCAACAATTCAGAATAAAACATATGTACATGCTATAGGCTCTTCACCAACTTGAAATTGTAAAATGCCGACTACTTTGAAACAGTATTTCTATTGCTCTGGCTAAAACTAAATATAAAAGTCGAATAGTATTATCAAGTGGGAAAGTGATCAAAAATAAATTCTGTTTTCAAACTCTGGTAAAAAAACCGTTTTCAAACTTCTAGTATATAATTGTTTTTCATCGCAATTTTTTCTTATAGAGCAGCGATAAATGTATGTACATTTTTCTTCACCAAGTCACCAGTTTCAGCTAGTACAGCATTTCCTTCTCTAGTTCTGAATTTACGTGATCAAGTGTCGGTAAACAAAAAAAAGTGCGTTAAAAAACAACTTAGCAACGATAGCACCCAAATCACTCCAAATCTCGGATCCCCTCACTCCAAATCCAAATCATTCTCTTGCTCAATCTCTCATCCTCTACACCGTCTCCTGGGACACATCCGCCGCCATGCACTCCTTCCTCACGATGCAGCGCCAGATCCCCTCACCTTGTTAGCTCTCTCACTCCCTTGGTACCACGCGTCCGCCCGCCTCTCACCCCGCCGCTTGCGCCAGCACGTCCTCCAACCCAGCAACGACCTCTCCCTCTCGTTCCCTCACCTGGACATCCCTCTCCACTCCCATATGTGCGGGAGCGCGTAACCCCACAGCCCATCCGGTCCCTCCGCTCGCGGACGTCCTGGTCTCGTGCCGGACGGCCCGAGCGCCTTGCCCGTCGACGGCCCCCTCCCATGCTCTGCATGTCCACCGTGATGGTCGGCTCTCCGAGTGCCGCGAGCCCCTCCTGCCCCGCCGATGGTGTCTCCCCATCTCGTCCTCTTCCACGACCTCCGCGAGCCCATCCAGCCTCGCCGAATGCGCCTCCCCCTATCATCCTCTGCCTGGAGCTTGGGGGATTTTGAAGGTGGATGGGGCAGGACCGGGAATGGGGAAGGGGATTCGGTGGGGTGGAGGAGGAGTAAGGCGGAGGGGATTCGGTGGCCTTTTTTTCTAAAGGTTCCGTACAGTTCGACTTAGCGGTGGCAGGGTGAGTAATTTCCGTCAACTTTAGGGGTACTTTTTTTTGGACGGACCGTGGACAGAAACGCTCCGTACTTTATTATTAGGTATAGATTAAGAGAGCATAGTTGTCATTCTATGTGTAGTGTTCCAAAGCTTATTGATTGATGCATATTGTGATATTACTTGTTCTTGTGCTATTTGTTTCTAGTCACCCTTGTGAACTTTGAAGGTGTCCTATGCAGCTATTTGCTACTCTATGAGGGACAAGCGGTTTGCCACTATGCTATGTTTTCTGTATGTGAAACAAACAAACGTTTTTCATTGCATATTATTCATGATCTTTGTTTGTAGATTGTCATGTTGCATGCATAGTTAATATGTCCTATTGTTAGAACTCCATCTTTCATGCACATGTTTAGTGTTTTTTTATCCCAGCTTTCAATGCTTGCAAATGGTTTGATCTTGGTTTTGATGGTGCATGTCACCTCAAAAATTATTCTTTTTATCACTTACCTACTCGAGGACGAGCAGGAGTTAAGCTTAGATGCTTGATCTAGGAAGCGTATCTATAATTTTTGATGTTCCATGCTTGTTTTGTATCTACTTTGCTTTGCTTTGTCTATACTTTGAGGTGATTTTATATCTTTTCTGGAACTAACCCATTAACAAGTTGCCACAGTGCCAGTTGCCTGTTTTCTTCTGTTTTTGGTTCCAAAAATCCAGAAAATCAATATTCTCGAAATTGGATGGGACAAAAACCAAAGTCATTATTTTCCCGGAGCAACACGGAACCACGAAGCAGAGCCGGAGGGGCCACAGGTGGCCAGACACCTAGGCGTGGCAAGCCCTAGAGGCGCCCACAGGGGGTATGGGCCCCCTGGACCCCCACCGACCTTGACTCCTGCGCCTATAAGAAGCCTCCGACCTAAAAACCCTAGATCATCCAGAAGAAATCCACGAAAACCTCAGCCAGCCGCCATGAAGGGGAGATTGGGGATAAAAGTCTCTGTTAGGCACCTGCCGGCAGAAATGCCCTGAGCCATCTCCATCGATCTCCACCACCATTGCTGATTCCCATGATGAGGAGGGTGTAGTTCTTCCTCGAGGCTAAGGGCTCTACCGGTAGCTATGTGTTCATCTCTCTCTATGCATGATCTTGTGGTCATGAGCTTTGTAATCAAGTAGATCTACCTTGCTACTCAAGTGCTTCATTAGATCTCTGCTCTCCCCATGTGTGTGAAAGTGACAGCGTGCACGCCATGGTGGCACTTAGGTTTGAGTCTACATAAATACTCTTTGTGTTTTAATAGATCTATGCTTTTCCCCACGTGTGTGAAAGTGACAGCGTGCATACCGTGTGTGGCACTTTGGCTAGATTGAATATTTGTTATGAGTTATATTTGGAGTTGGATGTATATATGAAATTGTGGTGTTTGTTGGAACCATATAGCGCTCAAGGTGACTGTGTGGGGTTATCTAGATTAGGGAAGGCGGACTTTGAGGAGTGATGTTATATCCCTACCGATGATTAGAGTGTCCAACCGGAGAGTAGTTAAGAGTAGTATCATGAAGAAAGGATATTTATATGAGAGAGTGTTCACTAGTGAAAGTATGATCCCTAGGCCTTGTTTCTAAACATTAAAACACCGTTTGCTACTAGATTTGTTGCATATTTGCTTGCTTCCAGTCTTTTCCTCCATGCCATCAGCTATTTTCTGGCACCGTTACCACTTGTATTTCACTATCTCTTTGCCGAACTAGTGCACCTATATTGGGTGTGTTGGGGACACAAGAGACTTCTTGTATCTTGGTTGCAGGGTTGCTTGAGAGGGATACCTTTGACCACTTCCTCCCTGAGTGCGATAAACCTTGGGTAATCCACTTAAGGAAAACTTGCTGCTGTTCTACAAACCTCTGCACTTGGAGGCCCAACAACTGTCTACAAGAATAGAAGTGCATAGACATCATCCACCCTGGTGATCACTTGCTTTTTATCCATGAATTATGCGGGTTGTTTAAGTGTGCAGGTATCACAACTGAACAGGTGAAGAAGAAGTTACTCTCTATATCCTTGAAAGGGAGAGCTGAAGAATGGTATAAGCTGCTGAAGAATGGATAATCCATGGAATGGGAGGAAATAATATCTCTCTTTTATTCTAAATTCTATCCTCCCAGGAAGATTCATAAGGATAGAAATCTGATATATAACTTTTGGCCTCGTGATGGAGAGAGTACAGCTCAAGCTTGGGGGAGATTGAAGTTACCAAGGCTTAAATGTAATATTCATGAACTCCCTAAAAATATTATTATCAATAACTTTTATGCTAGGCTTTCTCTTCATGATAAAGATTTACTAGATGCTTCTTGTGCTGGATCATTCACACGTATGAAGGAAGAAGCTAAATGGGATCTCCTAGACCGTATTCAAGAGAACCCTGAAGCTTGGGAGAATGACAAAGGAAGAAAGTCAGGTATAAACTATGACTATGAATGCATTAAATCTTTTATGAGAACTGATGACTTCCGTTATATTAGTAATGAGTTTGGTCTTGATTCCCAAAGTATTGCCAACTGTTTTAAGGCCTTTGCCTCTTACATAGAAATTCCCAAAAAGAAGTGGAACAGGTACCATGCACCTTATAAAGATGTTGTTAATCATGCTCCTGTTAGAAGTACTGAAGTTTGTACTACTAATCATATTGCGCATGAACCTTATGTTGAGAAAATACCTTTCCCAGCTAAGATAAAGGATTATTCTATGATGATTAGTGCAAATAATAAAGGTACAATGAAAACCGTGGAGCCTGACGAGCAATTGAATACTGAACCTGTGGTAGCTATTGTGAAAGACCCTGTCACTAGAAATACAGAGGATGAGCACATTATCTTCTGTGAAGACGCTTTTAATATTATCTCTCATCCTAGTAAGGCTAGAAAAGCTAGTGTTCTTGTGCTTTCTGTTAAAATTGGTGATCATTGCTACTATGGTTTATGTGATATTGGTGCTAGTTCTAGTGCTATTCCTTATAAGCTTTACAGGAGCTTGAGGACATTGATGTGGTTATTCACTTTGCTAATAAGGAAACCATTTGACCTATTGGTATTGTAAGAGACGTGGAGGTTCTTTGTGGCAAGATTAAGTATCCTGCTGATTTTCTAGTGCTTAATTCAGCACCTAGTAAAACTTGTCCCATCATTTTTGGTAGACCTTTCTTGAATACTTGTGGATCTATTATAGATTGTAAGAAGGAGAAAGTTTTAACTAAGTTTGATGGAGATTCTTATGAGTTTAACTTTTCCAAATTTGCTAAAGCTCCTGGTGAAAACAGCTTGCCTAATAAAGGTTTCAGGATGGAATAACTTGCTTCTATTGATCCAGTTTATGACCTTGGACCTCTTTTTGGTGACTGTAAGTATGCCCATTCTTGTGATAAAATTGATTCCTTTGATGGTAATATTGTCAACTTTATTCAAGGTACTACTGAAAGTTATTATGAGAGAGATAAACATGGTTTTATGCATCTCAATAATGTTAAGTTTCCCCGTTTTATGTTGAGAGATTTGAAGTTGCATCTGTTTTGTCTTCCTATACTGGTGGCTTTTTGTTTCAACAATTTGTTTTCTCATTATACCCCCATGCATAGGAAGTGGGTTAGACTTAAATGTGTTGGTTATTTGCTTCTTTATGCTCTCTTTCACTCCAGATATATATCTCCTATGTGATCATCTTTGAAGAGATCAAGCCTAACTTAAAGGCATTAAATAAAAATACCTGTTGGAAGATAACCCAAGAGTTTGGTTGGATCTCGGAAGTTATTACCTTAGTAATAACCGCTCCTTATCCTTTTTATTTTGGTTTTTGTGTCAAGTTTAACTACTTTTGTGAAGTAGAGGAGTTGTGAAAAGTGGCTATCCTGGGACAGATTTTTGTGCTGCATTGTAAAAATTCGTGAGGGAGCTCAGTACGTCAGATGAAGCTGTATTTTTCTGAGCTTGTTCTACAAGTTGTTACCCAACTTTCATTAGTTCTGCACTTTTTGATTTGAGCAACAGAAGGTTTTCGAAAAAATCAATATTTACCTACTGGTTTGTTTTGACGGATTTCTGCTATCATTTGCATTTGCCTCTTATAGAAGCCTTTGTTTTGATGGATTTCAGTTGAAGTGTGCACCTAAAGGTTAATTGTTTTTGCTTACACTAATGTTGCCATTGAAGTTTCTATATTGCCTTGTGAGGAAAGGAAATTCCAGGAGAAGGAGAAAAGGAGTCTGCAGAGTTCGTCTTTGAATAGGTAAAAATGGTGAAAACAGAAGGTTCGTGAAACCCCAATCTTTTTATATTTTTGATGTTTTTAATACATAAGGAAAGTTACGAGACAGAACAGAGGAGAAACCGGAGGCCGGGGTGGCCAAACCTACCCCAGGCGCGGCCAGCTAGGGTCGCGCCTGGAGGGTGTGTGCCTCCCCCGAGCTCTGACTATGCCTCGTGTTCGTATCAGCACTTTCCTTATGCTTTGAAACTTCGTAATATATAACCCCCTAGGTCCCCCGAGGTTCGTGCATCGTGTTCTCGTCGTGTTTTTGTTTCGATCTGTTTCAGTCAGGAAATCTTCTCAAGTTTAGAGCACCATGGTTTCCGCCAACGACAAAGGCAAGAAGCCCGTGGAGGAGATAAAGTTGGAAGAACAAACTGCCACAGGGACAAGGGCAAGGAAACCTACTTTTGTAGGAGCAATTAACACTGGACATGCCTTTTCTCGTAACATGTAGGGGATCATAGCCTCTGTTCCAGACTTCAGATCCTGCCCTGAGGTAGTGGAAGCCCTTCGAACCACTGACGAGTTTTGTGATAAGTACTGAGGATGAAGGTGGATATGCTTCAAGAGGAGAATAACAGGCTTCGTAAGATGCTGGAGGATTTTCTGACCCTAAACAAGGGAACACCACCACCGAAGGAGTAAATCATCATCAGGTTTGGCATCCCCTTGGCTTGTTCCAATCTTGGGGGGAGTGCCGCGGTTTCACAATCATTATCTTTTATCTTTTACCTTTTTAGTGGATTCATATCTTTAAAGAGAGGTTATCTTATAGTTTGGTTTGCATGTGGAAGTATCTCTCCTTTAGTTTATTATCTATGTATCCCTTGGTGTGAGTGCCTTTATGGAATATTAATGAGAAGTTTCATCTTTTACTTTTTGCAGTTCTTATTTTAGTTTGCAATCTCTATTATATGATGGATCTTATTGATCAGTATTGGCATCACTTTGGGATCATCAAGTGGATCTAAATTGGTTTTGGCAAACCGAGCTCTGGTCAGTGGCAACACTTTTTGACCGTTTGCCAGCTGTTCTCTGACCAGGAACAAGAGTTTGCCAATTCCAATTATGATTTATCTTTATGCATCTCTATTGTGACCCCTGTACATGTTGCAAGCTAAGTTAATAATGGTGAGTTGCTTTCTTCTATGAGTTATGTAATGGTAAGTATGATGCTTCTTGTCCGTATTCTTTTATCGACACTTCACTCCATAAACCTGTGGACATGTTTACTGAGCTCAGTTTTCGCTTGGGCACAAGCGAAGGTCTAAGCTTGGGGGAGTTGATACGTCCAATTTGCATCACCATTCTATATCATAATTTTCCTCTATTCATTGATATATGTCTTATTATGAGGTATTACTTATGTCTTTTTCACTGTTTTTGCATGTTGGATGATTCTTGGAGGACGGACTGCCTAAGTATGGATTCTGATGGAAAAAGAGGTGTTTTGATGCAATTTTGCGAAGATCATAAAAATACGGGAAAAATATATTTTCCCGAAAGACGAAGGAAGCCAGAAGGGGAGGCGTAGAAGGGCCACAGGGGGCCCACACCCCCTAGGCGCGGGTACCCCTAGGCCGCGCCTAGGGCAGGTGTGGCCCACCTGCTTGGCTCCCGACTCCGCCCTCTCACCTATATCTTCCTTACGGAACCCTAACACTAGGGAGGCGACCACAGATAGATTTCTACCGTCTCTGCGGTGCGGAAAACACCAAGAGAGAAAGATCTCTCCGGCAGACAGATTTCTGCCGAGGAAATCCCTTCCCGGAGAGGGGAGATCGTCGCCATCGACACCTTCATCAAGCTAGGATTCATCGGGATCATCATCATCCACACCATCATCTCCACCAGCACCATCATCACCACTCCATCCCGCTGTAACAATTGTGTTGGATCTTGCTTTAGTTCTGAGGAAAAACTTTCTCGGTGTTAATTACTATTGTAGTTGATGCTTGTGAGTGGAACCATTAGATTATTGTTTATGTTCAGATTGTTATTCATCACCATATCATCTTTGATCTTGATCCATATGATGTCTTGTGAGTAGTTCGTTTAGTTCCTGAGGACATGGGAGAAGTCATGTTGTTATTAGTGGATTTGTGTTGAGTTATTATTCAATGGTTTAGTATTTAAGTTGTGGTGCTATTCTTCTAGTGGTGTCATGTGAACGTCGACTACATGATACTTCACCATTTATGGGCTTAGGGGAATGCATTGTGTATTTGGCTACTAATTGTGGGGTTGGCGGAGTGACAGAAACCTGAACCCTTGTTAGGACACCTTCGCAGAAGGGAGTGTAGGATCTCAGAGTTTAAGGCTATGGTTAGGTTTATATCTTAATTACTTTCCTATAGTTAGGGATGCTTCCAGGGGGTTTAATCACAAGTATGTATTACTCCAAGTAAGGTCGGTACATTAGCATAGGTTCACCCACACAACACTTACAACACCAAAGAAGAGTACTCGGCTATTTGAAGCGAAAGCACTTGACAGAATTCCCATGTGTCCTCGAGAATGTTTGGTCCTTATAGGTATTTCCACCGGCTTGTCCTTTGCTAAAAAAAGGATTGGGCCACTTGCTGCAGTTGTTCGTTGTCTTTATTACTTGCACTTTGTTTTGTTGCTTTATTAGAAAACCCATAAAAATCCGTTTGCTAAGTATTTACAGAGATTTCCTGCTCCATACCACTAGTCAACACCTTCTGCTCCTCGTTGGGATCGACACTCCTATTTATCGAAAGTACTACGATACACTCCCTATACTTGTGGGTCATCAAAGATCATTTTATACAAAGAGTCTGATTGGTTAGGATAACTTTTTCAATAATAAACTTATTCCTAGTGGTCCAGAGTGACGAACATTGTGCGGTAAAGCAAATCAGAGAACCCTTCTCGAGCCCCCTCCCCCCCGAGGTCGATTCAATTAATCTGTAAACATCAGCATAGCACATTGGACTAGAAAACTCATCCCCTCACATTAGCCAGGCTATACTAAGGATGGTCATAGTGGGTAGTACCATACACTAATATCATGCATATGATACTATCTCTATAGTGAATTGTATCATGTAGTATTACCATACACTATTAGGAAAAGTCTTATAGGAGACAACCTACCAAGGGCGCACTGTCATGTCCACACGCCCCTGTTAAAACTAGCAGCGCATGGAAACTGGCAGTGCCCCAGGAGGTATCGGAGGCGTGACGTGACGGGAGCAACGCCACCCGACAACTGGGACCCACGTGTTCGACTAGCGGTAGATATTGCAGGTGTGTTCTTTTGTGGGCACACCTCTAGTAAATACGTATCAGGTGCATTGCGCCGGCCCACGCCGCTAATATTGAGCTAATAGATGATTGACATCATCACTCATCTACCTAGAGTGAGCAGAGCACCGGAATTGCTAGCAGCTAATAAACGTCATCAATTAGCGGGAATATCTCTTCCTCTTTTATATAAATAAGCCGACCGGCCCTCTTCCTCTTCACAGTATACACCGTATTTGCTCCTTTCCTTCTTCACGGTTACACCTGAGAACCTGAGGGGAGGAGATGGATGAGGCAGGAGAGGTTCCGCCGACACGGAAATAAGAAGGTAGCGACTTGCACGCCATCGTACTCAAGAAGGCAACAACCACCAAGGCCAGCGAGAACTCACACCACCTTGATGCTTGTTGTGGCATTACCCTTCTCAGGGACTATGGCTCACAAAGCGGAGGTGGTGGAGGCCACTATGGAGGACACCGGGGCCATCTACCGGGCTCAAGAAGCGGTGGCGGTAGCATGCCGGCGTGAGGCTCCGGCTACTATGGCGGCGCAGAAGGTAGGTACCACGGTGAGGGTAGGCCAGTCGTCATGGAGCGCCGGAGAGATGAGGGAGCACGAGGAGGAGGCGCATGCAGCGCCTGAGGAGCATGGCGATGCAGGTTAAAGGCTACCAACAATGGCGGACAACTCTCTTCCCACCAATTTAATCTTTCTAAATCAGTTGTAATACCTTCTAAGATTTTAATAAAAGGCATCGATTTGAATGAAGACCTCCTAAACATTGGATGTTTGGAAATTGCAACTCTAGGGAGTTGCTTGTGCCACCGTTCAATCTTTTAACATGCGTCGGGCGTGTGGCTCCTGCGCCAATATTAGCAATTACTAGTGGCGTACACACAATGAGCACCCCTTGATACGCTAGTTACTAGGGCATTGGCATCGCACGCCGTCGGTAACATTTACAGGAAGTGCTATATTAGCGGCACATGGATGCCCCAATCAAGTTTTTTGAACGCCGTCACTCACTAGCCCTATCCCTACTAGTGATAGTCTATTTATATTTACCGATTTGTAAAATCTAAATGAAAAATTCTATACAAATTTTTTTTGGTACTAAATTTTATGGCTATATGTGCTATGATACGGTATCGTCTATGATACCACTGTCATCTCTCTTATCATTAATCGCAGTGACACATGAACTTTTCGCATGCATAAAATGCATGATATAACATGTGCACATGAATATTCATATGTGTGCTTCCATCGCGATAACAAAAAACTCAGTCTAATTCCTATATGTGCTATGATATGGTATTATCTACGATACCACTGTCATCTCTCTTATCATTAATCGCGGTGACACATGAACTTTTCGCATGTTTAAAATGCATGATATAACATGTGCACATAAATATTCATATGTGTTCTTCCGTCTCGATAACAAAAAAACTCAATCTAATTCCTTGAAATAGACTCGGTCTGCATTACACGTTTTGGTTCACTGGTTTGAATCACACACCGTTTGCCACATTGGACAAGGAAGGTTGATGGCTGATGGGGACAGTGGTGGATCAAAACCTATGTGGTTATACAAGATACAACATCGCATGAATCCCGCTGTAAATGTGCATATTTGCATTTTACCTTGACACAAGTCATATAAACTCGCTTTAGCTTATTTTCCTAGTAGAACACATGATTTAGGTGTTCAAAACTAGTTTTAGGAATTTTTGTTTGAAATCTTTTCTGTACCAGAGGGTCAAATTAAATTCACAACCCAAAAAGGCAATGAAAAACGAGTATGTGAGTCGAATTTGACCAAAAATATTTCGAATTAAAATTTTGAAACCAATTCTGTACACCAAGATTTTATGTTCTACTAAGAAAACTAGTTAAAATAGGATTACACGGCTTGAGTGGAGATAAAATGCAAACATGCATAACTACCATGTGCACATCAAAATCATTCTCAATACAACATAGAGGGGAGTTTGCATGGCACCAATGAACGGTTATGACCGTCCTATACATTACAATGTGGGAAAACAATACGATTGCCATTTATTGTTAATGATGAACCACATGAGACATATGGTTACCATATATGGTTCATTTTCCAATTCCACAAAAAAGTGCATCTGCACTCTTCAGCAAATTTCCTCCTTGGCACTCGGTCATGCGACACGGCTGCTCTAGCGCGCAAAGCCCGCCCACGACATCAATCCCCTTTCTCTCGTGCATTTCTATTCACTTTCCCTTTTTTGGCAAGCCCCACACTGGCCCAACGATTCTATTTCCGCGCTCCTCATAAGGGATGCCTCCTCTGAACGTCCTCCTTTCCCCCACTCCCGAAGGACCACCTTCCCCACCCCGGGATGGGGCTGTCTAGAACCAGGAGGAGGAGCGGAACCCTAGCCGCCCCGCCGACATGCTCGAACACCTAGTGACTCTTTTTTATCATACTGGCACATCCCTACTTTCCCTTCTTCCTTGCGACGAACGAGCCATGGATCCATTCTCCCCTCTCGCGCCCACTCCGTATTCAGATTCCAATGCATCACATTCTTCCTCGATGGCGGCGAGCAACATCTAGCGTGGTACATGTGTTTGTGTGTGTGTGGGGGGGGGGGGGAGGGGATGCATCATCTCCACACATACTCATGCTCAGTGGGATTGGTTTCAATATGTTTTGGAGGTTCGTTTCCATATTGTTCCCTTTTTACCCTTTTCTCCCCAAGAATGATTGGCCATGGAGGAAAGGGGAGAGACTTCATGTTGATGTGCTCCTTCTGATCTATGGCAGCAGAATCGTCCATGTCGATGGGTTCAATATGATTTAGGGCAGCAAAAATGTTTGGTGCAAATGTTATTTTTTTGGATTTCTTCTCTAGTAGCTAGAATCTTTTTTTTATACCCATAACATGAAAACGAAGGGTTAACTAGATATGTACATATTTTAGAAGTGCATATATAAGTTTCTTCTCGTAAAAATTTACACGCTATTTTTTGTATTTGTTCAAGTTCCCATTTCCCCCCTAAAAAATAAACATAGGTTTATGCATTTCAATGAGTGTAGAGTAATAGCTAGGAATTGCTAGCTCATTTTTTCTTTTTTCGAAGTTGAAATTACCGGTTCATGCATGTCAAAAGTAGTAGTTCATTTCTTGCTGCAAGTGGATTTGATAACATTCCCCATCCTTATATTTCTCTCCAAAATAGTCTCAAATCAGGACTTGGTGGGGAAGATTGAGCGCACACGGAAACTTAGATTTTTTAGCACTAGTAATTCATGTTGAAAGTGTTTCAGTTCATTTTTGTTAAAAGTAGATTTTTTTGGTTTGTGCAATTCTCTTTTTTCTTTGTCCTTAAATATCAGCGTTTTTAAAAGGAAATTGAAAAAAATAAAAACTTGGCGCCAAAGTGATTTTTTGACAGCAAGGAAGTGGCCCCAAAAGGAAATTAACCGGCTGGAAGGGAATAGTGGCCCAACCAAGACTTATTTTTTGGGAAAAGAGAATAAAAGAGAAAAACTGCGCGAGAAACACGACAATCAACAGGAGAATTGATAAGATTTCTAAATCTAGATCATGTGGATCTAGTCGAAAGTGACCGCACTAGAAGGTTAAAGTGGTCGAACGTTCGCTAGACCCGTCCACTCTTTAGTATTTGTATAAAATTGAAAATTTACTAAAATAGGGCGCGAGAAATGCGGCAATCAAAAGGAGAATTGTCAAGATTTTCAAATCTGGATCAGGTGGACCCGGTGGGAAGTTACCGTGCTAGAAGGTTACGACGGTCGACCACTCGCTAGACCTATCCGTTCTTCAGTATCTATGAAATTAAAAATTTACTAAAAATTAAAATGGTAAAGTAATTAAATCCAAGATTTTTCTGAAACTAATAGATTGCAAGATTTTATCTCTAGTAGATATTATGTTTTTATTTCTTTTTGTACTGTATATATAAGGATAATGGTTTTAGATGATATATATGGATTTATGTCTTTAAGAAAAAAACTTAACCTCTTTCTGTTGAGACGCACTTTGGAACGAAGTACAGTCACGTCCGGCAGCTGCCACCGGAACAAAACTCCAGATAGCAATACCCCGTGTAGCCTCGTCATTCTTTTTTTCCTTTTCAGACACGTCACGAAACCTTTTTCCTTAGGACACATCACGAAATCTCCTAACCGCATAACAGGCATCACGTGCCGGGAGCGATAAGCAGCGCAGCCCAGCCCGTCAGCAGCCCGCGGCAGCGAGCCCAAAAGAAGCTTCGTACACGTCGATAAAAAGGCAGGCAGCCCCCTGTTACTGAGCAGCTGCTCCCACTCGTGCGTTTTTTTTCCTCCCTCCCTCCCTCACCCGAGATCGGGATCAGAGATCCTTCTCCTCGGATCAGGAGGCGGCAGCCGGACCCGGCGGCGATCCGTCCAGCGGATCGGGAGGCGGAAGCCTGACCCCGAAGGTGAGAGACTCCATCCCTCTCCTCCTCGCTCTGATTGGTTTCACCGCAGCTGCTCGTCGAAACCGATGCATCTGCACCACTTGATGGCTGGTGGAAAAATTGTCTGTTCCTGTCTAGCCGGACGCGGCTCTGCTCTCTGTTTCTAATCTCTTCCCGGTGCGAGAAGGTGCCGGCTGTCTTCGAAGCTGGGACGAGGTTTAGGTGTAATCTGTTCTGTTTTGCCGATTTTCATAGTTTTCTTCAGTCCGTTTTGTATACTAGGATTTTGGAGAGTCATACATGTGCCATAGATGTTGAGATGGTTCGTCGGGAGTGTTTCTGATTCGTGTGTTGACCGATTTTTAATTTTCGTGTTTTAGCGGATAGTTCTGGCCGTTTATGCGCCGATTTCGTAGGATCCGTCTTGAAAGGAATGCAGATTTGGTTTTCATGGGTTTAACGTACGTAGATCTACTCTTTCTCCATGCAAATACTTAATACCAATACTACAAATATGTTAGGCTGAGACGGTAGGGGGATATCAGCAGTAAGAATCCTAGATTTGTAGAAACTAGAAACCTGTAGTGGTCAGCAGGTAGACCGGGCAACTTGTCAGACTCTTATCCTATATAGGAAATTGCATAGTACGCACATGTTGCCTTAAAAGGAAACTTGGGAGAGATTGCACCCCCAAGATTTGGCCCCACCAAAAAAATCCTGCGAGAGTCCAATCAATCCTGGGTCGCTCATACTTCACCTCTGTGCCATGGCTCTCAGAGAGTGACAGAGAGGCAGAGCAATGCACATTGTAACATATTAGTCTTAATAAGTGTTAACTCTCACAAAAATTACCCAAGCAACACACATGGGATCTTTAGGAATCCTATCTCTACCAAGAAAAATCAATTTGCGAGACAACCAAAAAACCAACATCCGCGGCAGAATCCCATAACCTCTAGATACGTGACTCGACAGACTTCAACGCCACTAGATGTATATGTGCAGTTGAGGTCCATCGGGTC
Source organism: Avena insularis (assembly GCA_023614405.1). Taxonomy (NCBI): domain Eukaryota; kingdom Viridiplantae; phylum Streptophyta; class Magnoliopsida; order Poales; family Poaceae; genus Avena; species Avena insularis. The sequence continues at coordinate 305,659,948 of CM042691.1, read as the reverse complement.
ACAGATCTAGAGGCCTGGAGTTTTGCAGCGCTTGTCTCACAGTGTTTTTATTCTGCTTGGTCAGCTACTATGGTTTGATTCTGTTTTGGTTATTGAGATCATAATTTTTCTGGATCACGCATGGGTTGTGTGGTGCTAGTGATAGTTCCAAATTAGGAAGGCTGGTAGTGTTGCAGCTCTATGCATGTCTGTTTGGGGGATTTCTTGTGAGCATTACGTTATATTGTGGATTTACATTCAGTGCGGAGAACGGGCCGTCGGTCTGTTGGTAAGCAGCGTGAGTGCGCAAGCTGCCGGCCAGCGTTCGAGTCCTAGGACTCACGCTGTGCACTCACGGAGTTTCTTCTATAAACAAATGCCAATGGGTATAGCTGTACAGTTCTCGCTGTGCACTCAACTAAATTTGTCCTAACAGCTAATGGAATTCCATTTCCTTTTAATTGCAGCATATAGCTGCTATCATGGCATCGAACACAGGAGCTTCAGGATGGCTAAGGGGTAAGGTGAAGGCTGTGACTTCTGGGGACTGCCTTCTCATCATGGGGAGTACGAAGGCAGAGATCCCACCAGAGAAGTCCATCACTCTGTCATACCTTATGGCCCCAAGGATGGTAAGATTCAATCTGCACCTTTTCTTGGTGACAATGTTTGGCATTTTAACTTACAGCATGTGTTCATTCTGCCATGAATTTAGAGGAAGTCATTGTTTAGTCTATAGCCAGGGGCAGAGCTAGTCCATGCCTGGTTTGGGCCAGCTCTTTTAGAGATGTATTAGACTTTTTTGTTTTGTTTTACATGGTAGTTTCTACGGGCCTTTGGAACTAGGCCCTGGGTTGAAGCCTTGCTAGATGCCTGGTTCCGCATTTCTCTGTAGTGGTTACCGTTTTATGCTTGGGAGCCAATGGAAGTTCATATTTTCACTAGAATTTTCCCCATCACTGTGTTATTATTATTCTTGCTGTTTTATTGCGTTTTGTTCATATAGTTTAACATATATGGATGCACTTATAGTAAAGTTTGAATGTTTGATACTTATTGCACGATACTTTTTAGTATTTTCTCCCTTTGTGTTTGTTTGTTGAATCCAAAAGTTCATGTCGCTCTAGGCTCGTCGTAATGGAGTGGATGAGCCATTTGCTTGGGAAAGCAGGGAGTTTCTGAGGAAACACTGCATAGGAAAGGTACACCATGTGAAAATAAAATCTGTTCCAGAATCTCCTATTCATATATTATATTCAGTGTATTCACATAAAATCTTCTATTCCTATTGAAAATGAAAAACTAAAACCTATTGCAGGAGGTCACATTCAGAGTGGATTACACAGCTCCTAACATCGGACGCGAATTTGGTACTGTTTACCTTGGTGACAAGAATGTTGCCTACTTGGTAGTAGCTGCAGGATGGGCAAGGGTAATGACCATTTACTTTTTCCTCAATTGTTTAATTGTGCAAGATGTTTCGGTTATTTTTAATCTTATTTGCTTGATCAGGTAAAGGAGCAAGGCCCGAAGGGAGGTGAACAAAGCCCATCGCTTGCTGAGCTGCAAAGGTTGGAGGAAGTTGCTAAGCAACAGGGTCTAGGGCGTTGGAGCAAGGTTGGGTTTCTTGGGGGTTTCTCCTATCCTGCAACCATCACAAATATTCATTGAATGATGACTAGCATTTATTTGCATTAATTCTCTGCCAACTTATAGGAACCTGGTGCTGCTGAAGAATCGATAAGAGATCTTCCACCATCAGCAATTGGTGAATCAAGTGGTTTTGATGCTAAGGGTTTTGCGGTTGCGAATAAAGGCAAGAGTCTGGAAGCAATTGTTGAACAAGTTCGTGATGGCAGTACTGTTCGTGTTTACTTGCTCCCAAGTTTCCAGTTTGTCCAGATATATGTTGCTGGAGTACAGGTTTGCTTATCTATATAGCTTTTATTTGCTTCCACGTGTCTTCCTACTTTAGAAGGTAAACATTAGGAACAATGAAATGTAGGCTCCGTCCATGGGGAGACGCCCACCGAACCCTACTGTTATTGCTGAGGCGGAGGGCACCGCCGAAGAGACTACAAATGGTGACGATTCCGTGGAAGCTGCACCACTGACAACAGCACAAAGGCTTGCTGCATCAGCTGTCTCTACTGAAATTCCACCAGACAGGTTTGGAAGACAAGCTAAGCACTTCACAGAGACTCGAGTTCTGAACAGAGATGTAAACCACCTTTTGTTTCAATTTCTGTCCCATCTTTGGAGTCAACATTTATCATATTTTTCATTAGTTTACTATTTGTGTTTTTCTCTAGGTGCGGATTGTGGTGGAGGGCACAGACAGTTTTAATAATATAATTGGTTCGGTGTATTACCCCGATGGTGACACTGCAAAGGACTTGTCCCTTGAGCTTGTTGAAAATGTACGACTAACTGCTTATCCATACTTGTGTTGAGTTCACATTATATTCATTCTAAGGAATCATTGCTAAATTGTTTCTTTGAATTGTCAGACATTTTGCATTTCTAATTGTCCTGTAACCTTTCCATTACAGGGTCTTGCGAAATATGTTGAGTGGAGTGCGAACATGCTAGATGTTGAAGTCAAAATTAAGCTGAAGAATGCTGAACTTAAGGCAAAAAATGAACAACTGCGAATGTGGAATGGATTTAAGCCACCAGTGACAGACTCGAAGCCTATCCATGACCAGAAATTCACTGGAAAAGTGGGTTGCACCTTTTCACTCTTTTTATCATCATTCATGTGACTTAACTAATTTAGTTCATGTTGATGTCTTCATAGGTGGTAGAAGTTGTGAGCGGAGATTGTATTATTGTTGCTGACGATGCTGCTCCATATGGCAGTCCTTCAGCAGAACGACGGGTTAATCTTTCAAGTATTAGAGCTCCTAAGCTAGGCAATCCTCGCAGAGAGGACAATCAGCCTGAAGTTTTTGCTCGTGAATCTAAGGAGTTTTTGCGCACACGGTTGATTGGCAAACAAGTATGTATTGGGGCTGACCAAATTCTGACTGAAATTACAATTGTTAAAAGGTGACTGATGTTTCCTTTTTTTTCTTCAAAATTTTAGGTGAGCGTGGAAATGGAATATTCTAGAAGGATCAGCACCATGGATGGACAGAATGGTGTGCCCGCAACAAACATGGCTGATACCAGAGTTTTGGATTATGGTTCGGTTTTTCTAGGTTCGCCATCGCAGGCCGTTGGAGATGACACATCTTCTATTCCAAGCACAGGCAACCAGCCTAGAATTAATGTTGCTGAGCTTTTGCTCTCACGGGGCTTTGCTAGGACATCGAAACACCGTGACTATGAGGAAAGATCACATTACTTTGATGTTCTATTAGCTGCTCACTCACGTGCTGAGAAAGCAAAGAAAGGAGTCCATTCTGAGAAACTTCCTCCTGCGATGCATATAACAGATTTAACAATGGTTTGGATTTTTTTGCTTGCTCCATTAGATTTCATTGACATTTGTTCAGCACCTTTTTATTGACTTATAATCGATGCATATCACCTCAGGTTAATGCAAAGAAGGCCAAAGACTTCCTTCCCTTCCTACAGCGGAATAGAAGGCATACTGCCATTGTTGAATATATTTTCAGTGGCCATCGTTTCAAACTAACAATTCCAAAGGAGACTTGCAGCATTGCCTTTTCATTGTCGGGTGTTAGGTGCCCTGGTAAAGATGAGCCCTACTCGAGTGAAGCTATTGCTTTGATGAGGAGGATGATTCTACAGCGTGATGTGGAGGTATGACTTCTGCTATCTCTGTGCTTTGTCCATTTCTCCTTCTTCCATATCTGAAGGATACCAAATTATTTTGCAGATTGAGGTTGAAGCAGTTGATAGAACTGGAACATTTATAGGTTCCTTGTGGGAGTCAAAGACCAACATGTCTTCTGTTCTCTTGGAGGCTGGTTTGGCCAAGATTAATTCCTTTGCTTTAGACAGGATTCCAGATGCCAATGTCCTCACAAGAGCTGAAAAGTCTGCAAAGCAGCAGAAACTGAAGGTAAACAATTTCTTCATATTTGAGTGCCTAATTAGTTTTTGTTACTGACACCTCTTTATCAGATATGGGAGAACTTCGTTGAGGGTGAAGAAGTTCCCAATGGCGCAGCCTCTGCATCCAAACAAAAGGAAATTCTCAAGGTTTGTTGATGAAAAATATTGGAACATAGTACATTTTTGGTGGTGGAAAGTGCTGACATGGATCTGATACCTGACTTCAGGTTGTTGCTACTGAAGTTCTTGGTGGTGGAAAGTTCTATGCCCAGACAGTAGGTGACCAGAGAGTATCTTCCATTCAACAACAGCTTGCATCGTTGAAACTTAAAGAAGCACCAGTCATTGGTGCTTTTAATCCTGCGAAGGGAGAGATAGTCCTTGCTCAGTTTAGCCTCGACAACTCCTGGAATAGAGCCATGGTATGTCTACAGTTAATTTACTCAAGTTGAAACTAACTAAATATTCTTGTTCAAGGTCATAGATTGCACTAGAAGCTCAGTAGCTTATTATTTTCTACAATTTCATTGAAAGTTCCTTTGTTATATCTAATTATCTGAAGTTCTCCCTGTAAAACAATATTTTGTTGCATCTACCAGTCAAACTGTGCTCTCTGTTACTTCTAACTAGACCTTTTATTAGCCATTTAACTTGATGTGCATTAACAAATATCAGTGTCTACGTGAGCAAGTCGACCTTGAGAATTGGGGTGTCTGTTTCAACCATTTTAATAAATAATTCGCCTAAGATAAAACCTTTTTCTTATTTATGTTCCAAGAACTACCGTTCTCCTGCTAAAATGACCACAAGGAAAAGGAGTTATAGAATATTCTTTGTTGAAGTTCTGATGGTTACTTAGTTTAAGGTTTTGACAGATAGTACAGTGATCGGATATCCTAATGGAAGTATTTCCCTTTATAACTCATGCAGATTGTTAATGGACCTCGAGGAGCTGTAGAGTCTGTAGATGATAAATTTGAAGTATTCTACATTGATTTTGGTAACCAAGAAGTGGTTCCTTACAGTCGCATACGACCTGCAGACCCGTCAATATCCTCCTCTCCTGCTCTTGCTCAGCTGTGCAGCCTTGCCTTCATAAAAGTGCCTGGTTTGGAAGATGATTGTGGCCAGGAAGCAGCTGAGTATCTTAGTCAATGCCTTCTCAGCAGTTCAAAACAGTACCAAGCAATGATCGAAGAACGGGACACTTCTGGTGGAAAATCAAGGGGACAGGGCACTGGAACTATTCTCATTGTGACTCTGGTTGACCCAGAGACAGAATCCAGCATAAATGCTGCCATGCTCGAGGTTTGTGCTACTGACTGTTATTCATTATGAATTGCTGGTGAGCTTACGTTTAGTGTCTAGTGAGCTTTTGCAAAGTCTGCTTTGATCTTTCCACAAGGATCTTTCTTAATGAGAATAGTTTTACATGCTATGGAAATAGGTTGTAGAATATCGCTCAAGCAGTTTTGAGGATGTTTAAACAATAACTCAAGAGTGTCTCACATTTCTTTTGAGGCTAGTATTGACCTTGAAAAGGATACAAGAGGAACACAATGTCCACTTGTCCTTGTCTCTGCTGTTTTTTTTGGTGTTACTTTGGAAATGCTATACATTAGGATTGTTAACCACCAGTTCCTTTAAGCTTGATGAAGAAGCAGATGTTTTGAGGTGTAGATGGTCTAATGACACCTTAATATCTGATTCTAATCAGGGCTGGCATTATGTCATAAATGGTTATATGAAACCAAACTTTAAAGTGGTTGCAAGTAATTTTTATTTAAAAAATGGGAACATTGTTGTCAGTTAGCAGCTTACTAAGCTTATATGACATGTGAGCTATATTTCAATGCTCACCTGCATAGCTTCCGAAAACTCATCTTCATTCCTAACATGTTCATTCTGCATTTGCAGGAAGGGCTTGCTCGTCTTGAAAGAAGCAAGAGATGGGACACCATGGAGAGGAAGACAGCCCTCAAGAACCTGGAAGAGTTCCAGGAGAAAGCAAAGAAGGACAGGGTGGGGCTGTGGGTCTATGGAGATGTCGACTCTGATGAAGAAGAGCAAGCTCCAGGTGGTGGAAGGAAACCTGCACCGCGTCGGTAGACAAGAGAAGGCGGTTGCTGAAGATAGTGCCGTGGTCATGGTTTAGCTTTGAAAGTTTTGGACCCCGAGCGGAACCCAGTCAGAGAGCTTATATGGAAAACTAGAGAGGATTTCATTTATGCAGCTAGAACAGAACTATACATTGTTTTTCCCCCAAACTTAATAATGTTTGTGTCCTTGTGGACTGCATTTCTTTGTAGACAGAACATATAAAATTGAGAGTTGCAGTCAATGAAAATTCAGGATTGGACTTAATATAACAACAAAGTATAACTTTTATGTGCTGTGGATATGAATGTCTTATTGCGATATGCATTTGCTGGAAAAGATTTTCTCCTTGTCTTTCGAATCCCTCTCTCTCCTTTTGCTTATTGAATCGTCTTAGAAATATGCCCATAGATTGGCTCATGCTTAGTGAGGGGATTTCTTTAATGCTTTTCCTTTGGGGTTTTTTATCCTTAAAAATATAGAATATGCTGAGATTTAGTGTTCACCCAATACTCTTCAATTCACTTAAATACCCTTCTCAAAAATACTCTTTTATAATGGAGAGTTTTTAATCTAGCAAAAAGTACAGTGTGGATTTGTGGGGGTATTTCAGGATTATCCTTTTGAATCTCGCCTAGTAAACGACCATCAGAAAAATTCCAAAATATGAAATAATCCCCTCCTATTCCTTCAAATACCCTACAAGTTAACAAGGCCTCAAGTGAAACATCTGAAAGCCGGTGATGAGTGAGTAGGTCAATGCTAGGTGTTTCAGCAGCTTGTGGGACGACAGCTGCACATTCACCCTAGGATTTTTTCAGAAATCCATTTTGAACAGGAAAAATGGAAGGTTTAAATTCTTTCCTCATCCCGGAAGAGGGGCGACCTCTGCATTATTCTTTATAATTTGAAAAATAATTCCCCTCCCCCGAGGATACGACGCGTTCCATCCCTCGGGTCGCTTCGTGTCACGCGTGAGCTGCAAGGCCCACCAGGTGGTCTTCGTCTCCTTCCTTCATACGGTACCTCGCGACTCTGTCCTTTAGGATGCCTGCGCCCGCGTTCGCTCGCGCTTCCCGCACCGTCGTCCAACCGTGTGTCCTGCTGCTGCGCCGTCCAGTTGCTGCGCCTAACCGCCTTGCTGTCGCCTCTGCGTCATCGCCGTCTTTGCTTCGCCAGCCCCAGCGTCGTCCGCTCCGTCGCGCCCCAAGCCACGCGCTCCACTTTCGTCGAAGCAGACTTTCTTCGTTCGCCTTTTTCTAGGATGTAGATCTGATTTTTTGCTACATTCATATATTTATTTAGCTACATATTCGTATTTGTTTTGCTATTTTGGTATTCTGTGAGTGCTACACCGTTTTATGTATTTATCATCACGAAAAAATGCTTCAATGATGCTACAATGTCATAGTGTATTTGATACAATTATTTTATGATCTTGCTACAATAGCGCAAAGATGTTGCTAGGTGATCTCTGACGAGGTATCCGGCGAGCTCTCCATGTGAAAGTCTCCGGCGAGTATCAGACGAGGTCGGGTTTCTGCTACATTAACACATTTTTTTTGCTACAACCAATCTCTATAGTTTTGCTACGAGATCTCCGACGAGGAATATCCGACGATGTCCCTTTTGCTACATTAGAAACACCATTTTGCTACAACCGTTTTGTGGTTTTGCTACAATAGCGCAAAGTTTTTGCTACAAGGTCTCCGACGAGTCTCCGGTGAGGTCGGGTTTGCTACATTAACACAACTTTTTTGCTACACGGTCGCCGGCAAAATCTTCGGCGAGGTCCAGTCTAATTTTCTATTTTTTAGGCCGAACCATTTTTGCTACATGTAGCAAAAAGGGACTAGTTGTAGCAAAACGAGACTTTTTATAGCAAACGCGGGATTTTAACCCTAAAAAGATGACACGTGGTTGGCTGGGGACCCTGAGAATGAAAAGCACAAATCCTCCGAGGGACGCCTAGTACTTATAATTTCCATGAAGAATCAAATAATTCTGAACTTCGAGTGGGGAGATAACTCTGAACTTCGAGTGGGAGAGGCTTCTTTTCATAGGAGCTCATTGTTTGTTGTGAATTAACACATCTCACCATAAAGGAAATACTATAATCGTACTATAGAAAACAACAAAGGAATATTTCTCTCGTCAGCCGCCTCTTAGGCACGTACAATGTTAGGCAAGGCATGACTTTTCTTAGCTCTCCACATCATTTAGAAAAGACATAATAAATAACTTGTATAATGCACTATATCTTACTGCTATCTCTAGCAATTAATGAGGATTAACTATTTTTAGTACGAAATTGGTTGACTAAGGGAGAACATATGGTACAATGGAGAAAATAGTCTTCTCTTATTTCTAAGAGATCATCCCTTAGCTAAGGGAAGACAACCTTCTTTCTCTTGTTTCTCTCTCCTCCAAATAGACAAAAATCTAATGTGGCAAGCATAAGGGAAGGATGACGTCACCGTATTGTACATACCCTTAGACCTAGCCGCCACCTCCTTCATAGTTTGGTTCCCCCTTCTCTGGCGGCCTCACCGGTGTCAGGAGGGGTGGAGACCCAATCTATGAGTGGAGGTTTCAATAAAAATGATGTTTTTAAAAGATTAGGTTTGAATTTTGGTAGACGTTCTTTTTGGCGTCTCTGTCAATAAAGATGGCATCTCCGCAATAAGTGATAGCTTTGCCAGATCTTTTTGGATATTTTCTCATGGTTACCACCGGGAGGATTATCCTCGCAATATTTGTTCCGGTCGCTACGTCCTCTACAATGGAGATTCATACTCTTGGGCGTCGACCATGTTGTTCAGTTTTTTTCCTGAAATACTGGTGGTGGCACTTTTACTGATGTTTGTTGATTACTCTAATGGCTAGGCACTACATGTATTCTTGACAATGAGGCTCAAATTAAAATTATGGGAGAACCCTCGTTGATATTTATAGCTTGGTGGTTTGACATCTATGTCATGCTTATTCGGCTATCTTTAAAAAAATAGAAGATTATGTCATGAAAGAAGATTTTGAATTCCTTGAAGATTAAGATTTGCTTGTTTTGTTTGAGATTTTATTTTGTGATCGCTTAACATAGTTTATGTATCTTTACAATGTACTATTCACCACAATAAAAATATATCATCCTACCGATCGTAAAAACACACACCTCTCACCAATAAAAAAAACATATTTTGTATTTTGTAGCCCTGTGAGCTGCTGTCGTACTCCCTTTGGGCATCGTGTTTGTAGTCTGCAACAGTTAGAGGGAGCACTAGAGGGCACCATGGATGCTAGAGGCGTTTTTTAAAACGAAGGCAAAAACTTTGTCCTATTCAATTAATTAAGAGAGAGTTTTACAAGGAAAAAACAGGGGCACCAAAATACATCAAGATCTACTCTCGCGGCATAAAATTACTCATGTAATTTGCCTCCGCTAAGAACCAAAACTTCTCCTCTTGATTAATTTTAACTAAAACAACTAAGGTGGAACATGCTTGTTCTTGAAAACTCGAGCATTGCACTCGTTCCAAATTTTCCAAGACTCTAGAAGAGTAAGGGAGGCCAAGCCTTTACCTTTGTTAACAAAGTCCACCAAGAATGAAACGTGAGCATAGACCACGAGTCGAGGGCCAACGAAGTGAATCCCTAGCCAATCCTTGATTAGGATCCATATCCTAATGGTATAACGACAATGAACAAAGAGGTGATCCGCTGACTCAGTCACACACTTGCATAAAGGGCAAGTCTCACAATTTGGCCACCCATCTTCTCAAGGCGGTTGGCGATCCAAAGTCTATTTTAAATGGCAAGCCAAGCAAAAAAACTTGATCTTGGGAGGGGCCCAAATCCTCCATACCGAGGATCTTATGGTGGAAGAGGTTGCCCCAAGAAATTGAGCCTTGTAAGCAAATTTAGTTGACTATTGGCCATCCTCGGTAAGGCGCCAAGTAATGTCATCCTCCATCCCCTCACGGAAGTTAACTTGCCAAAGATGAACCCAAAGTGATATGTATTGGCGGATGTGGTTCATATATAGGCTCGCATTCATATTGATCTTGGAGATCCACCCATCATTTTTCAAGGCTTGCTTAACCTTAAAATTTCTCCTTGTGTATATATCATAGATGAATGGGGAAATTTCTAAAGGCTCTTTCCATCAAGCCAAGGCGCCTCCCAGAAGGGAGTTTTCTCTCCATATCCTAAGGTAATCTTCGTGGCAACGTAGAAATGATTCATGTTCGTGTCGTTGCATGGGTTTACCAACCCAACCCAAATTTTGGATGTGTCTTTGCATTCAATCCATGGCATCTCCAATGAAGCGCTCTTGCAAAAATATCAACTTGAACAATGGCGGATGTAGGATTTCACCTTAGGGTGGGGCAACTGGCTAATTGTTTTTAGCATACCAGTGCATAGGTATAGAATTTTTTTTAATAGAAAATCGATTATTGGTCTCACAAAATAGTATAGGTTCGTTTATAACATTTGAATTACCTAAGAATATCAATATCACAAATGTCTTAAGCAAAAGCTATTCAAAAATAACAGGTACAAGAAGAGAAAATACAAGGATCTAGCACCTATAAAGTAGAAGAGGCGATGAAATGACCATGCTGTGTTGTTCGATCTCCCCTTAGCGTAGACTGCTTACGCACCTGCCTGACTGCCATGCCGTATGCAGTTTGATATCTGCATCACGCTTGTACTGGACGCCGGTATGTCACTCCAAGCTAGGTCTTGACGAATCGTGGATACTGGGGCCTTGCTGTTTTTTTATTTCTCATCGTGTCACCGTTTGTGTATACGTGATGTTGGTTGCAATCATGATGCAACTAGGCAAGCAGATCACTAACTTGAAACTTCTATGATTTACTTGGCACTCGGCCTAAATGGTCAAATCTTTACTATCAAACATTTTTTTGTTTTAGGATATACATAGACATGTTTTGCACCCAATTCACCCCACCCTTCCACCTTATTGGCTCCATCCCTGGTTGAGAATACCAAGGCTAGACAGATTTTTTGGCCTACAAACCCATTGCCTAATTTACCTTGCACTTTACTTTTGGGACCTTGTCGTTCGATGCCCACACGAATGAGCGTTAAATCTTCTTAATGTTATGGAAGGTACCGGCGGGGGGGTGGGGGGGGGGGGATGAGAGGGGTCAAATGGTATATTGATTGAGATGCAAGGACCGGATTCACAAGAGAAGTGCGGCTCGCTGTAGTGATAAATTTTCCATTCGAAGTAGGAAATTTACCGGCCGCTTTGTCTTCAAGGTGTTGAAAGTCCAACTTCCAAAGACACCAAATTCATAGGGTCAAGCCAAGGTATGTACAAGGGGACGTAACTCGCTCCAAAGGAAAGGTCACCAAGAATATCATCAATGCCAATATGGCTGCACCGAATAGGAAAATGGAGCTCTTGTGCAAAGGCCTATGACTTCCCCAAAGTTTTGAAGAACGGATGAATGATTTTGAATGTCTTCCTTGAAGGGAGGGACAAAAAGGGCCGCATCATTCGCATATAGGGATGTCCTCAAAACAGCCCCCGCCTCCAAGTCTTATGGAGGAGCCCATGGGATGTCACAACATCAAGAATTTGGGTGAGAGGGTCGACTACAAGCACAAAAGGAAGAGGTGATAGGGTGTCCCCTTGCCGCAGCCCACGCCCATGCTTGATGGGGCGCCCGACAACATTATTGATAAGAAGCAGAGACGACGAGGTGGCAATACAAATGCGAAATCTACTAGGGAAGACCCTCCTTCAAAGGAGGTCAAGAATATAATCCCAACGAACCAATTCAAACACCTTGCGGATATCAATCTTGAACAACAATGCCAGAGTCCAGTTCTCATGGAGACATGTTGCAAAGTTCTTCACATATAGGAATTTATCTTTGTTTTTTGATGAATTAACTTTGAGCATTGGAGACTAGCTCATTCATACATGGACCAAGGCGAAGGGAGAGGGCTTTAGTGATAATCATCGTGATCCCATGGATTTGGCTAATAGGCCTAAACTACGAGATATGTTCCGCCCCTTCCTTCTTGGGAAAAAGAGAGATATCTGCGGAGATTTTTCCTGATAGTTGATTTTCTACACAAAAACTAGACACCAAGGTAATTCTGCTGAAAACAACGTCAGTCCATATTAGTTGTATCCAAATCACACAAGTTTAGAGGAGAAATAATGGCAAAAGTGTTCAGGAAAGTAGATATGTTTTGTACGTATCAACTCCCCCAAGCTTAGCTTATTGCTTATCCTCAAGCAATTCAGTTGAAAACTGAGTGCGATAAAAGACTTTCATGAACACATTTGCTTCATATGATGTATACATTCTCAGCATAGGAGTAGATACTTAGACAATTCATAATAAGGGGTATGCAACTAAGTTTACTTAATAGTCATTGCAAGCTATGAAGAGATTCCAACTCAATAATAATAAGTAGCATGAAACATAAACATAAGCAACATTGCAATGCTCATAAGAAGGTATGATAGAGTGGTATCTCTCTTGCCTTTGTTTGTAGAGCACAACATAAATTTCAAGGCACCTCTGAAGTTCAAGTGAAGACTAGAAGTAAAGGTATCAGATATACAATAATTAACCAAGTTTTGAGACAAGCACATTGCACTGAGAATGACAACTATGCTCTCAAGAAGGTGCTCATATAATAAGTGGTGACTCAACAAGGAAGTGAAAAGGTTTTGAAAAGTTTGAAGGGCTTCCAAATGCTGAAAGTATGGTACTCATTAGCTCTGATCTCTCATTGCCCCTATCATAGGCATCTTTAGATGGTTAAGGTGAAAGTGAGGTCCAATATGAGTTATATGCTTGACATACCATAAACTGGAAATCTCATGTCCCTTGAGTACGAGAGCCGCTCCTCATGCTACTCAACTTTAGTTACCTGTAAGTTCTTGTCATCGTAAATACATGCGCATCATAGAGAACCGCCAACGGGGTACCCCTTGCACATGATACATGAGCTATCCCATAATCAAAATGATAAGGCAAGTAGACAATGAGCATCTCAACGATCTTTTTATTTGCTATTTGCATAGGTTTTTATTGAGGATGTGCGGTGACCCAGCATACCATTGCATGATGTAGTACACTATAGTCGTTGACATAACACCAATGAAACACCGTTCACTAGTATTACATCCCTTAGAGTAGTACCATAGAAACATAGCAGGTCCAAGACATGACTATAGGCTACAACTCAACTCTTTATACAAGATCTAGAGAACACTCTAGGTTAAAGAGAGAGAAAGAAACTTTTTACAAAGAAGAATCAGAAATAAATAATTCCAAAACTATCATACTAATAGGACTAGTATCTTAACTAATGATCTGGCATTGCTGCTATTGTAATACACTATAGAAATAGGTTCTATGGCTAGAGATTATATTCCTATCTACTCAGTAACTTCGTCTTCACTTGAGTTGATGTATATGTTGACTTTCTTGACTTCATTGAAGAGCTTTAGCTTCTGGTGCTGATTCCTAGAGCATAACTTGATGTAGACATCATCTATACTGGCTTTAGAACCTAGCAAGGGTTAAGGAGATACGTTGAGTACGAGCGTACTCAGCAAGTTCACTAGAAAAGGAGTGTTTGATGCACTATATCTACAGCCACAGACCATAGGTCGTAGGCAATGCAAGTTTTCGTAAACATTTCTTTAAAGGTTGCTTTTATTCTGAAAAGCTATATCCGTCAGCCTTCACGGGTTTACCAGAACTTTCATGGAGTTCCTTTCCCGCCGCGTTCGCAGCTCCTTCCCGGAACAGGGAGTAACAAGTTACAGTTTTTACACTCTGCAGATGTGCATCACTTTACCCATGAGAGATCTTAGCTTTGTTGCACATCCGAATTGCAGGTTCGTTCACACTTCCTTGGTGTGAGGCCCAGACTAAGATCCAAGCCAATCACTGCCTTCTCCGCGACCCCGCATGTCTCCTTGGTGTACGCCAGCCCACTTATTGAATTACGGCAATTGGCAGTACAGACCATTCAGATGCCGGAACTATCGTGGGACGTTGAGGGCTCCCTGCGGTGACCCAGCATACCATTGCATGATGTAGTACACTATAGTCGTTGACATAACACCAGTGAAACACCGTTCACTAGTATTACATCCCTCAAAGTAGTACAACAGAAACATAGTAGGTCCAAGACATGACTATAAGTTACAATTCAACTCTTTACACAAGATCCAGAGAACACTCTAGGTTAAAGAGAGAGAAAGAAACTTCTTACAAAGAAGAATCAGAAATAAACAACTCCAAATTATAATACTATTAAGACTAATATCTTAACTAATGGTATGGCATTGCTGCTATTGCAATGCACTACAGAAATATGTTCTATGGCTAGAGATTCTATTCTTATCTAATCGACAACTTCGTCTTCACTTGAGTGGATGTATATATTGACTTCCTTGACTTCATTGAAGAGCTTTAACCTTTAATGATGATTCCTGGAGCATAGCTTGAGGTAGACATCATCTATACTGGCTTTAGAACCTAGCAAGGGTTAAGAAGATACTTTGAGTACGAGCGTACTCAACAAGTTCACTAGAAAAAGAGTGTTTGATGCACTATATCTATAGCCATAGACCATAGGTCGTAGGCAATACAAGTTTTCGTAAACATTTCTTCAAAGGTTGCTTTTATTCTGAAAAGCTATGTCCGTCAGCCTTCACGGGTTTACCAGAACTTTCATGGAGTTTCTTTCCCGCCGCGTTCGCAGCTCCTTCCCGGAATAGGGAGTAACAAGTTACAGTTCTTACACTCTGCAGATGTGTGTTACTTTACCCATGAGAGATCTTAGCTTTGTTGCACATCCGAATTGCAGGTTCGTTCACACTTCCTTGGTGTGAGGCCCAGACTAAGATCCAAGCCAATCACTGCCTTCTCCACGACGCCGCATGTCTCTTTGGTGTACGCCAGCCCACCTATTGAATTACGGCAATGACAGTACAGACCCTTCAGATGCCGGAACTATTGTGGGACGTTGAGGGCTCCCACCCATATGCCGCATATCCTCCACGAATTACCATAAATAATATGCACGCTACGAGTGATAACAGCCACGACCCGCACATCCAGCTCCATGCGAGAGGGAAAAGATACAGCTGACTTCTCCGTCCCATTCCAAATCTCATGGTCAACGCGTAATATACGACGCAAGAATCACTGGCGAAATTGGTTGTTAAGTCCTAGGTAATATGTTACTTTACCACCGGAACTCTTATAGTAGGTTATTACCTCATGGTAAATAACCTATAATCACATTATTATGAAAATAGTGTTTTCTGTCCTTTTTCAAATGCAGGTGATGACAACACTGGATTTGTAAAATACTTTACAGAAAATAACCAAAGTACATGAGCAAGTGTGAACTTGCCTTTTGTGATTGCAAGATTATGCACTCACGGTCTTCAAGACAATATTAGATCCAATAGTTGAAATCTGCATCATTGGTCCGGTAAGGACTAATGTTTAAAGAAGCAAGATGCTTTTATGCATAAGCAATATAATGCAAGTTGATCAACGCGAATCACGAGAATAACGTTGCTCTAGGGTTTGGATACTGTAAAGGGTTTTTTCTTGGAATGTGTTGCACTTTTAGATTAAGTTTCATACATGTGCTTCTTATTAAGGCTTGTGAGTGTGTGGGAAACAACATGTATTTATACAACAATAAAATACACAGTATGGAATGCTACTCAAGGTTGCGTACATCTTGATTGTTTATCTTCAAGTTTTACTTTACAAGTAATATTACTTATAAAGAATTTAAGTATTAACACTTATTATACAAGTAAAGTATAAAGTAATGTGATTGTGATTAGTTGTTATTTGTTTTTCTGAAGTGACAAAAAAATAACATTTGAAGAAAAGGATTCTTTCCTAAGGTCTAAACAATCATTGTGGTTAAGTAAATGTGATTGATGTTGTTTGTGTTTGAATAGTTTGGATTTGGGATGCTTTAAAATTTATTTATACCAGACCAAAGTTAACTATAAAGTATATAATAAAGTTTTTAGCATTGTACTTAAAGTCTGGTAGACTAAAGTTAATTTTAAAACATAGAGGGATTTTAGGTGTAATATTTATTATACTTATACCTTGTTTACTTCATAATGTTTCTTTAAAGTTACTCCCTCTGTTTCAAATTACTCCGCGCGCACGCTTACCTAGGTGGTCTAGTATTCTCTCATTTTTCATCAAAAAATTCTTAGAAATTTTGGTATAAGTAGTACATATTTTATACTATCTATTTTAAAAATTCGCGGATTTTTTTGAATGAAAAATGAGAGAGTACTAGTTCACCTACATAAGCGCGCCGGCGGAGTAATTTGAAACAGAGGGAGTACTTAAGAATGGTATTACTTTTATTTGGTAGTGGTTTCTTTACATTATAAATGTATAAAGGGATATATCTCCTTATAAGGGTGTGGTTAAGGTTTATGAATAAGTAAACAATATTATTCACTTCCTATGAACTCACTATGGTGTTTTGTTTTGTTTATAAACTTGTGGTTAATATAAAGAATAGGTTTTATTTTACTACAAATTATCCTTGGAGATTTTATAATTTTTTAAAGGTTCTTTTAGAATATAAACTACACATATAATTGAAGGATCATTCAATAAGATTGTATTTAAATTGTGTTAGATCATTTTGACTTATATTATAAATATTTAAGACTAGTATTACTTATTAGATCTAAATTGGCAATTTTAGGAATATTAACAAATTCTATTTACCTTTATATGAATTATCTATTAAGGAAATAAGTTTATATTTAAGTTATTAAAGTTGTTTAACTTTTTATTTAACTCAAAATTGGAATATCACATTTTTAACATATAGGTATTATTTTTGCGATCATTTTGGTATATTACACTTATTTTTGTGATTTAAAAATAATAAGATATGATTTTTATAATACTTATTACTTTATAAAGACTTAATAAATAACAAATATTTAATTAAGAGGAATAATAATGCATGATTATAGTTTTAAATTATTGTTTTTATTTTTCCAAGGTTTTTGGTATTTTATTTATATTTTTTAACATTTACCATTATTAAAATATGAATTATTAAAATTTAATTACTTATAAACTTTTATTAAATAATATTTATTTAAATAATCATCATAATAATATTTGATAATAGTTTTAAGTTGTAGATTTTCTTTTTCTAAACATTTTCATATATTATACATAATTTTCTGAATTAGAAAATAAAAGTTATTAATTAAACAAGAGTTAATCATTTTATTGTATTGGAATTAATATTGTTTTATTTAGTTTCTAGACAGTAAATACTTTTCATACCAAAGCTAACCTAGACTAAGTCACTGACTAGTGGGCCATCGGCCACATCACCCCTCAGATTGGTGAATTCATTTATTACAGGCCCAACCTCTACCCACGGCCAATGACAGGTGGGCCAGGGACCACGTCACCTGCCACCTGGGCAAGGACCGAGTCAAGCTTTGTACCAGGTCAACCCTGACATCACGATGAAGTCAGGTCACCGGTGAGCACAGGAATTAGTGACGGAGGCTTCCTAGGCTTCTGCGGTTACATACGTTGGATTATCGGGAGTTTGGTAACCATCTGGAGGCGGTGCCGCCCAAGAATGGTCACCGAAACAAGGCAGCGATGAGGTCGTGGCGGCGAGGCACGACGACGCTTAGCGGATATAGGCTTACAGTGGACACTAGCATGAAATAGAAGGTGGTTGAGATGCTCTGGCTTACCTAGATGCTTATGCAATGGTCGGCGAGGACTAGCGAGGTCGGAGGTGAGCGCTCAGTCAAGAATTCCGGCGAACTCCAAGGAAAGGGAACGATGTAATTCTCCCTCCACAGAGCTCCCCTTGATGTTTTACTTCACCCAGACGATCTACGGAGCACAGCGTTCCTCCCCATCCATACCACAGGCTTCGGGAAGCACTTCCTCGACGGCCAGCCGAAGCTCGCCGGTGATGGTGTCGGGTTGAAAAGGAAACTAGGGAGCGAGAGGGAGGATGATTTGAAGATTAGGATTGAATAGAAGCTGGAGGCAGTCTTAGGCAGCAGCTTTATACGGCTCAGCAGGCTTGGACACGTCGGCACGACAGCGATGACGGTCGAGGCGTGGCGGTGGTTGGGTGCTTGATTCGAGCACGAATCTTGATGAGACAGGTGGATACGGACTCCAGGCGAATAGGGCGAAGCTAAGGGGTAGTCCTCGCGTCCGAGATGGTCCACAATGACGGCGGTGATGTGGCTCGCCGGCGGCGTGTCGGTCGGCCAGAGGAGGACGAAGATGATGGTTCTCTCCCGCGTGGGACCCGCTTGCCAGTGAGAGAACGAAACGGTATGTGGGCTCGGGCCGAGGTGGGCTGCTGATGGCCTGCTGCAAACCAAGCGAAATCTTTCTGCTGCTGCACGTGAGCGTCAGTTAGAAGGTGAGGTAATGGGCTTTGGGCCATTTTCTGGACTGAGTTCGTTTCCTTTTCTTTATTCTTTCTATTTTCTGTTTTAAGATTTTCTTTTTAATTTGAATTTCCACATGTTTAAATACCATAATTTCTATATAGTATTTAAAATATTCCAGATGTAATTATACTAATTGATTGCTCTACTTATCTTAGTATTTTTCAATACCCATAATTTTATTCAAAATTATATATTAAGTAAACTAATTAAGATCTAGGTTTTTAGAATTTTGTTTAAAACCTTAAAATATTTCTATAACATTGTTTTCACTTTTATTTGGAGTGCTGAAGTTTGTAAAATGTTTACCATGAATTATGGGAGTTTTAATATATTTATATCCTTTTAAAATTGTGAATAAAGGTTAATGGTTAAGACATATTATCTTTTTGTTTATAATCATAAATGATATCACCATTTAAAGTAAATTAGTGGAATTGTTTTCTAAGCTAACTTATGAGAAAGAATTGATAAAGATAGTTCCATAGCACCTATGATAATGATGGTTGAAAAAGACAAAGATGTGCTCAGGTGATTTGATATAGGAAAATATTCCTCTGAAGCATTGTGGAAACATAATGATAGATCAATTAGATGAAATGGATAAAATATTAGGTAAAGATTTAGGGTCTAGTATTTAACAAGGATTCCTATATTCCATACTTCATAATTCTGGACTTCTAATTAAGGAATTCCCTTCCTAGATATATTACTTCTCTATATCCATCATCATGTGTTAACATGATGAGCTTTGCTTCACAAAAATATTCTTATCCACCTTTTATGCTTCTAAAGCCATTTATATATCCAATGAGCTTGTCATTAAAGCCTTTCATAATTATTTATATCTATACTTGGATTATATTAACTACTCTATTGCTGATAATTCCCAATCCAACAAGTGGTTGCTTCTAACTCTAATCATACTTTTTCTTATTCATCATTTACTAATATCACTTCAATATATGTATACATCAAATCCTACTTCACCTCAAGTGCTTAGTATTTCCAAAGAGGAAATACTACTTCTTTAATCCAATGTTGCTCTAACATTATTTTAATCATACTTTCTTGTCTCTACTTGACTCCAATAGCTAACATTCCAACCTCACATTATGTTAATGTGACTTGTAATGACTAATCTAGGATAATAAATTTATACTATGGTTCCATCATGTTTTATCCACCAATGTCACTTATACATGGTATAAGCTTTCAATATTGGTGAACAAGGCATGATCATTGTAATCCTGTGATCCTTTATGGTTCAGGTTTCCAGTTGGCTAAACAAGGCTTACATCCATACAATATTACAGTTGTATTCTAATTATCTTTTGTTTAGCTCTATTGGATGAAGAGATATAATTCATTGACTATACCTACTTGATCCAATAGGACTACTCTTGGTAACTATCTTTAGACTTCATTCCTATAATCTTCTTTGTTACCATATTGATTTGATTTCCTCCAATCACTCCTATCCTATAGATGACATCTTAAACTAGCATCACTATTTACCTCTTCTTACTTCTTTCTTTATAAGCCCTAATTGAATGCTATAGTAAGTACAAGAGTTGATAGGTCAAGAATTGGTGAATCAGTAGTTGATTTCTCAATATTGATGAACAACAAATATAAGGATAGGATTCAATAGAGATGATAAAGATTGATATGGAAAGAAAGATATATGGTGATTGATCTTGACTTAGTTTCTTCCCTACTCAATCTTACTAAAGAGTTAAGGTTAAGTATTACCATGATTCTCATGGTATAAGTAAATGAGGTTAAGATTTAGTTGTTACATTCCTATTACTTGTGTTATATTTAGAACTTGGTATTCATGAGTTGTGTAATGAATACTAGGATATGATTACTTAAGGATCAAATACGAACCATTAAGTAATATAGTAGGGTTTAATTTTATTACATTTGATCTACCCTTAGATTAAATCATGTTTAACCAAAATAAGGTTTTAGCAAAGGTCATATTGAAACTTATCGCAGTCAACTTGATGATCTACTTCAATTCCATCAAGTTAAGAGAAGTTTCAATCACTTTGACAAGTTTTTATTTAAAAGCGCGAAAATTATTCAGATTTTCTATGCATGAATGCAATGCACACATGTGTGTTCATCTTATTTCTAAGCTCTAATGCTGGGATGTTACACTCCCACCCATATGCTGCATATCCTCTACGAATTACCATATAATATGCATGCTACGAGTGATAACGTCCACGACCCGCACATCCGGCTCCATGCGAGAGGGAAAAGATACAACTGACTTCTCCATCCCATTCCAAATCTCATGGTCAACGCGTGATATACGGCGCAAGAATCACTGGCGACATTGGTTGTTAAGTCCTACATAATATGTTCCTTTACCACCGGAACTATTATAGTAGGTTATTACCTCATGGTAAATAACCTATAATCACATTATATGAAAATAGTGTTTTCTATTTTTTTTCAAATGCAGGTGATAGAAACACTGGATTTGTAAAATACTTTACAGAAAATAATCAAAGGACATGAGCAAGTGTGAACTTGCCTTTTGTGATTGCAAGATTATGCACTCACGGTCTTCAAGACAATATAAGATCCAATAGCTGAAATCTGCATCATCGGTCCGGTAAGGACTAATGTTTAAAGAAGCAAGATGCTATTATGCATAAGTAATGTAATGCAATTTCGTAAACTCGAATCCCGGGGTAACGTTGTTCTAGGGTTTGGATACTAGGAAGGTTTTCCTTGGAATGTGTTGCCCTCTTTGGATTAAGTTTTAAACATGTGCTTCTTATTAAGGCTTATGAGTGTGTGTGAAACAACATGTAATTATAATATCATAAAACAATAAGATATACTAATGAGATGTGCTACTCAAGGACTGTTTATATGTGAATTATCTTATCTTCAAGTTTTACCTTGCAAGTGATGACATTTAATATGAACTGAAGTGTTAACAATCTTAGGTATATAAGTAAAGCTTAGTGTAACGTGATTATTATTAATTGTCATTTGATGTTTGAAGTGGCAAAAAGAATAACATTTGAAGAAAAGAATTATTTCCTAAGGTCTAAACAATCTTTGTGGTTAAGTAAATGTGATTGATGTTGTTTGTGTTTGAATAGTTTGGATTTGAGATGCTTTATACTTAATTGTAACAGACCAAAGTTAACTATAAAACATATAATAAAGTATTTAGCATCATACTTAACGCTTTGCAAACTAAAGGTAACTTTAAGGATGTAGATAGACTTAGGGTGTATTACTGTTGGAATTATGCCCTAGATGCAATAATAAAGATGTTATTATTATAATTCTTGTTCATGATAAAGTTTATATTCCATGCTAGAATTGTATTAAACGGAAACTTTAATACTTGTGTGGTTTATGAACAACACTGTGTCCCTAGTACGCCTCTATGGACTAGCTCATTGATTAATGATGGTTAAGGTTTCCTAACCATAGACATGAGTTGTCAATTAATAATGAGATCATGTCATTGGGAGAATGATATGATGGACATACCCAAATCAAGCAGAGCAATTAGATCGTGTCATCGTGTTCATCTTTGCGAAGCTTTTTCTTATGTCAAATATTGTATTCCTTAGACCATGAGATAATACAACTCCCTGGTATCGGAACAAAGCTTTGAGGCCATCAAACGTCATCCTATGAGAGGGTGATCATAAAGGTGTCTCTCAGGTGATCGGAAAGTACTTGTTGGGTTGTATTTATCGAGATGGGATTTGTCCCTCCCAAGTCGGAGAGATATACTTCGGGCCCACTCGGTAATCGATATCAACACCGCTTGCAAGCAAGTGGTTAAGGAGTTAATCACAAAGTGATATCGGATTACGGAACGAGTAAAGTAATTGCTGTGAACGAGATTGAACTAGGTATGCCGATGCCAACGATCGAATCTCGGGCAAGTAAAATATCGCGTGACGAAGGGAATATATATATGGGATTGATTGAATCCTGGCATCGTGGTTCATCCGATATGATCATTGATGAATATGTGGGAGTCAATATGGGTTTCCAGATCCCGCTGTTGATTATTGATAGAAGATCATGTCTGCATATTCTCGAACCCGTAGGGTCACACACTTAACGTGTCTCGACGCTAGGATAGAATGGATAATTGGTTTATGAGTTTTTTTCGGAGTCTCGGATGAGATCCAGGACATCACGAGAGGTTCCGGAATGGTCCTTAGAATAAGATTCATATAAAGGAAAGCAGTTTTTGGATTTCAGAATTGTTTCGGAATGTTCGGTATTGTACCGGAAGGTTCTAGAAGCTTTTAGAGTGGGACCAACGTGGCCCCACTTGTTAGAGGGGGGCGTGGGCCTACGAGGGAGTGCCCTGGCCGCATTGGGCCAGGGGCACAAGGCCCCATAGGCCCAGCCGGCCAAAACCCTAGGGGACCTTCTAGAAGGGGGGGAAGACTTGCCCCCACTCCACCCTTATGGCCGCCGGCCCTAGGGCTTGGAGGAGGGGCAAGGGGGCCGGCCACCCCTCTATATAAGGAGGGCAGGGACACACCCTCCTCCTACCCCTCCTTGAACCCTAGCCGCCTACCTGCTGCCCTCCAGATCTCTCTCTCTCCCGACTGAGCGTAGGCGAAGCCCTGCCGCAGAAACTCTCCACCTTTGCACCACACCGTCGTGTTGTAGATCCAATCTATCTCTCCACCCCACTTGCTGGACCGACGAAAGAGGAGACGTCGAGGTGCCATACGTGTGCATCTCTCGGAGGCGTCGCCACTTGCGGCGTTGGATCGGATCAGATCGGATCGCGAGGAGGAGAAGGCTAGTACGACTACATCAACCACGTTCCATTGAACATTCTGCTCTGCGATTTCTTCAAGGGTATGAAGATCCCATCTATCCCCTCGTTGTTTGCATCTTCTAGATTAGATCTTGGCTTTCCCGTTCGCATCCGTAGATATTTTTTGATTTACTATGCTGCGAAACTCTTCAATTACTTATAATACTTGTATCTTGTTCACTTTATATTGTTTCTTTAAAGTTACTTAAGAATGGCATTGCTTCCATTTGAGTAGTGGTTTATTAATTTTATAGTGGAATAGAATCATTTATTGTTTTATAAATGTGTGGTTATGATTTATAATTAAGGAAGTAACAACACTTACTATTCATGGACTCACTAAATTGTTTTAATTTGTTTACAAACTTGTGGTTGAAGTAAGTTAAAGTTTTTTTTAATCTCATTTATTCTGGAAGATTTTATATTTGGTAAAGATCTTTTTAGAAAATAAGCTACATAAATGGTTGAATGATAATTCAATACAATTGTATTTAAAATGTGTTGAACCATTTTGACTTATATTATAAATATTTAAGACTAGTATTACTTATTAGATCTAAATTGGCAATTTTAGGAATAATAACAAATTTTATTTACCTTTATATGAATTATCTATTAAGGAAATAAGTTTATATTTAAGTTATTAAAGTTGTTTAACTTTTTATTTAAATCAAAAGTGGAATATCAAATTTTTAACATGTAGTTATTATTTTTGTGATCATTTTGGTATATTACATTTATTTTTGTGATTTATAAATAATAAGATATGCTTTTAATAATGTTTTATTACTATATAAATACTTAATGAATAATAAATATTTAATTAAGAGGAATAATAATGCATGATTATAGTTTTTAACTCTAATTCTTATTTTTCTAAGATTTTTGGTATTTTATTTATATTTTTAACATTTATCATTATTAAAATATTAATTATCAAAGTTTTATTACTTATAAAACTTTTATTAATAATATTTATTTAAATAATCATCATAATAATATTTGATAATGCTTTTATGTTTTAGATTTTATTTTTATGAAAATTTTCATATATTAAACATATTTTTCCGAATTAAAAAACCAAAGTTATTGATTTTATAAGATTGAATCATTTTATGAATTTTTTTAATTAAATAACTAAATGTGTTTATTAGGTAATGCTGATGTCAGCATGAAAGTTTTTTCTCACCAGAGCCTATCCTACCCCCAGTCACTGACTGGTGGGAACTTTGCCACGTCATTTCTATTGGTTTTTATTTATTACAGAAATCTTATCACAATTTCTAAAATAATAAAAGAAAAATAGGAATATGACATCAGCGTGAGTTCATGCTGCCATCATTCCTGGATCATCCTCAGACCATGGTTGGATTCGTGAATCGGGTGCTACAATGTGCTTGGGCTTAAGGAGAAGTAGGCCGAACCCAACAAGGGGCCGCGCCATTTTTTGGTCACCGGAGCGCGGCGAGTGACGGCGAACCGCAACGACGGCGACAGTTACACGGCGCGGGCTCGGTAGAGAAAAGGAGGAAGGCAAAGGAGAGGTCCTCAAGGACCAGGAACTCACCACGAGGCAGATAGAGGGGTTGTTGAGGAGCGAGGTGGCCGGAATCGATGGCGAGCTTGACGACCGGAGGCGGGGAACGAGGGTCGAATTGCAGCAGAGGAGATCGCGCCTGCTTGTTCGCTTCGGGGTAATCGATGGAGACGAGCGAGGCAGAGCGTCCTGGCATCACGGCGAGGTTTAGGACGGCCGGAGACGACGGGGACAGAGGGGTCCGGCGAGCTAGGGTTCCGGCTCAGAGGGGAATTGGGGAAAAAGGAGGAGATAGGGTTCTTCTCTGCGCAGGAGGGGGTCTTGTAGACGTCGTCTAGGGCGGTAGCACGCATCTCCTCGTAGCGGGCATCACGGCGAGACGGGAACGGCGCCGGCATCGACACGCAGCTGCTCCTCGGCGGCATCCTTCTGTCGCGAGGTAGAAGAAAAGAAAATAGGCGACGAAGGGGTATCGGGCCAGGTGGGCTACTGTTTGGGCCAAAGTGGGCCGTGGCGCAGTGAGCGGAATAATAAGGAGTTGCTGCTCGGCAGCAGATAGGTAGAGAGGAAATTGGGCTGCGGCCTGGTTATAGTTTTTTCTTTACTGTTTCCTTTTCTCTTTTCTGTTTTATTTCCAGATTTGTGTATTACACCTTTATTTCAAATTTCTTTTAGAGAATTTATTTGTTAAATAGTTGCAACTACAATGAATGGCATTAAAGTCATTTTATGATCTTTTATTAATTAATGTTGTATTTCTTTATTTTGTTTATATAGATCATTCTAATATTTGGTAAGGAACTTTGTTATTCACTTTCTTTATTTAATGGTAGAATTTAATTCTTGTTAACTTATAGTTTGGAGGGAAAATTTTATATAATGATCATATATCATTATTTGATGCATGACATTCAAAAGACTTATTATGGTTAATATT
Organism: Avena insularis; assembly: GCA_023614405.1. Taxonomy (NCBI): domain Eukaryota; kingdom Viridiplantae; phylum Streptophyta; class Magnoliopsida; order Poales; family Poaceae; genus Avena; species Avena insularis. The sequence goes on along the minus strand of CM042691.1, from coordinate 305,634,021 downwards.
ATTCTCATAGATTTAGGGAATAGTAATGTTTATATTTTGTGATAACTAGCATAAGAGTTAGGGTGAAAATTATAGGTACTTACCCTAGAGTTTAGGGTTCTTATTATACTCATAAATTTTATTAATATGAACTAGCAGAAAGCCCGTGCGTTGCTACGGTACCATAAAATCAAATATTTCTCATCTTCGAGACCGGTTACCACTGCACATCAAATATTTCTTACTAATTAAATAGTCGAATGCTTGTGCATTGCCAGGATTCACTAAGCTTTTATTTGCGTCGTGAAGATGACCCGATGGATCTGATAAGATGAGGTATGTCCTCATGCCACTTAAACAAAATGGCTCAACCTTCTCGATATGTACAAAAAAATGTTTTTTGATTCAAGATGACAGTCTTTATATTTAATCAGTCGTTTTTAGGTCTTTAGAACACCATCTCTCAATAAATTTTACCTAAAAGACCCATGAGTACAAATTAGACTTTTTTTTGAAGTATTGTACAGTTGCCAATTAAATGTAGTCTGATTGTTATATAATTTGAACTTTTTTACACGATAAATTAATGGCGTGACCCAATCAGTAAACTACAAATTAAAATTAACATTTATGTTCTTGTCAGAACTTTCGAAGTATATTGAGTCGGTAAATTATCGGCATTTAATAGCTATACTGCCGCATCTCTACTTCTTCTCCACCGCATGTGTCTCTCTACTTCTTCTCCACAACTTCTTTCTCCATGAACTAAAAGCATCCAATTCGGCATCTCGGTTTCAGCACAAGTGGAGTGTGTCCTCGCGTTGCATCCTCAAAAAAATGTTAAAATTCTGAATATGCACGTTTAACTCTGAATTTGCTCGTCTTCTTTTCTAAAATTTGCCACGAACGTAATTACCGCAAGTGTTTGAAATTTTAAGTTTCAGATACGGGTTCTGTTATATGCGGCGGAGGGGGGGTTTGTGAACTGAAAATAGCGAGTGCAATGTCTCTTATATGCATTTTTTCACTTTGCCCTTTAGAGATGTTCTAAGATCATAATATATGGCAAAATCTACATGCAATGCAAGCTAGCATGTCAGATCAATCAAGCAAGCTAGGTAATACTCCAGATCAGCAGCACATACATAGCTAGACGACACCGAGTGTATTCCGGCGTGAGCGACAACTTCCGGCAGACACGCACCTAGACGGCTAGCTTGGTAGCACCCTAAGCTCACCAATTTTTCCACCGTACAAAACAGCACGCACGACCATAGCCGATCGATCTGGCGAGACGCGCAGATACATGAGCCTGGCCGTGGACTGCACCGGTACAAATCAGCCAAATCAATTGTGGGCTAAACAAGCAGAGGGAGTTGGAGGAGGTGAGTGCAGAGGTTGGTCATGTTGTTTTCCAGATCTGGATGAAAAACGGTTGGGCGGAGTTGGTAAAGCCATAGATGACAGTTGGATTTTGTGCTGAGTCATGCAAATCGAGTCGGGGCATCCTAGCATTGGACCAATTCTTTAATCAGCTGGTATCAGATCAAGAACACGTGGATGGCCGGATCCGCGCAGGAGCAGGCACAAGCCTAGTGCACGAGTCCCCGAATTTCGGTAGCTGCCGCGCGCCCAGGTACGGGTATCTGCTGCGAGGACGTCCCCGACGAAGCTTCGCTACGCTCCTCCTGGTCCAGGACGACGGCTGCCTGACCAGATCCTTCCTTCCGCCGACGGCCTCTTCCGTCGACATCGCTCGCGCCAGCTCAGCGTCCATGGAACCAGAGATCACAGCGGCCGCCGTCCCCCTGTCGTGAGCGTCGGCCCCTTCCTCAACCGAGCAGAAGATATGAAGAAAGTTACTACCTAAGCGATCCCAGACCCTCTCATCCTCACCTCCGACCACCATGCCCGCCGGTGATGGAACCGGAGTGAGAGGAAGGGGGCGACGTTGGAGGACGAAGCAGAGGAGCGTGGAGCAGGAAGGGCAGTAGCAGAGGTCGTTGCGTACTCGCCATGCGCCGATGGTATCTGGTCTGCTCCTTTGTCGCCTCTCTCCGGGAATTCCCGCACGAGCTCGCCGGCATCTCCACCTCGCCAGGACCTCGTCCCCGACCTGGCGGACCTCGCGAAGACCTCGTCCCCGACCAGGCAGCCACCGTCTCGCCCTGCGTCCTCAATCTCGCTTCGACGGAAAGAGGATATGTCTTCTCCTCCGCTACCCCTCCTCCTCTGCCGCGACGGCTCGTTGTCGCCGGCATCTAGGCACCGCGCGCCGCTGGGGGTCACCGCAGCGCCGTCCTCGCCTCGTTCAGCGCACGGCCGACGGACGATTTGCACCGCTACTTTTTCTTTGGTCATGGTACTTTCTTTTAACAGCGACAATCAGCTACCTTTAAGAACAGGACTTCTTTTGGGGCACGAATCAGTTTCCTTTACGTATACGACAGCAAACAGCAACCGTGGGCAGGAGGGACGACGTACGAAAATTTTAGGACGGACCGACGACGAAAACCACCGCAACTAAAATTATATAGTAGAGATAAGGATCAATGGGTAGAACATTACTACATATATGAAAGTGAAGGGCTTCAGCGCTTGATCCGTACGTCCACGTCATCCCCTGTTACTGTAGAAACAAAAATTTGGGACTTCTACGGTACTGCATGTTTGGACGCGTTTTCTGATTGCCTTCTACTGCACGTCCCGTGGATCCCGCCGCTTAGACTGCTGCAGGTATCTAGAGTCTAGCCACGATCCAATCCAACCGGCGCGACGCCCGTCCCGCATAGGCCCGCCTTCGTGTGCGGGAGAGCCGTATCCCCTCCTCTCTTTCGCCCACGTGCTCCCCTCCTTCTCCTCCTCGCCATCGATAGAGAAGTGGCGGCGGGCGCGACTAATTTCTTCTCAATCATCGCCGCTGACTCTTGCCGTCGACCTCTCGCGCATGCTCCTGGGAGAGGCGGATGGTCTCGATGCCCGCCGCGGCTGCTCTTCCAGAAATATCCGCTGTCGACCCCACCTCCCACCGCTGATTCTCCTCCTCTTCTCCTTTTGCCGTCTCCGTGTTCTCCACTACTGCCTCCACAAGCGGCGGCGACCTCAAGTTTCCCTGGTTCTCAAGATCAACCGCACCGTCGCGCAGGGCCTCCTCATTGCCGGCGACCTCCTCTTCCCCTCCACCGCAAGCGACGACCCAAGGGGCAGGTTACGGCAGAAAGAGCACCACGTGAGATGCCACCCCTTCCCCGCTGGCCCTACTCGCTCTGCTCTCCAGAACTCCACCATCTCTCTCTCACGCTCTTCCCACAGGTTGGAGCACGCGAATGGTCGAAGAAGACGTGCTCCTAGCGGTGCATCTTGCGAACTGCCGGAGAGATGGCGCGGTCGCTGGAACAAGACGACATCTCAGCGGCGTCAGACTTGCAGGCAACACGAGATGCGTCGAGAACCAGGTGTGTTGCCTGAGCGGCTAAGCGCTCCCTTCACCCCTTGGTTTCTATGTTTGGTCTCCTCTCTCATCCAACAGTGGATGCAGCGATGCAAAGACGTAAGCATAGACCATGCCCCTGATGGCGGCGAGAGCGGGGCGGCCGCCGGCGACACCAGGTGAGCTCGATCTCTGCTGCCGGATTTTCTTTTCCTTTGGTATGCTTCCCTTTTCCTCTTCATGTTCTTCCTGTGAATTTTGGGGATTTTTGTTTTGTGAACAGAGTATATCAGATGTGATGATAAGGTAGATGATGTCAAGTACAGCAGCGCATCTGGCCAGGTATTGTTTCAGATCGTCTTTCTCTGTCTTACTTCTATTCCAATACTGATAGCTTATCTTAGGAAAATCAACATTTATGTTTAAGCAATATAATTTTCTTGCTTTGTTTTTAACTCATCAATTCCCTGCCAATAGGTTTGTCAGTGTTCTACAGATGGCTAGGAAAAGATTCTATTTCTTAGCAAAATTTTCCTCCTTTTTCTATATAATATACTTGATGCTTGATGTTTATTTCAGAGCAGTTGCCATGTACAAATTAGTGATTACATGTTTCTCTTGAGCAATGAAAATATTTCTGGTTTAGTTTGGTTTATTCACATGTTGTGTATCGGAATTAAATTCTTACATGTTTGCCATTTTTTAGACTGCTAAAGAAGCTCTTGGTACTTTCAGATCGATGCTTGGTCAATTTGCTCGGAACATTTTAATTCACCAAGGTGAATATTTGTTGCCTACCATGATGTATATCAACATCTTATTAGTTATCAAAAGGAAAAGTAACCTTTGCTTTTAATGTACAGACCTATTTTAGAAGCATGTAAGAAAATATAATCAATCTAGCATCGGTTGTTAGCCTCACTGACAGCACTCATATTAACCGGGCTGTATGACTTCCGCACGGATGCTCTGGCTTCTGCACTGATGTTGTTCCTTACCCTGTGACATGAGCTCCTAATTCTGCTTTCTAAATCCTAGGCTGAAGAAAGGGAATATATACATGCTTCTAAAATACGACATATGGAGGGATGCCTAGGAGCTATTTCTACTAAGGTAAAGTTGACATATTCAGTAACCGATTCAGTATTAGATTCTAAGTTAATATGGTACATGTCCGTTTACGTCAATAGGGCATGTGCATATGGGGATAGATTATCTTTTCATGTAAGATCTACCAGCATCAATTCCAGAGTTGTTGTACCGACTTTGTTAGAAAACTTGAGTTGTTATTTTAGGCATAAAATGGCCATACCATCAACCTTCGTCCGACAGCATCAGAAAATAAGCCATATATGTTCATAAATCATTTTTGATATTCTTCCATAAAAACAATAACATTTTCCATTGTGTTGCTTTGTTTACCTCTGCAATATGTGGTGATGCATACACATCTTCTGGTCTAAGTTTGCTTCTAAGGTTCTACAACCATTTCAGGTACTGTTGTCAGCATTGAAGCATGGACAAGTTCAAATATTTAATTTACCATTTGGAGTTGAGTTACATAATTACGCATGTTTGATATTGTTCATCTTTAGGGATAAAAAAAGGTGAAAACCTGCTACATTCGTTCATGACCTTTTAAGCCACCTCTACACTTCAATTGACAAAGAAGTTAGGTATTACGGCTTACTGCGACTTCATATATATATATCCTACATTTTTATTACACGGACTATGGATTTATTTAATCTGACTGGTGAATGACCTGGCAAGTTTTCTGATTTTTTGTAATATTGTATCAAGCTTCCCCGGCAAACGATAAGGCTGGCCCCACAGTTCACATTTTTGCGGAGTAATTTTACTGGTATTTCAGTGCTTAATTAACTAACAACCATGAAACATGCAAGGTCAACCACACACCATGTAGAATGATGAATACTGGTATACATGAACAACGTTGGATGTAACTTAAGCACTTCATATCGGATCAAGTATGCCCAACTTTCTTTTCTAATGAAATAGCCAAGGTATTGCGCTTTGATCTTTTTTCTCTACTGAAACTGAAAAAAAAGATGCCCCCATTGTTGACCCATTACAATTGAAAATGGGAGCTTGGGTGAAACAAAGCATCCAAAATTGGAGTCTGATTCTCCCTCAAGATTATGACCATTACATTTTATTGGCTTCATGTATTAAGCCCAACCTGTGGGTTCAATAGTTAGCCTACAGGAGTCTTGACGTTATTTGGCTTTGTTAACAAGTGTCCAGTCCTGAAAGTGGATTCTGTTATTGCCATTCGGTGAAACATTATACTAGAGACTTGACATATTCTTTACTTCATGGATCTTTGATATTTGGATGTATTTTTTGGGAGGGCAGTTGTTGTGAGTTTTCCATCCAACATCTCCCTGCTTCACGTTAATTTAGGTGACAAGCTAGGCAAAACTTTCTGTCCTGTGGAAGTTGCAGAAGGCAACCCATGTCTGGATTATATCAAATATGTTGTGTTTCCATGGTTTTACTTTGAGGTACCCAGGAAGGAAGAGAACGGTGGTAGCATGTAATATTTCATTATTTATCTCTGAATAATGTAATCTGATACTATACATTTACATGTTTTTGAAAGGGTACATGTATACGTCATAGATGTGGTAAAGTATGAGCGATTACAAAGGACCTCGGTCATTTGTCAGTATGCAGTTAGTACAAATTTGTTAGAATAAGGTATTTCTTCTTCGGGAGGTGGTAACACTATTACATGATTCCTCCTGAACCAATTTATATGTACAATATATACTTATACATACAATATATACTTATACGACTGAGTCATTTTTCATTTGATAGCCAAGCAAGAGAAACTAAAACAAATATCCGTGAGATAATTATGTGCTAGCAAGTTTCTGGTCAGCGGCAGCAGCTGGGCAGTACACAACGATTTTTATAGTTCATATTGATGTCTATGTGTATGATGTTTCGGAACATTGAAGATGTTATGAAAGTGATGCTCTGGATGCCGCTAAGGTGAAGCTGTGCCTTCAACAAGAAATAAGACAATCGTTGTGATCCTCCATTCCTCCACCAGAATCAAAGAAATCATGTTCCTCGACTCCTAAATTGTTCATATCTCCGAAGTCAAAAAGTATTGAAGATGTTTATCTTGGTATCATATTTATTATCTTTAATTTTTTATCACCAGATGTATGTGGTATTCTCTATTTAGCAAGCCTGGGATTTGATATGCTTTGTTTATGTCCAACAACCCGGTGAACTTGATGAGATTAGAAGATATATTTGTATTGTTAAAAACCGGCTCTTTCTATTATGTATATGCAAGCACCTTTCAAGTCTATGCTACATGCTAACACCGTGATAATGATTCCTATACTTCTGTTGCACCCAGAAACACCTACGCTTCTATTGGTCATCCTACGGGCGTGGCGTGTCGCCGCGCCACAGTTTCTAGTATTGTCTTTATGTTTGTAATCATTATTATTATCACCTTTTTTAAATAATGAGGTTATTTTCTAGAATGGTTTATGAGGAAGAACTAATTAAGATAATCCCTAAGCACATGTGATCATGATAGTTAGAAATGACAAAGATGTGCTTAAGTGATTTGCTATAGGAAAATATTCCTATGAACCATTGTGAATTTAAGATGATAAATCAATCAGATAAAATGGATACTATGTTTGGTTCTAGAATTAGGGTTTAGTGTTTACCAAGGATTCCTATCTTCAATATTTCATAATTCTGGACTTCTAATTAAGGAATTCTTTTCCTAGATAGATTACTTATCTATATCCATCATCATGTGTTAACATGATGAGCTTTACTTCACAAGACTATTCTTATCCACCTTTTATTCTTCTAATTCCACTGGTAAATCCAATGAGCTTGACACTGAAGCCTTCATAATCTTCTTATATCCATATTTGGTTATATCAACTACTCTACTAAAGATAACCTAACAATGTTTACAGTTACTTCCATTCATGCTCTTTCCTTATCATCCTTCACTAATATCATTTCAATATATGTATACATCAAATCCTACTTCCTCAAGTGCTTAGTATTTCCAAAGAGGAAAATACTACTTCTTTAATCCAATGTTGCTCTAACATCATCTTAATCATACTATCTTGTCTCTACTTAACTCCAATAACTAATACTCCAACTTCACATTATATTAATGTGACTTTTAATGACTAATCTAGGATAATAAATCTATACTACGGTTCAATCATGTTTTATCCACCAATGTCACTTATACCTGGTATAGGCATTCAATATTGGGGAATAAGGCATGATCATTATAATCCTTTGATCCTTTATGGTTCAGGTTTCCAGTTGCTAAACAAGGCTTCCATCCATACAACATTATAGTTGTATTATTATTATCTTCTGTTTAGCTCTATTGGATTAAGAGATATAATTCATTGACTATACCTACTTTATCCAATAGGACTACTCCTGGTAACTATCTTCAGACTTCATCCTTGTAATCTTCTTTGTTACCATATTGATTTGATTTCCTCCAATCACTCCCATCCTATAGATAACACCTAAAACTAGCATCACTATTTGCCTCTTCTTACTTCTTTCTTTATAAGCCTTAAGTGAATGCTATAATAAGGACAAAAGTTGATAGGTTAAGAATTGGTAGGTTAAGAATTGGTGAATCAATAGTTGATTACTCAATATTGATTAACAACAAATATAAAGATAGTATTCAATAGAGATGATAAGGGTTGATATGGAAAGAAAGAGATGATAAGGGTTTCTTTCCTACTCAATCTCACTAGAGAGTTAAGGTTAGGTATTTCCATGATACTCATGGTATAAGTAGATAAGGTTAAGATATAGTTGTTACATTCTTATTATTTGTGTTATATCCTTAACTTGGTACTCATGAGTGATTATAATGAATACTATGATATGATCACCTAAGGATCAAATATAAATCACTAAGTAATGTATTAGGGTTTAATTTTATTACATTTGATCTACCCTTAGATCAAATCATGTTTATCCAAAATAAGGTTTTAGCAAAGGTCATATTGAAACTTATCGCAGTCAACTTGGTTGTCTACATCAATTCCATCAAGTTAAGAGAAGCTTCAATCACTTTGACAAGTTTTTATTTAAAAGCGCAAAAATTATTCAGATTTTCTATGCATGAATGCAATGCACACATCTGTGTTCAGATATATCTAAACTCTAATGGTGGGATGTTACAGGATGCTTCACAAATTGCTCATTATTGTTATGCTGCAAGGTTCCACCATGATTAGGCATGGCTTAGGCTAGCGGCTCAGGCGTTTCTCTAACACATATATATAACTCCATGAACTTACAAGGTCCCCTTTTATTTCACACCGATGACATCCGCAAACAAAAGAGCATGATATCAACTGGATATGTATCCATAAGTGTTGAAAGCGTTCCCCGTGACAACACGGTTCTGCTAACTCCCAACCTATAATTTGCAAGCATATAACTTTCATGGACAGTCACAATGGTTTAGGTTTATTAAGTACAAGGAATAATGTGTTCCATCAAGTTCGTGAGAGCTTTACTAACTAACTTTCTCAAAACATTGAAAAAAATATTTGGAAGAAAACAAGGCATAATAAATATGCACGGAATTAGCAAATGATGCTAATAGGTAGGTATGGTGGACACTATTGGCAATATTGGTTTTGGGGAGTTGGATGCACAAGTAGAGATCATACTCAGTGCAAGTGAAGGCTAGAAATAGAGAGGGAGCGACAAACGAGAGAGCAATAACTGTCATAATCATGCTTGCAACAAAACAGGACTATTTATGGCATGAAAGTGATACAAGAACTCTAAGGCAAGATAAATCATCGAGGCTTACTGACTATTGTTTAGTCATATACATGCGTGAGCATATGCCAAGTCGATTCACATGAAACATTCAGAGGAGGATACCACAATATCATACCAAGTTATGAATAGAACAATGCAAGCAAACATTCACATGACATGCTACAAACTATTAGCAGACTGGAGCTAATCATAAGAGAGCAGAAACTACTAAGCATCCATAAATAACTTACACCTTACATGAACAGACTAAGCATGCTCACAATGATGAGTATATGTACAAAAATGAAAACAAATAGAGTTTGTTACCAGCCTCTTACAACATCTCAAGTTGTCTTAATCTTTATTATTGCCCTTCACTTGTGTGGCTTGAATAACAACATGAAACCAAACTCCACTTAGGACTGCTGAACCCTGCAAAAAACTTCACAAAACCAAAGAATAACAACAAATATTTTTGGTGTTTTCAAATTTTAAAGAAAGCAAACAAAGCAAAAAACAAACAAAGCAAAAGAAAACCAAAAACAAAAACTAAGACGCTCCAAGAACAACACAACTACGCATGAAACAATAAAAACGAAGTGTCTAGAAAGACCTGTGATTTTTATTGATGAAGAAGGGGATGCCTTGGGCACCCCCAAGCTTTGACGTTTGTACCTCTTGAATATTTCTTGGGGAGACACGGGGTGGCTCCCCCCAAGCTTGAGCTTTTGTGCATTCTTCATCTCATTCATCATTCTTTCCTTACATCTGAAAATTTTCCTTCATACAAAACTTCACACAATCTTCATTAGCAACATTAGTGCATTCAAAAGATAATAGACCTTTGGGGTTTAGTTTTAAAACAACAAAACTTTCACTAAAGACACAAGATACTGTAGCAATTCCCTCAAAAAGCTCAATTTCCCAAAAAGAACCCGAAAAGGAATCAATAAAAAGCAAATACAAATAATGGCAGAAATCTGTCAAAATAGACCAGCAGGTAGAAATTGATTTTTTCGAAGACCTTCTATTTCTCAAATTAGAAAGTGTTGAACTAATAAAAGTTAGCTAACAACCTAGGGATTTATTCAAAAAATTACAGCTCAATCCGACTTACAAAGATTTTACATGAATTTTATAGTGGAGCACAAAAATCTGTTTCACGACAGTAACTCCCCAAATCTTACTTCCCTCTCATTAGAGGTTATTATTGGCACAATAATCATACAAAAAGGATAAGGAGAGGTTATTATAGAAGTAATAACTTCCAAGACTCAAGAAAACTATTGGGTTATCTCCCAAGAAGTACTTTTCTTTAACGCCTTTAAGTTAGGCACGATGAAGAGCAAAGATTGGAAAGGAGAAAAATAAAAGTGAGCAAGTATAACCACTATGAAAACATTGTTTTGTTCATTAAAATCCCTTTGTTAACAAGGTTGATCAAGTCTTGTTTCCAAAACAATATTATATGAAACAAAACTTTGCATTCCACAAAGTGATTATGTTACCTCAAACTTGATAGCAATAGTCCCAATCATAATAGTTTCAAAACTTCCTTGTGGAATGGGACAATATATTTCTCCAACTTTGATGCTCTCAATATTTTCAATGGAATTCAGGCAATAGCTCTTATCAATCTTCTTGGTAAAATAGACAATATGCTCTTTGTCATTAATATTAAAAGTTACTTTTCCTTGATTACAATTAATGACAGCACCTGCAATATTAAGAAAAGGTCTCCTAAGAATAATAGACATATTATCATCTTCAGGCATCTCAAGCACAACAAAATCTGTTAAAACCAAGCAATTATGAGCTACTTGAACAGGAACATCCTCACATATACCAACAAGAATAGTAGTTGACTTATCAGCCATTTGCAAAAATATATCAGTTGGTATCAACTTTTCTAGGTGGAGTCTCTTGTAGAGAGAAAAAAGCATAACACTAACTACAGCTCCCAAATCACATAAATCAGTTCTAACATAATTATTCTTAATAGAGAAAGGAATAGTTGGTATACCTGGATCACCAAGTTTCTTTGGAACCTTACCATTGAAGGAATAATTAGAAAGGAAAGTAGAAATTTCCTCATTAGGAATCTTCCTTTTATTAGACAATATCCTTCATATACTTTGAATAAGGAGGCAACTTAATAACATCAGTCAAAGGAATTTGCAAAAATAAAGGTTTCATCCACTCACAAAACTTGTTCTAGTGTTCTTCCTTCTTTGACTTGTGTTTTTTATTGGGAAAAGGCATAGGTTTCTGCACCCAAGGTTCTCTCTCAATACCATGTTTTTTAGCAATAAAATCTTCCTTAGTGTACCTAGTGTTCTTAGTGTGCTTCTCAGGTTCTTCCTCAACTTCCTCCTTATCAGGAGCATCATTTTTATCACCACTTTTCAGTTTCAGCATCAGAGACAGATATACTATTAGGATCTATAGCAGGTTCAGAGGGTTCCTCAATTACTTTATGTTTCTTTCTCTTATGAGGACTACCACTACTTTCACCTTGTTGAGAATCCTGCTCAATTCTTTTAGGGTGTCCTTCAGGATATAAAAGGATCTTGAATGGCCATACCACTCCTAGTTCTAATTCCATAAGCATGTTTATCTCCTGAAGCATTAACTAGCATATCCTTTTGTACCTTAGCAAGTTGATCAATTTGAGTTTGAACCATTTGAAAGTGTTTACAAAGAATTTTAACATCATTAGCAGTTCTTTCCACAATATCTTTCAACTCATTAATATCAGAGTTTTCCAATAAATGATTCTGAACTTGTTTATTAAAATTACCTTGTTTAACAATAATAGTGTCAAGTTCCTCTAAACATTGATCAGGAGGTTTACCATAGGGAATATCACCTTCATTAAAGTGAAGAGAGTGTACCTCAATAGTAGATGAGTGGCGAATTGGCTTACATAATTCTTCTATAGGAGGTAGATTTTTCACATCTTCAACTCTAATACCTTTCTCCTTAAGACATTTCTTAGCTTCTTTCATCACTTCATCATTTAATGCAATCACTCCCCTCTTCTTTGGTGTTGGTGTTGGAACTGGTTCAAGCACAATAGGTTCAGGAGTAATAGGCTCAGGTGTATTTAGCTCAATTGAAGTCCAATCATCATAATTCTTGCTTATTTTAGCCATTAATTCTTCAGCATATGTAGGAGTTCTTTTCCTGAAAACACAATCAGCAAAACTATCTAGGTGGGTCCTAGAATCATCAGTTAGTCCATTATAATAAATATCAAGAAGCTCATTTTTAGGTAATGGACATCCAGGATGTGCATGAATCAAGGCACAGAACCTTGTCCATGACTCAGGCAATTTCTCTTCTTCTCCCTGTTTAAAATCAAAAAGTCTCTGCAAAGCAGCATGTCTAGCACTAGGAGGAAAATATTTCTGGAAGAAAGAAACAATCAAGCAATCAGGGCTATCAATGGATCCATGCGGTAATATATTAAACCAAGCTTTAGCTTCCCCTTTTAGTGAAAAAGGGAAGATCTTAGTAACAAAGTACTTATGCATCTTAAAATCATCAGATAATAAGGCACTCATAGTGGAAAGCTCATTCATATGTGCCACAACACTCTCATTTTCAGTCCCACAAAAAGTTTCTTTCTCAACAATGTCTAAATAGGATAAATCAAGAGAGAAATCATAATCTTCATCTTTAATATATATGGGAGAAGTGGCAAACTTAGGATCAAAAGACAGTTTATGAATAATAGTACGTCTCTCAAGGAGACTCCTAATAGCACTAGCACCATGTGTGTTTTTGTACTCTTCAATAAATTTATGAGTCATTTCAATGTAACCATCACTAATATCATACCTCTCTCTAGAACCAGGTGAGCTAACAGGTGTAACAGTGTCTTCACTAGGAGTTTTAGTGTTTCCCAAAATAGTTTTAGCAATAGTAGCATCTAGGAAAGGACCTAATGAACCACTTGCATCAAGAACAGTAGAAGTAACATCATGAGTATCAGAAGCAATTCCAGATTTAGCAGTAGTAGCAGTATGTGTAGCATGAGTATGTGGTGATGGTGTAACAAGCTTACTCATAACAGACGGTGAATCAAGAGCAGTAGAGGTGTTTAGGACTGTACCTCTTCTTGTAGTGGATGGTAAAATAGGAAACTTTCCATCACGAGACTTTCCCATGATGGACGAATTAGCAGTGAGCAATAATAGATTCAAGTGAACTTACAAATAAAGTTATGCTCCCCGGCAACGGCGCTAGAAAATAGTCTTGATGACCCACAAGTATAGGGGATTGCAACAGTCTTCAAGGGTAGTATTACCCAATTTATTGATTCGACACAAGGGGAGCCAAAGAATACTTACAAGCCTTAACAACTGAGTTGTCAATTCAGCTGCACCTGGAAATAGTTCTTGCTCACAGTAGATTATCGGTAGCAACAGTTTTGTAGTAGCAAAAGGAAAGCAACAACAGCAATAGAACATGAGCAATAGTAACAGTAGTAGCAAATAGTAGGATATGAGTGCGGTAGGCATAGGGATGGATGGACGGGCGTTGCATGGAGAAGTCTAAACATGTAACTTCAAGATATAGGGCAATTGAAGATAAATAAGAATAAGCATCCAAGTACTAAACAATCATAGGCATGTGCTCCATATATAGTCATGCGTGCTCGCAATGAGAACTTGCACAACATCTTTTGTCCTGCCAGCCCACTGCAGCGGGGCCTCAAGGGAACTACTGGAAATTAAGGTGCTCCTTTTAATAGAGCACCGGAGCAAAGTATTAACACTCCGTGAACACATGTGATCCTCACATCATAGCTATCCCCTCAGGTTCTCCCAATTTCTATCAGTTCGGGGCCTTTCGATCCGGACAACGATATGTGTACACAACTTGCAGATAATATCACAAACAATACTATCATAATGAATCAATAATAAGTTTAGATCTGAGATCATGGCACTCGGGCCTAGTGATAAGCATTAAGCACAACAAGTTGCAACAAAGTCAAATAGCACTAATAGAGATACTAGGCACCATGCCCTAACAATCTTATTCGATTACATGATAGAACTCATCAATCCCTACCATCCCCATAGCCTATAGCAGGCGATTACTCACTCATGGATGGGGGAAACATGGATGGTTGATGGAGAGGCGTTGGTGATGATGATGGCGATGATCCCCTCCAAATTCCCCATCCCGGCAGAATGCCAGAACGGAGTTTCTGGTTCCGAAGCACGGTTTCTGGTGGTGGCAGCGCAGCGGAACTATTTCTAGAAAAACGTCGAACCCTCCCTGAGTTTTTAGGTCAGAAGGCATCTTGTAGGCGAAGAGGGAGGCCGAGGGGGTGCCTGGGGCAGCCACACCCCTCTAGGCGTGGCCTGGGCCCACCCGCGTGGCAGGGGGTGGGCCCCTCAGGCCTCCACTCCGTCTCGTATTCTGGCTCCATGAATCTTCTGGTGAAATAGGATTTTTGGCATATTTTCCAGGATTTTTCCTGATAGTTGATTTTCTGCACAAAAACTAGATACCAAGGTAATTCTGCTGAAAACAGCATCAGTCTATGTTAGTTGTATCAAAATCACACAAGTTTAGAGGAGAAATAATAGAAAAAGTGTTCGGGAAAGTAGATATGTTTTGGACATATCAGGCGGCAACAAATGCATACAACATTCAGTTACACCATGAGGTAGGAGGTCCAGTCCACAAATATGCTCCTAGCGAGCTTACAAGTACCGGGGCAACGCAATAGAGCCCGCCACAGGCTAACAAACAATGAAGGCATGAAACTGATGGAGATAAGCTGACATAGAAACTTGGAGTACTCTCAGATCGGAGACCGCGATGAAAATATCAAACATTGACCACCAGATCCTCTTCTACTTGTAACGCTCTCGCCTGATAAGGCTGAGTTCATGTGTATAGTGCCAATCTCTGGATCGGTTCACTGGCACACACAATACAAAATGATACCAAATATAACTGTGCATCATAAATACAACAAATATGATCCAGAATTTACATTATTTATTCAAGTATATAGCGGAAAATGATACAAGGTAGATCTCCATCCTTCAAATGTGCCACAGGCGAACAATTGTTGAGTGGAGTCTCGCGACCTATGAACGATCACTCAGATACGATATAACCTGCAACATGAAACGTTGCAGCCACGAATGATCAATACATTGAATGTATGGCAAGTAGGCTAAAGTGGTTAATAACAGATCTATCAACTACATGCTTATTTGGCCAAGTGGAGTTCAGGCTCACTTGCATAAAGCAATAGTTTTATCCTAACATTTGTAATAGTTTTCCAATACGATAAATAGGACACTCTGGTTCACTCCCAGGTGCTCCTACCCAATTATATTCACCCAACAAGTTTTAAGTAATTAAGAAATTGGTATGAGTGAGAAATATTATAGCATCAGTATCAGGTCGCTCAAATTGTCCATTACCGGGGATACGACTAAGTACTTAGTTTAGACATCCTGCAGGGGTTAGTACACTTTACCCATGTGACTTGGCCAGCCCAGCTCGTACCACCACTCTCATATTGGGTGATGATAGGGAGAAGTCAAAGAAGGAACCGTTCGGGAAGTAGCTCCCCAAACCCGACACGCACCGGTCCAACCTACACTATCTACATCTCTAGATATAGGGTTTTTAATAGTTCTGATGTAACACCTGTTCTAACTGTCGAATTAAATTTGTTTCATGGGTTTACTGGATAGAGGACGTTAATACGAACCAGTGGGCGTTGGATTCACCCTAATCGGAGCTATAGATATTTTTAAATAATTAAAATACTAAAGAATGTATTATAATGCTCCTAACATTATACATACTGTACACCTATAATTTTAATTCAGAAACTGGTTCTACTCTTTCTTGTGATTCCAGGAACATATTATTTGCAATTTTATGAATAGTATTTATTTTCTTATGAATTTATTACTCTAAATAAGCCATTAAACCATTTATTTAATTACTGTAAAACCTTAGAGTATTTGCCTGAACCATTTGCATATTGATGATCTACATGGAACCAGCTTTCCATCGGTATATCATTTATATTTTTGTGACAAGCAATTAATTTACTATGAATTTAATGATTTATAAAGCCATTAAATCTAATTAAATTGCTACGGGGTAAATAGTCCTCAAAATCTGTATCCAACCAGATATTAGTAATCTACATTATAGTAGCTTCAATTTGATATATTGTTCATATTTTTCGGAGTTACAGATAATTTCCTATGAATTTATTAACCTAAAAGACCATTAAAACTAATTAAGTTACTGTAGTAAACGCATACTGTAAAGGTTCAATCTAATGCCATATTAATATTCTACACGTTTTTCTGAATCCATTGATATATTATTTGCTATTTTTGGATCTACGAATATTTTTATATGATTTTTGCAAGTTTGCACAATTTTCTGCAAATTAAATTCGATTTCAAATCTACAGGGAATATTCCCTAGGAATATTCTATGATGACTGGGACGCGGGGCTGACCTGGCGTTGACACATGGCGAGATCCGGTTGGCTCGTACCCCTTCGCGGAATTGATCTAATCCTGGCCGTTGGGATGAGATCCAGTGGTTAGGAGATGAGATTGACCCGATTTTGACTCAGAATAGACAAGAAATAGATCTGTGTTACAGAGACAAATCCATAGGTCAAATTGAAAAACTTAGAACATAAAAGTTGTGGGGAACCATTAGTCCTACCTTCTCAACAAAGGAATTTGGATTTGAAGAAACGAGCGCGAGTACATCTTGGATTTACACCGTCATATCTGAAATATTGCGGTGCGAAATTCTCCGGCTGTGGTGGATGAAAAGATGTGAGGTTTGTCGGGATTGAAAGATTTCGACGAGATCTACAACTTTCGTTTTTTGGCCGAAGGCAAACAATGAAGTCTAGATGGGTTAAAAAGCAAAATAATGTTCGGTCATGTGTAGATTCGGGATTTCGAGAAGAGAAACTCGTACAGCTGTGGCTCCATGAGTTTATATGGAGATTTAGGATGGTGTAGAGATAGGTCTTGAAGTAGGGAACAAGTAGAAACAAACGGAAGTCGATTCGGAGTTGTAGATAAAAAGTTATAAGAGTTTGAATAGAGATAGGTTTGACAAAAACTATTTTGCGCGTTTTTAAAGCAACTGCGATACTTACGCGCGTCGTGGCTGGTTCGGTCCGCTAGCTGGGCCGCCGGCCCGTTAGTTTTTTTCCTTTATTTATTTATTTATTTATTTATTTATTTGTTTCTCTCATATCTTTTGTATACGAACTTCAAATGACATGATTCTTGTTTCTAAAATTTTCTAAAATTGAATAGATCATTATAAGATCATATTTATAATATTTTTACTAGTTTGCAATTAGTGAATTTATAAATCCTTGTATCTTTCATTTTATTTATATCTTTATGTGTTTGTATTTATTTTATAACTTTTTCATAATAGCTCCAAATAAGCTCAATTTTGTTCCTAAAATTTTGTAATATTAAGTGGATCTTTTTAGGCTATAATTATCAATAATAGATGCCTTAGCAACAGTGGGTTTTATAAAGCCAATTTAATTCCCTTTAGGAACAAAGTGGCATATCAACTATAGGATTTAGATACCAGGATTTGGATTCAGTTTGTGAGAACTTTGCATGGATGTAATGAAATGCTTCATGATTTCATTTTAAAATCTTGCACACCAATTCTACAATCCATAATCAATCCATGGCCTTTTGCCTATATGGCTACTTAGGTCATAACAAAAGAATATAAGATTTTGAATTCAAGGTTGAGAGGATTTTCTATTCAAAAGTTTCTTCTCTTTAAGAATTTTCAACATAGTGAAATAATCAATCAAACTTATTTATTTATTTCACATTCCAAAATTAGGAGAATTTTGGGATGTGACAGACTACCACCTTTAAAAGAAATCTCGTCCCGAGATTTGGGAAGGCTAGAAAGAAAGGTTCGGGATCCATTAGGATGCTACCGCCCTTAAAATAAAATTCACTAGGTCATTTCTCGAGGATTCACTTACCTCAGATTGGTTCTCCTTTAGACTTTTATTGGCACAATGTCACTAGCACATTCTAAACATCATGATTGATATCTTTCGAGAAAGCACTTCTTAAACTAGCAAAACTCTCATGGTGGGCAAATAGGGAACTTTTACTTCACGGTGCCCATAATTCACGGTTGAGATTCATCCTTACCGTACATTCCTATGCTTAGCAATGGATGCTTTTAGAAGGGTGTAACAATATACCATTCTAGGGTTTAGGCTCAACGTCGACTCTCTGCTAAGGTTGAAAAGGGCACTCAAGATTCACAAAGCCAACAGTACAAGAGCGAATAATAAGAGTAGTAGGAATGGTGATCAATCCATCCTGCACCCAAATCATTACCCTGTATGAGGATATGTGAATCACGTTTTTCTATCACTCGAGCATCCTCACTTGACATGAAGAATGTTTCCATGGGCACGAACTAATGCTCTATGTAGACTCCCATGTATTCAATCAACAAAGCTACTACTAAAACTAAACTATCGATACTTCAACTTTCAGGTTGCGTAATCTACTACATAACATCATTTCAACACTTCATACTTCCACATCTTTTTTTCATTAGATAAGACATTCTCCTTCCTAAATGCATTGTGTTTTCAAAACAACAGATCCTAAACAAGGCATCACACGATATGGTTCAGTACAAACAAGCAAGCAACCTATATTGTCATACCACATAAGTTGGTAAGAACAATATGCTAACACGATAGCGATGATCTCCTAAATAGATAAAATATGGTGGTCGAGACCTACCCAAACTTGGTGAGATGTTAATTTATTTCATCTTATTTATTGTTTTACTTATATGCTACTCTCATATAGGAATCATAAGAATGGACAACTACAAATTTTGAACAAGAAGAGATTATAGAAAAGATAGACAAGAAATATAAGAACATCTAATAAGTAGGAAATATGATAGTTCTCCTAATACAGGTCTCTTATTGCTAATCCATTTCTAAAGTCATGATCCTACAGTCAACACACAGCTCTGATACCATCTTGTAACACCCTCGCCTGATAAGGCTGAGTTCATGTGTATAGTGCCAATCCCTAGATCGGTTCACTCGCACACACAGTACAAAATGATACCAAATATAACTGTGCATCATAAATACAACGAATATGATCCAGAATTTATATTATTTATTCAAGTACACAACGGAAAACGAATACAAGATAGATCTCCATCCTTCAAATGTGCCACAGGCAAACAATTGTTGAGTGGAGTCTCGCGACCTATGAACGATCACTCATATACGATATAACCTTCAACATGAAACGTTGCAACCACGAATGGTCAATACATTGAATGTATGGCAAGTAGGCTAAAGTGGTTAATAACAGATCTATCAACTACATGCTTATTTGGCCAAGTGGAGTTCAGGCTCATTTGCATAAAGCAACAGTTTTTTCCTAACATTTGTAACAAAATAGTTTTCCAATACGATAAATAGGACACTCTGGTTCACTCCCAGGTGCTCCTACCCAATTATGTTCACCCAACAAATTTTAAGTAATTAAGAAATTGGGATGAGTGAGAAATATCATAGCATCAGTATCAGGTCGCTCAAATTTTCCATTACCGGGGACACGGCTAAGTACTTAGTTTAGACACCCTGCAGGGGTTAGTACACTTTACCCATGTGACTTGGCCAACCCAGCTCGTACCATCACTCTCATATTGGGTGATGATAGGGAGAAGTCCAAGAAGGAACCGTTCGGGAAGTAGCTCCCCAAACCCGACACACATCGGTCCAACCTACACTATCTACATCTCTAGATACGTGGGTTCGAGTTACCACAACCTACTGAGTTCAACCAATCGCCCATTCCATTATTGGCACATGGTTGCACTTGAAAGCTACCAAACAAAGAAGCCAATCCTTTCTCAATGTCCTGGGCGGCATTCCCCACCATAATCCACACTCGATGACCCAATCAATGCCATTCCGCCCAGGTGGTTTATTAAAATCATGTTGGTTTGTCATTTAACAAAATAAAATCCTTTCAAAACAAATAACTTTTCATGGTATGATTCTCTTCCTCGTCTAAATAGCATAGCTAAGCAATCTACCAATACGATGGCTCATACACAAGGAATGCTAGGGAATAATATGGGACATAGCATAGCATATACATCAATTCCTACATATGCAATTCTACAAAAACATCTACAATGCATAGGAAAACAATAGGACATTTATGACCAAGATAGTACCACTTGCCTTTGTTGTAGATGTAGTAGATTAGATAATCCTCACAATCCTCATAGATATAATAGTTACACTTGTCATAACCACAATACTTGCAATTATAGTAGTTGCAATCACACACGTTGCACTCCTCGCAATCTATCGATCAAATAATTGCATACAACATAAACAATAGCACATAGAGATCAAACAAATACAACAAATGTATGCATGACAATTTAATAAGTCACAGTGGTTGTTATTTTAGTTCTCTAAACAATACTGAAGTATATGATGCATGAAAGAGACCAATTAATGCAATGGAGTACTTGTTATTAATAATTACTTGCCAATATAGGGGTTTTAATAGTTCTGTTGTAATGCCTGTTCTAACTGTCAAATTAAATTTGTTTCTTGGGTTTACTGGATAGAGGACGTTAATACGAACCAGTAGGCGTTGGATTCACCCTAATCGGAGCTATAGATATTTTTAAATAATTAAAATACTAAAGAATGTATTATAATGCTCCTAACATTATACATACTGTACACCTATAATTTTAATTTAGAAACTGGTTCTACTCTTTCTTGTGATTCCAGGAACATATTATTTGCAATTTTCTGAATAGTATTTATTTTCTTATGAATTTATTACTCTAAATAAGCCATTAAACCATTTATTTAATTACTGTAAAACCTTAGAGTATTTGCCTGAACCATTTGCATATTGATGATCTACATGGAACCAGCTTTCCATCGGTATATCATTTATATTTTTGTGACAAGCAATTAATTTACTATGAATTTAATGATTTATAAAGCCATTAAATCTAATTAAATTGCTACGGGGTAAATAGTCCTCAAAATCTGTATCCAAACAGATATTATTAATCTACATTATAGTAGCTTCAATTTGATATATTGTTCATATTTTTCGGAGTTACAGATAATTTCCTATGAATTTATTAACCTAAAAGACCATTAAAACTAATTAAGTTACTGCAGTAAACGCATACTGTAAAGGTTCAATCTAATGCCATATTAATATTCTACACGTTTTTCTGAATCCATTGATATATTATTTGCTATTTTTGGATCTACGAATATTTTTATATGATTTTTGCAAGTTTGCACAATTTTCTGCAAATTAAATTCGATTTCAAATCTATAGGGAATATTCCCTAGGAATATTCTATGCTGACTGGGACGCGGGGCTGACCTGGCGTTGACACATGGCGAGATTCGGTTGGCTCGTACCCCTTCACGGAATCGATCTAATCCTGGCCGTTGGGATGAGATCCAATGGTTAGGAGAGGAGATTGACCCGATTTTGACTCAGAATAGACAAGAAATAGATCTGTGTTATAGAGACAAATCCATAGGTTAAATTGAAAAACTTAGAACATAAAAGTTGTTGGGAATCATTAGTCCTACCTTCTCACCAAAGGAATTTGGATTTGAAGAAACGAGCGCGAGTACATCTTGGATTTACACCGTCATATCTGAAATATTGCGGTGCGAAATTCTCCGGCTATGGTGGATGAAAAGAGGTGAGGTTTGTTGGGATTAAAATATTTTGATGAGATCTACAACTTTTGGTTTTTGGCCGAAGGCAAACAACGAAGTCTAGATGGGTTAAAAAGCGAAATAAGGTTCGGGCATGTGTAGATTCGGGATTTTGAGAAGAGAAACTCGTGCAGATGTGGCTCCACGAGTTTATATGAAGATTTAGTATGTTGTAGAGATAGGTCTTGGAGTAGGGAACAAGTAGAAACAAACGGAAGTCGATTCGGAGTTGTAGATAAAAAGTTATAAGAGTTTGAATAGAGATAGGTTTGACAAAAAATGTTTTGCACGCTTTTTATACCAACTGGGATACCTACGCGCGTCCTGGCTGGTTCGGTCCGCTAGCTGGGCCGCCGGCCCGTTAGTTTTTCTTTCCCTTTTTCTCTTATTTATTTATTTGTTTCCCTCATATCTTTTGCATACGAACTCCAAATGACATGATTCTTATTTCTAAAAATTTCTAAAATTGAATAGATCATTGTAAGATCATATTTATAATCTTTTTACTAGTTTACAAATAGTGGATTTATAATCCTTATATATTTCATTTTATTTATATCTTTATATGTTTGTATTTATTTTATAACTTTTTCATAATAGCTCCAAATGATCTCGATTTTGTTCCTAAAATTTTGTAATATTAATTGGATCTTTTTAGACTATAATTATCAATAATCGATGCCTTAGCAACAATGGGTTTTATAAAGCCAATTTAATTCCCTTTAGGAATAAAATGGCATATCAACTATAGGATTTAGATACCAGGATTTGGATTCAGTTTGTGAGAACTTTGCATGGATGTAATGAAATGCTTATGCATGCTTTATGATTTTCATTTTGAAATCTTGCACACCAATTCTACAATCCATAATCAATCCATGGCCTTTTGCCTATATGTCTACTTAGGTCATAACAAAAGAATATAAGATTTTGAATTCAAGGTTGAGAGGATTTTCTATTCAAAAAGTTTCTTCTCTTTGAGAATTTTCAACATAGTCAAATAATCAATCAAACTTATTTATTTATTTCACATTCCAAAGTTAGAAGAATTTTGGGATGTGACACTACTAGGTCAAGAGCACATGCCCCAGCTCGAGCAAGCAACGCCTAGTCCACGGCAGAGGCGCCTGGATCATCTAGCTTGAAAAGGGCCCGGAACGTGTCCATGATCTTAAGGGCCTGGATCATTTGGCTTATCGATGAAGTCAGAGTTATTACCTCTTTCGAGACCTTAACGTGTTGCGTTGATAGTTTGTCATGGGTTTTCATGGGTTCGTGTGAGGGCTCCCTTGGTGGCTGTCGTAGGTGAAGTCAAAGTCACTGGCTCAGGAGGAGTGATGACGATTATGACAACTTAGACAATGATGCTTCTTGATGACGTGTGCGTGCTTCGTGTGGATGGCCAAGTTGGCTGGTGTGCCCAACATGGTCGTGCTCCATGATGATATTGCGGCATTTGTAGTAGTTCCCGACAATTAACATGCAATTCTATTCTTCTTAACCATTAGGATGACACAAAAGCTTTTGCATCCACTATTTTTATTTTGTATTGTTCCTTTGTGATCTAAAAAAAAAGATTGCATAAGTATATGTCCTTATGCAATCTCATTAAGTACAATTTCAATCTCACTAAGTACATGTCCTTATCCTGTACTTATGCAATCTCATTAAGTACAGTTTCAAGGATTTATTTGACATGTTGAGGATTGGAAAAACTTAAATGGAAGAACAATCTTTGTCATGGTATCTTCGATTCTCCGATCCCTGCCCTATCCAAAAATGTCATGCAGCAGCGGAGGTTCGATCGCTACAGCACTGTACCATCAACGGAATTTCTTTTTATACTCCACTTTACACATTATTTTGTGCAGTTAGTTTCGATCGACTGCGTTATGCTTCGGATCGAGCTAAGGCAAGTGGTTATGAATTCTAGTCGTACTCGCATTCACAATCGGATTCCGCCTGCTAATCCCTGGCTACGGCCTACAGCCTAGAGCGTGCCTATATATTTGCAGACACCCGGTGCTCTCGCAGACGGATACCACATTCACGCCAAACTTGTTTTCTCGATCTCTTGTAGACTTCCACACGACTTCTCGGCGAGAGGAACAATCATCGATCGATGGCGGAAGCAGAAGCGTCCGGCGCCGAGCGCCTGAGGCTGATGTGCAGCCACGGCGGCCGCTTCCTGCCCTGCGGCCCCGACGGCGCCATCCGGTACGTGGGAGGCGAGACGCGCGTCATCGTCGTGCCGCGCGAGGTCTCGTTCCGCGAGCTGGCGGCGAAGCTGCAGGAGTTGGCCGGCGGGAAGGCGGTGTCCGCGGCCAGGTACTGCCTCGCGGACCACGACGACGACGACGGCGTGCTCGTGACGGTTACCTGCGACGAGGAGCTCGCCCACATGCGCGACGAGTACGACCGCCTCAAGGCGACGCGGCCGTCCGCGAGCTTCCGGGTGTTCTTCTCCGGCGTTGATGATGTCCACCCGCGCCCGGCGGCGTCATCTTCAGGGCGTCCCCCGCTGGCTCCCAGGATGCGGCGCGTGCAGAGCGAGCAGGCGCTCGCCGCACCCGCACGCGCCCGCGTGCGCCGCGGCGCCCCTCCGGCACAGCCACCGATGCGGCGCGTGCAGAGCGCGCACGAGTTCGCCGGCTGCGGCCGCTTCCAGCCGTGCTTCTACGACTACGGCAGGCGCCACCAGTGCTATTGCAGATCCCAGCGCCTCCACTACCAGTACACACGCGTGCCGGTGCCGCCGATGTGCCCACCGCCGTCCATGTCCAAGAACGCCCAAGATGCGCGTCCAGCAGGCCAAGAACCTGCTCCTGAGGTCTCACCAGCGAAGGAGACAGGTCGAGTGGTCTCCGGACTTCCCACCGAGGCTGTGATGAAGAGGAGTTGCAGCGATCGCGAGGTGGAGGAGCCCGACAGAAGGGCCATCTGGGAATTCGAGTGACACCTAACTAGGGTTTAGTTTCTTGATCGATCAGCAGACCAATTTGTAAATGTAAGTTTGTGTCTTTGTGATGGCCAGAAAAACAGAAACCAAGTATATAGCTATACGAGGGATGAAAGAACCTGCATATATTTTTTTGTTCAATATCAAGTTAATTGATTGCTTATAAGGTGTCTAAGCATTAGGCAAAAGTC
This sequence comes from Avena insularis, assembly GCA_023614405.1. NCBI lineage: Eukaryota > Viridiplantae > Streptophyta > Magnoliopsida > Poales > Poaceae > Avena > Avena insularis. The sequence goes on along the minus strand of CM042691.1, from coordinate 305,608,780 downwards.
GACGCTTTCAAAGTTTGACCAAGATTTTATAAAAAAATATGAGCACTTACAATACTGAATCAATATCATTAGAGTCACCATAAAATATGTTTTTTTTTTCATTCAAGATTATAGATGTAGATATTTTTTTCTAAATATTTGATCAAAGTTAATAAGATTTGACTTTTAACTAATGCTTAGGACGCCTACTAATTAGCACCATTAGTAGATTTTTATCCAGATTAAGAATGTCAATGGACAGGGTATATATATAGTAGAGCAATACCATACGCATCCGTGTAGGTATACTTGGACGTACGGGCCGGGTTTTTGGGCTCGCACCGAGCTTTGTGGGCTCGCGCCGAGCTAGGCTCGGCCCGCTGCTGAGTCTGGACCGAGCCGAGCCTCCCATCCTGGACCGCGACGAGCTCGGGCCGAGCCAGGCTAGGCCCGGTACAGCTCGCTGGCTCGCCATATTCTTTTTCTAAAATGAGAAAGGGCTGAATTAAGAGAGGAATAACGAGCTGGGCTGGAGTTTTGGGCCCATTTTACTAATCAATCGACTAGTTCTCTTCCATAACGTCTTCCTCCCTCGCTCCAGGTTTGCGCCGCCGCCACTAGATGCTGCCGGGACCGGCGCACGACGCCGCCAGTCCTAGCCACCAAGGAACCTACGACTTGCTGTCCCTCGTCCTCGCCATGCTAGCCATGCTGCTTCCTAGACGCCGCTGCTGCCTAGCAGGCACCACCGCGCCGCGCCAAACTGCTGTTGTGGCCTCCAACCGCCGCGCACTGCCGCTGCCGTTGAGGAAGGGCCCACACGCCAGTGACTCGTCGCCATCAGGCTCGCGAGCTGCTCCGAGTTGCACCGAGCTCCATGACGAGGCTTGTCGGCGGCTGCGAGCTGGCTCGGGCTCGGCCGGAAAAGCTCGAGCTTTTCGCTGGCTCATGCCGAGCCAGCTCGGTCTAGCTCGCGTCCAGGTATGCGTGTAGGCAATGGATACAGAAATTTACCCATGATAGTACCCGCGGGTATAAAACTTTACGCTACCATATCCAAAAGCTACCGTACCCATTTGATATCCGGCGCGTAGATCCAATAGTGTACACGTTTATTCATGCGGGTGGTTAAAAATGTCATCTTTACGGGATTGCCCTAAATTTAGTTTTGCCATTTTTTACCCCGTCTAAGATATTGGGACAATATGCCAAGTGGGTCCATGAATAGTGTATGTTGCAGAAGAGATGTTGACATATATATGCTACAATAGCTAACTCATGTTATGAAATTTGAATGTCAAGTATGTCATCATAAGCTTGATGGCTTTCTAAATTTGAAATGTCATTCATTTTTAGTAATTTTCAATCTAGTTTGTTTTTGTCATGCTTCCATCTAATGGATTTATCTTTTATCTAAATTTTGATGGAAAAAATATCTCCAACCTGTTGTAATGTGAAAATATATCGGTGTAGTGAAAAAGTGGACTTTGTGGACAAAGGGATGGATATATATGCTCTTGATGTAAATTGAACTTGTCCGCACTCTCCAACATACTTTTGCTTGCTTGTTGTCAACTTATCTACTTGTAACTTCTGTTGCCTCAATTGGCTTGATGGTTTAATTTGTTGAAGATATGCCCTAGAGGCAATAATAAATGTAGTTATTATTATATCTTTGTGTTTATGATAAATATTTACATTCATGCTATAACAATATTAACCAGGAAACATTAATACTTATATGATTTGTAAACTAAATTAGAGTCTCTAGTAAAACCTGTTCATAATACTAGCTTGTTGGTTAATAGATGATTGTGGTTTCCCTATCATGAACATTGAGATGTTATTAACAACAAGATCATATCATTAGGAGGATGGTATGATGGACATACTCCTATAGATAAGCGTAGCATAAAGATCAAGTCATTTTAAATAGTTCAATTGCTATAAGCTTTCTGATACATAGTAACCTAATTCCTTCAACCATGAGATCATGCTTATCACCATCACCGGAAGGATGCTTTGATGACATCAAACACCACACCGTAACTGGGTGGCTATAAAGGTGGCATTGAGTGTTCGGAAAGTATGGGTTGAGACACATGGATCAAGAGTGGGATTTGTCCATCCATATGACGGATAGATATACTTTGGGCCCTCTCGGTGGAATATTATCCAATTGGCTTGCAAGCATGTGACTGGCTCACAAGGGATCACATATCATGGGAACGAGAAAAGAGTACTTATCGGTAATGAGGTTGAACTAGGTATGCAGAGATACCGACGATCAAAACCTCAGATAAGTAAACTATCGTGAGACAAAGGGAAATTGGTATCGTATGTAAGTGGTTCATTCGATCGCAAAGTAATCGTAGAAATATGTGGGAGCCATATGAATTTCCAGATTCCTCTATTGGTTATTGATTGGAGAAGTGTCTCGATCATGTCCGCATAATTCACGAACCGTAGGGAGACACACTTAAGGATTCAATGTTGTTGAGTAGTTATGGAATGATGAGAAAGCGACCGAATGTTGTTCGGAGTCTCGGATGGGATCTGGGATATCACGAGGAGATCCAGAATGGTCCGGAGAATAAGATTCATATAAGGAAAGTCCTGTTTCGTAGTTGGGAAATAATTCTGGTGTTTTCATCGGGAATGTTCTAGAAGGGTCCGGAAGGTCTGGCACTCCGGAGGGGAAGGGTACATGAATGTGTCATGACAATATGGAATGGTTGCATCATGTACTAGGTCAATTGGCTGGTCAAAATAAAGGGAGAAATCAAATCCTAGTTTGAAAGTCAAACGCCAATTTGAAAAAGTCAAACGACAAGTTTGTTTGGCCGAGGGAGAGTAGGAAACCTACTTGGGGAGGAGTTCCTCTCCCTCCACCCACCATCCAAGGAGGCCGACTTGGGGGAGGACTCCCTCCTCCCAAGCCGCGCCCTCCCACCTATATAAGGAGGGGCAGGGCTGCCCCTCTTCCCTACACCCAACACCACCAAAACCCTAGCCCTAAGCCGCCGGCGCCACCACCCCTGCTGCCGCCGCCTAGGGCACCACCAACTCGCCGAGTTGGGGTGATCCCAAACCCTAGCCGTTGGCTACACTCTCCTCTTGGTGCCTTCTAAACCCTAGATCGCCAAGGCCTCTCTCATAGTCCACCATACTCGCACTGGCTTAAGGCGAAGCCCTGCAGGATCTCCCCTCTACTTTCGGTACCACGTCGTCGTGCTGCTGAAATCACGAGGAGAGTGCTACAACCTCCGCTGCCTGCTGGAACAAGGGAGAGGAAGGTCTTCATCGAGTACCGAACGTGTGACCGACTGCGGAAGCGCTGCTGGAACGCAGCGCTGGAAGGATCGTCTACGCGATCTTGAGATCGGCAAGAGTACGACTACATCACCCACGAGAATCTGCTCTCGTTAACCGCTTTGGAATCTTCGAGGGTGAGTTCCTCTATCGACTCGTTGTTACAATCTAGTAGATAGATCTTAGCTTGTTTGTTTGCATGCGACAGAATTTTTTTATTTTCCATGCTACGAACCCCTACAGTGGTATCAGAGCTTCGTCTATATGTAGATATGTTGCACGAGTAGAATACAATGGTCATTATGGACGGTGGTGCTTTTATTATCAATTGCTTCTTGTGTACTTTGCATCTTGCGGTATGATGGGATGAAGCGGCCTGGGCTAACCTTACATGACATCGTTCATGAGACTTGCTCCACGCTCAACATGCAACTTGTATTGCATAAGTGGATTTGCGGGTGTCTGTCTCACCCATTATAGTATAGATCCAATTTACAACGGGCACTTGATAGTTCAAACATCAACGTTGTGGTTCTTGTTCGTAAGTTAGAGCGACACTTATTAAAAGCCCCAAACCACGTAAAATATGCAAAGAAAATTAGAGGCGTCTAACTTTGTTTTGCATGGGTGTGCTGTGATGTGATATGGCCATGATTGTGATTATATTTGATATACGCAATGTTCCTTATTGCAAGTTGGCAACCGACAGAAGCCATATGGTTGTCTTTAATTTCTGTTAAGACCCGCGTGTCTATTTAAAGTAGTTGTAATAGTTGAAGCTGGTGGATGACAACCATGAAGGAGCGCCAATGACCTTGACGCTATGCCGGTGATGATGGAGATCATGTTCGTGCTTGAAGATGGAGATCGGAAGCACAAGAAGAAAGGCCATATCATATCACATATTATGAATTGCATGTAATATTAATCCTTTATGCATCTTGTATTGCTTAGTTAACGATGGTAGAATTATAAGATGATCCCTCAAGCTCACAAATTTCAAGTTTTAAAGTGTTCATCCTTAGTAAGCACCGTTGCTAAAGCTTGTTGTTTCGAAGCACCACGTGATGATCGGGTGTGTTAGATTCTGCAAGTGTATACAACGTGAGCAAGCCAGATTTGCTTATGCGGAAGCTAAGGTTTGATCTTGACGAGCCTAGCATGTACAGACATGGTCTCGGAATACGGATCACCGAAAGGTAAAGCATGAGTCATATAGTAGATATGATAAACATGTTGATTGTTCGCCATTGAAGCTACATCAACTCTCGTGATGATCGGTTTTGATGTGGTGGATTTAGTTCGTGTGATCACTAAAACAATGTGAGGGATATTGTTTTGAGTGGAAGTTCACCTAGATTAATTTAACTATTAATTAGAACTCAATTTGTCATAAACTTAGTCTAAAATATTGTAAATATGTTGTAGATCAATGGCGCCCCCTACCATCAATTTTAATGTGTTCCTAGAGAAAGAAAAGTTGGAAAACAATGGAAGCAACTTCGCGGACTTGTTCCGCAATTTGAGGATTGTCCTCAATGCTGGTAATTTGACCTATGTGCTGGATGCACCATTTGGGTGTCCACTTTGCGGTGATGCTACCGATGAAGTAAAGAATGTTTACCTCACTCGGAAGAATCAGTACTCTATAGTTCAGTGTGCTATCTTGTATGGTTTAGAATCGGAGTTTCAGAAAAGGTTTGAGAACCATGACCCACATGATATTGTCCGTAAACTCAAATTGATATTTGAGACTCATGCGGCAGTTGAGAGTTATGAGGATTCTGAAAAGTTTTTTAACTGCAAGATGGAAGAGGGCAGCTCCGTCAGTGAGCACGTGCTTAAGATGTCTGGCCACGCTAACAAACTCCAAAGCTTGGGTATAGTGATTTTTAATGCTTTGGGGATTTACCGTGTCCTCTAATCACTACCACCAAGTTATAAGAACTTTGTGATTACTACTGCAGAAAGGCTTATAGCCTCTAGGTGGTTAGTGACGGGTAAATTGGTGCTTGTCACTAGTAAGTATTTCTAGTGACAGTCAATGATATGTCTGTCACTAATACAAAACATTAGTGACAGACGCATAAAATTGACTGTCACTAGTATTTTTTAGAGAGGCCGGCCAAATGGAAAAATTACTTAGTGACAGACGTATATAAATGTCTGTCACTAAGAATTTTATGAGTAATGACAGATTTAAAATGTAACCGGTAATAAGTAATTTTTTTCTACCAGTAGACCCGACCAGACCGGTCAGTGCCACAACTGACTTTTGCTTTATGGCATGAGGCAAATGTAGACGACACAGGAGATATCATTCCATAATCAATGTGTATGTGTACATGCTATTAGATTCTGCCCAACCGTATGACTTACTCTGATTACACACATGCTATAGCTAATTTATTCATACGCAGTATATGTATGATCATACGGCCGCTCAGGCGACACACGCAGCGTCAACGGCAGCGCACGGACAGCGTGTTTCTTGGCGATCGAATCAACGACAATCGACACCTACTGAGATCAGGACTAGCCATATTGTCTTTTTTTTGCATAGACTAGCCATATTGTCAAGCAGCGTGCAGGAGACCGATCAGTTGTATATACGTTAAAATTAAAGATAAAAGTAGATATTTTTTCTCCCAGAAAAGAAGGATCTCACTTAACGAGACCCTCCCATCCCTAATTTCTGTCGCCTTGCTCCTTCCAAGCCCCTAGTCAACGCCGCCGCCGCCCCCTCCGCCGCTGCCAGCCCTGCTTCCCGTCCCCCGCCCCGACTCCCGAGTCCCCAACAGCCGCCGCTGCCCTGCTCCACGTCCCCGTCCACGACTCCCAAGTTCCCAACCGCCTCCGCCCCTCCAACTGCCATCAACACCAATGTTGTCGCGTGTGATGCCTTCCCACGACGCGAGGACGTCGCTACCCGAAGCTACGCTCCTTCCTCCCTTACACCGCCAGGCCTCCTGCCGCCGATGCATCCCAGGCCTCCCACCAGGCCTTCTGCCGTCGACGTCGCCTGGCCTGCCTCCGTTGACACGTCCCAGGTTCATTAGCTCTCTATTGCCCAGGTGAAGATGTTCCCCCTGTGTTCGCTGTCTTTTTATTGTTTTTTCTTTTCTTCTATTCTTTCTTATTCTTTTTTTAGCAGCACGGATTGGCGATGGTGGAGGATTAGACCATCCTGTGCGAGACGTGGGTAGGTGCCGTTGTTCGGCAGCCAGGCCGTAGTAGTACGGAGATCGCGGACACCCTATCTCTCTCTATTTTTTTCTGCCACCAAATTATGTGTAGAGGTAACTCAGCTGCCATGCTTCTGCTTCCGTTTGTGCCTAAATGGAGAAAAGGAATTTGTGTATAAAATAGAGGGAGTTATGACGATTGCTCATTACATGTTTAGAATGTGGTAATCTCCGTCGTCGTGTTGTCTCTGCATTTGGTGCCTGCTTGCTCTAGCAAGCATTATGTCGCTGCTCCAGGTAGAATGTTGATTGCATCCTTCCCACACAGCCTTTTTGTATGGATGATTCTAACGCATGTATATTCCCGCGGCGAGGAGCCGTGTCACTCAGCGAGTACAACGCCCCCACCTGTTTGGTCTTCGTCCAGTGTTGTTGGTCCCTCAAGAGCCGATTGTTCTATGATCGATTTAATCGTGGAGCATGTTTTTGGATCGCAGGTTGTATGGCAACGATTCTTCTGTTTTTAGGTGTCTCGCCGGTTCAATATTGCAAAGAGAATGCATAGCTAAGCTTTTTTTCCTTCTCCATCGTGATTCACTTTTTTTGTTTGTGGTTTTTGAATTTTTTGAAACCAGCCATTTGCTCGCTGTTATAACTCATCTTGTTTTAATGTTGTTCAGTAAGTTTCAGCTGAATAGATCCAAGACAGGAGCTGCTGCGGGATTCCGAGGGACTAAGACTTAAGAATAGGTAGCTTCTGTTACGGTTCATCTACACTACAAGAGTAGGTTATTAATGGGTGGTTGAATGCAGATCAAATTTGTTATTTGTTTTCTAGTGTGTGGTGAAGTATTATAATGATACCAGTAGGCTTGACAATATATATTTTCAGCTGCATCCTTTTGTAATATCAAGTCTTCCACTGTGATATTGTTACATTGGATTTTTACAGGGAAAAATAAATGATCATCCCATTTCTTATCCCATTTCTTATGCTTGGCACCACATACAGAAGTGTTGAAATGGATCTTTTAACGAACATTGTTGTTTACTTTATGTTGGCCAGATGTTCTATGAAGGAAGGACAAACAAAGCTAGGGGCATGATACGTTGGTACCCAGAATTCATTGTGCGGGGATAATGAATAACTCATCCATATGACTTCACTACAACCGGGTAAGTCATATATAGTTCTTCCAGATTGTTAATTCTCTCTAATTTCTTTTGGCTTTGATAAATAATGATAAAAATATTTCATCTTTTCTCTCTCTATTGTAGAAGACGCTTTATTTTTTTGCTATTTACTTACGTGGTCACAAATTTGCTCAAATTAGCAGTTTTCACTGCCTTCCCTTTACAGAAATTAACTATGGCCAAACATTTTTTCAATAGAAACATATGAAATTTTCTTGTGCTCAGTATTTCATGTATCCATACAAGCTGATACAGTATTAGAGGAAGCGTATTCTTTTTAGGTGGGATTGTAATCAGTTTTTTTCTGCTCTGTGCCAGCTGTTAGGATAAAATGGTAACGTGATTTTGTTCATGTTCTTCACTCGGCGTTCCTCATTGTAGTTGTCATTAGTTTGGTCTGTACCATGTCATTTTCATCAATTTAGACGGTGTAAATACATTGTTCTAAATATTGCACGGATAGGTAATTCTGCATGTTGAATAAGCTTGGACGGTCGCCCAGTCCTTTTTGCTTGCATTTATTTGGAATTTTTTCCAAGTGTAACAATTTTCTTCTCTCTAGAGCCATACATTATTACACATTTTCTTGCATGCATTGCTATCACGATAGGGGCGTGGCGTTGCCTAGTATAGTATAATAATGGCAGTTGTTCATCTGTTGTCCCAACCAGAAGTTCTTATAATTATATACTCATTTTCTTGTTTGTATCAGGTTAAGCACGCCATCTATGTCCTACGCGATTCATGTCTATATAAGGAAGGCATACGCAAAAGACATAATGAAAGAATTAGCAACTCAATAAGATGATGGAAATGTAGAATAGTGACCATAATATATGTATTGTGGTGGTGTTGTTCTTTGGAGTTCAAACTAGCTAGATAACTCATCATGAAACCATTATTTCTTAGTCTATGATAGATTGTAAGTTCTTATGTCAGTGTGTTAACTTTGTAAATATTACGTGTCATATTTGTTTATGTGAGTACAATTGGTACACCATTTTATTATGCTATCTAAAATATTCGTGGAAAATGCAGTATATTTATTTTTATAACATCTTATTGTGATGTATGGAATATTCATGGAAAACATATTTTATTTTTTATTACTAAAATTCAAACTAGTGACGGGCAAGATAATGGTCTGTCACTAGAAAACCCATAGTGCTACGGCTTCTGATCGCAACCAGTGACATGCATTTCTTTTGCATGTCATTAGTATACACATACTAGTGACAAGCAAGCATAAACGCCAGTCACTAGTACACATACTAGTGACAGGCAAGTGTATGTCACTAGTACCCTCAAATCAGTGACTAGTCATCAGTGACATGCGCTTTGCCTGTCACTAAAGGGCGTTGTCACTAATAGCCTATTCTGCAGTAGTGATGAACTACAATATGCAAAGCATGAACAAGCAGTTGCCAGAACTCTTCTCCATGTTGAAATCTGCAGAAGTGGAGATCAAGAAAGAACATCAAGTGTTGTTGGTCAATAAGACCACCAAATTCAAGAAAGGCAAGTCTAAGCAAAATGGTAACTTCAAGAAGGGTGGTACGAAAGTTGCTGCACCGGCGAAGAAGACCAAGGCTGAACCTAAGCCTGATACTGAATGCTTTTAATGCAAGGAAGAGGGTCACTGGAAGCGGAATTGCCCAAAGTACTTGGCGGATTTGAAGAACGGCAACATCAAGAAGAAAGTTATATCCGATATACATGTTATTGATGTGTATCCCACTAGTACTCGTAATAGTGCCTGGGTATTTGATACTGGTTCGGTTGCTCATATTTATAACTCAAAACAGGTGCTGCAGAATAAACGGAAGCTAGCGAAGAACGAGGTGACGATGCGTGTTGGAAATGGATCAAAGGTTGATGTGATCGCGGTCGGCACGCTACTTCTTCATCTACCATCGGGATTAGTTTTATACTTAAATAATTGTTATTTGGTGCATGCGTTGAGCATGAACATTATATCTGGATCATGTTTGTTGCGAGACGGTTACTTGTTTAAGTACGAGAATAATGGCTGTTCGATTTATATGAGTACTATGTTTTATGCACATGCACCTTTGATAGATGGTCTATTCTTATTGAATCTTGATAGTGGAAATACACATATTAATAACATTAAAGCTAAACGTTTGAAATTGAGTGATAACTCGACCTATATGTGGCACTGTCGTCTTGGTCACATTGGAGTGAAGCGTATGAAGAAACTCCATTCCGATGGACTTCTTGAATCACTTGATTTCGAATCACTTGAAAGATGCGAAGCATGTCTGATGGGTAAAATGACTAAGACTCCATTTTCTAGTATGATGGAGCGAGCTACGGACTTATTGGAAATCATACATACCGATGTATGTGGTCCAATGAGTGTAGCATCGCGCGGTGGTTATCGTTATGTTCTTACCTTCACGGATGACTTGAGTAGATATGGGTATATCTATTTCATGAAACATAAGTCCGGAACTTTTGAGAAGTTTAAGGAATTTCAAAGTGAGGTAGATAATCAATGTAACAAGAAGATTAAATTTCTATGATCTGATCGTGGAGGTGAATATCTAAGTTACGAGTTTGACGAGCATTTGAAGAAATGTGGAATACTTTCACAGTTGATACCGCCGGAAACACCACAGCGTAATGGTGTGTCCGAACGTCGTAATCGAACTCTCTTATATATGGTTCGTTCTATGATGTCACTTACAGATTTACCGCTATCGTTTTGGGGTTATGCATTAGAAACAGCCGCATTCACTTTAAATAGGACACTATCTAAATCCGTTGAAACAACACCATATGAATTATGGTTTGGGAAGAAACCTAAATTGTCGTTCCTTAAAGTTTGGGGATGTGAAGCCTATGTAAAGAAGTTACAGCCGGACAAGCTTGAACCCAAAGCGGAAAATGCGTCTTCATAGGATACCCGAAGGAAACTATTGGGTATACCTTCTATCATAGATCCGAGGGCAAAATCTTCGTTGCTAAGAATGGATCCTTTCTAGAGAAGGAATTTCTCTTGAAAGAAGTGACCGGAAGGAAAGTAGAACTTGACGAGGTTGTTGAACCTTCTCTCGAACTTGCGAGTAGCGCATCACCGAAAGTAGTTCCTGTGGCGCCTACACCAATAAGAGAGGAAGCTAATGATGATGATCATGAAACTTCGGTTGAAGTTGCTACAGAACCTCGCAGGTCGACGAGAAATCGTACCACTCCTGATTGGTATGATCCCGTTATGAGTGTCATGTTGGTGGACAACACCGATGACCCCGCGACATATGAGGAAGCGATGATGAGCCTAGATTCCAATAAATGGCAAGATGCCATGAAATCCGAGATTGGATCCATGTACGAAAACCAAGTATGGACGTTGGTGGACTTACGGATGGCGGAAGGTCATCGAGAACAAATGGATCTTCAAGAAGAAAACAGATGCTGATGGTAATGTTACTGTCTATAAAGCTCGACTTGTCGCAAAAGGGTTTCGACAAATTCAAGGATTTGACTACGATGAGACTTTCTCACCTGTTGCGAAGCTAAAGTCTGTGAGGATTATGTTAGCAATCGCTGCATATTATGATTATGAGATATGGCAGATGGATGTCAAAACATCGTTCCTCAATGGAGACATTGATGAAGAGTTGTATATGATGCAACCCAAAGGTTTTGTCGATCCTAAAGATGCTAACAAGGTATGCAAACTTCAACGGTCCATATATGGATTGAAGCAAGCATCCCGAAGTTGGAATCAACGTTTTGATAAGGTAATCAAAAGTTTTGGTTTTATACAAACTTATGGAGAAGCTTGTATTTATAAGAAAGTGAGTGGGAGCTCTGTAGCATTCTTAATACTATATGTAGATGACATATTGTTGATTGGAAATGATGTAGACCTTCTAAATAGTGTCAAAGAATATTTGAATAATAGTTTTTCAATGAAAGATCTTGGCGAAGCAGCTTACATACTAGGCATAAAGATTTATAGAGATAGATCGAGACGCCTAATATCATTGTCACAAAGTAGATATTTGGACAAAGTTCTAAGGAGGTTTGGAATGGAAGATAGCAAGAAAGGGTTCTTGCCCATGTTGCCCAATACGACCTTGAGTAAAACTCAAAGTCCAGCAACGGCAGAAGATAGAGAAAGGATGAGTAAGACTCCCTATGCTTCAGCCATATGATCTCTAATATATGCCATGCTATGTACTAGACCCGACATTGCATATGCTGTTAGTTTGACTAGCAGATATCAAAGTGATCCAGGAGTGGATCATTGGACAGCGGTCAAAAACATCCTTAAGTACTTAAGAAGAACTAAGGATATGGTTCTTTCTTATGGAGGTGATGAATAGCTCGTTGTTAATGGTTACACCGATGCTAGTTGGAACACCGATCCGAATGATTCTAAATCACAATCTGGATACGTATTTATTTTGAATGGTGCAGCTATTGGAGGAGTGCAAAGCAAAGCGTTGTGATGAGATCTTCAAGCGAATCGGAATACATAGCTGCTTGGAGGCTTCACAAGAAGCGATATGGATGAAGGAGTTCATTCTGAGCTCGGTGTGGTTCCAAGTCCTGGACCCAATGTCATCTCTTGTGATAACATGGGCGCCATAGCCAATGCGCAAGAACCAAGGTCACACAAGAAGCTGAAGCACATCAAGCTGCGTTTTCACGTTATTCGAGAACATGTCCAAGATGGTGACATAAAGATTTGCAAAGTACACACAGATCTGAATGTGGCGGATCCGTTGACTAAACCTCTCCCGAGGGCAAAACATGACCAACACCAAACTGCCATGGGTGTTCGGTATATTACCATGTAATCTAGATTAGTTGACTCTAGTGCAAGTGGGAGACTATTGGAGATATGCCCTAGAGGCAATAATAAATGTAGTTATTATTATATCTTTGTGTTTATGATAAATATTTACATTCATGCTATAACAATATTAACCAGGAAACATTAATACTTATATGATTTGTAAACTAAATTAGAGTCTCTAGTAAAACCTGTTCATAATACTAGCTTGTTGGTTAATAGATGATTGTGGTTTCCCTATCATGAACATTGAGATGTTATTAACAACAAGATCATATCATTAGGAGGATGGTATGATGGACATACTCCTATAGATAAGCGTAGCATAAAGATCAAGTCATTTTAAATAGTTCAATTGCTATAAGCTTTCTGATACATAGTAACCTAATTCCTTCGACCATGAGATCATGCTTATCACCATCACCGGAAGGATGCTTTGATGACATCAAACACCACACCATAACTGGGTGGCTATAAAGGTGGCATTGAGTGTTCGGAAAGTATGGGTTGAGACACATGGATCAAGAGTGGGATTTGTCTATCCATATGACAGATAGATATACTCTGGGCCCTCTCGGTGGAATGTCATCCAATTGGCTTGCAAGCATGTGACTGGCTCACAAGGGATCACATATCACGGGAACGAGAAAAGAGTACTTATCGGTAATGAGGTTGAACTAGGTATGCAGAGATACCGACGATCAAAACCTCAGATAAGTAAACTATCGTGAGACAAAGGGAAATTGGTATCGTATGTAAGTGGTTCATTCGATCGTGAAGTAATCGTATAAATATGTGGGAGCCATATGAATTTCCAGATTCCTCTATTGGTTATTGATTGGAGAAGTGTCTCGATCATGTCCGCATAATTCACGAACCGTAGGGAGACACACTTAAGGATTCGATGTTGTTGAGTAGTTATGGAATGATGAGAAAGAGACTGAATGTTGTTCGGAGTCTCGGATGGGATCCGGGATATCACGAGGAGATCCGTAATGGTCTGGAGAATAAGATTCATATAAGGAAAGTCCTGTTTCGGAGTTGGGGAATGATTCTGATGTTTTCATCGGGAATGTTCTAGAAGGGTCCAGAAGGTCCGGCACTCCGGAGGGGAAGGGTACATGAATGTGTCATGACAATATGGAATGGTTGCATCATGTGCTAGGTCAATTGGCTGGGCAAAATAAAGGGAAAAATCAAATCCTAGTTTGAAAGTCAAACGCCAGTTTGAAATGTCAAATGGCAAGTTTACTTGGTGGAGGGAGAGTAGGAAACCTACTTGGGGAGGAGTTCCTCTCCCTCCACCCGCCGGCCAAGGAGGTCGACTTGGGGGAGGACTCCCTCCTCCCAAGCCGCGCCCTCCCACCTATATAAGGAGGGGCAGGGCTGCCCCTCTTCCACACACCTAACACCACCCAAAACCCTAGCCCTAGCCACCGGCCTCCTCCAAGTTGCCGCCGCCTCCTAGGGTTCCTCCAACCCGCCGAGTTAGGGCTTCCCCAAGCCCTAGCCGCCGGCCAAGCTCCCCCTTGGTGCCTCTAAACCCTAGATCACCAAGGCCTCTCTCATAGTCCACCATACTCGCACCGTCTTAAGGAGAAGCCCTGCGGGATCTCCCCTCTACTTCCGGTACCATACCGCCGTGCTGCCGGAATCGCGAGGAGAGTTCTACAACCTCCGCTGCCTGCTGAAACAGGGAGAGGAAGGTCTTCATCGAGTACCGAACGTGTGATCGACTGCGGAAGCGCTGCCAGAATGCAGCGCCGGAAGGATCGTCTACGCGATCTTGAGATCGGCAAGAGTACGACTACATCACCCACGAGAATCTGCTCTCGTTAACCGCTTTGGAATCTTCGAGGGTGAGTTCCTCTATCGACTCGTTGCTACAATCTAGTAGATAGATCTTGGCTTGTTTGTTTGCATGCGGTAGAATTTTTTTGTTTTCCATGTTACAAACCCCTACAAGTTATACTATAAGCAACATGGGTACAAAGTATTCTCTAGAATCTCTATATATATACAACACACTTGAGCACATTGCCAACCGAAGACACCAACAAAAACAATGACCATAAGAGACAAGATTATAACAAAGCAAAGACATAACAATTTCTATCCCATTCGGCAATCAGAAAATTGTTCTTAAAAAAAAATCCAAATAACACTGAGCTTATTAGACGATCACAAATATGTGTTCTAAACATACTCGCCAAGTTTTCCTACTCAAAATGTTTGTTTACTCAAACCGCTCTACGATGAACCTGCAGCAATCCAAATTGACAAAACCACTCTCAAATATGATGCTCCGCTGACCAAAATCCCAATCTATCCAACCGGATTGAAGTACTCAAATTAATGAAAAATCTTAGCAAGTTTGGAGCCACTCCAATCAGTTTGAGCCTCCAAACATCATCATGAAAACAGGCCTGTCAGGAATAATCAGTAACCACCTATCATTTTCTCTCTCTTCATATCAGGTTGTGGCGTTCTTGTGTGTTCTCTCACCCTCTCACAATGGTTGTCACATTCTAGCTTGCTTACACAAAGACACCACGGATTGCTAGTGTTTTATTTTCTCTCTTCTATCAAGGAGCAACTCCGTTGTTGGATGCGATTCCGCGAACCTTAATCAACGATTAGCAAATATTGGACTTCACAGGTTATAGTCAGACCGCCAACACTCCTCCATGTGAGGGACATTACCAAATAGACTCTAGGTATAGTCTCTCATTGCAGATGAATTAATATGCACCCATGCTCTAAAGGATTCAACAAGGAGGATTATGAGAAATAAGAATGAATTATCGATTGTAAACTACATAATTGCTAGTCTCCCCTCTTTATCCATGGATTAGTAAAAGTAACAATCAGATTAGTATTTATCTCCATACAACCCTAACACAACCTCACCACACTAGAAGACTATCAAATTATCTTATTTATGCTCTCACCAAAGGAAACTTGCAATTCATTCACAAACTAATGTAACTCAAACTCAGTTTTATAGTTGCGCACAAAGCACAATTAGCAAACTCAACACACTTCAACCTTATATCTAGCCTAAAATCCAGTGGAAAGTAGATCGAGGTAGCAACAAAGGATGCATGCAGGAATGGAGCACACCAGCGCAGACCTTCCATCGACACAAACCGAGGAAAGGCCACATGAGAGAAGAACCCTAGCCTCCTTATTATCCAATCTTTGTTATCCTTTGCCTCTGTCCACTCCCCCGACTCAATGGGAGAATTGTAGACGATTCTCTCGCCTAGTTTAGGAAAAATTCTTTTGTTCGTTATCGGTGTCAGTACGACATCCCTCAAACGGTTATATAGCTGTGTTGTCTTGAATAAAAGTGCTACAACTCCAATATCGTCTCGCTGACATTTAGTTTGGAGTTACTATGGAGCTTGACAGGTTTTGTCCCCGACAATCATCATGGACGACGGGTTTGTCCTCGTTGATGTATGTTTGTCTGGCTCAATGAGCACTGTCAAGAAGGACAACATCATTAATAACCCCTTATTCCAGCCACTCCTGATTTCAAACCATTGTGAGCAAGATCATTGGTGATGCACAATGTTTTCTGCCTAGATAAAGGCGGTGACCCGGCTAACATGCTTGTCGTGGCGGCTAACCTCTCTCATACGTGGCGTCCTTCTATTGCGGTGATTAAAAATATCCTTTACATGTCTATCCATGTAATATAGTGGGTGAATATATTGATGTTCTCCCTTGCAAGCGAGAGTTATGGTGGCACGACAACGTTGAATTCGGCTTTGGCTTGGGAAAGATAATCAACGGTTGAGATCCTCTCTCAACTCACTTAGAAATAAATACACTACTTCGTATTTAGAGGAGGTGTCACCATAAATTAAGGACTGAATTTTACTTTTTACCTCCTAGTCATGCATTTGTGACGCCCACTTAGTGAAATTTATCAATATTACCACTTTTATAAGCTTTAGAACATATGATAGGACGACAAGGAGTGAAACAGATGATGCTCTCTGATATTTACACATTTTGCCGTGCCAAATAGATGGTCCTCTCTAACAAAAACAAGAAAAATGTTAAACTGATACTTCACTAGAAGTTTCACTAAATAAGTTAATATGTGTCACAAATGCACAACTACAGGGTAAAACTTGGAATTTAAATTAAATCGTATACTCCACTTGAAAATATTTGATCCTATTTGATTTAGTCAAAACGCCTAAATGTTTTGGTCCCCGGAATTGAATTTGGGCCTCGATTACTAGGAGAGGAGACGAGAGAATGTGAATTCGAGTCGAAGTCGGATTCCCGCGGACGCCTATACCATCAATATATTTATGCTCTCTGCGTCCACAGATACCATTGACCCGAATCTCACTTGTTTTCTTTTCTGACTCCCACATGATTTGATTGCTGGAGCCCATCGTCGAATTTTTCTGTGCATTTGTGGAATAATATTCCATTATTTGCGTAGCTTTGTAGTAGCCGATCCCATCGCCAAATTTTTCTAAATTCCGCCCTGTATTCGTTTTATATACAGGTGTTCGTGAGCGGGGCTAGACCAATAAATTACAAGACCCTACACATATTTTAGATATAATTGTATAAATAGTTTATGCTAATATTTTCTCATTTTTGAAATTATAACTCATTCTCTCAACATACATTTCCGATTTTTAGAATTGACCATGCAATAATATAGATAAAATAGTCCTCGCTCTATTGCATATAAATTTGGCATTTTAGACATCTGCCTAATCAAACTTTTGCCACCAAGATTGTTTTAAATACTTATACTATAAACTTGAAAAATCAAATGCATTGCTTTGTCTCAAGATCTATTTTTAAATGTAAGCTTTATGGTCATTTCACATATATTTGAACATAACTAGTCTCAAATATTTGTAGGTAAAATAAAATTAGTTGTTCCCTTTTCGAGATGTGCCTCTTCAGATTTTCCTAATTAAACCAAATTCATCTGGACTAGAGAAAAAATTAGAAGCACCCAATCATCATAGTTGAATGTGTACCACTTGGATGATATATATTTATGTGTCATGTCTATTTTAGTTTCCTTCAATACCATGATATTTAGTTGTAAAGATGACAGAGGTTTCTAGAGTGCTAGGTTGCCTATTTTAGGTGTAATTAAGTACAAGAGACAATTATCAATCTACTCTTTTTGTTCTAAATTCTAAGATGTTCTACTCTTTTTCTAAAACACATGTATCTAAACACCATTTATTATGTAGATTCAGAGCAAAATAAGTGAACCCACGTACTAAAAGGCTTTTAATAAAAAGAAAGCTAAAACATCTTATATTTTTGTGACGAATGAAGAATTAAATAGACAATTCTAGAAAGTACAAAATGTCAACGAGAGGCTTCTCGTTGAAGTCTCGCATTGCCTTTTTTTTGGTTTCTCTCATGTGCAAATATGTCTTCAATGTTCCTTGGCTCATGAATTAGTTAAGATTATAGGCACACTTTCCACATTATTTTCCAATATCGTCATTCAGTTCAACTCTCACAAAAGTGTTTAGTTTTTTTCCAAGTATGCCAAAAAAATCATCACTTTATACTAGCTAAATACTACAAATTTCAGCAGATATGCTAGGTAATTTGTGCACCATATTTTTTTCTTTGTTTGATATGCAAATGTGCATAAGAATATGCAATTTAACCCCAAAAGTTAGCATTAGTTGCAAACCCCATCATAAATTAGTTGCGGTTCAATCCCAATAGACTCATACTTGCTATGCCCATAAGGCCATAAGAGCGGACACTACGAGGGGAGCATAAGAGCATACCCAACTATGCCCCTCAATGGGCCTTTTTCTGTCATCAACGCTTGTTCTGGATAGCAAGGCCCCGAAACGAGCTCCCAATGGGGGAGGAGGCGCAAACCGTCCACGGGCTCGAGACAAGCGATTCGTGGCCCAAATCGGGGCAGCATTTGCGCTCGCGTCTGTCCATGCAAACAACGAAAGCGTCCTCCCTCTGTTTGTGTGGCCCACATGTCATTGAGAGGCATTTTTTCGATTGCAATTAAAAGAGTTGTAGATACATGATACCGGTTGTTCACCTCCCGGGGAGGACACCGGCGATCCCAGTAGGATCCAACGCTACCATGCGCGAAGCTCCCCACGCTCTCTTGCGGCGGTGACCGTGGGTCTCCTGCAGCCGATGCTGCCATGGCTGCCCTTCTCGCCTTCCTCCCCGCAAACTTGCTGGTGCAGGCTGCGCGGTGTTCCTCCATCTTTGCGGTGCGCTGCTGGCAGTAACACTGACGTTTCCCAACCACCACTGTGCTGCCCATGAGCGCGACCTGCACGAGAAGTTTGTTGTAAAGCGTGACTTCATCGTCGGCCTCCAGCTCAACAACGTGCTCCTCGACAGCGATATCCTGATCGACGGCGGTGGGATCCTGCTCGGGGAGCTGCTATGCTTTCCGCGCGGCCGCGCGCCCTCCCGCTTGACACGCTGCTTCGTTTCAACCCCCTGCTCGGCACCGATGAAACGACATCCCCTCTCCTCCTAAGCGATCGAGTGGATGGAGGCCGCGATGACGTGACGTTCAACGACGGCACCGATAACATCGACGACCTGCTCGTCCCATGCCGTGTGGAAGGACGTGAGGAAGGCCCGCTGGTCCACGGGCTCCTCGCCGTCGTTCGTCGAGGAAGTCCAGATCATCGGTGTCCTCCTCCGCCGGCTGGTCCTCCTTGCCAACTGCGTCATGGGTGAACTCTTGCTCCTTTGTGACCAAGGTATCCACCGGCTGCTCCTCCCCCACGACAAATTTTCTACCGGCGCCTCGCTTTCGGCACCTCTGCCGACCCTCTTGTGGCGAGCTCGGGTAGCAAGCGCGGGCGGCGGAGGAAAACATGGCCTAGGTCGTAGGCAGACGGCGAGGCATGGTGGCTGGCAGGTGGTTGGTTGTTGCACTCGCCGACCCCCTATTTGTAGTGCATCCGCAGAAGGAGTGGGAAAGCCCATCACGGGTACGCCGAAAGGCCGGCGCAGGAACGCTTCCGTCGCGCACAGGAAGCCTGGGCTGCCGACGGAAGGACCTGCCTTTCATGACAAGGGCTAGGAAGGTAGGGGCAGACACAAGATTAAAAAAAAGTTCCCTACGATTGGGCATGAGCACGGATAGGGGAGGACAACCGATTCGAGATGCGCCCTAAACGGACAAATCGGACATTCGATTTGCTCCCTACCGCTGGGTATGCTCTAAATACAAGCGAGATACAAGACACTTCAGACCAGAATTAAATTGTACTCAATCTCGGACAGAGAAGTCGAATAATTTGGTTTAACTAGTAATATTGCACGTGCAACGCACGTGTTTAGAACATATCAATGTGGAATACTCGTGAACATGGAAAAGATCAATATCATAGAAGTTTATCACCAATACACCATCAAGTTTATCACCAATACACCATCTGTAGCTCCACTTAGGTGATCCACTCAAAATTTCCTCTTTCACCAAGCTCAATAAAACCAAGTTGTGCATAGCCAAATTTTCCATGGGATGAAGCAACTATGCACAAAACAGCTCGTGTTTAACAAACCGGGACAACAGTGAAATCGCTCCTAAAATCGTGCAGAAAAATAAGACTACTGAATATCAGGAATCAAGCAACAAAGACTTTTTTTGGGTACGGATCCCAGATGTTTGGGAATTTCACCGAGAATGACACAACATTATGCACAATGGCACCATGGCCTTCCACATCCATGCCAATGGTCCTGCAAATAACAAAAAAGTAAATAGTAACAAACAGAAGAACATGACTCGTTAAAACGTGAAAAACATATTATCTGTGATATAAATTAAGATCTGAGAAGCAACATACACAATCATTCTCCAGATTTCCCCCTTTTTTCATCTATAATTGCAGCCCTCGACGCAAAAACGGTGAATGTTCCATGCCAAAGCCCAAAGAAAATACTGTTTAACATGCCTTGAACACAATGGACACATGATGAGCACCAGCTGCTGAAAATAGGAACTTGATGTAGATTGATCATGTTAAAATAAAACATATTAACTCACATCCTAGAATTAGTAGTGCCAATGGAGATATGCCCATAACATAGGAATCCACCAATAGTGTTCCATCCAGATCAACCAAACTGCAAGTGAAGTTGAGGACATGGCCATAGTTGGGCTGCGAGGCTGCTTCGTGGAAAAATCATGATCCTTCTTTCGGATCTAGCGATGTCTTTCGAGGGCCTTCACACCAGTGAACTCCCTAATGATCTAAAAAAGCAAAAAATTCTATAAATGCTAAAAAAAAAATAGAACACATCTCTTCGATTTACCAAAACTAAATTAGAAACCCTTCCACATACTTAAACCCAAGCCTAGCAAAAGAACAACAGAACCAAGTAAGTACGAACAAAGCCATTTCCAAAGCTAAATTTGAGGGGGAAAACGCCATTTTCAATGGATCATTCCTCTCTGCATATATGTGCCTTGTCTCATTGCATCAAAGAGACACTAAATACGAAATGACTTTCTGTTGTTTAGCAAGATATTTTCTAATATAAACCAGTTAGAAGACCATAACTTAAAATATGCTAACAGCAAATGGTCGTGAGATTACCATGCCAACTAAGGGAATTATCGGTCGACGTGTTAAACTAAACAGAACTGGGAAACCACAACGATAGGGGGCTTGCATGAACATACCAGGTTTCTGGCGGAATCCGATCGAGGAGTTGTGCTTGAGTTTAGGAGGCACAATCTTGCACGCGCACAGCATATCAGGTGTCAGACTACACCAAGGATTTGGTTACCGGTCGGTAAATCTGGTTACCGTCCGGTAACCGGATATCCCGAGCACCCTCGGGAAACCGAGTAACCGACCAAAAAAATTCGAGATTTTTTGAATTTTTTGAATTTAAATTCCGTAATATGGATAAATAGACAATATCCCGCAAAGATTTATCGTAACCAGGTTTGGCGCAGTGGTTGAAATGCAGCGCAGCGTCTTTAGCATTGCAAGGTCCCAGGTTCGACTCTCCTTTTTGTCATTTTTGTTGTTCTTGAAGATTATACAAGATCTAATTTGAAATTAATATACGTAAACCAATAAAAAGATGGTCCAGTGGAGTCGAACACGCGACGTTTAGCTGGTGCATGGTTGAAGTAAGGATAGACCACTGAGACATATCGGCTAATGTGTTGTAGTAAAGTTTAAAACCTATAAGACAGATCTGACAAAAATTTGAATTCAAAATTTGATTTTTAAATTTGTCCGGTAACCACTCGGGATTTCTCGGTAACCGCGGTAACCGAGAATCCCGAGCCCCCTCGGGAAATTTTCTTTTCCGGGAACCAAAATCTTGGACTACACAGATAAAAGATGAAGCTATGTATACCATGTATCTTTCACAAACCGTCCTCTACCTTGTATGCCAAATTGTCCTTTAAAAAATATAAATCCTGCAATACGAAAGGAAAATGGCCAACATCGGAGAATGCTTCCAATGAAACTGACGAAGCAAGAAACTTAGTTCTCCATTAATTTTCTCAAATAAGAATTTGCTAGATTGGTCCTTATAGAAACATTGCAATTTGTTCATCGCCATGCCCTCTGATAAGGTGGTCAGATAATTTCATCACTTCCGGTAGGCTTCCAAGATGAGTTATCTCATGATCACCAGATGATTTTCGGTACTTCTTATAGTAGCCATATCGGGAAACAAACATATTCACTCGCTGCGAACTATAATAAGTGTCGCTAGTTTAGTACAAAATTGTACTAAACCAATGACACTTCTTATGAATGGGAGGGAGTATTTATATTCGTGTCAAAGGAATTAGATCTTCTCATTTAAGGCATCTGAAAGCACAAACAAGTTTCTTCCAAATGTCAGCATTCATTCTTCCTTCTGCTGTGAGTCCAGGATGTCTGGAAGCGAAGATAAAAAGTAATTGTTAGGAGAAGCACACTTCTTCCATCACATCCTAAAGAAAGCCAGACCCATAAACATCAATCTTCACTATGTGATCTTCATAAACATCAATCTTCATGGCTTACTGCGCTAGTAAGTACATAAACTTCAGGTGATGCACAAGTGGTTTCTAACTGCTCCAGCACAAAAGAATCGATGATAGATGCAATTTTAGAGCCTGGTAGGGAATAGGCTCTCCTTATCTATACTATTTATAAATACCAAAATAGTTGGAAATCTGTGTACCTTGTACTTGCTCTGTCAAAAACTGCAAGATTCAGGCGTTTCATAATGTACATGCATATGTACTTTGGGAACGAAACTTGAAGAGGATTCACCTGTATTCAATCATGCAAGGGATTACATGGATTCAAAGTGTCATCGGAGCAGTTGGAGATTACATGAACCTACAGGGAATGTCGATTGGGTACAATCCAAGTACCGTGGCTGGTGGGCACAATCCTCCAGCGACCGTGGCTGGTTGAAGTGGTGAATTGATGATAGCGCGAGAACGGCGCCATCGATGCGAGGACATGCGCGTGAAGGCGATCCTCCTCGTTGGGGATTTTGTTTAGTCAAACCACCTGAATTTTGGGTCCTAGCAAAGTCAGAGGACGGGAGTCCCAGTCCAAGTCGGACTAGCATGTAAGAACCTATGCGTGCGCATACCGCCAGTATATATGTGCACACGTACGCTCCCTGCGTGCATAGCATTTACGCGACTCTTCTCTGACTTCCCACGAGTTGATCGATCGAGGGACGATCACCGCGGTGTTACTGATGGCGGCAGCGGCAACGTCCGGCGCCTCGGAGCAGGGCGGCGCCGTGCGCCTGAGGATGATGTGCAGCCACGGCGGCCGCTTCCTTCCCTGCGGCCCCGACGGCGCCATCCGGTACGTGGGCGGCGAGACGCACGTCCTCGTCGTGCCGCGCGAGGTCTCGTTCCGCGATCTCACGGCAAAGCTGGGGGAGATGGAGGTCGGCAAGATCGTGTCGGTGGTCAGGTACCGCCTCGACGACGACGACGGCGTGCTCGTGTCCGTGACCTGCGACGAGGAGCTCGACCACATGCGCGACGACTACGACCGCCTCAAGGCGACGCGGCCGTCCACGACTTTCCGGGTGTTCTTCTCCGGGCGCGCCCCATCAGGGCGTCCCCCGTTGCCACCCAAGATGCGGGTGCGGCGCGTGCAGAGCGAGCCGGCGCTCGCCGCACCAGCACGCGCCCGCGTGCTCCGTGGTGCCGCTCCGGCGCCGATCCGGCGGGTGCAGAGCGCGCAGGAGTTCGCCCGGTGCAGCCGCCACCAGTCTATCTGCTACGACCGGCGCCACCAGTGCTACTGCGGCTGCAACTGCCCCCCGGCCCAGTTCGCGCCCATGCCGGCGCCACCGATGCGTCCACCGGCATCCACGTCCAAGAACGCGCAAGCCGCAATGTGCGCGCCAAGAACATGTTCCCGTTGCGGCAATGTCCAAGAACGCCCTAGGTGCGGGCAAAGAACCTGCTCCCGTGGTAGCAGCGATGTCCAAGAACTCGCGTGGCGCGAGCATGGAAGGCAAAGAACCTGCTGCTGTGACGTCTCCGGCGAAGGCAACGATCGAGGCGGCAGAGACAGGAGAGCCTTCTGGGAGTTTGAGTGACAATTAGGGTTTTGTCTCCATTGATCTTGTTTTGGACAATGCAATTCCCCCCTAGGAGGGGCCTCCGGCACCATCTCTGCTCTTCAATTGCTGGAGATTCGTGCTATGCGTTTTACAAAATAACCCTTCCACCTCATCTCTCGGGCCTGCTGCAGTTTTTCTATCTAACACCTAACATTTTCGGATATTCTAAAAAAAATCGCTTGTTTGTCTCCTCACAATCGATAGTATTCTACATGTTCCTGTTTCTTTTTCACCTTATTTCTTCTCGTACAATTTCAGGAATATTCAACAATTTTTATGTACATTTTTAATTTTGAAAATGAAACATGCATAATTTATTTTTTCAACAATCTCTTTTGATCATTTTTATTTTTCTATTTTTTATTTAATAATATTTAGACACTCTTACTTTGTTTCATCCTAGATTCAGAAGTTTCATACAAGATTTACACGTTTTACAAACTTGTTTCTGTCAAGAGATATTCATATATTTTTTTCACAAAATACATGCATAATGTCTGTTTCTTTTTCACCTTATTATTTCACAGAATACATATTTCGTTGCTATATGAAACCCTACACATGTTATACCGAGAACATGTTTCTTCAAACAATCTGCATAATGTCTGTTTATTTTTTACCTTATTTTTTCTTATAAAATTTCAAGAATATTCAACTTTTTATGTACATTTTTTATTCTAAAAATGAAACATGTATAATTTATTTTTTTAACAATCTCATTTAATAATTTTTATTCTTATACTTTTTATTTAATAATATTTAGACACTCTTACTTTGTTTCATCCTAGATTCAGAAGCACATGTTTTACAAACTTGTGTCTGCCAAATACAGAACTTGTACACTAATTTTTTTAAAGATTTATAAATATTAATATAATTTATTATTCACTAAACATTCTAGATTCATAAATTTAATCAACAATTTTTTCTACACACACGTTTCTTTTTCTTTTTCACCTTATTTTTCTCTTAAAATTTTAGGAATATTCAACAATGTTTTTATGTACATTTTTTATTCTAAAAATGAAACATGCACAATTTGTTTTTTGAACAATCTCATTTGATAAAATTTATTCTTCTACTTTTTATTCAATAATATTTAGACACTCTTACTTATTTTCATCATAGATTCAGAAGTTTCATACAAGATTCACATGTTTTACAAACTTGTTTCTGCCAAGTACATAACTTGTACACTAAATATTTTAAAGATTTTTAAATATTAATATATATTTATTATTCACTAAATATTCCAGATTCATAAATTTAATCAAGAAAAAAATTCTACACACACGTTTCTTTTTCTTTTTCACCTCATTTTTTTTCTTAAAATTTCAGGAATATTCAACAATGTTTTTTATGGACATTTTTTATTCTAAAAATGAAACATGCACAATTTTTATGGATATTTATACAGTGCAGATCATACATACAAAATCCAAAAAACATTACAGATTCATACAAGTTTCAGTAGATTATTATACACATGATTTAGTCTAGCTAGAAGCAAGATCAAACATCGGTTTCATACATGTGTCACCTGTCAAGATAAAACAAGTAGTCTCACGACCTTAATTTGATATTAAAAATCATTCAAGAAATCATACAAGTTTCATCCATGAACATAATCTGGAAAGAGGAAATACATGTTTCATCCATGAACTAGATATGGTTATTTTTCATACACGTTTCCAACATCACTTTTTAAAAGATTCATCCAAACAAGAAACTCAAATCAAGATCCAAGCATGAATGAAAAGAAAGGATCCAAACATGAACAAAATACATACAAGATCCGTGTTAAAAACTTGATAATACAATATGCCACAAATTTAATCAAGATTCAATAAAGGAAAAGTAGGGGCCCCAGATCCACGAATTTAAACAAAATCCATACAAGATCCAATAAAGATTCAATCAAGATTCAACCACGAATTTAATCCAAACAAAATATTCAACCACGAACTGGATCCAAGCATGAAGAAAAAACAAAAGAAAAAGTACGGGTCCCAGAAAAACCACAAACTGGATCCAACCACAAACTGGCCGCGTGGGCTGTGGGTTGGTGTGGGCCGGTGGGGAGATCATCCTCTCCCCTGGACTGCGGGTGAAATACCAAAAAGCAGGAGGGCTTAAATATAAACACGTGACAGACGATGACTGCGTTGACCTTGCACGGATCTCCAACAAATAAATGGTATAGAAGGTGCCGGGGGCCCGACCTAGGAGGGGTAAATCCACACTCTCTTGTTTTCCCGTCCCCAGGGATGTACTGTAACTCTGTAGAAGAGAACAATAGAACAGAAACTATGTACAGGAGAGAAGAAATATTAAGAATTTTGCTGATGTAATGTACTATAATTTTTGATCAAGATTAATTTTGACAATTCGTTGCTTAACTGTCAGTCCTAAAATGGTTACTGATTGTTTTGGTTGTCTGTAAATGTTTAACTGGAGAAAACTTAAAGTGTGCAAGGCATGATGTGGATTCATAATAATTATTCCACTATAGCAGAGGGGATTCGTTATAAAAAAATTGGTCCACCAAGACCCCCTCCCCCCGCCTCCTTCGCCATTGTCAGGTCCTCCAATCACAACTACCATGACACTCTCCGCAAGTGACGATCCCTTGAAAATCTTGATGCAGACATAAAAATAGAGCTTCCGATACACTCAATGAAGCCGGTTAGGCTAATGTTGCGGGCGCACACAACTGGCCCCTATCCAATCAGGTGTCGAATGAGCACCATATGCGTCGGTCCTTGTTTTCCTCTGAAGGATAAGACCGGAACTCAATGATGGCCAGATTGAGGGGGACCAATCGTAGGTAGATCGGTGACTTCGTGCGAGGACTAGTAGGTTCACTGCTTGGCTGATTATTCTGCAAGACACGAGATCCTAAGATCCACCACATATCGCTTCCCACCTCCAACATATAAAGACAGGGCTAGTGCCGGGGGCTGCCGCCCCGGCACCCAAGTGATGCGGTAGCGCCGCAGGCTGTCATTGCCGTCGTGTAGGAAACCAACAGGGTGCAGGAACTCGCAACCGCCTCAACACCGCTGCTTCCGACGCGCCTCCGTCCTCCGTCGCCGAGCATCATTGCGATTGTAGGAGCGAGGAAGGGAGACTCCCTCTCTGACACATGGCCGCAACTAGCGGGAACCCCGCCTCCATCATGCCGCGCGAGCTTTGCCTAGTGACACCTCCGACGACGACGGAGGGAGAGGAGGGGTACGGTTGATGGGAGGGGCCTCGAGGGCGCCGGCGGTAAAATCTCCGGTGCGGCTCGGCGTCGCCGCCACGGGGGTGGGTTAAGTGGTGGAGGATTAGATCGGGGCCTCCCGTGTTGTCAGCGAGTATTAATTACCAGAAGAAGAGGATACCTAGCATCGGAGTATGGTTTTAATTACCGTCAGCTTTTTTCACAGTCACAAAGTATTTTCGGTGAGATATCCAATCCACACATATTTCTGTGATTGTCCCCCAAAACACTAATAATAGATGAGGCGCGATCGTTGTCTGCCTAGATAGGGATGGTGCCCCCGTTAACATGCTTGCCGCGATGCCTAACCTCCCTCGTACGCGGCGGCCTTCTATTATCCTTTATTATATACGTATATGTCTGTCCATGTACTTTAGTGAGTGAAATATTTTTTGGTCTTCTCCATCGCAAGTGATAGTTATGGTGGCGCAACGACGACATCGAGCTTAGTAGATATAATCATGATTCTTTATCAACTCACTTAGAAATAAGTACATCACTTCGTATTTAGAGAAGGTGCCACCTTAAATTTAAGAGTTGATTCTAATTTTTACCTCCTAGTAATACATTTGTGACGTTCATTACATGTTGAGTGAAATCTGCCAGCATTACCCCTTTTAGAAGCTTTAGACCATACTAGGACAAGCAGTGAAACAGATGATGCTCCCTGATATTTACACATTTTATCATGCCACATATCGCTCTAACACGCTGGTCTATCTAACAAAGACAACTAAAATGCTAAACCGGATAAAACCGTGTTAAAGTTTCCTACATGTGATACTTCGCTACAAGTTCTGGTCAAGCACTACAGGAAACGCTGACTACGCCGAGGGTCGGAAGCCGTCGGCACAGCCAGACAACGTCGTCGGCACAGGCTGTGCCGACGGTAACCGTTGACGTACTCCCCTCGGCATACTAGCTGGTCGGCACAGGACCACGACCGTCGGCACAACATCTCCCAGCGGGCCCCGCGTGTCAGGCAACGGCCGTCTATGATAACGGCCGCATGAAACAGCTAAGTCGATGGCCTGGCCGTCGGCACAGGCCCAGCCCAGGAAGCACCGTAGCCCGCCACGTCGCCCTCTACGCCCACGGCCGGGCCATCGGCACAGGCCCTCCACAGCGCTGCCACGGGCCCGTCTACGCCGACGGCCGAGCCATCGGCACAACGCCTCCCTAGAGCCTCCGTGCCATATGGCAAGGTTGTGTCGTCGGCGTATCTACTGTCAGTTTCTTTTCTGTTTTCATTTCTAAATCGATTTTAGCATCCAAAATATCAAAAAAATAATTTCAAATAAAGTATCAAACCAATCAACATGACATTGCAATATCCATCATCATCCAAACAACAACATGATCATCCACAAAACATATTCTCGTTATCCATACAACATCATCACAAGTGCATACACATAGAAGATATGACAAGTGCATACACAAGGTCTAGCTCTAGCCATGTCCATGATCATGGTCCCAAACTCGGTGTATGTGTCGGTGTGTCGAGGAGCCCGAGGCTTCCCGTTCCAACCTCAGGAGACCTTTGCAGTTGCCGGGCCATCGGGGAGGTAGAACCACTAGCGGAACCATCGGGCGCCATGATACGAAGTGGTGCATCAACATGCGACGGACTAGGCGAGACCGAGGCACGACCAAAGGGTCCAATATTCCTGAAGCATCATGTGCCCTATATGTTTGAGAAAAAACTTAGCAACTTGCGAGGCATATGAAAGCGGTAACAAGTGGTTTGGCAAATAACTTACCGGGGTCCCTTCGTAGTATGTGGCAACAAAATCTTCCCTCGATATGCAGCGAGGCGGCATCCCAGGAACAGGTGGCTGGTCACCTTCCACCGGAACCCGCTGTCCAGTGATAAAGTAGTGATTCATCACCTAAAGGATAGTTATATGTCATTCGTTGCAGGAACAAAGGTTCAAACTAGAGGAAGTGGGACTTATCATCATTTGCAAAAGTAAAGTTTGAAACTTACAGCCCTCACTTTCCTAGTGTACGCATTGCACTCTGATCTCAGTGCAATCCATGCATCATACTCCTTGTTATAATCTGCCTGAAGGGCCTTGTAGGCATCATCAAAATCACGCTACAATTGCAAAAATAGCGAATCTCGTCAGCTTAGCCATTTAGGATCGAATTGCGGAAAGGAGATGGAAATGAGAAACACTCACATTGGCGGTGGAGGCAGTAGGCCGAGGACGAGGCGCGATAGAGGGGTGATCGGAGGTGAGGGTAGCCTTGACTCGTGTGAGGGTCATGGTAGGCTGGACCACCGCATCAAGAATGTTGAAACGGCCATGTGGCTTGCCGTGGCTCGCCATGATCAAGGAAGTCTCATCGGCCTCATGGTGCATAGGCTCATCCACCTCCGAATGCAAACCCTTGAGCTTCTCGCAGTAGAGGTCGAGCTTCTCCTTGGCATTACTGAAGTACTGGGGAAGCTGGGGCGGAGGCTGCTCTAGGTCAGGATTCTTTGTCTTCATCTTATCCCACACGACCAGGTCGGTAATAGGGCTATTAACCTCCCCCTCCATCTCCTCCTACATCGGCAAAGAAATGTTAATTATGTGTGTCAACTAATAAAATTATGGGAAATAAATGCAGGTTATTCCATGTATATATATACCAAGTGCTTCTTGAAGAGACCATGGTTGCGGCTTCCCGCGCTGTGTGTTCCCATGTTGCCGTGATTTTTCTTGTTCCGCTTGCTCACGACCTCGAATTCAGGATCTTCCCCGATCCACCTACTAGCCAGCACCTCAAAAGTGTCTTCTTTGTGTTCACGCCACATTGGCATAACCTGAAACCACAATACTCATTTCACGAATAGATAATGCAATACCAACTAGCATCTATAGACCTTCTCATTGATAATTTACTTACCGTCATGAAATCAGCCACGACATCTTTGGCTTGTGACCCCTCGCAATCTCATCCTTCCGTATCTTAAGGCCATGATCAGCTTGAAAGTGATTGATCAACGTATTATTGGTGTTGTACCATTGCTGTGTCGTCAACTTCCGACAAGCCTCAAGCAAAGTCGCATTCGCCTTCTCCTGATGCTCCGGTCTCACCTGATAGAAGACCTTCAATCATGCAAAAAATTATGGGTGTCATGAGATAACACGATGGTGAGCAAAAAAAATAATGGGAGTCATGAGTTAGCACAATAGTGAGCAAAAGTATGCCTTACCCAAAAGATGCTAATCACAGCATCAGCAGCACTTGTGAAGCCCGAGCAATCGGTGGAGGCCTCATAGTCCGCCCAAAACTAGGCTAGCTTTCTCTAGCCGTTGGGGACTGTAGTGTACAAGCCCGGCCAATACTTCCTAATCAAAGATCCAAGCACGTTGTTAGGGTGGCGAACCCCCGCCGGTTTTAACCAATTGTTGCACAATAAACAAACATTAGTGCATGCCAAATTGTTATGACCAAAAGCATGAGTTAGTCACTAACTATGTGCTGTAGGGCTCAATCGTAGGTCTCTCTTTCGGGCGAGGCTCGTTCTTAGGGACACGAGCCTCCCCACGAATCGACAACTTCTTCGGTGGCGCCTCACCCTCCGGCGGCACCTCACCCTTGATACGTCGTAAACGTATCTATAATTTTTGATGTTCCATACTTGTTTGGTATCTACTTTGCTT
The DNA here is from genome assembly GCA_023614405.1 of Avena insularis. Classification (NCBI taxonomy): domain Eukaryota; kingdom Viridiplantae; phylum Streptophyta; class Magnoliopsida; order Poales; family Poaceae; genus Avena; species Avena insularis. The sequence continues at coordinate 305,577,727 of CM042691.1, read as the reverse complement.
TGTCTTACTTTGAGGTGTTTTTATATCTTTTCTGGAACTAACCTATTAACAAGTTGCCATAGTTCCAGTTGCCTGTTTTCTTCTGTTTTTGGTTCCAGAAAGGCAGAAAATCAATATTCTTGGAATTGGACGGGACACAAGCCAAAGTCAATAACTTTTTGTGGGGAACACGAAGTCCAGAGGGGAGACGGAGAAGCGGGCCAGGGTGGCCACCCCCCTAGGTGTGGCTAGGGGTGGGCCCGCACCTAGGCAGGGTGTGGGCCCCCTGGTGGCCTCCTTAGCCTCCCCCTTCGCCTATAAGAATCCCCCGATGCCTAAACCCTAAGTGCCCGATAAATTTCCACGAAACTGTATGTAGATGCCGCCACCATCATCCCTAGATCGGGAGGATCTGAAGTTCTTCCCGGCACCCTGCCGGAGGGGAGGTCATCTTGGAGGCCTTTTTCTCCGGTATGATGTGTGATTAGTTCCACCTTGGACTACGGGTCCATGTAGTAGCTAGATGTTTGTATCTCCTTCTTGTGCTTTCATGTATAGATGTTGTGAGCTCCGTTCCTGATCAAGATTTAATCTATTTGTAATCATGCATGTTGTGTTTGTGGGGGATCTGATGGATATTGAGATTATTATGTTGGACTGATTAATGGTTTTGTCTATTTGATTCTATCATGTCTATGTTGTTTGTGATCTTGCATGCTCTCTGTTGTTAGTAGCTATCTTGGCCAAGTAGTTGCTAGTGACTCCAAGAGGGAGTATTTATGCTAGATAGTGGGTTCATGCCTCTAGTTTCCAAGGGAAGTGATAGAAATCTCTTTGGTTGTAGATGTGATGTTGCCACTAGGGAGAAAACAACGGTCTCTTGTTCATGGAACATGTGGACTGTTTACCTTACACACTTTGCTTAAAGAAGTTGTTTGTTGCTTGCAACTTAATACTGGAGGGGGTTCGGATGATAACCTGAAGGTGGACTTCTAGTCATAGATGCAGTTGAATGGCGGTCTATGTATCTTGTTGTATTGCCCAATCGAATTTCATAGGATATTTCTGACTAGTATTGCATTGTTATGCCTTGCTCAGTTCCTGTCAATTGCCGTGCTGTAATTTGATTACCCTTCATGCCATGTTGTTTATCTAAGGAGAGCATGTCTAGTGAACTATGGACCCCGGTCCAATCTTTACCATTGATACATCTTCCATTACTACTTGTTACTTGATGCAAACCATTACCTTCCACACCATACGTTTAATCCTTTGTTACAGCAAACCGGTGAGCTTGACAACCTCGCTGATTTGTTGGGACAAAGTCTTGAGTTTGTGTTGTGTAGGTCTGCACGTTGTTTGCAACACCTGTGTGACGTTTCCTTCCTCCTTCTGGTTCGATAACCTCGGTCTCAACTGAGGGAAAACTTGCTGATGTGCTCTTCACACCATGCTCTTGGGGTTACCAACGAAGTGCTCCATGTCAACCTGTCGAGCACCATCAAGATTTTCTGGCGCCGTTGTCGAGGAGGCTAAGGATGTCTTCACAAGGGGAGTCCTCCACTTCCTTTCTCTTTATTTTGTTTTTAGTTTGCTTAGTTTCTTTTGCTTGGTTTTGTTTTCCTCTTGTTTTCAAAAACTCAAAAAAAATAGTCTAGTTTGGTTTGCTTTCTCTATTCAAAAACACACAAAAATAGTTCCTGCCCTAGTTGCTACCATGTCTGATTCTGGACCAATCTTTATTTCACCTATGGAAGAGATCTCCACTTTTAAGCAAAAAAGTGAAGAGAGTTTTAAAGAAGCTTGGTCTAGAGTCACCACTTTACAAAGAGAAAATGAGCCTAAGATGAGTCTTAGCATGGTTATCAATAGTTTCTACCACGGTATTGCTCTTCGTTATAGATATGCTTTGGATGCTGTGGCTGAGAAAGATATTTTCCAATGTACTAAGGATGAAGCTTTTGATGCCATATGGAAATTGATTATAATTTATGATACACATGGCAAGTCTGATTCCTCTTTCACATTTTTTTGCTAGGTTGAACACTCTTGAGCTAGTATTGCTTCTATGAATAGTTGCTATCACACGCTTAGGGCTTACCATGATTATGTTCCCATAAACTCTGAGCCTTCTAAGTGGTTTCCCACAATCAAAGTCTCTATAAACACTATACTTTTTGATGCTCGCTATGATATCATGTCTGAATTTTGCCTCATGCCTAAAGATATTTATGATTCCTTGAGTCTTTGGGGGCTTTATGAAGGAGGAGAGGAAATCTCTCTTACTAATAATGCCACTTTATTACCTATTGGAATAGCTGAAGGTGTGTTTACAAAAATCTCAGGGAAAATGGTGTCTACTGATTATCTTGTTATTGAATGTGTAGGCAAAGGACATATTACACTTGGCAGATCCCTATTGAAACACCTTGGAGCAGTAATAGATGTGGGAAAAAGCATTATGAATTTTGCTCCTCCAGTAAGTAATCATATCTTCCCTAAGGAGAAGAAAGGTAAGAAAGGAAAGAACAAGAGAGTTGCTTCTTCATTTGAAAATACTTGATTCTTCTTGCTTCTTGTGCCTAACTTAAAGGCGTTAAAAAAAGTACTTGTTGGGAGATAACCCAAGAGTTTCCTTGAATATTGGAAGTTATTACTCAGTAATGACCTGTCCTTATCCTTTTTGTTTGATTTTTGTGCCAAGAATGACCTCTAATGAGAGGGAAGTAAGATTTGCTGTCCCAAAACAGATTTCTTTTCTCCACCATAAAAATTCGTGAGGAGTCTATATAACTCGGATTGATCTGCTATGTTGCAAGTACATACCCCAGTATGTTAGCTAACTTTCGTTAGTTCAACACTTTTTGATTTGAGCAACCGAAGATTTTCAAAAAAAAAAACGGTTTCTGCTTGTTGGTCTGTTTTGACAGATTTCTGTCATTATTTGCATTTGCTTCTTATTGATTCCTTTTTGAGTTCTCTTTTGGGGAATTGAGATTTTTGAAAGAGTTACTACAGTAGCTTGTGTTTTTAGTGAAAAGTTTTTCTGTTCCAAAGTGATGACCCACAAGTGTAGGGGATCGCAATAGTCTTCGCGGGTAGTATTACCCAATTTATTGATTCGACACAAGGGGAGACAAAGAATACTTGCAAGCCTTAACAACTGAGTTTTCAGTTCAGCTGCACCTGGAAATAGTTCTTGCTCACATAAGTTTATCAGTACCAACATTTTGGTAGTAGCAACAAAACAAAGCAACAATGAAGAATAACAAGTGAACACTAGCAATAGTGATGCTTGATGTGATGGGATTCGAGTGCGGTAGGCATATAGATGGATGGACGGGCATTGCATGGACTAGTCTAAACATGTAACTTCAAAGAACTAGGGCATTGCAGATAAATAATAACAAGCATCCAAGTACTAAACAATCCTAGGCATGTGCTCCAAATATAGTCATACATGCTCGCAATGAGAACTTGCACAACATCTTCTGTCCAGCCAACCCATGGCAGCGGGGCCTCTAGGGAACTAATGGCAATTAAGGTGCTCCTTTTAATAGAGCACCGGAGCAAAGAATTAACACTCCGTGAACACATGTGATCCTCACACCACATCCATCCCCTCCGGTTGTCCCAATTATTGTCACTTTGGGGCCTTTGGATCCGTACAATGATATGTGTACACAACTTGCAGATAAGATTATAAACAATACTGTCATAAGGATTCAATAATAGGTTAAGATCTGAGACCATGGCACTCGGGCCCTAGTGACAAGCATTAAGCACAACAAGTTGCAACAAAGTCAAATAGCACTAATAGAGATACTAGGCACTATGCTCTAACAATTCTTATTCGATTACATGATAGAACTCATCCAATACCTACCATCCCCAAGCCTACAGCGGGAGATTACTCACTCATGGATGAGGGAAACGTCGGTGGTTGATGGAAATGCGTTTGTGATGACGATGGTGATGATCCTCTCCAAATTCCCCGTCCGGCGAGTGCCGTAACAAGTTTCGGATCCAAATCTTAGTTTCGATGGCGTGAATGGAACTCTTCTGGAAAACTATCGAACACCCCCCTGAGTTTTTAGGTCAGAAGGCAACTTATAGACGCGGAGGGAGGCCGAGGAGCTGCCTGGTTCGGACAGACCTCCCCCAGGCGTGGCCAGAGGTGGGCCCGTGCCTAGGGTGGGTCTGGCCCCCCCAGGCCTCCTCTCTGTCTCCCCTTCTGGCTCTGTGGATCTTCTGGTGAGAAATAGTTTTTGGCATATTTTCCGGGATTTTTCCTGATAGTTCATTTTCTGCACAAAAACAAGACACCAAAGTAATTCTGCTGAAAACAGCGTTAGTCCGTGTTAGTTGCATCCAAATCACACAAGTATAGAGGAAAAACAATAGCAAAGTGTTCGAGAAAGTAGATACGTTTTGGACGTATCAACTCCCCCAAGCTTAGCTTATTGCTTGTCCTCAAGCAATTCAGTTGAAAACTGAGTGCGATAAAAGAACTTTCACAAACACATTGCTTCATATGATGTAAATATTCTCAACACAGGAGTAGATGCTTAGACAATTCATAATAAGAAGTATGCAACTAAGTCTACTCAATAGTCATTGCAAGCTATGAAGAGAAACCAACTAAAGAATAATAACTAGCATGAAACATAAACATAAGCAACATTGCAATGCTCATAATAAGGTATGATAGAGTGGTATCTCGCTTGGCTTTGTTTAAAGAGCACAATATAAATGCCAAGGCACCTCTGAAGTTCACATGAAGACTAGAGTTTAAGATATCAGAGATACAAGCATCACAGTAATGACATAATTAACCAAGCTTTGAGACAAACACAAGAATGACAACTATGCTCTCAAGAAGGTGCTCATAGAATGGGTGGTGACTCAACAAGGTTGTGAAAACGGTTTTGGAAAGTTTGAAAGGCTTCCAAATGCTGAAAGGAAGGTACTCATTAGCTTTGAGCTCTCATTACCCCTATCATAAGCATCTTTATGTGGTTAAGGTGAAAGTGAGGTCCACTCTGAATTATATGCTCGACAGACCATATACTGAAAATCCCAAGTCCCTTGAGTGCGAGGGCCACTCCGCATACTACTCAACTTTGGGTCCAGGCAAGTTCTTGTCATTGTAAGTATTTGCATATCATTGAGAACTGCCAACAGGGCACCCCTTGCACATGATACAGGAGCTTTCCCATAACCAAAATGACAAGGCAAGCAGACAATGAGCATCTCAGCAATCTTTTTATTTACTATATGCATAGTTTTTTATTGATGATGCTTCATAGATGACTCACTATGGTGATGCTGCAAGTTTCCACCATGATTAGGCATGGCTTAGGCTAGCGGTCCAGGCATTTCTCTAACATAAAATACTAACTCCATGGACTCACAAGTCCCCCTCTCATTTCGCATCGTTGACATCCGCAAACAAAAGAGCAAGGTATCAACTAGATATAAACGTATCTAAAAGGTGTTGAAAGCGTTCCCCATGACTGCACGGTTGTTCTGACTCCCAGCATATCATTTCCAAGCATATAACTTTCATGGACTAGTCACAATGGTTCAAGATTATTAAGTACAAGGAATAAAGTGTGCCATCAAGTTCGTGAGAGCTTTACTAACTAACTTTCTCAACACAGACAAACATTTTATTTTGGAAGAAAACACGGCATATAGTATATGCACTGAAATAGCAAATGATGCTAATAGGTAGGTATAGTGGACACGACTGGCAATATTGGTTTTGGGGAGTTGAAAGCACATTTAGAGCACATACTTAGTGCAAGTGAAGGCTAGCAATAGAGAGGGAGCGACAAAGGAGAGAGCAATAGCTGTCATAATCATGCTTGCAACAAAACAAGACTAATTATGGCATGAAAGTGATACAAGAACTCTGAGGCAAAATAAATCATCGAGGCTTACTGACTATTGATTAGTCATGTGCATGCGTGAGCATGTGCCAAGTCGATTCACATGAATAGTCAGAGGAGGATACCATAATGTCATACCAAAGTATGAATAAAACAATGCAAGCAAACATTCATATGACATGCTACAAACTATCAGCAATCTAGAGCTAATCATAGACAAGCAAGAACTACTAAGCATCCATAATGACATACACCTTACACAAACAGGCTAAGCATGCTCACAATGATGAGTATATGTACAAAAATGAAATAAAATAGAGTTCGATACCAGCCTCTTACGACTCCTCAAGTTGTCTTAATCTTCATTATTGCTCTTCACTTGTGTGAGTTGAATGATAACATGAAAACCAATATCCACTGAGGACGGCTGAACCCTCTGAAGAACTCACAAAATTAAAGAAGAACAACAAATATTTTTGGTGTTTTTGATTTTTTAGAAACAAGCAAAGCAAAGAAAAACCAAACAAAGCAAAAGAAAACCAAAAACAAAAACTAAGACGCTCCAAGAACAACACAATTGTGCATGAAACAATAAAAACGAAGTGTCTAGAAAGACCTGAGATTTTTATTGATGAAGAAGGGATGCCTTGGGCACCCCCAAGATTTGACGCTTGTACCTCTTGAGTAATTCTTGGGGTGACACGGAGTGGATCCCCCCAAGCTTGAGCTTTTATCCATTCTTCATCTCATTACATCATCCTCTCTCTACACCTGAAATTTTTTCCTTCATACAAAACTTCACACAATCTTCATTAGCAACATTAGTTTATTCAAAAGATAATAGACCTGTGGCAAAGCTTTGAAATAGCAAGAATTTTCATTAAAAATACAAGCTACTGTAACAACTCCTTCAAAAATCTCAATTTCCCAAAAAGAACACGAAAAGGAATCAATAAGAAGCAAATACAAATAATGGCAGAAATCTGTTAAAACAGACCAGCAGGTAGAAACCGATTTTTTCAAAGACCTTCTGTTGCTCAAATGAAAAAGCGTTGAACTAACGAAATTTATCTAACATTCTGGGGGATTTAGTCATAAATTTTCAGCTCAATCCGACTTACAGAGACTCCTCACGAGTTTTTTATGGCGGAGGACATAAATCTGTTTCGAGACAGCAACTCCCCAATCTTACTTCCCTCTCGGTAGAGGTCATTCTTGCCACAAAACGCAAACAAAAGGGATAAGGAGAGGCCATTACTGAAGTAATAACTTCCAAGACTCAAGGAAACTCTTGGGTTATCTCCCAACAAGTACTTTTCTTTAACGCCTTTAAGTTAGGCACGGCGAAGAGCAAAGATTGGAAAGGAGAAAAATAAAAGTGAGCAAGTATAACCACTGTGAAAATATTATTTTGTTCATTAAAATCCTTTTGTTAACAAGGTTGATCAAGTCTTGTTACCAAAACAATCTTATATGAATCAAAACTTTGCATTCCACAAGGTGATTATGTTACCTCATACTTGATAGCAATGGTCCCAATCATAATAGTTTCAATATTTTCTTGTGGAATGGGACAATATATTTCTCCAACCTTGATTCCTTCAATATTCTCAATAGAATTCAGGCAATAACTTCTAATAACCTTCTTGGGGAAATAGATAGTGTGCTCTTTGTCATTAATGTTGAATGTTACTTTTCCTTGATTACAATTGATGATAGCACCTGCAGTATTAAGAAAAGGTCTCCCAAGAATAATAGACATATTATCATCTTCCGGCATTTCAAGCACAACAAAATCAGTTAAGACCATGCAATTATGAGCAACTTGAACAGGAACATCCTCACATATACCAACATGAACAGTAGTTGACTTATTAGCCATTTGCAAAGATATATCAACTTTTCTAGCTGGAGTCTCTTATAGAGAGAAAAAGGCATAACACTAACTCCAGCTCCCAAATCACATAAAGAAGTTCTAACATAATTATTCTTAATGGAGCAAGGAATAGTTGGTATACCTGGATCACCAAGTTTCTTTGGAACCGTACCATTGAAGGAGTAATTAGCAAGCAAAGTAGAAATCTTCTCATTAGGAATCTTCCTTTTATTAGAGACAATATCCTTCATATATTTTGAATAAGGAGGCAACTTAATAGCATTAGTCAAAGGAATTTGCAAAAATAAAGGTTTCATCCACTCACAAAACTTGTTTTAATGTTCTTCCTCCTTTGACTTGTGTTTCTTACCTGGAAAATTAAAGGCATGGGTTTCTGCACCCAAGGTTCTCTCTTTACCATGTTTATTAGCAACAAAATCTTCCTTTGTGTACCTAGTGTTCTTAGTGTGTTTCTCAGGTTCTTCCTCAACTTCCTCCTTATCAGGAGGCTCATCAATATTACCACTCTTAGTTTCAGCATCAGAGACAGATATACTATTAGGATCTACAGCAGGTTCAAGTGGTTCCTCAACTTCCTTATCTTTCTTTTTCTTTCTCATACGAGGACTACCACTATCCTCACCTTGTTGGGAATCCTGCTCTATTATTTTAGGGTGTCCTTTAGGATATAAAGGATCTTGAGTGGCTGCACCACTCCTACTTTTAATTCCATAAGCATGTTTATCTCCTGAGGCATTAACTAGCATATCCTTTTGCACCTTAGCAAGTTGATCAAGTTGGGTTTGAACCATTTGAAAGTGTTTACAAAGCATTTTAATATCATTAGAAGTTCTTTCCACAATATCTTTCAACTCATTGATAACTCTAGAGTTTTCCAATAAATGATTCTGAATCTGATTATTAAAATGACCTTGTTTAACAATAAAAATGTCAAGTTCCTCTAAGCATTGATCAGGAGGCTTACTGTAGGGAATATCACCTTCATCAAAGTGTTGGAGAGAGTGTACCTCAATAGTAGATGAGTGGGGAATTGTCTTACATAATTCTTCTATAGGAGGTAGATTCTTCACATCTTCAGCTCTAATACCTTTCTCCTTTACACTCTTTTTAGCTTCCTTCATCACTTCATCATTTAATGCAATAACTCCCCTCTTCTTTGTTGTTGGTGTTGGAACTGGTTCAGGAACAACTAGTTTAGGAGTAATAGGCTCAGGTGTATTCAGCTCAGTTGAAGTCCAATCATCATAATTTTTGCTTATCTTGTTCATTAATTCTTCAGCATCTGTAGGAGTCCTTTTCCTGAAAACACAATCAACAAAGCTATCTAGGTAGGTCCTAGAATCATCATTTAGTCCATTATAATAAATATCAAACAACGCATTCTTAGGTAATGGACATCCAGGATATGCATGAATCAAGGAACAAAATATTTTCCATGACTCAGGCAATTTCTCTTCTTCCTATTTAAAATCAAAAAGTCTCTGCAAAGCAGCATGTCTAGCACTGGGAGGAAAATATTTATGGAAGAAAGAAGCAATCAAGCAATCAGGGCTATCAATGGAACCAGGAGGTAATCTATTAAACCAAGCCCTAGCTTCTCCTTTTAGTGAAAAAGGGAAGATCTTAGCAACAAAGTACTTGCACATCTTAAAATCATCAGAGAACAAAGCACTCATAGTAGAAAGCTCATTCATATGAGCCACAACACTCTCATTTTCAGTACCACAAAAAGGTTCTTTCTCAACAATATCTAAATAAGCTAAACCAAGAGAGAAATCATAATCTTTATCTTTAATATCTATGGGAGAGGTGGAAAACTTAGGATCATAGGACTTCTTGGGTATAATAGTATGTCTAGCAAGGAGACTCTTAATAGCACTAGCACAATGTGTGTTTCGGCACTCTTCAAAAAATTCATCAATGAGCTCTATGTAACCATCATTAATATCAAAACTCTCACTAGCAGGTGAGCTAACAAGTGTAATAGTGTCTTCACTAGGAGTTTCGGTATTTCCTAGACTAGCCATAGTAGCATCTAGAAAAGGATCTAATGAACCACTCGCATCAAGCACATAGAAGTAACATCATGAGTATCAAAAGAAGTTTCAGATTCAGCAGTAGTAGCAGTGTGTGTAGCATGAGCATGTGGTGGTGGTGTAACAAGCTTACTTATAACAGACGGTGAATCAAGAGAAACATATGTGTTTAGGACTGTACCTCTTCTTGTAGTGGATGGTAAAATAGGGAACTTTCCATCACGAGACTTCCCCATGATGAAAGGAGTAGTAGTGAACAATAATAGATCCAAGTGAACTTACAAATAAAGCTATGCTCCTCGGCAACGGCGCCAGAAAATAGTCTTGATGACCCACAAGTGTAGGGGATCGCAACAGTCTTCGCGGGTAGTATTACCCAATTTATTGATTCGACACAAGGGGAGACAAAGAATACTTACAAGCCTTAAAAAATGAGTTGTCAGTTCAGCTGCACCTGGAAATAGTTTTTGCTCACAGAACTTTATCAGTAGCAACAGTTTGGTAGTAGCAACAGCAAAGCAACAACAGCAGTAACAGCAACAGTGAACAGTAGCAATAGTAACAGTAACGGTAAACAATAGGATTCGAGTGTCGTAGGCATAGGGATGGATGGACGGGCATTTCATGGACGAGTCTAAACATGTAACTTCAAAGAACTAGGGCATTGCAGATAAATAATAACAAGCATCCAAGTACTAAACAATCCTAGGCATGTGCTCCAAATATAGTCATATGTGCTTGCAATGAGAACTTGCACAACATCTTTTGTCCAGCCAGCCCGTGGCAGCGGGGCCTCTAGGGAACTACTGGCAATTAAGGTGCTCCTTTTAATAGAGCACCAGAGCAAAGCATTAACACTCCGTGAACACATGTTATCCTCACACCACAGCCATCCCCTCCGGTTGTCCCAATTATTGTCACTTTGGGGCCTTTGGATCCGAACAACGATATGTGTACACAACTTGCAGATAAGATCATAAACAATACTATCATAATGATTCAATAATAGGTCAAGATCTGAGATCATGGCACTCGGGCCCTTGTGACAAGCATTAAGCACAACAAGTTGCAACAAAGTCAAATAGCACTAATAGAGATACTAGGCACTATGCCCTAACAATTCTTATTCGATTACATGATAGAACTCATCCAATCCCTACCATCCCCAAGCCTACAGCGGGGGATTACTCACTCATGGATGAGGGAAACATCGGTGGTTGATGGAGATGCGCTGGTGATGACGATGGCGATGATCCGCTCCAAATCCCTCGTCCCAGCAGGGTGCCAGAATGGAGTTTCTGGATCTGAATCTTGGTTTCTGGTGGCGGCGGTGGAGCGGAACTCTTTCTAGAAAAACTATCGAACCCCCCTCGGTTTTTAGGTCGAAGGGTAACTTATAGGCGCAGAGGGAGGCCGAGGAGCTGCCTGGGGTGGCCTCACCCCCACCAGGCGTGGCCAGTGGTGGGCCCGTGCCTAGGGTCGGTCTGGACCCCCCAGGCCCCCTCTCTGTCTCCCCTTGTGGCTCCGTGGATCTTCTGGTGAGAAATAGTTTTTGGCATATTTTCCGGGATTTTTCTCTATAGTTCATTTTCTGCACAAAAACAAGACACCAAAGTAATTCTGCTGAAAACAGTGTGAGACCATGTTAGTTGCATCCAAATCACACAAGTATAGAGGAAAAACAATAGCAAAGTGTTCGAGAAAGTAGATACATTTTGGACGTATCACAAAGCTTTGCCTAAGGTCTAATATCTTTTGAATAAACTAATGTTGCTAATGAAGATTGTGTGAAGTTTTATATGAAGGAAAAATTTCAGGTGTAGAGAAAGAATGATGCAGTGAGATGAAGAATGGACAAAAGCTCAAGCTTGGGGATGCCAACATGGTGTCACCCCAAGATATATCCAAGAGGTACAAGCGTCAAATCTTGGGGATGCCCAAGGCATCCCCTTCTTCATCAATAAAAATCTCAGGTCTGTCTAGACACTTCGTTTTTATTGTTTCATGCACAATTGTGTTGTTCTTGGAGCGTCTTAGTTTTTGTTTGCTTTGCTTAGTTGTTTAGTTTGATTGAGTAGTTTGGACCTCCGCTTTCGCTGTATTTTGTTGTAAATAAGTTGCTTGGTGTTGGAAAGGAGTAGAAAGTTCTTGCTTGTAAGTGCAAGAGGAGCTTGCATTAACTGTGACTTAGACTTTATCATGCCATGATAGGTGTTGTTTTGACCTTATGCCTAGTAATTATTGTTGTAGCATGGCTTGCTGCAAGTCATTGGGATTGCTTAGTGTGCCTTGAAGAAATTATTCGTTGTTTTAGCATGCAAAAGCATAGTATTGTGGTATTCTCCTTCGAGGTTTGTTTGGGTTGACTTGGCACATGATCACACCATGTTATGACTCGTACAAGTCACCATTAGCCTCTATGATCATTTAGTACTTGACTTATAGTACCACTCTATGCTTTGATTAGTAATGTTTTGTCGCTCTACATGATTATGGCCACTATTGATCTCTTAGTTGGTTGCTCCCAGTCTTTTGCTAGCATCCACTTGTATGAGTAAGCTCTACTCATGCTTTCAACTCCCAAGAAACCAAGTTATTCCAAAGTGTCCACTATAAACTCCTATGCATGGTGTGTTACACCATTCCAAGTATATTATTGTTTTCAGCTATATTCCAATTAAAAACTATTTTGTTATGTGAAAACTTAGTGATTAAAGCCCTCACGAACTTGATGGCACACTTTATATTCTTTGCCCCTAATAAACTTGAACCATTGTGTCGTCTATGTTGTATATGCTTGCACTTATACGTTGGAATTAGCAGAACCATGCTATCATGGGGAATGTTTTCAACATTGCACTTGTACTCTGTACTCAGTTGATATCATGTGTGGATGTCACCGGTGTGAAATAAAAAGGGAACTTGTAAGTCCATGGAGTTTGTATTCTGTGTTAAAGAAACGCCTGGGCCGCTAGCCTAAGCCATGCCTAATCATGGTGGAAACTTGCATCATCACCAATGTTAGCAATCTGTGAAGCATCCTCAATAAAAAGCTATGCACATAGTAAATAAAAAGATTGTTGAGATGCTCATTGTCTGCTTTCCTTGTCATTTTGGTTATGGGAAAGCTCATGTACCATGTGCAAGGGGTACCCCTTTGGCGGTTCTCAATGATATGCAAATACTTACAATGACAAGAACTTACCGGTGACTGAAGTTGAGTAGCATGAGGTTTGGCCCTCATATTCAAGGGACTTGAGATTGCCAACTTATACTTTGTCAAGCATATACTCCATAGTTTGTTCACTTTAACCTTAATCACTTCAAGATTCTTATGATAGGGGCAATGAGGGATGAAAGCTAACAAGTACCATAATTTTTGGAAGCTCTTTTTGAAACTTGAAATCCCTGCTTCCTTTATAAAAGGCCTTTCTTCCACCACTATTGAGTCTCCACCTTCTACCTTTAGGCACCATTAAGAGAGCATAGTTGCCATTCTTAGTTTTATGTGCAGTTTCCCAAAGCTTATTGATTGATGCATATTGTGATATTACTTGTTCTTGTGCTACTTGTTTCTAGTCACCCTTGTGAACTTTGAAGGTGTCCTATGCATCTATTTGCTACTCTATGAGGGACAAGCTGATTGCCACTATGCTATGTTTTCTATATGTGAAACAAACAAACGTTTTTAATGCATGCTATTCATGATCTTTGTTTGTATCTTGTCATGTTGCAACAATAGTTGCTTTGTCTTACTGTTAGAACTCCATCTTTCATGTTCATGTTTAGAGTTCTTTGATCCCAGCTTTCAATGCTTGCAAATGGTTAGATCTTTATTGTGAGGGTGCATGTCACCTCCAAAAAATTTCTTTTTATCACTTACCTACTCGAGGACGAGCAGGATTTAAGCTTGGGGATGCTTGATACGTCGGAAACATATCTATAATTTTTGATGTTTCATGCTTGTTTAGTATCTACTTTGCTTTTCTTTGTCTTACTTTGAGGTGTTTTCATATATTTTCTGTAACTAACCTATTAACAAGTTGCCACAGTGCCAGTTGCCTGTTTTCTTCTGTTTTTGGTTCCAGAAAGGCAGAAAATAAATATTCTCGGAATTGGACGGGACAAAATCCAAAGTCAATAAATTTCCGTGGGGAACACGAAGTGCAGAGGGGAGACGGAGAAGCGGACCAGGGTGGCCACACCCCCCTAGGCATGGCCAGGGGTGGGCCCACGCCTAGGCAGGGTGTAGCCCCCCTGGTCGCCTCCTCGGTCTCCCCCTTCGCCTATAAGAAGCCCTCGATGCCTAAACCCTAAGTACCCGATAAAATTTCCACGAAACCGTTTGTAGCCGCCGCCACCATCGTCCCTAGATCAGGGAGGGTCTGAAGTTCTTCCTGGCACCCTACCGGAGGGGAGGTCATCCCGGAGGCCTTCTTCTCTAGTATGATGTGTGAGTAGTTCCACCTTGGACTATGTTTCCATGTAGTAGCTATATGGTTGTATCTCCTCCTTGTTCTTTCATGTATAGATCTGATGACCCACAAGTGTAGGGGATCGCAACAGTCTTCGCGGGTAATATTACCCAATTTATTAATTCGACACAAGGGGAGCCAAAGAATACTTGCAAGCCTTAACAACTGAGTTTTCAATTCAGCTGCACCTGGAAATAGTTATTGCTCACAGAAGTTTATCAGTAGCAATAGTTTGGTAGTAGCAACATCAAAGAAACAGCAGCAGTAACAACAACAGTGAACAGTAGCAATAGTAACAGTAACATTAAACAGTGGGATTCGAATGCGGTAGGCATAGGGATGGATGGACGGGCATTTCATGGACGAGTCTAAACATGTAACTTCAAAGAACTAGGGCATTGCAGATAAATAGTAACAAGCATCCAAGTACTAAACAATCCTAGGCATGTGCTCCAAATATAGTCATATGTGCTCGCAATGAGAACTTGCACAACATCTTCTGTCCAGCCAGCCCGTGGAAGCGGGGCCTCTAGGGAACTAGTGGAAATTAAGGTGCTCCTTTTAATAGAGCACCGGAGCAAAGCATTAACACTCTGTGAACACATGTGATCCTCACACCACAGCCATCTCCTCCGGTTGTCCCAATTATTGTCACTTTGGGGCCTTTGGATCTGGACAATGATATGTGTACACAACTTGCAGATAAGATCACAAACAATACTATCATAATGATTCAATAATAAGTTCAGATCTGAGATCATGGCACTCGGGCCCTAGTGACAAGCATTAAGCACAAAAAATTGCAACAAAGTCAAATAGCACAAGAGATACTAGGCACTATGCCCTAAAAATCATATTCGATTACATGATAGAACTCATCCAAACCCTACCATCCCCAGGCCTACTGTGGGGGATTACTCACTCATGGATGAGGGAAACATCGGTGGTTGATGGAGATGCGCTGGTGATGCGGATGACGATGATCCGCTCCAAATCCCTCGTCTCGGCAGGGTGCCAGAACGGAGTTTCTGGATCTAAATCTTGGTTTCTGGTGGCGGCGGAGCGGAACTCTTTCTAGAAAAACTATCGAACCCCCCTCGATTTTTAGGTCAAAGGGCAACTTATAGGTGCAGAGGGAGGCCGAGGAGCTGCCTAGGGTGGCCTCACCCCCACCAGGCGCAGCCAATGGTGGGCCCGCGCCTAGGGTGGGTCCGGCCCCCCAGGCCCCCTCTCTGTCTCCCCTTCTGGATTCGTGGATCTTCTGGTGAGAAATAGTTTTTGGCATATTTTCCGGGATTTTTCCTGATAGTTCATTTTCTGCACAAAAACAAGACACCAAAGTAATTCTGCTCAAAACAGCGTCAGCCCGTGTTAGTTGTATCCAAATCACACAAGTTTAGAGGAAAAACAATAGCAAAGTGTTCGAGAAAGTAGATATGTTTTGGATGTATCAACTCCCCCAAGCTTAGCTTATTGCTTGTCCCTCAAGCAATTCAGTTGAAAACTAAGTGCGATAAAAGAACTTTCACGAACACATTGCTTCATATGATGTAAATATTCTCAGCACAGGAGTAGATGCTTAGACAATTCATAATAAAGAGTATGCAACTAAGTCTACTCAATAGTCATTCAAGCTATGAAGAGAAACCAACTCATATAATAATAAGTAGCATGAAAGATAAACATAAGCAACATTGCAATGCTCATAATAAGGTATGATAAAGTGGTATCTCGCTTGCCTTTGTTTGAAGAGCACAATATAAATGCCGAGGCACCTCTGAAGTTCAAGTGAAGACTAGAGATAAAGATATCATTGATACAAGCATCAAAGTAATGACATAATTAACCAAGCTTTGAGAAAAACACAACAATGACAACTATGCTCTTAAGAAGGTGCTCATAGAATAGGTGGCGACACAACAAGATTGTGAAAACGGTTTTTGAAAGGTTTGAAAGGCTTCCAAATGTTGAAAGGAAGGTACTCATTAGATTTGAGCTCTCATTGCCCCTATCATAAGCATCTTTATGTGGTTAAGGTGAAAGTGAGGTCCACTCTAAATTATATGCTTGACAGACCATATACTAGAAATCCCAAGTCCCTTGAGTGCGAGGGACACTCCGCATACTACTCAACTTTGGGTCCAGGCAAGTTCTTGTCATTGTAATTATTTGCATATCATCGAGAACCGCCAACGAGGTACCCCTTGCACATGGTACACGAGCATTCCCATAACCAAAATGACAAGGCAAGCAGACAATGAGCATCTCAGCAATCTTTTTATTTACTATATGCATAGTTTTTTATTGAGGATGCTTCATAGATAGCTCACTATGGTGATGCTACAAGTTTCCACCATGATTAGGCATGGCTTAGGCTAGCGGCCCAGGCGTTTCTCTAACACAGAATACAAAGTCCATGGACTCACTAGTCCCCCTTTCATTTCGCATCGTTGACATCCGCAACCAAAAGAGCAAGGTATCAACTAGATATAAATGTATCTAAAAGGTGTTGAAAGCGTTCCCCATGACAGCACGATTTTGCTGACTCCCAGCATATAATTTGCAAGCATATAAATTTCATGGACTAGTCACAATGGTTCAGGATTATTAAGTGCACAGAATAAAGTGTTCCATCAAGTTTGTGAGAGCTTTACTAACTACCTTTGTCAACACAGACAAACATTTTATTTTGGAAGAAAACACGACATATAGAATATGCACTGAAATAGCAAATGATGCTAATAGGTAGGTATAGTGGACACAGCTGGCAATATTGGTTTTGGGGAGTTGGAAACACAGGTAGAACACATACTCAGTGCAAGTGAAGGCTATCAATAGAGAGGGAGCGACAAACGAGATTGCAATAGCTGTCATAATCTTGCTTGCAACAAAACATGACTAATTATGGCATGAAAGTGATACAAGAACTCTGAGGCAAAATAAATCATCGAGGCTTACTGACTATTTATTAGTCATATGCATGAATGAGCATGTGCCAAGTCGATTCACATGATCAGACAAAGGAGGATACCACAATATCATACCAAAGTATGAATAAAACAATGCAGGCAAACATTCGCATGACATGCTACAAACTATTAGCAAGCTGGATCTAATCATAGACAAGCAAGAACTACTAAGCATCCATAATGACATACACTTTACACAAACAGGCTAAGAATGCTCACAATGATGAGTATATGTACAAATATGAAACAAATAGAGTTTGTCACCAGCCTCTTACACTCCTCGAGTTGTCTAAATCTTCATTATTGCTCTTCACTTGTGTGACTTGAATGATAACATGAAACCAAAATCCACCGAGAAGGGTTGAACCCCTGCAAAGAACTCACAAAACCAAAGAAGAACAACAAATATTTTTGGCGTTTTTGATTTTTTTAAGAAACAAGCAAGCAAAGAAAACCCAAATAGGGCAAAACAAATAAAGCAAAATCTTTTTGTGTTTTTATTTTAAGGCAAACCAAAGCAAAGAAACAAAGAAACAAACCAAGATAAACAACAAAAATATTTTTGGTATTTTTGTGTTTTTTAGAAAGAAGCAACAAGAACCAAAAAGAAAGCGAAACAGCGGATATACAAAGAACCGACTGAACATTATATATATATATATATGAGTGTGATGTCGGTATACCTCCCCCCCAAGCTTAGGCTTTTGGCCTAATCGGGGCTCAATCCCATGGTGTCCAAGAGGACAAGGAAGATCCCTCGTCCTGGTATGAGCTCGAGGCCTCCTCCGTGTAATACACAGAGGGGTCGTATGATGGTGATTCCTCTTGATAGTGCCCATGGAAGTTAAGAGAGCGCAACACGTCATCCATCTCCGCCTTCGAGCGTGACAAAGGTCCCTGAGAAATACTGAGCAAAGTGGTTTGGGATAGAGGGATTTCTCTCTCTTCCCCGTTAGTAAACAACATTCTATAAACCAAATTCTCAAGGGTAGAGCTAGTGGTGACAAAATGGTGTGCTTTCATGGCAGCAAGATCAATCCTCTGAGGAGTCAAAACTATATCATGTGGATCAACAGCAATATTCAAGGCAGCAGCAATACGAGTAGCAATAATTCCCCCATAAATGGGTCCCCTAGCAGCTAAACGACGAGCAATGAGGGAACCAAGATTATACTTATCCTCATTGTTAAGCACAGCAGCTAAGAAGGCCAAAAGATAGTTAGAGATATTACTAGTGTTCTCCCTACCAAGAACACTGGTTGCAAGATAGTAGTCAAAGTACCTGATGGCTAGAAGTTGAATGTTCTTTATCTTCCCGCGCTGAGCTCTACGATCATCATCATTGGTTATTCTCGGTAAAGTTCTAGCAAATCAGTGGGTAGACCTGTAATCTTCTTTGATGATCCATTTGTACCAACTCCCAAGGCCTTGCAAAAATTCTTCAATGTCATAGAATGAGCCCTGCCATAAATCTTAAAGGATACACAAGGCGTGAACATGCTATTAGTAAAGGAGAAATTCTCCATAAATGTTTTAGTAAGCAACGCATATTGTGCGCTCTCGTCCTGCATATAACTTGTTAGTCCAGCCCTTTGTACCAAGGTCATGAAATCATTAAGAATCTCAGCAGCTCGCAAGAAAGTTTGACAAGGAAAGGTGTAGGGGTGAGCATCCCCTTCATCTCCCTCGTCACCAAATCTCGGAGTGATGAGGTCCTCATTGTATGAGGGTCTAGTACTGGTAGAAGACCTTGGAAGCCTTGTTCTTTTTGGCGCATCACTCTCAAATATATCACCAAATGTGTGGTGGTCCATGACTTCCCTATTCTGATATTTTTAAACAACCATCAAACCAAGTGATTTCTAAGTTGATAAATGAAGAGCAACTACTATAGGAACTTGCTAGAGGACTACACATGCATCAAAATAAAGTTTCTAAGCATAGAACAAGAATGTAAGCTCGAACAACCTGCCACTTATATGCGGTGACCCAGCATACCACTGCCTGATGTAGTACACTATAGTCGTTGACATAACACCAATGAAGCACCGTTCACTAGTATTACATCCCTCAGAGTGGTACAACAGAAACACATCAGGTCCAAGACATGACTATAGGTTACAATTCAACTCTTTACACAAGATCCAGAGAACACTCTAGGTTAAAGAGAGAGAAAGAAACTTCTTACAAAGAAGAATCGGAGATAAACAACTCAAAACTATCATAATATTAAGACTAGTATCTTAACTAATGGTCTGGCATTGCTGCTATTTAAATACACTATAGAAATAGGTTCTATGGCTAGAGATTATATTCCTATCTAATCAGTAACTTCGTCTTCACTTGAGTTGATGTATATGTTGACTTTCTTGAATTCATTGAAGAGCTTTAGCCTTTGATGATGATTCCGGGAGTATGACTTGATGTAGACGTCATCTGTACTGGCTTTAGAATCTAGCAAGGGTTAAGAAGATACGTTGAGTACGAGCGTACTCAGCAAGTTCACTAGAAAAGGAGTGTTTGATGCACTACATCTACAGCCACAGACCATAGGTCGTAGGAAATGCAGGTTTTTGTAAACATTTCTTCAAAGGTTGATTTTATTCTTAAAAACTATGTCGTACCTTCACGGGTTTACAGAACTTTCATGGAGTTCCTTTCCGCGCGTTAGCTCCTTCCCGAACGGGAGTAACAAGTTCTGATTCTTAAACTCTCCAGAGGTGCATCACTTTACCCATGAGAGACCTTAGGTTTTGTTGCACGGCCGGGAGTATGTTCCCGTTCAAACTTCCTTGGTTTGAGTCCCAACCTAAGATCCAAGCTAATCACTGCCCCCTTCGCGACCTCGCATGCCTCCTTGGTGTACACCATGCCCACATATTGAATTACGGCAATGGTTTGTATAGACTGTTAGATGCCAGAACTATTGTGGGACGTTGAGGGTTCCCACCCATATGCCGCATATCCTCTACGAATTACCAATTAATATGCACGCTACAAGTGATAACAGCCACGACCTGCACATTCGGCTACATGCGAGAGGAAGAAGATACAGCTGACTTCTCTGTCCCATTCCAAATCTCATGGTCAACGCGTAATATACGGCGCAAGAATCACTGGCGACATTGGTTGTTAAATCCTAGGTGATATAGTCCTGAACAGTGGTATTCCAACTGCCAGATTTAATAGATTAGCTGATCACCCTGGATCAGTAACCAATAGTTCACATTATTATCAAAAATAGTGTTTTCTGACCTTTTTCAAATGCAGGTGATAACAACACTGGATTTGCAAAATACTTTATAGAAAATAATCAAAGGACATGAGAAAGTGTGAACTTGTCTTGTGTGATTGCAAGATTATGCACTCACGGTCTTCGAGATAATATAAAAGATCCAATATCTAAAATCAGCATCATTGGTCCGGTAAGGACTAATGTTTAAAGAAGCAAGATGCTATTATGCATAAGTAATGTAATGCAATTTCGTAAACTCGAATCCCGGGGATAACGTTAATCTAGGGTTTGGAAACTTGAATGGTTACTTTAGAATGTGTTTCCCTTTTTAGATTAAGTTTCACACATGTGCTTCTTATTAAGGCTTGTGAGTGTGTGTGAAACAACATGTAAACATAATGGCATACCACAATAAGATATACTAATGAGAAAATCATAACTCAAATATTCACCTCCACGATCGGATCATAGAAACTTAATCTTTTTGTTATGATGGTTCTCCACTTCATTCTGAAATTCCTTGAACTTTTCAAATGTTTCAGATTTATGTTTCATTAAATAGATATACCCATATCTACTTAAGTCATCGGTAAAAGTGAGAAAATAGCGATAGCCACCGCGCGTCGAAACACTCATCGGTCCGCATACATCGGTATGTATGATTTCCAATAAGTCCGTTGCTCGCTCCATCATTCCGGAGAACGGGGTTTTGATCATCTTGCCCATGAGGCATGGTTCGCATGTGTCAAATGATTCAAAATCAAGAGACTCTAAAAGTCCATCAGAATGGAGTTTCTTCATGCGCTTTACACCAATATGACCTAGGCAGCGATTGCCACAAATAAGTAGTATTATCACTATCTACTTTGCATCTCTTAGCCTCAATGTTATGGATGTGTGTTTCATCCCTTTCGATATTTAGAAGAAATAAACCATTCACAGCAGGTGCATGACCATAATAGATGTTACTCATATAAATAGAACAACCATTATTCTCCGATTTAAATGAATAACCGTCTTGCAATAAACACGATCCAGAAATAATGTTCATGCTCAACGCAGGCACATAATAACATTTATTGAGGTTTAAAACTAATCCCGAAGGTAAAACTAAGGAGAGCGTCTTGGACCCATCACATCAACTCTTGATCCGTTGCCAGCAGCATCGTCACCTCATCCTCATAGCCGCCGTCTGTAGCTCTTGTTTCGAGTTATAAATATTAGCAACTGAACCAGTATCAAATACCCAGGCACTACAACAAGGGCTAGTAAGGAAAACATCAATAACATGTATATCAAATATACCTTTGATGGTGCCAGCCTTCTTGTCCGCTAAGTACTTCGGAAAGTTGCGCTTCCAGTGACCCTTGTCCTTGAAATAGAAGCACTCAGTGTCCGGCTTGGGTCCAGACTTGAGCTTTTTCTCAGCAGGGGCAACGCGCTTGCCGCCTCCTTTCTTGAAGGGCTTATTTGCACCCTTACCTTTCTTGAAGGTGGGGGGCTTGTTGACCATCAACACATGATTATCCTTTTTGATGTCCACCTCATGACCTTCACTTTGCGAAGAGCTCGGTGATCGTATCAGTGGAACCAATCCGATTATGAGTCACTACAAAACTTTTGTAGCTGGGAGGGAGTGATTGCAGAACCCTGTCAATCTTGAGCTCCTCTGGAATCTTGCAGTCCAGTTCTCAAGGCGTTGAGTGTAGCCCGACATCTTTATGGCGTGCTCACTAACGGAACTCCCTTCCTCCATCTTGCAGTTAAAGAACTTCTCAGAGATCTCATATCTCTTAGAACGGGCCTGAGTCTGAAACATAGTTTTCAGCTCCTCAAAAATCTCAAAGGGCCCGGGATAGTCTTCAAAACGATTTTGAAGGTCCAATTCCATAGCAAACAACATGGTGCTCTTAATCACACCATAATCATCTTTGGGCGACTGATAGACAGCTTTCTCATCAGCCGGCGCATTTACAGCAGGGGCGTCACCTAGCGCATTCTCAAGGACATAGTGTTTTTGACCGCCAGAGAGAATGATTCTCAGATTGCGGAACCAGTTGGTGAAGTTAGACCCATTGTTCTTAAGCTTTTCTTTCTCAGAAAAAACGTTGAAGTTGAAGTTGGACTTAGCCATTTGATCTACAATATTTGCAAGTACAAATTAGACTATGTTCATGATAACTAGTTCAACTTAATCAAATTACTAGATGAACTCCCACTAAATTCAACATCCCTCAAGTTGTTTAGTGAACACGATCCAAATTCACCACCCCTAATCCGATCTTCACGAGAAGAGATGTGGCTTCAATGGTGGACAACGAAGTGTCGATCATATCATTCATATGACTCGTGTTTAACCTTTCGATTCATGTGTTCCGAGGCCATGTCTGTACATGCTAGGCTCGTCAAGTTAAACCCAAGTATTTCCGCGTGTGCAAAACTGGCTTGCACCCGTTGTATGTGAACGTAGAGTCTATAGCACCCGGTCATCACATGATGCTTGGACACGACGAACTTTCGCAACGGTGCATACATGGGGAGAACACATTTTTATCTTGATCTTTAAGTGAGGAATCATCTTATAATGCTACCGTCGCGATCTAAGCATAATAAGATACATAAAAGGATAAACATCACATGCATATAACTTTATGTGACATGGTATAGCCAATCTTCACGCAACGATCTCCATATTGTGCGTGCCGGCATGATCTCCATCACTCCACCATGATTGCCTCCACCACGAATAGCAACTACAACTATTGCTAACTACTTAGCGATAAAGTGAAACTATTACATGGCGTATAAGAAGTTGACACACAGGTCATACACAATTATAAAGACAACCATATGGCTCCTGCCGGTTGTGTACTCATCGACATGCAAGTCGTGAAACATTACAAAACATGATCATTGCATACAACATACACATCACATCTTGGGCCATACCATATCACAGAAAACACTCCCTGCAAAAACAAGTTAGACGCCTTTACTTTGTTGCTGCATGTTTTACGTGGCTTATGGGAGTAGCAAGCTAAGAACGATTCTTACCTACGGAAAGCCACAACGGTGATATTATGGTTGCCAAACTCCGGTGTAAATCCCATGACAACTATAGTGAGAGAAACAGGCATCCACCAGCCGCATGTGTGGAACAAGCCACACGTCAAGTGCGGAGCCGGTCTCGCGAACGACGTCGCGTAAAGTTGGCCTGGACCGCTTTGATCTCACTATCCCGCGTCATAAGAAGAACGCAAACAAGAGGCTTGCAACAGAAAACATCAACACCCGCAATAACCATGTTGCATTCTACTCGTGAAACACATCTACACATAGATCTAGCTCTGATACCACTGACGGGTTTCGCAGCATAGTAAATCAAAATTTTCTACGGATGCGAACGGAGAAAGCCAAGATCTAATCTAGGAGATGCAAACAACGAGGGGGAATAGATGAGATCTTCATACCCTTGAAGATTCGCACAGCGAAACGTTTCGGGTTGATGTAGTCGTACTCGCTTCTCCTCCTCGCGATCCGATCCGATCTAACACCGCAAGTGGCGATGCCTCCGAGAGATGCACACGTGCGGCACCTCGACGTCTCCTCCTTCCTCGATCCAGCAAGTATGGTGGAGAGACGGATTGGATCTACAACGCGACGGCGCGGTGCAAGTGGTGGAGAGTTTCTGCAGCAGGGCTTCGCCTACACGCAGTCGGGAGGGAGAGAGAGGAGGGCAGCAGGGCGGCAAGGGTTGGAGGAGGAGGTGTAAGGGGAGGGTGCGCCCCCAGACCTCTTTATATAGAGGGGTGGGCGCCAGCCCTAACCCCTCCCCCAAGCCTAGGCCGGCGGCCACGGGAGGAAGGAGTGGGGGGCAAGTCTTCCCCCCTTCTAGAAGCTCCCTTTAGGGTTTTGCCCTTGCTGGCCGGCTAGGCCCTATGGGGCCTTGTGCCCCTGGCCAAATGCGGCCAGGGCACTCCCTCATAGGCCCATGCCCCCTCCCGGCAGGTGGGGCCACGTTGGTCCCCCTCCAGAAGGTTCTAGAAGCTTCCGGTACAATACCGATTAACCCGGAATAATTCCGAACTCCAAAATCTGCTTTGCCTTATATGAATCTTATTCTCCGGACCATTACGGAACCTCTCGTGATGTCCCGGATCCCATATGAGACTCCGAACAAAAACTCATAAACCAATTATCCAATCTATCCTAGTGACGAGACACGTTAAGTGTGTGACCCTTCGGGTTCGAGAATATGCAGACATGATCTTATATCAATAATCAACGGTAAGTGCGGTAACCCATATTGACTCCCACACATTCATCGATGATCATATCGGATGAACCACGATGCCAGGATTCAATCAATCCCATATATATATTCCCTTCGTCTCGCGATATTTTACTTGCCCGAGATTTGATCGTCGGTACCATCATACCTAGTTCAATCTCATTCACAGCAAGTACTTTACTCGTTCCGTAATCGGTATCACTTTGTGATTAACTCCTTAACCACATGCTTGCAAGCGGTGTTGATATCGATCACCGAGTGGGACCGAAGTATATCTCTCCGACTTGGGAGGGACAAATCCCATCTCGATACATACAACCCAACAGGTACTTTCCGATCACCTGAGAGACACCTTTATGATCACCCTCTCATAGGATGACGTTTGATGACCTCAAAGCTTTCTTCAGATACCAGGGAGTTGTATTATCTCATGGTCTAAGGAATACAATATTTGACATAAGAAAAGCTTCGCAAAGATGAACACGATGACACGATCTAATTGCTCAAGCTTAGTTTGAATTACATCCATCATATCATTCTCCCAATGATATGATCTCATTATCAATTGACAACTCATGTCTATGGTTAGGAAACCTTAACCATCATTAATCAATGAGCTAGTCCATAGAGGCATACTAGGGACACGGTGTTATTCACAAACCACACAAGTATTAAAGTTTCCGCTTAATACAATACTAGCATGGAATATAAACTTTATCATGAACAAGAATAATAATAACATCTTTATTATTGCCTCTAGGGCATAATTCCAACACAACTACTATAGGAACTTGCTAGAGTACTACACATGCATCAAAATAAAGTTTCTAAGCATAGAACAAGCATGTAAGCTCGAACAACCTGCCACTTATATGCGGTGACCCAGCATACCACTGCCTGATGTAGTACACTATAGTCGTTGACATAACACCAATGAAGCACCGTTCACTTGTATTACATCCCTCAGAGTGGTACAACAGAAACACATCAGGTCCAAGACATGACTATAGGTTACAATTCAACTATTTACACAAGATCCAGAGAACACTCTAGGTTAAAGAGAGAGAAAGAAACTTCTTACAAAGAAGAATCGGAGATAAACAACTCAAAACTATCATAATATTAAGACTAGTATCTTAACTAATGGTCTGGCATTGCTGCTATTGAAATACACTATAGAAATAGGTTCTATGGCTAGAGATTATATTCCTATCTAATCAGTAACTTCGTCTTCACTTGAGTTGATGTATATGTTGACTTTCTTGAATTCATTGAAGAGCTTTAGCCTTTGATGATGATTCCGGGAGTATGACTTGATGTAGACATCATCTGTACTGGCTTTAGAATCTAGCAAGGGTTAAGAAGATACGTTGAGTACGAGCGTACTCAGCAAGTTCACTAGAAAAGGAGTGTTTGATGCACTACATCTACAGCCACAGACCATAGGTCGTAGGAAATGCAGGTTTTTGTAAACATTTCTTCAAAGGTTGATTTTATTCTTAAAAACTATGTACGTCAGCCTTCACGGGTTTACTAGAACTTTCATGGAGTTCCTTTCCCGCCGCGTTCGCAGCTCCTTCCCGGAACAGGGAGTAACAAGTTACAGTTCTTAAACTCTGCAGAGGTGCATCACTTTACCCATGAGATACCTTAGGTTTTGTTGCACGGCCGGGAGTATGTTCCCGTTCAAACTTCCTTGGTTTGAGGCCCAACCTAAGATCCAAGCTAATCACTGCCCCCTTCGCGACCTCGCATGCCTCCTTGGTGTACACCATGCCCACATATTGAATTACGGCAATGGTTTGTACAGACTGTTAGATGCCAGAACTATTGTGGGACGTTGAGGGTTCCCACCCATATGCCGCATATCCTCTATGAATTACCAATTAATATGCACGCTACAAGTGATAACAGCCACGACCTGCACATTCGGCTACATGCGAGAGGAAGAAGATACAGCTGACTTCTCTGTCCCATTCCAAATCTCATGGTCAACGCGTAATATACGGTGCAAGAATCACTGGCGACATTGGTTGTTAAATCCTAGGTGATATAGTCCTGAACAGTGGTATTCCAACTGCCAGATTTAATAGATTAGCTGATCACCCTGGATCAGTAACCAATAGTTCACATTATTATCAAAAATAGTGTTTTCTGACCTTTTTCAAATGCAGGTGATAACAACACTGGATTTGCAAAATACTTTATAGAAAATAATCAAAGGACATGAGAAAGTGTGAACTTGTCTTGTGTGATTGCAAGATTATGCACTCACGGTCTTCGAGATAATATAAAAGATCCAATATCTAAAATCAGCATCATTGGTCCGGTAAGGACTAATGTTTAAAGAAGCAAGATGCTATTATGCATAAGTAATGTAATGCAATTTCGTAAACTCGAATCCCGGGGATAACGTTAATCTAGGGTTTGGAAACTTGAATGGTTACTTTAGAATGTGTTTCCCTTTTTAGATTAAGTTTCACACATGTGCTTCTTATTAAGTCTTGTGAGTGTGTGTGAAACAACATGTAAACATAATGGCATACCACAATAAGATATACTAATGAGAAAATCATAACTCAAATATTCACCTCCACGATCGGATCGTAGAAACTTAATCTTTTTGTTACGATGGTTCTCCACTTCATTCTGAAAATCCTTGAACTTTTCAAATGTTTCAGATTTATGTTTCATTAAATAGATATACCCATATCTACTTAAGTCATCAGTAAAAGTGAGAAAATAGCGATAGCCACCGCGCGTCGAAACACTCATCGGTCCGCATACATCGGTATGTATGATTTCCAATAAGTCCGTTGCTCGCTCCATCATTCCGGAGAACGGGGTTTTGATCATCTTGCCCATGAGGCATGGTTCGCATGTGTCAAATGATTCAAAATCAAGAGACTCTAAAAGTCCATCAGAATGGAGTTTCTTCATGCGCTTTACACCAATATGACCTGAGCACGATGCCACAAATAAGTAGTATTATCACTATCTACTTTGCATCTCTTAGCCTCAATGTTATGGATGTGTGTTTCATCCCTTTCGAGATTTAGAAGAAATAAACCATTCACAGTAGGTGCATGACCATAATAGATGTTACTCATATAAATAGAACAACCATTATTCTCCGATTTAAATGAATAACCGTCTTGCAATAAACACGATCCAGAAATAATGTTCATGCTCAACGCAGGCACATAATAACATTTATTGAGGTTTAAAACTAATCCCGAAGGTAAAACTAAGGAGGCGTGACGGCCATCACATCAACTCTTGATCCGTTGCCAGCGCATCGTCACCTCATCCCTATAGTAAATGCATTCATACAGTAGCTCTGTTTGAGTTACAAATATTAGCAACTGAACTAGTATCAAATACCCAGGCACTACAACAAGGGCTAGTAAGGAAAACATCAATAACATGTATATCAACAAGGGCTAGTAACGAATCCCAGGGATAACGTTGATCTAGGGTTTGGAAACTTGAATGGTTACTTTAGAATGTGTTTCCCTTTTTAGATTAAGTTTCACACATGTGCTTCTTATTAAGGCTTATGAGTGTGTGTGTGAAACAACATGTAAACATAATGGCATACCACAATAAGATATACTAATGAGATGTGCTACTCGAGGACTGCTTATATGAGAATTATTTTATCTTCAAGTTTTACCTTTCAAGTGATGACATTTATAAGGAACTTATGTGTTAACAATCCTAGGTATATACGTAAAGCTTAATGTAATGTGATTATTAATAATTGTCATTTGATGGTTGAAGTGGCAAAAAGAATAACATTTGAAGAAAATCTTACTTAACTAATCAGAAGCATTTAAGCTTTTAAGTTAACCTTATGAGGTGTTCTTTCTAGTTATAGTCTTTAAGTAAGAAAGTATTACTTCATTTGAATAATGACATCATTAGTATTTGAGACTTATCTATCTTGGTTTTTAACTTGGTTGGTTTGGTATTAAGATACTTTATAACTTAATTATAACAGACCAAAGTTAACTATAAAGTATATAATAAAGTTTTTAGCATTATACTTAAAGTCTTGTAGACTAAAGTTAATTTTAAAACATAGATGAACTTTAGAGTATACTGCTTATGTTATTTGTACCTTGTGTACTTTATAAGGTTCCCTTAAAGTTACTTAAGAATGGTTATACTTTTATTTGGTATAGTGGTTTCTTGATTTTATAATGGAATAGAATAATTTACCTTTTTGTAAATGAATGGTTATAATTGGTAATTAAGGAAATGACATTACTTAACTACTTATGGTTCACTATATGGTTTTGATTTGTTTATAAACTTGTGATTGAAGTAAAGGAATAGGTTTTATCTCATTACAAATTATTCTTGGAGATTTTATATTAAATAAGAACCCTTTTACAAAATAATCTACACTTATGGTTGAAGGATGATTCAATCAAATTTCATTTAAAATGTGTTGAACCATTTTGAATTCATATTATCAATATTTAAGTTTAATACTATTTATTAGATTCAATTGGCTAATTTTTAGAATTATTAGCAAATTTTATTTACCTTTATATGAATTATTAATTTAGTAAATAACTTTAAATTCAATTTATTAAAGTGTTTACATTTTTTATTTACCTCAAAAGTGGAATATTATCTTTTTAATATGTAGATATTATTTTTGTGATCATTTTGATATATTACATTTATTTTTGTGATTTACAAACAATAAGTTATGATTTTTATAAGGTTTATTACTTTATAAATACTTAATAAATAATAAATACTTATTTAAGTGAAATAATAATGTATGATTATAGTTTTAAAGTATTGTTTTTATTTTTCTAAGATTTTTGGTATTTTATTTATATTTTTAACATTTACCATTATTAAAATATGAATTATCAAAGTTTTATTACTTATAAAATATTTATTAAATAATAATTATTTAAATTGTTAACATAATAATGTTTGATAATATTTTTAAGTTATAGATTTTATTTTTCTACAAATTTTCATATATTATACACATTTTTCTGAATTATAAATCAAAAGATATTAATTAAACAAGATTTAATCATTTTATTACATTTGAGGAAATATTTATATTTGATCTTATAATGTTTATCTATTTCCTTAAACAGAAATACTTTTTATACCGGAGCTACATCTACCCTAGTCACTGGCTAGTGGGCCACATGCCACATCACATATCCAGATTAGCAAATACAATTATTACTAAATCCATTTCCACTCTTAGTCGATGACAGGTGGGACCAGGGCCATGTCACATGCCACATGGGCAAGGACCAGTCAACAGCTGACCATGTCAACCTTGACGCATGCATGATGTCATTGTGACATCAGCATCGCCTCCACCACCAGAAAGTGGTCACCGACGGCGAACCGGAGCTCCCCAGTGATCGTGGATGGTTGGGTTAGAACCGTGAGGGCAAGGCGATCCTAGGGGTGGTGTCAACGCTATGATTTAGTCGTCGGAGATGCTCCGGTGAAGACCTACGGTGGTGGCGCCCATCGGCCCGATGGCGAACTCGAGCTACAGACGATGCTAGGAAGCGTAGTTAGGTTTGTTCGATGCGGAAACTCACCCCCGACGTGCTGGAGTGGTCGGTGATGTAAATGGTGACCGGAGGCGAGTACAAGGTCGCCGATTCCGACCGGCGGTTGCGGGCAAAATTGATGAAATTTTCTTGACTCCGCACTCCCCTTGATTCCATCCTGCTCTCAGATGATAAACATGCGGTGGCGCTTCTCCTCGACCCCTCCACACATGTCAAGGTGGACTACAACGACGGCTAGCCGAAGCTCGCCGGCAGCGGCATTTGTTCATTGGGGGAAGACAGAGGAAGTTTGAGGGGGAATTGAGGAGAGAGGAAAGTAGCCGAGGCTCGGGCGATGCTTATCCAACCTTTTATACGACAAGGCGAGCTCGGACACGACGGCACGGTGGCGATGACGGCCGAGATGCGGCGGCGCTACTGAAGCTTAAGGTGGGCACGAATCACTGCACGAATCCACTTGGCAGACACCAAACAAGTTGGGGCGAGGTTCTGAGATGGTCAACCGTGTCCGGACAGTCCAGAATTGCGACGGTGACATGGCTCGCCGGCGGCATGTCGATCAGCCAGAGGAAGAAGAAGACGACGGTTCTCTCTCACGTGGGACCCGCTTGCTAGTGGGAGAACGAAACGGTATGTGGGCTCGGGCCGAGGTGGGCTGGTTCTAGGCTGCGAGAAAAGGAGCAAGTCTACTACTGGTGGTTGCTCTGAGCGGTGGATAGAAGATGGGCCTTGGCCTGGTTTCGTTTCTGTTATTTTCTTCTTTTTCTTATCTTTTCTGTTTTCTTTTCTTACCCTTTTATTTAAGCACTAATTTAAACTTATATTTATGGAATTACTTTGCTAATACTTGTAGCAATGATAAATAGTATTTAAAATCATTTTGTGAGTTTTTATTATATAGTGCTATAGTTTCTTTATTTTCTTTACACATATACTTTTCTTATTATTATTTGTAAGGCTTTTGATATGAATTTAGTTGAGCTAAAATTCATAAAATTATTATAGAATGCATTACTATTAACTCATGGGATTTGATTCTCATTAACTCACAATATTTAGGAAATTTTTATATGGCGATCCTTTATTTTTATTTGATAAATAGAGTTCTAGAGAATTGATATGATTAATATTATTCCCATGAATTTAGGAAATAGCAATGGATATATATAGGAGTTAAGGTTTGACTTGTAAATGCTTACCCTAGGGTTTAGGGTACTTAATATACTTATATTATTTTGTTGATGTGAATAAAGATTAATGGCTAAGACAGATTGTTTTTATCTTTGTGATCTTGAATGATATCACCTTTTTAATTAAAATATTGGAATTGTTTTCTAGGCTAACTTATGAGATAGAATTGATAAAGATAGTTCTTAAGCACCTAAGATAATGATGGTTGAGAATGACCAAGATATGCTGAAGTGATTTGATGTAGGAAATTATTCCTATCAACCATTATGGAAACAAGATGATTGATCCAACAGATGGGATGGATGTTAAGCTTGATTATAGATTTAGGGTTTAATGTTTACCTAGAATTCCTATCTTCCGTAATTCACAATCTTGGACTTCTAATTAAGGAATTCCTTTCCTAGGTATACTACTCCTTCATATCCATCATCATGTGTTCACACGATGAGCTTTACTAATATCATTTCAATAGATGTATACATCAAATCCTACTTCACCTCAAGTGCTTAGTATTTCCAAAGAGTAAAATATTACTTCTTTAATCCAATGTTGCTCTAACATCATCTTAATCATACTATCTTCTCTCTACTTAACTCTAGTAACAAATACTCCAACCTCACATTATATTAATGTGACCTGTAATGGCTCACCTAGGATAACATATTTATACTAGGTTTCAATCATGTTCTATCCACCAATGTTACTTATACATGATATAAGCATTCAATCTTGGTGAGTAGGGCATGATCATTGGAATTCTTTGATCCTTTATGGTTTAGGTTTCCAGTTGGCTAATTAAGGCTTCATCAATACAACATTACAGTTGTATTGAAATTATCTTCTTAGTATCTCTATTGGATTAAGGGATGCTATTCATGGACTATGCTTACTTAATCCAATAGGATTACTCCTTGGTATCTATCTTCAGGATTCATCTTTGTAATCTTCTTTGTTACCATATTGATTTGATTTCCTTAAATCACTCC
Source organism: Avena insularis (assembly GCA_023614405.1). NCBI lineage: Eukaryota > Viridiplantae > Streptophyta > Magnoliopsida > Poales > Poaceae > Avena > Avena insularis. The sequence continues at coordinate 305,545,204 of CM042691.1, read as the reverse complement.
CACCCTATAGATGATATCTAATACTAACATTACCATCTACCTCTTCTTACTTCATTCTCAAAGGACTTAGAGTGCTTGTTATGATAAAGACAAGAGTTGATAGATCAAGAATTGATAGTTTAATAATTGGTGAATCAATAGTTGATTACTCAACATTGATGAACAACAGATATTAGAATAAGATTCGATAGAGATGATAAGGATTGATATGGAAAGAAAGATATATGGTGAATGATCTGGACTTGGCTTCTTTCCTACTCAATCTCACTAAATAAGTAGGGTTAGGTATTACCATGATACTCATGGTATAAGCAGATGAGATTAAGATATAGTTGTTACATTCTTATTATTTGTGTTATATCCTTAAGTTGGTACTCATGAGTGATTATAATGAATACTATGATATGATCACCTAAGGATCAAATATAAATCATTAAGTAATGTATTAGGGTTTATTCTATTACATTTGATCTACCCTTAGATCAAATCACGTTTACCCAAAATAAGGTTTTAGCAAAGGTCATATTAAAACTTATCACAGTCAACTTGATGATCTACTTCAATTCCATCAAGTTGAGAGAAGCTTCAATCCCTTTGACAAGTTTTATTCAAAAGCGCGAAAATTATTCAGATTTTCTATGCATGAATGCAATGCACACAATTGTGTTCATCTTATTTCTAAGCTCTAATACTGGGATGTTACACTATAGCAGCAAAATACTCAAGATACAATCTACCAATCACAAATCTAATTGGACAAGTGGAGGAGGCACATACCAAGGAGCAAACCCTCCAAAAATCAGCACTTGAGATGGGCTGAACAAGGAGATCGAAAATCGCGAGCAAGAACAGCAAGAACTCGAGCTTGAGCAAGTTTTCCAGTGTTTTTCGGGAGAGAGAAAGAAGGTGGCCTTGAAGAGGCAGCCTGGAGGGGCCCAGGTGGGCTAGACCCCCCTCCCAATTTCTGCCCCTTTTTCGAGGAAAAATTTATTTTGAATTTTCTGGGATTTTTCGGGAAACTTTATTTTTGGCCAATTTTCAGGGTATGAAAATTGATTTTCTCGCAGAAACAGCTTTTTCAGAAGAAGCAAAAGCAAACCAAAACCAGAACTACAGCAGTTCTAAGAAACTCCAACAAGCAAACAACTAGCAAAACTAAAGCTAACAAGAGAAAAAGCAAAAACTAGGCAGGAGAAAGAGTAAAAGAAAGCAAAAATAACCACAGTGAAAACATCGTTCTGGTCATTAAAATTATTTTGTTAACAAGGTTGATCAAGTCTTGTTACCAAAACAATCTTGTATGAGACAAAACTTTGTATTCCACTAAGTGATTATGTTACCTCAAACTTGATAGCAATGGTCCCAATCATAATAGTTCCAAAATTTTCTTGTGGAATGGGACAATATATTTCCCCAACTCTGACGCTCTCAATATTTTCAATGGAATTCAGGCAATATCTTTTATCAACCTTCTTGGGGAAATAGATAGTGTGCTCTTTGTCATTAATATTGAATGTTACTTTTCCTTGATTACAATTTGTGACAGCACCTGCAGTATTAAAAAAAGGTCTCCCAAGAATAATAGACATATTATCATCTTCAGGCATTTCAAGCACAACAAAATCAGTTAAAACCATGCAATTATGAGCTACTTGAATAGGAACATCCTCACATATACCAACAGGAATAGTAGTTGACTTATCATCCATTTGTAAAGAAATATCAGTTGGTATCAACTTTTCTAGCTGGAGTCTCTTATAGAGAGAAAAAGGCATAACACTAACTCCATCTCCCAAAGCACATAAAGCAGTTCTAACATAATTATTCTTAATGGAGCAAGGAATAGTTGGTATACCTGGATCACCAAGTTTCTTTGGAACCTTACCATTGAAGGAGAAATTAGCAAGCAAAGTAGAAATCTCCTCATTAGGAATCTTCCTTTTATTAGAGACAATATCCTTCATATACTTTGAATAAGGGGGCAACTTAATAGCATCAGTCAAAGTAATTTGCAAAAATAAAGGCTTCATCCACTCACAAAATTTGTTGTAGTGTTCTTCCTCCTTTGACTTATGTTTCTTACCTGGAAAAGGCATAGGTTTTTGCACCCAAGGTTCTATTTCTTTACCATGTTTATTAGCAATAAAATCTTCCTTAGTGTACCTGGTGTTCTTAGTGTGTTTCTCAGGTTCTTCCTCAACTTCTCCCCCAGGAGCATCATTTTTATCATTACCACTCTAAGTTTCAGCATTAGAGACAGATATACGATTAGGATCTACAGCAGGTTCAAGTGGTTCCTCAACTATTTTATGTTTCTTTTTCTTTCTCTTACAAGGACTACCACTATCTTCAACTTGTTGGGAATCCTATTATATTCTTTTAGGGTATCCTTCAGGATATAAAGGATCTTGAGTATCCATACCACTTCTAGTTCTAATTCCATAAGCATGTTTATCTCCTGAAGCATTAACTAGCATATCCTTTTGTACCTTAGCAAGTTGATCAAGTTGGGTTTGAACCATTTGAAAGTGTTTACAAAGTATTTTAATATCATTTGAATTTCTTTCCAGAATATCTTTCAACTCATTAATAGCTCTAGAGTTTTCCAATAAATGATTCTGAACTTGATTATTAAAATGACCTTGTTTAACAATAATAATGTCAAGTTCCTCTAAGCATTGATCAGGAGGCTTACCATAAGGAATATCACCTTCATCAAAGTGTTGGAGAGAGTGTACCTCAATAGTAGATGGGTGAGGAATTGGCTTACATAATTCTTCTATAGGAGGTAGATTCTTCACATCTTCAGCTCTAATACCATTCTCCTTTAGACACTTCTTAGCTTCCTTCATCACTTTATCATTTAATGCAATAATTCCTCTCTTCTTTGGTGTTGGTGTTGGAATTGGTTCAGGAACATCTGGTTCAGGAGTAATAGACTCAGGTGTATTCAGCTCAGTTGAAGTCCAATCATCATAATTCTTGCTTATCTTAGCCATTAATTCTTCAGCATCTGTAGAAGTTCTTTTCCTGAAAACACAATCAGCAAAGCTATCTAGGTAGGTCCTAGAATCATTAGTTAGTCCATTATAATAAATATCAAGAAACTCATTCTTAGGTAATGGACATCCAGGATAAGCATGAATCAAGGCACAGAACCTTGTCCATGACTCAGGCAATTTCTCTTCTTCTCCCTGTTTAAAATCAAAAAGTCTCTGCAATGCAGCATGTCTAGTACTGGGAGGAAAATATTTCTGGAAAAAAGAAGCAATCAAACAATCAGGGCTATCAATGGAACCAGGAGGTAATCTATTAAACCAAGCCCTAGCTTCTCCTTTTAGACAAAAAGGGAAGATCTTAGTAACAAAGTACTTGCGCATCTTAAAATCATCAGATAATAAAGCACTCAAATAGAAAGCTCATTCATATGAGCCACAACACTCTCATTTTCAGTCCCATAAAAAGGTTCTTTCTTAACAATATCTAAATAAAAAAAATCATGAGACAAATCATAATCTTTATCTTTAATATCTATGGGAGAAGCAGCAAACTTAGGATCAGTGGACAACTTAGGAATAATGGTGCGTCTAGCAAGGAGACTCTTAATAGCACTAGTACCATGTGTGTTTCGGCACTCTTCAACAAAATCATCAGGGAGCTCAATGTAACCATCATTAATATCATAACTCTCACTAGCAGGTGAGCTAACAGGTGTAATAGTGTCTTCACTAGGAGTTTTGCTATTTCCTAGACTAGCCATAGTAGCATCTAGAAAAGGACCTAGTGAACCACTCGCATCAAGTACAGTAGAAGTAACATCATGAGTATCAAAAGCAGTTTTAGACTCAGCAGTAGTAGCAGTGTGTGTACCAGAAGCATGTGGTGGTGGAGTAACAAGCTTACTTATAACAGACGGCGAATCAAGAGCAGCAGAGGTGTTTAGGACTGTACCTCTTCTTGTAGTGGATGGTAAAATAGGAAACTTTCCATCACGATACTTCCCCATGATGACAGGAGTAACAGTGAACAATAATAGATCCAAGTGAACTCACAAATAAAGCTATGCTCCCCGGCAATGGCACCAGAAAATAGTCTTGATGACCCACAAGTGTAGGGGATCACAACAGTCTTCGCGAGTAGTATTACCCAATTTGTTGATTCGACACAAGGGGAGCCAAATAATACTTGCAAGCCTTAACAACTGAGTTGTCAATTCAGTTGCACCTGAAAATAGTTCTTGCTCACAGAAGTTTATCAGTAGCAACAGTTTGGTAGTAGAACGACAAAGCAATGAGGAGTAACAACGACGGTGAGCGATAGCAATAATGTGATGTGATAAGGGATTGAAAAGCGGTAGGCATAGGGATGGATGGATGGGTGTTGCATGAACGAGTCTAAACATGTAACTTCAAGATCTAGGGCATTGCAGATAAATAATAACAAGCATCCAAGTACTAAACAATCCTAGGCATGTGCTCCAAATATAGTCATACGTGCTTGCAATGAGAACTTGCACAACATCTTCTGTCCAGCCAGCCCGTGGCAGCGGGGCCTCTAGGGAACTACTGGCAATTAAGGTGCTCCTTTTAATAGAGCACTGGATCAAAGCATTAACACTCCGTGAACACATGTGATCCTCACACCACAGCCATCCCCTCCGGTTGTCCCAATTATTGTCACTTTGGGGCCTTTGGATCCGCACAATGATATGTGTACACAACTTGCAGATAAGATCACAAACAATACTATCATAATGATTCAATAATAAGTTCAGATCTTAGATCATGGCACTCGGGCCCTAGTGACAAGCATTAAGCACAACAAGTTGCAACAAAGTCAAATAGCACAAAAGATACTAGGCACTATGCCCTAACAATCATATTCGATTACATGATATAACTCATCCAAACCCTAGCATCCCCAGGCCTACTGCGGGGGATTACTCACTCATGGATGAGGGAAACATCGGTTGTTGATGGAGATATGTTGGTGATGACGATGGCGATGATCCGCTCCAAATCCCCCGTCCCGACAGGGTGCCAGAACGGAGTTTCTGGATCCGAATCTTGGTTTCTGGTGGCGGCGGCGGAGCAGAATTATTTCTGGAAAAACTATCGAACCCTCCTCGGTTTTTAGGTCGAAGGGCAACTTATAGGTGCAGAGGGAGGCCGAGGAGCTGCCTGGGGTGGCCTCGCCCCCACCAGGCGCGACCAGTGGTAGGCCCACGCCTGGGGTGGGTCTGGCCCCCTAGGCCCCTTCTCTGTCTCCCCTTCTGGCTCCGTGGATCTTCTGGTTAGAAATAGTTTTTGGCATATTTTCCGGGATTTTTCCTGATAGTTCATTTTCTGCACAAAAACAAGACACCAAAGTAATTCTGCTGAAAACAGCGTCCGTCCGTGTTAGTTGTATCCAAATCACACAGGTTAGAGGAAAAACAATAGCAAAGTGTTCGAGAAAGTAGATACGTTTTGGACGTATCAAGATCTTGTGAGCTCCGTTCATGATCAAGATCTAATCTATTTGTAATCATGCATGTTGTGTTTGTGGGGATCCGATGGATATTGAGATTATTATGTTGGATTAATTAATGGTTTTGTCTATTTGATTCTATCATGTCTATGTTGTTTGTGATCTTACATGCTCTCCATTGTTAGTAGCTATCTTGGCCAAGTAGTTGCTAGTGACTCCAAGAGGGAGTATTTATGCTAGATAGTGGGTTCATGCCTATAGTTTCCAAGGGAAGTGATAGAAATCTCTTTGGTTGTAGATGTGATGTTGCCACTAGGGAGAAAACAACGGTCTCTTGTTCATGGAACATGTGGATTGTTTACCTTATGCACTTTGCTTAAAGAAGTTGTTTGTTGCTTGCAACTTAATACTGGAGGGGGTTCGGATGATAACCTGAAGGTGGACTTCTAGTCATAGATGCAGTTGGATGGCGGTCTATGTATCTTGTTGTATTGCGCAATCGAATCTCATAGGATCTTTCTGACTAGTATTGCATTGTTATGCCTTGCTCAGTTCTTGTCAATTGCCCTGCTGTAATTTGTTTATCCTTCATGCCATGTTGTTTATCTAAGGAGAGCACCTCTAGTGAACTATGGACCCCGGTCTAATCTTTACCATTGATGCAGCTTCCACTATTACTTGTTACTTGCTGCAAACCATTACCTTCCACACCATAAGTTTAATTCTTTGTTACAGCAAACCGGTGAGCTTAACAACCTCACTGATTCGTTTGGAAAAAATCTTGAGTTTGTGTTGTGCAGGTCTCCACGTTGTTTGCAACACCTGTGTGACGTTTTCTTCCTCCTTCTGGTTCGATAACCTTGGTATCAACTGAGGGAAAACTTGCTGCTGTGCTCTTCACACCTTGCTCTTAGGGTTACCAACGAAGTGCTCCTCGTCAACCTGTCGAGCACCATCAACCCTCTGGTGGCGTCTCACCCTCCGTCTCCCTATCCGACATCCCCTCCAACTCCTCGTCCGACTCTGACTATGAAGCCACGGTTCCAGAAGCGGAGGGTAAGTCAGACAAATGGGAAACACGTCGCGGGGGAGACGAGTCTGGATCCTCTGAATCGAGTCCTGCACCTGCATTGATAAAGAGTAAAGAAATGAGCATGAAGACACAGATAATATAGACATAATTCATAAACAACGGGGGAGATGAGTATGTACCCGAGGCTGCACCTCCTCGTCCTTGTGCTGCACCTGGTCGTCCTCGTGCTGCACCTCCTCGTCCTCGTCCTCCTGCCGCGGGAAGTTCTCCCTGCGAGGGAGGTGGGTCCTCCAATCCCCTTCCTCCCGCTCCACAATAGCGCGGGTTGGAACGAGGTACTCTTATCCTTTGGATAATCTTCTCTTGGATCATCAACTTGAGAAGGGAGGCCGTTGATTCCTTGCTCCCTCGAGGCATTGGTCAATCACCTGCATTATAGACATGTTGAAATTAATAAGCATAAAGACATAATGCAATTAAGAAGCATGTTAAGAAATAAATACTAATCATAAAGACATAATGCAATTAAGAAGCATGTTAATAAATAAATACTAAGCATAAAGACATAATGCAATTAAGAAGCATGTTAAGAAATAAATACTAAGCATAAAGACATAAAAGACCCTCACCTCTAGTCATCACTATCATAAAGTACTTGGTTGTGGTGCATCGCGTTCTCATTTTCACTATCACGTGAGTAGTAAGGCTCGTCGCACGGTGGAGGCTCGTCGCACGGTGGAGGCTCATCATTGTTGAAATTCGCCTCATGAAACTTGTTGAGCATATCAACGTCCTTTAAATCCACCACTGTCTCACCACGAGTTTGTGCATCGTTCTCGAGGTCCTCATGACCCACTTGTATGTCAAAAAACCCGAAGTTCTTTTTCTCTTGATAGAAAATTCCCTCGTATGTCACAGGGTCAATGTTGAGGTAATCGTTGGCATTGGGCCTGGGTAGCTTACCATGTGGCGATACCTGGAAGACTGACTTCCTAACCGAAAAGTTCCTCTTTATTGCATGGGTAGGGCAAGTAATAAACTTGCTTGGCTTGGTGAGCCACTATATAGACATCGGCTCCGCAATAGGTGGTTGAAGGCCCAACTTCAACTAACCCAATGGAAGGGGTACTTCTCTGTCCATCGATGGGGTCGAACCAGCGGCATTTGAACACAACGAGCTTGAGTTTTATGTTCGTCTCAAACGTCAGCTCGTATACGTACTCTAATATCCCATTGTAATCAACTCCATCGGTTCCTCTGGTGAAGACCCCGGTATTTATAGTTTTTGCATTAGGACGGTTGTTCTGGTGAAACTCTGTATGGAAGCGGTACCCATTAACATCGTAATTTTGATACCTCATGATTCTACGGATATAACCCTGTGGAACACATTGAATCTCATTTTTCATCTCAACGTTGCGATCAGCTCCCTGCAAGTCACGGATTGCAAGGTAAGAGGGATATGTGTAATAATAGGGACAAGTCACTGATTGCAAGGAAAGATGGCAGGTTAGAAATTACTTTGGCCCTAAACCAAGCCAACAATTTTTTTTTCCGGGGGCACCATCTTTTAAAAGAGTGTCCACCTCCGCGACACTGGGATCCCTCGCCTCCGACCACTGTTCATCCTTGAATTGGCTAAAAGGAGAAAACATGTATTAGACCGAAACCGAGTTACTAGTTGCAATAGGTAATTCCTTCATCAGTTTACCTCATGAAACCGATAAGTTCATGCTTCATGTTCATGAGCACATAGAACATTATGCCCTCCTTTTCTTTCGGCTTCAATATGTACTCTTTTCCAGCACCGGACTTGCCACTGGGAGATTGAAAGAGTGCGATCTTGGGGTCTTCCTCCAGCTCGTCGACATTGTACCGAGTGATTGGGTTATGCAGAGTGGGAACATCATCGGCATAGTACTTTGTCATGACGTCTGCTATCTCCCCGATCAGACTTGTCTCAGCTATGCATGCTTCAATCTTACTTTTGTTTCCACATTTCATTCAAATATACTTAAACTCTCTCTCAATACAGAACTGCCAACGAAACTGCACTAGTCTACCCAAAAGTACCTCATTCGCGAGGTGCACAATGAGATGTGCCGAGGGGCACCGTCGGCACAGTGTACTACACCGACGGCCTGACTTCGGGGCTTGCCTGGGGAGGCAGCTAGGCTGACGGCCCCGACATTTGGCCGTCGGCGTAGCCTACCGGCCGTCGGCGCCTGCAAGATTTCCTATAGTGAATAGGGTAAGAGCACCTCATTGGGCGGCGTTCCCGGTTCGAAATTCGGTGCTAACGGATGTAACTTTCGGCATGGGAATGACCATTTTCCCACTCACGTTCCTATGCGTGGTTCCCAAGCGGGGCAAAATTAGCGAGTTTTCGCCCAAATTCGGCTCAAATTCAGACAATTCGGAATAAATATAAATACAAAGCAATGTTCAGCGTAGTTCGGCATAGTTGGGCATAGTCTGCCATACACAAGACAGTGCCGAGCTTGGCGACGAGTTTGGCGACAAGACGGCGACGATCCACGCCGGCCAAGCCCACTCCAAGCTCCACTGGCCAAGCCCGCGCGCCGCCAGTCAGCTGGGCAAGCCCACGCCGAGCTCCGTCGGCCAGACCCGCGCCGAGCTCCACCGGCCAGACCCGCGTGTAGGGAAAGGGAGAGGGAGAGAAGATGGGCATGTGGGAGGAGAGAGAACGTTTTCTCACTGGCGCGTGGGCCACACGACGAGATTTGCTACATCCGGCATTCCTAGGAGATTCCCAACGCGCTGGGATCGGCCTGTGAACGCCGATAAAAAAGGCCTAAATCCAAATAAAATCGGCGTCCTAAAAACATGAGTGGGAACTCGTCGAAAAGTGGTTTTATGGGAACGACAGTGGAGATGCTCTAATATACATGTGCACAAGTGCAGTAGAAATTAAAATTTAAATTAAATCTCGTATAGTCCCCTTGAAAGGATTTGGTTTAGTCAAACCGCCTAAAATTTTTGGTCTTCGGAATTGTATTTGCACGTTGATTGATTCCTAGGAGAGCTGAAAATATGAATTCCAGTCTAAGTCGGATTCCCGCCGCCGCCAATATATATCTACGCACGCTGAGTATACCATTAACGCTAATCGATCACCTGTCTTCCTTTCCGACTCCCACTCGACTCAGCGATCACCGCGCTAGTACTGATGATGGCAGCGGCAACGTCCGGCGCCTCGGAGCAGGGCGGCGCCGCGCGCCTGAGGATGATGTGCAGCCACGGCGGCCGCTTCCTGCCCTGCGGCCCCGACGGCACGATCCGGTACGTGGGCGGCGAGACGCGCGTCCTCGTCGTGCCGCGCGAGGTCTCGTTCCGCGAGCTCGCGGCCAAGCTGAGGGAGATGGAGGCCGGCAAGATCGTGTCGGCGGTCAGGTACCGCCTCGCCGACGACGACGGCGTGCTCGTGTCCGTGACCTGCGACGAGGAGCTCGCCCACATGCGCGACGACTACGACCGCCTCAAGGCGACGCGGCCGTCCGCGACTTTCCGGGTGTTCTTCTCCGGGCGCGCGCCGTCAGGGCGTCCCCCGTTGCCACCCAAGATGCGGCGCGTGCAGAGCGAGCCGGCGGTCGCCGCACCTTCACGCGCCCGTGTGATCCGCGGTGCTGCTCCGGCGCCGATCCGGCGCGTGCAGAGCGCCCAGGAGTTCGCCCGGTGCAGCCGCTTCCAGCCGATCTGCTACGTCCGGCGCCACCAGTGCTACTACGCCTACGACCGCCGACCGGACCAGTACGTGCCCATGCCGGCGCCGGCGATGCGTCCACCGCCCTCCACGTCCAAGAACGCGCAAGTTGCGCGCCAAGGACCTGTTCCCGTGGCGGCAATGTCCAAGAACGCGCAAGGTGCGGGCAAAGAACCTGCTCCCGTGGCAGCAGCGATGTCCAAGAACTTGCATGGCGCGAGCACGGAAGGCCAAGAACCTGCTGCGGTGATGTCTCCGGCGAAGGCAACGATCGAGGCGGCAGAGGCGGACAGGAGAGCCTTCTGGGAGTTCGAGTGAGATAATTAGGGTTTAGTCTCCGGTGATCTTGTTTTCCCGTCCCCAGGGATGTACTGTAACTCTGTAGAAGAGAACAATAGAACAGACACTATGTACAGGAGAGAAAACAAGCTGTAAAGATTCTGAACAATAGAACTGTAAATTTTCGATCAAGATTAATTTTGTCGATTCGTGGTTTAACTGTCAGTCCTAAAAAAGGTTACTGATTGGTTTGGTTGTCTGTAAATGTTTCACTGGAGAAAACTTAAAGTGTGCAAGGCAAATATTACTGTTTCTAATGTATGATGTGGATTCATAATAATTATTCCACTATAGCAGAGGGGATTCGTTACAAAAAATTTACATCACGAAACACAAACACCATGAACAGCAGGGACATTGCTGCTTCAATATGCTACTGTACAAAATTTGCTTGTAAAGTAGAAGTGCTAGTATCCTGCTTCATTGCCCCTCTGCTCCTCGCTGGTTACATGTTCAGAACTACAGACTAGAAACAGAGCAGGGTTGTCATAGGCCAGAGATAGTTCCTGACAGCACAAATTGCGATAACAATCAATCATTTGTGGTTGCGCTTCTGCTTTGAAAGGAATATCCGAGAGATAATTTGTTCTTGAGAGAATCACATTGTCAGTACTTCTGTTGAGAGAAAACTGGAGAAAACACTATGTACAGGAGAGAAAAAAGTGTGCGAGAGGCACATATTACTGTTTCTGATGTATGATGTGGATTCATAATAATAATTCCACTATAGCAGAGGGGATTCGTTACAAAAAATTTACATCATCACGAAACACAAACACCATGAACAGCAGGGACATTGCTGCATCAGTTTGCTAGTGTACAAAATCTGCTTGTAAATCGTGCTTCATTGCCCCTCGGTTCCTCGCTGGTTACATGTTCAGAACTACAGGCTAAAACAGAGATAGTTCCTGACAGCACAAATTGCGATAAACAATCAACTGTTTGTGGTTGCACCTCTGCTTTGAAAGGAATATTCGAGAGATAATATTGTTCTTGAGAGAATCACATCGTCAGTACTTCTGTTGAGAGAAAACTTCTTGAATCGTTGGCAGTTGTTTGGCCACCTTAACTGTTTATAAGAACATCTTCAGATCAGATTACTGAAAGCCACTGTACTGTAAGGCTGGTAGACATCAGACTTTCTCGATGCGACTTTCTACCATTTTCATAGAGTTGTGACTCCAGCCTCCAGGTATAGTCACTTACAACTATTAGAGTTGACACATAATGTACCCCTGCTGTAAAGGAATCGAGAACGTGAATTGTCAGAAAGAAGGAAAGATTACAAGTGTAAAGATCATAGTATTTTCTGACTATACCGATCAAGGAAATTATAAACACAACAGCAAGTATTAATTAACAAAAGAAGAGCAACGCCTAGCATCGCCGTGTGGTTTTAATTACTGCGCATCTCTTTTCACACGCACATAGTATTTTCAGTGATACTAGTACGCCGGTACGTGCACAACACCTCCAAAGATTTTTTTTAACGGGACTACATCGGGTTTACACCGGCCTGAACTTTTATATCATCAACCAACTGGTACAATTTATTACAAAGTGGAGATCGAAAGAGTAAGAGTGCGAGACTATCAAAGTTCAAGGTGGATCAAAACTATTACACCAAGTATTAATAGAGAGGGACGAGTGCGGCGTCGTGCATCTGTACGCCCAGAGTCTAAGATCCTGAATGAAGGGACCGTTGAACACTAGGGTGTTGCGACGCTTCCATATGTTCCAGGTAACTTCCGTGCGGATTGTGGCTTCCTCAGTAGTTTGGCACCCCGATGCCCAAATATCGTTGAAACTTCCAGGCAGTGTGGTCAATGGTAGAAGGGCATGCCAGACTTCCCGAGCTCTAGAGCATCCAGTGAGCATGTGGTTTATGTATTCTCGTCGGTACAAGAGGGACATTTAGCAGAGGAAGTGAGGAGATGTCTGAATCTTCTCTCGTTGGTTGGCAGTCGCCGTCGGCGGGCCAACCAGCAAAAGATTTTGCATTTCAGTGGCGTAACGCTGCGCAGAACTTCTTCGCTTGATCGTCGATCTGAACATGATCAATTCATGGACACAAAGCTTGCGCCTGAATTCAATTGAAAAACAAATAAATCGACCTTCTGTTATGTTAACGCACTTCTCTCGATCCTCTTCAGGAATACACAAATTCAGGATTTAGTTACAGCTTGGATACAAGAATTGTAGAGAGAATTGGGGATCAGGAAGAGCGTCAGGGGAAGAAGAGCAAGCCACCGCCGTTTTCGACTGATCCTAGTTGGATAACTTCTTCCTTCTTGCCTTGCCGATCAAATAGAGGAACCTCTAGATGCTTGCTGTCCTGGGCCATGCCAGTCTGGACCCATGTAACGTTGGTTGGGCTTCACTTGACGCTTGGGCCGCACCTTCAGTTCCACTCCAGCAGCTGGTCTTCCAGAGTGTAGCTCATCGTCAGCATTGTTGCTGACAAAACCCCCTCCTTGAGAAAAGGCTTGTCTCCAATCCGGCGCTTCGGGGAATCTTCAGCGCAATGGATAAATGTCTTCCCAATTGATGGTGTTAACATAGGAGTCTGCCTAGAGGATGAGACCTTGATTCGCAGGTTTGGTCGGAGTCGGCCGCCAGTGTGTTTGAAGAACTTGTATGGGAACCCAAGCTGGCGCTTGAGGAAAGCAACGATGGAGATCGTGGAGGTTCTCCCAGGTGTGGCCGCCTCCGGGACACTACTAGTCCACGAGATCAAGCCTCCTTGATGGATCGTGCCATTGGTCGTCTTATGCCAGCGATAGTTGAGCACCTTGAGTGGAACCTGAAATAGAGAAACATTGGGAGGAAGATTAGTTTGCACCTGATCCACCCGTTAGTGTGCCGGTTTTAATTGGGAGACATGAAACACCGGGTGGATCTTGGAATCCCCAGGCAAGTCCAACTTGTAAGCCACTGCCCCTATCCGTGCAAGGATCGCATACGAGCCATAGTATTTGAAGTACAACTTGTGATTGGCCCTCCTGGAGACGGAGGTCTGGACATATGGCTGTAACTTAAAGTACGCCTTGTCGCCCACCTCAAATGATCTCTTTGAGCGTTTCTTGTCGGCTTGCTATTTCATCTTCTGTTGAGATGGTGTTGTAGCAGATCCATCATCACTTGGCGTTTGTCCAACCAAACTTGGACATCAGGAACTGGACTAACATCTATGATGCTCAGGCCCAGATGCCTTGGTTCACGATCGTACAAGACCTCGAATGGGGTTTTGCCAGAGTGGAATGGTTGCTCGTATTGTACTACTAGTACTTGGCCAGCGATCGACAGCCATTTCAACCACTGTTTTGGAAATGCATGAGAGAAGCAGCAGCGAGGGTATGTCTCAAGACATTGGTTGACGCGTTCCGTCTGACCGAGGTCAGTTTGTGGATGATAAGATGTGCTTAACTATAGCTGCGTACCCAGAAAGCCTGAACAATTGTTGCCAAACACGCCTTGGCATGCCGGTGAGAGATGATAGCCTTTGGCATGCCTTGTAACTTGAACACAAGATCCATATAACCTTGGGCAACTATATGTGTGGTGAAACGATGCGCCAAAGGTATGAACTTAGCATATCGAGTGAGTTTGTCGACCGCAACCAATATGCAGTTGAATTTGGACGCAAGAGGTAATCCTTGGATGAAGTCAGAGAGAGAGAACATGCCAGCAGGCAGCATTTGGGGTTGGTAACGGCTGCAGCAGGCCACGATACCTCGATCTGTCAGGCTTGGACTGTTGGCAGATTGAACATGTATGAACATATGCCATCGGCAGGACCATCTCTGATATGGGGCCGTGGAAGACAGGGGATCGGGGGTAGGCCTCGCCGCCTCGGTGCCTCGGTTTGTTCGCGGCTCTCGACCGAAACTACCCAACTAATGCCCACCCCTACCCGAAATAGGAGCTCCTAGCCGATGCAGCGACGAGGAAGCTAGAGGTAGGTATGGTTGCCATCGGCAGGACAGGACCATCTCCGATATGCATGGGGCCGTGGAAGACGAGCCGCATCAGACTCCAGAGCGACCACGCGCTCAACCTTATTTGTCGCCTCTGCTGCCGGAAGTGAGGTCGAGATAAGAGATAATTACAAAAAACCACCACAATTGGGGCTAGGGTTTCAAAAGACCACCAAAAACTTTAAAATTTTCAGAAAGCACCGGATCTGGGCATGAAGTTGCAGATAGCACTGATCTGTCTTTGACGCTGCTCTAATGATGAATATGACTGGTGGGGCCCGAACGTCAGGCTGACGTGACACATGTGGACGGACGGACGTGGATGGCCGTTAACAACGAAAATTACAAAAAACCACCATAATTGAGGCTAGAGTTTCAAAAGACCACCAAAAAATTAAAAAAATTAAAAACACTAAATTTGGAGCAAGAGGTTGCAGAGGTTCTTTTATGCTATTATCATGCAATCATGACATAGATTGTTTTTAGATAAATATCGCACAATTTTTTAACAATATTTTAAAAACACAAACCGTAAAAGTATTTTTTTTCTAATTATTCTAGGGTTGTATACACCCTTTTCTTGATTTTCTTGTTTTTAAATTAAAATCAAATTAATCTCGTCTAGCTCCTCTCCTAGGATCCCAGCCACATGTGAGGCCCCCTCCTTGTCTGCACCCGTAATAACATGATATATAACAACTTGATTATTCATCCGTTCATAGTAATACACAAGAGTAGCTTCAGTCATAGCTTATAAAAGCAATATTAGAAGTCAGTCTATCCAATGTATGGTATTGAACCTACCCTCAAGTTCAAAGCATTTTTTAGATTTAAGTATCTGGTGTGTAGTATCGATTAGTGTGTGCATAGTTTAGATCGAAGAGGATATTGACCAATGAGCGAAGGCTATCATCCATTGTAAAGATAAGCAGACATAATTGTAATTCAAATCGTCAACATTGATTTGTGTGAGCTAATAATTTTCACTTATAGCAATTTTGCAAAATTCTCCTTAGCCACAGCCTCTGTGCATGTAGGTTGTTCGAATAAAATTCCAGTTTCTTAGTAGAAAAATACTCTTCATATCCATTTTCCCCAGGATGTAAAGAGAGTTGCTAGGTCTGAATAGATCTAGAATTTTGGTGTTAAGTTTAATTAAAAAAAAGTTTAATTAGCAACACTATGCATTATAAATGCTTAGTTCAGGAACATTTGTGAGCCAATTGCATGTCTACATTCATTTAGTCATCTCTACTTTATAGGAAGGTTTAGGACATAGATCCGAATCATAATATAGATGGTAGTAGATGGTTTGCTGGCCTACCTGACGAGTAGGTTGTAGTAAAAAAGAAAATGCACAAGTGAATAAACATGATTTTAACATCTAGAAGAAAAATGCACAGCTCAATCAGATAGAGAAGAGAATGCCTAACAAGAAGATGAATCCAACGCAAATTAAATGAGAGAACAGTGTCATAGCGAAGCATAATCCACCTAAAACAAAAGAGAAGGTGAAAGCCGTAGGATTACTCTCAGATATTTAGAGTTGAACCATGTGTGCAAGAAGTTTTATCATGGCACGAAATGCTATAGAAATTGTAAGACTGACAAAAAATGAAGTGCACAAGACATTACGGGCATTGGAGATAAACATGGCAAGAAGAGGTGCACATCTCACATAGATGCAGCAACCTGAGTGAAAAAATAACGGATAGAGGAAAATCAACCGGCAACACCACGCTGCAGGGAAGGCGAATTTCGGACGCGCCTAACCATGGACTGGAAATATTCTCTTGTGGATCGGAGAACTCGCCCCAGGAATCAACCAAGATTGTCGTTGAAGTGGCAATGTAGCTGCCAACATCGCTGGTCGGGGCACAGAGAAAATAGTCGGACACGGGACTGCAGTCTCACAACCAGGAAGGCGAGGACTCGCAATTGCATCGTGTCCGACACAAGGGGCCGTAGAGGGGGATATTTGATCTCAAGCTAAGCCCCTAGGCCTCAAGCATACGGTCTATACGGTCTGAACCTCTGCAACCTCTTACTCCAAATTTGGTGTTTTTAAAAATTTTAATTTTTGGTGGTTTTTTGAAACTCTAGCCCCAATTGTGGTGTTTTTTTTTAATTTTCGCCGTTAACGGCCATCCACGCCCGTCCGTCCACATGTGTCACGTCAGCCTGACGTTCGGACCCCACCAGTCAGATTCATCATTAGAGCAGCGTCAAAGCCAGATCAGTGCTATCTGCAACTTCATGCCCCAAATCCGGTGCTTTTTGAAATTTTTAAAGTTTTTGGTAGTCTTTTGAAACCCTAGCCCCAATTGTGGTGGTTTTTTATAATTTTCTCTCGAGATAAGGATCAGAGAGGATTGTGTGAACTAAAATGTCATCAGAAAGTAACACGACTCATGAGCAATGCAGCAACAACTGCAGAAAACAACAAAAGAAGCACTAGATTTGACAATGTTATTAATGAACCAAAGAGGCTCTTGCTGGATAAGAAAAAACCTTTTGTAAATGTAAAACACACCAGTTAGTCAAAAAATTCTACTCTTAGATTTTTGCTACTACTCAATATTAGGAGAAGGGACCTGAAAATAGAAAATGTTATAAGATTGCAACTGAAATAATCACATGTGGAAATGATACAAATAGTGTAAATTAGGTGGAATCGATCCAAAGAAGCATGAATAGCGCCTCATTCTCTCAACCACAAACTACCAATGGTTATGATTTGGGGATGTACTCAAGGCAGCCATGTTTAAAAGAATATGAACACATCATTGATCAAAGTGCAAATCCGCTGCACCGCCACATTTCTGCCCATGGACATCCCCGTGCCCGGCTGCAGTGGTGTGTGCGCCCTTGACACACGGAGGATGGCGTCGGTGGCTTATGTACCCTGCCGTGGCCGACCGACACCATGACTCGGCATGCAGATGCTAGCAACAGGGATCCAGCACACACTCCTCCACAATCCCAACACACATATGCATTGAACAAACCAAAAGATTACATTACATACATAATCATCCCCAACTTGTTCATTAATAACCATGGACAAATATAGACTAGTTCATTACAACCCACTGACTAGTTCATCCTAGACCACCAAAAGGACCGACAGTGCAACTTAACTGGTTCATTACATATATCATAGTGCCATCATGCAACTGGCAGGTACCACCATCTCCAAAACTGAAATTCTTATTAAACCCAACAAGATCGATCAGTTCAGTTAGACCAGATGCGAAGGCCTATAAGAAGCTCCGCATCCATACTCTCTCTCAGAGGAATAAGCGGGAGCAGCACTGCTTGCGCCATCCAGTATTGCAGGTACCAGCCCTTTTCCCTGGCCAGCCTCTCTCTCAGAGGAATAAGCGGGAGCAGCACTCCTTGCGATATCCAGTATTGCAGGTACCAGCCCTTTTCCCTGGCCAGCCTCTCTCTCAGAGGAATAAGCGGGAGCAGCACTCCTTGCGATATCCAGTTTTGCAGGTACCAGCCCTTTTCCCTGGCCAGCATCTCTCTTTGAGGAATCAGCGGGAGCAGCTCTCCTTGCACATTCTGGTTTTGCCACAGATACTTTATCATCAAGACACTACAGAGAAAAGTAGCAATTAATAACATTACTAACAAAGTAACAAACAGTAATAGCACCATTTGAGAATTACGTAAATAATATTTTACCTTGTATATGCGTCTTATCCTGGACTCCTCAGCTGCCAGCCTAGCCTCTTCATCATGGTATGCGCAAAAATCATCCAACATTTCCCGCGGTAGATCAAAACCTGGACATTGCGGGTATGGGCGAGAGCGACCTCTTTTGTACTTATCAGCATCAATGGGGTGCTTCAAATCAACACTTCCATTATTTTCACAGCCATAGCACCGACCTTGTTAAAAGAACAGATGGTAGATTTGTCATTTAACTACCAAATAACCAACCAGGCAAAAAACAGACAGTCCATACATACGGATGGGGATGAACTTTCTTAGATAACAGAATTGTAGTAAAGCTCAAGGAGAGTGTATAAGATGAGGGAACCATGACAAGGGGCAATCAAACAAGGTGATGACAGTCACTACTATGGCTGGACACGAATACAGCCATTTGTCTAGGTATTCTTCTTCTGAGGTAAATGTATTAATACGTTTCTGTGGTTCAAATACCGATTAGCCTGGAAATATGAAAATAACTTGGGCTGAACTTTTCGTTCTTTGGCTTGAGGATTCAAGAAGGGCTGGGCATGAAAATGTATTGATCCTTCTTTTTTGAAAGAATGCAAATATGTGTTTATGAAAGAATTAGCAAAAAAAAACAGAAGATGAGCAGCAACCTGTTTGCTTGATTCATGGGTAATATATAACTATATATACAAGCACATAACCAAAACAAGAAAAGGAAATTGACTCAAGTGTTTGATTCCTTAAAATAATCCCATGCAGGCACTCAGTATAAAAATGATATACGAGGGCATACAGTAAAATCAAGGGTAAAAGGTAAGGGACACAGCAGATGACATCATAACAATCAGAGAAGAAATTGAGCAAGAATAGTCATTTTCAAGTTCTACCAAACCATTGCGCATGAAAATAATCATAAATGAGAGCAGATTGCAAGCAGTTCCGCACAAACTCTGTCAATATCTAGGCACATCTACAATTTCAGGATGTCCTCATATCACAAGTATGCCTATTGTTAGTTCATTCATGTCCCTTCATTGCTTATATTCCTGCCACGTGAGACCAAACATATACCATTGTTACAACTTCTATGCTTTCTAAATGCTCAAGTTTAGTTGAGGTGAGGTTCTTGTTCAGAACTTGGTACTGTCTTGAGGTGAACTCCAGTTCCTAGATTATCTATGTTTTGGCTAGTCGCTCTTTTGCTCTATTGTTGTAAGATCAAAGAGCAATCGTTTTGTACTCAACAAATGGGACTTGGATTGCATGAACGTTGCTAGCTTATATATTAAAACAGTAGGCGCTCAAGCTAGCGAATGAGATGAAAGTAAACATGACACAAGGGGAACCACATAAATGTGATCCCAGAGCTGTATGAACAGAACTTAATCTGAGGTGAAAGAATACCTTTCTCGGTAGGTTTGACCACACATAAACTGTTGAGCACATATTCTTCATTTTCTCCGTTCAGACACGTGACTTCAGCAAAGAACAGATTGCCATCGTCACTGTGAAACCCATCAGCTCTTTTGGGTTTTGTAGTCAAATTGATGTGATAGAAGACATTGTGGCGGCTCTCCCTCTCATAAATTTCTCCGTAGCTCACAACATCTTCAAGTTCATATGCAGGATCCTAAATAGGAGGCAGCCGTTTGTATATATAAGACAACTAAGACAACCTTGTAACATGAGAGAGAGAGAGAGAGAGCTAACATGATCCTCATTGTATTTGTCGAGTAAAGATTGAACCAGTAGGACGATATTGCGATGCTCATGACAGGACTTGGAGGACTTCTTCCTTGTGCCATCAGGCCAGTACAGAATACTTCTTATACAAATCTCCGACTGTGAAAGCCCATCGGTGCACCTAGTGCAGATGAGAGCATTATATACATTAGCAGATTGTGCTTTCTAAAATGTGGATGAACAATAACAAATACCAGCCGATAACATGCCTATAATAAGGCCAAGTTCTGGATTCATTTTTTAAACGCAAGCCAACTTGTGTATTTTACAAAGAAAACGAGAGCAATTTAACTTCTGTTCTGATGGAAACTAGGACGAAGTTGAGAAGTTTACATTTCTGGACTGCGCAGTTCATCAAGATGGCGAGCGAAAGCATCCTCAGCTGCCTGTACGCTCCGGAATGGCCCATCCAGGGGAGGATATGTGTGGAAAAGTCCACATGTATCTTCTCTGATAAAAAATTGCAGTTGCCAACTAGGAAATACACGGGCCGAAATAGGCCGACACAAGGGAGGTGCGGTTTGCCGGACCTCGTCCCCGAGTGCCGTCGACGTGTCCCTCATGGACATCACCCCCACTGCCGAGGACGTGTCCCTGATGGACATCTCCCCCAATGCCGTAGTGACATGATCAGCATAGTCACACCTGAAGTGGAAGATGACCAAACGATTAATAGATATAGACAACAAAATTTAAACCAAACAATCTGATTTCTGGAGGAACATACTGTTCAGGCAGCGAAAGACGGCGAGAATCCCAGATTTTGTCCAGGACTTCACACACTTTAGCGTTCGGAAAAGAAACACCCTTGGGACTTCTGAAGTGGAACAAAGCAAGATTCGTGAATTGAAAAGTAGAATCGAAAATAGATAATCTACCGGTTAGCCAGAAATCCCAAATAGAGAAGCGAAAGATCCATACGACGGTGGAGAAGGAAGCGGCCGATCGCCGAGGCTCTTCCAGCGGTCGAAGATGACCGGTGCAGAGCAACTGTCGCTGAGGCGTCTTGCGAGCGCCATGGGGGGCGGCGGGGTCGTCCTAGGGTTTGGAGATCTCCTTCTGGGGGAGGGGAAAAGAAAAAGGTTCGCGCTGTGGTTGGGCCGTGGACGGTTGACCGGATAACGCTTATTTAAAGACGAGACATGATTGGGGGTTAGAATAGAGCTCCACCAAAAACAGATTTAATGAGCGAAACTGCTTGGCGTCCCCGGACGATGCGGGTTTCCATCGTCTTTCTCTTCTGCACGACACGTGTCTTTAAAATCACTCTAAATCCCGTTTTTACTATAACGGTCCGCTTTTTCTACATATGTTCTCGCTTTTGCTTCGGAAACAAAAAAAGATTCGTTTTAGAAATAGAATTTCTCGTCGGAGACCACGCAACAAATAAATTGTGCTAATGCAGCAAAACCGACTTTGCCAGAAACATCGTCGAAAAAAACTCGCCGATGACTCTCATCGGAGATCTTGTAGCAAAAAGTTGACGCTGTTATAGCAAAAACACAAGACGGTTGTAGCAACAAAGTTCTTGTAATGTAGCAAAAAACCTACTTCGCCGGAGACATTGCCAGAGAATTTAGTCGGAAGACCTCGTCGGAGGACTTATAGCGATATTGTAGCAAAACAAAAAAAAAGATAGCAGAAAAAATATAGTTATGCAGCAAATCCACAAACGCGACCCACACTATCGGGACTGCATGTAGCAACTCCGTCTGACTTAACACCGTCCGTCGTCAGTAGCATCACCAGGAACCTTCGGCAGCGATAAGCACATACTACATACATGTTCTGGGCTAGCGATGTTAAACATGGGGAGGTGGTAGCTGCTCTTAAGCCGGAAACAAGTGCAGTTAGGCCCAGTTCTTTTGGCGGCTTCTCCCGGCTGCCTACTGACTTCACAGGGCAGTTCAAAAAAATTGCAAGGCTTTCAAATTTGTTTAGACTTAACTATTTTGGAAGTCTCGCAAAAATTTTAGACCGGCTTTTCCAGAAAGCTGGGGGCAGCTTCTCAGAGAAGTCCAAAAAGAACTGGGCCTTAGCAGCAAACGCGAAGGCATCGGGACAAAAGGCAGGCAAGCGGGTCCATATGGATTGTACATGAGCAAGGTCGATCGATAGCCGAGGCCGTACGTACTCCGTATAGTATCATGTAAGCTAGCGTGTCATTTTGTGTGTGCTGCCCACCCGGACGATGATCCCCCAGGGGATGGGGATCATTTTTCTTTAATGAGTCATTCCATGCGCAAACAAGTGTCCAGATTTGCATAGCAACCATAGATCAGTTTTCATCGCGTTTTATAAAAAGTAGTCCAGTAGTAGAAACCCTAACAACCTTTATCCTCCAGCGCCTCCTTCTCCTCCCGCTTGTGGTGGCTGGTGCCACTCTACCTCCCTCCTATCGTGCCCCACCCCCTTCTTGCTTGTCCTTCTCCTTCCATCGTGCCGTCGGCCGTTGTCGGGCCATTGCCCTGGCCCATCTAATGCGGGCCCCAACAACAAGGTGGTTGTGAAGCCTTGAAGAAATGTTTTCAGCCATCTTGAAGAAACATCTCTCATGAAGCACCCTCGCGAGACAGTTCCTCTCGGGATCTCCGCGAGGGAAGGAACATCTCGTCGAGGGCCGGTGCGGAGCATATCCGCACCACAATGCCTAAGTCCTGGAGACTGCACGGAACTACTCACGGGGTAAGGAAAGGAGTGATGATTGCCCTAGCTAGGACGGTTGTCCCAGTTTGCTCCTGCCGCGCAAGAAAAACATCTTCTTCTACTACAAGGGAAGCACCTTCCCCTTCTCCAAGACATGAGTGGCCGACAAGACTTAAACCAGAGAGGACCACCTCCCCGTCTAGGAGAGCAGGGAGAACGTGAAGGAGGGAAAAAGGAGCATCTTCAGCTTACCTGTTCACTCCCTTGTCGCCATGTGGGAACCCTTCCCTCCAATTTGGCGGGAAGAAGACCGGGGCACCTATAAGACAGGGGGTGCGGCACCTTAGGAGGCATCTTCTTACACCTTGGAAACCATATCTTCCTCCTAGCTAGGAACTCTAGATCTGATCACTCGATCAATCCCTTGTATTATAACCTCGCCAAGCGATATAAGCAATCCAGACAAGCAGGAGTAAGGTTTTACACCACACGATGGCCTGAACCTGGGTAAGATCTTTGTGTCTCCATGTCGTGATTTCTCTTGTTCCTCGCCAAGGTCGTCGAAGTGTCTTGGGGAGATCATGTTTAGCCCCTTGAGTCGATTTCACCCTACTTCGAGAGATACCCTGCCGGGAAAAATCTCCGACATTTGGCGTGCCAGGTAGGGGTTGAGGCACA
Source organism: Avena insularis (assembly GCA_023614405.1). Classification (NCBI taxonomy): domain Eukaryota; kingdom Viridiplantae; phylum Streptophyta; class Magnoliopsida; order Poales; family Poaceae; genus Avena; species Avena insularis. The sequence goes on along the minus strand of CM042691.1, from coordinate 305,521,902 downwards.
TCTCCCACTCCTTTGTCGACATGGTTAGACTAAACCGTAGGGAGCGCGCTTGTCGGGCCGCCCTCGCCGCCAACTAAGCAGAGTCGAACCCCAACGGCAACCCTGGCGACGCCAACGGCGACCCACCATCATCAGCAGGGAGCAGGGGATGACGCAGAACACCCATCCATCCCCTTCGCGTAGTAGCAACAACGCACCCACCTCCACGCGGCGTCCATCTCTAGGGCAAGCATAGAAACAACCCCTCGTTAGTGGCCGCACTACTCACATCACAAGAACTGCTACGCTACAGGCCCAACCTATTCGGCATGATGAGTGGATCCAACGCATCACCGAGCTCCTCAACATCGTCGGCATTCCCCTGGCACGTTCCCACACTATCGCTCCATCACTGATGCAGATTCCTCAAGCGGGCCAAGTCGCATAGGGCGCTCCCCTACTGCCTCCACCAGATAGCGGAGACAACCACGCCCCCACAAGGGCCTGGAAGAGTTCCACCCCGCTCTCACGGAGCTTCCTCGCCACGCATCGAGCCCAAACCCAAGAGTGTCATTGACAGATCTCCGGAAGATACTCGCATCTCCATCGAGAAACGCTGCAAGCGTCAAGAGCGAACCGTTGCGGAGGCAGCCACGGCAGGCAACAATAGTCACTCCGCCCTCGCTTGTGTTACACCTCATACAACAATGGTTTCCTCGCCTTCACCAAAGAGTTGTGCATTGTGGTATGGCCTCTCAAGTTCAAGCCAGATCTCCCCCGCGCTACAGAAACAAGGACAACCCCGTCGAGTTCCTACAGCTCTACACTGTGGGCATCCAAGCCATGGGTGGCAACGATAAGGACATGGCCAATTGGTTCACAATGGCCCTCAAAGACACATCCCGCTCCCAGATGATGAATAATCTCCCCGAGGAATCCGTCACCTCGTGGAAGGACCTCTATGAGAAATTTGTTGCCAACTTCAAGGGCACGTACAATTGCCCTCTCATGATCAATGACCTCTATGACGTGCGTTAAAAACCTGGATAAACACTCTTCAAGTACATCCAGCACTTCAGCCGGGTATGTAACAAAGTACCATGGGTCACCGGCGCGATCATCATCTCTACATTCTATGGATGTCAACGACATGAAGATGCTCGAGAAGCTCACCATGAACGATAAACTCAGCTCGATGGTCGAGCTCTTCGAGCTAGCGGACAAGTGTGCCAAGGCTGAAGAAGGATGAATGTTCAAACACAATGACCCCGACACAGCTGCAACTCCCACATCCACAAAAAGCAAGAGCAAGACCACAGACAAGACCGTAGAGGACAAGAGAAAAACTCTGACCGTGCTTGCGGCCGAGCCTGAGCACAAGCTGTTGGAGATATGCCCAAGAGGCAATAATAAAAGTAGTTATTATTATATCTTTGTGTTTATGATAAATTTTTACATTCATGCTATAATTGTATTAACCGGAAACATTAATACTTGTGTGATTTGTAAACTTGTTAGAGTCCCTAGTAAAGCCTCTTTGTAATACTAGTTTGTTGGTTAATAGATGATCATGGTTTCTTGATCATGAACATTGAGATGTTATTAACAACAAGATCATATTATTAGGAGAATGGTGTGATGGACATACTCCTATAGTTAAGTGTAGCATAAAGATCAAGTCATTTCAATAGTTCGTTTGCTATAAGCTTTCAAATACATAGTAACCTAAATCCTTCGACCATGAGATCATGTTTATCACCATCACCGAATGGATGCTTTGATGACATCAAACACCACTTCGTAACTGGGTGGTTATAAAGGTGGCATTGAGTGTTCAGCAAGTATGTGTTGAGGCACATGGATCAATAGTGGGATTTGTTCATCCATATGACGGATAGATATACTCTAGGCCCTCTCGGGGGAATGTCATCCAATTATCTTACAAGCATGTGACTGGCTCAAAAGGGATCACATATCACATGAACGAGTAAAGAGTATGATGCAGCTCAGATCACTGTAGAGCTTCGTTGGGAAACTCCAAGAGGAAGGTATGATGAGCACATCAGTAAGTTTTCCCTCAGTTATGAAACCAAGGTTATCGAACCAGTAGGAGGAAGGAAACGACTCCAAGGTGTTGCTAACAACTTGGAACCCGCACAACACAAACTCAAGACTTTGCCCCAAAGAACGGTGAGGTTATCAATCTCACCGGTTTGCTAAAAACAAAGGATTAAACGTATGGTGTGGAAGGTAATGATTGCTTACTAAAAGTAAACAGTAACAGTGGAGGATGTATCAATGGTAAAGATTGGATCGGGGTCCACAGTTCACTAGAGGTGTTCTCCTTAAGATAAATAACATAACATGCTGGGTAAACAAATTACAACGGGACAATTGACGAGACTGAGCAAGGCATAACAATGCAATACTAGACATTCATGATCCTATGAGATTTGATTGGGCATTACAACAATATACATAGACCGCCATCCAACTGCATATATGACTAGTAATCCACCTTCAGGTTATCATCCGAACCGCCACCAGTATTAAGTTGCAAGCAACGGATAACTGCTTTAAGCAATGTGTGTAAAGTAAACAATACAATTGTTCCATAAACAAGAGATTGGTGTTTCCTCCCTAGTGGCAACAATACATCTACAACCTTAGAGATTTCTGTCACTTTCCCAGATTCAATAGAGGCATGAACCCACTGTCGAGCATAAATACTCCCTCTTGGAGTCACTAGCATCTACTTGGCCAAGATAGCTTCTAGAAACAGAGAGCATGCAAGATCTCAAACAACACAGACATGATAGCATCAATAATCAAGAAGACATGATAGAATCAATAATCAATCTGACATAGTAATCTCAATATCCATCGGATCCCTACAAACACAACATGCATGATTACAAATAGATGATCTTGATCATGAATGGAGCTCGCGAGATCTAAACATGTTAGCACAAAGGAGGATAACAACCATCTAGCTACTGTATGGACCCATAGTCCAAGGTGGAACTACTCACGCATCACACCGGAGGTTGGCATGGTGATGAAGAAGGCCTCCGGGATGATCTCTCCCCTCCGTCAGGGTGCCGGGAAGAGCTTCAGATCCCCCTCCAATCTAGGGATGATAGTGGCAGTGGCTACGGACTGTTTCGTGGAGATCTGATCGGGTACTTAGGGTTTTGGCATCGGGGGGATTATATAGGAGAAGAGGCGAGGCAGGAGGGCGGCCAGGGGGCCCACACCCTACCCAGGCATGGCCTAGGGTGGGCCCACACGTGGGGGGTGTGGCCACCCTGTGGCTCCCCTCCGTTCACCCTTCGGTCTCTGTGTTCGTCTTGGTGAAATACTGACTTTGGCTTTTGTCCCGTCCAATTCCGAGAATATTTTCTTACTAACTTTTCTGAAACCAAAAACAGTAGAAAATAGGCAACCGACACTGTGGCATCTTGTTAATAGGTTAGTCCCAGAAAATGTATAAAAATACCTCAAAGTGTAGACAAAGCATAGCAAAGCAAGCATGGAGCATCAAAAATTATAGATACATTTACAACGTATCAAGCATCCCCAAGCTTAACTCCTGCTCGTCCTCAAGTAGGTAAGTGATAAAAAAGGAATAATTTTTTAGGTGACATGCACCATCACAATCAAGATCAAACCATTTGCAAGCATTGAAAGTTGGGATCAAAGTACTCTAAACATGAGCATGAAAGACGAAGTTCTAACAATAAGACAAAGTAACTATGCTGCAACATGAAAGGATACAAACAAAGATTCATGAATAACAATGCATTGAAAGATGTTTGTTTGTTTCACAAATAGAAAACATAGCATAGTGGCATTCAGCTTGTACCTCATGGAGTAGCAAAACATAAATGCATAGGACACCTTCAAAGTTCATAAGGGTGACTAGATACAAATAGTTCAAGAACAAGCAATATCAACATTATGAATCAATCAATAAGTTTTGGGACAATGCACATAGAACTAAGAATGGCAACTATGCTCTCTTAATTGGTGCCTAAGGATAGAAGGTGGAGACTCAATATAATAGTGGAAGAAAGGCCCTTCAAAGGGAAGCAGGGATTTCAAGTTTCATAAAGAGTTTCCAAAAATTATGGTACTTGTTAGCTTTCAACTCTCATTGCCCCTATCGTAAGCATCTTGAAGTGATTAAGGTTAAAGTGAACAAAATATGAAGTATATGCTTGACAAAGTATAAGTTGGCAATATCATGTCCCTTGAGTACGAGGGCTGCTCCCCATGCTACTAAACTTTAGTTACCGGTAAGTTCTTGTCATAGTAAGTATATGTGTATCATAAAGAACCGCCAATGGGGTACCCCTTGCACCATGATACAGGAGTTAATCCCATATCAAAATGACAAGGCAACAGACAAAGAGCATCTCAACAATCTTCTTATTTACCATGGGAAAATGGTGCTTTTTCTCTTCTTTCCTCTTTTTTTATCAATCTCTTTTTTCTATCTCTCTTTTTATAAGAAGAATGCTTCAAAGATTGCTCACTATGGTGATGCTGCAAGTTTCCACCATGATTAGGCATGACTTAGACTAGCGGCCCAGGCGTTTCTCTAACACATATACATAACTCCATGGACTTACAAGATCCCCTTTTATTTCACACTGACGACATCCATAAACAAAAGAGCATGATATCAACTGGGTAGATATTTACAGGTGTTGAAAGCATTCCCCGTGACAACACGTTTCTGCTAATTCCCAACGTATAAGTGAAAGCATATACAACATAGATGACACAATGGTTCAAGTTTATTAGGGGCAAGAAAAATAAAGTGTGCCATCAAGTTTGTGAGAGCTTTAATCACTAACTTTCACATAACAAGTTTAATTTGGAAGATAGATAAAACAAGAATATACTTGGAATGGTGTAACACACCATGCATAGGAATTTATAGTGGACACTTTGGAATAACTTAGTTTCTTGGGAGTTGGATGCATGAGTAGAGCTTACTCAATACAAGTGGAGGCTGGCAAAAAACTGGGAGCGACCAATTAAGAGAGCAATAATGGCCATAATCATGCAGAGCGACAAAACATTACTAATCAAAGCATAAAGTGGTACCACAAGTCAAAAACTAAATGATCATAGAGGCTAATGCGACTGGTTCATAGTCATAACATGGTGTGAGCATGTGCCAAGTCAACCCAAACAAATCATCAAAGGAGAATACCGCAATACTATGCTTTGTATGCTAAAACAACGCATGATTCTTTCAAGGCACATTAAGTAATCATAATTGTTTGGAACAAGTCATGCTACAATAATAGTCACTAATAATAAGGTCAAAACAACATCTAGCATGACATGATAAAGTCTAAGTCACAGTCAAAGCAAGCTCATTCTTGTACCACTATAAGCATAAAACTTTGTACTCCTTTCCAACATCAATCAACTTATTTCAAACAACACAGCGAGAGCGGGGGTCCAACTACTTTATTCAAGCAAACTAAACAAACGAAAACCAAAATTGAAAACTAAGACGCTCCAAGAACAACACAACAATGCATAAAACAATAAAAACGAAGTGTCTAGAAAGACCTGAGATTTTTATTGATGAAGAAGAGGATGCCTTGGGCATCCCCAAGCTTTGACGCGTGTACCTCTTCAATATTTATTGGGGTGACACGGGGTGGAATCCCCAAGCTTGAGATTTTGTCCATTCTTCATCTCATTACATCATTCTTCCCTTACCCCTGAAAATTTTCCTTCATACAAAACTTCACACAATTTTCATTAGCAACATTAGTGCATTCAAAAGATGATAAACCTTTGGGATTTAGTTTTAATACAGCAAAACTTTCATTAAAAACAGAAGCTACTGTATCAATTCCTTCAAAAAGCTCAATTTACCAAAGAGAACCCAAAAAGAAATCAATAAAGAGGCAAATGCAAATAATGGCGGAAATGTGTCAAAAACAGACCAGCAGGTATAAACCGATTTTTTCGAAGACCTTATGTTGCTCAAATCAAAAAGTGTTAAACTAATGAAAGTTAGATAAAAACCTGTGGGTTTTATTCAGAAAATTACATCTCAATCCGACTTACAGATATTATTCATGTATTTTTACACAGAAGCAAAAAAATCTGTTTCGGGACAGCGCTTCCCCAAATCTTACTTCCCTCTCATTAGAGGTTATTGTTGGCACAAAAATCAGATAAAAAGGACAAGGAGAGTTTATTACAGAAGTAATAACTTCCAAGACTCAAGAAAACTATTGGGTTATCTCCCAATAAGTACTTTTCTTTAACGCCTTTAAGTTAGGCACAAGAAGCGAGAATCAAGTGTTTTCAAATGAAGAAGTACTAACATCAATTTTTTCTTTAAAAGGAGGAGCAAAAGGTAACTTCTATCTCATCATAGGGAAGTGTTCAATACCTTTCTTGAATGGAAATTGATATTTAATGGTGCCTTCTTTCATATCAATGATGGCACCAACAGTTCTAAGAAAAGGTCTTCCCAAAGTAATAGGACAAGAAGCATTGCATTCAACATCCAAAACATAGAAATCAACAGGGACATAGGCATTGTTAACCATAATAAGAACATCATTAACACTCCCCATGAGTTCTTTTTAGCATTATCATCTAGTGGGACATCCAAATAGCAATCTTCCAAAGGTGGCAAATCAAGCATTTCATAAATCTTTCTAGGCATAATAGAGACACTAGAACCAATGTCACATGAACCTTTGAGATCAAAGTCATTCACTTGCATATTAATGATGGGTTCCCAACTATCTTGTACTTTCCTAGGAATAGAATCTTTGTGTTTCAATTTTTCTTCCTTAATTTTAATGAGAGCATATGTAATGTGTTTGGTGAAAGCCATATTCATATCACTAGCATTAGGACTTCTAGCAAGCTTTTGTAAGAACATAATCACTTTAGAGATATTGCAACCATCAAGATCAAAATCAAACTTAGCATCACGGGTAGTAGACTTATTGGGTTTAGACATTGTTGTAGGAGGCATAGGGACTTCTTGTGGTTTGCTAACATCCATATTGGTGGTGGTAATAGTACAAACACTATTGTTTCCAGCAATTTCAGCTTCTCTTTCCCACTTAACATGTAATTTAGCTAACAGTCTAACATTTTCATCAATAGTAACTTGTATGGCATGAGTAGAAGCAAAGGTACTTTCCAAGGTTTCAGGTTTAGCAGCCATTTTATTAATCAAAGTGGATTGTGCTTTAGACAAACATTAAATATTTTTCTCGACATTCAAAATCTTTTCCTCCACAGTCTTGTTGAACATAGTTTGTTTACTAATAAAGTCTTTAAGCATGACTTCAAGTTCAGAAGGAGCACTTCTATTGTTGTTGTAGGAATTTCCATAAGTGTTACCATTATTGGGAGGATAAGGCCTATAATTATTATTACCAAAATTATTCCTATAGGCATTGTTGTTAAAATTGTTGTTTCTAATGAAGTTCACATCAAATTGCTCTTCTTGAGCAACCAAAGAGGCTAAGGGAACATTATTTGGATCAATATGAGCTTTCCCATTAACAAGCATAGCCATGATAACATCAATTTTATCACTCAAAGATGAGGTTTCTTCAAAAAAAATACCTTCTTACCATGTGGAGCTCTCTTAGTGTGCCATTCAGAATAGTTGACCATAATATCATCAAGGAGCTTTGTTGCAGCACCCAAAGTAATGGTCATAAAGGTACCTCCCGTAGCTGAATCCAACATATTTCTTGAAGAGAAATTTAACCCTGCATAAAAAGTCTGGATAATCATCCAACCAGTTAGTCCATGAGTGGGACAATTCTTAACCAAAGATTTCATTCTTTCCCAAGCTTTAGCAACATGTTCATTATCAAGTTGTTTAGATTTCAATATTTCACTTCTCATAGATATAATCTTAGCAGGAGGATAGTATTTTCCAATAAAAGCATCTTTGCACTTAATCCAAGAATCAATACTATTTGTAGGCAAGGATAACAACCATTCTTTAGCTTTTCCTCTTAAAGAGAAAGGAAAAAATTTGAGCTTAATAATATATCCATCTACATCCTTATATTTTTTCATCTCACAAAGTTCAACAAAGTTATTAAGGTGGGCAGCAGCATCATCCAAACTAGCACCAGAAAATTGCTCTTTCATCACAAGATTCAACAAAGCAGGCTTAATTTCATAAAAGGTAGCATCAGGAGTAGGTGGAGCAATAGGTGTACTCAGGAAATCATTGTTGTTTGTGATAGTGAAGTCACACAACTTGGTGTTCTTAGCATAATTCATTTTTGCAAAGGTGGAGCAAGGCAACAACAACAGCAACTAGAGTAGGGACTAATTTTTGTGTGTTTTTGATAGGAAAAAGAAAATCAAATGAAACTAATTTGTTTTGTAATTTTTGATAAAAAGAAGCAAGCAAAAAAAGCAAAACAAAAAAAAAGTAAAGAGAAATATTATGAAGGACTCCCCTTGTGAAGCCGTCCTTAACTCCCCGGCAACAACACCAGAAAACGTCTTGATGCGGCTCAGATCATAGTAGAGCTTCGTTGGGAAACCCCAAGAGGAAGGTATGATGAGCACATCAGTAAGTCTTCCCTCAGTTATGAAACCAAGGTTATCGAACCAGTAGGAGGAAGGAAACGACTCCAAGGTGTTGCTAACAACTTGGAACCTGCACAACACAAACTCAAGACTTTTCCCCAACGAACAGTGAGGTTGTCAATCTCACTGGTTTGCTAAAAACAAAGGATTAAATGTATGGTGTGAAAGGTAATGATTTCTTGCGGAAAGTAAACAGTAATAATGGAGGATGTATCAATGGTAAAGATTGGACCAGGGTCCACAGTTCACTAGAGGTGTTCTCCTTAAGATAAATAACATAACAAGCTGGGTAAACAAATTATAGCGGGGCAATTGATAGAACTGAGCAAGGCATAACAATGCAATACTAGACATTCATGATCCTATGAGATTTGATTGGGCATTACAAAAATATACATAGACCGCCATCCAACTACATCTATGACTAGTAATCCACCTGCAGGTTATCAGTCGAACCCCCTCCAGCATTAAGTTGCAAGCAACAGATAACTGCTTTAAACAATGTGTGTAAAGTAAACAATACAATTGTTCTATGAACAAGAGATTGTTGTTTTATCCCTAGTGGCAACAACACATCTACAACCTTAGAGATTTCTATCACTTCCCCAGATTCAGTAGAGGCATGAACCCACTATCAAGCATAAATACTCCCTCTTGGAGTCACTAGCATCTACTTGGCCATGATAGCTACTAGAAACGGAGAGCATGCAAGATCTCAAACAACACAGACATGATAGAATCAATAATCAAGAAGACATGATAGAATCAATAATCAATCTGACATAGTAATCTCAATATCCATCGAATCCCCACAAACACAACATGCATGATTACAAATAGATGATCTTGATCATGAGTGGAGCTCACAAGATCTAGACATGATACCACAAAGGAGGAGAAACAACCATCTAGCTACTGTATGACCCATAGTCTAAGGTGGAACTACTCACGCATCACACCGGAGGCTGGCATGGTGATGAAGAAGGCCTCCAGGATGATCTCTCCCCTTCGGTAGGTTGCCGGGAAGAGCTTCAGATCCCCCCGATGTAGGGACGATGGTGGCGACGGCTACAAACTGTTTCGTGGAGATCTGATCGGGTACTTAAGGTTTTGGCATCGGGGGGATTATATAGGCGAAGAGGCGAGGCAGGAGGGCGGCCAGGGGGCCCACACCCTGCCCAGGCGTGTCCTGATGCGGCTTAGATCACTGTAGAGCTTCGTTGGGAAACCCCAAGAGGAAGGTATGATGAGCACATCAGTAAGTCTTCCTTCAGTTATGAAACCATGGTTATCGAACCATTAGGAGGAAGGAAATGACTCCAAGGTGTTGCTAACAACTTGGAACCTCCACAACACAAACTCAAGACTTTGCCCCAACGAACAGTGCAGTTGTCAATCTCACCGGTTTGCTGAAAACAAAGGATTAAACGTATGGTGTGGAAGGTAATGATTTCTTGCAGAAAGTAAACAGTAACAGTGGAGGATGTATCAATGGTAAATATTGGACCGGGGTCCACAGTTTACTAGAGGTTTTCTCCTTAAGATAAATAACATAACATGCTGGTTAAACAAATTATACCGGGGGGAATTGACAGGACTGAGCAAGGCATAACAATGCAATACTAGACATTCATGATCCTATGAGATTTTATTGGGCATTACAACAATATACATAAATCGCCATCTAACTGCATCTATGACTAGTAATCCACCTTCAGGTTATCATCCGACCCCCCTCTAGTATTAAGTTGCAAGCAATGGATAACTGCTTTAAGCAATGTGTGTAAAGTAAACAATACAATTGTTCCATGAATAAGAGATTGTTGTTTTCTCCCTAGTAGCATCAACACATCTATAACCTTAGAGATTTCTGTCACTTCCCTAGATTCAGTAGAGGCATGAACCCACTATCGAGCATAAATACTCCCTCTTGGAGTCACTATCATCTACTTGGCCAAGATATGTAAGACCCCACCTTTTAAAGGTAAAGGCCCCTGTGATTGCAATGCTAGTCACTGGATCAAAATGCTAGCATGCACACTTTAAGATGAAGTATACAGATACAAAGGTCATTATTACATCGTCATTCCAGAGATAACATAGTCTTAGGCTATAAATAGAGTTCAACATAATGTAAATAACTATAAGTCTTCATTTTCATGTGCCACAGGCAAACATGTTGAGTGTAGACTCATAACCCTAGTCTCCATCAGAGTAACCTGCAACATCATAAGTTACTGCCACAGAGGTCAATACATTTGGAATTGTATTGGCAAGTGATACCATAGTAGAATAGTAGTATCTAATAACTATATGAATTTGGCTAAGTGTAGCTTAGGCTTGCATTGCTCAAAATAAGGTTTTCCTTATTAGTTGAAAAACACTAAATTTTTGTTTGATAAAATCACCCAAGGAACCACCAATAGACATTGGTGAACCTTCACCCTTGTTCAACCACAAGTTTTAACTTAGAGAAATTGGGATGAGGAGATCCTTGATTGCTTCAATGTCTTTGCTGCTCAAATTGTCCGTTGTCGGGGACACAACTAAGTACTTAGGTTTTACCCTCTCGAGAGGTGGTGCACTTTCCCCACAAGACTCGACATGCATCGAGACGAGACTTTTCAGAAGCATTCATTTAGACCACCATGGACACGTTCCATCCTATCAACCCTACCACCAACTGTCCATCTGGCTAAGTTCTTGCAACCTAGTTGGTCAAGGCAGAGCCCATATGCCATGTGGTTGCACTAGAAGCTTCTCAACACTAAACATCTCAAATCCCTTTGTTCCTGGGTGGAAATCCACAAGTGTGATACACAAGGTAAACCATATACATGGGCCTTGGGTAACCACTCAACATAAACCAACCATACCATTCCACCCAGATGATTCATTCACATAGTTGTTTTATTAATCAAAAACACAAGTCATAGACTTAGCAATATTTCATAGCATGAATAATTCACCCCTGTCTTCTACTATCTAGACTAAGCATACTAGTATAGCAAGTTTCATATCTTAGGGAAAATTACTAAGACAACATCTAGTAGGATTTCCCAAGGCATAGTATAGCATATACTTAGAAAATTTCCAATGCATTTCCTTACTCAAAATATCACTAATGCATAGATAAAATAGTAGTAAAATATATGAAGCATCACTTGCCTTGATAGTTGGGAAAGTAGCAACAGTCCTCACAATCACAATCACCACAATCACCAAAATCTACACATAAAATCATAACACTAAATTCACATTTCAATATTCAAACAAAAACACATATGAATGCATGCAAATGCAATGGATTGATTTTCTACACTAAACAAGTCAAATCAAACAATACTAAACACAAAGCAAACTTTCTAAGGTTCAAATATAACAAGTTTTACTCTAAAACAATTTTCTAAACATTTTATATAGTAAAAAATAAGCCTATAATTTCTTCTGCAAATAATCCTATTTTTTCATAAGCAAAATACTAATCCAAGGCCACAAAAGTGTAGGGCTTGATTTTCTGAATCCAATGATATATTATTTGCAAATTTTGGACAAATAGAACTAAAGTTATGAATTTTAAAAGTTAAATCAACTAATAGATTCAAAAACAGATTTTAAATCAAATCTACAGACGCGTGGCAGCGCCTGATTGGCCGATACCATTTCACTCAGGATCACCCTTCCGTGCCGTTGGATCAAGTCAGATCCAACACGCCAGATCTAAACTTATCTGTTCGTTAAATGGTCTAATCTACGACGCCCGATCTAGATCTAACGGCCCTGGATCAACTAACCAAAAGTGAGAGGCGCTGATGGCGCTGGAGGCAGCGGTGCTATTGCCGGCGACACTCCGGCCATGCTAGGGGTTAAGGGTTGTGGTGGCAAGGTTTACCTGACTCGCGTGAACACGAGGATGCTCAAGGTGGTCTTGGTTTGGACAAGGGCGTGTTGTAGCGGCCGTGGGAGCTCGTGGGACCTCACTGACATCGGGTGCGTGTTGGCGGAGACGACGGCAACGACCTAGGTCACCATAGGGAAAGCGAGTGGCGTCAGTTACTGCGCAAAGACACATCGCACATAGTGGTTTGAACTAGAAGGCAAGGGGCGTGCGGATTTTACCAGAATCGCTCGCCGAAGTTGGTTGGTGCTTCGAGTGCTCGCGGAGGTTGACGGGGACAGCGACCTGGGGGATATAGGACGAACCAGGGGTGTCATAAGGAGCATAAGGATTAGAGTAGTAGTTTCGTATGAATGAGGGATAGGGGGGCGCTCGAGGCTCATCGTAATGCTTCGTCGGAGTTCGTCGGGTAGCGGCGGTACGAGCTCGAATACTAGAAGCCTGGGGGCGTTCTGGTGATGTGGGTTGAGGGGAAATGACCGTGGCGAGGTGGTGGTTAATTAGCAGGTGAGGGGCGAGAGAATTACTGCCAGAATCAATGGAATTGATTCGACTTGATTTGGGAAAGAAACAGGCGGCGACGGCGTGGTCAGCGGCGCGTGAATGAAGACGATGAGCTGGCGTGGCGATGACGTGGCGTAGGACCCAGTGGTTAGAGACTGCGGGGTCTGGCTTGCGCGGGTGAGAGAGGGAGTAGAGGGAGAGAACCCCAGGTGGGCTTGTTGGGCCAAATGTGGTGTTGGGCTGAATAGGCAGCGCATGTTTTTATTTTTTGTCCTTCTCCTTTTTATTTTCTAATTTGATTTCCAGGAATGATTTTGAAACTCTAATTCAAATCTGTTTGGATTCAAACCTTCACCAAAATTCGTACTATGATCCTCGCATTCAAAAGTGTACCAAGCACACCTGTTCACTCAAAAACACTTTGGTCTTTTGAAAATAAAAATAAAACCATGCCCGATATATTATATTTTAAGTGGGGTTTAAATATGGTTTCAAATAGGGTTTTGGTTTGAAAATTTTGGTGCAAGACAACATGCTATGATGATATGAAAGCAATGATATGACTTTTCATTTGATGAAATTTGGGATGTTACAGGATAGCTACTAGAAACGGAGAGCATGCAAGATCTCAAACAACACAGACATGATAGAATCAATAATCAAGAAGACATGATAGAATCAATAATCAATCTGACATAGTAATCTCAATATCCATCGGATCCCCGCAAACACAACATGCATGATTACAAATAGATGATCTTGATCATGAAAGGAGCTCACAAGATCTAAACATGATAGCACAAAGGAGGAGAAACAACCATCTAGCTACTGTATGGACCCATAGTCCAAGGTGGAACTACTCACGCATCACACAGGAGGTTGGCATGGTGATGAAGAAGGCCTCCGGGATGATCTCTCCCCTCCGGCAGGGTGCCGGGAAGAGCTTCAGATCCCTCGATCTAGGGAAGATGGTGGTGGCGGCTACAAATTGTTTCGTGGAGATCTAATCGGGTACTTAGGGTTTTGGCATCAGGGGGATTATATAGGCGAAGAGGCGAGGAAGGAGGGCGGCCAGGGGGCCCACACCCTGCCTAGGCGCGACCCAGGGTGGGCCCGCACATGGGAGGGTGTGGCCACCCCGTGGCTTCCCTCCGGTCTCCCTTCGGTCTTTGTGTTCATCTCGGTGAAATATTGACTTTGGCTTTTGTCCCGTCTAATTCCGAGAATATTTCCTTACTAGCTTTTTTGAAACCAAAAACAACAGAAAATAGACAACTGGCACTGTGGCATCTTGTTAATAGGTTAGTCCCAGAAAATGTATAAAAATACATCAAAGTGTAGACAAAGCATAGCAAAGTGGATACTAAACAAGCATGGAACATCAAAAATTATAGATACGTTTACGACGTATCAAGCATCCCCAATCTTAACTCCTGCTCATCCTCGAGTAGGTAAGTGATAAAAAAGAATAATTTTTGAGGTGACATGCACCATCACAATCAATATCAAACCATTTGCAAGCATTAAAGGTGGGATCAAAGTACTCTAAACATGAGCATGAAAGATGAAGTTCTAACAATAAGACAATGTAACTATGCTGCAACATGAAAGGATACAAACAAATATTCATGAATAACAATGCATTGAAAGACGTTTGTTTGTTTCACAAATAAAAATCATAGCATAGTGGCATTTATCTTGTCCCTCATGGAGTAGTAAAAGATAAATGCATAGAACACCTTCAAAGTTCATAAGTATGACTAGATACAAATAGTTCAAGAACAAGCAATATCAACATTATGAATCAATCAATAAGTTTTGGGACAATGCACATAGAACTAAGAATGGCAACTATGCTCTCTTAATTGGTGCCTAAGGATAGAAGGTGGAGACTCAATATCATAAGAATCTTGAAGTGATTAAGGTTAAAGTGAACAAAATATGGAGTATATGCTTGACAAAGTATAAGTTGGCAATCTCATGTCCCTTGAGTACGAGGGGCGCTCCTCATGCTACTCAACTTTAGTTACCGGTAAGTTCTTGTCGTAGTAAGTACATGTGTATCATAGAGAACCGCCAACGGGGTACCCCTTGCCCCATGATATAGGAGCTATCCCATATCAAAATGACAAGGAAACATACAATGAGCATCTCAGCAATCTTCTTATTTACCATGGGAAAATGGTGTTTTTTCTCTTCTTTCCTCTTTTTTTTCTATTTTTTCTGTTTTTTCCATCTCTCTTTTTATAAGAAGAATGCTTCATAGATTTATCACTATGGTGATGCTGCAAGTTTCCACCATGATTAGGCATGGCTTAGGCTAGCGGCCCAGGCGTTTCTCTAACACATATACATAACTCCATGGACTTACAAGCTCCCCTTTTATTTCACATGACGACATCCATAAAAAAAAGGGAATGATATCAACCGGGTAGATATTTACAGGTGTTTAAAGCGTTCCCCATGATAGCACGGTACTGCTAATTCCCAACGTATAAGTGCGAGCATATACAACATATATGACAAAATGGTTCAAGTTTACTAGGGGCAAGAAAAATAAAGTGTGCCATCAAGTTTGTGAGAGCTTTAATCACTAATTTTCACATAACAAGTTTAATTTGGAAGATAGATAAAACAAGAATATACTTGGAATGGTGTAACACACCATGCATAGGAATTTATAGTGGACACTTTGGAATAACTTGGTTTCTTAGGAGTTGGATGCATGAGTAGAGCTTAGTCAACACAAGTGGAGGCTAGCAAAAGACTGGGAGCTACCAACTATGAGAGCAATAATGGCCATAATCATGCAGAGCGACAAAACATTACTAATCAAAGCATAAAATGGTACCACAAGTCAAGAACTAAATGATCATAGAGGCTAAGGTGTGATGATGCTTGACGTGGCACTTCGTTGGTAACCCCAAGCGTAGGTTGTGAAGAGCAAGCAACAAGTTTTCCCTCAGTTGAGACCGAGGTTATCAAACCAGAAGGAGGAAGGAAACATCACACAGGTGTTGCAAGCAACACGGAGACCTGCACAACACAAACTCAAGACTTTGCCCCAACGAATCAATGAGGTTGTCAAGCTCACCGGTTTGCTGTAACAAAGGATTAAACGTATGGTGTGGAAGGTAATAGTTTGCAGCAAGTAAACAAGTAACAATGGAAGATGTATCAATGGTAAATATTGGACCGGGGTCCATAGTTCACTAGAGGTGCTATCCTTAGATAAACAACATGGCATGAAGGGTAAACAAATTACAGCAGGGCAATTGACAGGAACTAAGCAAGGCATAATAATGCAATTACTAGTCAGAAAGATCCTATGAGATTCGATTGGGCAATACAATAAAATACATAGACCGCCATCCAACTGCATCTATGACTAGAAGTCCACCTTCAGGTTATCATCCGAACCCCCTCCAGTATTAAGTTGCAAGCAATAAACAACTACTTTAAGAAAAGTGTGTAAGGTAAACAGTCCACATGTTCCATGAACAAGAGACCATTGTTTTCTCCCTAGTAGCAACAACACATCTACAACCAAAGATATTACTATCACTTCCCTTGGAAACTAGAGGCATGAACCCACTATCGAGCATAAATACCCCCTCTTGGAGTCACTAGCAACTACTTGGCCAAGATAGCTATTAACAACAGAGAGCATGCAAGATCACAAACAACACAGATATGATAGAATCATAAAGACAAAACCATTAATCAAACCAACATAATAGTCTCAATATCCATCAGATCCCCACAAACACAACATGCATGATTACAAATAGATTAGATCTTGCTCATGAACGGAGCTCACAAGATCTATACATGAAAGCACAAAGGAGGATATACAACCATCTAGCTACTACATGGACCCATAGTATAAGGTGGAACTACTCACGCATCATACCGGAGAGAAGGCCTCCAGGATGATCTCCCCTCCGGTAGGGTGCCGGGAAGAACTTCAGATCCCCCCGATCTAGGGACAATGGTGGCGGCGGCTACAGACGGTTTCGTGGAGATTTGATCGGGTCCTTAGGGTTTTTGCATCAGAGGCTTCTTATAGGCGAAGGGGGAGGCCGAGGAGGCGACCAGGGGGCCAAACCCTAGCCAGGCGCGGGCCCACCCCTGGCCGCGCCTGGGGGGGTGGGGTCTGGCTGCCCTGGCCCGCTTCCTCGTCTCCTCTCTGGACTTCTTGTTCCCCACGGAAAGTAATTGACTTTGATGTTTGGCCCGTCCAATTCCGAGAATATTTCTTTACTAACTTTTCTGAAACTAAAAACAGCAGAAAATAGGCATCTGGCACTGTTGCAACTTGTTAGTAGGTTAGTACCAGAAAACATGTAAAAAGCACCTCAAAGTGTAGACAAGCAAAGCAAAGTAGATACTAAACAAGCATGGAGCATCAAAAATTACAGATACGTTTCTGATGTATCAAGGTGATTGGTTCATAGTCATAACATGGTGTGATAGGGTGCCAAGTCAACCCAAACAAAGCATCAAAGGATAATACCACATTACTATGCTTTTGTATGCTAAAACAACGCATGATTATTTCAAGGCACATTAAGCAATCCTAATTGTTTGGAACAAGTCATGCTACAACAATAATCACTAAGCATAAGGTCAAAAAAATATCTAGCATGACATGATAAAGTCTAAGTCACAGTCAAAGCAAGTTCCATCTTGTACCACTATAAGCATAAAACTTTCTACTCCTTTCCAACACCAATCAACTTATTTAAAACAACACAGCGAGAGTGGGGGTCCAACTACTTTATTCAAGCAAACTAATCAAACAAAAACCAAAAACAAAAACTAAGATGCTCCAAGAACAACACAACAGTGCATGAAATAATAAAAACAAAGTGTCTAGAAAGACCTGAGATTTTTATTGATGAAGAAGGGGATGCCTTGGGCATCCCCAAGATTTGACGCTTGTACCTCTTGAATATTTCTTGGGGTGACATGGGGTGGCATCCCCAAGCTTGATATTTTGTCCATTCTTCCCTTACACCTAAATTTTTTCCTTCATACAAAACTTCACACAATTTTCATTAGCAACATTAGTGCATTCAAAAGATAATAAACCTTTGGTATTTAGTTTTAAAACATCAAAACTTTCATTAAAAACACAATCTACTGTAGCAATTCCTTCAAAAAGCTCAATTTACCAAAGAGAACTCAAAAAGAAATCAATAAATAGGCAAATGCAAATAATGGCAGAAATCTGTCAAAACAGACCAGCAGGTAGAAATTGATTTTTTAGATGGCCTTGTATTGCTCAAATCAAAAAGTGTTGAACTAACGAAAGTTAGCTAACAACCTGTGGGATTTATTCAGAAAATTACAGCTCAATCTGACTTACAGAGATTGTTCAAGATTTTTTACAGTGAAGCACAAAAATCTGTTTCGGGACAGCACTTCCCCAAATCTTACTTCCCTCTCATTAGAGGTTATTCTTGGCACAAAAATCAAATAAAAAGGACAAGGAGAGGTTATTACAGAAGTAATAACTTTCAAGACTCAAGAAAACTATTGGGTTATCTCCCAATAAGTACTTTTCTTTAACGCCTTTAAGTTAGGCACAAGAAGCAAGAATCAAGTGTTTTCAAATGAAGAAGCATTAACATCAAATTTTTCTTTAAAAGGAGGAGCAGAAGGTAACTTCTCTCTCCTCATAGTGAAGTGTTCAATACCTTTCTTGAATGGAAATTGATATTTAATGGTGCCTTCTTTCATATCAATGATGGCACCAACAGTTCTAAGAAAAGGTCTTCCCAAAGTAATAGGACAAGAAGCATTGCATTCAACATGCAAAACATAGAAATCAATAGGGACATAGGCATTGTTAACCATAATATGAACATCATTAACACTCCCCATGAGTTTCTTTTTAGCATTATCATCTAGTGGGACATCCAAATAGCAATCTTCCAAAGGTGGCAAATCAAGCATTTCATAAATCTTTCTAGGCATAATAGAGATACTAGAACCAAGGTCACATGAACCTTTGAGATCAAAGTCATTAACTTGCATATTAATGATGGGTTCCCAACTATCTTCTACTTTCCTAGGAATAAAAGCTTTGTGTTCCAATTTTTCTTCCTTAATTTTAATGAGAGCATCTGTAATGTGTTTGGTGAAAGCCATATTCATATCACTAGCATTAGGACTTCTAGCAAGCTTTTGTAAGAACATAATCACTTTATAGATATTGCAACCATCAAGATCAAAATCAAACTTAGCATCACAGGTAGTAGACTTATTGGGTTTACACATTGTTGTAGGAGGAATAGGGACTTCTTGTGGTTTGTTAACATCCATATTGGTGGTGGTAATAGTACAAACACTATTATTTCTAGCAATTTCAGCTTCTCTTTCCCACTTAGCATGTAATTTAGCTAACAGTCTAACATTTTCATCAATAGTAACTTGTATGGCATGAGTAGCAGCAAAGGTACTGTGGTGACCTAGCATACCACTGCATGGTGTAGTACACTATAGTCGTTGATATAATACCAATGGAACACCGTTCCATCCGCATTATATCCCTCAGAGTGGTACAACAGAAACATTGCGGGTCCAAGACAACACTTTATATTACATATAACATATTACAAAAGATCCAAAGAGCTTCCTCGAACAGTGAGGAATATTATACCGAAAGAACCAGAAAGATCCACTCGGAGTTACTTTAGAAGTACTACTATTAATATATGTGTAAGGCTTGAAAGTACTACTATAGTATTATTCTACAGAAGTAGGTTCTAGATTCTAGGAGTTTTATTTCTATTCTACGCCTTGGCTTGTCTTCGATAGATTCTGGTAAGGTCTTCGACTCCGTTGATCTCCCTTAGATATCTTCAACTCTTCAAGTGACTTATTTCCTGGGAACGTCATTGGTTTCTCCGAGATCTAGCAAGGGTTAAGAAGATACGTTGAGTACGAGCGTACTCAGCAAATTCACTAAAGAGAAGTGTTTGATGCACTATCTATAGCCACAGACCATAGGTCGTAGGCAATGCAAGTTTTCGTAAACATTTCTTCAAAGGTTGATTTTATTCTGAAAAGCTATGTCCATCAGCCTTCACGGGTTTATCAGAACTTTCATGGAGTTCCTTTCCCGCAGCGTTCGCAGCTCCTTCCCAGAACAGGGAGTAACAAGTTATAGTTCTTACACTCTACAGAGGTGCGTCACTTTACCCATGAGATATCTTAGCTTTGTTGCACATCCGAGTTATATGCTCATTCACACTTCCTTGGTATGAGGCCCAGACTAAGATCCAAGCCAATCACTGTCCTTCTCCGCGACCCCGCATACACCACAACTGTTGGATGACCAAACTCAAGGTAGAATTTTCCCCGTATAAAACGGCTATACCTTAGTTGGATACACACAACAACCATTAACACTAGATATCTGTCTTTTGTAAGCCCAGATCCACTATAGACTTCCCCCGTATAAAACGGCTATACCCATGATCTGCAACTTACAAATGCCTAGAACAGTGTCCAATGCATGCGAAAGGGAGCCGATCCAGCTGACTTCTCCGTCCCATTCCAAATCTCATGATTAACGCGTAATATATGGCGCAAGAATCACTGGTGACATTGGTTGTTAAGTCCTAGATAATATGTTCCTTTACCACCGGAACTTTCATAGTAGATTATTACCTCATGGTAAATAACCTATAATCATATTATTATGAAAATAGTGTTTTCTGATCTTTTTCAAATGCAGGTGATGACAACACTGGATTTGCAAAATACTTTATAGAAAATAATCAAAGGACATGAGCAAGTGTGAACTTGCCTTTTGTGATTGCAAGATTATGCACTCACGGTCTTCGAGATAATAGAAGATCCAATATCTGAAATCATCATCATTGGTCCGGTAAGGACTAATGTTTAAAGAAGCAAGATGCCATTATGCATAAATAATGCTATGCAATTTTATAATTCCCAAAGTGAAAACCTTAGTATTTTGAATAAGTTGATCTTAGGTATCTTCTTTAAGATTGGGTTTATCTTTAAGTTTATTTCATAAGCAATGACATTGATAAGGAACTTAAGTGTTAACAATCCAAAATATACAACTACTAATAGAATAATGTGATTATGATTAATTGTTATTTGGTGATTGGGATAAAAAGTCCTTGAGTTAAGTTCTTAAGAGCTGAAGGAACTAATATAGACTTGTTTGTGTGAAGTGGCAAAAAGAATAACATTTGAAGAAACTAGTATTTAGTCAAGGTTAATTAGTCTTAAGGTTTATTAGGTTTTACATTAGGGTTGGTGATGGTTATGAATGGTGCTAAGTTATCATATTTTGGTTGATGGTACAAGTGACCAAAGTTAACTTTAAAAACATGAATAAACTTCAAATGAGATGTTTATGATTGTTTAAACCAAAGTTAACTATAAAAATAGAAGTGAATTGTAAAATATGATGAGTTTTAGAATAGTATCTAGCTTTAGGGTTTTGGCAAATATGATTAAGGATGATTCCTTTTAATTTAAGTGAAAGATAAATTTAATAATATGCAATTTATTAATGGGAGCATAATTAGATGATCTTATAAATTTATTTGAGTTTAGAGTCATTTTTAATAGTGATTGAGGAATGGATATTATTCACCCCCTTATACATGAATGATATATAATATTTATTTAAAAGGAGTTTAATTTTTGATTTAAGATTTAATAAAAACATTTAAAGGCTAATAGTTATATTTAATTTTATTTTAATTATGGACTTAGACTTAATAATTGAAGTTTAAAGGTTTTAGTATTTGATAAGAAAATGTGATTATTTCTTACTTAAGAAATAATTTTAAGAATTAACAAAGTGGTTATTTAATTTGAGTAAAATAAGTAATGAATTTTATTTATCTTAAAATGTTTTTGAATAATCTATATAGTGTTTTTCTGGTGAAATATACTTATTAAAGATCTTAAAAATGGATTTTATTTATTTTTAAGTCTTACCTTTATTTTTATAAAATTCTTCAAAAAATTATGTGTCTTTAAATATTTGATTTATATTTTATTTTTAAAAACGCTAAGTTAATATTTGTATTAAATAGTAAAGTTATTTTTATACACAAAAATGATTTTTATTTATTTTTTAGGATTTTTCCTTATTTAATGAAATTTCACTTAAGATTTAATAGTGTTTAATCTTTAATTGCATTTATTAACTTAAATAAGTAAAGTTAATTTTTTCTTAGGTGGATATTATTTTGGTGATAATTCTAATATATTAATATATTTTTGTGATTTTTCTATAAATTTTTTATATCTGGAAATGTTTAAAGGTTATTTTGGTAATTTATTTATTTTACTTTTATTTCATTTCTTATTTTATTTGGCTTGGGCTGTTTTGGGTTGGTACATGGGCTGGCCTGGCCCATCTAAGTTGGCCTGGGTCATCCAGACCACAGCCCACCCCTCTCTTCCTCTCCTCTCACCCGCACACACGTGACGCTTACACCCCTCCCCTCTCGTTCCTCTCTGGCCGCCGTCGCCATTGTCACCCGACGATTTCGGCGGTGTAGACCATCCCGGTTATCACCACCGGTCGCCAGAGCTCTGCCTCCTTCTATACGACTTGGTCCTCCAGTTCGATTTGCCTCTAAGGCTATAACGGCTCGCCCCTATCTTCTTTCTGGTGCTAGGTTTTCGACTTTTTTGAGCTAGCGGTGGTGCTCCGGGATATTGATGGACTACAGGTTGCGGCTTGGTGCAGGTCGAGTGCCACCGCTCTCCCTGTGCCGCCGTGCCATACCAGCCATCGACGACCCCAACTGCTTCCTCTTCAACCTCTATGTGAGGACACGAGTAAGTTTTCTCTCAATTTCCCCTCTCTGCTCTCTATGTGATTGTGGAGATAGGCTCCTAATTAGGGTTCATCCCTTTAGCTGCGGATAACAGTGGTGGTTCAAGTTGCTTGCTGTGTGATTTTTTTATGTGGATGAACTGTGACAAATCTGATGTCATGTTGATTTTGGTATCCCTGGCAGTTGTTTCTATTTGATTGAATATTGTGTGAATCTAATTCTCTTGTTATCTAGATACATATGTACCTGGGTACTATGATAATGATCCAGAATATGTACTGAGTAGCTTGCCATTGGAATGAGCTGATTCCTGAGTCAATTAACTAGAAAAATGATTTAGGGTTTTTCATTTGACTACTGATAGATGCAATAGAAGGATGTTTCCTTATTGTTCATGTTGCCAACTAATTATAATGGCTTCTGCTGCTATGATCCTGTTATTGTGATGCCTTCTTGGAATGTACACAACAACATGATAATGTTTAGCATGATCTGCTGTCATTAAAGCTTGGCTGCTGAATGAAAGCATCATGTTGGAATCCTCTTGTGTGGACTGAGATACAACATGTGATAGATGACTTAAGTAAATGATTCCTAAGGATATTAGGAAAATGATTTGAATGACTATTGATAGTTGCTTTATTGTGTTTGTAAACTGATAAAGGATAGAACTGCTACAGAGGTGCTACCATTCTTTGGAATTTGCCCTGTAGTAGCTCATCAGTAGACCTGCTATTATCTAGTTTTAAACTAGAAAGCACCAGCTTGGTCTATGATGCATAGCCTGAGACTTTACTGTAGATCTTGGCAAGATAGCACTTGATTCTTGTATCTCTTCAATGATGAATATACACCCCACTTGGGTGTATTACTAAGAATTACTTTAAATAAGTAATTGCTACTTTCTTATTGTCAAGTAGTAAACCATAGTTCTCATCCTAGGAAACCATATCGATCATCGGTTTAGAGCTCCCAACTACGAAGCTCTTTTCTAGAGCGAGTCAACAATACAACATAGATGGAATTATTAAGAGCATGTTTGCTAATTGCTCACCATTTTGGTGATGCTTATTTTAGAGAATGTGTCCAGTTGATAGCTTGTATGGATATGATTGAGTGATCATCCACTCTGTCACTTATGATAGTAAGATTATGGCTGATTCCTAACTCTTTTGGGAAAATGATTAGCTTATCTAATTTGTTGAAAATTGTAATTGTGGTTTTATCATAGAGGAATAACTCTGATGCTGGTTGCTACTGAGGTGCTACCCATAACTGGGATGTGCCCAGTAGCACCCATCCAGGGATTTACTTTCCTCTAGATGCAAACTGGTAGGTACCAAATTGGTCAAAGATGCATTGTCTATTACCTAAAATGTATATGGGACAGGATATTTCTTGTGGCTTTTACAATATCCAGTGATGAGTATACACCCCACCTGGGTGTATCTCCGAGGATTCAATTTATCCAACAATTCATGCTCATAGACTGAATAAGAACAGATAGATGGTATGATCTGTTTGTGACTCACCAACTGAATGGTGTTGGTGCTGTAGATGTGTGCTTGTCTTGATACAACTGGCCTTTTCTTCCTCCTCTTTCCACTGTCTAGATCCTACTGCTGTACCCTGGTCTTCATTTACTGTAGTTGTAGCTTGGCCTTGATTTCCCCTTGTCCTAGCTCTAGGATGGCTCCTGGGAGCAACCAGGGCTAAGGTGTGATGGTTTGGTGGAAGGATTTGTGATTCTTGTTGATGAAGCTGAACAGATCAGTGATGATCTGATACTGGTTGTGGTGTTCTTGAGAGCTTGGTAGTGGTTTGAGATAGATTGGAAACTGAGGCAGTGACTAGATGTTGTGCTGCGGCTGTGTTAACCCCTTTTATGTGCATTGGCTGCTGCTGTGGTGTTGACAGCACACTAGTGCATGCTGGTGAGTGAGCAGCCCGCTTGCATGTTGTGGTTTGGGGATCAGATCAAGTAAAAGCTTGATATTTCCTGATGTTTTACCTCTTTACCTTCTTATCTGGTTTTGGTGAAACTTTCCCCTAAGCCAATGATCTTGTACTGAGGCCAAAAATACTGATATGAACATATGCTACTATTTGGTGAAATTTGCCTCTTTCTAAAATTTAGCTCAATGATGAACTTTTAACAGTGCAACTCACTGTTCACTTCTAAGAGCAAACTAACCAACTAATCATTCTTTTATTTGTTTTTGTTTTGTTTTATTTTTGTTTTGTTTTCAGGAAATGAAGAGAAGGAAAAAATGTCAACTGTTGAAGGACATCAGAGAACAGTAGCTTAGGAATTCCTTTGTAATAAATTTTGTAGTTTATTTTTCTGTTTGATATGTTGTAAAAACATTGTATTATTGTATTCAATTCAATAAAGTTTACTTATTTCATTTTTTTTATTTTACAATCCTTTTGTAAGGACAATGTCATATATATTATTGCAATGAAGAATATTGTGATTTATTTCAATTATGAAATTCTTTTTCCTACTTATTTATTTCCTAATTGTAAAGACAATGTCTTATATAAAGAATTCTTTTATTTATCTATTGTAAAATAATACTATATGCATAAATATTTATATTAATAAAGAATCCTTGTTATATTATTTATGTAATCATTTTATTTCAAGTTATTAAATATTTCCAATTCTTATTTGTGAATTTTATAAACTCATTTGAATTTCATATTTGAAATTCAAATACATGTTTGAACAAATTTTCCCTGAAACAAAGAATTCTACAAAGGTCATGTCAAAATCTATCGCACTTGCTCCGAAGTTTCCTTCAGTACAAGAGAGATCCCGATCCCTCCATAGCTCTTTTAGTTTTGCGCGAAAATTCCCCGGATTTTCTTATGCATGAATGCAATGCACAAACCTGTGTCCTCTCTATTTCTAGGTGCTAAATCCTGGGATGTTACAGGTACTTTCCAAGGTTTCAGGTTTAGCAGCTATTTTATTAATCAAAGAGGATTGTGCTTCAGACAAAGATGAAATATTTTTCTCGACATTCAAAAGCTCCTCCACAGTCTTGTTGGAAATAGTTTGTTTACTAATAAAGTCTTTAAGCATGACTTCAAGTTCAGAAGGAGCACTTCTATTATTGTTGTAGGAATTTCCATAAGTGTTACCATTATTGGGAGGATAAGGCCTATAATTATTATTACCAAAATTATTCCTATAGGCATTATTGTTGAAATTGTTGTTTCTAAAGAAAACAACAAAAGCTTAACTCGGGATATAATTGTATGCTTTGCCAAGACAATGTGGAGGAGACAGTGGAACACTTATTATTTCACTGCAGTTTTAGTTTGGGATGCTGGTCTATGCTTAACATAACATGGGATCAACATGGTGATCGACTGGACATTATTGCTGAATCAAAAAATAGAGACAACAGACTAATGTTTTTGGAAATGTTTATGTATGCAGCATGGAGTATTTGGAAAGAGAGAAATAATCTCTGTTTCAATGGCATTTTTCCTGAGGTCAACTCATGGAAGAACAGATTCAAATTTGACTTTGGGCTACTCATTTATAGAACAAAGGATTCTCTGCATCCTACTATTACTGTTGTTTTAGCCTCTTTGTAACTTAGTTTTCTTGTTGGCTTATGGCTGCTGATACTATATTATTTTTTATTTTCTCCATGTAAACCCTGTTTGCCCCTTGAGTGGGGGCTATAATAATATAGTTTGATAGGCAGTAGGAACCCTAAGGGTCCTACTGTCATAATGCTTCAAAAAAAACTTGCTCTTCTTGAGCAACCAAAGAGGCTAAGGGAACATTATTTGGATCAATATGAGATTTCCCATTAGCAAGCATAGCCATGATAACATCAATTTTATCACTCAAAGAGGAGGTTTCTTCAACAGAATTTACCTTCTTACCATGTGGAGCTCTCTTAGTGTGCCATTCAGAATAGTTGACCATCATATTATCAAGGAGCTTTGTTGCAGCACCCAAAGTAATGGTCATAAAGGTACCTGCAGCAGCTGAATCCAATAATTTTTTTGAAGAGAAATTTAACCCTGCATAAAAAGTCTGGATAATCATCCAAGCAGTCAGTCCATGAGTGGGACAATTCTTTACCAAAGATTTCATTCTTTCCCAAGCTTGTGAAACATGTTCATTATCAAGTTATTTAAATTTAATTATTTCACTTCTCATATATATAATCTTAGCAGGAGGATAGTATTTTCCAATAAAAGCATCTTTGCACTTAATCCAAGAATCAATACTATTTCTAGGCAAGGATAGCAACCATTCTTTAGCTTTTCCTCTTAAGGAGAAAGGAAACAATTTGAGCTTAATAATATCTCCATATACATCCTTATATTTTTGCATCTCACAAAGTTCAACAAAGTTATTGAGGTGGGCAGCAACATCATCAGAACTAGCACCAGAAAATTGCTCTTTCATCACAAGATTCAACAAAGCAGGCTTAATTTCATAAAAGGTAGCATCAGGAGCAGGTGGAGCAATAGGTGTACTCACAAAATCATTGTTTTTTGTGCCAGTGAAGTCACACAACTTGGTGTTCTCAGCAGAATTCATTTTTGCAAAGGTGGAGGAAGCCAACAGCAGCATCAACTAGAGTAGGGACTAATTTTTGTGTGTTTTTGATAGGAAAAAGCAAACCAAACGAAACTAATTTTTTTTTGTAATTTTTTATAAAAAGAAGCAAGCAAAAGAAACTAAGCAAAACAAAATAAAATAAAGAGAAATATTGTGAAGGACTCCCCTTGTGAAGTCGTCTTTAAATCCCCAGCAACGGCGCCAGAAAACGTCTTGATGCGGCTTAGATCACTGTAGAGCTTCGTTGGGAAGCCCCAAGAGGAAGATATGATGAGCACATCAGTAAGTCTTCCCTCCATTATGAAACCATGGTTATCCAACCAGTAAAAGGAAGGAAATGACTCCAAGGTGTTGCTAACAACTTGGAACCTGCACAACACAAACTCAAGACTTTTCCCCAACAAACAGTGCAGTTGTCAATCTCACCGGTTTGCTGAAAACAAAGGATTAAACGTATGGTGTGGAAGGTAATGATTTCTTGCAGAAAGTAAACAGTAACAATGGAGGATGGATCAATGGTAAATATTGGACCGGGGTCCACAATTCACTAGAGGTGTTCTCCTTAAGATAAATAACATAACATGCTGGGTAAACAAATTACAGCGGTGCAATTGACAAAAATGAGCAAGGCATAACAATGCAATACTAGACATTCATGATCCTATGAGATTTTATTAGGCATTACAACAATATACATAGACCGCCATCCAACTGAATCTATGACTAGTAATCCACCTTCAGGTTATCATCCGAACCCCCTCTAGTATTAAGTTGCAAGCAATGGATAACTGCTTTAAGCAATGTGTGTAAAGTAAACAATACAATTTTTCCATGAACAAGAGATTGTTGTTTTCTCCCTAGTAGCAATAGCACATCTACAACCTTAGATATTTCAGTCACTTCGCCAGATTCAATAGATGCATGAACCCACTATCGAGCATAAATAATCCCCCTTGGGGTCACTAGCATCTACTTGGCCAAGATAGCTACTAGAAGCGGAGAGCATGCAAGATATCAAACAACACAGACATGATAGAATCAATAATCAAGAAGACATGATAGAATCAATAATCAATCTGACATAGTAATCTCAATATCCATCGGATCCCCGCAAACACAATATGCATGATAACAAATAGATGATCTTGATCATGAACGGATCTCACAATATCTAAACATGATAGCACAAAGGAGGAGAAACAACCATCTAGCTACTATATGGACCCATAGTCCAAGGTGGAACCACTCACACATCACACCGGAGGCTGGCATGGTGATGAATACCCCCAGGATGATCTCTCCTCTCCGGCAGGGTGCCGGGTGATGTCTACGCACTTCTATTCTTGTAGACAGTTGTTGGGCCTCCAAGTGCAGAGGTTTGTAGAACAACAACAAGTTTCCCTTACGTGGATTACCCAAGGTTTATCGAACTCAGGGAGGAAGTGGTCGAAAGTATCCCTCTCAAGCAACCCTGCAATCAAGATACAAGAAGTCTCTTGTGTCCCAACACACCCAATACACTAGTTCGGCGAAGAGATAGTGAAATACAAGTGGTAACAGTGCTATAAAAGAGCTTCTGACTTGTTGTTGACGTGAGAGAGACTAAAGGCAAACTGAAATAAAGATGGTGGCAACCAAATAAACATGCAACAGATCTAAATGCATACAGTGTTTCAATGTTTAGAAACAAGGCCTAGGGATCATACTTTCACTAGTGAACACTCTCTCATATAAATATCCTCTCTTCATGATACTACTCTTAACTACTCTCTGGTTGGACACTCTAATCCATGGTAGGGCTATAACAGCACCCCTCAAAGTCCGCCTTTCCCAATCTAGATAACCCCACACTGTCACCTTGAGCGCTAGATGGTTCCAACAAACACCACAATTTCATAGAGAAAACCAACTCAAAATATACTCATGACAAATATATATGTAATCTAGCTTAAGTGCCACACATGGCACGCACATTGTCACTTTCACACACGTGGGGAAAATCATAGATCTATTAAAGCACAATGAGTATTTATGTAGACTCTAGCCTAAGTGCCACCATGGCGTGCACAATGTCACTTTCACACACATGGGGAGAGCAGAGATCTATTGAAGCACTCGAGTAGCAAAGCAGATCTACTTGATTACAAAGCTCATGACCACAACAAGATCATGCATAGAGAGAGAGAGATGAACACATAGCTACCGGTAGAGCCCTTATCCTCGAGGAAGAACTACTCCCTCCTCATCATGGGAATCAGCAAAGACGATGGAGATGGTGGTGGAGATCGATGGAGATGGCTCCGGGGGCACTTCCCTGTCCCGGAAAGGTGCCGGAACAGAGACTTTCTGTCTCCCGAATCTCCCCTTCGGTGGCAGCGGCGCTGCGTAGGTTTTCGTGGATTTCTTCTGGATGATTTAGGGTTTTATCCTCAGGATCTTTTATAGGAGAAGGAGGCAAGGTCGATGGAGGGCCAGGGGTCCCACACCTCCTGTGGGCATGGCCAGGGTGGGCCCCGCGCCCACCTAGGGTGTGGCCACCCTGGTGTCCTCCTCCGTCTCGTCTTCGATTTTCCGTGTCGTTCAGGGAAAAGTATGAATTTTGGCTTTTGTCCCGTCCAATTCCGAAAATATTCATTTTTTAGCTCTCTGAAACCAAAGCAGAAAACATGCAACTGGCACTATGGCATCTTGTCAATAGGTTAGCTCCAGAAAGTGTATAAAAATACCTCAAAGTGTAGACAAAATATAGGAAAGTAGATACTAAACAAGCATGGAACATCAAAAATTATAGATACGTTTCCGACGTATCAAGCATCCCCAAGCTTAACTCCTGCTCGTCCTCGAGTAGGTAAGTGATAAAAAAGAATAATTTTTTAGATGACATGCACCATCAAAATCAAGATCAAACATTTGCAAGCGTTGAAATATGGGATCAAAGAACTCTAAACATGAGCATGAAAGATGGAGTTCTAACAGTAAGACAAAGTAACTATGCATGCAACATGAAAGGTTAGAAACAAAGATCATGAATAACATGCATTGAAAAATGTTTGTTTGTTTCACAAACAGAAAACATGGCATAGTGGCATTCAGCTTGTCCCTCATGGAGTAGCAAATAAATGCGTAGGACACCTTCAAAGTTCATAAGAGTGACTAGATACAAATAGCACAAGAGCAAGCAATATCAACAATATGCATCAATCAATAAGTTTTGGAACAATGCACATAGAACTAAGAATGGCAACTATGCTCTCTTAATTGGTGCCTAAAGATAGAAGGTGGAGACTCAATAAAAAATGGAAGAATGGCCCTTCATAAAGGGAAGCAGGGATTTCAAGTCTCAAAAAGAGCTTCCAAAAATTATGATACTTGTTAGCTTTCAGCTCTCATTGCCCCTATCATAAGCATATTGAAGTGATTAAGGTTAAAGTGAACAAAATATGGAGTACATGCTTGACAAAGTATAAGTTGGCAATCTCATGTCCCTTGAATACGAGGGCCGCTGCTCACGCTACTCAAGTTTAGTTACTTGCAAGTTCTTGTCATAGTAAGTACATGTGTACCATAGAGAACCGCCATTGGGGTACCCCTTGCACATGATACAGGAGCTATCCCATAATCAAAATGACAAGGCAAACAGATAATGAGCATCTCAACAATCTTCTTATTTACCATGGGAAAATGGTGCTTTTTTCTCTCTTTCCTCTTTTCTAATATATTTTTCCCTTTCTCAATCTCTTTTTTTATCTCTTTTTTTATAAGAAGAATGCTTCATAGATTGATCACTATGGTGATGCTGCAAGTTTCCACCATGATTAGGCATGGCTTAGGCTAGAGGCCCAGGCGTTTCTCTAACACACATACATAACTCCATGGACTTACAAGCTCCCATTTCATTTCACATCGACGACATCCATAGACAAAAGAGCATGATATCAACTATGTACAGTGTACAAGTGCAATGTTAAAATCGTTCCCCATCACTGGTGGAAACAGCCCTAATCGTCCCGGTTCGTAAGGGGCTTTAGTCCCGGTTGCCCAACCGGGACGGGTCAATCAGGACTAAAGCCCCCACCCTTTAGTCCCGGTTGGTCCACGAACCGGGACAAAATGTGCTTCACGTGGCCGCTGCTCCGCGCGAGGGGGGGCAACCATCCCAGTTCGTAACACGAACCGGGACAAATCACACTCTGCCACGGCAGAGATTTGGCACATTTCTCTGCCGCAGCAGAGAATTCATGTTGGCCACATTTTTTTTGCCGCGACAGCATTTTGGCCACTTTTTGTGCCACGACAGAGAATTTATTTATGTTGTTTTACTTTTTATTTTGTGTTTTGCACTCATCATTGAAAGAACCATTATATTACACAACATCATCATGAAAATACAGATCCAAGTGTCGAACATATTACATTCGATACACGGGTTTTCATGCACATATATACATAAAAAATAAGCTCTTTGTACAGTCCCTATTGCCTATACACCCGCCTAGTATTCTCCTTTTAGGTTTAGGACTTCCGCATCCAAGAATCCTGCCAATTCCTCCTGAATTGCTCGTAGGCGATCCTTTGGTAGAAGACCGCCCCGTAGCCGTTCGAGCTAATTTAAAAAAGGAGTCAACCTATATGAATGAAACTAAACACAATTTGATGGTAATAAAAAACTATGAAAATTGTTTACGTACGTTAAGTTGCTCTAAATTTCTGCCCTTCTCATAGCACGTCTGACGGATAAACTCGCAAACATAGTATCCACATAAATTGTTCCCTGGTCCCTGCGTTAGGCACTTTACAAGAACAGAGTTCAATCAAAATAATAATCAAGTATGATAACGGTATCAAAACTAGAATCAAAGAGATGCACGGATATAGCTAGTGGTACTTACATCTAGTGGTTTAAATGTAAGCTCCTCTTTCCAAACACCCCTAGCCTTCTTGGTGAACCGTTTCCAAGCGCTGCCCAGCGAATAAAACGAATAAAAGAAGTTATTAATTACTTGATATCATGAAATTCACGAACGTTGCCGATATAGTGCCGTAATGATTAGAATTACTGCTGAAGAATCATCTGCATGTTCGCCCATGTCTCAAGGGGTTTATGTTTCGAGTCCATGACTAGTACCCACCCTTTGTCAAGTTGAATGATTAACAGAATATAGTGGAAGCTGTGCATGCATAACTCATCAATTATAAACTCGTCGAGTAAGCGAAATAGAAAGTGTATACAAGATAATAACACTCACTCGAAGTTGTAAGGAAATAGTATTTCCCTTATAGTTTCTTGAAACCTTAATGCGTGTACAATATTATCCTCCGTATCCTGGGGTTTTGTTTTGAGATTAGCTTGATGAACAAAATATGGGTCAACTAACCCAATGTCATAGATTTGTCCTCTGCTGCATTCAAGAATCTTCATTCTGCATATTATAGTATGATTATATACATGCAATAAACAAGGTGAGATAGCTAGAGACTTAATTAATTACATAATTAGTACTTACAGACAATAGGCACTGATGATCGATTTGTCCAAGGCGTCTTGATTGAATAATTGAAATAGTTCACAAAATTCAATGGATACCATGTCATCTGATTCTTTCCCGTAGTGCTTTTTTGTAACCCTCAGCAGTATCCAGTTAGCCCTGGCCTTTGTGGAATGCATGCACCAGTTATGCAATCTTCGCATTTTTGTTGGAAGATTCTTTACCTCCTCAGGTTTGACGAGAGGTTTCCCGTACTGTTATTTGTATGCTACTTCACCCACGGGGAAGTACTATAACTAGGATAAGTAGTGGGCAATACTCATACCTTGAGTAGCGGCCGCTTCTCCATATAGTGCAACTAAATCTGGATCATACTGCTCTTTGGCCGCATATTTGCTTGACCCTACATTGGTATGGGAAATCACCTTTAGAGGGGCGCAAGATTGTTTTGTTTGTTCTCCGAGATGGGAACAGATTTCCCGCTTGCACTAGTGCTCTTCGACACTTGTTGTGCCGCATGTGACTTGAGAATAGAGCGCTCATAGTCTGATGACAGCTTTGGCTTGGCTTGGTGAAGGGCCTTTAGCATATTGAACACTCGGGCTTTATCTTCTTCGGTGCTGGGGAACTCTGGCTATTTCGGCCGCCTTAGCTTAGCAAAAAACACTGTCATTTCCGCCTCGACGATCGCGGTAGTCTCCTCTTCAGTACAGTCATAAGCTCTCTTGGGAGCAACCTTTGGTACTTTTGGAAAAGGCTCCTGTTTACGTGTCGGCGATTGCTTACCACTCCGCAGAGTAGCGGTGGTACGCTTACGCTTTTTTTCCCGAGGCGCCGACGATGGTTGCCGCGGTGGCGATGACTGTGCTGGAGACTGGTGAGGCGACGGAGACCGGTGAGGCGACGGAGACGGCTGCCGTGGCGGCGATGACTACGCTGGAGACGGGTGAGGCGGCGGAGAAGATGGCCTTAGCGTCTGATTTAGAAGCACAATACATTCCTTTGGCCATAGAATGGTGATGTTTGTTGCTTCTCCCAGTTCAGTCACACCCCTTCACCTGCAGGGTAGTCAAGCGTCAAACCTTAAAAGTTGTGTATGACTTCATCCACCCCAACAACAGCGTAGCCCTGTGGAACCGGACGACAATGGTAAGTTGGTGCCGGTCCAATTGGTAAGGCATAGACGATCGCGACCTTCATTGTTATGTTCACAACTTTGACATGTAGCTCGCAATGTGTCATCTCCGTGATATCATCCACAGGGTATCCAACACGAGCCATCGTCGGTGCACTATCGTCAATGTCATCACCCGGGACCTCGGTGGAAGCCACACTGCTTTTTCGATTATTTGATACGCCGATAGCATTGAATGCAGGTTCTACTACCATGTGCTGCTAAGATTGGCCGGTAGTACCTTGCTGGATAAGTGCGTTAATTTGATCTTGTTGTTGCTTTATCTATTCTTCAATTATACGCATCCGGTCTGCCTGAATTTTTGCTTCAACTTCCACCTTATCCTTTCTCCTCTTACGGCTTCTATCAAGATATTTCTTCCTCTCTTCAGGAAACCCAGTGCTCCATGGTTGGGAGCCTATTGTGCCTCGTGTTCGTCCATAGTGTTCCTTATTCCCAAGGGCGAGTGTGAGCTCGTCATTCTCTCTATCGGGAATGAAGTCCCCATCTACAACAACCTTTGCTGCTTTTCTTATGTTCTCGATTGGCAAGGGGTATTATTTAAGTCTTATGTTATATATACACTTCCCTTCCGAGTACAATGTTCCCCCATGCCCGTAAAACCAATTCTTTCCATGTTCGATCCAATCGTCTGTCTCTGGGATGATCTTCTTAGCACGCAGTTCATCCTCAAGTTTCTTCCACTTAGGAATGCCAGCCCTGTAGCCATCTTGCCCCATGTATGGTGATACTTGTTAGCAGCATTTACCTTATTCGTTTCAGACATTTTCTTAGATTTTTCTGATGTCTTGTAATTCACAAACTCACCCCAGAATGGTTTTAACTTTTGATATTGAATCTTCTCGAAATTTGGAGTCTTCTCTTTCATGACATAGTCAAGGTGCAATCTTTTCTTCCAGTTGGTGAAACACTGGGCCATCTTCTTCAAAGCCCGCTCCCAGACCTTCATCTGCATGGCTTTGGCATGTTTCTTGGCGTCCTCAACTGGATCCTCCGCATTTGGATCTAGCTCTACCTTTGGTAGGGTGAAATTAAGCATGAGCCTCTTCCACAGTAAATCTTTGGCCATGTTAGGGACATATAAAGATGTTCCCTCTTCCGCATCAATAGGCCTATTCCAATTTCGCATGGTGATCGGGACGAAGTCCCTAATGATTACTATGCATTGTGCCACAAATTTGTTTGCGACAACAAGGGGAGCCGTCGGTTTGCCGTCGTCACCGACTTCTTCGATCTTGAACCTCTCATGGTCTTCCAACTTTTTGATTGGGCCTCGTCTGCTCTTTTCAGTAGATTTGTTCGATCCGGAGGGCTAAAAGAAGAAAGATCATCGTTAATATTTTTATATAGATAGCAGATGATTAATTAATGAATTAATTATATTACATGCACCTCGCCGGAGCGGTCGTCTTCTCGATCACAGAAGGCATCGCCTTCTACCTCGCGAAAGGCATCACCTTCTCCCTCAAAGAAGTCGTCTCTTCCGTCAAAAAGAGGATCATACTCACCCGAGTTGTTCAATAACATCGATACATCGACATTTTCCTCCCCGCGGATCACACCATAGACCAACTCTTCCTTTTCTTCGTCTTTTCCATGTGGTTCCATATTTTTTGCATAGGTGAAAAAACGGATAAGTCAAAGCGGCTAAGGGAGAATGTTAGGTAGGGTGTTGAGAGATATAAACCCTAATTCGGAGAAACCTAATATATACATACACAATAATAAAAATGAAGAGAAACCCTAAACCCTAAACCCTAAACCCTAAATCCTAACCCTAGCTACAAAAGGGAAACTATGTAGTAGACAGGTAACTCTAGCTACTGACAAAAGACCACATTGGAATCATATGCATCATAGCGATAAAGTAGATACTTTGTAATAGGTTCAGAATAAGAGGCTATGCTTGCCTTGTCCTTTACTAGACATGTATGGATCTTCGTTGTCGTTGACTTCGGCCTCGGGCTCGGATCCTATCGCGAAGAACCAATACTAGATAGGAAAGGGAACAATCAAGACATGGCATAATATAATGCGCAATCAATATGTACTACATGTGAAAATTAGAGATTCTACACTAACCCTAGCTGCAACATCGATTTAAGAGTGTTCGTGATGCCCTGATAAAGGTACACCGTCGAACCCACATGTACTTAAGAGGGTTCGATGTTTCTTTAGATAAACTAGGGTTTTGAATTACTTTAAAATGTATGATGACATCTTAAATAGTTAGATCTCATTTTTCTAATTTTTTTGATATATTATTCATATTTTTCTGATTAAATATGAATTAGTTATGATTTTTCCAAGTTTATAACAATTTCTGCCATTTTATAACTCATCCTGACGTCATCGTCATGGTTAAATACTTTTATTATTGCACCCTAATCTACCCACAAACACTGACGGGTGGGACCTGGGCCACGTCGGCTTGCCACCGTCGCAAGGCATGCCACATCGACGCCACATTGGCCCACGCGGCAGCCACGCGGAGCCCATGTCTGCCTCCACGTCGGACTCGCCGGCGGGAGCGGCAGAAAGTCATCCCGCGCCGCCGCCGCACATCCCACGCCGCCGCCGCACCCACCCGAGCTTTGCCCATTGGTGCCTTCCCGCAGCGGCAGGGGGAGGAGGGGAGGACGGAGGCAGGATGGAGAGGGGAAGGACGGAGGCAGGCCGTTCCTTCTTGCGGTCGGTGACGACGCGCGGCGGCGGTTGGAGGTGGTGGCGCTGCTCGCCGGAGAGGGGGACGACGACGCACGGGCAGCCTGACGGCGGGGCGGCGGCGCGGGCAGCCTCACGATGCGGCGACGCTGACGACCATGGGCAGCCTAACAGCAGGGCGGCGACGCGGGCAGCCTGGCGGTGGCGTCTCCCTGTGCTCTGTGTGCGCGCGTCGGAGTTGTAGAGATTGGAGAAGGGAAGAAGAGGAAGATGCGCGTCTTGTATAAAGGGGAGGGGGAATATGTCTCGGTTGGTGGCTCCAACCGGGACTAAAGGGTCATACGTCCCGGTTGGAGCCACCAACCGGGACGTATGCTCCACTTTTTTTTTCATATTTTGGGCTGAGCCCAAGCGGCGCGCACAGGGGGCCTTTAGTCCCGGTTGGATCCAGAAACCGGGACTAAAGGTCATGTTTTCAAAATTTTCAGAAATTATCTCTCTGTTCCCACCTTATTTTTTATTTTGGGGTTTAAATTTGTAATGATTTTTAAATGATAATAAATTTGGAATTTAGAAAAACTTTAAACATAAAAAGTATTTGAATTTGAATAACTAATTTAAAACCATTTTCTGTTTTTAAAAATAATTAACGTAACCATTTAAACTATTAACCATTTAAAATAAAAAATGAATTAACTTATTTTTTTTGCATATTAATTTGGAATTTAGAAAAACTTTAAACATAAAAAGTGTTTGAATTTGAATAACTAATTCAAAACCATTTTCTGTTTTTAAAAATAATTAATGTAACCATTTAAACTATTAACCATTTAAAAATAAAAATGAATTAACTTATATTTTTTAATATTAATTTGGAATTTAGAAAAACTTTAAACATAAAAAGTGTTTGAATTTGAATAACTAATTCAAAACCATTTTCTGTTTTTAAAAATAATTATTGTAACCATTTAAAATTAAAAATGAATTAACTTATATTTTTTACATATTAATTTGGAATTTAGAAAAAAATTAAACATAAAAAGTGTTTGGATTTGAATAACTAATTAAAAACCATTTTATGTTTTTAAAAATAATTAATGTAACCATTTAAACTATTAACCAATTAAAATTAAAAATGAATTAACTTATAATTTTTATATATTAATTTGGAATTTAGAAAAACTTTAGAAATAAAAAGTGTTAGAATTTGAATAACTAATTCAAAACCATTTTATGTTTTTAAAAAGAATTGATGTAACCATTTAAACTATTAACCATTTAAAATTAAAAATGAATTAACTTATATTTTTTGCATATTAATTTGGAATATAGAAAAACTTTAAACATAAAAAGTGTTTGAATTTGAATAATTAATTCAAAACCATTTTATGTTTTTACATTGTTCGGATTTTTTTTTGAATTTCGAACTAAGGTCGAACCGGCGTGCATGAAGATAGGGGACGAGCATCGTTAGAACTCGCATTGGATCTCTGAAGAAACCACATATTGCGAGTCTTAAAATGATTTTTTTAAAAATCACGGGCGTTAGATCATGTACCTGTAGTACAAACCGGACCCAATTCCTACCGATTCGGCAAACATTTGTCCTTTTTACCCGGGATGGATGGAAAGGTTTGAGATATCCCGGTTGTGAGATAGTCCATGTAAGGTGGTCTAGTATTTTAGAAAAATGGGACGGTAGCATTCTGAAACAGTATTTTGGTGGTTGCTTCACAATACGATCCATTTTTTACGCTCGAAAAATGGAAAATGGCTTTTCCGTGCGACAAAAAGGAAAACTTCCTCATACAACATTGTTCTCCATCCCAATGTTCACATGCATACATAATATGGGCACAGTATCACAAACTATGCCGCAATTCAGCACATAACATCGGTCATTTGGACCGAAAGCCATGAAATCTCGAACATGATAGGTCATTTTGTGAAGGTTTTTTGAGACATGATCAATATACCAAGTTTGGTATTTTTCCTTGAAACTATGTCACATAATATGACACCACGTGAAGTATTTACATTGTTCGGACTTTTTTTGAATTTCTTATGCCCGTTTTGAATTTTTCCATTTTTGAACTAAGGTCGAACTAGCGTGCATGAAGATAGGGGACGAGCATCATTAGAACTTGCATTGGATCTCCGAAGAAACCACTTAATGCGAGTCTAAAAATGATTGTTTTCAAAAAATCATGGGCGTTAGATCATGTACCTGTAGTACAAACCGGACCACTTCTTACCGATTCGGCAGACATTTGTCCTTTTTACCCGGGATGGACGGAAAGGTTTGAGATATCCTGGTTGGACGATAGTCCATGTAAGGTGGTCTAGTATTTTAGAAAAATGGGACGGTAGCATTCTGAAACAGCATTTTGGTGGTTGCTTCACAAAACGACCCGTTTTTTACGCTCGGAAAATGGAAAATGGCTTTTCCGTGCGACGAAAAGGAAAACTTCCTCCTGCAACATTGTTCTCCATCCCAATTTACACATGCATGCATAATATGGGCACAGTATCACAAAATATGCCGCGATTTAGCACATAACATCGGTCATTTGGACCGAAAGCCATGAAACCTCGAACATGATAGGTCAGGCTGTGGGCAGCCTATAAATAGAGGGAAAGGGTTCATATTTAGTCCCGGTTGGAGGGATTTCGGCAGGCTGGGCCAGGCAACACTAATGATAGGGGTGAGTGTCGACATTATGTCATGCGGCTTGTACCTTGTCTCGGATGGTGTCACCAACCAGGACTAAAGATGAACCTTTAGTCCCGGTTGGAGACACCAACCGGGACAAAGCACGAGTCAGCACTAATAATAGGGGTGAGTGTCGACATTATGTCGTGAGTGTCGACACTATGCCGAGCTGCTTGTACTATAAATAGGCATCCTTATGAGTCCAGTCCTCCAGCCAGATTGAGGCATCTCCAAGATGGTTTTCGAGAGCAGGGACATCACTATGGCCAGTTTCAGGGAGATGCCGCCGGAGCCCAGTCCTCCGGCATCTCCAAGAAACTGGTCATAGAGGCACTCCCTAATATGTGAAATTAGTTAGATCCCAGGCGTATTGATCTAGTTAGAGAAGTTACAAGCTGCAAGATGGTGTGCGAGAGCAGGGACACCACTAGGCCAGTTTCAGGGAGATGCCGCCAGAGCCCAGTCCTCCGACATCTCCAAGAAACTGGTCATAGAGGCACTCCCTAATATGTGACCACGCGCATTTGGATATCATATCTTAATGGTAAGTACGAATCGGGACAACTTCTTCATAGTTCGGGAAAGTCGTTCTATGAATCGAGACTAAAGTCCCCCCTTTAGTCCCGGTCCAGCCATAAAACGGGACTAACACTCAATACATTTATTAATATTAAAAACCGAGACTACAAAATCGGGACTAAAGGCCCCCCTATATATAGTCCCGGTCAAGCCACAAACCGGGACTAACACTCAATACATTTATTAAACTTGGAAAATTGCAAAACATCATAAAATATCCTTCACAAAATGAGCTATCACGTCTCATGGCATTTAGGTTCACAATATGCATCCGACCGGCCAGACATGAACTAGAGGTACCCAATATGAGCATGAACTTCGTGGCGTATGTCCTTCCTTATGATCGCTTTGGACGTAACCATGGAGCATCTTCTTTACTTAACGAAATGCTTGGGTCAGTTTTCACTATGAAGGGCGGAATTTCATCAAACTTATTATAATCTTCTGACATGTCTGTCTTGTCCTTGATTCCCACGATGTTTCTTTTCTCTAAAAGAACTATGTGACGCTTTGGCTCATCATTTGATGGATTCGTTTGCTTATTTTTTCTTTTTTTCGGTCTGGAGTACATGTCCTTCACATAGAAAACCTGAGCCACATCATTGGATAGGACGAATGGTTCATCTCTATAACCAAGATTGTTGAGATCCACTCTTGTCATTCCATACAACTGGTCTATCTTTACCCCTTCCCTATTCAGTTTGACCCATTTGCAGCGAAACAAAGGGACCTTAAAAGAGACTCCATAGTCAAGTTCCCATATCTCCTCTATGTAACCATAGTATGTGTCCTTTTTCCCATTCTCGCCCGTTGCATCAAAGTGGACACCACTGTTTTGGTTGGTGCTCTTTTTATCTTGGGCGATCATGTAGAATGTATTCCTATTTATTTCGTAGCCTTGGAAATTCAATATAGTAGAAGATGGTGACGCGGCCAACAAGTATAGCTGATCTCCAACAGTGGTGTCATTCAAGAGATGTGTCTGCATCCAACGCCAAAAGACTTCATGTGTTCATCTGTAATCCATGATTCAGGCTTCCCCGTGTTTTTGAAGAGTACAATATTCTTGTGTTCCTCGATATACGGAGCTGCCAAGGTGGAATTATGTAGAACTGTGTAGTGTGCTTTAGTGAAAGATTCCCCGTCCCTACATATGATTGCTTTCTTTTCCAGCGTGCCCTTTCCACTTAGTCTTCCCTCATGCCGCGAGTTAGGAACACCAATCGGCTTAAGGTCAGGAATAAAGTCAACACAAAACTCAATGACCTCCTCTGTTCCATATCCCTTGGAGATGCTTCCTTCTGGTCTAGCATGGTTATGAACATATTTCTTTAAGACTCCCATGAACCTCTCAAAGGGGAACATATTGTGTAGAAATACAGGACCGAGAATGGTAATCTCTTCCACTAGGTGAACCAGGAGATGGGTCATAATATTGAAGAAGGATGGTGGGAACACCAACTCAAAACTAACAAGACATTGTACCACATCCTTATGTAACCTTGGCAAAATATCTGGATTGATTACCTTCTGAGATATTGCATTGAGGAATGCACACAGCTTCACAATGGGTACTTAACATTTTCGGAGAATCCCCCTCAATGCAATCGGAAGCAACTGCGTCATAATCACGTGATAGTCATGAGACTTCAGGTTTTGGAACTTTTTCTCTGCCATATTTATTATCCTCTTTATATTAGATGAGAAGCCAGACGACACCTTGATACTATAAAGGACTTCAAAACAGATTTCCTTCTCTGCTTTGGTAAGAGCATAACTGGCACGAATTAAGTGACGCCCTTTATCCGTCTTGTTCTGTGTATGCATGTTCTTTGGGTCTTTCATAATTTGCTGGTCCTCCCGTGCTTCTGGTGTATCTTTTGTCTTCCCATACACGCCCAGGAATCCTAGCAGGTTCACGCAAAGATTCTTCATCACGTGCATCACGTTGATTGAAGAGCGGACATGGACTTTCCAATATGGCAGCTCCCAAAATATAGATTTCTTCTTCCACATGGGTGCGTGTCCGGTAGCGACGTCGTTCGGAACTGATTAACCGTCGGGACCCTTTCCATAGATTACTTCTATGTCCTTGACCATACCAAATATATCATCACCAGCAGGGAGTTCAGGCTTCTTCCAGTGATCTGCCTCACCATTGAAATGATTGCCTTTCTTTCTTACGGGATGATTGGTCGGAAGAAATCATCGATTCCCCAGGTACACAACCTTCTTGCATTTATGCAAATACGTACCTTCAGTCTTATCTTAACAG
This sequence comes from Avena insularis, assembly GCA_023614405.1. Taxonomy (NCBI): domain Eukaryota; kingdom Viridiplantae; phylum Streptophyta; class Magnoliopsida; order Poales; family Poaceae; genus Avena; species Avena insularis. The sequence continues at coordinate 305,479,548 of CM042691.1, read as the reverse complement.
TGCATGCATGCCTTATATCCCTTATTTGTCTGTCCTGGAAGATTACTAAGAGCAGGCCAATCATTGATGGTTACAAAAAGCAACCCTCGTAGGTCAAATGGCTCATGTTTGTTCTCATCCCATGCATGTACACCTGGTTTGCCCCACAGCTGTAAGAGTTCTTCAACTAATGGCCTTAAGTACACATCAATGTCGTTGCCCAGTTGCTTCGGGCCTTGGATGAGCACTGGCATCATAATGAACTTACGCTTCATGCACAATCAAGGAGGAAGGTTATAGATACATAGAGTCACAGGCCAGGTGCTATGACTGCAGCTCTGCTCCCCAAAAGGATTCATGCCATCCGTACTTAGACCAAACCATAAGTTCCTCGCGTCACCTGCAAAGTCCGGGAACTCTCTCGATTTTTATCCACTGTGACCCATTAGTGGGGTGTCTCAACTTCCCGTCTTTCTTACAGTCTTCTTTGTGCCATCGCAACAACCTGGCATGCTCTTTGTTTCTGAACATGCGTTTCAACCTTGGTATTATAGGAGCATACCACATAACCTTAGCAGGAACCCTCTTCCGGGGGGCTCTCCCTCAACATCACCAGGGTCATCTCGTCTGATCTTATACCTCAATGCATTGCATACCGAGCATTTATCTAAATTCTCATACTCCTTACCCCGGTAGAGGATGTAGTCATTGATGCATGCATGTATCTTCTGCACATCTAATCCTAGAGGGCATATAGTCTTCTTTGCTTCGTACGTACTCTCAGGAAGTTCGTTATGCTTTGGAAACTTCGGCTTCATTATTTTCAGCATCTTTTCAAATGTGGAGTCAGTTAGACCACACTCTGCCTTCCATCGCAGCAATTCCAGTGTGGTACCGAGCTTTGTGCTGCCATCTTTGCAATTTGGGTACAACAATTTCTTGTGATCTTCTAACATGCCCTCCAACTTCAAATTTTCCTTTTCTGTTTCATAGTCTCACTTTGCATCAGAAATGACCCTACCAAGTTCATCAGCGGGCTCATCTGATGCCCGTTCTTCACCTTCTTCCTCTTCATTGTCTTCCATTGCAGTATCACTGTATTCAGGAAACATATGATGATAGTTGTTATCATCATCTTCTTCTTCATTGTCTTCCATCATAACCCCTCTTTCCCCGTTCTTGGTCCAGCAATTATAGCTGGGCATGAAACCTTTCATAACCAGGTGGCCACGAATGATTTTCGAGGAAGAGTACTCTTTGTTGTTCCGACATTGAACACATGAACAATGCATAAACCTATTATCTTTGTTTGCCGTAGCCACATCGATAAATTTATCCACGCCTTTAATGTACCCGGGTTCACGTCGGTCACCTGTTGGGGATATGCTATATGGGTATCCTCATAGCATGTCTCTTATCCGGATAACCCGGGTGGCCCACAGTTGGTAGCATGGACCATGGCCTGCTGGGCGGCCCAGTTAGATGGATCTAGAAGGGAGGACCATGCCGGATAAAGGAAGGCTACGGTGGAGTCACCAGCATACCCGGAGCCTTGGAGTACAAGACACGCTAGACTAGTAATAGACGGTGTAGGACTCTGTAACCTGTCCGGCTAGGACTCTTCCCTGTAACCCTAGGACTTGGCGACTATATAAGTCGGGCCTATGGGAGCCTTTAGGGCACAACTTCAGACAATCTCAGACAACCTCGCACAACGAACCTATCTCTGTAACTCGGCGTATTGCCCTTATAGTGATTTATAGCAGGAGTAGGATTCCGCCACCGTTGTGGGATCTAAACCTGGGTAAGCTGTGTTACCTGCACTCACAACCGTCCGCCTTCCCCCACGTCTCTAAACATGCACTGTGAGGACCCCTCCATGGCGTACTCGTTGGCAATACCATGACAGTTGGCGCCCACCGTGGGGCAAGAGGCGCTTCAGGCTCTTCAGCGGGCGAGGACCAAAATCTTCGCGGGAATCGGTGAAACCGTAGCCATCGGTCGCGTTCTCTTCTCTGGCAACGTTCTAATCGGCCCTCCCGAAGAGTTCTGGATCCCGGTGAAGACGAACCCTATGCGGTGTTCGGTCGTTCCTATCGGAGACATCCACCTCTTCATTGGCAAAACTGACTCGGGCACTAGTTCCCTGGAAGTCGGAGGAGCATCAAGACCCGCACAGACCACCTACGGGAAGGATACGTTCGCGGAAGGATCGATGTCAGATCTCTCTTCGAAGTTTGCCAACAAAGATCGGAAAAATTCAAGGCCCACCCAAACCGCCCCTGTGCAGGATATAACAGTGGAATATCACTGCAAGTCCACCGGCTTCGTCCGTGCGTCTGGACAGCAAAGATCCAAGTTCGACGGCGTGGTTACCATCTTTGATCTGGCGCGTTGCGTTTAGAGAGAGGGCGAAAACCCCCGCGATTACCTTGCCAGGTGGCTCCGTATACGAGCCGATCTAGCCCACTACCCCAATGATGATGTTATGTATCACTTTGTGGCAGGACTAGACCATGGCACGCTTCTCCGGCATTCTCTAAGACGGCAGCAGGCATTGGGACGCCTTACCTTCTAAGGCATGGTAAACACCATCAACAACTACGCGGAGGCCGAAGCGGCAGCTCAGACAGCGCTTGCGCTCATTGACGAAGCCCCTCTGATTCAGCCACCACCACCACCTCCTCCGGCCGCCATCGCCGCAGCTGCGCCACCACCTCTAGTCATCGTCGCCGCCGTTGCACCTCCACCCCCCGTCATCGAGGAAGTCCTGGCACCCTCCGACTCTGTGATTGACACACTATACGCCGACTTCAGTGCAGATTCAGAGGAGATAGGTTTTAGTCCAGAAGAACTAGACTCCGCCATGCAGAAGATGGAGGAGGAGTACACGCGCGACGGGCAAGCCAACAACGCCGTCACGTCTCGAGAGGTGTTCGTCACCATTGGGACGGCGATGGATGAAGATCAACCCGGACGAGCTCCGCCTACAGCTCTGGACAAAGGGAAGGGACCACCTATTGCTGACGACATTGATCGCACAAAGGTCATGCCCCCTCAGCCTAATCCAGTGCAACAGCCGCAGGAACTCGGCACCAGCCCGAGCAAAAACAACACCGCAAACTTGCCGCCTCTGGCATCTACGTCTGCTGCTGCCCAAGTTACTCCAGCTAATAGAGTGATGTACGACAATCTCCTCGTCGAGCCACTAACCGTAGCTCATATACGAAACGTGACACAGCTTGACAAGAAGCGCTAGCAGCTGCTGGAGGAAGCGCAGGCCATCGCGGAACAAGGCGCTAAGCTAGATCGAGATCTGGTCAACACGCAGAAATCCATAGAGAAAGCTAGAGCAATGGAGGCCGAGTACAAGACTCTGCTGCTGCAGCAGAAGGCCAAGAAAGCTTCAGCTCGCGTCATCAACGATCCTAGTGTACGACGAAACCTAGGATGGGCTCCCCCGAAGCTGGCACAAGCCAAGCCATACATTGACAGTGAAGGCAGACAGGTGATGCCCACTCCTCTCCTCAACCTTGCCGTCGCCAAGACCCTTCTGGAGCAGGATAGATCGCCCGAGGCGGTGGACCAGGTCTATGACCTAGTGGCCAAGGCGGTAAAACAGCAGGAAAAGGCCACCTCTTAGAGGCTTGAGTCTAACCCAGCGTTTTGCTAGTCTAGCCAGCATAAGTTGCCAAGGGACAAATCTCCTCTTGATGTCGGGTCCCAGACGGGTTCATCAGAACGAAGACGATGGGATGCGCGCAATAGGAAGGATCCTCTGACCACAGAGAAAAGGCCCGACCTCGTCGCCCATCGCCACCGCCCCGCTCCCCCCAACATCGCGAAGACCCCAAGGCTCACCATCGTACGGATATGCCGCCGCCAAGGCAGAGCAGCATCGTCATCCGCGACAACACGGAGCAGACCCGTCATGACGGAGAGCGCAACCAGGGACACAAGAGCAGGTCGCGCCATGACCCTCCGCGTCCGGCAAGCAATCGCGACAAGCGTGAGGCGTCGTAGGAGGGTAATAGCAATAAGGCTAACCCACTGCCACCTCCGCCACCGTCGCCACCTAGCAGTCACCATGGCGGAGGAGGCCCGCGTCGTTCACGCGGCCCATCCCCTGTTGACAAGAAGAAAAGAAACCCGGGGCCATACGATGCATGTTCATGGATCGATAAGATCCACGAGGCCCGGGAAGGACCATACCTGGGACCATGTTGCTTTTGACCTGTGATACGGTCCGCAACTTACCCCAAAGGTTTCTGGATTGACAAGACCATCAAGCCCTATGACGGCACCGCCAAGCCAGCTACATGGTTGCAGGATTATGGCAACGCGGTGGAGATCGCCGGGGGTAACCCCAACGTCGCTGTCAAGTACCTCCCATTGATGTTGGCGGGCACAGCCCGTCAATGGATTGATGACTTGCCGGAGAAATCCATCTGCAATTGGTTGGACATGCAAGAAGCGTTCACCAAGAACTTTGAGGGTACGTAAAAACGTCCTGCACTTTTAGCGATCTACAGCGATGCGTGCAAGAGAAAGATGAGACATCTCGCGCCTACCTCTCCCGCTGGTTGGATATGAAGAATTCCTGCGTAGGAGTGCACGCTCAGACCGCCATGGCCGCCTTCATTGATGGGTTGGAAAGGGGCACGTTGCTCTGACATAAACTGAAGCGCTTGCAGGACAATCACCAGCTTGACTTGAACCAGATGATTCAGTTGGCTAGTGAGTTCGCAGCTACTGACGACGATGCTCGCGGCTCTTTGCCGGCAACAGCCGTTCCAACTCAAGCTCGGAGGAACAGCAGCACAAAGCGGAAAACCGCTCTAGAAGAAAAGAAAACTCCCGACATGGTCGCCGTGACCTTTGCAGGACGAGGTGATGGTGGACAACATGGCCGAGGACGGGGAGTGGGTCGTGGGCAGCAGCGAGGAAGTGAAACTACCTCGGCAGCGCTCCGTGTTCCCCAAACCTACGAAGAGTACCGCGATATGCCGTGCCTCGTACACCTCGATGCCAACGGGAAGGCCACCCATACCAATCGACACTGCAAGTTCATCGACGACCTCAAGGAGGACCCGGAGTCCGGCTACAAGCAAAGTCGGAAGAACAGACCACGAGGCAAGGGCAAGGGGAAGAAGAAGGAGGAGGAGTCCAAGGATTCAAGTGACATGGACGAGGATGTTGACCCCAAGCATGCCGCCAAGAGCGACGACAAAGGCAAGAACCCCTTCGTGAAGAAGGCGCCAGTTTACCACACTTTCCTTGGCACCCCACCGTTCGACAACAGAAGACCTCTATGAGGATACTGATGGCCACACTACCCCCAGTTCCCCAATACCTGCGCTGGTTGGAGGTTCCGATTACTTGGGACAGGAAGGATCACCCAGACCTCATCCCTACGGACAATCAATACGCCATGGTCATCAACCCTTTGATTGACGGTGTTGAGTTCACCAAGTGTATGGTGGATAGTGGAAGCAGCATCAACATCATGTACCTGGATACGCTGCAGAAGATGAACTTGACGGAGGCAAACCTAAGGCGGACCAACACCATCTTCCATGGCGTAGTTCCTAGTCGGGAGGCTCGGTCCCTTGGGTGCATCACACTTCAGGTTGCCTTTGGCGATGTTAATAATTACCGCCAAGAGCGCATGACCTTTGAGGTGGTCCCCTTCAAGAGCATGTACCATGTCATATTCGGCCGCGACATATTCCACACCTTCATGGCCAAGCCATGCTTCGTCTACAACAAACTCAAAATACCCGGACCAAACGGTGTCATCACCGTATCCGGAAGCTTTACCAAAGCAAGGGACTGCGAGATTAATGAAGCAGCCTACGCTGAAGCTGTCCTCTACAGCTAAGAATTCAAAGAGATCCAGAGCAAGGTCGATGACTCAGAGATGCCCGCGTCAAAGAAACAGATCTCCGACTCTTCTCCAGCATTCAAGGCTGCCATCGAGACCAAGCCGGTGGAACTTGTGGTAGGCGATGCCTCAAATAACACAGCCATTGGGACAAACCTGGATCCCAAATAGGAAAGCGCGCTCGTCGAGTTCCTCCGTGAGAATAGGGACATCTTTGCCTAGCAACTTGCCGACATGAAAGGTGTACCTAGGGAACTTGCCGAGCACAACTTAAACATTGATCCAAAATGCAAACCAGTGAAGCAACCTCTACGACGCTTTGGAGATGAGAAGAGACGCGCCATAGGCAAAGAGATAGCTAGGTTATTTAAGGCTAGTTTTATCCGAGAAGTCCTTCACATCCAATGGGTGGCCAATCCTGTACTTGTCCCCAAAAAGGGAACCAAAGAATTAAGAATGTGCGTTGATTACACCGGCTTGAACAAAGCATGCCCCAAAGATCCGTTTGCTTTGCCTTGCATTGACCAAGTCATTGACTCGACAGCTGGCTGGGAACTTTTGTGTTTTCTTGATTCATACTCAGGATACCACCAGATCAAGATGAGGAAGTCGGACCAATTGGCCACTTCGTTCACTACCCCATACGACACGTTTTGCTATGTTACGATGCCCTTTGGACTGAAAATCGCAGGTGCTACGTACCAGCGGACAATGCAACATTGCCTCCATGACCAAATTGGTCGGAACGTTCACGCCTATGTGGACGATATAGCGGTGATGTCTAAAAAGTCAAATGACTTAATCTCCAACTTAAAAGAAACCTTTGACAATCTCCGGAAATACAACATGATGCTTAACCCTAAGAAGTGCGTCTTCGGGGTTCCAGCCGGCAAATTATTGGGCTTCATCGTTTACCAGCGTTGAATCAAGGTCAACCCGGAGAAAATCAAGGCCATCTTAAACATAAACCGTCCGACATGTCTAAAGGACATTCAATGACTAACAGGTTGTGTTGCAGCAGTTAGTCGGTTCGTCAGCCGACTTGGAGAGAAGGCCCTGCCGCTGTACAAGTTGCTGAAGAAGGCGGACAAATTCACGTGGACGGACGAAGAAGATGCAGCATTGAAGTAGCTTAAGGAGATTATTTCCTCAGCGCCTATCCTTGCAGCACCCGAGCCTGGAGAGCCCATGTTAATTTACATGGCGGCAACCAACCGGGTAATCAGCATCGTCGTCGTGGTAGAGCGGAAGGAACCAGGCTATGAGCACGGAGTTCAACGACCAGTTTACTATGTAAGCAAGGTCTTGACGAAGTCCAAGCAGCGTTACCCGCAGTACCAGAAGATAGCTTATGGAGTATTCCTTGCTTCTCGGAAGCTGAGGCATTACTTTTATGAGCACCCAATCACAGTGGTGAGCAAGACTCCACTGTCCGACATCATCAACAACAGCGATGCTATGGGAAGGGTCACGAAGTGGGGCATTGAACTTGCCGCCTTCGAGATCACCTACAAGGGACGCGACGCTATCAAGTCACAAGCCTTGGAAGATTTTATCACAGATTGGACGGAGATGCCAGATGCTACTCCGTTGCCGGAACTAGAATACTGGGTGATGCACTTTGATGGATCAAAGCTACTCAACGACTCGGGGGCTGGTGTATTGCTACAATCACCAACTGGGGACAAGCTACACTATGTTCTGAGATCCACTTCGAGGCTACAAACAACATGGAGGAGTATGAAGCACTCATTCACGAATTACGCGTAGCCAAGGATATTGGCATCAAGCGCATAGTTTGCTATGGAGATTCTGACTTGGTTGCCCAGCAGGTGGCTGGCACCTGGAATGCGCGGAACCCTATGATGGCGGCATATCAAGACGAAGTGGACGAGATAGCCAAGAGCTTCTTGGGCTACGAGGTCAAGTATGTACCTAGGGAGCAAAATGAGGCGGCTGATCTGCTGTCTAAGCTTGGATCAGGTCACAAACAAATTCCGCCAGGACTTTTCCTCGAGCATCTGCGGACACCATCCGTGAAGGGAGTAGACATTGACAACCCGGATAGAGTTGACTCTTTCATCCACACGGTGGCAAAGGTCCCTCTGGCTTGGACAAAACCGTTCATGGAATATCTCGAACACAGAACTTTGCTCGGCGACAAAGTCGAAAGACGGCAAATAGTACGACAAGCGAAGGGCTATACCATAATCAATGGACAGCTCTACAAAAGGAGCACTACTGGTGTATACCTTAAGTGTGTTTCCCAGCTAGAAGGTATTGAAATCCTACGTGAAATCCATCTCGGAGATTGCGGGAATCACGCCGCTCCTCGATCGTTGGTCGCGAAAGCCTTCCGTCAAGGATTCTACTGGCTGACCGTGAAGGCGGACGCCGACAAGCTGGTTGAGACATGCATGGGATGCCAGTATTATGCCCGACAACCACATGTTCCTGCTGAATAATTGCGAACAATACCAATAACTTGGCCGTTTGCAGTATGGGGGTAGACATGGTGGGACCGCTACAGACGGCACCATGTGGGTTTACGCATCTGCTAGTAGCAGTTGATAAATTCACAAAATGGATAGAATCTGAATCCATTAGAAAGCTTGATGGGGAAACTGCCCTTAGGTTTGTCTGAGATCTAGTGGTGAGATTTGGTCTTCCACATAGCATTATCACCGACAACGGCAACAACTTGTCACTTGGAGAAGTGGAGGCTTATTGTTGGGAGAAGGGCATCCGACTTGATCTTTCATCTATGGCACACCCACAGTCCAATGGTCAGGTTGAGCGAGCTAATGGATCAATTCTGCAGGGGATCAAGCCACGTCTGGAGGCACCGCTGCATAGAGCAGCTGGAGCCTGGGCGGAAGAATTGCCATCTATGTTGTGGAGTTTATGAACTACACCCAATAGATCCATCGGCTACACCCCTTACTTCATGGTATATGGAGAAAAAGCCATCCTACCTTCCGACATCCTTCACGATGCACCAACAGTTGCCGCCTATGACGAAGATGACACTGAAGAATCCAGACGCCTAGATGTGGACCTTCTCGAGGAGGAGAGCGTTTTGGCATGCCAAAGATCAGCCATCTACCAGCAGAAGCTACGCAGCTACCATAGTCACCGTGTTCGGCATCACTCGTTTAAAGAGGGGGATTTAGTGCTCCGACTTTGGCAGAAGAAGTCACACAAATTATCCCCGCCATGGGAAGGACCATTCATCATAAGCAAGGCGCTGCTCAATGGGTCTTACTACCTCGTTGACAATCGTGAACTGAAGGATAGACCCAACGAGGATCATAAGCGTAAGCGACATGACCCGGATGATGACTACCGGGAGCTTGATCGGCCATGGAACATAGCACAGCTACGTCCTTTCTACACTTAGCATTTTTATCTAATTATGTACTTCTTATATGATCAATGAAATAAAGCTCTCTGGTTCACTCATATTTCTGAGTCTTTTACCTCCTTTAGTGTTTATTTTTGGATCATATAAAACCTTTATGCACAAGCTTTGCAATTGCACTTGTTGAAATTCCGCCTACGGGCGTTAGCTTAAGTTTTCTGGTCTACACGTTCTTTGTCGTTTTTATGTGAATTCTGGAGTAGTGACTTTTGGCACTTATTGTCGGTGATTTTGTGCCTAGGTTATTGATGGTGCCATTGGGTATCATCACCTGAGTGCATTGTTCCGACAACGAGTCTTCTGACTCACGAACGGTCAAGCATAAGAACCAAAGTAATGGATAAGCCAGCACTTGCTTAAAAATATATACATGCTGAAAATAGTTCTTAAGTAGCAGGACATACATCATTGTTTTCCGCCTTAAGTTAATACATAGTTTTTTCCGCATACACATCATAGAGGAAACAAATATTACAAATTGTTTTTTATTCCTCTGGCGCAGGCGACTTGGAAGCAACATCATCGGCAGCAGGAGAGTCACCCTCAAAGTCGGCAGTGTTGAGGGACTCAGAGGAGCTTTGGTTGTCGCCATCGATGGTATTCATTGGCACGAAGACGTTGATGTCGACTAACTCGGCAACTCTGGTGTCATAACCCGCGAGTGATGACAAGATAGATTCGTGATTTATCTTTTGTCCTTCTTCATCTACGTTAGGGATGCCAGAGGTTACCGTGTCGATGTCGGCATTCTAGTAGTGTGCCTTGACCATGGACAACGCCATCCTTGCACCAGCTCATGCACATGAAGCTTTCCAGCTTGTAATACGCTCGGGGGCTCGGCGCAGGATCTCCGAGAACTTTGCTACAGAGTCTGATGCCTTGATATTAATCTGGAGGGGCTTGGAAATATCTTTGGCTTGCGCGATGGTGGTGTTGATGAAGTTGCCGGCAAGAACCATGCATTCATTTGCCAGAGGAGGCGACCAGGTTAAACCCATAGGAGCTGCGAATTCCTGACAAAGAAGCGCATGAGTTCAAAAATTCATAGTATCCAGACTACAGAAATCCAAGACGGAGAATCACTTACTGAAGATGCTAGCCTCAGCTTGCCAGAGGGTATCTGCCAAGGAGTCCCGTTCTTGTTGGAGGAGCTTGTACGCTTCATGATGGCGTTGATTCTGCTCATCGGCAGCTTTCTTCTGATCTTTTAAGATCAAGATTTCCTCCTTCAAGCGGTTCATCTCCTCGGTGGCGGAGTCCTGCAGGGCTTTCATTGAGTCTTCATGCATTTTCAGCATATCGTTCCTCTCCTGCTTAAGGATCTTGTTCTCGCTATCCAGCTGCTCAATATGCTTGGATTGCTCGACAATGTCCTTAGCCTTGGCAATGGTGTCTGCAAGTCGGAGAAATAAAAGTACACAGTGAGTACTCGGAGATTATGGGTGCAAAACCAAGTCGGAATGCGAACAAGAAAGTAAAAACAGACGCTTGCTCTTGGTGGTCTGTTCCTTCAAGAAGGCAGTTTTACCCTTTTTAGCTTGCAAGTCCGTGCGCATCTTCTGGTACTTGCCGTTGTCCATGCCCCTCCAAGCATTATCATTCTGTGGAAAGAAGAAAGTTAAATGTTGTTTGGTCTACTTGGAGCATCTAGCCAGAAAATTTCCACCTAGACGCTCGGGGGCTACAGCGAGAGTTTTTTAACTTAGCAATATGCTTAGTCTTTCTTTAAGCATCTAGTCGGAACTAATTCAGTTTTATATTAGAAGCTTGGGGGATACAGTATAAAGTTTTTAACTCGGATGTATGCTTAGCTTATCTTTAAGCATCTAGTCGGAACTAATTCAGTTACGATTAGAGGCTTGGGGGGCTACAATATTGAAATTTATAAACACTGCGTATGCTACTCTTAAAGCATCTAGTCGGAATAATTCATTTCACCTATATGCTTGGGGGCTACAGTGAGAAGTTTTCTAGCTTAGTCACTCTTATAGCATTTAGACGCAAAGACCTATTGTTTCCGTCTAAATCCTCGGGGATACAGTGGGATACTCATATGAAATGTAAAAGGCAAATAAAACTTACAAGTGCAATGATCTTGAGGTTGGTAGCACTCTCAGCCAGCAGCTTGCCGAAGGATACACTGTTTCCTTGCAGGATCTCTGCTTGCCGGAGAAGCTCCTCAAGACCGCACGTTGGAGATGTCGGCGCCGCACTAGGAACCAGAGAGGTGCTACTCGGTGTAAGTGCCGGGTAGACTATCTTTGGAAATTCTATGGTTTTCTTGGGTGCAAGGGCGTCGCCTTCGACAGAGGTACCACCTTCCACCACCGCCTTACCGCTACCGATGGCATCGCCGAAGCTTCAGCCATTTGGTGTGCGGCACTCTCCTGCATCGCCTGTTCGCCGACAACAGCGAGATCTGTAGAGGCGCCTGAGTCCACTTCCATGGCGGAAGGGCCAGATGCTTCCTTAGCTTGTGAGCTTGTCGGGGCGGACGAGGGATGGATGGTGGGGGTGACAAGGGCGATGGCGGGAGATACGTCGTGATGCAGCATATCCTTGATGGTTCTAGAAGCCCCCAAAGTTTTGGAGGTCTTCTTCAAGCTGGTTGTGGCTTTCTTCCTAAAACATGCAAAATGCATAAGTACGGGAATAAGACAGACGATGGACAATGTCGGAGGGAAAGAAGCTTACACAAGAGGGAGTGCGTTGGCAAAAGGGATCCCAGTAACCTTTCTTTTCTCCGCCTCTAGGGCGGCAGTAGACTTCTTGGAGGCTCCACCCTCCGCCTTCTTCTTCTTGCCTCCGTCGCCAGCGTCAGAGGTGGAGCTCTTCCGCTTCCACGACAACGGAACATCGTCGTCGGACACGACCGTGACTTCCTTCATCTTTGGATCATAGATTTGGACAGCCATGCTATCCTCCTCTAGATCGCTAAGCTGTTAAGTGAGAAGCTACCGTGTTAGACGAGATGGTAATTGTTAGACGGAAGAACTGGAGTATATGTCATACACGGAAGATAAAACAGTTACCTTTGGGCACTTGCTCTCTACGGACATGTCGTAGGTGATGGTGAAGCCATGCTTCTTGTCCTTCACCTTGACGATGTCCTTGAGGCGAAGCTTGACGGAGTCGCTTGATAAGTTGTCCTCGGAGATGCGGAGGCTATCCCTTCTATCGTTGGTACACTCGTGCATCAGCTTCGAGCGGTGCTGCAAAGGCTGGATTTTCCTGATGAACCAGCACATGGCTAGGTCCAAGCCGTTCAAACCCGTCTCTACTAACCACTCTATCTGCCTTATTGCGCGGGAAGCGTCGATGTCAGAGGGAAGGGAGGCCTGGGATCTCCATGTCGAAGTTTTAGCGGCTGCTCCATCGACGAAGTCCGGGTACGTTACTTCTCGGCCAGCCAGAGGGATATCTGGGCCATAGAAGTAAGTACGCTGGAAGTTCTTGCAGGACTCGTGGCCGACAATGTCGGGGAAGCGCCGGCCAGGCCGGATCTTGAAGCTAATAGTGCCACAATTTCTAAGTCCGTCCTTGCTGGCCTCGGCTTCGCGCTTGATGGTGAAGAAATATATGAAGAGATCTAGCCTAGGCCTAATCCCTAAGTAACCCTCGCAAAGCGCCGCGTAATTGCTAAGCGGTAAAATACTATTGGGAGAGAGGTTCTGTGGCTGTACTCGGTAATGGTTCAAGACGTCAAGGAAGAAATTAGAGATGGGCAGGGAGACGCCGCGTACCAACTATGCTTTGAGGTATAGCTTTTCTCCGGCTTGGGGAGAAGGTGTGACCTTGCCGGTTGGCTCCGCCCGCCAGGCGAGCCCCTCCGTCGTAGGGAGGTAACCTTCGATGATAAACTCTTTGATGTCGAGGTTCGTGATGTCCGAACCGCACGGATCACCTTTGTGGGAGTCGAGCTCCTCCTCCAGCAGCTCCAGCGCCGCTGGATTATGGTCGCCGCCGGTGGTTTCGACCAACGCAGACATGGGGATGACCAAGCCCTCTGGGGGCACGACGACGGAGCTCGTCGGCTTCGCCACGGCTTTGCCCGACGCCGCCATCAAAGGGGAGGAGCTGCTACTAGCCATTGCGTGTGTTTGGAGGTGACTGGAGAGATTGGGAGTTAGGGTTTTTTCGTGCGAGGCGCGGAGAGCTTGAGGATACGCTTGCCTGAGGAAGAAGACGATGCAAGATTCGTGCAGCTTGATCGAATGGTTGCCGCGTAGAAGACGTGTGCGGGGACGTGCGCAGGAATTTCGCCACGTACCAACCGTCGCCACCAACGGTTCGTATCGTTCGCGCGGGAAAAGTGGACATGACTGCGTTCTCTGCATGTGTGAGTTACGAGGCATTGCTGACCTACATCTACGTTGCCCTAGCTGACATAGGCAGATGAACCATCACATCAGAAGATTCCGGCATGGACGGATCCAGTCCGGCTACGGAAGAGTACGATGGAAGATTCAACAATTCTCCGACTTACAAGTTGAAGACGGAGAAAACCTTGCAGGGTTCTTTGGGAGGACTACAAGATATTGCTTGACGATTTGCCGACATCCATATAGACGGAGCATTCAATGTGAAGAGGCAAGATGGGGCAAGATCTCGGAGTTCTCCGGGGGCTACTGTTGGGGATATGCTATATGGGTATCCTCATAGCATGTCTCTTATCCAGATAACCCGGGTGGCCCACAGTTGGTAGCATGGCCCATGGACTGCTGGGCGGCCCAGTTAGATGGATCCAGAAGGGAGGCCCATGCCAGATAAAGGAAGGCTATGGTGGAGTCACCAGCGTACCCGGAGCGTTGGAGTACAAGACACGCTGGACTAGTAATAGACGGTGTAGGACTCTGTAACCTATCCGGCTAGGACTCTTCCCTGTAACCCTAGGACTTGGCGACTATATAAGTCGGGCCTATGGGAGCCTTTAGGGCACAACTTCAGACAATCTCAGACAACCTCGCACAGCGAACCTATCACTGTAACTCGACGTATTGCCCTTATAGTGATTTATAGCAGGAGTAGGATTCCGCCACCATTGTGGGATCTGAACCTGGGTAAGCTGTGTTACCTCGTACCCGTCAACCGTCCGCCTTCCCCCACGTCTCTAAACACGCACTGTGAGGACCCCTCCATGGCGTACTCGTCGGCAATACCACGACATCACCGTACATCCATTCTCGACCGTTCATCTGCATCATATAACTAAGTTTATCAAAAACGGAACATCATAAATAGTGAAATGACCAATTCACATTGACACAAGCATTGTATAAATTATAGATGAAAACATAAGATTGCTAACCTCGATCAAGGAGGAAAGAAAGAGGAGAAAGCTCAAGTGCATCTCGGGCACCACCTATATTTTTGTTCTATGAGAAATTGAATGTGATCATTCACTCAAACATTTCATCAAACACCTCGCATGCATTCATAGGAGAAAAATAAACTAGCACACCTCTCACATCTTCCACCAAGAAAAAACAGAGGGGAGGCAAAGGGCTGGGGTGTCGTATTTATAGAGGGTTGGCTCATACATCCCGGTTTGTAACACAAACCGGGACTAAAGGTGTATGGGAGGCCACGTGTCTGGCGCCCACACTTTAGTCCCGGTTTGTGTTACAAACCGAGACGCATGCTCCCTCACCAACCGGGACGCATGCCTCCGGCCCCCGTGCGGCAGGCCGGCCCGCTCGAACCGGGACGCATGCCAGCATTAGTCCTGGTTCGTGGTGAAACCGGGACTAATGCAGTTGGGGGCGCGGACGGATAGCCTGTTTTCTACTAGTGCATGACAACATGGTTCTACTAATCCCAACGTATAAGTGCAAGCATATACAACATAGATGACACAATGGTTCAAGTTTATTAGGGGCAAGAAAAATAAAGTGTGCCATCAAGTTTGTGAGAGCTTCAATCACTAATTTTCACATAACAAGTTTAATTTGGAAGATAGATAAAACAAGAATATACTTGGAATGGTGTAACACACCATGCATAGGAATTTATAGTGGACACTTTGGAATAACTTGGTTTCTTGGGAGTTGGATGCATGAGTAGATCTTACTCATACAAGTGGAGGCTAGCAAAAGACTAGGAGCGACCAACTAAGAGAGCAATAATGGCCATAATCATGCAGAGCGACAAAACATTACTAATCAAAGCATAAAGTGGTGCCACAAGTCAAGGACTAAATGATCATAAAGGCTATGGTGACTTGTTCATAGTCATAACATGGTGTGAGCATGTGCAAAGTCAAGCCAAACAAAACATCAAAGGAGAATACCACAATACTATACTTTTGTATGCTAAAACAATACATGATTCTTTCAAGGCACATTAAGCAATCTCAATTGTTTGGAACAAGTCATGCTACAACAATAATCACTAAGAATAAGGTCAAAACAATATCTAGCATGACATGATAAAGTCTAGGTCACAGTCAAAGTAAGCTCCGTTTTGTACCACTTAAGCATGAAGCTTCCTACTCTTTTCCAACACCAATCAACTTATTTGAAACAACTCACAAAGATACTAATAAATAAAGATCAGTGAGCTTGTCTCACAAATCCACAAAGAAGATCTAAAAAGTACAAAGCTTAAAGCACAAGATAACTAAGGCTAAACACAGTGCTAGCAAAAGTGAACACTCGTAGACAATAAGAATGAAAACTAAAGTGTTCTAGGAAATGAAAACATAGTGTGTCTCTGTCCAAAATAAGTGTGCTAGGATCTAACCAACTTTCTCAAGCAAACTAAGAAAATAAAAACAAAAAAGGAAAACTAAGATGCTCCAAGAACAACACAACAGTGCATGAAACAATAAAAACAAAGTGTCTAGAAAGACCTGAGATTTTTATTGATGAAGAAGGGGATGCCTTGGGCAACCCCAAGCTTTGACGCTTGTACCTCTTGAATATTTATTGGGGTGACACGGGGTGGCATCCCCAAGCTGATATTTTGTCCATTCTTCATCTCATTACATCATTCATTCTCTACACCTAAAATTTTTCCTTCATACAAAACTTCACACAATCTTCATTAGCAACATTAGTGTATTCAAATATAATAGACCTTTGGGTTTTGGTTTTGAAACATCAAAACTTTAACTAAAAACACAAGCTACTGTAGCAATTCCCTCAAAAAGCTCAATTTCCCAAAAAAGAACCCAAAAGAAATCAATAAGAAGCAAATGCAAATAATGGCAGAAATCTGTCAAAACAGACCAGCATGTAGAAACCAATTTTTTCAAAGACCTTCTGTTGCTCAAATAAAAAAGTGTTGAACTAACGAAAGTTAGCTAACATACCGGGGGATGTATTCGTAAAATATCAGCTCAATACGACTTACATAGATTCCTCATGAATTTGTTTGGTGGAGCACAAAAATCTGTTTTCGGGACAACAACTACCCAAATCTTACTTCCTTCTCATTAGAGGTCATTCTTGGCACAAAAAGCAAATAAAAAGGATAAGGAGAGGTCATTACAGAAGTAATAACTTCCAAGACTCAAGAAAACTCTTGGTTTATCTCCCAACAAGTACTTTTCTATAATGCCTTTAAGTTATGCTTGATAGTTTGAGAAGATGCTCACATAAGAAATATGAATTGAAGTAAAAGAGAGCGTCAAGAAGCAAATTCAAAATACATTTAAGTCTAACCCACTTCCTATGCATAGGAATATTGTAAAGAAACAAGTCATGAAAGCACAAAGCAACAAGCATAGGGAAGCAAAACAAGTGCAACTTCAAGACTTTCAACATAAAGAGGGGAAACTTAATATTGTTGAGATACATAAGACCTTGTTTCCCTCTCTCATAATAACTTTCAGTAGCAACATGAATAAAATTAACAATATAACTATCACATAAAACACTCTTATCATGAGCCACATGCATATAATGATTATTAATCTCCACATAAGCATAGTCATTCTTATTAACTGTAGTGTGAGCAAATTCAACAAAATAGCTATCATTATTATTCTCATCACCATAATCATCAAATATAGGAGGCATATTGTAATCACAATTAATTTTCTCCTCAATAGTAGGTGTACTGAAAATATCATATTCATCATTGTAATCATCATATATTGGAGGTTTCGTATCATCATAAGCAATAGAATAGCTATCTTCCAAAGCTAGGGGACTAAAAGGATAATTTTCATAAAAACTAGCTTCCCCAAGCTTAGACGTTTCCATAGCATTAGCAACAATGGTGTCCAAAGAATTCATACTAATAACATTGCTATTAGCACGCAAATAAAGCTCCATAGGTTTTTTGATTTTCTCTTCAAACACTTCATGTCCTAACTCAAGATAGATACTATAGAGCTCTCTAATTTTGTTGTTGTTTTCCATTAAGCCTAACTAGTGAAAACAAGAAACAAAAAGAAAAAAATTCAGAATCTAAAGGAAATAACTTCGAGCACTCACACCGGACGACAACGGCGCCAGAAAAGAGCTTGATGTCTACGCACTTCTATTCTTGTAAACAGTTGTTGGGACTCCAAGTGTAGAGGTTTTTAGAACAACAACAAGTTTCCCTTAAGTGGATTACCCAAGGTTTATCGAACTCAGGGAGGAAGTGGTCAAAGGTATCCCTCTCAAGCAACCCTGCAATCAAGATACAAAAAGTCTCTTGTGTCCCCAACACACCCAATACACTTGTCAGGTGTATAGGTGCACTAGTTCGGCGAAGAGATAGTGAAATACAAGTGTTAACGGTGCTAGAAAGAGCTTCTGACTTGTTGTTGACGTGGGAGAGACTAAAGGCCAACTGAAATAAATATGGTAGCAAGCAAACAAACATGCAACAGATCTTGATGCAAACAGTGTTTCAATGTTTAGAAACAAGGCCTAGGGATCATACTTTCACTAGTGAACACTCTCTCATATAAATATCCTCTCTTCATGATACTACTCTTAACTACTCTCCGGTTGGACACTCTAATCCATGGTAGGGCTATACCAACACTCCTCAAAGTCCGCATTTCTATATAACCCCACACTATCACCTTGAGCGCTAGATGGTTCCAACAAACACCACAATTTCATAGAGAAAACCAACTCAAAATATACCCATGACAAATATATATGTAATCTAGCTTAAGTGCCACACACGGCGCGCACGCTGTCACTTTCACACACGTGGGGAAAATCATAGATCTATTAAAGCACGATGAGTATTTATGTAGATTCTAGCCTAAGTGCCACCATGGCGTGCACGCTGTCACTTTCACACACATGGGGAGAGCATAGATCTATTGAAGCACTCGAGTAGCAAAGCAGATATACTTGATTACAAAGCTCATGACCACAACAAGATCATGCATAGAGAGAGAGAGATGAACACATAGCTACCGGTAGAGCCCTTAGCCTCGAGGAAGAACTACTCCCTCCTCATCATGGGAATTATCAACGGCGATGGAGATGGTGGTGGAGATCGATGGAGATGGCTCCGGGGGCACTTCCCTGTCCCGGCAGGGTACCGGAACAGAGACCTTCTGTCCCCCGAATCTCCCCTTTGGTGGCGGCGGCGCTGCGGAGGTTTTTGTGGATTTTTTCTGGATGATTTAGAGTTTTCTCCTCAGGATCTTTTATAGGCAAAGGAGGCAAGGTCGGTGGAGTGCCATGGGACCCACACACCCTATGGGCGCGACCAGGGTGGGCCCCGCGCCCACCTAGGGTGTGGCCACCCTGGTGTCCTCCTTCGTCTCGTCTTCAATTTTCCATATCGTTCAGGAAAAAAAATATGAACTTTGGATTCTGTCCCGTCCAATTCCAAGAATATTCATTTTTTAGCTTTCTGAAACCAAAAACAGTAGAAAACAGGCAACCGACACTATGGCATCTTGTCAATAGGTTAGTTCCAGAAAGTGTATAAAAATACCTCAAAGTGTAGACAAAACATAGCAAAGTAGATTGTAAACAAGCATGGAACATCAAAAATTATAGATACGTTTCTGACGTATCACCGGAAAACTTAGATCCCAGATCTAGGGACGATGGTGGCGTGACTCTGCATTTCGTGGAGATCTGATCGGGTACTTAGGGTTTTGGCTTCGGGGGGATTATATTGGCAAAGAGTCGAGGCAGGAGGGCGGCCAGGGGGCCTACACCCTACCCAGGCGCGACCCAGGGTGGGCTCGCACATGGGGGTGTGTGGCCACCCTGTGGCTCCTCTCTGGTCTCCCTTCGGTCTCTGTGTTCGTCTCGGTGAAATATTGACTTTGGCTTTTGTCCCTTCTAATTCCAAGAATATTTCCTTACTAGATTTTCTGAAACCAAAACAGCAGAAAAAAGGCAACTGGCACTATGGCATCTTGTTAATAGGTTACTCCCGAAAATGTATAAAAATACCTCAAAGTATAGACAAAGCATAGCAAAGTGGATACTAAACAAGCATGGAACATCAAAAATTATAGATATGTTTACGCCGTATCATGGCCCAGGGTGGGCCCACGTGTGGCGGTGGTGGCCATCCTGTGGCTCCCCTCTGGTTGCCCTTTGGTATCTGTGTTCGTCTCAGTGAAATATTAACTTTGGCTTTTGTCCCATCCAATTCCAAGAATATTTCCTTACTAGCTTTTCTTGAACCAAAAACAGCAGAAAACAAACAACTGGCACTGTGGCATCTTGTTAATAGGTTAGTCCCAGAAAATGTATAAAAATACCTCAAAGTGTAGACAAATCATAGAAAAGTGGATACTAAACAAGCATGGAACATCAAAAATTATAGATACGTTTATGACGTATCAGAGTACTTATCGATAACAATGTTGAATTAGGTATGTAGAGATACCGACGGTCAAACCTCGGATAAGTAAAGTATCGCGAGACAAAGGGAAATTGGTATCGTATGTAAATGGATCATTCGATCACAAAGTAATCGTATAAATATGTGGGAGCCATATGAATTTCCAGATTCCTCTATTGGTTATTGATCGGAGAAGAGTCTCGGTCATGTCTGCATAATTCACGAACCGTAGGGAGACACACTTAAGGATTCGACGTTGTTTGGTAGATATGGAAAGTGAGTAAAGAGATCGAATTTAGTTCAGAGTCTCGGATGGGATCTCGGATATCACAAGGAGATCCAGAATGGTCCAAAGAATAAGATTCATACAAGGAAAGTCCAATTCCGGAGTTCGGGAATGGTTTCAGTTTTTTCACCAGAATGTTATAGAAGGGTCTAGAAGGTTCACCTATCCGGAAGGGAAGGGTACATGGATGTGTCATGACAAAGTGGAATGATTGCATCATGTCCTAGGTCACTTGGCTGGATACTTGGAAGAGAGAAATCAAACTCTAGTTTGAAAGTCAAAAAGGCAGTTTGAAAAAGTCAAACATTGGTTTCCAAGTGGAGGGAGGGAAGGAATCCTACCTAAGGGAGGATTACTCCCTCTCCTTGCCGTTGGCCACATGAAGTGAAGTTGGGGAGGATTCCCTCCCCCTTGTTGCTTCCCCACCTATAAAAGGAGGGGTAGGGCGCCCCTACCCCTCACAACAAACTCTAGCCGCCAGCCCTTGCCACCACAAGTCGCCGCCGCCCTAGGGATCTCCCAAGTCATCGCCGCCTAGCCCTCTCTAGCCGCTGGACACCTCCACCCCTTGGCCCTCTAAACCCTAGATCACCAAGGACCTCTTCTACTCCACCATACTCGGTCATGCTTAGGCGAAGCCCTGCGGGATCTCCCCTTTACTTCCGACACCAAGTCGTCGTGCTGCCGAAATCGCAAGGAGAGAGCTACAACCTCCGCTGCCTGCTGGAACAAGGGAGAGGAAGGTCTTCATCGAGTACCGAACGTGTGACCGACTGTGGGAACGCTGCCAGAATGCATCGCCGGAAGGATCGTCTACGCGATCTTGAGATCGGCAAGTGAACGACTACATCACCCACGAGAATCCGGTCTCGTTAACCGCTTTGGAATCTTTGAGGGTGAGTAATCCATCGACTTGTTGCTACAATCTAGTAGATAGATCTTGGCTTGTATGTGTTCATGCGGTAATTTTTTTGTTTTCCATGCTATGAACCCCTACAGTGGTATCAGAGCCGTTTCTATATGTAGATCTGTTGCATGAGTAGAACACAATTGTCATTATGGGCGGTGGTGCTTTTATTATCAATTGTGTCTGAGGGATAACCCTCGGGTGGTGAAAGCCAGACACAAGTAGGCCGGATCCATAAGATGCAGGCCGCCTGGCCTCCAGGAAGGACAACTCTAGCTAACTAACGAACACACCCGGCTGGGCTTATAACCTTCCCGGCTGGCTCGTCTAGCCGGTGGCCAGAAGAACCGGCCGGGTGGCCGTTTCCACCCGGCTCACCTCGGATTCAATGGAGAACACGGAAGGGCTGACGCTCCGTGCGGGGTACGCCTCTGGCTCTCCCTGGTCATCGGGCTAGCTGGCATGTCGTCATGGCCAGCGCTACCCGACGAAGATAAAGCAAGGTGGTTGGATGGACTGGCAAAAGCTGTCCGGGTGTCCGTTAAAGAAAGGATGACGCCCCAAAGGAAGCTCGGGTGACCACTAAAGAGAAGGATGACGCTAAAAGAAGGCCAGACTGGGTCCTAGCCCACCGGCTGGGCCCTGCAGCCGACCCTGTCCTGTAAACCCATATCCAAATAGTAAACCCTAGGACCCAATCTGTAATCTGCCCCCAGACCAGTATATAAGGGAGGGCAGAGCTAGGGTTCTAGGTAGGCAATGATAGAAGGATAGAAGTGCTAGCATCAAGTCCCCACCTTCCTCTAGCTCTCAATAGTCACTAAGGAAACAGCTCAAGGAGCATCTATACTTAGCATCAGCTCCCACATATAGTTCATCTTGCAGGAGTAGGGGTGTTACCTCGCCAAGAGGGCCCCGAACCTGGGTACGTCGCTGTGTTTGCAGTTCAACATGCCCAACCCGTTGCGTGAGCCACCGAATGCATCTGTGTGTCCCTTCTTTGCCATCCCCGATGGCACTGCCGTGTTCCACACCACGACAGTTGGCGCCCACCATGGGGCACAACGCTTCAGCTGGGATCATCTTCCGCACGGGACTTTCGCTCGTCTCTGGCGAACGCGTGGCCTCTGGCCTCGTTCTCATGCTGGGTGCCTTCGACTGCATCATCGACAATGCAGCGTGCTTCCCCGATAACACCTTCCCCCCGACGGCCGGCTCGATCATGCATTTTGGAGACGTCCGCGTCTACGTCGCCATTGTCGCTGAGGTTTTCCCCAGCATGGTCACCCCCGTCCTCGACGTGCCTCTCACCCACGACCCAGCCGTAGGGAGTGGTTGCATTGAAGTCATGGTGGTAAACGCTCGCGAAAACCACCGACCACCTCAAGAACGTCGGGCAGGAGGATAAAACTCTACGCCCGAGCAAGACCCGCTCACCGCCTCCATCCAGAACTTGCGCGCTCTGGTCGTCATCGAGACAGATCTAGCGACTGCAGTGGCAGCGCTCGAAGCTACACGCCAAAAACTCCTGGAGGAAGCCACCAATGTCGCGGATAACCAGCATCGGCTGAATGCCACTGTGCACGAATACAACGCGGCTCACGGTTTCGCCAGGAAGATCCAGCACCGGTGGCGCGACCTGGCGTCGGAACTGGACCGCGCCGCCGATTCGCATGCAGGTGTGGCGCAGCCCATCTACATCACTCCAGCCAAGAACATGAGGGAAGCCGAGGCGGCAGCTGTGGAGCTAAAATACCTTGAGGGCGAGGAACTTCGTCGCTAGAAGGAGCGCGTGCAGCTCCTTGTGGCCACCGCGAACAAGCAGCAAGCCAAGGGCGTCCCTAGCCAGGTGGGCAACTCTCGTGACATCGTCGTCCGCAAAGGCGCGGACCAGACAGCGCACGAAGGAAGCAAGCATCAACAAGCCTCTTCTCTAGGAGGGGTTGGGAAAAACAGCCGCCCGCGTGGCGAATCCGGCAATCGCAGTCGCCACAACCGCTGCGTCATGCCTGAAGGGCCAGCTCGATCCCCGAGAACCGGCTGACGCGTGGGAGCGCATCGGCCTCCTGGTGCAGTCACGCACTCTGGAGGAGGAAAGTCCGACTGGCCCGAAGTGTTTCGGACCGCGCATCTAGAGCGAGCCGTTTCTGAAGGGATTTTAGCTCCCAAGGGACATGCCAAAGTATAACAGAACCGTCAAGCCTGAGGATTGGTTGGTCGATTACACCACCACGATGGGAGTCGTCGATGGCAACCTCCGCCTGGCCATCCGCTACGTCCCCCCTCATGCTCGTCGACTCGGTAAGGACATGGCTCAATAGCCTCCCTGACAACAGCATCAATGCCTGGCTAGACTTTGAAGAAGTGTTCATCCGTAACTTCACCAGAACATACAAGCGACTGGGTCGGCCTCGCGAGCTTGCCCTCTGCATACAGGGCAAGGACGAGTCGGATCGTGCCTACCTCACCCGGTGGACCAGCATGCACAATTCGTGGGAAGGGGTGCGTGAGAACCAAGCGATAGACTTCTTCACCAACGGCTGCCGAGACGGCACCATGCTGAAGCATAAGCTCAGCCGGGCAGACCCGCAAACCATGGCCCAGGTCATGGCCATCGCGGACAAGTACGCCACCGCTGACGCAACAATGAAGAAACCCATCATGGTCGACGACCAAGGCCAAATCGTCACAGACGAGCAGGCGGAGCGATGCCAGCCGGGTGACCTTCATCCCAGGCGGCACGGTCACGAAAACCGCCACGGCAAGAGGAAAGACGACCATCCGGATAGCCGGTACGACACCAAGCAAGTAGCCGCTGTGCATGAAGATCCGGCTATAGGAGGCAGCCAGAGGCAGAGGCCTGATGATAGGCCGCCTCGGCCTAAGTACACCATGGAGTCCATGATCGACGGGCTATGCAAGTTCCACAGTGGTGCAACAGGCCCGCGAATCACATGACGCGCCAATGCAGCTGGACAAAGAAAATGGCCAACAAGCCCGCGAATAACATCCAGTACGAGCCGCGAACTGCAATCAAGTCGCAAGCACTGGCTGATTTCATCGTCGATTGGGCGGAGACACAATACATGCCTCTAGTTCCGGATTCAACTTACTGAAAGCTACATTTCGATGGATGGAAAATGCGAGGACTCGGGGCCGGAATCGTGATAACCTCGCCCAAAGGCGACCGACTGGAGTACGTCCTCCAGATCCACTTCAAAGCTTCCAACAACGTCGTCGAGTACGAAGAACTCATCCATGGACTCAAGATGGCCAAGCAGATAGGCATCCAGAGGGTGCTATGCTTCGGAGATTCAGACTTGGTGGTGCAACAAGTATCTTGCGAGTGGGACGGCAGGGACGCGAACATGGCCCTTTACCGCTCCTTCGTCCAACAGTTGTGTGCCTGTTTTGAAGGATGTGAGTTTCACCATGTTCCCAGAGCCAACAACGAGGATGCTAATGCCTTGGCTAGGGTCGGGTCAACAAGACAAGCCATACCACCTGGGGTCTCCCTCGAGCACTTGCATAAGCCCTCCATCACCCCCTCACCAGAGTCTGACTCCATCGTGCTCAGCGCGGACCCAGGAACGACCGGTGCCTCGCCGCACCCGAGGACTGCCGTTCCGCACCCGGGATCGCCGCCACACCCGGGATCGCCGCAGACCAGGCGCTACATGACGCGACCCATGGTCGACATCAGCACGCTTCCACCCGACAGGCCTCCCGATATTCCGGAGCTGGCCGTCCGTGAGGAGATGAAGCTCACCATACAGATGGTGCACACCATACGGGAAGGGCCCGACTAGGCAAAGCCGTACATGGATTTCCTGGCCAAGGGCGAACTCCCGACAGAAGAGGTGGCAGCACGACAAGTGCGGCGAAGGGCAAGCGCCTACACCATCATCAACAACGAGCTGTACAAGTGCAGCGCCGGGGGTATCTATCAACGATGCGTCAGTCAGGAGGAAGGAACCAAGCTTCTAACGAACATACACCAGGGCGAGTGTGGCCACCACGCCTCGTCAAGGGCAATAGCAGCCAAGGCCCTTCGGCATGGTTTCTACTGGCCGACGATTCTGAAGGACGCCGAAGAAATAGTCAAGACATGCAACGGCTGCTAGCGATTCAGCCAGCTGAAGCACACACCGTCTGCGGCACTCAAGACAATACCAATCACCTGGCCGTTCGCGGTCTGGGGCCTGGACATGGTTGGGACATTCAAGACAACTCGATCCAGTATGACACACCTACTCGTAGCCGTGGACAAGTTCACCAAGTGGATCGAGGCAAAACCAATCAAGAAGTTGGATGGAGCGATGGTGATCAAGTTCTTCACGGACATCATCATCTGGTTCGGCTACCCGCATAGCATCATCACTGACAATGGAACCAACTTCGCGAAAGGAGTCTTTGCTCGCTTCTATGGGGAAAAAGGGATCCGCCTGGACCTGGCGTCAGTCGCACACCCATAGTCCAATGGACAGTGTGAGCGCGCTAACGGTTTGGTTCTAGCCGGAATCAAGCCAAGGCTCATCGAACCGCTTGTCAGATCACCCGGATGCTGGATAGAGGACCTGCCAGCAGTACTTTGGAGCCTGCGCACCACACCCAATCGCTCAATCGGCTTCACACCGTTCTTCCTCGTCTATGGGGCAGAGGCCATTCTCCCCACAAACATCCAGTTCGATGCACCTCGCAAGCAGCTCTACACGGAGTAGGAAGCCAAGGAGGAAAGAGAGGACAACGTGGACTTGCTCGAGGAGGCACACGAGTTGGCTCTGTCCAGATCAGCAATCTACCAGCAAGACCTGTGCCGATACCACGCCATCCGGATCCAGCCCACCTCCTTCCACGAGGGAGACCTGGTGCTGTGCCAGGTCCAGAGCACCAAAGGAATGCACAAGCTGTCCCCACCATGGGAAGGCCCATTCATCGTCAGCCGGGCGCTCCACAACAATTCATACTATCTAATCGATGCATAGCAGCCGATGAAGAATAAGGCAGATCGCTCAGATGAGGAGACAGAATGCCCATGGAACGCAAGCCTACTCCGGCCATTTTACACTTAGGCAAAGAAAAGTGTATGTATCTTCCCTTTTCATGTAACAAGTGAACAAGATTGAAAGCCTTGGCACGACGCTGAGGACTTTGTCCCAATTCTGCACACCATCTGCATTTTCGTACCGGCTGGCCTAGGCCCCGTGATTTCTACAGGCGGTATAATATTGCACATGGCGCCTAAAGTAACCTCTTCAGTTCCGGCTTCAGTACGCATGCCGGCTATCGACCTGGCAAGAGCAAAAACTCAAAGCGCACGCTGCAAGAAAATGCCAACGCAGAAAGCAAGGGCGTCCAGGCGAACCGATCACGACCCGCATGAGCTAAGTGAACAACAGTGAACCGAAGTATCGCGAGGCATGCTAGCGTAGCCACTCCTTCGGTTCCGGCTGCAGACCGCAACCCGGCTGCCAGCCGACAAGGAAAAAATGCTCAAAGGGCCAATACTCTCTAAGAAAAGAGGAGCAACTAATGGCCTAACTCAAAGGGGCGCGCCTCTATTTTCCTTTTACGATAAGTACCAACTAATGAATGAGCATATGCACAAGAAAACTAACCCAAAGAAACGCTATGTCTCGCACGACCCGAGGCACAACTTGGCAGGAAACGAGGTGGCAAAAGAGCTTCGACCCGGATGGCTACCCCAGTTAGCCCGAACCTCGGGGACTACACCCAGTGGACGCGCTCCCACGCACCCACAAACTCAAGTCAAGGTAGCCAAAAGAGCTTCGACCCGGCTGGCTACCCCAACCGACCCGAACCTCAGGGACTACACCCAGTGGACGCGCTCCCGCGCACCCTCAAACTCAATTCAAGGTAGCCAAATGATCTTTGACCCGGCTGGCTACCCCAACTGGCCCGAATCTCGGGGACTACACCTAGTGGACGCGCTCCCGCGCACCCACAAACTCAAGTCAAAGTAGCCAAAAGAGCTTCGACCCGGCTGGCTACCCCAGCCGGCCCGAACCTCGGGGACTACACCTAGTGGACGCGCTCCCGCGCACCCACAAACTCAAGTTAAGGTAGCCAAAAGAGCTTCGACCCGGCTGGCTACCCCAAACGGCCCAAACCTCGGGGACTACACCCAGTGGACGCGCTCCCGTGCACCCACACACTCAAGTCAAGGTAGCCAAAAGAGCTTTGACCCGGCTGGCTACCCCAGCCGGCCCGAACCTCGGGGACTACACCCAGTGGACGCGCTCCTGCGCACCCACAAACTCAAGTCAAAGTAGCCAAAAGAGCTTCGACCCGGCTGGCTACCCCAGCTGGCCCGAACCTCGGGGAATACACCCAGTGGACGCGCTCCCGCGCACCCACAAACTCAAGTCAAGGTAGCCAAAAGAGCTTCGACCCGGCTGGCTAACCCAGCCGACCCGAACCTCAGGGATTACACCCAGTGGACGCACTCCTGCGCACCCTCAAACTCAATTCAAGGTAGCCAAAAGAGCTTCGATCCGGCTGGCTACCCCAGCCGGCCTGAACCTCGGGGACTACACCCAGTGGACACGCTCCCGCGCACCCACAAACTCAAGTCAAAGTAGCCAAAAGAGCTTCGACCCGGCTGGCTACCCTAGCCGGCCCAAACCTCGGGGACTACACCTAGTGGACGCGCTCCCGCGCACCCACAAACTCAAGTCAAGGTAGCCAAAAGAGCTTCGACCCGACTGGATACCCTAGCCGGCCCAAACCTCGGGGACTACACCCAGTGGACGCGCTCCCGCGCACCCACAAACTCAAGTCAAGGTGGCCAAAAGAGCTTCGACCCGGCTGACTACCCCAGCCGGCCTGAACCTCGAGGACTACACCCAGTGGGCGCGCTCCTACGCACCCACAAACTCAAGTCAAAGTATCCAAAAGAGCTTCGACCCAGCTGGCTACCCCAGCCGGCCCGAACCTCGGGGACTACACCCAGTGGACGCGCTCCCGCGCACCCACAAACTCAAGTCAAGGTAGCCAAAAGAGCTTCGACCTGGCTGGCTACCCCAGTCGGCCCGAACCTCGGGGACTACATCCAGTGGACGCGCTCTCGCGCACTCACAAACTCAAGCCGGGACGGCAAAAGAGCTTCAACCTGGCTGGCAATCCCAGCCGGCCCGAACATCAAAGACTGCAAATGACAGAGGTGTAAACAAACAAGCACCAAAGATAAGCAAAAAGGCACCAAGCCATGAAGCGGAGCACGAAGGCTCCGTGCAGATTCAGAAGTTGGCGACAAAAGTCAGCCAAAATTAGTAACAACAAAACAATAAGTTTCACAAGTACACCCGACATTCTGGGGATCAAGACTCTGGGACTGAAGCAGTGGAAGGAGCAGGAGCAGGAGTTGGATCAGCAGGGGCGGCGCCAGCATCCGTTGAAGGAGGTTGGCTGCTGGAGGCGACGTCAATGGGATTCCAAGGCGCCGGGGCCTAGTGGAATGGTCGTGGCTATCCGGGGGCACTGAAGTCACGCTCCAAGTCCACATAGGTGCCAATCTTCACCCCACAAGACTGGAGCGTCGGAGTGCTGGCGCGAAGGCCCTCGTAGCTCGTCCCAAGACGGAAGCCACGAGTGAGCACGCTCAGGTCGGCACCCAGATACCACGACTTCACCAGGGCTAGAGCCATCTCCACTCCGCCTTGAGCAGCCCACTCCTTATGAATGTCTAGCATGTCGATGTCTCTGGACAGAGCCACAGCCAGGCTGGCAATGTCGTGCACCTCGCCCGTGTCTGACAAGATGTAGTGGAAGAGATTGTTGCCAACAGCGCATAGGCCATTGCTCTCCTCTGCCAGCACCTTGACCAGATCGAGGGCAGTCAGGTCGCGTCCAACCTCATCCACGGGCAGCTTCTCCACGGCCATCTAGGTCGCCTCAGGATAATGATCTGCAGCCAAGCACAAAGCAGAATAATCAGACAAGATCGAGCAAGTCATGACACAACAAAAAAAGGAAACTGAAGAACTTACTGATGACCATCTCCGAGATGTTCTGGAGGTGCTGAGTAAGCTCCCCCTCCCGAGCGCGAAGAATCTTGATTGTCTCCTCCTGTTGGGTGGAGATCGTCTCAAAATTCTTCAGCGCCTCCGCCCGGATGTCAGCTGCCTTCTTGCCCCGCTCCACGCTAACCTCAAGTTTATGCTTGGCCATGGCAAGTTAATCGAACTGCGCCTGTCGTGCCTTGTTTGACTCTTCCAGCCGGGCGACCTCAGCTTTGAGGAGCTCCACCTCCCTCTCCTTGTCCTGGATCATGGTTGTAGGAGGATACCCGATGGTCAACAAAAAAGGGAAAAGGGAGCCAATCGCCAAGAAAGATCCGAAGAAGCAATCTTATGGCCAAGATGCCGGGTGTTCTTCAAAGACTCCGCAAAAGCTCTCCGCAGCAAGAAAACAAATGAGCAACAGAGAAGCAAACCGGCTGGAAGAACAGAAAGGTGTGAAGGGCAACGACCTACCTCCACCAAGACAGACAAATTTTTGGCCTCGCCAAGGCCCTTTTTCATTCTCTCAACCAGGTGGCGAACCTAGCTGAGTGCGACTGGTGCTGCGCCCGCGAGCTGGGCAAGGATCGCACCCGGTGTCAGCACAGCCAGAGCTGGCCTCGAGCCGGTGATGATAACCTCGTCATCATCGGTATCCACACCCGATGGCGTAGCCACCACCAACTCCCTCCCAGCCGGCGCAGAAGCACCCGGCTGGCCGCCATCCGCCGCAGCCGCCTATGCAGCCCCAGCCTCCTCCGTCACCTCCGTAATCACGGGCCTGGCGGAGCTGCTTGGAGCATCGCTCCAGGCCAGGTTCACGCCAGCCCCGGGACGAAGGAGGGGGGTCTCCGGGTCCTACGCAGCCGCAAACAGCTGCCCCAACCGCGAAGACGCAGGCGCCTGGTGTAGCAGCCCCGTGGTCGGGGGAGCCCTGAGGGGCTCTGGGCAGAGACGGCACGGCTGGCACAACCGGGTTAGCCGTAGCCGACACGGGCGCAGCCGGCGACCTCGCCACCTCTTAAACCGGCGGAGGAGGGGGAGGAGCAACGACGGTGGCACCACCATCGCCAAGCAGCATCGCCTCACTGCGCAGAGTGAAGAGTCAAAGGAGGTACCAGCAGAACCATAGAGCGGCAAGCAAGGGCAAGGGAGATACTAACCCATCGACGGACGTTGGAGCAATGACTTGACGCCCTCGGCGCATCTTTTTCGTTCAACTGGAACGGGAGCGGAAACAGGTGCCGCCCTCTTTCCTCGGGCTCTCGCCGCGGGTTTCTCTCGGCCACCCTCCTCGTCGGTGACATCAACTATGACACAAGCAAGGAATCAAAACCACAACCTCAAGAACAAAGATGAAGGAAAGAGCTGCGGTCAGCAACTTACCATGAGGATCTGAGGGGCCGTCATCCACCCAGACGGGAAATCCTTCGGGCTCCATCTGGGGTACTTCTTCGGCTTCCTGTCCTCCAAGAAGGACGAAAGCGGGAAGTCACCCATACCGTCCTCGGCTAGCTGCGCTGTGAACAATTAATCAAAAAGGGGAGCATAAGGCACCCAAGGAAAGCTACCGATGACAAGGAGGGAGACGCAAGATAACCAGAGAAAAACTTACCTGAGGCGGTAGGCAGCCGTGATGATACGGAGGGTAGGAATACGCCCAGGTGGCCTCCGTGCGGAACTTGGAGATCACGGAGAACCAGTTCCGCAGGTCCTGGTAGGGCACATCCTTCCGCGATGTCCTCGTCGGATCGTTGGCGGTCGATATGTGGCACATCTTGTGCGACCGCTTCTGCAGCGGAAGCACGCGACGCACCATCCACGACAAGGTGATGTCCCGGGCGGTGAGCCTCTTCATCTCCACCATCGTCTCCAGCCGGGTGGCCATCCGGTCGAGGTCCACCGTCACGCCCATGCCCTTTGTCGCCCATCCCTTATGCGTCGAGGGCAAGTTGGCGAAAGGCGGAAGGCAGATCCAGTCAATCTCTGTGGCATTACTCACATAAAAATATGAGCGCTACCACAACTTGATGGTGTCAGGGAGCTTGAACTGCGGCATCAGCAAAGAGGACCGCGGGTAGATGGCGCAGAAGCCCGTCTGCGTCAGCGAACCACCCTTGGAGGTGTTCTGGGCCTTGAAGTGGAAGAACTTGAGAAAGTTCGCCACCTCGGGCCCCACCCCAAGATATGATTCGCAGGCTGCATGATGCGACAGCTACGCAATGGCGTTGGTGCCGAAGTGATGAAGCTAGAGATCGAAGAAGAGAAAGTGCTGGAGGAGGAAGGGGCTGACGAGAAGACCGAAGCCATGGGCAAAGTGTGCGAGGAAGACGACGCGCTCCCGGCCAAGGATCTGGCACCCGCTCCCCCTCCAGAGTGAGCTGGTGCTTCACGAGCATCGACAAGGGAAGAAACCTCCCCCGCCGGTACTTGTTGACAAGCTCGTCGGTCACAAAGGACTCGCACCAGCCGCCGCGCTGCTCCGACAGCATCACGACAGAGGAGGTGGCCGTGGTGCACGGGTTAGAAGTGACCGACGATGGCAAGGAGAAGGCATACAAGAGAAAAGGGCGCTGGAGTACGAGGGGGAGATGAGTCGGAGGATGGATAAGTGTGGGAACTGATCCCCCTCAGAGCTCTATTTATACCCGTGGACGGCACCGTCACCTCTTCGGCTTCTGCGCAACGCGTGGCGTCACGGAACCACAGCCACACGACGCTTCGACTCCAGATCCTCTGCACCATCATAATCGCCAAAAAAGATCCACGGGCGTTACCAGGAGATGAGGCGTGCGTGCTCGCCCCAAGAAACCGCTGCGGCAAGTTGCGTGCGTAGTTACCAAAAACTGATGCAGCGACGCGGAAGTCAAACTGACGCGACGTGCGCCAGAGCCGCAGTCGTGTGTGACGACATCAACGACGTCATCAAGCTAAATTTTTCATCTTCAGCTACGCCAGCCGGTACCTGCCTTCGCTGTTTACACCAAGTGGACGGCCATCGATTTCGCAGCCGGTTAAATCCAGCCGGAAAGTAAAAGCAAAAGCCGCAGCCAGATGCAACAAAACAACTCTCTCAGGACAAGAAGGAGCACGGAAGATCTTGCCCACCGGCCAAGCTCATACGTGCTCGGGGACTAGTGTCGGGGGGATAACCCCCGGGTGGGGAAATCCAGGCATAAGTAGGCTGGCTCCAGAAGATGCAGGCCGCCTGGATTCCAGGAAGGACAACTCTAGCTCACTAACGAACACACCCGGCTGGGATTATAACCTTCCTGCCTGGTGTGACACCCCCTGTATCAGGGCTAAACAAATCCCAGACCTCCGTCTGAATTAATCTTAACCTTGAGCTCGAGAATATCCAGTGAAGAATCGGTAACACGGCAGTAACCCTACGACACAAAAAATTATTACAGCAAGCTCATAACCGAGCAGAGAACCAAGTTATTACAAGCAGAGGTCACTGACCACAAACATCAAACAATAGAAGGCAAATTATGCTATCAAGTATAGCAAACTTAACAAATGGCCTAAGAGTCCTGAAGCATAATGATGACGTCCCAGCCCATAGATTCCAGGCTGCCGGCCGGGAACCCCAAGCTACTCGTCGATGTCGATGTAGTACGGAACTCGTCTTCAAGTGAATACTTACTCTGCCAAAAGTATCAACAAAGCAAGGGTGAGTACAGGGTGTACTCCGCAAGACTTATGGCTGGTGGAGTTGTTTTGCATAAAGCCATGTTTTGTTTATAAAACAAGAGGGAGAAGAAGATCGTCTAGTCAGAGTATTTTAAAAGGGGATAAGAGAGCGACGTCTCCGAAATATTGATCATCATCTTTTGATATCCACCAAAAATCATCATCTACCAACTAGGATCACCCCCTCGTACCCATGAGGAAGCATCCTTAAGCACACGTTGATCTACCAAGTTTTAAGATTAGGTTATAGTTCTCTATGATCTTAGAATCTAGTCACCAAGCGTTCATAACCGTGAACACGGCTTTTCAAAAAGATTTAACCCTGCAGGGGTGTACAACTTTACCCACACGTACCAAACGACTCTTAATGCCAGTACATTAGCCCTCTTCCTTGGAAGGCCGACAAAGGGTGGTTGGCCACGACCTTTACCTTGCTTTCGCCGAGACCATGAGTCATGCAATAAGTATGGTTTCGCCGTAACGGGTCAAATCCTGAAGCCGGTACTTAAATATGTGAGGCGAGGTTGGTTAACAAGGGCTCCATCGACCCCAAGCAACCCCGGCCACGCTTACCTACCTGTTATGAATTCACCAACTTCACCCGGCAAATCTTTCAAAAGATTTTCTATGCATATGTCGAATGGAACGCCCAAACTATGTGACTCATGGAATCTACTAGGCAAGTTAATTAGGCGAGGGGTTCCCAAGCCCCATGTGGCTCTACGCTTGTCTTGGTTCCAAAGGCAAGAACTCAGTTCCTAGTGGTGGCGAGCATGGGACTAGAAAAACCACATCCCACCGCGGCCTCCCATACAAGCCTTAGCATGTTTAATCTCATATCACTGATCTCATCTCATCATGACCTCCTGTCATACTAGATTCTCTGCATCTGATACATCATCTGGATGGACCAGACTCAACAGCTATGCATGGCTACGCAGACACATATAAGAGCTCTAGCAGTGCCCACAAGCCAAACCTAGTTATGCTAGGAGCAGTGGACCAGGTAATATAACCTCAAAAGGGAGTAATGCAATAGATAGGATACTCTATCTATCAATAAAAGACCACAGTAGAACGTATGCATCATGGCAAGAATTGAAATGCTTTCAAAATCATAGGATTATATCATGGTGGGGCTATGCTTGCCTTTGCCAGTTGATGACAGATAAGCAGATCTTTGGGAGCCTTGGACTTGACTTGGTTACAGTTGGTCAAGTATTATTCGTCGATCTTCGATCTTCAATGGTGTTGTCCTCGGGCTTCGATCTCGATCTCGATATCGTATCCTACCGCGAAGAACCAAAAACCGGAAAGAGAGGGGGAACAATCAGCAATGGCATCGATGTAATGCTCAAGCAAGTATCATGATATGACAAGTTAATTTGTACCGAAATGTAACCCTAAAGCATGTTTGACAACTTAAACGGGGTTCCGAGGGGTAGAAACCCTAATTCAGGAAAACTCCAGAACATATGAGAGGGGTGCATTTGTTCTTCTAATTAAAATTGTCATGAAAGTTGTTGAACAATGCATGATTATAGCTTAAAGAGATAGCTCTCATTTTTTTGAACATTTTGATATATTATTTGTATTTTTCTGATTTAAAATGAATTAGTTATGAATTTCTCCATTTTTAATTCATTTTAAATTATTTTTGGAATATTATAAAATAATTTGCATTTTTGGAATTCCTTTAACAATTTTATTAATTAGAAAACATTTATGCAAATCTTTTTATCACTTACAGATAGGGCCCACATGTCAGGTATTTTCTTTACTGAAATAATTATAGAAAAAGAATTACAGAAATGATTAAAGAAAAAGATAAGGATTATTGCATCACGCTGACGTCATGCTGACGTCAGAATGGAGATCCTCTCAGGTCGATCTTGCTCCCGTCGATCTGCTGCACGCGGGGACTTGTGGTTGGGCTGGTTGGAAAGAGGAGGTCGAGGCGAAGCTAGTAGTGGCGGCGCCTCCCCTTTTTGGTCGCCAAAGAACAGACAACGGCGAGCAACTACGCCGGTCGGCGGCGGTTACACGACGCGGAGGCGGTAGAGAGTGTGAGGGAGGAAGAGAAGATGTGCCTGAGCACCAGAGGCTCACCAGGAAGCCGATGGTGGGGTCGATGAGGCCGGAGAAGGTCGGGGTTGCTGGCAGTGTCGACGGCGA
Organism: Avena insularis; assembly: GCA_023614405.1. Taxonomy (NCBI): domain Eukaryota; kingdom Viridiplantae; phylum Streptophyta; class Magnoliopsida; order Poales; family Poaceae; genus Avena; species Avena insularis. The sequence goes on along the minus strand of CM042691.1, from coordinate 305,444,415 downwards.
GCGACAGACAGAGGCGGAGGTGACAGTGTCGATGCCGACGATTCAGGGCACCCACGGCCGATTCCTTTAATGAGGAGCATCAGGGAGACGAGGCGGATACGACCGTGGTCTTAGATGGCCAGGGGGTGGCCGGAGATGGCGGGGACGATGAGGATCTGGGAGCTAGGGTTTCGGGCACGCGGGCAACAGAGCAAGGGAAGTGAGGAGTGGATGGCTAGGGTTCGTCGACGGCGGCCAGGGGGTCTTGTAGGCACCGGGACCGTCGGTGGCGCGTATCTTGGCGTGCAGCTACGGCGGCGAACGACGGCGGGCACGCCACGGTGCTGCTTCCTCGTCGGGAACGAAGACGACAGCGTAAACAGGTGGTCGAACCGGTACGGGCCAAGGTGGGCTGCAAATGGGCCAGATGGGCTGCAGCAAAGGTTTTGAGAGGGAGAGAGGGAAACTGGGCCGTGGCCTGGTTTGCTCTGGCTCTATTTTTTCTTAGCAAATCTTTTTCTCTTTTCTGTTTTGAGTTTCTGCTTTGAACTTTTCATTTTAAATCTGTTTAAGTATTCCAAAAATACCAGGAGTTTGTAATAAGTATATAAAACATGTGTGGGGCCCTTTTAACAGGTTGGGCTCCAATTATTTTGGTATTTTTCAAATTCAAACCATTTTGAATGCTTTTCAAATAGGGAGGAAGATTAGGGTTTTATCTTATTTCCTTTGATGCACAATTTAAAGCATGATGCTCATGATGCACAAACAAACCCTAAGTAATGATTAAGTAAAACTGGGGTGTTACAGCTAGCCCGTCTAGCCGGTGGCCAGAAGAACTGGCCGGGTGGCCGTTTCCACCCGGCTCACCTCTGATTCGACGGAGAGCACGGAAGGGCTGATGCTCCGTGCGGGGTACGCCTCTGGCTCTCCCTTGTCATCGGGCTAGCTGGCATGTCGTCATGGCCAGCGCTACCCGACAAAGATAAAGCAAGGTGGTCGGCTGGACTGGCGAAAGCAGTCCGGTGACCGTTAAAGCAAGGATGACACCCCAAAGGAAGCCCGGGTGACTACTAAAGAGAAGGATGACGCTAAAAGAAGGGCAGACTGGGTACTGGCCCACCGGCTGGGCCCTGCAGCCAGCCCTGTCTTGTAAACCATATCCAAATAGTAAACCCTAGGACCCGATCTGTAATCTACCCCCAGGCCAGTATATAAGGGAAGGCAGAGCTAGGGTTCTGGGTAGGCAACGATAAACGGGATAGAAGTGCTATCATCAAGTCCCCACCTTCCTCTAGCTCTCAATAGTCGCTAAGGAAATAGCTCAAGGAGCATTTGTACTGACCATCAGCTTCCACATATAGTTCATCTTGCAGGAGTAGGGGTGTTACCTCGCCAAGAGGGCCCCGAACCTGGGTACGTCGCTGTGTTTGAAGTTCACCGTGCCCAAACCGTTGCGTGAGCCACCGAATGAATCTGTGTGTCCCTTATTTTCCATCCCCGATGGCACTGCCGTGTTCCACACCACGACAAATTGCTTCTTGCATACTTTGCATATCGCGGGATGGTGGGATGAAGCAGTCCGGGCTAACCTTACATGACATCGATCATGAGACTTGCTCCACGTTCGACATGCAACTTGAATTGCATAAGTGGCTTTGCGGGTGCCTGTCTCTCCCATCACGGTGAAGATTAAATTTACAACGGGCACTTGATAGTTCATGCATCAACATTGTGGTTTTTGTTCGTAAGTTAGAACGGTACTTATTGAAAGCCCCAAACCACGTAAAATATGCAAAGAAAATTAGAGGCGTCTAACTTTGTTTGCAAGGGTGTGCTTTGATGTGATATGGCCATGATTGTGATTATATATGATGTATGCAATGATCCTTATTGTAAGTCGGCAACCGGCAGGAGCCTTATGGTTATCTTTTAATTTCGTTAAGACATGTAGGTCTATTATTCAAAGTAGTTGTAATAGTTGATGCTGGTGGACGACAACCATGGAGCGATGCCATTGACCTTGACGCCACGTCGGTGATGAGGGAGATCATGTTCGTGCTTGAAGATGTAGATCGGAAGCACAAGAAGAAATGTCGTATCATATCTCATATTATGAAGTGCATGTGATGGTAAACCTTTTATGCATATTGTATTGCCTAGATCACGACGGTAGCATTATAAGATGATCCCTCTCACAAAATATCAAGTAAGAAAGTGTTCATCCTTAGTTAGAACCGTTACTAAGACTTGTTGTTTCGAAGCACCACGTGATGATCGGGTGTGCTAGATTCAACGTGTGCATACAACGGGAGCAAGCCAGATTTGCTCATGCAGAAACTAAGGTTAATCTTGAAGAGCCTAGCATGTATAGACATGGTCTCGGAACACGGATCACCGAAAGGTAAAACATGAATCATACAGTAGATATGATGAACATGTTGATTGTTCGCCTTTGAAACTACATCATCTCTCGTGATGATCGGATTTGATGTAGTGGATTTGGTTCGTGTGATCACTAAAGCAATGTGAGGGATATTGTTTTGAGTGGGAGTTCACCTAGATTAATTTAAGTAATAATTAGAACTCAATTTGTGTTGGCGTGTTATTGACGCCTCATTGGGAGACTCCAAGAGCATGGTGTGATGAGCACAACAGAAAGTTTTCCCTTAGTAAGAAACCGAGGTTATCGAACCAGTAGGAGGAAGGAAACGACTCAAAGATGTTGCTAGCAACTTGGAGACCTGCACAACACAAACTCAAGACTTTGCCCCAACGAACAGTGAGGTTGTCAATCTAACCGGTTGCTGTAACAAAGGATTAATTGTATGGTGTGGAAGGTAATAGTGGTTTGCAACAAGTAAACAATAACAGTTGAAGATGTATCAATGGTAAAGATTGGACCGGGGTCCATAGTTCACTAGAGGTGTTCTCCTTAAGATAAACAAACATGGCATGCTAGGTAAACAAATTACAGTAGGGAAATTGACAGGACTGAGCAAGGCATAACAATGCAATACTAGACATTCATGATCCTATGAGATTCGATTGGGCAATACAACAAGATACATAGACCGCCATCCAACTGCATCTATGACTAGAAATCCACCTCTAGGTTATCATTCGAACCCCCTCCAGTATTAAGTTACAAGCAACAGATAACTGCTTTAAGCAAAGTGTGTAAGGTAAACAATCCACTTGTTCCATGAACAAGAGACCGTTGTTTTCTCCCTAGTGGCAACAACACATCTACAACCGTAGAGATTTATGTCACTTCCCTTGATTAAGTAGAGGTATGAACCCACTATCGAGCATAAATACCCCCTCTTGGAGTCACTAGCAACTACTCGGACAAGATAGCTACTAACAACGGAGAGCATGTGAAAGGATAAAGATGTCGCCTAGAGGGGGGGGGGTGAATAGGCGATTAAAAACTTTTCCGAGAGTGGCTCAACAAAGGCGGAATAAAACTAACGTTTACTTTGTTAAGCACAAAACCTAGAACAATCTAGGGTTCACCTATGTGCACCAACAACTTATGCTAAGCAAGACAAACACCTATGTGATATCAAGATATATACTTCAAGCACAAAGGCTATCACAAAGTAAAGTGCATAAGTAAGAGCTCGGGTATAGAGATAACCGAGGCACGTGGGGACGACAATATTTTACCAAGTTCCTCCCAACATGGAGTGTGTCTCGTTTGGAGAGGGAGTGGTATCTAACCACCTACGCCACAAAAGGCCTCCCTTATTCTCCGGTGAATCTCACCTCAACGGGATCAATCCACACTTCCATTATCGGTGCACTTGTCGGTGGCAAACCAGAACCTCTCACAAGGTTGGGGCACTTCTCCACAACTAAATTGGAGGATCCCAACAAACGCCACAACCAACAACACCAACAAACCGTCTAGGGTTCCAAGAACCCAAGAGTAAAAAGCTTCTCAACTTTCACTCACCAAATCCTCACCGAGAACTCAAACCGATGCACCAAGTGCAATGGCAACGACACAAGAAGTGCTCAAATCCTTCTCTCCCAAATTCCACCAAAGCTACAAAAGCTAATGGGGGAATAAGAGAGGAAGAACAATGGAGGAAATCCACAAAAGACTCCAAGATCTAGATCCCAATATGTTCCCCTCATTTAGAGGAGAGATTGATTGGTGGGATTATAGATCTAGATCTCCTATTTCAAATCCCTCAAGAATATGCAAGAATCATAGGAGGGATTTAGGGGAAGCAAGCTCAAGAAGGTCAACAATGGAGGGGAAAACTTGCAAGAATAGTTGAGGAACCATTCGGGAAGAAGGCCCCTTAAATAGGTCCCTCCAAAATCCAACTCTTGTAGCCCAAAAACGCGATTCCCGATACTACCGAACTTTTTCCCGGTACTATCAGACTTTCCCGGCACTACCGGACATTCCCTGGGGTTCCTAGGGCGCCAAACGCATTTTTCTCCGTGCTCCCTGATACCAAAATGCGGTACTACCTGTAACATCCCAAAAATCATAGTTTATAAAGTTGCATATCATTCATGCATCCTTATACATTTGGGTTATTTTAAAAAAAAGTTTCAATTAAGGAGCCATTTATTTTGCCCATTATTTCATGTAAGAAAGGCAATGGATTTATTTCTACTTCCAAAATATGAGAATACTTGGATTCAACCAGAAAAGTTCAAAAGATGATTTCAAAGCTTGCTCAAAGTTTCAAAACAAGAATCTAAATTAAAACCATTTATATGCCTATTATAAATATTTAAATAAGACATGGTTTTATTTTATTTTCAATGGGCCAAAGTATTTTTGAGTAACATCAATGTTTTATGCACAAATATGTGCATGGATCACCTTACAAAAATTCAGAAATGGTTTGAATTCAAACTCTTTTGAATAACATTTGAAAATGAGTTCAGAAAATCAAAACAGAAAAAGAAAAGGAGAAAAGAGAAAAAAATAAACCTAGCTAACCTATCTAGCCCAACCCACCCGTGGCCCAGTAGCCATCCCAGCAAGCCCACATCGGAAAACCCCTCCTCTCTGCTTTCTCACCTGCGCACCTCTCCCTCTGTCAAGTGGCCTCGCCAGTCGTCAAGATCGTCCTCAATCACCGCGGGAGACCAGCTCGCCGTGGCCGTTTTCCCTCTTCACTGCTGCGATTTTAAGTCGAGTAATTGGTGTTGATTTCATGCGTAATCCTCGCCCCTGCTCTGGCTACTTAATCCCCTCCTTACTCCGCTCCTTTCCCCTCACACAGCACCCTCTCTTCGCCACCAGGCTGCCCACAATTCAACTGCTTGTGGCACCGAACAACTCGGCGATCGATTCGGTGAGTCTCGGCGCCTCATCTCTCTTGTTCACGCGAGTGTGTTCCTCCTGTCCTTGCGCATCTCCTAACACCTCTGGTTTGTCCTACATCGCCCCAGGCCGTCGCCCCTGTCGTTGTTTGCAAACACCTGAGGCGCATCTCAACTCCGGCGAGCAAATTCGATAAACCCCGTGCTCCCCTTGACCCCTGTTTCACATGACTGTAATCGCTGTGTCCCTACACACCTCCTGATGCTTTTGGTTTGTGCTAGGGTGATCCAGAACATCGTCAACGTCTCCATCCGCACGAACCCGATGCCGCCCGCAAGTCCGACGAGCGCTAGCCACTGCTATAGCACGCCCCCGCCCCAACCGCGACCACGTTGAGCTTCCTCGTGCACTTGCGAGTCTGGTAAGCAACACCGCCACCCCTAGCCCTCTCTGGAATCGCCGGATCATCATCGCCAGTAGCGCCGCCGCCAGTGACCATTTGCGCCGCCTGTCCTTGGTCGTTTGATCGAGCACTGTTAGATCTAGATCCAGCGCGTCAGATTAGATCACTTAACGAATCGTTATCAGTCAATCTGGCCCGTGCGATTTCATTTAAATCCTGCGGCTTTCGTTGATCAATCCAGCCGAACCGGTATGGGCCAATCAAATGTGTCCACGTGTCTGGAAATTTGTTTTAAAATCTGTTTTTGAATCTATTAGTTATTTAAACTTGTAAATTCAATAACTTTTGTTTTGTTTATCCAAAATATGCAAATAATATATCAATGGAATCACAAAATTAAATCCTACACATCTGTAGGCTTGGTTTTATATTTTGCCTTTGTTACAATAGAATTTTATGCAGAGACATTCGTAGGCTTATTTTGTGTATAAAAATTGTTTAGAAAATATTTTTAAATCCAAATTAAGTTTATTTAGTCTCTAAATGTTTATTTAGTGTTTCAGTACTATTTTACTTGTCTTGTTTAGTTTAGAAAAATCATCACATGGCATTTTCATGCATTCATATATTTTTTCTTGATTTTGTTTGGAATATAAATTTGGTGCTATCATTTTATGTGTAGATTTTGGTGCTAGTGGTGATTGTGATTGTAAGGATTGTTGCTACTCCCCCAACTACCAAGGCAAGTGGTGCTTCATATTTTTGTCCCAATATTTTGACTATGCATTAGTGATATTTTGTATAGGGCTTGCATGATGTTTTTGCTAAGTATCTATATGCTATGCCATGGGAAATCCTATTAGTTGTAGTCTTGATAGAATTTCCTCTAAGTTATGATACTTGTTATATTTCCATGCTTAGCCTAGCTAGTAGCAAACAAGGGTGGAATATATACATGCTATGGAAAATATTGCTAAGTCCTTGACTTATGTTTTTGCTTAATAAAACAACTAAGTGAATGAAACACCTGGGTGGAATGGTAATTGCATGGGTGGATTTTTGTTGAGTGGTTACCAGGGCCCCATTTCCATGGCCTACCCTGTGTATCTCACTTGTGGAATGCCACCCAGGAACAAAGGGATTTGAGATGCCATATGTTAAGAAGCTTCTAGTGCAGTCACATGGCAATATGGGCTCTGCCTGGATCATATAGGTTGCAATAACTTAGCCAAATGGACAGTTGGTGGTAGGGGGTGATAGGTTTGGAGCGCGTCCATTCTGGTCTAAGGGAAGGCTTCTAAAAGATCTTGTCTCGATGCATGTCAAGTCTTGTGGGGAAAGTGCACCACCTCTCGAGAAGGAAGAATCTAAGTACTTAGTCGTGTCCCCGGCAATGGACAATTTGAGCATCAAGACATGGAAGCTATCAAGAATCTCCTCATCCCAATTTCTAAGTTAAAACTTGTGGTTGAACAAGGGTAAAGGTTCACCAATGTCTATTGGTGGTTCCTTGGGGAGTCTTTGCCAAACAAAAACTTAGTGTTTTCAACTGATAGGTAAAACCTATTTTGAGCAAAGCAAGCCTAAGCTACACTTATCCAAATTCATGTAGAAGCTAGAAACTATTATTCTACTAAGGTATCACTTGCCAATACTATTCCAATGTATTGACCCACTGTGGCTGTAACTTGTGATGTTGCAGGTTACTCTGATGAGGATTAGGGTTGTGAGTCTACACTCAACATGTTTTCCCGTGGCACATGAATATGAAGACTTTTATTTATGTTGTTAAGTTAAACTCTTGTACTAGCCTATGGCTATGGAGTGTAAAAGACTATGTTATCTCTGGAATGACGATGTAATAATGACCTCTGTTTCTGTGTACTTCATATTAAACTGTGGATGCTAGCACTTGATCCAGGGACTAGCATTGCAATCACAGGGACCTTTACCTTTACAAAGGTGGGGTCTTACACTACCGGACCTCCGGTACTACCGGATCCTGGTCCGGTACTACTGGTCATCACAGAACGAAAACAGCCATAACTTTTGCATCCAGACTCCAATTTCGATGATCTTGGACTCGTTTCGAAGATGACAACAAGATCTACAAGATCATGCAAAGAAACATCATAGTCCAGCAAGGTAGGATAGATCCAAATGACGAAAGGTTTAACCTCTCTCAAAAAGATAAACCGATAAAACCTCCAACATCAAAAACATAATAGAAAATGCATATGAAATCCGTTTTCGATGAACTAGAGCTTGTCATGGAGATTAACTCAAGCTATAAATACTCACATGTGTAAGAATAAAATAATGGAAGGTTTTACCTATCTCTAAAAGACAAACCGATAAAACCTCCAATATCTAAAAAGCAAATAGATAATGCATATGAAATCCGTTTTCGATGAACTAGAGCTCATTATGAATATTACGACAAGCTCTAGAACCTCACATGGATAAGATCCAAATAAAAACCAAGAAAGGATGATGCTAAGTATGCAAAGGTTTGAGCTCTGTTTGAAAGATACGATCGAGTTACTCACTTCAGAGCCCCTCTTGTTAGTACGGTTATCTATCCTATAAACCGGTCTCCCACACACAACATGAGAGCGGAAAAATGGAAAACCTAACAAGATTATACCTTTGCCTTGAGCATTCCACTTGAGCTCGATGTAGACGAACTTGACCTTCTCAAGATGGAACGCCTTTCTTGATTCCTCATCATCGATCCATGATCACCGAGGATGGCAAGCATCAAACAAGAGATATACTATAGATGGTGCATTTTGAGCTTGCACACCACATATTCTTCTTCATATCATCGACCTTGAAGCCAACACATGCTCCAAGCGATGCCAATGGACAATACCTACAAGTAAAACTTAATACACACATTAGTCCATAAAGATTGTCATTAATTACCAAAACCACACATGGGGGCCCACATGTTCTTTCAATCTCCCCCATTTTGGTAATTTATAACACCAATATCAAATACTACACAAGTATGTGATATTGGTACCACCACCATATATAGAGCAAACTACCCTACAATCTATGCATGTGTGATGAACTTGAATTTCATTGCATATATTGCCAATAATTATCATTGGAGGAGTTTCCTCTATATATACCACATGCTAAGCAACAACAAAGATGCAAGAGCATGAAAGGAAAATGATTAAGAACCAACTCAATGCATAAACCAACTTCCCTTAAACCCTGTAAAACTTCTCCCCCATTGGCATCGATTGCCGAAATGGGTGACAAGTTGTAGAAGGAAAATATAGTAATAATTCCTCTAAAGGTGTGCCTTCGCACATATCCAATGATGAATACTTAGGAGGGAGTATAACTATATCGAGGACCCGAAGATTGCCAAAATAAATAAATTCAAATGATGCAAGCAATTACAAGGTCCGACAAACCAATTGAAAACAACAAATGAGTTCAAATGGAAACTACAAGATATTATGATATGAGTAATAAAGATTGTTTTTAATACAAATAGAGAGGCTCCCCAATATTTGTGCATAATTTTAGAATAATTGCATTATCATACATAATGCACAAACATGGAATCCTTGGTCCCCCATAAGTATTTAAAACACAACAAAAGAAAGATCAAATAAATTCTTAAATAAAATAGAGAAGCTCCCCAAGATTTGTGCACACTTTAAAATCGGTATATTTCAATACAAAAATGCACAAATATGGAATCATCACTCCCCCATAAACATTTAAGGCACAATAAATGAGAAAGAAGACAAGTGAGCATTATTAAATGAATTAGATGAGCTCCCCAAAGATAATGCACCAATTATGATAATTGCATTTGTAAATAAAGTGCATAATCATGGAATCCTCACGCATCCAACTACATTTAACAATAGAAGGCATGAGAGAATAAATATAATAAGCACAAAGTGATACTATAAATAAAATTAGGAAGCTCCCCAAGGTATGTGCAACATTAGGTTTTTGTATGTGAATACAATGTGCATAACATGGAATCCTCACTTCCTCTATTTTACTTATAACACAACTTTGTGAAAATGAGCATATACCAAGGCATAAAATTTGCAAGAAACAAATGGTTGAGCAATAAGTAAGAGACAACATACTAGCAGGGTCAACCACAAGGATGTGTGAGATGCATGACAAAGCATATTATAAGACTAGTACAAGGATGATCATTGTGTATCCACATATTCTTCAACGAATGATATTTCTTAGTATGACCATACAACACACACGAAACAAGGAAGATATCAAAAAAATAGAGGAGTAACATCTAACATGTGTATAAGTTTCTAAGTAGACAATCTTGTAAAGATATTGATCCACAAAGAAACATGTACACACAAAGTATATACTTAAAATAAATAGAGCAAGATATCCAAAATGAAGTCATGACAATACCAATAAGATGATGAAAGCATGGCCAAAGGCTCAAATATATCTTATTGTACATCGATGAGCTTCAACAACCAACACACCCAATACATTACAACTATCACCAAGGGAAAAGGAGAAAGTTGGAATATATGGAGAAAGGCAACAAGTATCACAAGGAGAAATAAACTAGCAAAATCTCACTATTGCACATGAGAGAAGTTGAGGAAAGGAAAGACAATAAAATTGCTAGATTGACATATTTGGGATTTTAGGATCATATGCATGATTTTGTATAGTCCCAATTATATGCACTCATCTCAACTCATACACATATACAATAGAGAGTTCTCTTAATACCATGGATAGAGATACAACAATAAATATACTAACAAAAATTCATGCCAATATGCAACCTACAAAAGGTTGGAAGCAAGATAAATATGCATGAGCAAGAGATACTTGTTACCGAGATATAATTGGTAGGATGTAGAGGATATGAATTCATTGATCATCCTATAGCTTGCCTCCAATTTTCATGTATGCATCATTTCTTAAAAATTGAGAGACAAGCATCCAATCTATCTCCAATGTACCTAAAACACATTTAAGTACAAAATGGTCCTCAAACTTATTGGGTCCAAAGTAGTTAGTGCAACTACAATACATAGGAGATACTCCACATAAATATGTGCATATTAATATGAAATTTAATTTCATGCACAACTTAGCTGATGGGATTTGTTGGATTTTCCCAGCCCTATATATTGGATCAAAGAAAGCAAGCATGCCATAATATAAACATATAGTAAATATGCATGCATAAAGCTTTCAAGAACCCAAAAGAAGATACAATTTGAACAAAAACACAAAGTAAATCGAGATTGCACACACAAGAGTGTGACATGACAAACGTGAAGGGATACGGGTAGGCTACACTAGCGCAAAACAAAAAAATTCTACCGTGTAAACCAAGATTACTGTTGTCATAGATCACGGGATTACCACTAGACGCGCATGAAAGGATACAGATGTCGCCTAGAGGGGGGGGTGAATAGGCGATTAAAACTTTTCCTAGAGTGGCTCAACAAAGGCGGAATAAAACTAGTGTTTACTTTGTAAAGCACAACCTAGAAACAACTAAGGTTTACCTATGTGCACCAACAACTTATGCTAAGCAATACAAGAAACAAGGTGATAGCAAGATATATAGTACTTCAAGCACGAAGGCTATCACAATGTAAAGTGCATAAGTAAAGAGCTCGGGTATAGAGATAACCGAGGCACGCGGGGACACTGATATTTTACCGAGTTCCTCCCAACATGGAGTACGTCTCGTTTGGAGAGGGGGTGGTATCAAACCACCAACGCCACAAAAGGCCTCCCTTATTCTCCGGTGAATCTCACCCCAATGGGATCGATCCTCGCTTCCACTATCGGTGCACTTGTCGGTGGCAACCGGAACCTCTCACAAGGTTGGGGCACAACTCCACAACTTAATTGGAGGCTCCCAACAAACGCCACAAAAGGCCTCAACAAATGCCACCAAGGCCACAAAATCGTCTAGGGTTCCAAGAACCTAAGAGGGACAAGCTCCAATGAGCAATTCAAACCAAATCCTCCGAGGAGCACTCAAACCGATGCACCAAATGCAAATGGCAAGAATACCACAAAGATGCTCAAATCCCTCACTCTCAAGTTCCAACAAAGCTACTCAAGCTATTGGGGGAACAAGAGAGGAGGAATCAAAGAGAGACACAAAATCCCCCAAAATCTAGATCCCCAAAGATACACTCACAAAGAGATGTTTTGGTTTTGGTCAACGTAGATCTAGATCACCTCAACAACCCCTCGGCAAGAATCAATGGAGGGTGTGTATAGGAAAGGCATTTAGGTAAGTTAAATGGTGGGGAAAACCCCTGGGGAGAAATTGGAAGAAAATTAAGGTACGAATGAGTAAAACAACCGAAAGATACAGTCGACCGTACGTTGAGCGCAGGTAAGAAAAACAAAGAGGCAAATTGGTGGGGGGGAAAGAGGCGGTGGGGAGGCGGGAGACTCAAAGGTGCAGGAAAGTGGGCAAAGCCAGGCGGCAAGGCAGGAGCCAAGCGGGAATGGGAACTGAAGGCCAGGGCCGCGGGGCCGTAGGATGGACGGCAAGCACAGAAAGCAAGTAACCGCGAACGGTCGGCAGCGTGTACAGACCGGTATGGCAATGAATGGCTGCCAGCAAGCCAGCCAGGCGGCGCAAACCGGGGCCAGCAAAGTGGCCAGCCCACTGACCCGGCCCGCACACTGGCCGACAACGCAGAGCAGCTCAGCCAGCAGGATGCATGCAGCAGACAACAACATGCGCATGTGGGCAGCTACGTCTAGAGTGGGCGGGCGGGACTAGAAAGAAAGAGAAAGAAACGCCAGCCGAAGTACTGGCCCCCCCACGGTATCTAGAATAGGCTGTAGAAAGAAAGCAGAAAAAAAAATTACCTAGCAGCAAAAATAAAACAGGAGACGAAGCCGTGTCTGAAGGCAAAAGGCGGTCAAGCCGGCGAAAACATACAAACATACAAATATTCAAACAGCAATACTTTTGACCGAAGTCTGGCCACCCATCTAAATTATGCGGATAGATGATAAAGGCTTTTCCAATAAAAGTGAAATATTGATATCACCAAGGAGAAAGTATCAAGTAGAATAATGTGAAATACTCACTTGGTGAGAAACCGAAAGCCGCATGAATCAAAATCGCAAATAAGATATATATGAGAGATCCGATGAGCTGAACAAGAGCTATGTTATGGAGATTAACAGCTTTTATATCTCATGGATAAGACCAAATAACAACCAAATACGATGATGCAAGTATGCAAAGTTTTGAGCTCTCTACTTAACGATGACCTAATTACTATAATGGTTTCCTCTGGAGGCACGGTTATTCATCCAAACCTTGCTCTCTACACACAAGAGACTGCAAAAGGGAAAACCACTAAGATTGAGTACCTTGCCTTTGGAGCATTCCGCCTCTGAATGGCGTAGATGATCTTGCCCCTTCTCAAGATGGAACGCCGCTTTTCTTAATTCTCATCATCGACCACATATTGAGCTTGCCCAATATATCTTCCGTATTTCATCGACCTTGTTAACATGCCCAAAGTAGGATGCTAATGGGACAAATCCTATAAGTATAACTTAATACAATAATATTAGTCCCATAAAGATTGGTCATTAATTACCAAAACCACACATGAAATCAACATGTACTCCTTAGCTGCCAGCTATGGAATCGATGAAGCACGCCGAGGCGCGCACGCTCCACGCCTCCTTGTCCTCGCCCAGAAGCTCCTGGCGCGGTTGTCCAAGTGCCACGAGTGCACCAGGTATCCACATGCGGGTGAAAGGCTGACGGGACCTGCCAGGGGTCCGCTGCTGCGGCAACATAGGCGTGAGGAGGGCGGCTGGGTGGAGGCCTCTGGTCTAAGGTCCTTGGTCATCTCCGCCTACCTCTTATATAGGAAGGGCCCCTTAGTGGGCTTCTACATTAGCAGCCCATTAGTAGTTTAAGCTCTCGGCCCACCCGGATTCCAATCTCATCATTAGACTTCAAACTTCCTAAGTGTGTGTGACCATAGGTTCATAGGTGATCATATGCGCATGCATATTGACACCTAATACATTCTATTCTGGGTCTAATAGTTGGTAGCAGCCTCTAGCAAGACGTACATAACTCCTAACGCGACATACAGATACAAAAGATCATATCGCATTTAACCATCACAAGGTTTAGTGCAATGTTTTCCCTTGCTCATGAGCATTTGATCTAATTTAGCCTGTCCAAGCTGACCTTCTTTCTCGATGTCGTATCGTAATTCGAGATCCTAACTAAGTTACTATCTCTCTTACCTAGGTTTTAACTTCTAACCTGATGTACCGACCCATGCGGATCCGATCACTCGAGGGGCAGAGATATTACTCTCAAGTAGAGAGGGCAATCCCATCCATCTTGATTGACCATGCCTTGTAGCATGCTTCAGGAAAAACCAGCTACCTTTATAACTGCGATTCACGGAGTAGCGTTTGATAACCCCAAAGTAGGTCGATCCACATCTCAAGTACATCGACAACAATCAGGTCTAAGGACAAAAACATACGATGTGTAGAGAGAGAGCAACTAATTGCCGTCTCAAGTTGGGTCAGTCCACCCATGTTCAAAACAAGCGCCCACATCATTGGTTTGACATCTACATGTCTAAGACTTGCGAAACATAGTCATCCAAATTGATGATGTGCAATATTCACGTGTGTCCTCACATGAACTCCGACTAGGGACAACTATTAAATAACCATACAAGTAAAGAGTTTCACAAACAATTCACATAATTGCCAATCAATACAAGTTGCCTGACATGGATATTCAAGGAACTTTACAATAACTCATGGATACATATGAAATATAATCATCTCTATGATTGCCTCTAGGGCATATTTCCTTCAAAACGATGTCCAAATTATATCTGTAGAGGTCCCAACCTTTAATAAGGTAGAGATCCCTGTGTTTACAATGCTAGTCCCTGGATCAATAGCTAGCATCCACAGTTAAGATGTAATATCAAGAAACAAAGGTCATAATACAACTTTATAACCAGGAATAAAATATTTCATTACATCTTACATAGCTCATTTGGCTATCTTATTATAATGCAGCAGAATAACAATGTAGCATGGAGTCCTTCATCTTCAAAGTGCCACAGGCAGTCATGTTGGTTGTAGACTTGTAATCATATTCAACACACTTCACTAACATCAAACAAACCTGCAACATAATAAGTTACAGCCACAAGGGTCAATACATTTGAATTGTATTGGCAAGTGGAACTATGGTAGAGTAGTGGTATCTATCATCTATATGCATTTGGCTAAGTGGAGCTTAGGCTTGGTTTGCTCAAAATAGGTTTTCCTTATAAGTTGAAAACACTAAGTTTTTGTTTGTCAAAATCACCCAAGGCATCTACCAATAGAAATTGGTGATCCTTTAACCCTTGTTCAACCACAAGTTTTTAACTTAGAAATTGGGATGAGGAGATCCTTGATAGCTTCCATGTCTTGATGCTCAAATTGTCCATTGCCGGGGACACGACTAAGTACTTAAATTTTACTCTCTTGAGAGGTGGTGCACTTTCCCCACAAGACTCGACATGCATCAAGACAAGATCTTTCAAAAGCCTTCCCTTAGACCAAAATGGACGCGTTCCCAAACCTATCACCCCTACCACCAACTTTCCATCTGGCTAAGTTATTACAACCTATATGATCCAGGCAGAGCCCATAATGCCATGTGGCTGCACTTGAAGCTTCTCAACATTTCACATCTCAAATATCTTTGTTCCTGGGTGGCTTTCCACAAGTGAGATACACTAGGGTAAGCCATAAATATGGGACCTGTGTAACCACTCAACACAAACCATTCTTTCCATTCCACCCAGGTGATTCATTCACATAGTTGTTTTATTAAACAAAGCACAAGTCACAGACTTAGAAATATCTCATAGCATGAATATAATCCACCCTTGTTTTCTACTAGCTAAGCTAAGCATGATAGTAGTAGGAATCTTAACTTAGGTAAAATAATATTAAGGCATCATCTACTAGGTTTTCCCATGGCATAGCATACTTAGTAAAAATTCCATGCAAGTCCTACTTAAAAAATCACTAATGCACAGTGAAAATAATAGGACAAAGTATGAAGCACCACTTGCCTTTTTGGTAGAGAATATAAGTTCACTCCTTGATCTTGCAATAGTCACACTCTTAAAATTTCACTACAATTCAATCAAGGCACAAATTCAATCTATCATTCAAACAATTCATCCCATAAAACAATAAAAACAAAGCCATGCATGCAAGCATGCAAAAGATTGTTTTATTTGGAAAAGTAGTTTCTAATAGGTTATAAACATTTTAAAACACCTATTGATCATTTATCAAAGTGGAAAAACAATTTGATAACAAGTTAGTGGAAATGGCCACTTTAAATCCCTTTAGTTTTGCTAGAACTAATTTTATTCGAATAATAATTTCTAGTGTTATCCAAAATGTTTTTAAACACCAATATTAATGTTTATGGTCATAACGTTTTAAAACAATTCCATTTGCAAAGGGTTTCATCCAAAATCCATTTTTAAATCAAAGCAACATTTTATTTTGTTGGAAATGCCTTTAAACAAAGTAATAATTTTCTAGGGTTCACCAAATATATTTTTAAATCCTAAAACTTGGTGTTTAGGGTCAGAGAGTTTAATTCAAACCATTTTCAAAAGGTTTTACTCAAAAAGCATTTTTAAAACATATTCAACATTTTTATTTAACTAGAAATGCTTTAATTCAAAGGAATAATTCTAAGTGTCACAAAATATATTTTTAAATCCCAAAGTTGGTTTCTATGGTCAGTAGGTTCAAAACAATCCATTTACAAAATATTTTACACTAAAAATATTTTTAATAAATTTTATACACAAAATATGCCTACACATATTTCTGTAAAAACAACCAATTTTACAGAAGCAATTCACTAAAAAAAGGGCATGGTTGGAAAGTATTATTTTTTCTGATTCCATATATATAAAGTTTGCAAAATTTGGACGTGTGGATCAAAAGTTATGGAATTTACAAATTCAAACATCTAATAGGATAGTTTCTGTTTTTAAAACAGAATACAAGACACGTGGAGCGTTTCTATAGGCTGATATCGGTTCTTGTGGATTGATCGATACAGACCGTAGGATTTAAGTGAGATTGCACGGTTTAGATCTAACATACCCCTTCGCTTAAGTGGATCTAACGTGTCCATCAGATCAACATCTAATGGCCTGAAATGATTTGACCATACTCTAGCGGCGCTCGACGGTGGCGCGCGGCGGCGGTGCTCGACGGTGGCGCGCGGCAGCGATGCTCGGCCAGAAGCATTCTGGCGATACTATCAAGCACGGGAGAGAGAGGAGGTTGTTACCGAACTCTCCATGGCGTGCTGAAGCTCGAGGTGGTCGCAGTTGTCCAAGGGGCGCACGAGATCGAAGGGGATTGCTCGTCGGAGTTCACGAAGGCGCCGGACTCGTCTGTTTGTTGATGGAGGCGAGGATTGACGGCATTATAAGACAAGCGGAGGGAACTGTTAGATGCACAAGAGTGTCACGTGCATAGGAGCATCAAAGAGAGGGGAAGGGGAGGTCATGGCTCACCAGTAGAACTCGCCGGAGAAGTTGCAGACGGTGGCGACGTTCTGTCATCGAGGTTGCCGATGATGTGGAGCTCGCGCGGGCGAGCTGGTGCTACGGAAAGATTCGCCAGGAGATGGGGAGTGTCCTCGTGGAGGCCAACGAGCAGGGGAAGGCGAGGTCTGGCCGGAATTCGATGATGAGCTCGTCGGAGACAGGGGAGGTCTCGAGCAAATCAGAGCAGCCAGGTGGCGGAGGAGAAGGGGAGAGTGAGGGGAAAGATAGAGGAGGCATGGGCGCTTAAGAGGGCGTGATCACGTGCCGAGTTAATCGCGGCATCAACGTGAATTAAACTTGCGAAATCAAAGACAGAAACAGGCGACGGGGGAGAAAAATCAGTCGCGGGGTGGAGACGACGACTGGAAGGTGGGACAACGTCATCAGCGAGAGAGAGGGGAAACAGTGGAGTCGTTCTGTCAGTGTCTGTGTGGGTCAATTCGCGAGTGAAAAACGCTTCGGGAGGGGAAAGAGGAGGTGGGCTGCGCAGGTCTTAGTGGGCTGGGCTGGTTCTTTTCCCCTTTTTTATTATGTTTCTTTTTTCTTTTTCTGTTTTCTTTTCCTGTTTTGAATTTTGTTCAAATAATTCAAACACCATTTGAATTCAGATCTTTACCAAACTTTCAGTAAGTTTCTATTCTGTTTAAACATGTATTTTATATACCATTTTAGGAATAATTCTTTTATTCATTTATGGTTTATTATTTATTTTAAATAGGCACTTGCCTTAATTTAAATAAGATTTTAAATATATTTTCGAACTCTTATTTAAAATTCTAATTTTCACTAAACCTTTCTCAATAGGTTTTATTTATTCATTAGTGCAAATAATTCACTTTGAATTATTTAAAATATTTTAATATGATTTATTAATCATTTAAATTGGGCAATTGTCTTTATTAAAATAGAATCAAATATGGTTTTAATTCCATTTAAATTATTCAAATAATTCTTTGACTCCATTTATGTTAATTAAGTGACTTTTATTCCACTTGGGCAATTCCCAATTATTATTTTCTCATGATTTAATTAATGATTTCTATTAGGGATTTTGTCTTTTTTTTCAAATGGAATTGAATTTGGTTAATGCCATATAATTTTATTTGAAAATTCTTTATCCCTTTATTTTATTTGAATTATCTTTATTCCATTTGCTAATGGATTTAATTCAAGTTTTAAATTGCCTCCTAAATATTTTATTAGGTTTTATTATTTAGTTTAGGCATATAATCTTTATTTAAATAAATTTGAATATTGTTTAATCCTTATGATTTTATTTAAATAATCCTTTATTCCTTTTTATTATCCCATAATCTTTCATTTCATTTGTTTGGCCAAGATTTTAATTTGGCTTTTAACTATTCCTTATTTATCTATTCTTTCTTTGTCTTATAAAATCCATATCTTTTTATTTATAGATCCAAAATTGGTGATTACTATTTGTATTATTTTATTTAATATTTGTTTATCTTTTTAAATCCTCTTAGGATTAATTGCTCACAATTTGGTATGGATTTTAGTTAGTAGCTTTATTAGCTTTAGAAATTATTTCCTTTTATTTTATTGTACTCATAAGTTTTTGTCCATGGTTCCAAACTAAATGAAATCAATTTCTATGATCTTATAATATTTCTGTTTATCATTTTTGATCATTTATAAATGTTTGTTGCTGAATATTTATATGTATCAAATCCATAGTCTTATAGAGATCTTGGAAATGATTTATTCCTTTAGGGTTGTAGGGTTTTGGTTTATTTTCCCAAGTTTAAATTTCAAGATACATTCATTGATGAATGCATTCCACTTGATTGAAATTTGTTGGATTCCATTTTATTCAAAGTTTGTTCAAGATGGGTTTTGATGTTTCCATTTGGAATCAAAAAGTTTCTTTTCACCCTAAATTTCAACATTTATTTCTTTTGTTTATTTATTTTTCACATTTAAAAATTTGGAAAATTTTGGGATGTGACAAGCTACCACCCTTAAAAGAAATCTTGTCCTGAGATTTGGGAAGGCTAGAGGTTACAAGTTGGCTTCAAGACAACTAGGGTACTACCACCCTTAAAAAGGTTTTCAACTAGATTACATCTTGACTTACTTAGGATCTTGATGTATATTCTCTGGACAGTTGCTTGCATAATGGCCTAGATATTTGCATTTGTAACACATCAATTGGCTAATATCCTTCTTCTTTTCTGTACATTCATAAGCATAGTGTCCCATCTCTTTGTAATTGAAACATTGCACTTGGCTTTTGTCCTTCTTGCTGGGGTTGGGACATTTCTTATTTTTGGGTCTCTCCAAAGCTAGGACTTCTTTTAGTTCATGCTCTTCATATTTCACCACAAAGGTGGGAAATCTTTCTCTCTTCTTGGGGCAGTTACTAGAGATATGACCTTCTTCTCCACAAGAGTAGCAACACTTTGTGGTTACTTTGGATTTGCCCTTATGAGGCATGGTTCTGACTTTGCCTTCATCCTTCTTGGTAGAAGTTGTTCCCTTATGGAGGTTTCCAAACATTTGATGCATTCCATCTTGCTTCATTTGTTGAACTATAGGATAGATGGGGCATTGGATAGGGACATGATCATTTCCTTCACATAGGAAACAAGTAACTTGAGATGTGGGGCATTGTTTAGTTGGATGTTTCTCTTCACAATTAGGGCATCGGTCCTCATGCTCCTTAGAAGTGTGTTCCATGTCTCCACAAATATTGCAAGCTTGAGTTCCTTCTATAATATCATCCTTGATATCATTGTTGTCACAATATCCTTGGGAAGAGTTGCTTCTCATGTTGATCATTTGATTGGTCATCCTTTGCAACAATTGGGATTGGGTTTCCAAAAACTTTTGCATGGTTGGGTCTATCCCATTGTTGTTAGCTATAAACTGAGTTCTCACTTGATTCAACTGGGCTTGAGTTGCTAGAATTTGTTCTCTCATGTGCATCTCTTGGTTGTTGTTGTCACCATCCTTGTTGTTGAAGTCTCTTGGGGAAGTCATCTGTTTGGGTTGGATTGGGATTAGAATAGGCAAAAGATTTCTAGAGGAAGAATTCTAATCACACACAATAATTCACACAAGCAATTTGCAAGCAATCACAAACAAGCATTCCACTCAAACAACAAGGTTCAAGCACATTTTTAGGCAAAAAAATATTTTTGCTACACCACATAAGTTGGTGTGAT
Organism: Avena insularis; assembly: GCA_023614405.1. NCBI lineage: Eukaryota > Viridiplantae > Streptophyta > Magnoliopsida > Poales > Poaceae > Avena > Avena insularis. The sequence continues at coordinate 305,423,883 of CM042691.1, read as the reverse complement.
CAGTATATGATCTAAACTAAACACTAGTATGGTGGTCCAACTATGTGGTTTTCTTGAGATCATTCCATTCTTCATAGTTGTTTCTTCATGAATAAGATCATTGTATCTCTGGAAAAATTCTTGTATCTTGGTCACTAAGCTTCAAAGGTGATGATGGTTCCTTCTAAGTTGTGTTTCCTTAGTCTTCAAGTCTTGAGTAACATTCTTGTCTCACTTGTAGTCCTTAGTGATGTCCAAGTTGAAGTCCTTGGTGAAACTAAAGTTGAAGTCTTTGGTGATGTTGAAGTCTTTGCTCAAGTTGAAGTCTTTGCTCATGTTGAGGTTTTGTCCAACAAGTTGAAATGGAAGAGATGTAGAATCAAAACCAAAAAGGTTGAGGAAAGAGTTTACAAGATTGTTTGTAAATAAGTTTTGGAACAAATACAATTCCTATTTTTCTAATGGGTTTTGTCCAATCCTAAGGTTACAATCCTACAGGCAACACAATGCTCTAATACCATCTGTAGAGGTCCCAACCTTTAATAAGGTAGAGATCCCTGTGTTTACAATGCTAGTCCTTGGATCAATAGCTAGCATCCACAGTTAAGATGTAATATCAAGAAACAAAGGTCATAATACAACTTTATAACTAGGAATAAAATATTTCATTACATCTTACATAGATCATTTGGCTATCTTATTACAATGCAGCAGAATAACAATGTAGCATGGAGTCCTTCATCTTCAAAGTGCCACAGGCAGTCATGTTGGTTGTAGACTTGTAATCCTATTCAACACACTTCACTAACATCAAACAAACCCGCAACATAATAAGTTATAGCCACAAGGGTAAATACATTTGAATTGTATTGGCAAGTGATACTATGGTAGAGTAGTGGTATCTATCATCTATATGCATTTGGCTAAGTGGAGCTTAGGCTTGGTTTGCTCAAAATAGGTTTTCCTTATAAGTTGAAAACACTAAGTTTTTGTTTGTCAAAATCACCCAAGGCATCTACCAATAGAAATTGGTGATCCTTTAACCCTTGTTCAACCACAAGTTTTTAAATTAGAAATTGGGATGAGGAGATCCTTGATAGCTTCCATGTCTTGATGCTCAAATTGTCCATTGCCGGGGACATGGCTAAGTACTTAGATTTTACTCTCTTGAGAGGTGGTGCACTTTCCCCACAAGACTCGACATGCATCGAGATAAGATCTTTTAGAAGCCTTCCCTTAGACCAAAATGGACGCGTTCCCAAACCTATCACCCCTACCACCAACTATCCATCTGGCTAAGTTATTGCAACCTATATGATCCAGGCAGAGCCCATAATTCCATGTGGATGCACTTGAAGCTTCTCAACATTTCACATCTCAAATCTCTTTGTTCCTGGGTGGCTTTCCACAAGTGAGATACACTAGGGTAAGCCATAAATATGGGACCTGTGTAACCACTCAACACAAACCATTCTTTCCATTCCACCCAGGTGATTCATTCACATAGTTGTTTTATTCAAGTCATAGACGAAGAAATATCTCATAGCATGAATATAATCCACCCTTGTTTTCTACTAGCTAAGCTAAGCATGATAGTAGTAGGAATCTTAACTTAGGGTAAATTCTACTAAGGCATCATCTACTAGGTTTTCCCATGGCATAGCATACTTCGTAAAAATTCCATGCAAGTCCTACTTAAAACATCACTAATGCATAGTGAAAATAATAGGAAAAAGTATGAAGCACCACTTGCCTTTTTGGTAGAGAATATAAGTTCACTCCTTGATCTTGCAATAGTCACACTCTTCAAATTTCACTACAATTCAATCAAGGCACAAATTCAATCTAGCATTCAAATAATTCATCTCATAAAACAATAAAAACAAAGCCATGCATGCAAGCATGCAAAAGATTGTTTTATTTGGAAAAGTGGTTTCTAATAGGTTATAAACATTTTAAAACACCTATTTGTCATTTATCAAAGTGGAAAAACCATTTGATAACAAGTTAGTGAAAATGGCCACTTTAAATCTCTTTTGTTTTGCTAGAACTGATTTTATTCGAAGAATAATTTCTAGTGTTAGCAAAAATGTTTTTAAACACCAATATTAATTTTTATGGTCATAATGTTTTAAAACAATTCCATTTGCAAAGTGTTTCATCCAAAATCCATTTTTAAATCAAAGCAACAATTTATTTTGTTGGAAATGCCTTTAAACAAAGTAATAATTTTCTAGGGTTCACCAAATATATTTTTAAATCCTAAAACTTGGTGTTTAGGGTCAGAGAGTTTAATTCAAACCATTTTCAAAAGGTTTTACTCAAAAAGCATTTTTAAAACATATTCAACATTTTTATTTAACTAGAAATGCTTTAATTCAAAGGAATAATTCCTAAGTGTCACAAAATATATTTTTAAATCCAAAAGTTGGTTTCTATGGTCAGTAGGTTCTAAAAAATCCATTTACAAAAGATTTTACCCTAAAACCATTTTTAGAATAAATTTTATACACAAAATATGCCTACACATGTTTCTGTAAAAACAACCAATTTTACAGAATCAATTCACTAAACAAAGGGCATGGTTGGAAAGTATTCTTTTTTCTGATTCCATTGATATAAAGTTTGCAAAATTTGGACGTGTGGATCAAAACTTATGGAATTTACAAATTCAAACATCTAATAGGATAGTTTCTGTTTTTAAAATAGAATACAAGACACGTGGAGAGTTTCTATAGGCTGATACCGGTTCGTGTGGATCGATCGATACAGACAATAGGATTTAAGTGATATCGCATGGTTTAGATCTAACATACCCCTTCGCTTAAGTGGATCTAACGTGTCCATCAGATCAACATCTAACGGCCTAAAATGATTTGACCATACTCTGTCGGCGCTCGACGGTGGGGCACGGCGGCGACGCTCGGCCATAAGCATTCTGGCGATACTATCAAGCGCGGGGGAGAGAAGAGGTAGTTACCGAACTCGACGTGGCATGCTGAAGCTCGAGGTGGTCGCAGTTGTCCAAGGGGCGCATGAGATCGAAGGGGATTGTTCGTCGGAGTTCACGAAGGAGTCGGGCTCGTCTGTTCGTTGACGGAGGCGAGGATTGACGGCACTATAAGACAATCGGAGGGCACCGTTAGATGCACAAGAGTGTCACGTGCACAGGAGCATCAAAGAGAGGGGAAGGGAAGGTCAGGGATCACCAGTAGAATTCGCCGGAGAAGTGGCAGACAGTGGCGACGTTCTGTCGTCGAGGTTACCGATGATGTGGAGCGCGCGCGGGCGAGCTGGTGCTACGGAAAGATTCGCCAGGATATGGGGAGTGTCCTCGTGGAGGCCAAGGAGAAAGGGGAGGCGAGGTCTGGCCGGAATTCGTCGATGAGGTCGTCGGAGACAGGGGAGGTCTCGAGCAAAATCAGAGCAGCCTGGTGGCGGAGGAGAAGGGGAGAGTGAGGGGAAAGATAGAGGAGGTGTGGGCGCTTAAGGCGGCGTGATCACGGGCGGAGTTACTCGCGGCATCAACGCGAATTAAACTTGCGAAATAAAAGACAGAAATGGGCAACGGCGGGAGAAAGAATCAGTCGCGGGGTGGAGACGACGACTAGCAGGTGGGACAACATCATCAGCGAGAGAGAGAGGGGAAACGGTGGGGTCATTCTGTCAGTGTCTGTGTGGGTCAATTCGCGAGTGAAAAACACTTCGGGAGGGGAAAGAGGAGGTGGGCTGCGCTGGGCTGCGCTGGGCTTAGTGGGCTGGGCTGGTTCTTTCCCCCTTTTTTTATTCTGTTTCTTTTTCTTTTTCTGTTTTCTTTTCCTGTTTTGAATTTTGTTCAAATAATTCAAACATCATTTGAATTCAGATCTTTACCAAACTTTCAGTAAGTTTCTATTCTGTTTAAACTTGTATTTTAAATAATATTTTAGGAATAATTCTTTTATTCATTTATGGTTTATTATTTATTTAAAATAGGCACTTGCCTTAATTTAAATAAGATTTTAAATATATTTTCAAACTCTTATTTAAAATTCTAATTTTCACTAAACCTTTCTTAGTAGGTTTTATTTATTCATTAGTGCAAATAATTCACTTTGAACTATTAAAATATTTTAATATGATTTATTAATCATTTAAATTGGGCAATTGTCTTTATTCAAATAGAATCAAATATGGTTTTAATTCCATTTAAATTATTCAAATAATTCTTTGACTCCTTTTAAGTTAATTAAGTGACTTTTATTCCACTTGTACAATTCCCATTTATTATTTTCTCATGATTTAATTAATCATTTCTATTAGGGATTTTGTCTTTTTTTCAAATGGAATTGAATTTGGTTAGTGCCATATAATTTTATTTGAATATTCTTTATCCCTTTATTTTATTTGAATTATCTTTATTCCATTTTCTCATGGATTTAATTCAAGTTTTAAATTGCCTCCTAAATATTTTATTAGGTTTTATTATTTAGTTTAGGCATATAATCTTTATTTAAATAAAATTGAATATTGTTCAATCCTTATGATTTTATTTAAATAATCCTGCATTCCTTTTTATTGTCCCATAATCTTTCATTTCATTTGTTTGGCCAAGATTTTAATTTGGCTTTTAACTATTCCTTATTTATCTATTCTTTCTTTGTCTTACAAAATCCATATATTTTTATTTATAGATCCAAAATTGGTGATTCCAATTTATATTATTTTATTTAATATTTGTTTATCCTTTTAAATCCTCTTAGGATTGATTGTTCACAATTTGGTATGGATTTTAGTTAGGAGCTTTATTAGCTTTAGAAATTATTTCCTTTTATCTTATTATACTCATAAGTTTTTATCCATGGTTCCAAATTAAATGAAATCAATTTCTATGATCTTATAATATTTCTGTTTATCATTTTTGATCATTTATAAATGTTTGTTGCTGAATTTTTATATGGATCAAATCCATAGTCTTAGAGATATCTTGGAAATGATTTATTCCTTTAGGGTTTTAGGGTTTTGGTTTATTTTCCCAAGATTAAATTTCAAGATACATTCATTGATGAATGCATTCCACTTGATTGAAATTTGTTGGATTCCATTTTATTCAAAGTTTGTTCAAGATGGGTTTTGATGTTTCCATTTGGAATCAAAAAGTTTCTTTTCACCCTAAATTTCAACATTTATATCTTTTGTTTATTTATTTTTCACATTTCAAAATTTGGAAAATTTTGGAATGTGACAATATCAAAGAACCAATTCAACACATGAAAGATCACAAATTTAACAAATGAACTAGGCAAAAGCCAAAGAGCAAAAGATATATAAAAACACAAATGCTCAAGGATTTATCTCATTCTAAAATGGTTAACATGTGAAACAAGGAATGAGACAAAACCAACTCCCAAGAAGAGTAAGGTTCCAACAAGAAAACTAAACTCTCCAAACTTTTCATGATGGCACAAAATATCAAAACAAAAAGATCAAACTTCCAAGCACATAAAACCCGATATGGATCAAACAAGGAAGCATAAAAGGATTGTTCTAGATAATATATGAGAGCTCACACATAAGTAGTACATTATATAGAATTTTACTTTTGAATGCAAAATTCACACAAATGAGATCATCACTATTACCTACATTAAATAAAACACAAGAGGATACAAATAAAATAAGAAGATCCAAAAGTAGCAAGGAATTCATGGGAGCACACAAAACATTTACTTGGCCAAAGATAGGACAAGATTAAGCAAATTCCAAAGTTAATATGATCAATAAATTCTACCATAAATTGAGTACTTATTGTCCAAGGACAAGAAATATTGGGAATAAATTTCCCAAGGTAGCTTGCATGGATATCCAAGATCATAGACACAACAAGAAGAATATAATAAAATATAATAATTAAGCTTGATGCTTCAAAAAAGATTCTTGGTACCTTCCAATAGTCACATAATCACTAGTGATTTTAGTAACTTGAAGCAAATGGTTTCCATGAGGATATAGAGATCTAAATATGAGGAAACACATACCAAGAAACAATCTCACATACAAGATCCAAAATATGATCAATAAAGGCATTCAAGTAAATTAGAACGTGTATGAGCAAATATGTCACATAGGAGCTAGATAATTATCAATATCAATTCTAAGTGACACAACCTCGAATATTCACATTTTCTAGTATTGTAATATGCACTAAGCATATGACTCCCCCATAATGTGATACTACCATAAAACCAACACGAGGCAAAAAGGATACAAATAGAGATAATTAATGGACATTATAGAACTTAAATTTCTCATGAGAAACATACCACAAAGAGACTAGATAATATTACAATATAAAAGCTAGGTGGTATTCCTCATGTACACACATTTTTAGGATTGTGGAATGCCTAAGCATAACACTCCCCCAAAATGGGATAGTCCATTAATCTCTCACAAGAGCCAAACAAGATATCAAATATAATCAAGAAATGCTCAAACACAAGAAACACACATACATGGCGTGCCACCTAATCATACACAAATATGATTGATACCTCAAGATAATTAAGTGGAAAGCACAACATGTACAAAAGCATGGAAGATACAAAACCAACACATGTACAAGGGGGCGAGTAACGTTCAATGTAATGAGTTAAGCATATGTTACCACAAGGAGGAACATTGGTTATCTAATATAAGCATGATAATCCAAAAGTCTTGGCTTGACAAACATAATTGATGAATATCCCTCAAATCTTCATAATGTAACCAAGTCTCCAATGCCCTCCAAAAGAACCTATTGATCAAGTTTTGGATTGTTCGTCCCCAACCAAGTTGGGTCCTAAGAGGTTAGTCACAATTGTCTTGTCAACCCAAATGGTTCTTTTCTTGAACCCACATTGAGCACCAACAAATTTTGCAAACACATTGCTAACCTCATCCTTGCAAAGAGAATAAGCATCATCAATAATGATAGGGTTGGATGAGGAGACACCTATAGTGCACGCGGAAGAAATGTTCCCCTTCTCATGGCATATGTAGAAAGTTCTACTCTTGCCATCTTTCTTCTTAGGTGAAGCCACAACTCGAGAAAGATCTCGAGTAGTCCTCTTAGGAAGAGGCCCATTAATGACTTGCGGTGGAGCTTGAGGCCGCTTCCCTTGTCCCTTCTTCAATGGGCAAGATCTAACATGATGCCCTTCTTCCTTGCACTTGAAGCAAACAATGTTGGCCGGATTCTTGACTTGATCTTGGCCATTCTTCTTGTTGTCCTTGTGCTTCAACTTGATAGTGGACTTGTTCTTGACGTTGGAGTTGAATCCAAGCCCACTCTTGTCATTGGGGAATTTTTGCACACTCAAGATTTTGTTGAGTGCGGCCTTCCCTTGATGACCCTTTTTCAAGTCATTCTTCAAAGAAGTGACTTGAGCCTTGAGCTCTTTGATTTCCTCTACATGGTTAGTTTCAAAAAAAGTACTAGAGGAAGTAGATGCTACATCGTTAGAGCAATAAGGCACGAAATGTAATTCATCACGAGATATAGAATGGTTGTGAGAGGATGAATTGCAAGGACTAGCACATGGCAATATAACATTTGGAGTAGATATAGTGCTAATGTCCACATGATGCCCACTAGATGTTACCTTTGACATGATGGCCTCATGAGCTAATTTTAGCCTACAATGGGAGACTAGAAGATCCTCATGCGAGCTTGAGAGCTTAACATGACTTTCTTCTCATTTCCCATAGTTACTAGTTAGCAAAGAAAGTTGAGCCTTTAGATCAACATTCTCCTTCAAAATAGATGCTTCACAAGAAATGGAGTTAGTAGCACAAGCATCGTCATTATTAGCAAGAGGTGAGGGCAACTTGGCAAGCTCTTTTGAATATGAAGCTTTAAGTTGATCATGTGACTCGGTGAGTTTGATTAGCTCACCATTTATGACCCTATAGCAATTTTTGAGGTGCTCAAAATCCTCAAGGAGTTTAGCATAAGGAACTTGAATCTCATCATTTTTACTTTTGAGATCACTTGCCACCTCAAGATCTCTATCATGAGATTCCTTTACTCTAGACAACTCTAAAGCAAAGGTATCCTCAAGAGATTCCTTAGTGGTTTGTTCCTCTTCAAGAGCTTTATTTAGGTTTGCAATTATATTAGCATACTCACGCTCAAGACTACACATTTTATCAAAGCTGTTATCATGCACCTAAATTTGTGTATCTAACTTATCAATATGTTCTTTGCTCTTAATAGCAAAGTCCAAGATTTCAGCAAAGTTAGAGCAAGCAATATCATTTTTAACAAGGGCATGATAAACAATCTCACCCTTTTCATATAATCATCGATATCAAGCTCTTCTTCCCCATTATCCACATCCTCCCCATCACAAGAGGTAATGGGTTCCAAAGTAGGAGTTACCTTTGAATCCCTGGCCATAAGGCATAGGTGGGTACTGGAAGAAGGTGAAGATGAGATTGCATTTGTGGCTTCATTCAAAACCTTGTCTTGGCCCATAGAATCTTCGTTTTACTCTACATGGTTAGCAACACAAGCACTAGAGGAAATAGACGCATTTTTATCATGGCAACAAGACAACACAAGCATATCATCATGAGATTTATTCAAGTCATTTCTACATGATATGCAAGGATTATTAACACAAGCATGTAAGAAGTTTCTAGTGCTAGAAGTGTTAAAGTCCAAAGATAGATCATTGCAACTAGATAGAGATGAGGGATTATAAATAGTAAGCACACTATCCAAGTTACAATTTCTATCACCACTCACCATATCATTACCTTGTGAAAAATCACATGTTTGTGAAGTGGTAGAAGATGAGAACTCATCTCGACCGAAAATGGAAGCAACACAATCATCCTCAACAATATTGGACACAACATATTTATCTTGAAGTTTTGTCCATAACTCATGAGCGCTCCAAAAAGGAATGATTGAAGAGGTAACTACATAGGTCAAAGCATTAACAAGCACATTAGAAGCTTGAGCATCGAGATATAAGTTTTTCTCATCCTCACAAGATAGATTTTTGAAATCCATAGGAGGAGAAAAACCTATATCTACAATAAGCTCCAAATTTGGGTCCATGTACCGAAAATGAATAAGCATATGAGTTTTCCAAATATCATAATTTGTGCCATCGAATATGAACATGTCATTGTGCACTAATCCCCTAGACGACATCTTTACTCTCAAGGCGGTGAATCCTAAAATGAGAGACCGGCCTATGATACCAATTGAAAGTATACAGATGTTGCCTAGAGGGGGGGATGAATAAGCGATTAAAAACTTTTCCGAAAGTGGCTCAACAAAGGCGGAATAAAACTAACATTTACTTTGTTAAGAACAAAACCTAGAACAATCTAGGGTTCACCTATGTGCACCAACAACTTATGCTAAGCAAGACAAACACCTATGTGATAGCAAGATATATACTTCAAGGACGAAGGCTATCACAAAGTAAAGTGCATAAGTAAGAGCTCGTGTATAGAGATAACCGAGGCACGCGGGGACGACGATATTTTACCGAGTTCCTCCCAACATGGAGTACGTCTAGTTTGGAGAGGGGGTGGTATATAACCACCTACGCCACAAAAAGCCTCCCTTATTCTCCGGTGAATCTCACCCCAATAGGATCGATCCACACTTCTACTGTCGGTGCACTTGTCGGTGGCAAACCAAAACCTCTCACAAGGTTGGGGCACTTCTCCACAACTTAATTGGAGGCTCCCAACAAACGCCACAACCTACAACACCAACAAACCATCTAGGGTTCCAAGAACCCAAGAGTAAAAAGCTTCTCAACTTTCACTCACCAAATCCTCACTGAGAACTCAAACCGATGCACCAAGTGCAATGGCAAGGACATAATAAGTGCTCAAATCCTTCTCTCCCAAATTCCACCAAAGCTACAAAAGCTTATGGGGGAATAAGAGAGGAACAACAATGGAGGAAATCCACAAAAGACTCCAAGATATAGATCCCAATATGTTCCCCTCACTTAGAGGAGAGATTGATTGGTGGGATTATAGATCTAGATCTCCTCTTTCAAATCCCTTAAGAATATGCAAGAATCATAGGAGGGATTGAGGGCAAGCAAGCTCAGGAAGGTCAACAATGGAGGGGAGAACTTGCAAGAATAGTTGACTAGGGAGACAAACTCATTTTTCTCTGTGCTCCCCGGTACCAAAATACGGTACTACTGGACCTCCGGTACTACCTGATCCTGGTCCGGTACTACCGGTCATCACAGAATGAAAACAGCCATAATTTTTGCATCCGGACTCCGATTTCGATGATCTTGGGCTCGTTTCGAAGTGGACAACAAGCTCTACAAGATCATGCAAATAAACATCATAGTACTTCAAGGTCGGATAGATCCAAATGACGAAAGGTTTAACCTCTCTCAAAAAGACGAACCGATAAAACCTCCAACATCGAAAACGTAATAGAAAATGCATATGAAATTAGTTTTCGATGAACTAGAGCTTTTCATGGAGATTAACACAAGCTCTAAATCCTCACATGAGTAAGAACCAAATAATGGAAGGTTTTACCTATCTCTAAAATACAAACCGGTAAAACCCCCAATATCTAAAAAGCAAATAGATAATGCATATGAAAACCGTTTTTGATGAACTAGAGCTTATTACGAATATTACGATAAGCTCTAGAACCTCGCATGGATAAGATCCAAATAACAACCAAGAAAGGATGATGCTAAGTATGCAAAGGTTTGAGCTCTGTTCGAAAGATATGATCGAGTTACTCACTTCAGAGCCCCTCTTGATAGTACGATTATCTATCCTATAAACCGGTCTCCCACACACAACATGAGACCGGCAAAATGGAAAACCTATTAATATTATACCTTTGCCTTGAGCATTCCACTTGAGCTCGATGTAGACGAACTTGACCTTCTCAAGATGGAACGCCTTTCTTGATTCCTCATCATTGATCCATGATCACCGAGGATGGCAAGAATCAAACAAGATCTACTATAGATTGTGCATTTTGAGCTTGCACACCACATATTCTTCTTCATATCATTGACCTTGAAGCCAACACATGCTCCAAGCGATGCCAATGGACAATTCCTACAAGTAAAACTTAATACACACATTAGTCCATAAATATTGTCATTAATTACCAAAACCACACATGGGGGCCACATGTTCTTTCGGTAAGCAAGATCACAAACAACACATACATGATAGAATCAAACAGACAAAACCGTTAATCAATCTGACATAGTAATCTCAATATCCATCGGATCCCTGCAAACACAACATGCATGATTACAAATAGATGAGATCTTGATCATGAACGGAGCTCACAAGATCTATACATGAAAGCACAAAGGAGGAGATACAACCATATAGCTACTACATGGACCCATAGTCCAAGGTGGAACTACTCATGCTTCATACCGGAGAAGAAGGCCTCTGGGATGATCTCCCCTCCGGCAGGGTGTCGGGAAGAACTTCAGATCCCCCTGATCTAGGGACGATGGTGGCGGCGGCGACAAACGGTTCCGTGGAATATTGATCGGATGTTTAGGGTTTAGGCACCGGGGGGACTTTATAGGTGAAGAGGCGAGGCAGGGGGGCCACCATGGCGGCTTCACCCCCCAGCCTTGGCTATCCCTAGACCGCGCCTTCAGGGGGTGTGTCCCTCTGGTGCCTCCTCTCCGTCTCGTACTCTGGCTCCGTGTTCCCCACGGTAAAATATTGACTTTGGCCTTTGTCCCGTCCAATTCCGAGAATATTGATTTTCTGCCTTTCTGGAACCAAAAACAGAAGAAAACATGCAACTGGCACTGTGGCAACTTGTTAATAGGTTAGTACCAGAAAACATATAAAAACACCTCAAACTGTAGACAAAGCAAAGCAAACTGGATACTAAACAAGCATGGAACATCAAAAATTATAGATACGTTTCCGACGTATCAGTGTTCTCCTTAAGATAAACAAACATGGCATGCTGGGTAAACAAATTACAATAGGGCAATTGATAGGACTGAGAAAGCCATAACAATGCAATACTAGACATTCATGATCCTATGAGATTTGATTGGTCAATACAACAAGATACATAGACCGCCATCCAACTACATCTATGACTACAAATCCACCTTCAGGTTATCATCCGAACCCCCTCTAGTATTAAGTTGCAAGCAACAGATAACTGCTTTAAGCAAAGTGTGTAAGGTAAACAATCCACTTGTTCCATGAACAGGAGATCATTGTTTTCTCCCTAGTGGCAACATCACATCTACAACCTTAGAGATTTCTATCACTTCCCTATGATTAAATAGAGGCATGAACCCACTATCTAGCACAAATACCCCCTCTTGGAGTCACTAGCATCTACTTGGCCAAGATAGCTACTAGAAATGGAGAGCATGCAAGATCACAAACAACATAGACATGATAGAATCAATAAGACAAAACCATTAATCAATCTGACATAGTAATCTCAATATCCATTGGATCCCCGCAAACACAACATGCATGATTACAAATAGATGATCTTGATCATGAATGGAGCTCACAAGATCTAAACATGGTAGCACAAAGGAGGAGATACAACCATCTAGCTACTACATGGACCCGTAGTCCAAGGTGGAACTACTCACGCTTCATAGCGGAGGCTGGCGTGATGAAAGAAGAAGGCCTCCGGGATGATCTCCCCTCCGGAAGGGTGCCGGGAAGAGCTTCAGATCCCCCCGATCTAGGGACGATGGTGGCGGCGGCTACAGACAGTTTCTTGGAATATTGATCGGGTACTTAGGGTTTTGGCATCGAGAGGTCTTTATAGGCGAAGAGGCAAGGTAGGGGCGGCTAGGGTGGTCACACCCCCCAGGTGCGGCTAACCCTAGCTCACGCCGCCAGGGGGTGTGGCCCCCTGGTGCCTCCCCTCCGTCTCGTATTCTGGCTCCGTGTTCCCCATGGTAAAATATTGACTTTGGCTTTTGTCTCGTCCAATTTCGAGAATATTGATTTTCTGCCTTTCTGGAACCAAAAACAGAAGAAAACAGGCAACTGGCACCGTTGCATCTTGTTAATAGGTTAGTACCAGAAAACATATAAAAACACCTCAAAGTGTAGACAAAGCAAAGCAAAGTAGATACTAAACAAGCATGGAACATCAAAAATTATAGATACGTTTCCGACGTATCAATTTGTCATAAACTTAGTCTAAACTATTGCAAATATGTTGTAGATAAATGGAGGCCCCTACCATCAATTTTAATGCGTTCCTAGAGAAAGAAAAGTTGAAAAACTATGGAAGCAACTTCACGGATTGGTTCCGCAATTTGAGGATTGTCCTTAATGCTGGTTAGTTGACCTATGTGTTGGATGCACTGCTGGGTGACCCACTTGCAGCTGATGCTACCTATGAGGTGACAAATGTTTACCTTACTCGAAAGAATCAGTACTCCATAGTTTAGTGTGCTATCTTGTATGGTTTGGAATCGGAGCTTTAGAAAAGGTTTGAGAACTTTGACCCACATGATATTGTCCGTGAACTCAAAATGATATTTGAGGCTCATGCGACAGTTCAGAGTTATGAGGCTTCTAAAAAGTTCTTTAACTACAAGATGGAAGAGGGCAGCTCCATCAGTGAGCATGTGCTTAAGATGTCTGGGCACGCCAATAAGCTCCAGAGCTTGGGTATAGTGATTCCTAATGCTTTGGGGATTCACTGTGTCCTCCAATAACTACCAACAAGTTACAAGAACTTTGTGATGAACTACAACAGGCAGCACATGAATAATTCGTTACCAGAACTCTTCTCTATGTTGAAGTCTGCGGAAGTGGAGATCAAGAAAGAGCACCAAGTGTTAATGGTCAATAAAGACCACCAGTTTCAAAAAGAAAGGCAAGCCTAAGAAAAGGGAAACTTCAAGAAGGGCGGTAAGTAAGCTACCGCATCGGCGAAGAAGACCAAGGCTAGGCCTAAGCCTGATATTGTGTGCTTTTACTGAAAGGTAGAAGGTCATTGGAAGCGGAATTGCCCCAAGTACTTGGCGGATCTGAAGAATGACACCATCAAGAAGAAAGGTATATCCGATATACATGTTATTGATGTGTATCTTGCTAGTAATCGTAGTAGTGACTGGGTATTTGATACTGGTTCAGTTGCTCATATTTGTAACTCAAAACAGGTGCCACAGAATAAACGGAGACTAGCGAAGAACGAGGTGACAATGCATGTTGGAAATGGATAAAAGGTTACTGGAAGGGGTTCGGATGATAACCTAAAGGTGGATTATTAGTCATATACGCAGTTGGATTACTGTCTATGTATTATGTTGTAATGCCCAATTAAATACTATAGTAACCTTTATCTTATCATAGCATGCATTGTCATGCCCTCACAATTATCAATTGCCCAACTGTAATTTGTTCACCCAACACATGTTATTTGGAGAGTTACCACTAGTGTAGATAGCTGGGAACCGCGGTCCTTCTATTATCATCATTTCTCTAAAGTCAACTACGCATTGGAATATTTTATGGTGCCATCTCTTCTGTGTTACTGCTACTGCTGCTGTGTTACTATTGCCACTGCTCTCATATTACTGCTCCTTTCGCATCACCCCTATTACTAGTGCTTTTCCAGGTACAGCTGAATTGACAACTCAGTTGTTAAGGCTTATAAGTATTCTTTACCTTCCCTTGTGTTGAATCAATAAATTTGGGTTTTACTTCCCTCGAAGACTATTGCGATCCCCTATACGTGTGGGTCATCACCAGTCTTGAGCAATCTTTAGGTTTTCTCGAATGATTTGAACATTTAATTTAGCTTGATTGACAATGTATGGACCAAAGTAACTTCTTTCACCTGCCCTAGACCAATTTATAGGATCTTGGCATTTACGGCCAGAGAGAACTTCAAAGGTAGACATCTTGAGACTTTTCTGAAAGCCGTTGTTGTATGATAACTCTGCATACATAAGGCAATCTTCCCACTTCATTACAAACGAGATCACATCGGCCTGAAACATGTATTCCAAAATTTGGTTGATCATTTCAACTTGACGTTTGCGACTGAGGGTGGTAAGTTGTGATGAAGAGAAACTTAGTTCCCCTAGATTTTTGGAAACTTTCCCAAAACTTTAATGTGAAGATGCTTCCATGATCAGAACTTGTTTCAAGAGGAACACCGATGGCAACAACTCCGTTTGTACCATATCATTGGGACATCAAGTGCAGAGTGTTGTAGCAAATGTATTTGCCCCATAAGGGTGTCCCGAGGGTTTATATCGAACTCTCGACAAATTGGCTAGAGACTTCTCCTCTTTCCTTCTTGAATCAACCTTCAACACAAAGTATTTTCCTTGTGTCCCCAACTCCACCTTGTCGTTGTCAAGCACAAGGTTTTGTATTAGTAAAACTGAAATAAAACTATAACTAAATAAAAGTTAAAACAATCTATAACTAGACAAGAAATAAAAACATAAGGTAAAGGTCTTTTGGGGTTTTTGTTTGTGTTTGCTAATAGTAAAGTGTTTTTGTATTTTACTATCTAATTGATGTAGAAAATATAAAATACAATAAAATTAATGGAAAGTTGTTTCTTATAATTAAAAGTGGACCGGGGTTCATGGCTTCACTTGTCTATTCTCTCATAAGGTGTAATGGACATAAAACAATTAATAAACAATATAATGTTGATGAAACTTCACTATGTGCATGATATGCATTCATATGGCATCACGTGCTATTTTAAAGATGATGCAACACATCTCACTTATACTCCTCTAGAAAGATAAAACTCCATGCAATCTAGAATTAAGAATAAATAGAGTATAGCCTTTGGTACTTGGACATGATGTTTGAATAAAAAATGTGCTATCTTGAACAAATAATATCATCTTAGTGATGCATGTAAATTACATACCTGAACTTTATAGTTTATTGATACTTGTTCCCACATATTTACAACTTATATGATGTTATATTCATGCTTTACATTGATTTATGGTGATTTATCAATGACTCCCTTTATTTGGTTTATAACTCTGCAGGACAGGAAAACCTTATTTTGTGTATCTTTTAAGTTTTAGGGATCTAAACAAAGTCAAATGGACCTAGGGCTATTCGATAAGTATTTTTTTGTGAGGAGAAGCACCTGGAGCACAAGAACTATGAGAGGGGATGCCTGAGGCCCAAACGTAACCCAGTTGTGCGACTCACCTTGTTGGCCACGCCACCATACCTCGTTCCCCGTCGAGCCTCAGCAACCATCCATATTGAGCCCTAGCTCGAAGCTGTGACCTAAAAATGCCTATAAAAAGACTCCTAGGACGATCTCAAAGGAGGCGGTGCAGAAATACAGAAACACCGAAATAGAGACAAAACCAACAAAGATTGGAGGGGAAACACCGTCGAACCATCTCAAGTGGGAACTCTACCTTCTCCAACATCTCTGGCTTCATCACCATGATGAAGGAGTAGTCCACCTCTAGACTATGGGTTTGTGGTAGTAGCTTGACCTATTTCTCTCTTGATCTATCATTGTTCTAGTACCATATGAGCTGCCCAACATGATTATGGTCATCTATGTAATTCCTATGTGGTGGATCTTTATTCTATGAGTTGATATTTGAGATTTGATATATATTATGTGTGAGATGTATTAGTAGATGCTACTATGTACCCCATTTTTAAGTTATTGTTTTGATCCAACTTGTATGAGAGTTCATGTGTGTGTGAATGTGTGTGTGTGTGGGGGGGGGTGGCGTGTATAGAGGCCAAAGCAGTCTACATCTATCTCACATATGGTACCATCATAATCTATTATGTATGGCAAGGTATTCCCCTAAACAACATGGGACTTGCTTGGTGTAGGGGTCGTCAAAGAGAGCGAAACGACGACCAACCCAAAACTTTATAAGAATGAAAGATCTTGTATCGCCAACTCTTATATGCTAAAATGGGAAACCTATGTTTTTCATGCATAAGCAGAAACTCATTGCATCCCTTTATATCCTATATAACTAAGAAGATCATCCCCACTAGCTTATTTCTGCTATGTCACAACAGCAATCTCACAACAACAACGATCTGTCAGTCATCCACGTGTAGGGGTTCGTAGCATGGAAAACAAAAAAAATTCTATCGCATGAACACACAAAATTCAAGATCTAATCTATGAGTTCGGTGCAACGAGTTTATAGAGTACTAACCCTCATAGATCCAAAGCATTTAACAAGATTGTATTCTCGTGGTTGATGTAGTCGTTCACTTTCCGATCTCAAGATCGTGTAGACGATCCTTCCAGTGCCACGTTCCGGCAGTGCTTCCGCAGTCGGTCACATGTACGATAGTCGATGAAGACATTCCTCTCCCTTGTTTCAGCAGGCAGCGAATCGAAGGTTGTAGATCTCCTCGCGATTCCAGCAGCATGAAAGTGTGGTGGTGGAGGTGGAGGAGTAGATCATGCAGGGCTTTGCCTAAGCCGGAGCAGGTATGGTGGAGGAGAGAGGGCCTCGGCAGCTAGGGTGTAGGCGCCAAGGAGAGGGAGGCGTCAGCGTCTAGGGTGTAGGCGGTGACGACTTGGAGAGGAGCGACAGCCTAGGTCAAGGGGTGAGAGGGGTGTTGGAGATATGCCCTCGAGGTAATAATAAAAGTGGTTATTATTATATCTTTATGTTTATGATAAAAAAAATTACATTCATGCTATAATAGTATTAACTGGAAACATTAATACTTGTGTGATTTGTAAACTAAATTAGAGTCCCTAGTAAAGCCTCTTTGTAATACTAGCTTGTTGGTTAATAGATGATCGTGGTTTCCCGATCATGAACATTGAGATTTTATTAACCACAAGATCGTATCATTAGGAGAATGGTGTGATGGACATACTCCTATAGATAAGTGTAGCACAAAGATCAAGTCATTTCAATAGTTCGTATGCTATAAGCTTTCTGATACATAGTAACCTTATTCCTTCGACCATGATGTAACACCCTCGCCTGATAAGGCTGAGTTCATGTGTATAGTGCCAATCCCTGGATCTGTTCACTGGCACACGCAATACAAAATGATACCAAATATAACTGTGCATCATAAATACAACGAATATGGTCCAGAATTTACATTATTTATTCAAGTACACAACAGAAAACGAATACAAGGTAGATCTCCATCCTTCAAATGTGCCACAGGCGAACAATTGTTGAGTGGAGTCTCGCGACCTATGAACAATCACTCAGAAACGGTATAACCTGCAACATAAAACGTAACACCCCGAAGGGTCAATACATGGAATGTATGGCAAGTAGGCTAAAGTGGTTAACAACAGATCTATCAACTACATGCTTATTTGGCTAAGTGGAGTTCAGGCTCATTTCCATAAAGCAATAGTTTTATCCTAACATTTGTAACAGAGTAGTTTTCCAATACGATAAATAGGACACTCTGGTTCACTCTCAGGTGCTCCTACCCAATTAAATTCACCCAACAAGTTTTAAGAATCAAGAAATAAGGATGAGCGAGAATATGTCATAGCATCAGTATCAGGTCGCTCAAATTGTCCATAACCAGAGACACGGCTAAGTACTTAGTTTAGACACCCTGCAGGGGTTTGTACACTTTACCCATGTGACTTGGCCAACCCAGCTCGGAACACCACACTCATATTGTGTGATGATAGGGAGAAGTCCAAGACGAGACAATTCAGGAAGAGCTTACCAAACCCATCCACGCACCGTAGCAACCTACATTATTCTACATATCTGGCTATGTAAGGTTCGGGTCGCCACAACCTACTAAGTCCATCCAACCGCCCATTCATTATTGGCACATGGTTGCACACGAAAGCTTCCAAACAAAGAAACCAATCCTTTCTCAGTGTCCTGGGCGGCATTCCCCTTCATAATTCACACTCGATGACCCAATCAATGCCATTCCACCCAGGTGGTTCATTAAAATCATGTTGGTTTGTCATTTAACAAAATAAATTCCTTTCAAAACATATAACTTTTCACGGTGTGATTCCCTTCCTTGTCTAAATAGCATAGTTAAGCAATCTACCAATACGATGACTCATAAACAAGGAATTCTAGGGAATAGTATGGGACATAGCATAGCATATACACATCAATTCCTACATATGCAATTCTAAAAAAACATCTATAATGCATAGGAAAACAGTAGGACATTTATGACCAAGATAGCACCACTTGCCTTTGTTGTAGATGTAGTTGATTAGATAATCCTCACAATCCTCATAGATATAATGGTTGCACTCGTCATAACCACAATACTTGCAATCATAGTAGTTGCAATCAAAGTAGTTTCACTCCTTGC
Organism: Avena insularis; assembly: GCA_023614405.1. Taxonomy (NCBI): domain Eukaryota; kingdom Viridiplantae; phylum Streptophyta; class Magnoliopsida; order Poales; family Poaceae; genus Avena; species Avena insularis. The sequence goes on along the minus strand of CM042691.1, from coordinate 305,404,584 downwards.
AATCTAGCGTTTGAAGCAAGCACAATAAACACACCATTCAAAACATTGCAATCATGCAACAATGCAAGAATACAAGAAAACAATGATGAACAATGCATGCATGATGATTTAATATGTCACTCTTATTGTATTTAATGTTCTGAACATTATTAGATCACATGATGCATGTGGAGAATCATTTAATGCATTAAAGCATTTATTATTAAAGTTGTATCAATTTAATATGGTTTATACCACTTTAATTGAACTACTGATGTTTATGTCGTATTAAATTGTGAACTAAATGCTACTGGATAGGTAATGCAATTTAGAGACAGTAGCAATTTGATTCACCTAAAAAGGAGTTATAGATATTTTCTTATGATTAAAACACTATTTCAATGGGTTTAAAGATTTCTATACGAATTTCTATCTTAACAGTACCAAATAATTTGGCATGCAATTTTTCTGTATAGATACTATCAATACAAAACCTTAGCATTTAGATTCACCATAATCAGAGTTGTAGATCTTTTTCTATGATTTAATTACTACTTAATAGAGTTTAAATTATCTAAATAGTTTACCACGTCCAAAAATAAATCAAATGCCAGATCTAGAATCTACACGGAATTGTGAATCCAGGAACATATTATTTACAATTTTCTGAATAATATTTATTTTCTAATGAATTTATTACACAAAAAGGGCCATTAATCTATTTAAATGTTCATGGCAAAAGCTTACAGTATTTGTCTAAACCAATTGCATATTGATGATCTAGTTGGAACCAACTTTCAATCGGTATATTATTTATATTTTTGTGATGTGCAAATAATTTACTATGAATTTAATGATTTCTAAAGCCATTAACACTAATTAAATTGCTACGGGGTAAATGGTCCGCAAAAGCTGGATCCAACCAGATATTATTAATCAACATTATAGTAGCTTCGATTTGATATATTGTTTATATTTTTCGGAGTTATAGATAATTTCCTATGAATTTATTAACCTAAAAGACCATTAAAACTAATTAAATTGCTACAGCAAACGCATACTGTAAATGTTAGATCTAATGCAATATTATAATTCTACACGTTTTTCTTAAACCATTGATATATAATTTGCTATTTTTGGATCTAAGGATCTTTTTATATGATTTTTGCAAATTTACACAATTTCCTACAATTTAAATTTAATTTCAAATCTACAGGGAGGGAATATTCTACGTTGACTGGGACGGGTGCTGACCTGGCTTGACACATGGCAAGATCTGGTTGGCTCATACCCCTTTGTTGATAAGATCTAATCTTGACCGTCGGGATGAGATCCAGTGGCTAGAAAAGAAGATTGACTCGATTTTGGCTCATAATAGATAAGAAAGAGATCTATGTTAGAGAGACAAATCCGTAGATCAAATTGAAAAACTTACAACATGAAAGTTGTAGAGAATCATTAATTCTACCTTTTCACAGAAGGAATTTGGATTTGAAGAAACGAGCGCGAGTACATCTTGGATTTACACTGTCATATTTGAAACATTGTGGTGCGAAATTCTCCGTCTATGTTGGATGAAAAGAGATGAGGTTTGTCAGGATTGAAATATTTCAACGAGATCTACAACTTCCGTGTTTTGGCCAAAGGCAAACGACGAAGTCTAGATGGGTGAATAAACGAAATAAGATTTGGATATGTGTAGATTCGGGATTTCGAGAAGGGAAACTCATACAGCTATGCCTCCACGTGTTTATATGGAGGTTTAGGACGATAGAGAGATAGGTCTTGAAGTAGAGAACAAGTAGAAACAAACGGAAGTTGATTCGGAGTTGTAGATAAAAAGATATAAGAGTTTAAATAGAGATAGGTTTGAAAAAAGACAAATTTTGCACGCAAATTAAAGCAACCAGGGGATCGATCCCTTCTTCCTCTAGGCGTGGCTGGTCCGGTCGGCTCCTAGCTGGGCTGGCCCGTTATTTTTTTATTCTTTTTCTATTTATGTATTTCTTCTATATCTTTTGCATACGAACTCCAAATGACACAATTCTTGTTTCTAAATTTTTCTAAAATTTAGTAGATTATTATAGGATTATATTTGTAATATTCTCACTTGTTTGAAGATGGTGGTTTCATAAATCTCTTTATATTCCTTATAGAAACATTTGGGTAAGTCAACTATAAGATTTAGATACTAGGATTTGGATTCAGTTTGTGAGAACTTTGCATGGATGTAATGAAATGCTTATGAATGCTTCATGATTTTCATTTTTTTGAAAACATTCACTCAAATAATAAAACTAAAACTCAATCCACCCTCTTTTGCCTATATGGTTACTTAGGTCATAACAAAAGAATATAAGGTTTTGAATTCAAGGTCGAGAGGATTTTCAATTCAAAAAGTTTCTTTTCTTTGAGAATTTTCAACAAAGTCAAACAATCAATCAAGCTTATTTTATTTATTTCACATTCCAAAATTAGGAGAATTTTGGGATGTGACACATGAGATCATGCTAATCACCATCACCGAAAGGATGCTTTGATGACATCAAACACCACACCATAACTGGGTGGCTATAATGGTGGCATTGAGTGTTCGGAAAGTATGTGTTGAGGCACATGGATCAAGAGTGGGATTTGTCCATCCATATGACGGATACATATACTCTGGGCCCTCTCGGTGGAATGTCATCCAATTAGCTTCCAAGCATGTGACTGGCTCACAAGGGATCACATATCACGGGAACGAGAAAAGAGTACTTATCGGTAACGAGGTTGAACTAGGTATGCAGAGATACCGATGATCAAACCTCGGATAAGTAAACTATCACGAGACAAAGGGATATTGGTATCGTATGTAAGTGGTTCATTCGATCACACAGTAATCATAGAAATATGTGGGAGCCATATGAATTTCCAGATTCCTCTATTGGTTATTGATCGGAGAAGTGTCTCGGTCATGTCCGCATAATTCACAAGCCGTAGGGAGACACACTTAAGGATTCGATGTTGTTTAGTAGATATGGAATGTAAGTAGGGAGACCGAATGTTGTTCGGATTCTCGGATGGGATCCAGGATATCACGAGGAGATCCGGAATGGTCCAGAGAATAAGATTCATATAAGGAAAGTCCGATTCCGGAGTTCGGAAATGATTTCGATGTTTTCATCGGAGAGGTTATAGAAGGGTCTAGAAGGTTCACTGGACCGGAAGGGGAATGGTTCATGAATGTGTCATGGTTAAGTGGAATGATTGGATCATGTCCTAGGTCACTTGGTTGGGCATTTGCGAGAGATAAATATAGCTCTAAATTGAAAGTCAAAAGGGAAGTTTGAAAAGTCAAACTAGAACAATAGTTTCCTAGTGGAAGAAGGAAAGAGTCCTTCCTTCTCTCCAACTTGGGTTTGGAGAAGGATTAAACTCCCCTCTCCCAAGCTGCCCTCCCTCTCATAAATAGAGGGGAGGGGCTGCCCCAAAGCACTATGACCAGCCCTCCCCACCTCCAAGCTACGTCGCGCTGCCACCGACTCCACCTCCTCCTCTCCGGCCTTCTAAACCTAGATCGCTAGAAACCCTAGATCCACCATAACCTGCACCGGCTTAAGCGAAGCCCTGCGGTATCTTCCCTCTACTTCCGACACTATGTCGTCGTGCTGTCGGAATCACGAGGGGAGAACTACAACCTCCGCCGCCTGCTGGAACAAGGGAGAGGAAGGTCTTCATCAAGTACCGAACGTGTGACCGACTGCGGAAGTGCTGCCAGAATGCAGAAACGGAAGGATCGTCTACGCGATCTTGAGATCGGCAATTGTACGACTACAACACCCACGAGAATATGCTCTCGTTAACCGCTTTGGAATCTTGGAGGGTGAGTACTCTAATCGACTCGTTGCTACAATCTTGTAGATAGATCTTGGCTTTTTTGGTGGATGCGGTAGAATTTTTTTGTTTTCCATGCTACGAACCCCTACAGTGGTATAAGAGCCGTGTCTATATGTAGATCTGTTGCACGAGTAGAACACAATGGTCATTGTTGTCGTGGTATTGCCGACGAGTACGCCATGGAGGGGTCCTCACAGTGCGTGTTTAGATACGTGGGGTAAGGCGGACGGTTGATGGGTACGAGGTAACACAGCTTACCCAGGTTCAGATCCCACAACGGTGGCAGAATCCTACTCCTGCTATAAATCACTATAAGGGCAATACGCCGAGTTACAGGGATTGGTTCGCTGTACGAGGTGACTAGAAAGTCTAAGTTATCGTCTGAGATTGTGCCCTAAAGGCTCCCATAGGCCCGACTTATATAGTTGCCAGGTCCTAGGGTTACAGGGAAAAGTCCTAGCCGGACAGGTTACAGAGTCCTACACCGTCTATTACTAGTCTTGTGTATCTTGTACTCCAAGGCTCCGGGTACGTTGGTGACTCCACCGTAGCCTTCCTTTATCCGGCATGGGCCTCCCTTCTGGATCCATCTAAATGGGCCGCCCAGCAGGCCATAGGCCATGCTACCGACTATGGGCCACCCGGGTTATCCGGATAAGTGACATGCTATGAGGATACCCATATAGCATATCCCCAACAGTAGCCCACGGAGAACTCCGAGATCTTGCGTCGTCTTGCCTCTTTAGATGAATGCTCCGTGTAGTTGGATGTCGGCAAATCGCCAAGCAATATCTTGTAGTCCTCCCAAAGAACCCTGCAAAGTTTTCTCCGTCTTCAACTTGTAAGCCGGAAAATGCTAAATATTCCATTGTACTCTTCCATAGTCGGATTGAATCCATCTATGTCGGAATCTTCGACGTGACGACTCATCTACCCATGTCAGCTAGGACGACGTAGGCTTAGGTCAGCGACGCCTCGTAACTCACACATGCAGAGAACATAATCATATCCGATTTTCCCGCGCGAGCGATACGTTGGAGACGTGGCGAAATTTCCGCGCACGTTCGCGAACACGTTGTCTACGCGACAACCGTCCGATCAAGCTGCACGAATCTTGACGCCGAGGATGATAAATAGTAACCGTGGGGAATTTTCCACTTTTTACCTCATTCTCCTTGCATCATCTTCTTCCTCCAGCCGCGCATCTCCTCGAGCTCTCCGCGAGAAACCTCGAAAAAACCCTAGCTCCCATCTGCACCAGTCGCACCCAACCTTCACCCCATGGCTAGCAGCAGCACCTCCCCATCAATGGCGGTGTCGAGCGAAGCCGCGGCAAAGCCGGCGAGCTCCGTCGTCGTGCCCCCAGAGGGCTTGGTCATCCCCGCATCAGCGGTGATCGAGTCCACCAGCGGCGACCAAAATTTGGCGGCGCTAGAGCCAGTGGAGGAGGAGCCAGATTCGCACAAGGGCGACTGGCGCGGCTCGGACATCATCGACCGCGATATCCAAGAGATGGTCGCCGAAGGCTACCTCCCCGCGACGGAGGGGCTTGCCTGGCGGGCAGCGCCGGCCTGCGAGGTGACACCTTCTCCCCAAGCCGGAGAAAAGGTGTACCTAAAATATTAGCTGGTACAAGGCGTTTCCCTGCCTATCTCCCACTTCTTCCTGTCTGTCTTAAACCACTATAGGGTCCAACCCCATAACCTCTCCCCCAATAGTATCTTAGTGCTTTGCAACTTCGCTGCACTTTGCGAGGGATATCTAGGGATAAGGCCTAGGTTAGACCTTTTTGTGTACTTCTTCACTGTCAAACGTGAAGCCGGACATAGTAAGGAGAAGCTTAGGAACTGCGGCACCATAAGCTTCAAGATTCGACCTGGCCGGTGGTTCCCCGACATCGTCGGCCACGAGTCCTGCAAGAATTGGCAGCGGACGTATTTTTACGGCCCCGACATTCCTCTGGCGGGCCGAGAAGTAACGTACCCGGACTTCGTGGATGGAGCCGCCGCTGAAGTTTCCACATGGAGATCCCAAGCCTCCCTTCCCTCCGACCTCGACGCTTCTCGTGCTATAAGGCGGATCGAATGGTTTGTAGAGACAAGTTTGACGGGCTTGTACCTAGACATGTGCTGGTTCATCAGGCGAATCCAACCTCTGCAACACCGCGCGAAGTACATGCACGAGTATACCAGCGACAGAAGGGATAGTCTCCGCATCTCCGTGGATAACTTCTCAAGCGACTTCGTCAAGCTCCGCCTTAAGGACATCGTCAAGGTGAAGGATAATAAACATGCCTTCACCATCACCTACGTGTAGGGTTTCGTAGCAGGGAAAACAAAAAATTTCTACCGCATACAAACAAACAAGCCAAGATCTATCTACTAGATTGTAGCAACGAGTCGATGGAATAACTCACCCTCGAAGATCCCAAAGTGTTTAACGAGAGCGGATTCTCATGGGTGATGTAGTCGTACTCTTCCCGATCTCAAGATCACGTAGACGATCCTTCCGGCGCTGCGTTTCGGCAGCGCTCCCGTAGTCGGTCACACGTTCGGTACTCGACGAAGACCTTCCTCTCCCTTGTTCCAGCAGGCAGCGGAGGTTGTAGCACTCTCCTCGCGATTCCGGCAGCACAACGGCGTGGTACCAGAAGTAGAGGGGAGATCTCGCAGGGCTTCGCCTTAAGCCGGAGCGAGTATGGTGGACTATGAGAGAGCCCTCGGCAATCTAGGGTTTAGACACACCAAGGAAGAGGTGCTAGGGTCGGCGGCTAGGGCTTGGAGGTGCCCAAGTCGGCGGCTAGGGGAGAAACCCTAGGGGGCGGTGGCGGCTATGGAGGGCGGCGGCTAGGGTTTAGAGGTGGGGATCTTGTGTGCTAGGAGGGGCAGCCCTGCCCCTCCCTTTATAGGTGGGAAGCGAGGCCAAGGGGAGGGGAGTCCCTCCCCAACTCGGCTTCAAGGTGGGATGGCGGTGGAGGGGAGGAACTCCTCCCCCAACTCGGTTTCCACCTCCCTCTCCACTTCCCAAAATAGCCGTTTGACTTTCAAATTGGCGTTTGACTTTTTCAAACTAGGATTTGATTAAACCCTTTATTTTGTTCAGCGATGACACTTAGTACATGATGCAATCATTCCAACTTGGTATGACACATTCATGTACCCTTACCCTTCGGAGTGCCGGACATTCCGGAACCTTCTAGAACATTCCCGATGAAAACACCGGAACCATTCTCCAACTCCGAAATAGGACTTTCCTTATATGAATCTTATTCTCCAGACCATTCTGGATCTCCTCGTGATATCCCGGATCCCATACGAGACTCCAAACAACATTCGGTATCTTTCTCATCATTCCATAACTACTCAAACAACGTCGAATCCTTAAGTGTGTCTCCCTACGGTTCGTGAATTATGCGGACATGATCGAGACACTTCTCCGAACAATAACCAATAGAGGAATCTGGAAATTCATATGGCTCCCACATATTTCTATGATTACTTTGCGATCGAATGAACCACTTACATACGATACCAATTTCCATTTGTCTCACGATAGTTTACTTATCCGAGGTTATGATCGTCGGTATCTCTGCATACCTAGTTCAACCTCGTTACTGATAAGTACTCTTTTCTCGTTCCCGTGATATGTGATCCCTTGTGAGCCAGTCACATGCTTGCAAGCTAATTGGATGACATTTTACCGAGAGGGCCCAGAGTATATCTATCCGTCATATGGATGGACAAATCCCACTCTTGATCCATGTGTCTCAACCAATACTTTCCGAACACTCAATGCCACCTTTATAGCCACCCAGTTACGGTGTGGTGTTTGATGTCATCAAAGAATCCATCTGGTAAAGGTGATATGCATGATCTCATGGTCGAAGGAATTAGGTTACTATGTATCAGAAAGCATATAGCAATTGAACTATTAAAATGACTTGATCTTTATGCTACGCTTTTCTATAGGAGTATGTCCACCATATCATTCTCCTAACGATATGATCTTGTTGTTAATAACATCTCAATGTTCATGATAGGGAAACCACAATCATTTATTAACCAACAAGCTAGTATTATAAAGAGGCTTTACTAGGGACTCTATTTTAGTTTACAAATCACACAAGTATTATGTTTCCTTGTTAATACTATTATAGCATGAATGTAAAAATTTATCATAAACATAAAGATAGAATAATAACTATATTTATTATTGCCTCTAGGGCATATCTCCAACAGTCTCCCACTTGCACTAGAGTCATCTAATCTAGATTACATGGTAATATACCGAACACCCATGGAAGTTTGGTGCTGGTCATGTTTTTCCCTCGGGAGAGGTTTAGTCAACGGATCTGCCACATTCAGATCTGTGTGTACTTTGCAAATCTTTATGTCCCCATCTTGGACATGTTCTCGAATAGCATGAAAACGTAGCTTGATGTGCTTCAGCTTCTTGTGTGACCTTGGTTCTTGCGCATTGGCTATGGCGCCCATGTTATCACAGTAGATAGACATTGGGTCCAGCGCACTAGGAACCACACCCAGCTCTGTAATGAACTCTTTCATCCATATCACTTCTTGTGAAGCCTCCGAAGCAGCCATGTATTCCGATTCAGTTGAAGATCTCGCCACAACGCTTTGCTTTGCACTCCTCCAGCTAACTGCTGCACCATTCAAAATAAATACGTATCCAGATTGTGATTTAGAGTCATCCGGATCGGTGTTCCAACTAGCATCGATGTAACCATTAACAACGAGCTGTTCACCACCTCCATAAGAAAGAACCATATCCTTCGTTCTTCTCAAGTACTTAAGGATTTTTTTGACCACTGTCCAATGATCCACTCCTGGATCACTTTGATATCTGCTAGTTAAACTAACAGCATATGCAATGTCGGGTCTAGTACATAGCATGGCATACATTAGAGATCCTATGGCTAAGGCATAGGGAGTCTTACTCATCCTTTCTCTATCTTCTGCCATTGTTGGACTTTGAGTTTTACTCAAGGTCGTATTGGGCAACATGGGCAAGAACCCTTTCTTGCTATCTTCCATTCCAAACCTCTTTAGAACTTTGTCCAAATATGTACTTTGTGACAATGATATTAGACGTCTCTATCTATCTCTATAAATCTTTATGCCTAATATGTAAGCTGCTTCGCCAAGATCCTTCATTGAAAAACTATTATTCAAATATTCCTTGACACTATTAAGAAGGTCTACATCATTCCCAATCAACAATATGTCATCTACATATAGTATTAAGAATGCTATAGAGCTCCCACTCACTTTCTTGTAAATACAAGCTTCTCCATAAGTTTGTATAAAACCAAAACTTTTGATCACCTTATCAAAACATTGATTCCAACTTCGGGATGCTTGCTTCAATCCATAGATGGACCGTTGAAGTTTGCATACCTTGTTAGCATCTTTAGGATCGACAAAACCTTTGGGTTGCATCATATACAACACTTCATCAATGTCTCCATTGAGGAATGCTGTTTTGACATCCATCTGCCATATCTCATAATCATAATATGCAGCGATTGCTAACATAATCCTCACAGACTTTAGCTTCGCTACAGGTGAGAAAGTCTCATCATAGTCAACCCCTTGAATTTGTCGAAACCCTTTTGCGACAAGTCGAGCTTTATAGACAGTAACATTACCATCAGCATCTGTTTTCTTCTTGAAAATCCATTTGTTCTCGACAGCCTTTCGGCCATCCGGTAAGTCCACCAAAGTCCATACTTGGTTTTTGTACATGGATCCAATCTCGGATTTCATGGCTTCTTGCCATTTGTTGGAATCTGGGCTCATCATCGCTTCCTCATAAGTCGCAGGGTCATCGGTGTTATCCACCAACATGACACTCATAACGGGATCATACCAATCAGGAGTGGTACGAGTTCTCGTTGACCTGCGAGGCTCTGTAGCAACTACAACCGAAGTTTCATGATCATCATCATTAGCTTCCTCTCTTATTGGTGCAGGCACCACAGAACTTCTTCGGTCTGCGCTACTCGCAATTTCGAGAGAAGGTTCGACAACCTCGTCGAGTTCTACTTTCCTTCCAGTCACTTCTTTCGAGAGAAATTCCTTCTCTAGAAAGGATCCATTCTTGGCAACGAAGATTTTGCCCTCGGATCTATGATAGAAGGTATACCCAATAGTTTCCTCCGGGTATCCTATGAAGACGCATTTTTCCGCTTTGGGTTCAAGCTTGTCCGGCTGTAACTTCTTTACATAGGCTTCGCATCCCCAAACTTTAAGGAACGACAATCTAGGTTTCTTCCCAAACCATAATTCATACGGTGTCATTTCAACGGATTTAGATGGTGCCCTATTTAAAGTGAATGCGGCTGTTTCTAATGCATAACCCCAAAATGATAGCGGTAAATCTGTAAGTGACATCATAGAACGAACCATATCTAAGAGAGTTCGATTACGACGTTCGGACACACCATTACGCTGTGGTGTTCCTGGCGGTGTCAATTGTGAAAGTATTCCGCATTTCTTCAAATGCTCGCCAAACTCGTAACTTAGATATTCACCTCCACGATCAGAACGTAGAAATTTAATCTTCTTGTTACGTTGATTCTCTACCTCACTTTGGAATTCCTTAAACTTCTCGAAAGTTTCGGACTTATGTTTCATGAAATAGATATACCCATATCTACTCAAGTCATCCGTGAAGGTAAGAACATAACGATAACCACCGCGCGATGCTACACTCATTGGACCACACACATCGGTATGTATGATTTCCAATAAGTCCGTAGCTCGCTCCATCATACCAGAAAATGGAGTCTTAGTCATTTTACCCATCAGACATGCTTCGCATCTTTCAAGTGATTCAAGAAGTCCATCGAAATGGAGTTTCTTCATATGCTTCACTCCAATGTGACCAAGACGACAGTGCCACATATAGGTCGAGTTATCGCTCGATTTCAAACGTTTAGCCTCAATGTTGAAATCCCAAGTCCCTTGAGTGCGAGGGACACTCCGCATACTACTCAACTTTGGGTCCAGGCAAGTTCTTGTCATTGTAAGTATTTGCATATCATCGAGAACCGCCAACGAGGTACCCCTTGCACATGGTACACGAGCATTCCCATAACCAAAATGACAAGGCAAGCAGACAATGAGCATCTCAGCAATCTTTTTATTTACTATATGCATAGTTTTTTATTGAGGATGCTTCATAGATAGCTCACTATGGTGATGCTGCAAGTTTCTACCATGATTAGGCATGGCTTAGGCTAGCGGCACAGGCGTTTCTCTAACACAGAATACAAACTCCATGGAATCACAAGTCCCACTTTCATTTCGCATCGTTGACATCCGCAACCAAAAGAGCAAGGTATCAACTGGATATAAATGTATCTAAAAGGTGTTGAAAGCGTTCCCCCATGACAAAGACGGTTTCTTTGGCCTTGACATATAATTTGCAAGCATATAAATTTCATGGACTAGTCACAATGGTTCAGGATTATTAAGTGCACAGAATAAAGTGTGCCATCAAGTTTGTGAGAGCTTTACTAACTAACTTTGTCAACACAGATAAACATTTTATTTTGGAAGAAAACACGACATATAGAATATGCACTGAAATAGCAAATGATGCTAATAGGTAGGTATAGTGGACACAGCTGGCAATATCGGTTTTGGGGAGTTGGAAACACAGGTAGAACACATACTCAGTGCAAGTGAAGGCTATCAATAGATAGGGAGCGACAAACGAGATTGCAATAGCTGTCATAATCTTGCTTGCAACAAAACATGACTAATTATGGCATGAAAGTGATACAAGAACTCTGAGGCAAAATAAATCATCGAGGCTTACTGACTATTTATTAGTCATATGCATGCATGAGCATGTGCCAAGTCGATTCACATGAACAGTCAAAGGAGGATACCACAATATCATACCAAAGTATGAATAAAACAATGCAGGCAAACATTCGCATGACATGCTACAAACTATTAGCAAGCTGGATATAATCATAGACAAGCAAGAACTACTAAGCATCCATAATGACATACACTTTACACAAACAGGCTAAGCATGCTGACAATGATGAGTATATGTACAAATATGAAACAAATAGAGTTTGTTACCGGCCTCTTACACTCATCGAGTTGTCTTAATCTTCATTATTGCTCTTCACTTGTGTGACTTGAATGATAACATGAAACCAAAATCCACTAAGAAGGGCGGAACCCCTGCAAAGAACTCACAAAACCAAAGAAGAACAACAAATATTTTTGGCGTTTTCGATTTTTTTAAGAAACAAGCAAGCAAAGAAAACCCAAACAAGGCAAAACAAACAAAGCAAAATCTTTTTATGTTTTTATTTTAAGGCAAACCAAATCAAAGAAACAAATAAACAAACCAAGATAAACAAAGAAAACATTTTTGGTATTTTTGTGTTTTTTAGAATGAAGCAACAAGAACCAAAAAGAAAGCGAAACAGCGGATATACAAAGAACCGACTAAACATTATATATATATATATGAGTGTGATGTCGGTATACCTCCCCCCAAGCTTAGGCTTTTGGCCTAATCGGGGCTCAATCCCATGGTGTCCAAGAGGACGAGGAAGCTCCCTCGTCCTGGTATGAGCTCGAGGCCTCCTCCGTGTATGTAGAGGAAGATCCCTCGTCCTGGTATGAGCTCGAGGCCTCCTCCGTGTAATACACAGAGGGGTCGTATGATGGTGATTCCTCCTGATAGTGCCCATGGAAGTTAAGAGAGCGCAACACGTCATCCATCTCCGCCTTCGAGCGTGACAAAGGTCCCTGAGAAATACTGAGCAAAGTGGTTTGGGATAGAGGGATTTCTCTCTCTTCCCCGTCAGTAAACAACATTCTATAAACCAAGTTCTCAAGGGTAGAGCTAGTGGTGACAAAATGGTGTGCCTTCATGGCAGCAAGATCAAGCCTCTGAGGAGTCAAAACTATATCATGTGGATCAACAACAATATTCAAGGCAGCAGCAATATGAGTAGCAATAGTTCCCCCATAAATGGGTCCCCGAGCAGCTAAACGACGAGCAATGATGGAACCAAGATTATACTTATTCTCATTGTTAAGCGCAGCAGCTAAGAAGGCCAAATGATAGTTGGAGATATTACTAGTGTTCTCCCTACCAAGAACACTGGTTGCGAGATAGTAGGCAAAGTACCTGATGGCTAGAAGTTGAATGTTCTTTATCTTCCCGCGCTGAGCTCTACGATCATCATCATTGGTTATTCCTCGGTAAAGTTCTAGCAAATCGGCGGGTAGACCTATAATCTTCTTTGATGATCCATTTGTACCAAGTCCCAAGGCCTTGCAAAAATTCTTCAATGTCATAGAATGAGCCCTGTCATAAATCTTAAAGGACACAGAAGGCGTGAACATGCTATTAGTAAAGGAGAAATTCTCCATAAATGTTTTAGTAAGCAACGCATATTGTGGGCTCTCGTCCTGCATATAACTTGTTAGTCCAGCCCTTTGTACCACGGTCATGAAATCATTAAGAATCTCAGCAGCTCGCAAGAAAGTTTGACAAGGAAAGGTGGAGGGGTGAGCATCCCCTTCATCTCCCTCGTCACCAAATCTCGGAGTGATGAGGTCCTCATTGTATGAGGGTCTAGTACTGGTAGAAGACCTTGGAAGCCTTGTTCTTTTTGGCGCATCACTCTCAAATATATCACCAAATGTGTGGTGGTCCATGACTTCCCTATTCTAAAAAATTTAAACAACCATCAAACCAAGTGATTTCTAAGTTGATAAATGAAGAGCAACTACTATAGGAACTTGCTAGAGGACTACACATGCATCAAAATAAAGTTTCTAAGCATAGAACAAGCATGCAAGCTCGAACAACCTGCCACCTATATGCGGTGACCCAGCATACCACAGCATGATGTAGTACACTATAGTCGTTGACATAACACCAATGAAGCACCGTTCACTAGTATTACATCCCTCAGAGTGGTACAACAGAAACACATCAGGTCCAAGACATGACTATAGGTTACAATTCAACTCTTTACACAAGATCCAGAGAACACTCTTGGTTAAAGAGAGAGAAAGAAACTTCTTACAAAGAAGAATCGGAGATAAACAACTCAAAACTATCATATTATTAATACTAGTATCTAAACTAATGGTCTGGCATTGCTGCTATTGAAATACACTATAGAAATAGGTTCTATGGCTAGAGATTATATTCCTATCTAATCAGTAACTTCGTCTTCACTTGAGTTGATGTATATGTTGACTTTCTTGAATTCATTGAAGAGCTTTAGCCTTTGATGATGATTCCGGGAGTATGACTTGATGTAGACATCATATGTACTGGCTTTAGAATCTAGCAAGGGTTAAGAAGATATGTTGAGTACGAGCGTACTCAGCAAGTTCACTAGAAAAGGAGTGTTTGATGCACTACATCTACAGCCACAGACCATAGGTCGTAGGAAATGCAGGTTTTTGTAAACATTTCTTCAAAGGTTGAATTTATTCTAAAAAAAACTATGTACGTCAGCCTTCACGGGTTTACCAGAAATTTTATGGAGTTCCTTTCCCGCCGCGTTCGCAGCTCCTTCCCGGAACAGGGAGTAACAAGTTACAGTTCTTAAACTCTGCAGAGGTGCGTCACTTTACCCATGAGAGACCTTAGGTTTTGTTGCACGGCCGGGAGTATGTTCCCGTTCAAACTTCCTTGGTTTGAGGCCCAACCTAAGATCCAAGCCAATCACTGCCCCCTTCGCGACCTCGCATGCCTTCTTGGTGTACACCATGCCCACATATTGAATTACGGCAATGGTTTGTACATACCGTTAGATGCCAGAACTATCGTGGGACGTTGAGGGTTCCTACACATATGCTGCATATCCTCTACGAATTACCAATTAATATACACGCTACAAGTGATAACAGCCACGACCTGCACATCCGGCTACATGCGAGAGGAAGAAGATACAGCTGACTTCTCTGTCCCATTCCAAATCTCATGGTCAACGCGTAATATACGGCGCAAGAATCACTGGCGACATTGGTTGTTAAATCCTAGGTGATATAGTCATGAACAATGGTATTCCAACTGCCAGATTTAATAGATTAGCTGATCACCCTGGATCAGTAACCAATAGTTCACATTATTATCAAAAATAGTGTTTTCTGACCTTTTTAAATGCAAGTGATGACAACACTGGATTTGCAAAATACTTTATAGAAAATAATCAAAGGACATGAGCAAGTGTGAACTTGTCTTGTGTGATTGCAAGATTATGCACTCACGGTCTTCGAGACAATATAAAAGATCCAATATCTGAAATCAGCATCATTGGTCCGGTAAGGACTAATTTAAAGAAAAAATATGCTATTATGCATAAGTAATGTAATGCAATTTCGTAAACTCAAATCCCAGGGATAACGTTGATCTAGGGTTTGGAAACTTGAATGGTTACTTTAGAATGTGTTTCCCTTTTTAGATTAAGTTTCACATATGTGCTTCTTATTAAGGCTTGTGAGTGTGTGTAAAACAACATGTAAACATAATGGCATCCCAAAATAAGATATACTAATGATATGTGCTACTCGAGGACTGCTTATATGAGAATTATTTTATCTTCAAGTTTTACCTTTCAAGTGATGACATTTATAAGGAACTTATGTGTTAACAATCCTAGGTATATACGTAAATCTTAATGTAATGTGATTATTAATAATTGTCATTTGATGTTTGAAGTGGCAAAAAGAATAACATTTGAATAAAATCTTACTTAACTAAGCAGAAGCATTTAAGCTTTTAAGTTAACCTTATGAGGTGTTCTTTCTAGTTATAGTCTTTAAGTAAGAAAGTATTACTTCATTTGAATAATGACATCATTAGTATTTGAGACTTATCTATCTTGGTTTTTAACTTGGTTGGTTTGGTATTAAGATACTTTATAACTTAATTATAACAGACCAAAGTTAACTATAAAGTATATAATAAAGTTTTTAGCATTATACTTAAAGTCTTATAGACTAAAGTTAATTTTAAAACATAGATGGACTTTAGAGTATACTGCTTATGTTATCTGTACCTTGTGTACTTTATAAGGTTCCCTTAAAGTTACTTAAGAATGGTTATACTTTTATTTGGTATAGTGGTTTCTTGATTTTATAATGGAATAGAATAATTTACCTTTTTGTAAATGAATGGTTATAATTGGTATTAAGGAAATGACATTACTTAACTACTTATGGTTCACTATATGGTTTTGATTTGTTTATAAACTTGTGGTTGAAGTAAAGGAATAGGTTTTATATCGTTACAAATTATTCTTGGAGATTTTATATTAAATAAGAACCCTTTTATAAAATAATCTACACTTATGGTTGAAGGATGATTCAATCAAATTTCATTTAAAATGTGTTGAACCATTTTGACTTCATATTATCAATATTTAAGTTTAATACTATTTATTAGATTCAATTGGCTAATTTTTAGAATTATTAGCAAATTTTATTTACCTTTATATGAATTATTAATTTAGGAAATAATTTTAAATTCAATTTATTAAAATGTTTATTTTTTTTATTTACCTCAAAAGTGGAATATTATCTTTTCAATATGTAGATATTATTTTTGTGATCATTTTGATATATTACATTTATTTTTGTGATTTACATATAATAAGTTATGATTTTTATAAGGTTTATTACTTTATAAATACTTAATAAATAATAAATACTTATTTAAGTGAAATAATAATGTATGATTATAGTTTTAAAGTATTGTTTTTATTTTTCCAAGATTTTTGGTATTTTATTTATATTTTTAACATTTACCATTAATACAATATGAATTATCAAAGTTTTATTACTTATAAAATCTTTATTAAATAATAATTATTTAAATTGTTAACATAATAATGTTTGATAATAGTTTGATGTTATAGATTTCATTTTTCTACAAATTTTCATATATTATACACATTTTTCTGAATTATAAATCAAAAGATATCAATTAAACAAGATTTAATCATTTTATTACATTTCAGGAAATATTTATATTTGATCTTATAATGTTTATCTATTTCCTTAAACAGAAATAATTTTTATACCGGAGCTACATCTACCCTAGTCACTGGCTAGTGGGCCACATGCCACATCACATATCAAGATTAGCAAATACAATTATTACTAAATCCATTTCTACTCTTAGTCGATGACAGGTGGGACCAGGGCCATGTCACATGCCACATGGGCAAGGACCAGTCAACAGCTGACCATGTCAACCTTTACGCATGCATGATGTCATTGTGACATCAGCACCGCCTCCACCACCAGAAAGTGGTCACCGACGGCGAACCGGAGCTCCCCAGTGATCGTGGATGGTTGGGTTAGAACCGTGAGGGCAAGGCGATCCTAGGGGTGGTGTCAATGCTACGATTTAGTCATCGGAGTTGCTCCGGTGAATACCTACGGCGGCGGCGCCCATCGGCCCGATGGCGAACTCGAGCTACAGACGATGCTAGGAAGCGTAGTTAGGTTTGTTCGATGCGAAAACTCACCCTCGACGTGCTGGAGTGGTCGGTGATGTAAATGGTGACCGGAGGCGAGTACAAGGTCGCCGATTCCGACCGGCGGTTGCAGGCAAAATTGATGAAATTTGCTTGACTCTGCACTCCCCTTGATTCCATCCTGCTCTCAGATGATAAACATGCGGTGGCGCTTCTCCTCGACCCCTCCACGCATGTCAAGGTGGACTACAACGACGGCTAGCCGAAGCTCGCCAGCGGCGGCATTTGTTCATTAGGGAAGACATAGGAAGTTTGAGGGGGAATTGAGGAGAGAGGAAAGTAGCCGAGGCTCGAGCGATCCTTATCCAACCTTTTATACGACAAGGCGAGCTCGGACACGACGGCACGGTGGCGATGACGGCCGAGATGCGGCGGCGCTACTGAAGCTTAAGGTGGGCGTGAATCACTACGCGAATCCACTTGGCGGACACCAAACAAGTTGGGGCGAGGTTTTGAGATGGTCAACCGCGTCCGGACAGTCCAGAATTGCGATGGCGACGTGGCTCGCCGGCGGCATGTCGATCATTCAGAGGAAGAAGAAGACGACGGTTCTCTCTCGCATGGGACCCGCTTGCCAGTGGGAGAACGAAACGGTATGTGGGCTCGGGCCGAGGTGGGATGGTTCTGGGCTGCGAGAAAAGGAGCAAGTCTGCTACTGCTGGTTGCTCTGAGTGGTGGATAGAAGATGGGCCTTGGCCTGGTTTCGTTTCTGTTATTTTCTTCTTTTTCTTATCTTTTCTGTTTTCTTTTCTTACCCTTTTATTTAAGCACTAATTTAAACTTATATTTATGTAATTACTTTGCTAATACTTGCAGCAATGATAAATAGTATTTAAAATCATTTTATGAGTTTTTATTATATAGTGCTATAGTTTCTTTATTTTCTTTATACATATACTTTTATTATTATTATTTGTAAGGCTTTTGATATGAATTTAGTTGAGCTAAAATTCATAAACTTATTATAGAATGCATTACTATTAACTCATGGGATTTGATTCTCATTAACTCACAATATTTAGGAGATTTTTATATGGCGATCCTTTATTTTTATTTGATAAATAGAGTTCTAGAGAATTGATATGATTAATATTATTCCCATGAATTTAGGAAATAGCAATGGATATATTTTATTATAACTAATATAGGAGTTAAGGTTTGACTTGTAAATGCTTACCCTAGGGTTTAGGGTACTTAATATACTTATATTCTTTTGTTGATGTGAATAAAGATTAATGGCTAAGACAGATTGTTTTTATCTTTGTGATCTTGAATGATATCACCTTTTTAATTAAAATAGTGGAATTGTTTTCTAGGATAACTTATGAGACAGAATTGATAAAGATAGTTCTTAAGCACCTAAGATAATGATGGTTGAGAATGACCAAGATATGTTGAAGTGATTTGATGTAGGAAATTATTCCTATCAACCATTATGGAAACAAGATGATTGATCCAATAGATGGGATGGATGTTAAGCTTGATTATAGATTTAGGGTTTAATGTTTACCCAGAATTCCTATCTTCCGTAATTCACAATCTTGGACTTCTAATTAAGGAATTCCTTTCCTAGATATACTACTCCTTCATATCCATCATCATGTGTTAACATGATGAGCTTTACTAATATCATTTCAATAGATGTATACATCAAATCCTACTTCACCTCAAGTGCTTAGTATTTCCAAAGAGGAAAATATTACTTCTTTAATCCAATGTTTCTCTAACATCATCTTATTCATACTATCTTCTCTCTACTTAACTCTAGTAACAAATACTCCAACCTCACATTATATTAATGTGACCTGTAATGGCTAACCTAGGATAACATATTTATACTAGGTTTCAATCATGTTCTATCCACCAATGTTACTTATACATGATATAAGCATTCAATCTTGGTGAGTAGGGCATGATCATTGGAATTCTTTGATCCTTTATGGTTTAGGTTTCCAGTTGGCTAATTAAGGCTTCATCAATACAACATTACAGTTGTATTGAAATTATCTTCTTAGTATCTCTATTGGATTAAGGGATGCTATTCATGGACTATGCTTACTTAATCCAATAGGATTACTCCTTGGTATCTATCTTCAGGATTCATCTTTGTAATCTTCTTTGTTACCATATTGATTTGATTTCCTTAAATCACTCCCACCCTATAGATGATATCTAATACTAACATTACCATCTACCTCTTCTTACTTCATTCTCAAAGGACTTAGAGTGCTTGTTATGATAAAGACAAGAGTTGATAGATCAAGAATTGATAGTTTAATAATTGGTGAATCAATAGTTGATTACTCAACATTGATGAACAACAGATATTAGAATAAGATTCAATAGAGATGATAAGGATTGATATGGAAAGAAATATATATGGTGAATGATCTGGACTTGTCTTCTTTCCTACTCAATCTCACTAAATAAGTACGGTTAGGTATTACCATCATACTCATGGTATAAGCAGATGAGATTAAGATATAGTTGTTACATTCTTATTATTTGTGTTATATC
Source organism: Avena insularis (assembly GCA_023614405.1). Taxonomy (NCBI): domain Eukaryota; kingdom Viridiplantae; phylum Streptophyta; class Magnoliopsida; order Poales; family Poaceae; genus Avena; species Avena insularis. The sequence continues at coordinate 305,384,648 of CM042691.1, read as the reverse complement.
CTTAACTCGGTACTCATGAGTGATTATAATGAATACTATGATATGATCACCTAAGGATCAAATATAAATCATTAAGTAATGTATTAGGGTTTATTCTATTACATTTGATCTACCCTTAGACCAAATCACGTTTACCCAAAATAAGGTTTTAGCAAAGGTCATATTAAAACTTATCACAGTCAACTTTATGATCTACTTCAATTCCATCAAGTTGAGAGAAGCTTCAATCCCTTTGACAAGTTTTATTCAAAAGCGCGAAAATTATTCAGATTTTCTATGCATGAATGCAATGCACACAACTATGTTCAGATTATTTCTAACCTCTAATACTGCGATGTTACACTATAGCAGCAAAATACTCAAGATACAATCTACCAATCACAAATCTAATTGCACAAGTGGAGGAGGCACATACCAAGGAGCAAACCTCCAAAAATCAGCACTTGAGATGGGTTGAACAAGGAGATCGAAAATCGCGAGCAAGAACAGCAAGAACTCGAGCTTGAGCAAGTTTTCCAGTGTTTTTCGGGAGAGAGAAAGAAGGTGGCCTTGAAGAGGCAGCCTGGAGGGGCCCAGGTGTGCTAGACCCCCCCCCCCCCCAATTTCTGCCCCTTTTTCGAGGAAAATTTTATTTTGAATTTTCTGGGATTTTTCGGGAAACTTTATTTTTGGCCAATTTTCAGGGTATGAAAATTGATTTTCTCGCAGAAACAGCTTTTTCAGAAGAAGCAAAAGCAAACCAAAACCAGAACTACAGCAGTTCTAAGAAACTCCAACAAGCAAACAACTAGAAAAACTAAAGCTAACAAGAGAAAAAGCAAAAACTAGGCAGGAGAAAGAGTAAAAGAAAGCAAAAATAACCACAGTGAAAACATCGTTCTGGTCATTAAAATTATTTTGTTAACAAGGTTGATCAAGTCTTGTTACCAAAACAATCTTGTATGAGAAAAAACTTTGTATTCCACTAAGTGATTATGTTACCTCAAACTTGATAGCAATGGTCCCAATCATAATAGTTTCAAAATTTTCTTGTGGAATGGGACAATATATTTCCCCAACTCTGACGCTCTCAATATTTTCAATGGAATTCAGGCAATATCTTTTGTCAACCTTCTTGGGGAAATAGATAGTGTGCTCTTTGTCATTAATTTTGAATGTTACTTTTCCTTGATTACAATTGATGACAGCACCTGCAGTATTAAAAAAAGGTCTCCCAAGAATAATAGACATATTATCATCTTCAGGCATTTTAAGCACAACAAAATCAGTTAAAACCATGCAATTATGAGCTACTTGAACAGGAACATCCTCACATATACCAACAGGAATAGTAGTTGACTTATCCATACCACTTCTAGTTCTAATTCCATAAGCATGTTTATCTCCTAAAGCATTAACTAGCATATCCTTTTGTATCTTAGCAAGTTGATCAAGTTGGGTTTGAACCATTTGAAAGTGTTTACAAAGTATTTTAATATCATTTGAAGTTCTTTCCAGAATATCTTTCAATTCATTAATAGCTCTAGAGTTTTCCAATAAATGATTCTGAACTTGATTATTAAAATGACCTTGTTTAACAATAATAATGTCAAGTTCCTCTAAGCATTGATCAGGAGGCTTACCATAAGGAATATCACCTTCATCAAAGTGTTGGAGAGAGTGTACCTCAATAGTAGATGGGTGAGGAATTGGCTTACATAATTCTTCTATAGGAGGTAGATTCTTCACATCTTCAGCTCTAATACCTTTCTCCTTTAGACACTTCTTAGCTTCCTTCATCACTTCATCATTTAATGCAATAATTCCTCTCTTCTTTGGTGTTGGTGTTGGAATTGGTTCAGGAACATCTGGTTCAGGAGTAATAGGCTCAGGTGTATTCAGCTCAGTTGAAGTCCGATCATCATAATTCTTGCTTATCTTAGCCATTAATTCTTCAACATCTGTAGAAGTTCTTTTCCTGAAAACACAATCAGCAAAGCTATCTAGGTAGGTCCTAGAATCATCACTTAGTCCATTATAATAAATATCAAGAAACTCATTCTTAGGTAATGGACATCCAGGATAAGCATGAATCAAGGCACAGAACCTTGTCCATGACTCAGGCAATTTCTCTTCTTCTCCCTGTTTAAAATCAAAAAGTCTCTGCAATGCAGCATGTCTAGCACTAGGAGGAAAATATTTCTGGAAAAAAGAAGCAATCAAACAATCATGGCTATCAATGGAACCAGGAGGTAATCTATTAAACCAAGCCCTAGCTTCTCCTTTTAGTGAAACAGGGAAGATCTTAGTAACAAAGTACTTGCGCATCTTAAAATCATCAGAGAATAAATCACTCAAGTAGAAATCTCATTCATATGATTCACAACACTCTCATTTTCAGTCCCACAAAAAGGTTCTTTCTCAACAATATCTAAATAAAACAAATCATGAGACAAATCATAATCTTTATCTTTAATATCTATGGGAGAAGCAGCAAACTTAGGATCAGTGGACAACTTAGGAATAATGGTGCATCTAGCAAGGAGACTCTTAATATCACTAGTACCATGTGTGTTTCGGCACTCTTCAACAAAATCATCAGTGAGCTCAATGTAACCATCATTAATATCATAACTCTCACTAGCAGGTGAGCTAACAGGTGTAATAGTGTCTTCACTAGGAGTTTCGGTATTTCCTAGACTATCCATAGTAGCATCTAGAAAAGGACGTAGTGAACCACTCGCATCAAGTACAGTAGAAGTAACATCATGAGTATCAAAAGCAGTTTTAGACTCAGCAGTAGTAGCAGTGTGTGTACCAGAAGCATGTGGTGGTGGAGTAACAAGCTTACTTATAACAAACGGCGAATCAAGAGCAGCAGAGGTGTTTAGGACTGTACCTCTTCTTGTAGTGGATGGTAAAATAGGAAACTTTCCATCACGATACTTCCCCATGATGACAGGAGTAACAGTGAACAATAATAGATCCAAGTGAACTCACAAATAAAGCTATGATCCCCGGCAACGGCGCCAGAAAATAGTCTTGATGACCCACAAGTGTAGGGGATCACAACAGTCTTCGCGGGTAGTATTACCCAATTTGTTGATTCGACACATGGGGAGCCAAATAATACTTGCAAGCCTTAACAACTGAGTTGTCAATTCAGTTGCACTTGAAAATAGTTCTTGCTCATAGAAGTTTATCAGTAGCAACAGTTTGGTAGTAGAAACAGCAAAGCAACAAGAGGGAGTAATGACGGAATGAAAGAGTAATAGTAAAAGAATAACGAAATAAAGGATTCAAGTGCGGTAGGCATAGGGATGGATGGACGGGTGTTGCATGAACGAGTCTAAACATGTAACTTCAAGATCTAGGGCATTGCAAATAAATAATAACAAGCATCCAAGTACTAAACAATCCTAGGCATGTGCTCCAAATATAGTCATATGTGCTTGCAATGAGAACTTGCACAACATCTTCTGTCCAGCCAGCCCGTGGCAGTGGAGCCTCTAGGGAACTACTGGCAATTAAGGTGCTCCTTTTAATAGAGCACTGGATCAAAGCATTAACACTCCGTGAACACATGTGATCCTCACACCATAGCCATCCCCTCCGGTTGTCCCAATTATTGTCACTTTGGGGCCTTTGGATCTGGACAATGATATGTGTACACAACTTGCAGATAAGATCACGAAAAAATACTATCATAATGATTCAATAATAAGTTCAGATCTTAGATCATGGCACTCGGGCCCTAGTGACAAGCAATAAGCACAACAAGTTGCAACAAAGTCAAATAGCACAAGAGATACTAGGCACTATGCCCTAACAATCATATTCGATTACATGATAGAACTCATCCAAACCCTAGCATCCCCAGGCCTACTGCGGGGATTACTCACTCATGGATGAGGGAAACATCGGTGGTTGATGGAGATATGTTGGTGATGATGATGGCGATGATCCGCTCCAAATCCCCTGTCCCGGCAGGGTGCCAGAACGGAGTTTCTGGATCCGAATCTTGGTTTCTGGTGGTGGCGGCGGAGCAGAATTCTTTTTGGAAAAACTATCGAACCCTCCTGGTTTTTAGGTCGAAGGGCAACTTATAGGTGCAGAGGGAGGCCGAGGAGCTGCCTGGGGTGGCCTCACCCCCACCAGGCGCGACCAGTGGTAGGACCGCGCCTGGGGTGGGTCTCGGCCCCCTAGGCCCCTTCTTTGTCTCCCCTTCTGGCTCCGTGGATCTTCTGGTTAGAAATAGTTTTTGGCATATTTTCCGGGATTTTTCCTGATAGTTCATTTTCTGCACAAAAACAAGACACCAAAGTAATTCTGCTGAAAACAGCGTCTATTTTATTAATGGTTTTGTCTATTTGATTCTATCATGTCTATGTAGTTTGTGATCTTACATGCTCTCCATTGTTAGTAGCTATCTTGGCCAAGTAGTTGCTAGTGACTCCAAGAGGGAGTATTTATGCTAGATAGTGGGTTCATGCCTCTAGTTTCCAAGGGAAGTGATAGAAATCTCTTTGGTTGTAGATGTGATGTTGCCACTAGGGAGAAAACAACGGTCTCTTGTTCATGGAACATGTGGACTGTTTACCTTACACACTTTGCTTAAAGAAGTTGTTTGTTGCTTGCAACTTAATACTGGAGGGGGTTCGGATGATAACCTGAAGGTGGACTTCTAGTCATAGATGCAGTTGGATGGCGGTCTATGTATCTTGTTGTATTGCGCAATCGAATCTCGTAGGATCTTTCTGACTAGTATTGCATTGTTATGCCTTTCTCAGTTCTTGTCAATTGCCCTGCTGTAATTTGTTTATCCTTCATGCCATGTTGTTTATCTAAGGAGAGCACCTCTAGTGAACTATGGACCCCGGTCTAATCTTTACCATTGATACATCTTCCACTATTACTTGTTACTTGCTACAAACCATTACCTTCCACACCATAAGTTTAATTCTTTGTTATAGCAAACCGGTGAGCTTAACAACCTCACTGATTGGTTTGGATAAAATCTTGAGTTTGTGTTGTGCAGGTCTCCACGTTGTTTGCAACACATGTGTGACGTTTCCTTCCTCCTTCTGGTTCGATAACCTCGGTATCAACTGAGGGAAAACTTGCTGCTGTGCTCTTCACACCTTGCTCTTAGGGTTACCAACGAAGTGCTCCACGTCAACCTGTCGAGCACCATCAACCCTCTGGTGGCGTCTCACCCTCTGTCTCCCTATCCGACATCCCCTCCAACTCCTCGTCCGACTCTAACTATGAAGCCACGGTGCCAGAAGCGGAGGGTAAGTCAGACAAATGGGAAACACGTCACGGGGGAGACGAGTCTGGATCCTCTGAATCGAGTCCTGCACCTGCATTGATAAAGAGTAAAGAAATTAGCATGAAGACACAGAAAATATAGACATAATTCATAAACAATGGGGGAGATGAGTATGTACCCGAGGCTGCACCTCCTCGTCCTTGTGCTGCACCTGGTCGTCCTCGTGCTGCACCTGGTCGTCCTCGTGGTGCACCTCCTCGTCCTCCTACCGCGGGAAGTTCTCCCTGCGAGGGAGGTGGGTCCTCCAATCCCCTTCCTCCTGCTCCACCGTAGCGCGGGTTGGAACGAGGTACTCTTCTCCTTTGGATAATCTTCTCTTGGATCATCAACTTGAGAAGGGAGGCCGTTGATTCCTTGCTCCCTCGAGGCATTGGTCAATCACCTGCATTATAGACATGTTGAAATTAATAAGCATAAAGACATAATGCAATTAAGAAGCATGTTAAGAAATAAATACTAATCATAAAGACATAATGCAATTAAGAAGCATGTTAAGAAATAAAAACTAAGCATAAAGACATAATGCAATTAAGAATCATGTTAAGAATAAATACTAAGCATAAAGACATAATGCAACTAAGAAGCATGTTAAGAAATAAATACTAAGCATAAAGACATAAAAGACCCTCACCTCTAGTCATCACTATCATAAAGTACTTGGTTGTGGTGCATCGCGTTCTCATTTTCACTATCACTATCACTATCACGTGAGTAGTAAGGCTCGTCACACGGTGGAGGCTCATCATTGTTGAAATTTGCCTCATGAAACTTGTTGAGCATATCAACGTCCTTTAAATCCACCACTGTCTCACCACGAGTTTGTGCATCGTTCTCGATGTCCTCATGACCCACTTGTATGTCAAAACCCGCGAAATTCTCTTCCTCTTGATAGAAAATTCCCTCGTATGTCATAGGGTTAATGTTGAGGTAATCGTTGGCATTGGGCCTGGGTAGCTTACCATGTGGTGATACCTGGAAGACGACTTCCCAACCCAAAAGTTCCTCTTTCTTGCATGGGTAGGGCAAGTAATAAACTTGCTTGGCTTGGTGAGCCACTATATAGACATCGGCTCCGCAATAGGTGGTTGAAGGCCCAACTTCAACTAACCCAATGAAAGGGGTACTTCTCTGTCCATCGATGGGGTCGAACCAGCGACATTTGAACACAACGAGTTTGAGTTTTATGTTCATCTCAAACGTCAGCTCGTATACGTACTCTAATATCCCGTAGTAATCAACTCCATCGGTTCCTCTGGTGAAGACCCCTGTATTTATAGTTTTTGCATTAGAACGGCTGTTCTGGTGAAACTCTGTATGGAAGCGGTACCCATTAACATCGTAATTTTGATACATCATGACTCTACGGATACAACCCTATGGAACACATTGAATCTCATTCTTCATCTCAACATTGCGATCAGCTCCCTGCAAGTAACGGATTGCAAGGTAAGAGGGATATGTGTAATAATAGGGACAAGTCACGGATTGCAAGGGAAGATGGCAGGTTAGAAATTACTTTGGCCCTAAACCAAGCCAACAAATTTTTTCTTTCCGGGGGCACCATCTTTTAAAAGAGTGTCCACCTCCGCGACACTGGGATCCCTCGCCTCCGACCACTGTTCATCCTTGAATTGGCTAAAAGGAGAAAACATGTATTAGACCGAAACCGAGTTACTAGTTGCAATAGGTAATTCCTTCATCAGTTTACCTCATGAAACTGATAAGTTCATGCTTCATGTTCATGAGCACATAGAACATTATTCCCTCCTTTTCTTTCGGCTTCAATATGTACTCTTTTTCAACACCGGACTTGCCACTGGGAGATTGAAAGAGTGCGATCTTGGGGTCTTCCTCCATCTCGTCGACATTGTACCGAGTGATTGGGTTATGCAGAGTGGGAACATCATCGGCATAGTACTTTGTCGTGACGTCTGCTATCTCCCCGATCAGAGTTGTCTCAGCTATGCATGCTTCAATCTTACTTTTGTTTCCACATTTCATTCAAATATACTTAAACTCTCTCTCAATACAGAACTGCCAACGAAACTGCACTAGTCCACCCAAAAGTACCTCATTCGCGAGGTGCACAATGAGATGTGCCGAGGGGCACCGTCGGCACAGTGTACTACGCCGACGGCTCTTTCTACGCCGACGGCCTGGCTTCGGGGCTGGCCTGGGGAGGCAGCTACGCTGACGGCCCCGACATTTGGCCGTCGGCCTAGCCTACCGGCCGTCGGCGCCTGCAAGATTTCCTATAGTGAATAGGGTAAGAGAACCTCATTGGGCAGCGTTTCCGGTTCGAAATTAGGTGCTAACGGATTAACTTTCGGCCTGGGAATGACCGTTTTCCCACTCACGTTCCTATGCGTGGTTCCCAGGCGAGGCAAAATCAGCGAGTTTTCGCCCAAATTCGGCTCAAATTCAGACAGTTCGGAATAAATATGAATACAAAGCAATGTTCAGCGTAGTTCGGCATAGTTGGGCATAGTCCGCCATACACGAGACAGCGCCGAGCTTGGCGACAAGACGGCGACGATCCACGCCAGCCAAGCCCACTCTAAGCTCCACCGGCCAAGCCCGCGCGCCGCCAGTCAGCTGGGCAAGCCCACGCCGAGCTCCGTCGGCCAGACCCGCGCCGAGCTCCACCGGCCAGACCCGCGTGTAGGGAAAGGGAGAGGGAGAGAAGATGGGCATGTGGGAGGAGAGAGAACTTTTTCTCACTGGCGCGTGGGCCACACGACGAGATTTGCTACATCCGGCATCCCTAGAAGATTCCCAACGCGCTGGGATCGGCCTCTGAACGCCGGATAAAAAAGGCCTAAATCCGAATAAAATCGGCGTCCTAAAAACATGAGTGTGACGAATTTCGTCTATCCAGATATAAAACTCGTCGAAAAGTGGTTTTATGGGAACGACAACGGAGATGCTCTAATATACATGTGCACAAGTGCAGTAGAAATTGGAATTTAAATTAAATCTCGTATAGTCCCCTTGAAAGGATTTGGTTTAGTCAAACCGCCTAAAATTTTTGGTCTTCGGAATTGTATTTGCACGTTGATTGATTCCTAGGAGAGCTGAAAATATGAATTCCAGTCTAAGTCGGATTCCCGCCGCCGCCAATATATATCTACGCACGCTGAGTATACCATTAACGCTAATCGATCACCTGTCTTCCTTTCCGACTCCCACACGACTCAGCGATCGCCGCGCTAGTACTGATGACGGCAGCGGTAGCGACCGGCGTCTCGGAGCAGGGCGGCGCCGCGCGGCTGAGGATGATGTGCAGCCACGGCGGCCGCTTCCTGCCCTGCGGCCCCGACCGCGCGATCCGGTACGTGGGCGGCGAGACGCGCGTCCTCGTCGTGCCGCGCGAGGTCTCGTTCCGCGAGCTCACGGCCAAGCTGAGGGAGATGGAGGCCGGCAAGATCGTGTCGGCGGTCAGGTACCGCCTCGCCGACGACGACGGCGTGCTCGTGTCCGTGACCTGCGACGAGGAGCTCGCCCACATGCGCGACGACTACGACCGCCTCAAGACGACGCGCCCGTCGGCGACCTTCAGGGTGTTCTTCTCCGGGCGCGCGCCGTCAGGGCGCCCCCCGTTGCCACCCAAGATGCGGCGCGTGCAGAGCGAGCCGGCGCTGCTCACCAGACCCACACGCGCCCGTGTGCTCCGCGCTGCCGCTCCGGCGCCGATGCGGCGGGTGCAGAGCGCGCAGGAGTTCGCCCGGTGCAGCCGCTTCCAGCCGATCTTCTACGACCGGCGCCGCCAATACTACTGCGCCTACGACCGCCGACCCGACCAGTACGCGCCCGTGCCGGCGGCGCCGATGCGTCCACCGCCCTCCACGTCCAAGAACGCGCAAGGTGCGCGCCAAGAACCTGTTCCCGTGGCGGCAATGACCATGAACGCGCAAGGTGCGGGCAAAGAACTTGCTCCCGTGGAAGCGATGTCCAAGAACTCGCATGGCGCGTGCACGGAAGGCCAAGAACCTGCTGCTGTGATGTCTCCGACGAAGGAAACGATCGAGGCGGCAGAGCCGGACAGGAGAGCCTTGTGGGAGTTCGAGTGACAATTAGGGTTTAGTCTCCGGTGATCTTGTTTTCCCATCCCCAGGGATGTACTGTAACTCTGTAGAAGAGAACAATAGAAGACACTATGTACAGGAGAGAAAAAAGCTGTAAAGATTCTGAATTTTGCTGATGTAATGTACTGTTAATTTTCGATCAAGATTAATTTTGTCGATTTGTGGTTTAACTGTCAATCCTAAAAAATGTTACTGATTGGTTTGGTTGTCTGTAAATGTTTTAGGGAAAACTGAAGTGAGCGAGGCACATATTATACTGTTCTAATGTATGATGTGGATTCACAATAAGTATTCCACTATAGCAAGAGGATTCTTTACAAAAAATTACATCCCAGAACATGTCATTTATCGCCAACAAACACTATGTACAGCAGGGACATCATTAACCAACAATGCTGCTTCAGTTTGCTAGTGTACAAATTTGCTTGTAAATAGAAGTGCTAGTATCCTGCTTCATTGCCCCTCAGCTCCTCGCTGGTTACATGTTCAGAACTACAGACTACAAACAGCATGGTTGTCATAAGCCAGATATAGTTCCTGACAGAACAAATTGCGATAACAATCAATTGTATTGTATGTGGTTGCACTTCAGCTTTGAAAGGAATATCCGGGAGATAATATTGTTCTTGAGAGAATCACATCGTCAGTACTTCTGTTGAGACAAACCTTCTTGAAGTGTTGGCAATTGTTTGACCACCGTAACTGTTTAAGAACATCTTCAGATCAGATTATAGAAAGCCACTGTATTAAGGCTGGTAGACCTCGGACTTACGCGATGTGACTTTCTACCCTTTTCATAGAATTCCATCTGTGACTCCAGCCTCCAGGTATAGTCACTTACAGCTATTGGAGGTGACGCATAATGTACCCCTGCTGTAAAGGAATCGAGAACGTGAATTGTCAGAAAGAAGGAAAGATTACAAGTGCAATAGCTGTCAGTCTGCCCTCATTGGCCATACATCAGTCCAAGTAAAGATCAGATTACTATTTCTCACTATACCAGTCAAAGATTATAAACACAACAGCAAGTAGTATTAATTAACAAAAGAAGAGCAACGCCTAGCAAAGATCTGATCTTTTCACATGTTACTGCAAGTGTGGTTTTAATTACTGCAAAGATCTTTTCACAGGCACAGAGTATTTTCAGTGAGATATCTAATCCGTACACATGTTACTTCTGGGTTTGTTTCCAGAACAATCAGCCCAAACCATGGAAGAGGTTGACATGGGGTAGAATAAAACTCCAAACAGATGATGGTAAAGTCACAATCTGTTACTTCACTTGCTTGTCCCATATGACCTTGGCCGTCAGTCAAGAAAACACAATAGTATCATCGTTGCACAAAATTTTCAAAAGTAACCTACACCACACAACTGAATCTATATGCAAAGAACAAAAGGAGCATACAAGAACAAGACATCAGAACTCTGATCGAGCAAGTAAATGACAAAAATGATAAGCAGTAAGGAGACATTAGTATATAACTACCTGAAAACTCTGCAATGCCAGGAGAGGATTCTGTTTCAGCAATCGAACGGGGACAACAAATTGAGCGTGTAGCATGACATTGAGTTCTTCGTGCTTGTTAACCCACAAATACAAGTCTATAACATGGAAGCACAAAACAATATTGTCAATGGTCAGATAAGTTTTCTAGTATGAGTAAATGTACAGAACACGTATTCAACAATCTAATGCATTTCATTGTTTTCGGTAGAAGAATTAGAAGATGACGATTATTCCCCACAAACTCATTCCAGTGGGATAGTATCACATTATCACCAAAGCTACAACTGCAAAGGCAAATAGAGATAGCTTCAGACGATTAGTATGTCTTGCAACCAGTTACCCCAAGAATAACAAAACAAATACATCAAGATTTTAGGACAAAAGTAATTGCTACAAAATCATCTGTTACTAGTCTTCATGGTGAAGATGAATGTTGTTAACTCTAGACAGAAGGGAACAGGAGAAAGAAATGCTGCTTACCACTGCTTTTGCCTTATAATAATCCAATTGATAGATGACACAAATTCTCATCAATCACCATCACCTTTCAAACAAAAAATAACTCAGGAATAACATAAAGTAATGAATAGCTGAGAACTATGCAGTTCTATAACAAGAGATCAGGAATGGGCATAAGAATATATATCAAATAAAGTATCAAGTTTGTTCATCCTACTATCCAACAGAAGTTAACATTGCAATTGTGGGTAATGGAAAACAATGTAATCACCAATTATCTTTCAGAAGAAACTCATCCTTTATTAGTCCGATTATTAGTCCGATCTTTTCAATTCAAAGACAATTGATGAAAGAAATGATGGATAAACATGGCCATTCTGTGTAAAGAAAATAACACAAATGGCAGCAAGAACTAGGATACAAAGGTTACAACAATGTCAGTACACAATCTGACTTCACCTACCAATACTAATAGTTGTTCTCCTTTAGTGGTGATCTTTTATCCGTGAGAGTTGCAGATTTGTTCCTGGTTAGTGGGGCATGGTTTCTCATGTTTGGTTTCTCAAAGGTAGGCATTTCTTTGGTGCTAGAATTCAAGAGAGGTTCCTCAATGTTCATTTTCTGCATGATCCTTCTCAAGCTTGCCATCAGGTCATCATCCCCATGAATTGCTGCTCCAATGCTATAGGTGATTCCATTCAGCTCATCAACCAACTCTTTCCTTTCTTGAACAGCAATGTTGCACATATCCTTTGTTCTGGAAGTCAACTCTCCCAAATGCTCTTCTAATATTTCTTTTCTTTCCTCCAAATATTTCAGCTTATTTACTACTTCCAGATGCTCATTTGCCTTCTCTAGCATCTCTGCAGTTGTTTCAGCTTTGAGTTTCTCAAGAACATGCTTAGAATTGCTTGACTGTTCTTTCTCTAGAACTAACTTTATTTGCAGGTCCTCGAGCTCTCTTTCGTACTCTGCAATGAGCATGTCTTTGAAAACAGTGTCATGCTCTTGAATGATATTTAGTGAATTCAGATTCTCTGCAAAACCATAAAGTTGCTGGACCTCAAGTTGAACTTCTGTGAGCTTTGATGCAGCAGCCTCAAGAAGATGCTTTATGTTAAGCTGAACAGATTCAACAATTAGTTGAATATTAGCAATAGCATTTTCCTTCTCTGCAATTAGTGTATACCAATCTGCTTCCTCTTGATCAAATATTTCCATGATCTCATGCTCTCTGCATGTGTACTTCTGCTCAAAGAAACCAAGCCTTGTTTCGAGCTCCAAAAGCTTTTTGTCAAAGATTTCAACAATTTCAGAGAACCTGTTGTTCACTTCACGAATGGATTTTTCAACTTCGGACTTGATAAGACTGGCCACATCAAGCTTTTGACCCAAATTATCTTCTTCCAGCACATTGATGTATTGCTGAAGCTCCTCAATGTTCCTCTCTCTCTCATCAATCATACTTGATAACTTCTCCTTTTCTTCCCTAAGGGTATCCTCATCTTCAACTTTGGCAATAAGAGCAACATCCAGATCTCTCTTTAATGCAAGATTTTCCTCCTTATAGCCATTGACTTCAGTTTGCATGTCAAATTTCAATTTTTCCGAATGCTCCAGTGCTTGCTTGAGTTGGCCCAGTTCATTCTTCCTCTCAGAAATGGCACAGTTTGCCTCATCGAGTGCAAATAATAACGTCCTTTTTTCTTCTTTGTGGATCTCCTCAGCCTCTGTTTTGGCAATAAGCACAACATCCAGATCCCTCTTCAGTACATGGTTTTCATCCACATAGCCCTTGAGTTCAGTCTCCATATCAACTCTCAGCTTTTCCAGATGGTCTAGTGCTTGCTTTTGCTGATGGAGAGTGATTTCATTCTCGCTAAGCTTGCTCTTCCTCTCAGAAAGGGCACAGTTTGCTTCACTGAGAGCACCTAATAACTTCTCGTTTTCTTCTCTAAGAGATACCTCCACTTCAATTTGTGCGTTACGAGCAACATCCAGATCTCTCTTCAGTACATGGTTGTCATCCATATAGCCCTTGAGTTCAGTCTCCAAATCAAGTTTTAGCTTTTCCAAATGCTCCACTGCCTGCTTTTGCTGATGGAGAGTGATTTCATTCTCGTTAAGCTCGCTCTTCCTCTCAGAAAGGGCACAGTTTGCTTCACTGAGAGCACCTAATAACTTCTCTTTTTCTTCCCTAAGAGACACCTCCGCTTTAATTTTGGCGTTAAGGGCAACATCTAGATCTCCCTTGAGTACATGGTTGTCCTCCATATATCCCTTGAGTTCAGTCTCCAAATCAAGTTTTAGCTTTTCCAAATGCTCCAGTGCTTGCTTTTGCTGATGGAGATTGATTTCAAACTGGTTCAGTTGGCTTTTCTGGTCAGTAAGATCACGGCGTGCTTCATCAAGATCACGTAACGCTTTCCCCAATTCCTCCTGCAGTTTATTTTCCTTCTCTGAAGTTTCACCTTTTAAGCAGTGAACATTTCTTGATGCATTGTCGAGCATCTCTTTGTATGCACCAAGCTGCCTCTGCATCTTCTCATGCTCCTGCTCCATATATTCTAGCTGTTCAATTCTTCCATGAAGTTTCGCCATTACCTCCAATTGGTGTGCCTGTTCAGTTTGAGATTGAGCAATGACACGGTTCTTTTCCTCCAATTGTTTTCTGACAGCAGTGACATTCTGCTCCAATTTTTCACAACTCTGCTGCATATCCAGTCTTAAAGTATCAATACATGAGCAGGAATCATAAAACTTTGACTCTACAGCAAGACGAACTATTGAAGCTTCTAAGTTCTCTACAATTTGCAGCTCCAGTGAGCTATAACTGCTCATCAACTCATTCTGCAATTGCCTGATTAGCACATCTTTGGAATCCAGCGGTGATAAGCATCCATTCAGATCATTTCCAAGCTTTCCCATCTGGGTTTTCCACTCCTTTTCTTTATCTCTCAGCTTTTCAGTGCAGCTTCTATGTGTCTGCTCTAAAGCTCGGAATTTCTCCCGCAGACCCTTTAAAGACTCTACAGCATCTGCGCCACCAATCTGAGCCTCCTGGTATTCCTTCAATGAAGACCGCAAATCCTCATTTTCCTGATCAATCCGCGCCTTACAATACTCCATTTCATTGAGCAATGTAACTTTCTCAGCGAGTGAGCTCCTCAAAGTTGCAATCTCACCATCCCTCTTCAATGTTAGCAAATCAATAGTTGACCTGGCCTCTTCATACTCCGAGACCACATTGCCGTACTTGAGGCTCAAATCTGACATCTCTGCTTCGACCATCTTCCTGCGGCCTTCCTCATGGGCTAACGCCTGGCTGCACATTTCGAGCCTCGACCGGAATTCCTCAGCAACCCTGGTCTTGGAATCTAGATTGGTCTCAAGAGTGCCAATCTGATCAACCAAGGTTGATCGATCTGAACTCCACTGCTTCTCAGCTTCCCTGAATTCATCCCGGGCCTTCTTGAGGGCATCCTCCAGGTGCCGAAACTGCTCGACCTTCCACTTGAGTTTGCCCTGGACAGCGGCCTTATCCTCCTCAAGCCTGGCAAGAGTGTCATCCCTCATCATGACATCCCTTTGTGCCAACGCCCTCTGCTCAGCATCCGAGCACTTCTTCTCCTTCTCTGACAGCAGCCTCCTGAACCGTGCAATCTCCTCGTTGCAGGAGCGCATGGCCACATCCTGCTCCAGCCGCTTGACCTCGGACTCATCCAGCGCGGCAACGAGGCCCCTCTTCTCGGCCTCCCAGCCCTCGCTCCGCTCCCGGAGGCTGGCCTTGAGGCCCTCGTGGGCCGCGCAGAGGTGCCTGAACGCCTGCTCCTTCTCCGAGAACTTGGACCTGAGCTCCTCGCACAGGTCCCTGGCGGAGGAGACCTCCTGGTCCTTGGCGGCGATCTCCCCCGCCTGCCTGTCCACCTCCGCCCGGGCCTCCCGGAGCCGCGCGGCCTGCTCGGCGCTCTCCCGCCTGAGCCCGTCGACGAGGACCGACTTGGCGCGGCACTCGGCGGCGCGGGCCGCCACCTCGGCCCTCAGGTCGTCCAGCTCCTTGCTCATCTCCTCCATTTCCACTGCGCAAATCAAGAACAAGACCGAGCCGCAACGTCAAACACAGAGGGAAAACCGGACCAAATCTTGCGAAAGGCGGGGGCGAGCGGGCAACCTTTTTGGGAGGAGCAGGTCGGGAAGAAGGAGGGGGGCATGGGGGGGAGGGGTCGAGAGCTAGAGATTCGACATGGACGGGACTCGGGAGAGAAACCCTAGAGAAGGGGCAGGGGGCAGGGGGCAGGGGAGGAAGATTTGAAATTTCGGCGGCGCTGTTGCGATTTACCTGGGGTTTCGGGGGGACGGGACGATGGCCCTCCGTTGGGTAGGTGCGGCGCGGCCGCAGCAGGGGGAGGCGGAACGGATCTGGGCGTACGGCGGCCAGGTCGGGCTGACGGGGTCCGTTTGCCAATTCTCTCGCCGTTCTCTGCTTTTGAATTCGGCCGCGCGGGCGGAGGCCGGGACCCGGGAGGAAGACAGGAGGAGCAGACAGTAGGCTGCACAGTTGGGTCCACATGTCGCATCGAACGAACTGAAATAAAATCACCAAGATCTGTAGTCCCTCCGTTCCAAAATATAATACTCCTTGGTTTTGTAATAGTTTTAAAATAGTTAGGTTCATCTAAATTTTGAAAAATCTGATATATCTGTTTTCAGACGGAGCCAATAGTATCTCCGATCCTAACAAGTATCACCGATTTAGTACAAATGAATATATGAGTGTAGTATGTTTTAATTTTTTTAAATGTACTCACTCTATTTGAAAATATAAGATGTTTTAGATTTTTGAAATAATTACATCTAGACACTTTTTTTTATCTTTACTAAACTAAAATATCTTATCTAAACATCGTTTATTACGCAGGTTTGGAGCAAAATAGGTGCACCTACAAAAAAAAAATCTAGATACGCATGTTTAAAAAATACTAAAACGTCAAGTCAGAGGAAGTATGTATTTCATAACATTAGATGTTTTAGCTCTGTTGAGTGTACAAGGAGAAGAAGGAGGGCTTCGCCGCCTCTGCCGCGCCATTCTCCATTCTCGACGAGGTCTGCTGATTATGCTGCTCCTTCCCACCAAGTGGTCGTCGGCGCTTTGGCTGCACACTCCCCGTCGCTCGAGGACAACAACACCGTTGTTGGACAGACTCGTCGTCCTCCGTGGCTACGTTCTGAGGGTGGCCAGTGCCGCAGGAGAAGATGAAGAAGATACGGCACCATCGAGTATTCCATCGACTTAATCTTCAACATGATTTCGCCGGCCATCAAAGGTAATTTTAGATGAAGATAAGATAAATTTCATGGTTGTTATAAGGATCTATATCCACAGTTGTGTTTATACTCTATTGTATACTTGGGAAGTAAAATATGAACCTAGTGTTCATGCGTGCACGCGTGCATGAAAATAAGAAGGGAAGTAAGTAAATGAATAAAATGAAATGGAAATATGAAACTCAAATCCTTTTTAGGCTAGCTCAAGCTGGTTTTACACTGGCATCAGCCGCGGCTTAATCTGTAGCCATTTGTGCCCATTGCCCAAGAATCAAGATCGCTTGTTTGGCAACAAACAAAACTGCCTCCAAGGCTCCACCCAAACGCCCTATTAGTGTGATGGGCATCTTGCATACGTTACCCTCAAGAGCATCTTTTGCAGAAAATTTGAAACTTATTGTATGCATCTAGTAAATATAGAGAAGAGTAAGAAGTCATTTTTTTCTGAAACATAAGGACTACCCCTTTAAGTACTAGTTTCCGGTGGCTGCAATAGAGCAAGATAACTTAAAATTAATTGTGCCCCAACAATAAATAAAAAGTTAGACAAGCCACTCGATGCAGATATGGCTTACTCCCTTCGTTTTGGTTTGGTAGGCTCATCTCAAAAAAAAAACCAAATTTCTATTTACAAGTCCATTGTTCTAGAAATGGACAAACATGAACTATAGACACATGAATTTCTATCTAAATTTAGTAATGTAGACTCAATGAAAGGGAGACCATGCATACTAAGTTAACCTATTATCCATCATTTAATTAGGTCCTCTTTTGTTACTAGTGTGGTTTTAATTAAAGCCAACCTTACAAACCAAAAGAGGTGGAGCTAGCTCTTCGCGATTGCATGATTGCATCTTATACTAGTATAAAGGAAAATAGTTCTAAAGCTGCACCGCCACATTCACCTCTTGTTGAAACGCAAGAACCCTGAAGTGTTCTGTTTTTTATTTGTCATACTAATTTACTCTACTAGCATCTACTTCCTCCGTTTTAAAATTTAAGCTGTTTTAGGTTTGTGAAGAAAATATATCTAGACATCTTTTAGTATGTAGATTCACTCTAAACTTGAAAGAACCTATCACCGGTGGAAAACAGGGCTATAGTCCCGGGTCGCAACGGGCTCTAGTCCCGGTTTTGGGCCCGGGACTGCGAAAACGGGACTAGAGGCCCCCCCTCTAGTCCCGGCTTGCAACGGCCCGCGACTGATAACAGCCACGTGGCTGTTTCAGCGCCGCGGGGGGTGGAAACCCTCTAGTCCCGGGCTGTAACACCACCCGGAACTAAATGGTTTCTGCTGCGCGAAGAACACCACATTTCTGTCAGCGAGATTGTGTATTTCCTTTTTTTGCCATTTTGTTCCTTTTTCGTTTTGTTTTTCACTATAACAAACATATATTTCAGTATACATATTATACGCTACTACATAAACACTACACGTCGATGCATTTATATAATTAATCGATCCCTTGCAAGCATACATATAATCAATCATATCAAAAGGAAGAAATGTTTTGAAATTACATGGTCATTGATGAATATATATATCATATGAGCTACATGGAGATGACTAAGGCAAATTGAGTTCCATGTCATCCGCATAATGCTCTCCATGTACATCAAGGACTTCCTTCATCATAAATCCCGCCAACTCCTTTTGAATTGCTCTTATGCGTTGGTCTGGCTCTAGTTTCTCTCGCAAATCATAAATATAATGTGAGTCAACTTTCCGCTCACTGGTCAACTCGCGGATGTACTCGCAGACGTAGTATCCACATAAATGAGTTCCCGGTGGCTGCTGTAAACTCTTCGTCATTTTATAAGTTAGCTCCTCTTTGAATGGACCTGGTATTTTCTGTCTGAACCGTGTCCAACACCTGCTCGGCAAAGAAAATGAACAAAGGAGTTATTAATTACTTGATATCAGGAAATGAATGAAAGAGGACGATATAATGCGATAATGATTGAAATTACTTATGGAGCATTGCTTTCATGTCGCTCCACTGCTCTTGGTCCCAACTTAATGAGTCGTGGACTTCAACTAGGGAGTTGTCAACTTGAATGTTTAGCAAGATCCAGTGGAATCTGCAGACATTTACATAAGCATACAAGCATAGCTCATCCAGTAAGCAAAAATAAAATATGTACAAGATATAAACACTCACTTAAAGTTGTAAGGAAATAGTATTTTCTTAACAAAATTATGCTCGGTTAAGAACCTGGACAGGTCTTCCTCCACGTCTTTGGGTGATTCTTTAACGTATATTCATTAATGATATATGGGTCAATGAACCCAACGTCATATCTTCTAGCTCTTTTGCATTCAAGCATCTTTATTCTACGGAATATAATATCATCATACAAAAGGATATATAGTTAGGATAATATATTAAATGCAATGAAAGAGCTAAAGCTACAAACTTAATTATAGAAATAAATAACTTACAGACAGTAGCAACCAATGATAGATTTGTCGAGGGCGCGCTGGTTGTATAACTAAAACAGTTCGGTCATTTGAACCTGTATCGAGTATGGTTTGAAGTGATGCTCCTTTCTAACGTCCACCGGAAACCAATCTTTATGATGCTTTTTTCTGCTTGCGACATGTACCATTCATGCAGATTTCGCATATATGTGGATAGACGCGCGAGCTCCTCATTACTGACTAGAGGCTGCCCCTGGACATACTGTCGTACTATCTGACCCACTGGCGTATCTTCATAGCCTAAATATTGACCAAGAGACATATTTGCTTCGTTAGCAAGTGCTTTGGCCTCCGATACAGTGATTCCCATAAGTGCAGCATTATTACGGACTCTAGGGTCCATTATTTGCATGTCCATATCCATTTCAGCTCTGAAGGCCTTGTCGAGGTCTGAAATGACTTTGAGCGGGGCGACCGATTGATTCTTCTGTGCTCCGAGCTGGGCAACTTGCTTCCCGCTTTTTGCACTTGTGATTTTTTTTCTTCCGTGCTTGCTTAATAATCTCCCGGTCATAGTCTGATTCCAGATTCATCGATATCTGTGATGGTTGCTCAAGAAAGGACTTAGCCCACTTTTTGGTTTTTTTCGTTATATACCGGCTTTGGCTCAGGCTTTTTGGGTGCAAAATGCGCCTTAACTTGGGCAGCCACATCCGCGTTAGTTTCCTCATCGGTCTTGTCATAAGGTCTCTTTGGAAGAGCCGGTGGGATATCGACTATCTTCGGCGTTTGACCTTTCTTCGATGTGGGGCGCGGGGGACCGTCAAACTTCCGTTTCTTCGACGAGGTAGTAGTATTGCACGGAGGCAGAGGCGGAGATCGAGTTGATGTACTCCTGCTGCGGCGATCGTCAGCGGGGCGGGGTGGACTTGGAGGTTGGCGATAATCGGGTTGGGGTGGACTTGGAGGTTGGCGATAATCGGGTTGGGGTGGACTTGGAGGTTGACGATATTCGATGCGGGGTGGATTTGGACTCCTTGGAGTCGGTGGCCTTGGCGCCGAGCCTGGAAACTTGATGTACTTCCTATTCTATAGAATGATGTTGCGCTTGACATCTCCTAGTTTCGTAAGGCCTTCAGGCGTAGCGATTTCAATCTCTAGGTCCGCAAAATCCTCCACTATGTCATCCACCGTGACACGAGCATAGCCTGGTGGAATCAGAAGTGAATGATGGAGTGCTCCAGGTAGACAAGGTAAAGCAGTGCCGATCGCCACCTTGAAGGACAGGTTGTTCATTGGCTGATGTAGCTCACATTGTGCCATCTCTCTGACATCATCCATGGGGTAGTGAGGAGCCGGTGCATCATCCAGCAGTGCTTGATCATCAGCACGGACCTCCGTGGAAGCCACGATGCTTCTCCGTTGGCTAAGATCCAATGCAGGATCATCAGACCGTGGGTGAGTTGACGACGGCGGCCTTTGGCTAATTTCATGCATGAGGTTCTTCAGATCAGCTAGGTCCTGCTCTACCACGAGATCTGTCCGCCTCCGGTCCTTCTTTCTCGATGGCTTCAGAATGGCATCATCTCGAGGAAACCCTTTCTTCCACGAGACACCGCGCTTTGCCTCGTGTTCGCCTCCCTTTTCAGGATTCCCTAGGGCGTGTGTCACTGTCGTTCTCTCTCAAGACGGACCAATCCCAATTGAGCATCGTTCATTGCTTGAATAAGGTCTTGGGAGGGTTTTAGAATTTTATCATGAAATAATGTCTTCCCTGCTTCGGGTCCAAGGATCCCCGTGCGTACCACCGGTGCTTTGACCTCGGGCCATCCATCTGCATCAGAGTGACACCTCTAGCCCTCATATCCTTCTCCATAGTTTCCCACTTAGGGATGACACTCTTGTAGCCACCGTCCCCATTTTATGATGGTATTTCTTGTTGGCAGCATTTAACGTTCTTTTGCCGATTTTGCCTTTGCTTTATCAGATTGCTTGTCTTGTACAAAAATCGGCCACTTGTTCTCTCAACTTCTCGTTTACTCCTTTGAAGTCCGGAGTTTTCTTTTCGCGACATATTTCATGTATAAACTTTTCTTGTGGTTCCCAGATGCAGCCATCTTGCTTAGTGCCCACTCCTTGACTTTCGCTCTATTTTCAAGCCCACCCGCCTTGGGGTAATACCATCTACCTCAAATTCCTCATATTCGGAGGTAGTATGAAATGCGCTTATGAGCTCGCCAAAGGTCATCTTTGGCATCATCGGTGACATAGCTGGATTCTTCAACGGCTTTCTTTGACTTATTCCATTCTTGGATTGTGATCGGAGTTGTCCCTAACAAGCACCCCGCATTGATTTATAAACATCCTCCTGCTTCTCTCGAGCAATCGGTTCACCATCATCATCTATTTCTTCGATGGTGAACCTCTGATTACCATCCAACTTTTTGTTCGGCCCTCGTTTCGTTCGAGCTGTCGATTGCTTCGATCCGATGGGATAAAAGAAGAAGAGAGAGTGATTAATATATATCTAGATCAGTTAATAAATAGAGGTAACACGAGACTTTATACATATATATATATGTACCTCGCCGGATCCTGTCAAGGGGCCATCATTATTGTTGTTATTTGTTTGCCCTTCGTCCATCTGGTCTTTCTCTTGGTACATTAGGTTTTCCTCTAGTCCATCACCGGATGGATTCAGATATGAGGATATCTCTTCCTCGAGCAAAATATCTTCTAGCCGTAGTAATAAGAGGAATTTCACCTCTTATCATGCCCTGAAGAAAACCTTCACCGATGCGACCAGGATCTTCGGATGGATCCATGACTTAATTATCTTTAACAAAAAGAGAGTTAAACAGGTTAGAAAAAACAATAATCCTAATAACTAAAACAATATAATCCTAATTATAATAACTTAAACAAAAAAATAACCCTAATCCTAATCCTAATTCTAATCTTAATAAATAAAACAAAAAATCACTAAAACAATAATCCTAATCCTAAAAAATTATATAAGCAATTATATATTCCTAAAAACAACTAAAAACAATTATATAAACAATTATATATTCCTAAAAACAACTAAAAACAATTATATAAACAATTATATCTTCCTAAAAACAACTAAAAACAATTATATAAACAATTATATATTCCTAAAAAAAGAAACTAAAAACAATTATATAAACAATTATATATTCCAAAAAACAATTATATATTCCTAAAAAAGAAACTAAAAACAATTATATATTCCTAAAAAATGAAACTAAAAACAATTATATATTCCTAAAAACAACTAAAAACAATTATATAAACAAATATATATTCTAAAAAAAAGAAACTAAAAGCAATTATATATTCCTAAAAAAAGAAACTAAATGCTAAGATACTAAAAATGCTACTAAGATATAAAAAAGAAACTAAAAATTCCTAGCTAAAAAACGCACGTCGAGCTGATTTGACGGTAAATGGCTAAGATTTGCGGCGTACAGCATGTGACGGCGTGGCGGCTGATACGGAGCACGACATCACGGCGGAGACGAGGGCGGCAGCAGTGGAATGGAATCGGCGTCAAGCACCTCCCTCGTCTTCGATGCTTCGCCTTCGCCCGCTTGCTCACGAGAAATGCTAAGTGTTGGGCAGCCCCCTGGCGCGCGGAATATATACAGACGGACATTTAGTCCCGGGCTAAGCCACCGCCCGTGACTAAAGGGTCTTTAGTCCCGGGCCGTGGCTTAACCCACGACTAAAGATCTTTAGTCGCTGGTTAAGCCATGACCGACTAAAGGGTTTTTCGGCCGCTTTCACGCCCAAGAGCACTTTAGTCCCGGGTCCATCCACGAATTCGCGACTAATTGTTTTTTGTAAATTTTCTTTTTTAATTCAAAACTTTGGAAAATCATATCTTTTATTGTAATAATCCAAATAACACAAATAATATGTCTATTATTATCAGAAAAATATAAAGAATCTTAATATAATATCCATTTATCTGTTTGCATCATTTATAAATTATTTAATTTGTAAATTTTCTTTTTTTAATTCAAATCAAATATAAAAACTTTGGAAAATCATATCTTTTATTGTAATAATCCAAATAACACAAATAATATGTCTATTATTATCAGAAAAATATAAAGAATCTTAATATAATATCCATTTATCTGTTTGCATCATTTATAAATTATTTCATTTGTAAATTTTCTTTTTTAATTCAAATTAAATATAAAAACTTTGGAAAATCATATCTTTTATTGTAATAATCCAAATAACACAAATAATATGTCTATTATTATCAGAAAAATATAAAGAATCTTAATATAATATGCATTTATCTGTTTGCATCATTTATAAATTATTTCATTTGTAAATTTTCTTTTTTTAATTCAAATCAAATATAAAAACTTTGGAAAATCATATCTTTTATTGTAATAATCCAAATAACACAAATAATATGTCTATTATTATCAAAAAAATATAAAGAATCTTAATATAATATCCATTTATCTGTTTGCATCATTTATAAATTATTTCATTTGTAAATTTTCTTTTTTAATTCAAATCAAATATAAAAACTTTGGAATCATATCTTTTATTGTAATAATCCAAATAACACAAATAATATGTCTATTATTATCAGAAAAATATAAAGAATCTTAATATAATATCCATTTAGTCCCGAGTGTAGTCACAAACCGGGACTAAAGATATTTTCCGCCATTTCCCACCGCTTCCCGCCAAGTTTTCCCGCCCTTTCCTTTCTACGAGAGCTTTTAGTCCCGGATGTAGTCACTAACCGAGACTAAAGATATTTCCCGCCATTTCCCAAAGCTTCACGCCAAGTTTTCCCACCCTTTCCCTCTATATTTAGGGTGATCGCGCCATGGCTATCCACACGTCCACACCTTCCTCTCTTAGAACAATGGACAACGCCTACTGGGCCATTCTGACCCTCGAGTAGACCGAGGCGCTGTGCGCCTCCAACTACCCTTGTTCGCCGGGCTACCGACCGCCCGCCGGCTGGATGCTGAGTGCTGGAGGGGTTCCTGTCCCTCCTGTCCCTCAAGGTTCCGCACGCCAGGCGGCCATCACAAACCACTTCTACCACGAGCTCACGTCGGAGCAGCGGATGGATCCCTAGTGGGATCCTGACAACTATGACACCTGGAATGCCTTCTTCGCTAATAGGCGGGAAAGGGAGCTCGCCAGGTACGAGGGTGATGGCCTGCCACCGGTGAACCACAACGAAGCCGGCAGTCGTCTGTGGTGGGCGAACCGTACTATCATCAGAGTGACGCGCTACATCGCCAGGGGAGACCATCCTCGCCTGCGGTGCCCACGAGTCCACCCGCCACAGAGCCACAAAAAGGCCCCACACCGGCCTAGCGGTAGCGGCATCGTCTTCCAAGAGACCCCTCTCCCGCCCACCGTGAATCCGAGGCTGGAATGGCCCCTGGTGTATGCCATGGATGGGCTGAGGATCCCCGGAGTGGCAGGTGACGATGACGATGATGATGAAGATGATGAAGAAGACCCTGAAGCTGCGTACTATAGGACTAGGCATGATTATGACTAAAGGGGCGGCTTTAGTCATGAGTGTTAGCTAGTCTCGGTTTGTCCCGGTTTTTAATATTAATAAATGTCTTGAGTGTTACCTAATAAATAGAGGGAAATGCCTATATAAAGAGAGGGTTCATCTTTAGTCCCGGTTGGAGAAACCAATCGCGATCAAGGATTATGCATCGGGTCAGCAACACTAATAATAGGGGTGAGTATCGATATTATGTCATGCGGCTTGTACCTTGTCCCGGTTGGTGTCACCAACCGGGACTAAAGATGAACCTTTAGTCCCGGTTGGAGACACCAACCGAGACTAAACATGAGTCAGCACTAATAATAGGGGTGAGTGTCGACATTATGTCGTGAGTGTCGACATTATGCCGAGCTGCTTGTACTATAAATAGGCATCCTTGTGAGTCTAGTCCTCCAACCAGTTTGAGGCATCTCCAAGATGGTTTTTGAGAGCAGGGACACCACTACGGCCAGTTTCAGGGAGATGCCGACGGAGCCCAGTCCTCCGGCATCTCCAAGAAACTGGTCATAGAGGCACTCCCTAATATGTGAAATTAGTTAGCTCCCAGGCGTATTGATCTAGTTAGAGAAGTTACAAGCTGCAACATGGTTTTTGAGAGCAGGGACACCACTACTGCCAGTTTCAGGGAGATGCCGACGGATCCAAGTCCTACGGCATCTCCGAGAAACTGGTCATAGAGGCACTCCCTAATATGTGACATCACGCGTTTGGAGATCAGATCTTAATGGTAAGTATGAATCGGTACTAAAGGCCCTCCTTTAGTCCCGGTCCAGCCACAAAACGGGACTAACACACTCAAGATTGTTTGCAGACAACACTATAAAAATGGACACATGCATGGAGCATCTTCACTCATAAAATGTTACAATTATTACATATCATTTCTTCGCGTGTGTTCCTTTCTGATCCCGTCGTATCCATGGAGCATCTTCATTCATTAACATGATGCTTGGGTCATCCTTCACCGCGAAGGGCGGAATTTCATGAAACTTATCATAATCTTCTGACATGTCTGTCTTGTCCTCCACTCCCACGATGTTTCTTTTTCCTGAAAGAACTATGTGGCGCTTTGGCTCATCGTCTGATGTATTCTTTTTCTTATTTTTTCTTTTTCTAGGTTTGGTAGACATGTCCTTCACATAGAAAACCTGAGCCACATCATTGGCTAGGACGAATGGTTCGTCTAAGTACCCAAGATTGTTGAGATCCAACGATGTCATTCCGTATTTCTTGTCTACCTCAACCCCTCCTCCTGTCAGCTTGACCCATTTGCACCGAAACAAGGGGACCTTAAAAGTAGGTCCATAGTCAAGTTCCCATATCTCCTCTATGTAACCATAATATGTTGTCTTTGACCCATTGTTGTCTGTTGCATCAAAGCGGACACCACTGTTTTGGTTGGTGCTCTTTTTATCTTGGGCTATCGTGTAAAATGTAAACCCATTTATCTCGTACCCTTGGAAAGTCGATATAGTCGAAGATGGTGACCTAGACAACAAGTATAGCTGATCTCCAAGAGTGTTGTTTTTGATGAGATGTTGCAACCAACCGCCGAAACTCTTCATGTGTTCATCGCTAATCCAAGAGTCATGCTTTCCAGGGTTGTTGGAGCGTAAAATTTTCTTGTGTTCCTCGATATATGGGGCTGCCAAGATAGAATTCTGTAGAACGGTGTAATATGCTTCGGTGTAAGAATGTCCGTCTCTACATATTATTGAATTTCTTCCTAGAGTACCCTTTCCACTCAGGCTCCCCTCATACCGCGATTGAGGAAGACCAATCGGCTTAAGGTCAGGAATAAAGTCAACACAAAATTCAATGACCTCCTCTGTTCCATAGCCCTTGGAGATGCTTCCTTCTGGCCTAGCACAGTTATGAACATATTTCTTTAAGATTCCCATGAACCTCTCAAAAGGAAACATATTGTGTAGAAATACAGGACCGAGAATGGAAATCTCTTCGACTAGGTGAACCAAGAAAAGGCCATAATATTGAAGAAGGATGGTGGGAACACCAACTCAAACTGACAAGACATTGGACCACATCATTCAGAAGTGGTAGATCTTCAGGATTGATTATCTTCTAAGAGATTGCATTGAGAAATGCACATAGCTTCACAATGGGTACTCGAACATTATCTGGTAGAAGCCCCCTCAATGCAATCGGAAGAATTTGCGTCATAATCACGTGGCAGTCATGAGACTTTAGGTTTTGGAATTTTTTTCTGCCATATTTATTATCCCCTTTATATTCGACGAGAAGCCAGACGGGACCTTAATACTGCTTAGGCATTCAAAAAATATTTCCTTCTCTTGTTTGGTAAGAGCGTAGCTGGCATGACCTTGAAACCATTCTAGATGCAGGCCATCTGGGTCTTTCATACGTTGATGGTCCTTTCGTGCTTCCGGTGTATCTTTTGTGTTCCCATACACGCCCAAGAAGCCTAGCAGGTTCACGCAAAGATTCTTCGTCACATGCATCATATCGATTACACAGCGGACCTCTAAGAATTTCCAATATGGTAGCTCCCAAAATATAGATTTCTTCTTCCACATGGGTGCGTGTCCTTCAGCGTGTTTCAGAACAGATTTTCCTCCAGGACCCTTTCCAAAGGTTACCAGTTGATCTAAATCTTTGACCATCTCAAATATATCAGCACCAGTACGCTCCTTAGGCTTCGTCTGGTGACATGCCAGACCGTTGAAATGCTTGCCTTTCTTTCTTAAGGGATGCTTGGCCAAAATAAATCAACGATACTCATTGTATACATTCTTCTTACAATGTTCCAAATATATACTTTCAGTCTCATCTAAACAGTGTGTGCATGCATTGTATCCCTTGTTTGACTGTCCGGAAAGGTTACTAAGAGCAGGCCAATCATTGATTGTTACGAAAAGCAATGCTCGGAGGTTAAATTCTTCCTGGTTGTGCTCATCCCACACGCGTATCCCGGGTTCATGCCACAACTGTAAAAGTTCTTCCACTAATAGCCTTAGGTACACATCAATGTTGTTGCCGGGTTGCTTCGGACCTTGGATCAACACTGGCATCATAATTCCGCTTCATGCACAACCAAGGAGGAAGGTTATAGATGCATAGAGTCACGGGCCAGGTCGTGGATCGAGCTCGCTTCCCCAAAGGGATTCATGCCATCTGTACTTAGACCAAACCTTAAACTCCTTGCGTCATCTGCAAAGTCTGGGTACTTTCTATCGATTTTTCTCCATTGCGACCCATCAGCGGGGTGTCTCAACATCCCATCTGACTTACGTCCCTCTTTATGCCATCGCAACAACTTGGCGTGCTCTTTGTTTCTGAATAAGCATTTCAACCGTGGTATTACAGGAGCATACCACATCACCTTCGCAGGAACCCTCTTTCGGGGGGGGGGGGGCTCGCCTTCAACGTCACCAGGGTCATCTCGTCTAATCTTATACCGAAGTGAAGTGCATACCGGGCATGTATCTAAATTCTCATACTCCTCACCGTGGTAGAGGATGCAGTCATTAGGGCATGCATGTATCTTCTGAACCTCTAAACCTAGAGGGCAGACAACCTTATTTGCTTAAACGCATCAAGGGCAATACGTTATCTTTTGGAAGCATATTCTTCATCATTTTCAGCAACTTTTCAAATGAGTAGTCAGGTATAGCACACTCAGACTTCCATCGCAGCAATTCAAGTGTGTTGACAAGATTTTTCAGACCATTTTCGCAATTTGGGTACAACAAAGTTTTGTGATCCTCTAGCATGTGATTGAACTTCTACCTATACTTGTCAGTTTGACAATCTCTTCGGGCATAGGCAATGGTCCGACCACGATCATCAGCGGGTTCATCATGTGTCTCTTCTTTATCCTCCTTCAAAGATCCCCCATGGAAGTATCTCCGTACTCAGGAAAACCATGATAGTTGTCATCCTCCTTCTCTTCTTTATTGTCTTCCATTATAACCCCTCTCTCTCCGTGCTTGGTCCAACAATTATAACTGGGCATGAAGCCGGACTTCAACAGGTGGCTGTGAAGGGTTTTTGAGTCAAAGTAATCCTTCTGATTCCTACATCCATTACATGGACAGAATACAAAACCATTGTGCTTGTTTGCATCAGCAACACTGATAAATTCATGCACGCCATTAATGAACTCGCCAGAGGCCGGTCAAGACTGTACATCCATTCCCGACCATCTGCATTATAGTAAAAGTATATCAAAAACCATTACACAACATGATAAAATTATTACAAGTTATATTGAGAGCTTCTAGAGCATTAATTTTGAATTTTGAAAAATTTACATGCACCAATTTGTGAATTGGAGAAAACAATCAACATGATAAATGTGGAGTTTTTTATTATTGTTTTATCAGTGAAAACCTTATTCCATTCTAAGCTCTAAAACTCTAAAATTACACATTTCAATTTTCAGTAACTATGTGCCTAATCAAAATTTGTTACACATATATATCAAAATCCTTCTAGCTACTTCTAGAGCATGCATGCATTTGATCCATATCTCTATACTTCTAGAGCATTATAGAGCTAAAGTAGCAATAAGAGATGAAAGAATGAAGTTCTAACCTTTTAAAGCTTTGGATTTAGGTGTTGCAAACTAAATCTTGACAAATCTTGAGAAAAAAAATGGCATGAACTCTCTTGCTTCTTTGAGAAAAATGGCCACCATATGCTTTAGGGCAGCTGGCCAGGGAGCTGAATATATAGTGATGGACAATAGTCCCGGGCCGTGATACGACCCGGGACTAATAGTCCCCGAAAAGAGCTGTTGGCCTGCTCCAGATTATTAGTCCCGGGCCGTATTACGGACCGAGACTAATGCTCTGGTCTGGCCCGGGACTAGTGCTTAATCCAATTTCCTAGCCGTTGGAGGCCTCACGGACCGGGACTAGTGCTAGCACTAGTCGCGGTTCGTGACGGGCCGGAACTGGTGACGTTGCTCTGATCGAACCGAGGGCCTGTTTTCCAGTAGTGTGTACACTAAAAGTAGTCTAGATATATTTGCTTCACAAAGCTAAAACATCTTATATTTTAAAACAGAGAGAGTATGACAGAAGTCAAGAATTAATTTCCAGCTTTCCAGGCCATCCATTGTTCTTGTTTCATTTATTTTCTTGATATATCCACTAACTCTCATTTGTAAGCAGCGCACGCTATAAATCATCACCTACTATGTACGACTATCATCAAGACGACACATACAACACATACAACACATCTACCTACCTTGTTCCCAATCTTTTCTACATATATCACCCAAATGCGAAATACAAAACGAGAGAGAAAATAGAGGAGGATTGAATGAATGGACGTCAAGGTGTGAGAGTTGTGCCCAAATGGGCCTTTCCATTGTCTTCAAACGTGCTTGCCATGTAAGAACGGGAGGTGTCAGCAAAGTTATTTCCACATTGGAGTGACCACAGTCGCGCTTCAGCCGATACTGCATAAATCATCTTTGTGACTTGGTGTACAAACTGCCCAAATAATTAAGTGGGTGTCACTGATTTGTTGGGCGTATCGTGCTAGGCCAACGTAGGCAGCCGAAGCACAGGGCATGTTGTGTTCCATGCAGCCGCCCGGCCACGAATGGCATGTTTGTCTCCAATATAATGGAATGTTGCAGCAGCCAGGATTGCTCGACACCTCAATATTTTACCGAGTGTCGGATCCTGCCTACTAACTGTATGCTACGCGCGCATTGTTCAGTTTAGCTGACTGTGCCCAATTTATCTGAAGTACGATGATGTACTATGCTAGCCTCTGCTAAATACAATCAGGAAGAAAAAATCAAGGATTCAATACTGAATGCTTTGTTTCATCAGGAAGAAAAATCAAGAATTCATTGACATAAAAAAATAAAAAGAATGGTTAAGAATGGACATATATGGAAGTATACTTATTGACAGCTACGAGTTGGTGATGTGTTTATTTCATCTGCATGAAAGGTATGCCTAGTTGTGTATTTTTTATTGACAAAGCTAAATATAAATTGTACTAGTACGTTATATTGATTGGCAGCTTTCAAGTGTTTGTGCGGAAATAAACAAATACTAATAATTAAGTTCAAAATGAATAAATAAACAAATACAATACAAATACATATGAACAGCCCTATTTACATTATGACTGTCTTATCTGAATTTGAATAACTGATGACCTGCAATATGTAGTAGATTCTAAAATACTCCTGTAAGGTTGCACCGTAGGATTCAATTCCAGTTTGAGATGCAAGAACGCTAGGTTTGGTTTTCCATTTGTGGTACTCAGAGGGACAGATACCCATATGAATGAAAGATATCAAGAAATCGTGTTCAGCCCACCTATTGTAACTCTGGTGTAATTTCATGGATTTTCTTCATATAGGCAGTAACTCATCTTGTTTCTAAGCAACAGTAGTATATCATAATAAGTCACCTACTATATACGACTGTCATCAGGACAACACATAGAATACACTACCCCGCCCAGCCAGGAATGGCATGTTTGTCTCCAATGGAATGTTGCAGCAGCCATGATTGCTCGACACCTCAATATTTTACCGAGTGTCGGATCCTGCCTACTAACTGTATGCTACGCGCGCACTGTTCAGTTTAGCTGACTGTGCCCAATTTATTTGAAGCACGATGATGTACTATGCTGGCCTCTGCCAAATACAATCTGGTTGATTAGGAAGAAAAATCAAGAATTCACTGGCATAAAATAAATAAAAAGAATGGTTTTTTTGATAACCAAATAAAAAGAATGTTTAAGGACGGACTTATGGGAAGCCACGAGTTGGTGATTTGTTTATTTTACTGTTCGTATATCATCTGCATGAAAGGTATGCCTAATTGTTGTATTTTTGATTGACAAAGCTAAAGATAGATTGTACTAGTACGTTATATTGATTGGCAGCTTTCAAGTGCTTGTGCGAAAAAAAAAACAAATACTAATACAAACACATCTGAACTAGCCATGTACACTATGACTTGTCTGAATTTGAATAACCGATGGCATGTAATCTAACTAGCTAGTAGACTATGAAATGATCCTATAAGGTTGCACCGTAGCATTCAACTCCGGTTTGAGATGCAAGGACACTCAAGGTTTGGTTTTTCATTTTGGTACTCATAGTAACAGATACCCATATGAATGACAGACATCAAGATATCATTTTCAGGTCACCTATTGTAACTCTAGTGTAATTTCATGGATTTTATTCATATAGGCAGTAACTCATCTTGTTTCTAAGCAACAGTAGTACATCATAATAAGTCACCTACTATGTACAACTGTCATCAGGACAACACATAGAATATGCTAACCCCTACTTCTTTGTCCCTAGTCCTTGCTTTATAAAGGATCCAAATGTGTACCACAAAAGGGAAAAAGGAAATAGAGAAGAAACACATGGGGAAAGGTTGTCGAGGTGGTAGAGTAGTATCTGATGGCATTTTGTTTGTCTTCATTCATGCATGTGTAGGAATGAAAGGTATTGGGAAGATGATTTCTACAGTGATGACTCAGATTAGACCAAGTTGTGGATCTTTATTTGAGAAAACATGCTTCAGGTTCTAGTTCACCATATTGTATGTTAGAGTCGGTTTCCTTTGTGGTCAGAACCAACAATGACTATCTTGTCCATGATTGAATTATTGACGACATGTACATGAGGAACATCGCTCAGTTTTATCATGGTTTGATCCGAATGAACCATAAATTACCGGAGGCTATGATACCACTATCCTAACAACTTACTCCCGAGGGGCTATCCCAAAAACCACATATGCAGGCATGTGCAGAATTCATGACGAATTTGTAGTGCACAACCAAAGACATTGATATTTCACCACGAATATTGGAAGTGTCTGCATTCACAAATATGAGCATCACTACAAGCCTCCCCTGGCGTCTACAACTATGATTAGTTCTCTCACTAGTAGGTGGATATGATCTGCCAGCTGCCTGAGCAAGCATCACAAACTGCGCATCTCGGTCAACATGGTTTGGTAGAAGATATGGAAGAAAAAACAACATCGATAATGTTCAACTCAAAGGCTCAAAAGTAAACACCGGTATTTGAAAAAAATCCACATTGATTGGCACATTTGGATTTACTCAAGTAGAAAATTTGAAATCTCAGTTAACTAAATGCATCTAGTACATATAGAGAGGAGAATAAGACATTTTTTGCTCTCAAACATAAGGATCACCACATTAAATATCTATTTCCGGTATCTGCACTACACCAAGATGACCTAACATTAATTTCACTCAACAATACAGATAATTGTGTTAGAAAAACAACCACAATGAGATTATTGTTTCTTTCTTCTTGGGAGAATAAGAACTTGTATTAATTTAGACAATATTATAATGTTTATATAGAAGAGAGGAGGGGGGTCGACCAGCCAAGGATTAGACCCAAACCGACTTAGTCTAGAGTCCTAAGATAACACAAACACAAACTCTAATACGCCCCAACAATACAAAAAATATGTTAGACAAGACACTCGATAACTTAAAACCAACCTTACAAACCAAAAGAGAGGTGGAGCTAGCTCTAGTACAAAGGAAAATACTTCTAAATCTGCACCGCCACATTCACCTCTTGTTGAAACGCGAGAACCCTGAAGTGTTCTGTTGTTTATTTGTCATGCTATTTTACATAACTATGAAAGAAGTCAAGAATTAATTTATGAAAGAAGTCAAGAATTAATTTCCAGCTTTCCATGTCATCCATTATTGTTAGTTCTTGTTTCATTTATTTTCTTGATATATCCACTAACACGTCTCATCTGTAAGCAGCGCACGCTATAAATCATCACCTACTATGTACGACTATATATCATCAAGACGACACATACAACACATCTACCTACCTTGTTCCCAATCTTTGATATATATATCACCCAAATGCGAAATACAAAACAAGCGATAAAATAGAGGAGGGTTGAAAAGGACGTCAAGGTGTGAGACTTGTGCCCAAACGGGCCTTTCGATTGTCTTCGTTCGTGCTTGCTATGTAAGAATGGGAGGTGTCAAAAAAATGATTTCCACATCGGTGAAGGACGAAGTCTAGCACAGGATGCACCCATGAGCGGGTGACCACAGTCGCGCTTGAGCCTACACCGCATAAATCATCTTTGTGACTTGGTGTACAAACTGCCCAAATTAAGTGGGTGTCACTGATTTGTTGGGCGTATCGTGCTAGGCCAACATAGGCAACCAAAACACAGGGCATTGCCGTGAGCAGCCTCGCTCGTCCAGCTGACCACGGTGTGTTCCATGCAGCCGCCCGGCCACGAATCGCATGTTTGTCTCCAATGGAACGTTGCAGCAGCCAGGATTGCTCTATACCTCAATATTTTACTGAGTGTCGGATCGTGCCAATTACAGTATACTACGCACGCATTGTCAGTTCAAATGACTGTACCCAATTTATTTGAAGTACGATGATGTACTATGCTGGCCTTCGCCAGATACAATCAGGAAGAAAAATCAAGGATTCAATACCGAATGCTTTGGTTTATCAGGAAGAAAAATCAAGAATTCACTGGCATAAAAAAAGAATGGTTAAGAACGGACTTATGGGCAGCCACGAGTTGGTGATTTGTTTATTTTACTGTTCGTATATCATCTGCATGAAAGGTATGCCTAATTGCGTATTTTTGATTGACAAAGCTAAAGATAGATTGTACTAGTACGTTATATTGATTGGAAGCTTTCAAGTGCTTGTGCTAAAAAAACAAATACTACTAATACAAACACATCTGAACTAGCCCTGTACATTATGACTTGTCTGAATTTGAATAACCGATGGCATGTAATCTGACTAGTAGACTCTGAAATGATCCTATAAGGTTGCACCGTACCATTCAACTCCGGTTTGAGATGCAAGGACGCTCAAGGTTTGGTTTTTCATTTTGGTACTCGGAGTAACAGATACCCATATGAATGACAGACATCAAGATATCATTTTCAGGTCACCTATTGTAACTCTAGTGTAATTTCATGGATTTTATTCATATAGGCAGTAACTCATCTTGTTTCTAAGCAACAGTAGTACATCATAATAAGTCACCTACTATGTACAACTGTCATCAGGACAACACATAGAATATGCTAACCCCTACTTCTTTGTCCCTAGTCCTTGCTTTATAAAGGATCCAAATGTGTACCACAAAAGGGAAAAAGGAAATAGAGAAGAAACACATCATGCGGAAAGGTTGTCGAGGTGTTAGAGTATAGTATCTGTTGGAACTTTTTGTCTTCACTCATGCATGTGTAGGAATGAAAGGTATTGGGAAGATGATTTCTACAGTGATGACTCAGACTAGACCAAGTTGTGGATCTTTATTTTAGAAAACATGCTTCAGGTTCTAGTTCACCATATTGTGTGTTAGAGTAAATTGACTTTTTAGTCAGAACCAACAATGACTATCTTGTCCATGATTGAATTATTGACGACATGTACATGAGGAGTACCGCTCAGTTTTATCATGGTTTGATCCGGATGATCCATAAATTACCGGAGGCTACGATACCACTATCCTGACAACTTACTCCCGAGGGGTTGGCTCGAAATCCACATATGCAGCATGTGCAGAATTCACGATGAACTTGTAGTGCACCACCACATACATTGCTATTTCACCACTAATATTGGAAGTGTCTGTATTCACAAATATGAGCACCACTAGAAGCCTCTCTAGAGCCTAAACTCTGATTAGTTCTCCAAATGGTGGGTGGATATGATTTGTCGGCTGCCCGAGGAAGCATCACAAACTATGCCTAACGGGTCAACGTGGTTTGGTAGAAGATATTGAAGAATAAACAAAATGAATAATGTTTAACTCAAAGGCTCAAAAGTAAACACTGGTGAGAATCCACACTGATTCGCACATTTGGATTTACTCAAGTAGAAATTTTGAAATCTCAGTTAACTAAATGCATCTAGCAAATATATAGAGAGGAGAAGAAGACATTTTTTGTTCTGAAACATAAGGATCACCACATTAAATATATATTTCCGGTATCTGCACTACACCAAGGTGACCTAACATTAATTTCACTCAACAATACCGATAATTGTGTTAGAACAGCAACCACAATGAGACTATAGCTTCTTTCTTCTTTTTAGTTTGTTAGTCTCCTCCGGAAAATATATATCCAAATTTCTGGTTGTAAGTTCATTGCATTGGAATGGACGAACACCAAGTATATCCACATGAGTTTCTATCCAAGTTTAGTTTTTCATGTAGAATCAACCGAAGGGTGACCATGCATACTTCATTCATATACGATCCGTATGTAATTATATCCTCTTTCACTATTACTATGTTTTTTTAGAGCTGGGCCTCAAAACCAAAATAGATAGTAAACTCTTCATGACTACATGATTGCATCTTACTGGTATAAAGGAAAATACTTCTAAAACTGGCGCCCCAACATTCAGCTCTTTTCTGAAACACAAGAATCCTAGTACTAACTAAAGTATTTGTATCTAATTTTAATTCTTATTGTAGAACTAACCAAATGCATTCTTCATTCACATATGATCCATCATGTAATTAGGTCCTCTATTGTGTTTTTAGAGCGGAGGCTTACAAACCAAAAGAGATGGAGTAATCAATTCTAGCCTTCCGGGTTGTTCTTGTTTCACCTATTTTCTTGATAGATGCAATAACTCGTCTCATCTGTAAGCAACGGCGTATCATAATACATCACCTAATACGTTTGGCTATCATCAATATACAATGCTACTTTTTCGTACATACTATTCTCTACCCCTTCTTGTTCATTCCCAATCGTTGTTATACATATATATCCAAATGTGGATGATAAAGAGAGGACCTAAATAGAAGAGAAACAAATGTGGAACGGCTATCAAGGTGTGAGAGTTGTGACCATTGGACTTTCGATTGCCTTCATTCATGCTTGCTATGTAAGAATGGGAGGTGTCAGCAAAATGATTTCTACATCAGCGAAAGATAGTCTAATACATTTTTTCCGAAATGGGGATAGTCTAATGCATGATGCGGTCGGACCCATCAGTCCGCAATGCCACTTCAGCCGATATTGTATTAATCAGCTTTGTGACTCATTCCATGTATCCTGCTAGGCCCGTGTAGGAAGCCGAAACGCAGGGCACACAACCAGGCGCCTTACTCCAGTCGCTCGTGCAGCTGGCCACCCTCTGTTCAATGCAGTTGTGTCCCCTGTCCTCCAAGGGTTCATCAAACTCGCTTGATACCCAAATGTTTTATTTTCGATTGCCTTCAAACCCATTGGACTTTCGATTGCCTTCATTCATGCTTGCTACGTAAGAATGAGAGGTGTCAGCAAAATGATTTCTACATCAGCAGAAGATAGTCTAATACTGATGAAGTCGGACTCGGACCCATCAGTCTGCAATGCCACTTCAGCCGACATTGCATTAATCACCTTACTATATTGTATTCAATGTATTTGAAGTGTGCGGTGGTGTAGTCTATTGTGGTATGGTGGTCTCTATCAGAGACACGGTCGATGAACAACTCTGGTTCTTCTCCATGGTATGTCGAATGTTGAATGCTTTGGTTGTTGATCAAAAAAGAAAGGACAAGAATTTGAAGCCATAAAAAAATACTCTCTCTAATCCATAATATGTGTGGCCGATTTAGTACAAAATCAGCGCAATTTATTATGGTCGGAGGGAGTAACAAGAATGGTTAAGAACAAAACTATGGAAGTGCTACTAAGTAATTAATACCGATTGTGATTTTATTATTGTTCTTATTTTATCCGCATGAATGATACGCCTAATTTGTGTTTTTTGGTGCATAAAGCTGATACCAGATTGCTGTTTGCTACATTGAAGGGGGAACATCTGTATATTTGGGTGGCAAAGTAAGTAAATAATACAAATAAATTTGAACTGGCTAGACTCTATAAGCACAGGATGTCTTGTCCGAATTTGAATAACCGATAACTCTACATGCTTGGATCTGCGTAAAGGGCTCAGTTTCATGGTTTAATCATGACGGGCCACAAATGACTGGTCAGAAAACTATATTTAAATAAACATGACATCAGAAAATTTGCTTGTGATGGGTTGGCCTCACAAGCCCATCTGCCCATGGTTTGCAGCCTGTGCTCAATTCACGAGGAATCTATGAGTAATAATAGACTAGTCCTTAGTACTTGGAGAGGCAGGCAAATGCAAGAGTACCGAGGACAACTTCAGTCCCAGCGCATAATGCTAGCAATAGTGAGAGTAACTTAGTTAGTAACATGCATGTACATGCAACGCCAAGTAAGCAAATTGGTGACATGGCATGATAATTAATGAAGAAAGAGAGAGAGGTAGTAACT
Organism: Avena insularis; assembly: GCA_023614405.1. NCBI lineage: Eukaryota > Viridiplantae > Streptophyta > Magnoliopsida > Poales > Poaceae > Avena > Avena insularis. The sequence goes on along the minus strand of CM042691.1, from coordinate 305,346,596 downwards.
TAGCTAGTTACCATAACATCACACATACCAAGGCCATATAAGCCTACAACCTAATTAATAAGTCTTTGCATGACACCACACACATGTTACTTTTCACTATAAAGATAGTAACATCAACTAGTAACATGTGCATGTTATTAGGCTAAGTTACTTAGAACTATGACCAGCCTAAATCAGCTTTATGACTTAGGTGACAGATTGCCCAAATTAAATGGGCATCATGAACTAGTTCATTGTATATATCCTGCTAGGCCAGTGTAGCATTCTTATAGATCCTGTCGCACTCGTAGAAAGTTGAAACGCAGGGCGCACATGCCGTCGGGCGCATGGTTTGTCGCTTATTGACAACCGTCTATTATAGATAGCCATCCATGATGAACGGTATATGCTTCGCTCCAAGAGTATCTCCACCGATAGTCTCCAAATCATGGTCGGCAAAAACATCTATAATGTGCTATGGGAGGTGCCATCACATGTTGCCAGCATATTGGTAAGACCATCTCACACCGACATTTCCAATATGGCATGACCGTCTCATGCCGGTGTTTTCAATACGGACAGACCCCAAAAATATGTCATTTTTGCAAGTAGCAAGATTTCACATAGTTTTGAATACAATAATGCAAACCATATTACATATTTAAAACACATAATAGTTTCAGACAATAATAGAAACATAAAAATTATTCATACAACAATTCAAATAAAGTGCAATTCAATAGTACAAAAAATTAGGCGGCATTCCCTTTAAGAACCCAAAAATGCTTCACTAGAACATTTTGCCACTAAGAATGAACCTGCGCGTCACAGATTCCTTGATGCAGGGCGAGAAAAACAACAAACTCGACCGACACCTTGTAATCAACTTGGGCAAGAGGACCCTAGTGATCAAACGGCTGATCAACAACTATTGTTGCGCCCCGCTCTGACGCATATGCCAGAGCGGAGGTCGCCCATGCACCATCCCAAGATAACTAGCCGCATGGTTCAGTAACACAACAATGCTTGAAATCATTACACAAACAGTCACAAGGTGCTATAAATGGTTCACAAAGCCACCTTGGTAGGACAACATGTCAACCAAGCATGACACGATACATAGGTTTAACTGGCAGCAGAAGACATATGTAAAGATACGGCTTGGAGCGGCGGCTCCACTCCATAGGTTCTGGCTGGGCTACTGATCCTAGCATCTCTCATGATCTATCTTCTTGCTTGAGTAGAAGATGAATCCTCTCCAAACCTGGCTACATGAAAAGTCAGTATGAGTACAATGATGTACTTGCAAGTAACATAACCACAAGATGTAAACAATCCAATAATCATGCAACAAACATCATAATAACAACAATAATCTACAACATGGTAAGAACGTAGCATGACATAACAAACAAAGGGGTATTGTGAGTACCGAGTCCAAGCCAGGAGGGGTTGGATTGAGTACCACAATCAAGCAATGTATTTACATGCGACAATTTGATGGTAGTACCAAATGGTACCAAGTAATCATAAGGAACTAATATCTTTGTTCATGCGACCTCATGCACTCTCTCTCGATGACTTATAACCTAACGGAAGCCATCGCTCACTCATGGGAATGCACGACCATGGTTGCATTTGGCCTCAACTCCAAGGCTCCCAACAATCTCACCACCACCGCATCGATCTTTGTATCATAAGTATCATTCGTTCCAATATCTTATTGTTCATTTAGTGAAGTCATGTTGTGGGGCATATTTTAACAAGCTTTATGTAAATCTCCAGGACTTGACAAGAGACAATAGTGTGACTGACACTGACATTCCATGACCTTGGAACAAGACTAAGTATCTAGATTTTACACTCTCGAGCACTTGCATTTACTCACCCATCTAGATGCACCATACTCAGCTAGTACTTTAGGATCCTTAAGATGAACTAAGGAAGATACACCCACTTAACCTTTCACTCTACCAAGATAATCCTAGTCTCCTTGCTGGTTTCCATCCTTTGGCTAAGCCCCTCCTTCTTTGTCTCCCCACTCCCCCACCTCCGCCCCAAAACACCCACCGGTTGAATCGAGCGACTGTTCTGTTATTAGGCAACCTAAATATGTCACATTAACCATGGGTGAAGCCACCAGGGGGTAACCCGGTAGACATGCAATTTCTAATTCTTCACTGTTTATTCCAGACTTAATAAACAATAGACATGCTATTTAACACCTAAGGTGCAATGTAAGTTATTTTGCACCCATGTTTTTTTGTCATTACATTTTAAATCTGCGTTTTGTATACAGATAGTTACGTCCATGTTGACTTGCAACACAAAAATAGCATAATAACGCAAAAGGATTCATACAACTTAATGAAATATATGTAAAACATGTTCTGATATTTTATAGCTTAGGTGTTTCACTCATTTTTCTAATATGTTTATATAGTTTTCAAGATCTTTATCACATCAAATAATTTTTTCAAAAAACTAATGAAACTTATTCTTATAAATCACAATTTTTTACATGCCATCTTCTTATAATAATGACTTTCACAAATAATATTCATATTTTTGGGGAAAATGTTTGTGTATTTTGAAAAAAAACATACATGCGCTTAGAAAATTGCCTGTATTGCTCAGAAAAATTGAAAAGTTTTCAAGTGTATTATTCCTATTTTATAAAATTCAATAAAAACTAACATGAAAATGTCGCTGAACTAATAAATATTTTCAAAAGGGTCTCCCAGAATGCAGATAGAAAACATATATCCATGAGCGATGGGTGAAACAAATTTAAAACAGAACGATAAAGTACGTGAAATTAATTAAAAGTAGAAAACATAACAATTGAAGATAAAATAAAACAAAATAAAATGAAATATTTGATAATAAAAAGGTAAAAATGGAAGTAAGTGACTGAAGAAAAAGTAATGGAAAATACAAAAAACTCAGATCATTTTTAGTCTAGCTATATATAGTTTTACACCCATGAAATACGCACATCTTAATATGTAGCTATTGTGCGCAAGAATCAAGATCACTTGTCTAGAAATGGACAAATCTGCCTCCAAGGCTGCCAATACACTCAAGTGCATTGTGTGTTGCAGAAACATTGAAATCTCAAGTGCATATGTACCCAACAAAACAAATAAATGTGTTAGAAAGGCCAACACAATGCTGATGTAGCTTACTCACTCTTTTTCTTGTTCGGTAGGCTCTTGTCAAAAATATGTATCTCAATTTGTATGTTCATTACTTTGGAATGGGACGAACGGTCAACCAAAGGATGAACATGCATATTTCATTAATATACGATCCATCACTAAACTAGTTCATGTTTTGCCTACAAATGAAAGAAAAGGTTGATCAAGATCTTCGCGATTGCATGATCACATCCTACCAGTATATAGGATAATACTTTTAAAATTAGCGCAGTAGCATTCACCTCTTGTTTGAAACTCGGGGACCCTCACTGTTCGGTTGTCTATATGTACTAGTACTAACCACAATACGGTACAATACGGGTACTACGAGCATGTATGACAGAAGTAAAGAAATCAATTCTAGCCTTCCAGGTCATCCATTGTTTTTGTTTCATCTATTTTGTTGATATATGCACTCACCCGTCTCATGTGTAAGAATCAGTAAATCATAATACATCACACCTACTATGTACGACTACCATCAATATAACCCTGCTTGTTTTCATACATATAATTCCCTACCCTCTTTTTGTTTACTCTCAAACGTCGTTATATAAAGTATCCAACTTTAGTACTAAGAGAAACACACGAGTAATTAATGTCGTCGAGCCGTGAGAGCTGTGCCCCATATGGCCCTCTGATTGTCTTCATTTTTGGCTGTCTACACGTAAGTAAGAGTGGAAGGTGTCATGGAAATGATTTCCACTTCTCTTCACGGCTGGCCTAATACAACACGCCGGAGGACGCTGGTGTCCACAGGTCTGCTTCAGCCAGAGCCGCATAAATCAGCTGCGCCACATAATGATCAAACTGCCAAGGTCATCTAGCTAGGCCACACGCCTCCCTTGTCCAGCCGGCCACCGTCGGTTCCATGCCAGCATACTGTACACTAGACGTGCACCGTTCCATCCAGCTTATTGTATCTAATGTATTTGACGTACTACGCAATAATGATGTAGTATATGCTGGCCTCTCTCTCTCAAATACGATCCGCAAATAACTCTACTTCTCTATAGCATGTCCAATACGGAATGATTTGGTTGATCAGAAAGAAATGTCAAGGGTTCAGAGCTAGAAAAAAAGATTTGTCAAGAACTGAAATAAGTATTTACCTTCTACAAGTTGATGATTATTTACCTTCAGAGCCACAAAAGCAAGAATTGTCAAGAACTGAATTAAGTATTTACCCGCTACAAGTTGATGACTATTTTATTTGTTTATATTTCCTCTGCATGAATGGTACACATAATTATGCTTTTTTTGCTTAAGAAAGCCGAAGACAAATTGTAGTCCGCTATACTGAATGACAAGATTGATATACTTGTGCTGATAAATAAATGATACAAATACATCCGAACTAGCTCTATATACAATGACTGTCTAGTCTGAATCTGAATGATTGACCACCTGTACATTATGTGCTCTGCCTAAAGGTCCAAGTTTCATGGTTTACTCACGACGGGCTACGCATGGCTGATTGAAAAATGAGGTGCAAGCAAAATGGCAGTTGAGAACCTACTTGTGACGGATTGGTCTTAGAAATCCATGGTGTGCAGCCTGCTGAATTCGTGATGAAGTTATCAGTGCACTTTCACCGAACTTTTTTTGGCAACCAAAATCGGGTACATGACTCCTCTGCAGCCTACAACTCTGATTATTTACCTGACTATTGGGTTGATAGGACCAGCTGCCAGATGCCTGAGCACGGATCACAAATCACATGAAATTGCATCATGTCTTCTCCTCGAGGATATAGAAGACAAAATGAATTGAAAAGTGTTCAACTCAAAGGCTCAAAACTTGAGCACTGATTGAGCAACCTCTTCATGATTGCACGACTGTATGTGACCAGTATAAATGGAAATACTTAAGTTAGCATAACCGCATTTAACTTCTGTTTTAAACACGACAACCTCAGTGTTTGGTTGTTTTTTTTGTAGTACTAAACTAATAGCGGTACTACCTACATGTATGATAGAAGTCCAGAAATCAATCCCAGCCTTCTAGATCATCAACTGTTCTTGTTTCATCTACTTTCTTGATATGCACTAGTCTCATCTTTAAGCAGCGGTACATCATATAATAGATCACCGACTATATATGACTATCATCAATTCAACACTAAATTATCGAAAAATCAATTCAGCACTAACTGTTTCATACATACAGTTCATACCCCTTCTACTCTATTATTCCTTGTCTTTATATATAAAGCATTCATATGTGAAACACATGAGAAGAAAGAAAATATAGAAGAGAAACTGATCATGGAGAGGGAGATCGAGGTGTGATGGTTCTGCGCCTTTTGTTGTCTCCACTAATGTTGTCTACGTAATTAAGTGTGGGAGGTATTAGGAAGATCATTTCCACAAGTCTCAGGAACAAAACCTAATACGGGATGCAGGCAGACACCGGGGTGCACGGACCAGGTTCAGCTGCGCCGCATAAATCAGCTTCGTGACCTAGTAGACAGACTTGAGAGAGTGAATGGACATCATGGAGTCGTGCCGCCTATCCTAGCTGGAAGGCCTCACTAGCTGCACTCGTAACTTGGCAGAATGCAGAGCACACTGCTAGACGCCTTGCTAGCCTGACAACCGACCTGCATATGTTCCATGCAGCGGTATATATGCTTTTCTCCACTGCCAGCAGAGGCCAAGCTCGTTTGATAACCCGATATTTTATTTTCCTTTTGAGATCCTCGAGTGTTGGATCCTCCCTGCTTCCATAAACTGCGTGCATATTGTTTAGTTCAGCTGATTGTATCTAATCTATTGAAGTACTCAATGATGTACTAGTATGCTGGCCACTTTAATTGCCCTATAACATATCCAATACTAGGTGCTTTGGTTGATCTGAAGATCAAGGATTCACATGCATACGAGGCATGAACAAAACACAGTAACAAGCATGAACACGAACATAATAATGGAACTACTACTTATTAACTGCTACAAGTTGGCATCTTTTTACAGTTCATATTTCATCTGCTTGAATGTCATGCTTAGTTTGTGTTCTTGGCTTGAGAAAGCTGACAACTAATTGCAGGTCCCTATATTGAAGAAAAAATTGCACGTAACACCAGGCTTTGGAACTAGGGTTTAGCCTAGCTTCGTATACCAATAACAACTCTTCAACACCTAGTCAATTACTCCCAAGTGACTTGAGAATAATGACCACCATCCTTTGATCAAACTTAACCTAGACTTCTAATTTTTTGGTCAAGATCTATCCTCAAATTAAGCAATAAACTTGTACTAAACCAGGTCTCTTACATGGTATATCTTATTAATGGAGCTTACTCTATGGCTGTACCTACTTGGCTCAAAAAGATTACTCCTTGATACTCTATCCTCACTACTTTCTCATAGCTCCTTAATTATCATCTTATCTCTTAGGTCTAGATGCTTATTCTAGTTAACCCATAAGTGAATTAACTCCTCCAACATCAAATGGTTTGATATCCACTAAGGATATTATTCTAATGATGATGACACATTCTATCATTACTGGTTTCTTATTATTATTAATTTACTTCAATAATTTGGAAGGACAATATAGTAAGTCAAGGGCTAAAGGTTCAAAAATTGCTAGGTCAAGAGTTGATCACCCAACACTGATGATCAATAGATACTAGAACATGGTTCAACATGGATGACTATGATTAACATGGCAAGAAGAATATGTGGTAAAGGGTCTTGACTTGATATCCTTCCTACTCAACATAAACTAAGGAGTTAGGGTTTAAGAACTACCATGATGCTCATGGTAGGGTTTACTACGAAAAGTATATATATATCAAGATTGAGTCATTGAATTCCTTTTATTTGAGTTATATACTTAACTTGGTAATCATGAGTTGTTGTATAGAATCCCGTAATATGATCTCTAGAAGATTTGGTATTAGTCATTAAGTAATGTGTTGTGGCTTTAGTTTTATTCCATTTGATCTACCCATAGATCAAATCACCCTTACCCAAAATAAGGTTTTTATCAAAGGTCATATTGAAACTTATCGCAATCAACTTGATGATCTACTTCAGTTCCATCAAGTTAAGAGAAGTTTCAATCACTTTGACAAGTTTTGACCAAAAGCGTGAAAACTATTCAGATTTTCGATGCATGAATGCACCTGATCTCTGCTTATTTTTAATCTCTAATGCTCGGATGTTACATCATTGTTCTCATGATTTTCAAATCAGAAGTAGATTTTGGATTGCTGATATGCCCGTGTAAGATAATACATGTACACCGCTGGAAAATAGAAAAGAAGGGCGAAGATGAATTACGAGTGCTTGGTGTGAGTATTTTTTTAATTTTGTCACCCTTCCCCCAACCACACATCGATATCAATAGATTTTTATGGGAAATCATCGGTGAAGGCCTTGGTGTCGCCGGTGTTGCAGTGGTTGATTAAAGGCTGCCTCATCCGAGTGAAGGAAACACCTTCAGGAGTGGGGTGAGATAGCGACAATTTGGTTGGATTTTATCTCCCATTGCAACGCATTGGCATGTATGCTAGTTTCATTAATATACGATCTATCAGTAAATTAGTTCCTGTTTGGTAATTCTTAGAGTTGATGCCTACAAATAAAAAAGGTGGATCAAGATCTGATTGCATCTTACTAGTATATAGGAAACTACTTCTAAAGTTAGCGCCGTAGCATTCGGCTCTTGTTTGAAACTCGGGAACGCTCGCTGTTCGGTTGTCTATATGTACTAGTACTAACCATAATACGGTACTACAAGCATGTACGATAGGAGTCAAGAAATCAATTCCAGCCTTCTAGGTCATCCATTCTTTTTGTTTCATCTATTTTATTGATATATGCACTCACACATCTCATGTGTAAGCATCAGTAAATCATAATACATCACACCTACTATGTACAACTACCACCAATACATATAATTCCCTACCCCTTCTTGTTTGTTCTCAAACGTTGTTATATATATTTATATAAAGTATCCAACTATGAAATGCGAGGAGAAACAATTAGTAGTAGAAGAGAGACACACGGGTAATGTCGTCGAGCCGTGAGAGTTGTGCCCCATGGCCCCTGATTGTCTTCATTTTTGGTGTCTACATGTACGTAGGAGTGGAAGGTGTCAGCAAAATGATTTCCACTTTTCTTCAGGACTGAGTATAATACAACATGCAGATGGATGCAGATGTCTACATGTCTGCTTCAGCCATAGCCGCATAAATCAGCTTCGCCACATAATGATCAAACTGCCCAGGTTATCTTGCTAGGCCACACGCCTCCCTTCCCTTGTCCAGCTGACCACCGTCTGTCTATGCCAGCATACTGTACACTAGATGTGCACCGTTCCGCTCAGCATACTGGATCTAATGTATTTGAAGTACGCAATGATGTAGTATGTTGTCCGCTATGAAATACGATCCGCAAATAAATCTACTTCTGCTCTATAGCATGTCCAATACTGAATTCTTTGGTTGATCAGTAAGAAATATCAAGGATTCAGAGCTAGAAAAAAAGATTTGTCAAGAACTGAATTAAGTATTTACATACTACAAGTTGATGATTATTTTACTGTTTGTATTTCATCTGGATGAATGGTACGCAATGCATAATTGTGCTTTTTTTGCTTGAGAAATCCCAAGACAAATTGTAGTCCGCTATACTGAATGACAAGATTGATATACTTGTGCGGATTAATAAATAAATGATACAAATACACACAGACTACCTTTATATACAACTAGCATGGTGGCTCCTCTGCAGCCTGCAACTCTGATTATTTCCTTGATGACTATTGGGTTGATAGGACCTGCTATAGATGCCTGAGCAAGCATCACAAATCACGTCAAATTTCATCAATGTGGTCTCCTTTTGTTTTTTGAAAGGAGCATATAGTAATATCGCAAGATACCAATTGCACCCAGCCTCTGCAATAACACATTACCCTAATGACATTACGGATGCATACAGCCAAAAAAAGAAAGAAGAATTAGACGAAAAAAAGAAAGTCCCGCTTTAGTGATGTATGCCTACAACAGCGACCAAACACCACCAATACAGCACTAGAAATCCATCCTCTCCAAAAGCGATGCCTCCAAAAAGGGAACAGTGCACTAGCGCCGTCATTGCCCTGATCACTGATCATAGGTTTTCACCCTGGAGAAACTCCGCACTGACAAAACAATGCCTTCAACAAGGTCATTGCCAGGCACAACCAATTAAGGCCAGACCTTGAATTTTCACCCTGCAACTTGAACTCTGGAAATCTTATGTACTGTCGCCCCCACTTTCCAATGTCGCTGCTCCAAGAACTAGAACACCAAGCCAAAACCTCATCGGAAATAGGATTCACACCACCATTACCGTTATTCAAACCTTGGCTTTCATGTTATTGTCCACGACTGACTTCACCATGGGACTAATGGCATGTCTTTGATGGCAACAGTCTGTAAAGTTTCACAACACTCCCTTTAAAATCAAACGGTCAGATAAAACATGGTTGCTCGCGACCGAGATCCATCCAATCTAGCGAACTCCGACATGTCGTCCATTGGAGTTCACCAGCGGAATCTTCCGGAACACAACACTCTGACCAGATCGATGAAGTCATGGAGCATGTAGATCTTTGTCCTGGCGCGAGAGGATCCTAGGACCAACCCCCTTTATTCAAAGTCAGACCGGAAGCCCCCAAACCACCGGTCTTCACCGGTCACCAAGACCTACCAGAAAAGAACGACAGATCCATGGTGACCCAGGCCGCCATGACCGCTAGCTCGATGAAAAGACAACACCACAGGTGGAGACTAGATGAACGAGCACGGACCCGCAGCCCACCGTCCCAGATCAGATCAGATGGTCCACTAGTCCGCTGCGCCGCCAACGGGTTCTGAGCACATCGCCGCTCCACCCCAACCGCCGCCCCTCCACCTCGCCAAGAGCGGCCACAACACCAGCTCCTTACGCAGGCCCCATCCAACACTGGGGAATCCCTCCCTTCCACCATACTGGTGCCAGGGCCGGATCCCTGCCACCCCCATCACCGGCGCCACGCTCTTAGGCCGGCGGGCCTTCGAGGGCAACGAGGGGGGAGAGGCAAGGAGGGGAGAGGTGGCGGTGGCGCTAGGGATAGGCCCCCTCAGTCGCCAGGAGGAGGCGATGCGAGGGGAGCGAGGGGTTACGCTAGGAAAAAGTTCGTAGCAGTGCAATTGATCATCAATGTGGTCTCCTGGAGGATATAGACAACAAAATGAATCGAAAAGTGTCCAACTTCAAGGCTAAAAAATTGAACGCTGATGGAGCAAGCTCTTCGCGATTGCACAACTATATATGATTAGTATAAAGGAAAATACTTTTGAAGTTGGCGCCATAGCATTTATCTTTTATTTAAAATGTAAGAACCTTAGTATTCCATTGTTTATTTTTTGTACTAACTAATACGGTAACACAAATATGTATGACAGAAGTCAAGAAACCAATTCCAGCCTTAGGAGTGTTTCGTTGATTATTTGTAGTACTCCATCCGTTCTAAAAAAGCATGCCATGTATTTTTCAAAATCTAGATGTATCTATGCACTATTTAGTATATAGGTACATCAAGATTTGGAAAAATTAGCGGTATCCTATTTAGGACGGAGGGAGTACTAACTAATAGCAGTACTAGCAGCATGTATGAGCAAAGTCAAGAAATCAATTCCGGGCTTTTAGGTCATCCATTATTCTCGTTTCATCTACTTTCTTGACATATGCACTAGCTCGTCTCATCTGTAAGCAGCGGTACAAATGCATCACCTACTATGTACGAATGTCATAATTTCAACACCAATTGATTCATACATACAATTCGCCACCCCGCTTGTTTGTTCTCAATCTTTGTATATAAAGCATTCAGATGTGAAACACCAAAGGAGAAGGAAAATAGAAAGGGAACTGATCATGGGAGTGTCCTCGAGGTGTGAGAGTTTTGCCCCATGGGCTTATGTTTTCTTCACTCAAGATGTTTAGTTAAGAGTGGGAGGTGTCAGCAAGATCATTTCCACAAATGTCTAAGACCAAACCTAATACGGGATGCTGGCAGACGCTGAGGACGACAGACGAGGTTCAACCGCGCACTTAGCAGATAGACTTCCCAAATTGAATGTGCATCGTTGGACTCGTTCTTCCTTTTCTGCTAGGCACGAAAAGCCTGTTGGAAGACCTCGCGGTATTCGTAATTGGCGGTACGCAGGGAACGCGGCTTGAGGTATTGCTAGCTACAAGCCGACCTCCATCTGTTCCATCATATCAAGCCCCCGTGATGAACGGTATGATTGTCTCCATCGCGGGCAGCAGACAAAGATCTCTCCTTACTTGTTACTTGGAGCGTTGAATCGTGTCTGCTTAATGTAAGTTATGCACGTATTGTTTAGTTCAGCTGACTATATTATTGTCATATGTTGGCCTCTGTAAATAACTCTGGTCTGCCCTATAACATGTCCAATACTGAATGCTTTGTTTGACCAAAAAGAAAGATCAAGGATTCACATTCATAAAGAAAATAACAAGAATGGTCAAGTACATAATTATGAATCTAATTACTTATTAACTGTTGTAAGTTGGCAATTATTTTATCGGCCATACTTCGTCTGCATGAATAGCATGCCTAATTTGTACTTTTTGCTTCAGAAATCTGACAACAGATTGCAGTTTGCTATATTGAGTGGCAGCATTCTTGTGTTTGTGTGGAAAATAAATAAATAATACAAACATATCTGAACTAGCTAAATTTTATATACAATGATTGTGTTGTCTAGATTTACAGGCTGCAGTCTTCCTAGATACCCTCGGTTTTATTGCTTAATCATAACTGACCACAAACGACTGGTCGAAAAGGTGGGTTACATCAAAATGAAATCTGGCAACTTGCTCATGGTGGGTTGGCCTCACAAACCCACATTGTGATGTGTTGGATTCACGAGGAAGCTATAAGAACTATAGCTTACAACTCTGATGGTTTCCTTGATTGATGGGTGCGTGGATAGGATCTTCCCAGCTGCCTAACAGCATCTCTACTCGTTCGGATTTTTTAGGCTAAAATCTGGACATAAATAGCGCTGGACGGAGCCAGTTTTCGGTCGGGGAACGCCCACTCTCTCACTCGCGCTTCCAGGCCGTGTTCCCAGGCGAAATAAAAACGGCGAAATATTCAAATTTTCTCGTTCCCGCCGGCAAATTCTCGGCCAAATGTGTTGACAGAAATACACCCAAAAAGTTCGGCGACAAATTTATTACAGAACTAGATAAAACAGCTCGGCGATCCGTCGTCGACGGGGATGGGTGCATCGGCGGCATGGTCGGCCAACAGGTTGGAGGAGGTGGAAGCAGAGCTCGGCGAAACCGTGGCGGCGGAGGAGTTCGGCCCAGCTATTGGCGTGGTAGCAGCGTTGTCCTCCTGGAGGATGGCGTTGCGGCGAGCCATGTACCAGGCCTTGACCGGCGTTTGTCAAGCCGTTCGGCCTCTTCGCCGGCGCTCTCGGTTTCCTCGCCTTTTTCTCCTTTGGTTCGCCGAGGTTGGATCGGGGTTTGACGAAACCCTTGGGCGGCATGGTGGGCGGGAGCTCGGCGAACTGGCGGGAGTTGGGTGGAATGGGGAGGAAAGGCGGGAGTGGAAGAAGAAAATGGCGGGAGCTCGTCCTAGAGTCGCCGACAGAGTTTGCACACCAATGTTTTCACTTCGCCCAGTGTTCCCATGACCCCGGGATCGGCCTGGGAAGTCCGTACGAAAGTTGGGCCGAATCCAGACGAAACCGGCATCCTGGGAACGCGAGTGGATGAAAATTCGCCAGCCGGACGAAAAAAACGCCTTGGAACGCCGTCCTAAGAACGCGGGTGGAGATGCTCATCACAGATTACGTCTCATGGACATTGTGGTTTGTTGGAGGATACAAAAGGAAAACTGAATTGGAAAATGTTCAACTCCAACTCCCGAAGGCGCAAAAGTGTCCACTTCTTCTTGTTCTGCCCGCTCCCTTTCCTTCTTTCTCTTCATGCGCGGTGACTACTAAATCTCGTTGTATAACTCTAACATCTTCATCTAGCATAAACATGATAGTTATGATACGGTTGTTACGATAGTTTAGGATAGTTAGGTTCCCATTCTAGTTTAACTTGCGAAAGGGCTCAACGCCGCCGCCTTGGTATCGCCTAGTGCCTGCCTTTTCTGAATACAATGACTGTCTTGTCTGAGTTTTAATAGCTGAAGATATGTACATGGGGAGCTCTGCGAAAGGGCTCAGTTTCATGGTTTAATCATGACATGCCACACAAAAATGATAGAAAACTAGGCTGCCACAAAAATGACAGTTGGGTACCTACTCGAAATGGATTGGCGGGTGGGCATTATGTGCTGATTTCACGAGGAAGTTGTAGTTCTTGTGTAACCATACATGGGTAAAAACTAATGTGTAGATTGGCATGAGCATGATTTCTTCTCCATGGTTTATTCCACAATTATTAAACCTATATAATATTCATATAAATAATAGACATGCTATTCCATGAAGGGTGTAGTGTATGTTATTTAGCACCGTTGGGTTTTTTAGTCATCACATTCCAAATTTACGTTCTGCATATGTATAGTTAGGTTCATGTTGACTCACGACACAAAAATGGCACGACAAACAAAATGACACACATGGTAAGAATAAAGTAAAACAAGAAGTAAGCAAACAAAAAAACAAAATGGAAAATAAGAAAAACTCATATCCTATTTAGGATAGTTCATTGGCTGTGGCCTAATCTGTAGTAGTTATTGTTTGGCGGCCAAAGTTCACCTACAAGGCTTCTCAGGCGCCCGGCTAGTGTGATGGATATTTCACAGCCGATACACTCAAGATTATAGTTTGCAGAAAATTGAAAATATCAGCTAACAAATGTATCTAGTTCATATAGAGAGAAGATTAAGAAATCACATTTTTTTATTTCTAACATTTAAGCGCCTGTTTCCGGTTGCTGCACTACGCCAACATAACTTAACGTTAGTCTAACGATATGAATAATTGTGTTAGAAAAGCCATCACAATGCGGATACATGTTAATCCCTACTTTTTGGGTTGGTAGACTCGTCTAAAAATATATATGTATCTAATTTCTAGTCATAAGTTCATTACTCTGAAAATGGACGAACTAACTATAGACGCATGAATTTCTATCTAATTTAGACCATACATACTTCCTTAATATTGGATCCATCATTTAATTAGGTCCCCTCTTTTGTTAGTGTGTTTTTATAGCGAATCGTTACAAATCAAAAGAGATGTACGTAGTAAGCTCTTCAAGATTGCATGATTTAATCTTACTAGTATAAAGAAAAATACTTCTAAAGTTCGCGCCGGAATTTTCACCTCTTGTTTGAAACGAGAGAACCCTTAGTGTTCGGTTGTCTATTTGTAGTACTCCCCCGGTTCCATAAAATTTGACTTTGATTTGTCTAGATTTGTATGTATCTAGTTCGAATCAAGCATTATGGAACATAGGGAGTAATAATAACTAATCTGCATGGTACTACCAGTATGTATGACAAAAGTAAAGAAATTGATTCTACGCTTCCAGGTCATCGATTATTCTTGTTTCGCCTATTTTCATGATAAATGCAACCGCTCTTCTCATCTATAACCAGGGGTACATCATAATACATCACCTAATATGTACATCTAACACCAATATGCAGCACACTTTTGGTACATGGTATTCACTACCGTCTTCTTGTTTGTTCTGTCTTTGTTATATAAAGCATCCAAATGTGAAGCACGAAAGGAGAAACAAAATAGAAGAGAAAGAAAATGGTAGTGGGAGGTGTGACAGTTGGAAGCCCATGTTCTTTAGATTGTCTTCGTTCATGCCGTTTACATAGGGGTGGGAGGTGTCAGAAAAATGATATCCACGTATGTTAAGGATTGAGCCTCATGCAGGATACAGGGAGACGCAGAAGTCCACATGTCAGCTTCACCTAGCGCAGCATAAATAAGCTTTTACTAGACATAATGTAAACTACCAATATTAAGTGGACGTCGTAGATTCGTTCCCAGTAGCGTGCAAGGACCTGCTATTCGGTGGATAGGACCTGCTAGCTGCCCGAGCGAGCATCACAAATCATGTGAAATTTGAACAATTTGGTCTCCTGGAGGATATAAAAGATAAAAGGAATTGAGAAGTGTTCAACTCCAACGCTCAAAATTGAACATTGATGGAGCGATCTCTTCATGATTGCATCAATGTATCTCACTACTATAAAAGAAAATACTTTTATTTGTAGTACTAGGACAAAATTCAAGAAATGAACACCAGCATTTCAGGTCATCTATTATTCTTGTTTCATGCACTTACCTGATATATATGCACTAGTGCGTCTCATTTGTAACATCATAACACATCACCTACTTTGTAGGGGTATCATCAATAGAACACTACTTGTTTCATACATACAATTCGCTACCCCTTCTTGTTTGTTCATAATCTTTGTTATATAAAGCATCCATATGTGGAACACGGAAGGAGAAATAAAATAGAAGAGAAACACATGTGGGGCAAAGCCGTCATGGCGTGAGAGTTGTGCCCCCATGGACTTTCGATCATCTGTCATGTTGTCTAGTCTACGTAAGAATAAGAGGTGTCAGCAAACTGATTTCCACGTCAGTAGAGGGGTAAGCCTAATACAGAATGCAGGCGGACGCACCACTGAACTGTCAAGGTTCAGACGTGTCGCATAAATCGGCTTGGAGACTTAGCATATAGATTGCCCATATCAAGGGGGCGTTGTGGAATCGCTCATTCTATCCCGGTAGGCACGCATAGCCCGCTAGAATGTCTCGTCGGACTTGTGAGTTGGCGAAACAAGGCACGCATAGCCCGCTGGAATGTCTCGTTGGGATTGTGAGTTGGTGAAACAAAGGGCACGTAGTTAGGCGCCTTGCTCATCCACAGTAGACAGTTGATGGTGCTTGACGTGGAGCACTTTGTTGAAAACCCCAAGAGTAAGGTGTGATGAGCACAACAGCAAGTCTTCTCTTAGTAGAGACCGAGGTTATCGAATCAGAAGGAGGAAGGAAACGTCACACAGGTGTTGCAAGCAACACGGAGACCTGCACAACACAAACTCAAGACTTTGCCCCAACGAATCAGTGAGGTTGTCAGGCTCACCGGTTTGCTATAACAAAAGATTAAACTTATGGTGTGGAAGGTAATGGTGTTTTGCAGCAAGTAAACAAGTAACAGTGGAAGATGTATCAATGGTAAAGATTGGACCGGGGTCTATAGTTCACTAGAGGTTCTCTCATTAGATAAACAACATGGGATGAAGGGTAAACAAATTACAACAGGACAATTGACAGGAACTGAGCAAGGCATAACAATGCAATTATTAGTCAGAAAGATCCTATGAGATTCGATTGGGCAATACAACAAGATACATGGACCGCCATCCAACTGCATCTATGACTAGAAGTACACCTTCAGGTTATCATCCGAACCCTCTCCAGTATTAAGTTGCAAGCAACAGACAATTGTTTTAAGCAAAGTGTGTAAGGTAATCAGTCCACATGTTTCATGAACAAGATCGTTGTTTTCTCCCTAGTAGCAACAACACATCTACAAACGAATAGATTATTTTCACTTCCCTTGGAAACTAGAGGCATGAACCCACTATCGAGCATAAATACCCCCTCTTGGAGTCACTAGCAACTATTTGGCCAAGATATCTACTAACAACGGAGAGCATGCAAGATCACAAACAACATAGACATGATAGAATCATAAAGACAAAACTATTAATCAAACCAACATAATAATCTCAATATCCATCGGATCCCCGCAAACACAACATGCATGATTACAAATAGATTAGATCTTGATCATGAACGGAGCTCACAAGATCTATACATGAAAGCACAAGGAGGATATACAACCATCTAGCTACTACATGGACCCATAGTCCAAGGTAGAACTACTCACGCATCATACCGGAGAGAAGGACTCCGGGATGATCTCCCCTCCGGCAGGGTGCCGGGAAGAACTTCAGATCCCCCCAATCTAGGGACGACGGTGGCGGTGGCTACAGAAGGTTTCGTGGAGATTTGATCGGGGTACTTAGGGTTTCTGCATTGGGGGCTTCTTATAGGCGAAGGGGGAGGCCGAGGCGGTGGCCAGGGGCCCCACACCCTGCCTAGGCGCGGGGTAGCCCACCCGCGCCTAGGGGGTGCGGGCGCCCTGGCATGCCTCTCCGTATCCCCTCTGGACTTCTTGTTTCTCACGGAAAGTAATTAACTTTGACGTTTGTCCCGTCCAATTCCGAGAATATTTCTTTACTAAATTTTCTAAAACCAAAAACAGCAGAAAACAGGCAACTGGCACTGTGGCAACTTGTTAATAGGTTAGTACCAGAAAACATGTAAAAACACCTCAAAGTGTAGTCAAAGCAAAGCAAAGTAGATACTAAACAAGCATGAAGCATAAAAAATTATAGATACGTTTCCGACGTATCACAGACCACCGTCTCCATCTGTTCCATGAACTCGCTGGAATGTTTGATTGATAACTGCTAGAGTATTGTACGGATACGATTGTTACGATAGTTTAGAAAAGTTAGGATCCCAGCCTAATTTAACTTGTACACCTGCACGTCTATATATACTTGTTCATACATCCAACATATTTCGTTAATCTCTATCTATCGTTCTATATGGTATCAGCCTAAACCGATCCTAAACCTAGCCGCCGCCGACATGCTTCTGCCGCGCCGCCCTCGGGGGGATCGATCTCCATGATCTCGACTAGGGGCCACGCGATCCTTAGGAGGGCTCATCCACTGATCCTTGATCGGTTGTCCCGATGAGTCTTTTTTTAGATCTCTAGATCGAGTTTTCTCTCCCCCGATCGTTCGACTAGTATTTTTATTTTTTGATTTACCGATGTAGATCGGATTGAGTCGTTCACCACTGTCGTTATCACTGCGTCTCTACTCCGATCATCGGCATTAATGATCTACACCGCGCCCGTGCGACTGCCTCCTCCCCTGTCGTGTCTACTTTGGCAGACTGTCATGACCTCACAGCAGGATGCCGCACACATCTGCCGGCTGCTATGCCTTCCTCGGTGAGCTGCCGAGACCGCCCCCCTCAGATCGTTTTCATCATCATCGCACATGACTTCACCAACAACGCCGTCATCAAATCCAATCTACGTGTCGTGCATGCCATGGCACACATGGCGCACCATCGGTCTAACAAAACGATCTTGTGCCCGTCTACTCCAAGCATGTCCCCGAGCATGCGTCTACCACTGATCGAGCTACGGGTTATTGTTGCATCACTCCTTCAGACCGCAACGCGCTGCCGCCTTGGTCTTCGCCTAATGGCTGCCTTGTTTGAATACAATGAATGTCTTGTCTGAGTTTGAAATGGCCAAAGACATGTACATGGTGAGCTCTGCTAAAAGGCTTAGTTTTTCGTGGTTTAATCACGATCGACATGCCACACAAGAATGCTGATGGAAAACTGGGCTGCCACAAGAATGACAGTTGGGAACCTACTCGTGACAGATTGTCGGGTGGCATCATGTGCTGATTTCACGAGGAAGTTGTAGTTCTTGTGTAGCCACCCATGGGTAAAAACTAATGTGTAGATTGTCATGAGCATGATTTCTTCTTTCATGGTTTATTCCAGAATTATTAACCTATAATATTCATATAAACAATAGATATGCTATTCCGCACCAAGGGTGTAGTGTATGCTATAGCACCCCTTGGTTTTCTAGTCATTACATTCCAAATTTACGTTCTGCATATGAACAGTTATTAGGTTCATGTTGACTCACGACACAAAAATGGCACGGCAAACATGAAAAAGATTCTTGAAACCAGGATCAATCTGGCAGTAGTCTCGCGATCATGGAGCGCCTCCAAGACTGATGGTCTCTCTTGAATTGCCCATTATATGTCAACGTGAAGACACATTTAGATAGACTATTGTACAAGCTGCATATGGGGCCATCAACGCATGAGGTCGTGGTCCTGTTGTGTTGGGTTGCCAATGTGAGGTGTAAATAAACCAAGGCAGGAAGCCAGAACGACATCGATATGATCTCTTCCACAGCAAACGGGCAAGGCCCTCCTCACAATACTACTTCAGAATCCATTAAGGTGTTTTCCAATGGTGCGATTGAGCAAGTAATCGACCCACTTATGTTTTCACAGCTACTTGGATGAATACCTGTGAAACTGTAGAGTGCACAGATTACATCAAAAGAGATTCGGCCGACGGTTAATTGCATTAATCCAGATTCAGACAACGCGGTTAATTGTTGAGATTTCGACAACACGATTTATTGCATCAATAGAGATCTTAGTGACGCGGTTGAGAATGGAACGCTTTGATCCGATCTCTATTTATACTCATAATATTTGGATCCACTCAGCATTCAATGTCAGATTCATTCTTCTCCATGCATACATTTTCTTGCTTGAGCCTATCAGAATTTTAATGCTTTTACCTAAAAAAAGGAATTTTAATGCTTTTATTAATGTAGGGATTCTAAGCTCTACGATAGCTCTGAATGGTTATGATCTACCATGGCCTCGGAAAACATCTCTATGATAGATAGATCTGCCGGATGGTCATGGTCTATAACTCTATATTGACCTCGGCAAATGGCAAGACGCGCTAGCGGGCAATTGTGAGGTATTTGTGAGGGACGAGGTAAAGACGTCAGGTACCGACACAAGCCCATAGTGTGCTGAGCCCATGATCTGAAAATTTCAGCAAACATATAATAAAAAATAAAATATTAAGATATATTGTCTATGATATCCTGTACTGTCATATATTATACTGAATTGTTACTTGCACAGCCAAAGCTAAGTGATAATGGTATAGTTCAAAATGCTAGACACGAGCTAATCAGAGGACCTTACCCCCTTTATCTGATTAGAGCAGAAAGGATCCGTGGAATTATTACTCTAATATTTAGAGCATGAAATGTTTTCTACACGATTAATAATCGTACATGGTAAATTGCAAAACCCTATTTACCGCTTCCGCTTTTTATGTATATTTACACTGCCTGGTGCATCAAAAGAAACCTATATGTTAGAAAAATGAAATAAACAAATGCAAGCCGAAATGTCGGTGATGTCAGTCTTCCCGCATTAGAGACACTGTCGAGCTCCAAAACTTTTTCGGTTGGCTCGAAGTCACCATCTTATTCTTCCCCACGGAAGGAATGAAATCCACGTTTCCATAATCGTCTGCCTTGTTCATCTTCTCCAATTCCAGCATCGGTGGTGCGGTGGGCGAGATCAGGCGTGTGGCCACTAGTAGAAAAACGACCTTTCGTTTTTGGCAGCTCCAGCCTCTAGTCTCGGCCTTGTCTGAAACCGGGACTAGTGTTAGCACTAGTCCCGGTCTGTGAATTTTGCAACGGCTAGATGGCCCCACATGGCTAGTCCCGGTCCGTGGGCAACCTCTAGTCCCGGCTGGTAACACAAGCCGGGACTAGAGTAGCTGTGGAAGCCATGGCTATATTTAGTCTGGGTTCTTGTTACCCGCCGGGACTAGAGATCAACCTCTAGTCTGGGTTCATTTTACCACCTGGGGCAATTTATTACCACTATATATCACTCTTCGATCCAGCACAAAAGCATGGCCATTTCCTCCAAGGAACAGCTCAAGTTCATCCTCCTTTTTTGTCCAATTTGGTGGCAACTTTCAATCCAAGATTTGGTGGCATCATCTATCAATCCAAGCTTCTAAAATGGTTAGCAACTTCAATCATTCATCTCTTATTGTTATAATTTAGCTCAATGCTCTAGAACTAGAATGAGGGATTTCATGCTTAGAAGTGTAGAGGGAATTTTAGATGTGTAATTTTAAGCATAGTTTGATTATACAAAAAGCTACTGAAAGTTGAGATGTGCATTTTAAGAGTTTTGGATCTCAGAATTGAATAAGGTTTTCACTGCTAGAGCAATAATTAAATAGTCAACGTTTTTATGTTAATAGTTTTGTCCAATTCAAAAATTAGTGCAGGTAATTTTTTTAATATGATAGAAAATCTTAATTCAAAAATTAGTGCATGTAAAAGTAATTGTAGTAAAAATGATCCAAACTTTTTATATGATAGAAAATTTTAATTATACTACAGATGAGCCGAGAATGGATGTACGACGCTCCCCGAATGTCTGACGCGTTCATTAAAGGCGTGCATTCTTTTCTCGAGTTGGCTGAGGCAAACAAGCGAAATGGTTTTATGTGTTGTCCGTGTCGTGTTTGTCGAAATGAGAAGGATTACTCTTCATCCAAAACCATTCACATCCACCTGATTCAATCAGGTTTCATGTCCGGCTATATTTGTTGGACAAAGCATGAAGAAAGCGGGGTTATGATGGAAGACATCAAAGAAGAAGAGAACGATGACAACTATCAAATGTTTCCTGAATACAGTGGCACTGCACTAGAAGACAATGAACAAGAAGAAGGTGAAGAACGGGCATTAGATGAGACTGCTGATGATCTTCGTCAGGCCATTCTTGATGCACGGAGCGAATGCGAAAATGAAAACGAGAAGAAGAAGTTGGAGCACATGTTAGAGGATCACAAAAAATTGTTATACCCAAATTGCAAAGATGGCAACACAAAGCTCGGTATCACACTGGAATTACTGCAATGAAAAGCAGAGAATAGTTTATCTGACAAGGGATTTGAGAAGCTACTGAAAATTTGGAAGAAGAAGCTTCCAAAGGATAATGAATTTCCTGTCAGTACATACGAGGCAAAGAAGGCCGTCTGCTCTCTAGGACTAGAGGTGCAGAAGATACATGCATGCATTAATGACTGCATACTATATCATGGTGAGGAGTACAAGAATTTGGATGCATGCCCTGTATGCGGCGCATTGCGTTATAAGATTAGACGAGATGACCCTGGTGATGTTGAGGGAGAGCAGTGCCCCAGGAAGAGGGTTCCTGCAAAGGTTATGTGGTATGCTCCTATAATACCACGGTTGAAACGTTTGTTTAGAAACAAAGAGCATGCCAAGTTGTTGCGATGGCACAAAGAAGAGCGCAGGAAAGACTCGATGTTAAGACACCCCGCTGATGGGTTGCAATGGATAAAAATTGATAGAGAGTACCCGAGCTTTGCAGATGATGCAAGAAACTTAAGGTTTGGTCTAAGTACAGATGACATAAATCCTTTTGGAGAGCAGAGCTGTAGTCATAGCACCTGGCCTGTAACTCTATGTATATATAACCTGCCTCCTTGGTTGTGCATGAAGCGAAAGTTCATTATGATGCCAGTGCTCATCCAAGACCCAAAGCGACCCAGCAATGACATTGATGTCTATCTAAGGCCATTAGTTGAAGAACTACTACAGTTGTGGCACAACGAAGGTGTTCGTATGTGGGATGAGCACAAACATGAGCCATTTGACCTACGGGCGTTGTTGTTCGTAACCATCAATGATTGGCCTGCTCTTAGTAACCTTTCAGGACAGTCAAACAAGGGATACAATGCATGCACACATTGTTTAGATGATACTGAAATTATATATTTGGATAAAGGTAAGAAGAATGTGTACCTAGGGAATCGTCGATTTCTTTCGGCCAGGCATCCCGCAAGAAAGAAAGGCAAGCATTTCAATGATGAGGCAGATCACCGGAAGAATCCTATCCGCCGTACTGGTGATGATATATTTGGTATGGTCAAGGATCTAGAAGTAATCTTTGGAAAGGGCCCTGGCGGTCAATCTGTTCCAAATAACGCTGACGGACATGTGCCCATGTGGAAGAAGAAATCTATATTTTGGGAGCTACCCTATTGGAAAGTTCTAGAGGTCCGCTCTGCAATCGACATGATGCACGTGACAAAGAATCTTTGCATGAACCTGCTAGGCTTTATGTGTGTGTATGGAAAGACAAAAGATACGCCAGAAGCACGGCAGGACCAGCAAGGTATGAAAGACCGAGACGGCGTGCATCCAATAAAGACAGATAAATGACGTCTAAGTGCTGCCAGCTATGCTCTTACCAAAGAAGAGAAGGAATTTTTTTTTGAAGTCCTAAGAAGTATGAAGGTCCCCTCTGGCTTCTCGTCGAATATAAATGGAATAATAAATATGGCAGAGAAAAAATTCCAGAACCTAAAGTCTCATGACTGCCACGTGCTTATGACACAATTTCTTCCGGTTGCATTGAGAGGGTTTCTACCGGAAAATGCTCGACTGCCCATTGTGAAGCTATGTGAATTTCTCAATGCTATTTCTCAGAAGGTAGTCGACGAGGTTTGATCTCATCAATGCCCATTGTTATGGACTTGGGTTTTGGAGAAGATGGGGATGTTGGAGATCACGGAACGGTTAGCAAACAAGCAACACGGGGACACGAGGTTTACCCAGGTTCAGGCCCCCGGAGGGAAAACCCTACTCCTGCTTGTCTGCTCTTGATTACGGCGGAACCGAAGGTTACAGGGGTGCGCAGATTCGATCTGGCGTGGAGGCGTGTATGCGAGAGTATGAGAGAGAGAGAGATCTAGGTCGTGCCCTCCTAGCCTTTATATAGACTCAGGCAGGTCCTGGGCATAGACCTAATCAGTTACAAGTTCTAGGGTTTTACCCCTTTGAATTTCCTATCTACGCTAGTCTTGCTCTCCAAGGATCCGAAGGCGTCATGGGCCTTGACCACCCAAAAATCTTCATGGGCCGGCGTACATCTGCCGTGGGCCTTCCTTGGGCTGGACCAGGTATGCTGAGATCACGTACCCGTAGGGTATAACCATGTCAGTAGCCCCCGAGTGATCAGTCGAATCGTAGATTCGGCTGAGGACTCTTCCATCCTTCGGGTGCAACTATGTATTAATAGTATATGTGTGTAGGGATTGTTGATGCGTGTGCCTGACTCACCCGACGGATCGGGGTCAGTTAACTGTCTTAGGACGAAACAACACGATCTTCTTCAGGTTCGAGTCCCTCAACTCGGACCTGGAACATATGCTGGCGTAATTCGACTCAGGCCGCGGAGGACTTACAGGAGTGGAATTCCAGTGATTTTAATTGATGTACCCAACGCGTTCGTCGGGATTTTTCATCGCGCCTGCTGGCACGGGTTTATACTAGCAGAACGCAGTCATGTGCGTTGCCAGGCCATCAGATGATATCTGTAGGTCTTATCTTTGTGTCGCAGACACAACATCCGAATGTTTTATCACCGCGGAGGTGTTTCGGGTGACCAAGGAGAAACATTGCTCACTTAGCGTCTTATTGGGGCAAAGTTGCCGAACAGTTTTTGCATGCTTGATCTGAAAGATCGCAGTCAAAGAATTCATAGGGTGCGCGACCAGCGCTCCCTATGGGAGTAGCCCCCGAGTGTCTGTTCGAGTCGTAGACTCGAGCGGAGACTTGCGGAGACTTTTATTCAGGCGTTTGTTCAGTGTTAAGTCCGTAGGACACAAAAATTTTCGGATGCTTAAATCCATCCTCCCTATGGGAGTAGCCCCCGAGTCCGTAGTGGAGTCGTAGACTCGACGTAGAACTCGAAGAAATAGTTCGCTTTTATTCATCTTTCGGGTGCGCGGCCAGCGCTCCTGATAGGAGTAGCCCCCGAGTATTTAGTCGAATCGTAGATTCGAGTGAGTACTCTTAGCTTGGAAGCCAAATAATTGTAGTTGTTGCTAGTATATCTTTTGATGACGTCAGTGCTGACGATCAATGACCTCAAGCGTCTGCTATGCCAGAGATGAGTTGACTGGACGAACGTGGGTCCCACTTGCTGACCTTGAATGGACCGGTCACGCGCGGCGTGGAGATAATTACGGCGTCGCCTCGATTTCTGCACGTAGTGGACGGCGTGGTAACGACGGTTCGTTGTGATGCTGACACGTGTATGGCCAGATCTGCCGTTGGCGTTAGGTCTTCTTGATGGACGGTTGTCATGCGTCGTCTTCGCCGTTAAAATCATTGGGGAAAGCTGCAGTTTGTTTTCACCGCATCTACTCTTGTTTTCATTGCCTCCTTGTGTTCTAGAGGTTCTTGCTGCACGCTGTAGTATTCTTCCACATTTCCTTCTTCCCTTCTGCACTCTCACCGCCGGTGCCGCCGTAGCGCGATGGGGAAGGCGAAGAAGTCGTCATCTGCGGCTGGTACCAGCGCCGCCGGAGGGAAGAAAGGCGCTACCACCACTCGTGTCACCGACGGTGGTTGGCGGCGATCAGAGACGCGGGAGAGTGATCTCCGCAGGCTTCGCGAGCGGGGCTTGATCCCGCAGGATAGGGAGGCCGTCAGACTCCCTGGCAATGAGGTAATCCCCCGTCCCCCCGCTGGGTATCGGGTTATGTTTCTTGCCTTCGTTATTCGTGGGTTTTCCTTCCCAGTCCATGACTTCCTTCGTGGGCTACTCTTTCTCTATGGCATCGAGCTGCATCATCTTTCGCCCAATTCTCTTCTTCACATTGCTTGTTTCATCACTTTCTGCGAGTGCTGGCTCGGCATCGAGCCACACTTTGGCCTCTTCCGGAAACTCTATTCCGTGAAGAGACAATCCGGCTCGGATGGTGTGTATCCCATTGGGGGTTGCATCATCTCCCTCAGGGCCAATATCCTTTTCTTTTCTTTCTCTATGTCCGAATCTGTCCAGTACTGGCGGAGGCGATGGTTTTACATTCGCGACTCCACAGTGGCTGGGCAGCAATTTGGTCTTGCTCCTTTCGACCCCTCCCAAATAATCGAGCCGAAGAGGTCCTAGAAAAAACAGATCTTGGATGGCGAGTCAGCGGAGATAGAGGCCCTTTACTGTCGGGTGGAGGATCTCCAGTTGAATCCTGAGAAAGAAGTGAACGGCGTGGATATTATCCGTACGTTTCTCGAGCTTCGGGTGCAGCCTCTCCAGGCTAGGGCGCACCCGATATTTCTTTACGCTGGGCGCCGTGATCCGACGAGAGTTTCGGCCAAGAAGCTTTCCCAGGGTGATATCGACAAGGCCCTTCATACGCTGTTGAAGTACAAGGCTGGAGAGGATATCCCGGGGAAGTCATTGACTCCGCCGTTTTCTTCGACGCTGGCTATTCCATTGTGTATATTCGCAGTAAGCGCTTTCGTCGATCACAGATTTATTTTCCTTTGTTTGCTAACAAAGTTCCTTATTTTTTTGCAGAGCTTCAAGGTGTCGGGCATGGTGCCTCCATTGCCCGAATTATTTCCGGATGCGCCGGATAATGACGTGGTGGATTCCGTGTCCGAACTTCCTTCGGCACGATCGTCGGCTGAAGAGGCCAATGAGTCGAGCGAGGACCATACTCGCAAACGATTGCGGAGCTCCAGCGAATCTTCGGATGCATCGACTCCTCCGACTCCCAGAAACCCTTTGTGCCTTGAGAGTCACAGTGACGGGCATGGAGGTTCTTCCTCTCCTATTCTTGTCGTTCCTATGCGGGCTGTAGCGTCGCACCCGCCAGCGAAGCGGAAGAAGGAATAAAAGAAGGAAGAGAAAAAGGGGGAGAAGAGATCCCGAAGGACTCCTCCTGTCTTCGACCTGAGCTCACTGGACTCGTAAGCTTCTTTTATACTGCTATCTCTTTGCTGTTGACTTTTGTGCTTGTGCTAAATTTTTTCGTGTGCAGGCATTCCTCCCACGACTCCTCCAGCGATGGTGCTCGGGAGATGATGGGAGAGTCGAAAGTCGCGTCTCCTCCTCCTCAGACGGTGGCAACTTCGGGGGGCGCCGCTCCAAACCCTCCTCTGCAGGAGGTGTAGGTGGTTGCGCCTCAGAATTTTGCCAGCGGGCCTTCGGAGTCGCCATCAGAGCATGTAAGTACCTCTGTTTTGTGCCACGGGGGGAGCCCCCGAGCGTCTGAAAAAATTTCTTGTCTTGTTCTTTCTTCGAGTCTTCAGGGGAGCCCCCGAGTGTCTTCGTGTGAGGATTTTGCTTTTATTCCTTTGTGTTGGGCGCAACCCCCCAAGTCCTTTTCCTCACTGGTACTTCTTTCTGCAGCCTTTTGTGCTGGAGGCCAAGCGACTGGTGCAGGAGCGCCTGGTGCTGGAGGCCAACCTCCAACAGCTTCAAGGTACCCGTATGCCTTTGGTGCTTCTTTCCTTTATTCTTGTCCTGCTTTCTGACGATTGCTTGTTTTGAATGCAGAGGAGCATAATACTTCTCTCCGTGAGATCGACGCTCTCAAGAAGAGCCTTGGTCAATCGGAGAAGAAGGCCGAGGCCACCGTTGGTGCGAAAGAGTGCCTTGAGATGGAGCTGGCCGAGGCAGCCGAAGCTAAAGAGTCTCTGCAGCAGGAGGCCATGGACCGCGAGGAGCATCTTGCCACTGCTACGACTGCGCGTGAAAGAGAGGTGGCAGGCAGGCTCATGGCTGCTGCCAAGGCTGTTTCGGGCGAGTACCTTATTTTTGCTTCTGTCTTTTCGTTTTCTTGTCTTTCTTCTGTGTTACTTTCTTCAGTCCTCTTTTTTTTGTCTCAGATGCCGCAGGCATCAAGTTTGACCGCGGCGCTCTCAAGCACGGGAGTTCTCTGGATGATGCTACTGCAGTGGTCGAAGATCGCTGCAGCACCGTCGTCAGCTCCCTTGCCAAGGCGAAGGAGGTCCTTGGCCGCTTATACAAGGAGCTTGTCCCCAAGGGCACGACCCTTGATGACGTTGACGCTCTGGAGGAGGCCTTGTCACCGGCGCGCGGGCGCATAAGCGCAAGCGTATGGGCATCCGCGTCTGTGGCCGGGATGGCGGCACTGGCGGCTGGAGCGGAGCTAGACCTTCCCTAGATTACCTCCCGTATGCCAACGACTGCTGATGGATCCGAGGTAGCTTTTGCTACCTACTCTGCTCGCTGCAAGCGATATGGGCCGAAGCTCATTGATTTGCTGTCCGAGTATGCGCTGCGGCAACAGGGGGAAGCCAAGGCGAGGCAGTCCGGCTCTGAGGCTACTCAGGGTGCCGCATCATAGGCGTTATAGCTGTAGGATAGTTTGTAGTCTTCTTTTGCTGTAATTATGTTGAGGAGCGAAATCCTTGTGCCACGTAGTGGCCTTTATATGCTTAATGAATTTTGTTGAGTTGTGCTCTTCTCTGTCTGAATGTTTATGTCCTTTGCTTTTCTGCTGCTCTAGGTTCCTTCGGGTGCTGACCCCGTTGACACCTCGCCTGCAGCGCGACTGTGGCCATCTTTGGATGATTCTTCAGAGCTTACTTTTCTTCGAGACTGTGTTCGTAGTCTTGAGAGGGAGTTGCTTGGGGTGCGTGGTCACGCCGATGTTTGGAAGTCGAAGGCAGATCGTGGTGCAGCCAGAGAGGAGTACTTGATGGCGGAACTGCTTCGACTGTCTGAGTAGCTTCAATGTAAGTTGTTCTTTGTTTCGAGCTGCAGCTCAGTTTTTTGGATGCGCCTACTGGCCTTGCGTTTTATTTTGTGCGAGTGTCGCAGGTGCTAACCTTGCTCTGGGGGACAAGAAGGAACGTGTCGCTGTTCGGGTCAATTGTTTGACTCAACAAGACATGGAAGCTGGCGGCTTCTTCTGGATGGATCGTGACCGTGCCATGGCTCTAGCAACGGTGCAGGATCGCGTTCACCAAGTATCGCGGGTGCTTCGCCAAGTGCAGACTTCGCTCTCGTCGGTTCTGCATGTGATGTTTCCCCTGGATGCTGTGCCAACATCCCTGTCCGGCCTTCTGTCTAGATTTCAGAGCGTGACTCGTGTCCAGGAACTGGTGAGGCAGCATCTCGTCGCAGGGGTGAAGGCTGCGTTGTCCCTTGTTAGGCTGCATCGACCTGATATAGATCTGTCTGTTGTAGCGGCTGGGCCACCTCTTCGGCCGGATGGTGGCGAGTGGGATATGCGTCCGCATTATGCGGTTATAAGGCAGTATGCCGAACAGGTCGTAGATTTGTTTGAGCAGCGTGCTCAAGTTATTCTTCAGAATAGGTAGTACCTGTAAAAGAGATAGATGTAAAATTTGTATATTTCGACTAGGCGTGTTGTGCCCTTTGTTGTAAAGGTTTGTTTGTTGTGAGCACGCAGTGCTTTGTTTAAGTACGTGTCCTTTTCGTTTGCCTGACGTTGTTAGCTACTCAGGTGTACACATGTGATCCTCGGTCGATGAAATCGCGAGGTGGGGGGAGCCCCCGAGTGCGTTTGTAGCATAAAGTAAAAGTTGCAAATAGCGAACGAAATTTTGGGGCGAGACACTTAGCTTTATTTATATCGTAATGGAGGAAGTACATTGTTCGGCTGAATAGCTTTGGCTGAAAAGCCTTATTGAAAGTAAAGGGGTAGGTAGCTAGGGGTAGAATCGTCGCAAGTGTGCGATGTTCCATGGGTTGGAGTATGCGACTTCGGACTCCACATGCTTGAGGCGATAGGCGCCACTTGGGATGACCTCGGTGATGATGTAGGGTCCTTCCCATGGCGACTCGAATTTCTTCGGTCGCTCTTGCTTGAGTCGTAAGACGAGGTCTCCTTCGAACGGCGACCTTTAGCCGGCGTGGTAGATTCTGGAGACTCTGTTGGTACACCGCTGATCGAGCTGCTGCTATGTCTCTTGCTTCGTCGAGTGTGTCGACGGCGTCTTCGAGTGCAGCCGTGGATTCGGCTTCGCTGTAAGCGACGACCCGGGGGGCCTGGTGGCGTACTTCGGCTGGTAGCACGGCTTCGGCTCCATGCACCATGAAGAATGGTGTGTAGCCGGTGGAGCTGTTTGGCGTAGTACGCAAACTCCATAGGACGGATGGCAGCTCTTTCGTCCAGGCTCCGGCCTTTCGTTCGAGTGGGCTCATGAGGCGCTTCTTGATGCCAGCGCCGATTAGGCCGTTGGCCTTTTCGACCTGCCCGTTCGTTTGCGGGTGAGCCACTGAGGCGTATGTGATGTTGATCCCGAGGCCTTTGCAGAAGTCTTGGAATTCTTTGGAGATGAAGTTTGATCCATTGTCGGTAATGATGCTGTGCGGTACGCCGAACCTGTAGACAATGGACTCGAAGAACTTGATGGCGGTCTTGCCCTTTTGGTTGGTAACCGGCATGGCCTCGACCCACTTGGTGAATTTATCGATTGCGACCAAGAGGTAAACGTGCCCCCCTTTCGAGGACTTTGGCAGTTTGCTGATCATGTCGAGGCCCCATTGGGCGAAGGGCCAGGCTATAGGTATGGGTCTGAGTTCTGATCCGGGTGCGTGCGGTTTGTCGGCGAACCTTTGGCACCCGTTGCATCTTCGGACGATGTCCTTTGCGTTGCTCATGGCTGTTGGCCAGTAGAATCCAGCTCGTAGAGCTTTGGCGACAAGGGAGCGGCTGCCTGCATGATGGTCGCAGATGCCCTCGTGGATGTCTTGGAGGATGGCTTTTCCGTCACCGATGGTGACGCACCTTTGTTGTACACCCGTAATACTGCGCTTGTACAGCTCGCCATTGATGATGGTGAAGGCTTTTGACCGACGAGATATGCGCCGCATCTGTCGGCCGCCGTCGCGTTCTCCGTTTATCAAGAACTGGAGGTATGGTCGCGTCCAAGTTTCTTCGACTACCATGACCTGCATCAGGTTGACCATAGCGACCTCTGTGTCCAGTTTCTCGGGTCCTTCATGACCTTCGGGTAGCGTAGCCCCCGAGTATTCTGCTTCTTCGGGTGATACCTTGGGGAATTTTCGCTTGATGGATGGCACACAGATCTGTTCGAGGAACACACCTGGTGGCACCTTTGCGCAGGTGGAGCCGATGTTGGCGAGTCTATCGGCCTCCTCGTTGCTTTCTCCTCCAACGTGCCGAAGCTCGCAGCCGTCGAATTCTCCTTCGAGTGCGTTGTAGAGCGCGCGGTACGCGATCATGTTTTCGGCGTGTGCGTCGCACTCATTCATCGTCTGTTGGACGACGAGGTTGGAGTCACCATAGATGACCAGGCGTGTTGCACCGCAGATTTTTTCCATCCTCATGCCGTGGATGAGGGCTTCGTATTCGGCCTCGTTGTTGGAAGCTCGGAATTTCATCCGAAGGACATACTTCATCTTGTCGCCATGCGGGGAGGTCAGTATGACTCCAGCTCCTGCTCCGGCTTCATGCTTGGAGCCGTCGAAGTGCATCGTCCATGACTGCAACATATCTAGGGTGTCTGGTAGCTGCAGCTCCATCCAATGTACAAGGAAGTCCGGGAGGACTTGAGATTTGATTGTGAGTCGCTTCTCGTAGACGATGTCCAGGGGTGATAGCTCGATGCCCCATAGGGCCACGTGTCCTGTGGCCTCTGGGTTATTCAGGATGCTGTTCAGGGGTGCCTCGTTGACGACCATTACCTGGTGCTCCTGGAAGTAATGGCTCAGCCGTCGAGCCGTCATGAACATGCCGTAGGCGAGTTTCTGGTAGTGAGGGTACCTCTATTTTGTTGGTGTCAGTACCTCGCTGAGGTAGTAGATTGGGTGTTGGACCCTGTGGGTCTTGCCCTCTTCGGGTCATTCGACCACTAGCACGGTGCCGACCACCTGGTGTGTGGCTGCTATGTACAGCAGCAGAGGCTCGTGCTCCTTTGGCGTGACCAGGACGGGCGAGGAGGAGAGTAGCCGTTTGAGGCTTTCGAACGCATCATCGGCTTCGGGCGTCCACTTGAATTTATCTGCCTTGCATAGCAGCTGGTAGAATGGCAGGGCCTTCTCGCCCATGCGGCTGATGAATCTGCTCAACGCAGCTATTCGTCCTGCGAGTTGCTGGACACCCTTGAGGTTCTTTGGCTTCTCCATTGCCATGATGGCCCGAATTTTCTTCGGGTTCGCCTCGATCCCTCGCTGGGAGATGAAGTAGCCAAGGAGTTGTCCTGATGGGACGCCGAAGGCGCACTTTTCAGGGTTGAGCTTGATCCTGTAGAGGTCGAGATTATCGAACGTCTCGCGGAGATCGTCGATGAGTGTTTTTTGCTTCCCTGGTTTTTGTGACTATGTCATCGACATAGACTTGGATGTTGCGACCGATCTGGTCCTTCAGGCATGCCTGCATGCATCGCTGATACGTGGCACCTGCGTTCTTTAGCCCGAAGGGCATTGTGTTGTAGCAGAATACTCTGAACGGTGTGATAAACGCCGTTTTCTCCTGGTCTTCGACCTTGAGCCGAATCTGGTTGTAGCCTGAGTAGGCGTCGAGGAAGGAGAGTTTCTCACATCTTGCAGTCGAATCGATGATCTGGTCGATCCGAGGAAGAGGGAAGTGGTCCTTTGGGCAGTGCTTGTTCAACGACGTGAAGTCCACGCACATCCGTAGGATGTCCGTGTCCTTCTTTGGGACCATCACTGTATTTGCAAGCCACTCGCTTTCTTTGATTTCCCTGATGAAGTCTGCAGCGAGTAGTCTGTTGATTTCCTTGCCGATAGCCTTGGCTTGTGGCTCGGATAATCTTCGGATGGACTGCTTGACGGGCTTGGTGTCTGGAAAAACGTTGAGTGGGTGCTCGGCGAATTCCCTGGGAACTCCTAGCATGTCCGCAGGACACCAGGCGAAGATTTCCCAGCGCTCATAGAGGAATTCGACGAGCACGCCTTCCTATGCGATCAGCGCCGTCTTGGAGGCATCCGTCGGATGGACCTACACCTTTTTGGTGTTGACAGTGGAGTCGAAGGACATGTCGGGTGCGTTTTGCCTTGCGACTGGGGGTGCCCCATTATCCGTCACCTCACGGAGCCTTACGAGCTCGTCTTGCATGCCGAAGGACTGGGAGATTCTGTTGAAATTCCTGTCGCATTGGTCCGATCGGGTGAAGATCCCGTGGACTGTGATGACGCCCTTTGGTCCTGGCATCTTGAGTAGTAAGTATGCGTAATGTGGGACGGCCAAGAACCTTGCGAATGCCACGCGCCCGAGGATGGCATGGTACTGTGATGGCCAGTCCACCACTTCGAATTCGAGCCGCTCTAGTCGGAAGTTATCCGGTCTGCCGAAGATGACATCAAGCCAAATTTTGCCCAGAGGGAATATGCCCTTTCCTGGGACGATGCCGTGGAACGTTGTGTTCGATTTTCCAGTTGCATCGGGATCCGCATTGCTGCTAGAGTGCTTGCGAACATCAGGTTGATGCCGCTGCCGCCGTCCATGAAGACACCGACCATGCCTCCGACCAGGCAGCATGACTCGGGCGAGGATCCGCAAGGGTGATCCGAACGGCTGAACGTGATGCAGGACTCTGATCCGCTGAGGTACTCAGGGATGGCGGGTGGAGTTGCTACGGCCAAGTTGATCTGGCGAGTGATTTTCTTCTACGGCCTATTCGTTGGGCGCCCCTTCTAGATCATTAGTGCTCCTTTCGGCGGGGGATACCCGTTCCCAGCGTTGTTCTGTGCTGGTGCAACTGGCTGGTGCGGACCTCCCACGGGTGGTGGTGGAGGAGCTCCATGTGCTATTTCTCCTGGCGCGGGTGCGTTTCCGAACGCAGGAATTGGGGATTGCTGCCTCATCCGCACCATGCTTTCGCTGAGCTTCTGGAACTCACGGCAGTCCTTGAGCATGTGGCTTGCCTTCTTTTTGCCATCCTGCTTGTCGATGTAGAAGTGGATGGTGCATGGACCCGAAAGCTTTTCGTATGCTGAGGGTCCGTTATCGCGGTCGCGGCGCTGCCACGACTGCGCTGGGCGTCCCCCGTCGCGGAAGTTTCCTCCGCGGTATCCTCCGCTGTTGCGGTTGGCGTCGTTGCGGCGATCGGCGTAGCCGGCCGCGACCATGTCGGGTCCGTCGCGATCGTCGTAGACACGCGATCTCCTCTTTCTACGACGTTCTCGTCGTCGGCCGTAGTCGTCCTCTTCCTCCGAGTGTGCCCTGTGGACGGAGTCTTCGCCGTCGGCCCATCTGTTGGCGATGTCCATGAGGTGGTCGAGTGTTTTGGGCTTGACGCGCCCGAGTTCCTCCTTGAAGTCTTGGTGCTTGACGCCGTCCTTGAAGGCGTTGATGGCCCTCTCTTCCGAGATGTGTGCTGTGGAGTTCTTGGTGTTGGACCAGCGTAATATGTACGAGCGAATGGATTCGCCCGTTCGTTGAGTGCAGGCGCGCAACTCTTCGATTGAGGCGGGCCTCTTGCTGGTGCCCTTGAAGTTTCGGATGAAGCTGTAAGCTAGCTCCTCCTAGCTTCGGATGGTCCCTGAAGATAGACTGCTGATCCAGATCCGTGCCGCGCCAGTCAGCTGCAGCTGAAGGCATTGCATGGCGGTTTCTTTATTGCCATCGTGCAGCTTGACGGATGATAGATGATCACTGAGCCATGCCTTTGCATGCCATCGAACTTCGGAGTATCAGAAGGAAGCTTGAAATTGCGTGGCATCCTTGTTCGCCGAACAGATCTGCTGAAGCATCGGGCTCCGCAGAGTTCTCCTTCGTCTTCGTCCATCTTGGATTCGGACGAGCATGCACGCTTGGCTCGCGCTTTGTCTATTTTGCACTGTGTGAGCGCGTCTCTGCCATCGTAGTCGCGTTTATGATGACGCGAGCTCTTCTTCCTTCGAGGATGGTCGTGTTCCTCTTCCTCTTCGGATGAAGGGGTGGGGCTCCGGTCGTTCCTGGCCGGAGCTTTTTTCTTTGGCTCCGCAGGAGCTTCTTGGTGGAGGCAGCTCCGACAAGTCCAAGTCCGGTGAGTGCGGACTTGTGCATGGCCCTCTTCGGGTCCCCCTATGGAGGTGGGTGGGCTGCGAGGTACGCAGTGGCTGCCATGATCGCAGCCTGCGGCGTTTTCGGGATGACGTTGCCGTCGGCGTCCATCTCCATGAAGGATGTGTGGAGGGTTCGGGTCACCTCACGGCGCTCCTTGGGATCCATGTTCTCCACCGAGAGCGGTCTTTGTTTCCTTGGTTGCCATTCGTGCTAGAGCCGGGGGCCATGGTGGAGAGCGCAACTCGTCGCGCGCTGGACTCAGAGGCTGCTTGCTTGCGTTTGTCAAGTGTTTCTTGCATCTTGACTTGCTTCTTGTGCTCCTCGATGAGGAGGAAGTGGTATGCCATCAGTAGTTCACGTGAGGCGTCTCCAGGCAAGACCGTGTTTCCCGCCACGGCGGCGTGTGCTTGGGCCCATCCCTCCTTGTTGAGGCGGATGACATGGCCATTGTCCTCCTCGTCGGGTGGGGGGGATTGGCTTCTTCTGTTCCCGCCGTTTCTGTCTTGCGGGTTGGAGTTCGAGTTGGGCGGCGGGTTGGGCGGTTGCTGCTCCATGTCGCTCTGGATGACTACGGCACATTGGTAGCACTCGTAGATTGGTCCGCGGCTGCCGCAACTTTCGGATCCGGAACCGTAGGTCCCTTCATCCGAAGGTGGATCGCACAGATCGGAGTTGCAGCTGCTGCTGTCGTAGAACTCATCTGTTGATGACGATGTGCGTAGCACAGGGTGTTGAGCCCATGAAGCGGGCCTGATCGATGGTAGGGGTACCCGCTCAGGGAGGCGGAGGGTACCAATCTGACCCACCTAGAAGCAGAAGCTCCCGAATAGGATCTCGAGTCCGTCGCCTACGGGCTCGAAATCTTTCATGGTGGCCGGCGAGTGGGCGGTGAAGTCGAAAGCGCCAAAGAGGAGGTGACTCTCCGTCGCCGCAGAGTTGTAGATCGATCGGGTTGGGACCATCACGACCGCATAATCAGCGTCCCCAGTTCCCACAGACGGCGCCAATTGACGATGTTTGATCTCATCAATGCCCATTGTTATGGACTTGGGTTTTGGAGAAGATGGGGATGCTGGAGATCGCGGAACGGTTAGCAAACAAGCAACACGGGGACACGAGGTTTACCTGTGTTCAGCCCGAGGGAAAAACCCTACTCCTGCTTGTCTGCTCTTGAATACGGCGGAACCGAAGGTTATAGGGGTGCGCAGATTCGATCTGGCGTGGAGGCGTGTATGCGAGAGTATGAGAGAGAGAGAGAGATTTAGGTCGTGCCCTCCTAGCCTTTATATAGACTCAGGCAGGTCCCGGGCATAGACCTAGTCGGTTACAAGTTCTAGGGTTTTACCCCTTTGAATTTCCTATCTACGCTAGTCTTGCTCTCCAAGGATCCGAAGGCGTCATGGGCCTTGACCACCCGAAAATCTTCATGGGCCGGCGTACATCTGCCGTGGGCCTTCCTTGGGCTGGACCAGGTATGCTGAGATCACGTACCCATAGGGTATAACCATGTCAGTAGTCGATCCAGAAATTCTACCGAGGTTACCAAATGATGTGGTCCTGTGTCTCATTAGTTTTGAGCTGGTGTTCCCACCATCCTACTTCAATATTATGATGCATCTACTGGTACACCTAGTTGAAGAGATTACCATTTTGGGTCCTGTATTTCTACACAATATGTTCCCTTTTGAGAGGTTCATGGGAGTCTTGAAGAAATATGTCCATAACCATGCTAGGCCAGAAGGAAGCATCTCGAAGGGCTATGGAACAAAGGAGGTCATTGAGTTTTGTGTTGACTTTATTCCTGACATTAAGTCGATTGGTGTTCCTGAATCACGGCATGAGGGGAGACTGAGTGGAAAAGGCACACTAGGAAGGAAATCAATAATATGTAGGAATGAACATTCTTTCACTCAAGCACACTACACGGCATAATTCCACCTTGGCAGCTCCGTATATAAAGGAACACAAGAATATTGTACACTCAAACAACCCGGAAAAGCATGACTCCTTGATTAGAGATGAACACATGAAGACTTTTGGCGGTTGGTTGCAAACACATCTCATGAATGACAACATTGTTTGTGATGATTTGTACTTGTTGGTCAGCTCACCATCTTCGACTATATGGACTTACCAAGGGTACGAGATAAATGGTATATTTTACATGATCGCCCAAGATAAAAAGAGCACCAACCAGAACAGTGGTGTCCGCTTTGATGCAACAAACGACAATGGGTCAAAGGACACATATTATGGTTACATAGAGGATATATGGGAACTTGACTATGGACCTGCTTCGAAGGTCCCTTTGTTTCGGTGCAAATGGGTCAAGCTAATAGGAGGCGGGGTTGAGGTAGACAAAAAATACGGAATGACAACCGTGGATCTCAACAATCTTGCGTATATGAACGAACCATTCGTCCTAGCCAACGATGTGTCTCAGGTTTTCTATGTGAAGGACATGTCTACCAAACCAAGCAAAAGAAAATATAAGCAAACAAACACATCATCAAACGATGAGCCAAAGCGCCACACAGTTCTTTCAGGGAAAAGAAACATCGTAGGAGTGGAGGACAAGACAGAGATGTCCGAAGATTATGACAAGTTTGATGAAATTCCGCCGTTTGTAGTGAAGGATGACCCAAGACTCATGTTACTTGATGAAGATGCTCCATGGTTAAGGCCACACGGTCATACGAAAGTCATATGATGTATTCTGAATTTTTCCTACGACCATTTTTAGATGCAATCAATATGTACATATGTATATCATTTTGTGAAGCTTTTACCAAGTTTGTTATTTTTCTGTTTTATAAGAATAATTATACTAACTTTTCCTCTGACCGAAGCTTTTATTCCCGGTTGTAGCCACTAACCGGGACTAAAGATATTTCCCGCCATTTACCACCGCTTCCCGCCATGTTTTCCCGCCATTTTCCTCTGACCGAAGCTTTTGATCCTGGTTGTAGCCACTAACCAGGACTAAAGACATTTCCCGCCATTTCCCACCGCTTCCCCAATGTTTTCCCGCCCTTTTCCTCTATATCTAGGCCGACCGCGCCATCGCTATCCACACATCCACACCTTCCTCTCTCACAACAATGGACAGCGGCTACTAGGCCATTCTGACCCTCGAGGAGACCGAGGCGCTGTGCGCCTCTGTCAACACCCGGATTTTTAATCACATATGCCTGTTATGCCATACATCGCAATCCCAGGATTACCATTTTTGCGAGACATAACAGATTGGATATCATAGTACATCATCCATTACAAACCATACATAAGGTCTTACACAAATAAGGATCTCATGATCCAGTTCTTAATACAACTCAAGCAGCGGAATAACGTAAAGATAACGATAGCGTAGGCGAAGCTCCATCTTCATGGTCATAGGCAATGCTAACGATGGGAGATGATCCTAGTTGTTGTAACCTTCATGCGGTCCGTCATCCTGATACTCCTCTTCATAGTCTGGCCACGGGAATATCCAGGAACAAAGCCATGAGTACTCTTTAAGTACTCACAAACTAATACTAACAAGTGGAGTGGTTTTGAATAGGATATACTAATCTCTAGGGTTGTTTTGCAAAAAGCCAGATTTACCTCTACTAAGTTCAGAAGCAAAGAAAATTAGTTGACAGTTTTATAACACCTAAGTGGGAACTTGAGTTGCATATCACAACTCTGTTGTGGTCAAGTCAAAGTCATAAATCATTTCATAAGTCATTTTGAAAACATCTGACGATAGAACAATATGGCCACTCCAACTGTCCATAACCGCGGACGCGGCTATTCGAATAGTTTGACACTCTGCAGAGATTATACACTTTCACCACAACATTCGATACATCCATCAGGAACAGATCCTGAATTCACCATACTCAGTATGCGGATAATCAATCCTAACCTTTCAGTTATACGCCCTAGTATACGCACCTCTCCCGTGAGTTTGGCCTCACAACCATGACCAACTGTCATCTTGGGTACTGTACATGTGGACAATCTTCACAAGGTAGCCTCATCTTAGACCTTGGATGTAAGGGAACCCATACTAAGGTATATAAATTTCCAGTCAAGCCCTACCCAATTTTCGGGTATTGTGGTTGTACGGTAAAATTGGAATGGCATCGCATCCAGACAACCATCAGTTTTATAAAGGGCTAAGGCTCATGCCTTAACATTTTCATCATCAAAATCATCTGGTGTTCGGAAACACATGTCAAAACATTTCAGTAGAATGACTCATCATTCTAAGGTTTTCATAACCATTTTCACCAAGTATTCCCATCTAAAGTTGATCAAGTTTTATGCTTAGCACTAGCATCTACAAGTGGGGTAGAGACTAATTAGGGGTGGTAAACAAGTGGGGATTAGCTAAGTTCAATCTCATGCCTTAGGATGACATCAATATTATCTAACTTAGGCCAAATTTTATGCTCTTTATGCTACCTTCCAATATCTTTCTAATATCTACAACTAGCTAAGTAAACTCTAAGAGAAAGCTTTGATAAGGAAGATAAAGTATTAAGCTTGCAAGTAAAACTAGGATTGGGTATCAATAGGTGTATACTTGCAAGTAAAACTTACATAGTTTAGCTTGCTAAGATAGTAGTATAAGCTTGCTAAGTTAATAGCTTGCAAATATTGGCTTGCCTTGTGCAGAGCAGTGGTTGAAGTTCTCCTCGGCTTCTTCCTCGTAGTATCCTCCTTCCTCCTCGTATCCTTGGTCGGTACTAGCGTCTATAAATAAATACGAGGTACATAATCACCAAACAATACTTAACTATTTCTAATCATCACACAAAGGTTCACCCTAGGTAATCTATCATCATCACTAGCATTACAAGCTTAAAGCACTTGTCTTATTTATTTTATTTTAGAAAAGTAATTTCTACTCTTTAAAAAACTACTTAAGATTTAATATTCTCCAACTCAAACATGGGATCATGTTGACACATGTCATGACCATATATTTCAGTACACGGGAAAGTGATTTAAAGTGGTGCCACAATTTAATAAGGTTTACCCTTTTTTATTTTATTTAATTAAAGTGACTAGAAATGCCTATGTGGCATTATTTTATTACTTGATCATTATTTCTGTAAGTAAAACTATATATTTTTATATATTCTGAAAGGTATAGTTAAATGTGATTTTTGAGAGTTGGAATCAACTCAAAAGCTCTTATGGTTGAATTTTGAAAAATGTTTGAATGCAGAAAAGCTTCTTCCTTGTTATTTTTACCATGGTTGATCCACCAATCCAATTGGTTTGAATCCAACGGGCTTGGATTAAGCATTCCAGTACCTTTCTAAAAAAATTGGTTCATGCATTTTGGTTCAGTGAATCGAGCTAGGTTGATTTTTGAATCTAGGTACAGAACTGGGTTTAAAATTAAATGAATAAAACTAAATTTTAATTGGTGGGTCACATTGGAGGTTTAACTGGGCCGGCCCACTACGCACAGCGCGAGCGGGATGGTTAAGTGGTTGTCCCCACGCGTTAGTGAGACAGTGAGGGGCGAAGCGGTATGGGGTGATCTAGGCCGCACGATCTAATTCTAATCGAACGACTCTGGTTCATTGTCTACGTCGGGCAGTGCCAGCGAGACAGAACCCTAGCGCGGCAGGTGGGGGTCGTGGGAGGCTCACCGGGGCTCAGGCGAGGGTCAGCGATGGGGGCGAACAATAAAGTCGACGACAGCGAGTCTCCTGGTACCGGCAGCTTCTCCAAGGGAGGCTCCAATCGAAGCGCCTGTCCTCCTCTACAGCGGCGAACTCCGATGAAATTTCGGTGATGCGCTGCTCGCCTTGCTTCCGGAGTGAGTGGGTGTGATCAGTGAGAGGTGGGGAGTGAACTGGTGTGAAGAAAATGAGCGGGGGTGGCCTCCTTTTAAAGTGGCTGAAGGGGACCGACGGGCGCGGGCTGAGCTCGTCGTGGTCGACGGCACAAAGTGCTACTGGCATGGGCGACGGTAGGGGGCGGTGCTGTGCTCCCTAGCGAAGCTCAACGGTGTGGTGGCGAGGCATAGGGCAGTGTGATCGATCGGAACGCGACGATGCTCTGGGTGGGTATGACGGAAATTTTAAAGGCGCACGGGTGCTCCTGGTCACGCGGCGGCGAACGAGCATGTCTGCGGGGTGCTGGAGTGTTGGTGATCACGCACGCAAGCGACGAGGGGGGGCGCGCGGTCTGTGGGTGCTGGTCGAGGGTGGCGCATTGGCACGCTCTCGGCTCGCACACGGAGAGATTGGGTGAGCTCGGGCAGTGTGGTCCAGGGGCTGGCAGTGCTCGAGGCTTGGACAGGGAGTGGCGGTGGACGGTGGAGTGCCTGCTAGACATGCTTGCTAGGCTTAGTGCTCCTCCTAGCTCGCTGTAGACATGTGGGTGGCAAGTTAGGCTCGGTCTCGTCACCATTAATGGCTATGCCAAGCTCACAGTGGTTCTAAGCTAGTTAGATTACTTTGATCATCTACTAAGAGTGTAGTGAGATCTAGAGAGGGAACAAGGTTGTCCAAAATTACTGCACACTATAGTGTTTTGTGTTTGTTTGTTTGCTGATCACAAAGTGTTTGATGCAATGGCCGAAAGAAATTTAAATTTGAATTTTGGATTCAAACTTGGTGGGTTTGCCAGGCACATACTAGGGAGTCCCTGGTTAGTTGGATTAGTCAAGGGGCATTGGTTTGGTTGGGTTTTGAAAATGTGTGATCTTCACATATGATCAAGATTCAATTTTGAATTGTGATTTGAATGAGGTTGCCAAATGTTTCTGCAAGTTTGAAAGGTGGGATTTGATTCACTTTTACTTGGTCTAGCAAGGGGTGAAAATAATTGGGAAAGTTTCTGTTTGAAATCTTGGACTAGAAACACTCAAAGTGACCTAGTGAGCAAGATTGGCAAAAATGACCATTTGCCTTAATTTATCTGTTTTTGATTTTCTCTTTATTTGTTTCTGTTTGGAAATGTTTTATATGATGTTGTTTTCACCTTTAAACCATTTCTTGCTATTTAGGTTAATCCCACAAGTTCATTCATGCATGCATCAAATCATCACATTCACACATGCATTCATATGATTTTAATTAATCAAAGTTTTTGTTAACCCTAATTTTAGTGATTAGAGTTTGATGATCATTGTTTTATATTTTTGGGATGTTACAAACCTTTACCCCTTAAACAAAATCTCGTCCCGAGATTTGAAAAAGAAGGAAAAAGGATTACCTAGGATTTAAAAAGATCGGGAAACTCCGTCCTGATGTGATCTTCTTGCTCCCAGGTAGCTTCTTCTTCGGTGTGGTTGCTCCACTGAATCTTGAGAAACTTGATGCTTCGGGTTCTGGTGGTTCTGAAAGCTTCTTCCAAAATACGGATGGGTACTTCGGGATAGGTCAGGTCATCGTTGATCTCTATGGTCTGATGATCAATGTTCTTGAACACTTCAGTCTTCTTTGGAACTTCAAGGCATTTGCGAAGTAACGATATATGGACCACATTGTGTACTGTTGACAGCTCCTCGGGCAGTTCCAATTGATATGATACCTCTCCTTGACGGTTCAGAATCTTGAAGGGTCCGATATATCTGGGGGCTAACTTTCCTTTGAGCTGGAAACGTTGCATTCCCTTCAAAGGTGACACTTTGAGATACACAAATTCTCTGATATGGAAAGCGAGGTCTCGACGTCTCTTGTCGGCGTAACTCTTCTGTCTTGACTAGGCGGTCTTGAGGTGCTCACGAATCTTGTGAACTTTCTCTTCTGCTTCTCGTAGGATGTCGGGTCCAAAAATCTGACTCTCTCCTACTTCCGACTAATTCAAAGGGGGTATGACACTTCCTTCCATACATGAATTCAAATGGGGCCATTTGCAGACTAGCTTGATAACTGTTGTTGTAAGAAACTTCTACGAAAGGCAGACAATCTTCCCATTTAGATCCATACTCTATCACACATGCTCTCAACATATCTTCGAGTATTTGGTTTACTCGCTCCGTTTGTCCATCAGGCTGAGGGTGATACACTGTGCTGAAATCCATTTGGGTTCCTAAACCTTTTTGGACTTTCTTCCAGAATCTCGAGGTAAACTGGGTTCCGCGATCTGATACGATGTTCTTGGGGACTCCGTGCAAACTGAAGATTCTAGCGATGTACAACTCTGCTAGCTTCGAACTTTGGTATGTGGTCTTGACTGGTAAGAAATGGGCTACTTTGGACAATCTGTCAACTATGACCTAGATAGAGTCATTTCCCCTACTCAAAGTAGGCAATCCGGTGATAAAGTCCATTCCAACTGAATCCCATTTCCATTCCGGAATCTGTAATGGTTGTAACAGTCCAGCGGGTCTTTGATGTCCTACCTTGACACTCTGACATATATCACACTTGGCGATATAGGTTCCGATTTCTCTCTTCATCTTATGCCACCAAAATTGTTTCTTCAAATACTGATACATCTTCGTTCCTCCAGGATGGATAGAATAAATAGTATCATGGGCCTATTTCAAAATCACTTCTTTCAACTCCAAATCTGCTAGTACACAAAGGCGTCCTTTGTACCACAGAACTCCTTCTGCGTCTTCGGTGAATCCGGGTACTTTGCCTCTACCGATACGACGTTTGATTCCGTCGATACTAGCATTTCCTTTCTGCGCCTCCTTGATCTGGCTGATCAAAGTGGGTTGAAGTTTGATGCTAGCCAAAAATTCTTCACTCACTAATTCCATTCGGAAACCTTCCATCTCTTTGTGCAAACTGGGTTTCTCTTTCAAAATCATGGAGTTCAAGCGGCACGGCAATCTGCTAAGGGCATATGCTACCACATTGGCTTTACCAGGGTGATAGTGAATGTCCAGATCATAGTCCTTGATTAGCTCAATCTATCTTCTCTGTCTCATATTCAGCTCCTTCTGATTGAATATATACTTCAGGCTCTTGTGATTCGAATAAATCTCACAACGATTTCCCATCAGATAATGTCTCCATGTCTTTAGGGCTAGAACTACGGCTGCGAGTTCAAGGTCATGGGTTGGATAATTCTGTTCATGCTGCTTCAGTTGTCGAGATAGATAAGATATAACTTTGCCTTCTTGCATTAGAACACATCCGAGACCGATCTTGGATGCGTCACAATACACAACAAAGGGCTTTGTGATATCCGGCATGATCAAGATTGGGGCTGAAATCAATCTTCTCTTGAGTTCTTGAAAACTCGCTTCACATTTGTCCATCCATTTAAACTTCTTGTCCTTCTTCAGCAATTGGGTCATGGGTCTGGCGATACTCGAGAATCCTTCTACAAACTTGCGGTAGTATCCCGCTAATCCGAGAAATGCACGAACTTGGGTTTGAGTGGTTGGGGCTTGCCAATCTTCGACATCCTTCACCTTCGCAGGGTCAACGACAATTCCTTCGGCTGATACAATCTGTCCAAGGAATCCTACCTCTTGTAACCAGAATTGGCATTTGCTAAACTTGGCATATAACTGATGCTCTCTAAGGGTTCCAAGAATGGTCCTTAGGTGTAGCTCATGTTCTTATTCTGATTTCGAATAAATCAGAATGTCATCGATGAAAACAATGACAAACTTATCCAGGAAGTCCATAAAAATCTTATTCATGATGTTCATGAAATAAGCGGGGTCATTGGTTAATCCAAAAGACATGACAGTATACTCATGTCCTGGTATTGCACGGCAGATGCTACTGGGGTAGCTTACGTAGAG
Organism: Avena insularis; assembly: GCA_023614405.1. Lineage (NCBI taxonomy): Eukaryota > Viridiplantae > Streptophyta > Magnoliopsida > Poales > Poaceae > Avena > Avena insularis. The sequence continues at coordinate 305,302,087 of CM042691.1, read as the reverse complement.
GGAGCAAGGCGACGTAGGAGAATCCGGGAGCGAGATTGGCACGCAATGTACCCAGGTTCACGTCCCCTCGGTGGAGGATCGCTACGTCCTGCTGTCAATCCAGTATATGATCATAAATTGGTTTACAAGGGAGCCGCCATAGGCGGAGGGAGATTAGATCTAATGAGAGTTGTCCCCGTGGGGGTGCCCCTGGTGGCTTTATATATGCAGCCAGCTAATGTTTACAAGTGCAGTAATGGGCTTTGTATTGGAGTCGCCGTATTGGGCCTCCAGTCGGCGCCACTCGTCTAGGTCCAGCATGCGCCAGTCGCCGAATTGGGCGAGTCGACCCGCTCAGGGCTAGGTTTCAGTCGGCTCGATCCAGCTGGCGAATCCGCTTCGTGGGTATACCCTGATTGGTATTCCCGCATCAGTAGTCCCCGAGCGCGTTGTCTATTCGACGCGGGCTTGAGGCAGGGCACGAAGAGTCTTGACGATGGGTCGTAGCAAATCGGCGATGAGCTCCTAAACAGAGAAAAGAACCGTGAAGCGGGAGGCGGTCGGCGTGAGCCAGTCGGTGATGGCCAGTTGGCGAAATACGCAGGGTGTTGGTGAAGCCGTCAGTTGCGGCGAGTCCCCGAACGTGGAGCGTGCCGAGTCGCCGAGCGTGTCGAGTGGCGAGGTCGAGCGACCGACGAGTGCCGAGTCCCCGAGCATGCCGAGTGGCGAGGTTGGGCGACCGGCGAGTGGTGCTGTCTGTAGCGCGTCGAGTCCCCGAGCGTGTTGAGTACGCGAGGGCGAGTCCACGGTGGCGAGTCCCGAGCGTGTTGAGTACGCGAGGGCGAGTTCGCGGTGGAGAGTCCCCGAGCGTGAGTACGCGAGGGCGAGTCCGCGGTGGCGAGTCCCCGAGCGTGTTGAGTACGCGAGGGCGAGTCCGTGGCAGCGAGTCCCCGAGCGTGAGTACGCGAGGGCGAGTCCGCGGTGGCGAGTCCCCGCGCATGTTGAGTACGCGAGGGCGAGTCCGTGGCGGCGAGTCCCCGAGCGTGATGAGTACGCGAGGGCGAGTCCGTAGCGGCAAGTCCCCGAGCGTGAGTACGCGAGGGCGAGTCCGCGGTGGCAAGTCCCCGAGCGTGTTGAGTACGCGAGGGCGAGTCCGTGGCGGCGATTCCCCGAGCGTGAGTACGCGAGGGCGAGTCCGCGGTGGTGAGTCCCCGAGCGTGTTGAGTACACGAGGGCGAATCCACGGTGGGGAGTCCCCGAGCATGTTGAGTACGCGAGGGCGAGTCCGTGGCGGCGAGTCCCCGAGCGTGATGAGTACGCGAGGGCGAGTCCGTGGCGGCGAGTCCCCGAGCGTGAGTGCACGAGGGCGAGTCTGAAGTGGCGAGTCCCCGAGCGTGTTGAGTACGCGAGGGCGAGTCTGTGGCGGCGAGTCGGCGAGCGCGTTGAGTACGCGAGTGGAGAGTCCGCGGTGGCAAGTCCCCGAGCGTGTTGAGTACGCGAGGGAGAGTCCGCGGGGGCGAGTCGACGAGCGTGTCGAGTACGCGAGGGCGAGTCCGCGGTGGCGAGTCGACGAGCGTGTTGAGTACACGAGTGGAGAGTCCCCGGTGGCAAGTCCCCGAGCATGTTGAGTACGCGAGGGCGAGTCCATGGCGAAGTCGAAGGGCAGCGATCCACGCGCACACGCAGCATGCCTAGGTGTAGTCCCCGAGGCTCGAGTTGGCTTGTAGAGGCGACTTGAGGCTCTTTAGAGATGCATATTCTGAAAATAGTAGTGGTTGCTGCCGAGCATGGCGAGTCCGCGATGATTGCGAGTCCGCTAGAGGAGAGTCCCCGAGCGTGGCGAGTCCGTGATGATTGTGAGTACGCGAGGGGAGAGTCCTCGAGGGTGGCGAGTTCGCGACGATTGCGAGTCCGCGAGGGGATAGTCCTCGAGGGTGGCGAGTCCGCGATGATTGCGAGTCCGCTAGAGGAGAGTCCCCGAGCGTGGCGAGTCCGTGATGATTGTGAGTACGCGAGGGGAGAGTCCTCGAGGGTGGCGAGTTCGCGATGATTGCGAGTCCGCGAGGGGATAGTCCTCGAGGGTGGCAAGTCCGCGATGATTGCGAGTCCGCGAGGGGAGAGTCCCCGAGCGTGGCGAGTCCGCGACGATTGCGATTCCGCGAGGGGAGAGTCCTCGAGGGTGGCGAGTCCGTGACGATTGCGAGTCCGCGTGGGGATAATCCTCGAGGGTGGCGAGTCCGCGATGATGTTGATTGCGCTGTTTTTGTTAGCGAGTCTCTCGTCTTGGCCGGGGGGGCCAGTCGCATGGCGACTCCAAAGATGGCTCTCGGCTTGGCGTTCTTCCTGGACGATCCGAGGCTCGGTTTACGAGTCCTCGTCTGCAGTACTTAGCCGTACGAGTCGCACTGTCTAAGGTTGAGGAGAACATGGTGCTGTTTGTGTAGCACTACCATTTGTCTTGGCCCGGAAGGCCATAGAGCAAGGCGACTCCAATGATGGCTCTCGATTAGCGTTTTTCGTGGATGATCCGAGGCTCGGTTTGCGAGTCCTCGTCCGCACTACTTGGCCATTGCGAGTCGCTCTTTCAAAGGTTGACAAAGGCAAATAGATTTTTCCCGGGGGGAAGAGACACCCAGTGGTGAGTCCATGCACCGTGGCATGTGACCCTCTCTGGCGACTCGGACGATGAATGTCCCTTACTAGGCGTGGCGTACACATGGTTCGCATGGCGTTTAGCCAGAAAAAGTCGACGCAGCGGACAAGGAGTCGACGCGGCGGACGTATGGTCGCGCTTTGGCGAAGTCGACGCGGCGGACACGGGGTCGACGCGGTGGACGGAGGCGCGCTATGGCGATGTCGACGCGGCGTTTAGCCGGTAGAATGAAGAGTCGGCGATGGACGAGGCCGCAAGGGGCGAGTCCGCGAGGGCGGCGACCGCAAGGGGCGAGTCCGCGGCGGATGAGTCCCCGAGCGTGGAGAGGTCCACGTTGGCGAGTCCCCAAGCGTCCAGTGTGGCATTTAGCCGGAGGGAGTGGATGCAGCGGCAAGTAGCGGTAGCGAACTCGATCGGACCACGGGCGGAGTCGGTCGAGCATGCTTTATTGGAGCTGCTCACACGCACGATTAAGTCGCCGAGCCTTAATTTTTGTGCCGCCTTATATGGACAGTTTCGATCGATTTGTTCCTCGTACGTAAGACAAAAATAACGAGAGATTAGCATCCAATCATACGATCTCAACTGATCTAAACGAGTGCAAAGCCTAAACAAGCAAATCGGGAGAATACAAAGTAGACAAATACTAGATATATTATAATTGATCTACACATGCTTTGCTATGCCCGTACTACTTGCCAATTTATCTGGTCGTTGTGCCGGCAAAAATACTTTGCATGTACGTATTAATAATTAAAAAGGGGTAAGTGAAAGATATCACCGATCATGTCAATCTCTTGTACTTCCTTTGACCGTAGTAGCTCTACTGCTTGCGTGCCTGATCGGCTCCATGTTGATGCTTTCTTATCAGGACTAAATCTAACAGCCTCTGGACTGATTGATTTAATCTGAAACTGAGTTTGCACCCTCAGCCACGATGAAGACTGAGTCGACACAGCGCTGCTACCGATGACGCCAACGCGATTTGTAGATGGAGTAGTTCACGAATTGTGCTAATAAACTCTGCTATGATCCATGGATCAATCCTCCATACAGTGCACATAAACAAACATGCATACTAGATTAGATTTGAGTATAATAATCAATAGATAGAGCAATATTGAGAGGGATGAAGATCGAATAAAAAACTCATAGGATATGTGGAGTCGATTTTGCATGTCCTTGTCCGTGAGCCTCTCAAGTCTCGACTTTTGCTTGTGCCTTTGCCTTGAAATTTTCCGGCCGACTGCGTATGCTTGCTCCGCCCTGGCCGTGGTAGGCTGCAGCCTGATCGGATTGATTTGCTTCTAACAACCGAGTCCTTGATAGCACTTCTCACACGGCGCGTGAGATGCAATCTGGCCCGGCGATGGTGAGGAATCCCGCCCGGATTATCACCCTCCAAGCATCGCTAGCCCCACGGTGGGCGCCAACTGTCGTGGTATTGCACGGCAGATGCTACTGGGGTAGCTTACGTAGAGGGAGCAAGGCGACGTAGGAGAATCCGGGAGCGAGATTGGCACGCGATGTACCCAGGTTCACGTCCCCTCGGTGGAGGATCGCTACGTCCTGCTGTCAATCCAGTATATGATCATAGATTGGTTTACAAGGGAGCCGCCGTAGGCGGAGGAAGATTAGATCTAATGAGAGCTGTCCCCGTGGGGGTGCCCCTGGTGGCTTTATATACGCAGCCAGCTAGGGTTTACAAGTGCACTAATGGGCTTTGTATTGGAGTCGCCGTATTGGGCCTCCAGTCGGCGCCACTCGTCTAGGTCCAGCATGCGCCAGTCGCCGAATTGGGCGAGTCGACCCGCTCAGGGCTAGGTTTCAGTCGGCTCGATCCAGCTGGCGAATCCGCTTCGTGGGTATACCCCGATTGGTATTCCCCCATCAACTCATATAATCCATATCGGGTGGTAAAGGCAGTCTTTGGAATATCCTCTGCGTGAATCTTGAGTTGATGATAACCAGTTCTAAGATCAATCTTAGAAAACACTTTGGCGCCAGTCAACTGGTCAAACAGGTCTTCTATCTTGGGAAACGGGTACTTGTTCTTGATGGTGACATCGTTCAACTTCCAATAATCCATACACAAACGGTTACCTCCATCTTTCTTGTCCACAAACAGAACAGGTGATCTCCAAGGTGACGCACTTGGTTGAATCAATCCAATTTCCAGCATGGCATCTAGTTGCTTCTTCAGTTCCACTAGTTCAGATGGGTTCATACTATATGGTCTCTGGGCTATGTGTCCGGTTCCAGGTATTAGTTCAATGAAACTCGATATCCCGATCTGGGGGCATACCGGGCAAAACATCTGAAAATACATCGGGGTATTCACAGATTATCTGAACATGATCAATGGTTGGCTGGGCTATACTCTTGTTGCACTTGAATTGACGGGGCAAGGTTTCAGATACATGCTCGACTGATATTCCGGTTGTACTGGTCATGGTTATGGCTTTCTTGGCACAATCAATTAATCCTTTGTATTTGGACATCCAATCCATTCTTAGTACTACTTCAAAACCTTTAGTTCTGAGTACTATTAGATTAGCATAAAAATCTATGTCATGGATTTGAATAGGGATGGCTTTGCAAATTTGCCTAGCTTTGGTGGTCGAACCAGGTATTTGAACAATCATAACATGCTTCAATTTGGTTGGTTGAATCTTACTAGTGCATGCAAATTCTTCAGTAACAAATGAGTGCGATGCTCCCGAATCAAACAATACTCTTGCAAGTACCGAGTTAACAGAAAACATACCCAGCACGACATCTGGCGCTTCCTGGGCTTCCTCAGCATGCATGAGAAAGAGACGGCCGTTGCGGTTGAGCGAATTCCCTGGGGAAAATCTCCTTCCGGGCTGAACATGACGCTGCTGCTGAGCTGGGGCATTTGCATTGGGGGCTGCGGCAATCTTCTTGGGGCACTCATTGGAATAGTGACCCTTGGTTCCACATTCATAACAAGTCACTTGGGACTTGTCCTTTGCTGCAACACACACAACATTGCTTCCAGTCCTTGGGGCAGTGTTAGTGTTGGTGGCGGCATTGTTGTTGTTGAACTTGGGTGGTGCACGGTTCAAATTGCTAGAATTACCGGGGTTGTTGTGGTTTCCTCCGGGCCTTGGGTTTCCACGGTTGGGATATGTCGGACGGTTCATCGGGGGTCTGTTCTTTCTTGGGGCAAATCCTGGAGATGGGTTGGGACGATACTTTGGTGTATGGTGGGTTCCTGGTTGATGCATCATGCGACGCTTGCGGTTCTCATTAGCTTGGTTGCTCTTTCCTTCCATCTAAATGGCAGAGTCCACTAAGGCTTCAATATCAGCAAAAGGGATATTGACTAACAATGTCTGCATCTCATCGTGCAGACCATTCAAGAATATCTCCTTCTTGGCTTCAGTATCTATCTCATCTGGTGCATACCTAGCCAATGACAAAAATGTGTCACGGTATTCCACTACGGTCATTCTTCCTTGCTTCAGTTCCTTGAATTCATCTCTCATCCTCTTGATCAAACCTAGAGGCACATGGGTTCTGCTGAACTTGACTTTGAACTCTTCCCAAGTCATCAGCTAACCTCCTGTCATCGCGCGAACGCTGTTCCACCATGCTCTTGCATCTCCTGCCAGATAGTGGGTAACAAACAACACTTTCTCGTTAGCTTCTACTCCTGCAACTTCCAGATTGTTCTCCATGGTTTGCAACCAATCATCTGCATCTAGGGGCTCTTCTGACTTAGTGAAAACAGGTGGATTGGTGTTCTGGAAATTCTAGAGATTAGGTCCATGGTTGTCCTGATTTCCATGTCCTTGATTGTTGTTGGCCATCTGAGCTATCTGTTGAAGGGTGGCTAAGTTGGCTTGACGTTCGACTCTTTCGGCTTCGCGGTCAGAAACCAACATTTGCAAAAGTCGCAACATCGGGTCCGGGGCTGAGTTGCTTCCTCCGCGAGGCATTTGAAGATTGAGGTAGATCATGAGAAAAGAGGGAAATTTCTAAGGTTCATGGGTTTTTTAAAGGTTTTTAAAGTTTGACTCAGATTTTCTAGCAACTTGCTTTTCATTCATTCATTCATAGCACACGATACAAACACACTATGTGAAACTACGATACAGTGGGACAATTCACTAACGCTAGTGCTCAAGTGCTACTACTCCTCGGAGTTAGTGTCCTCATCATCCTCATCATCATCAATGAAGGCAAAGTCATCCTCATTGCTGAAGAAGTCCCTGGCCTGATCCTCCAGAAAGTCATCATCATCACTGAGATAAGAGTAGGGGTCTCCATGAAGGTCTTCCCCTGCATTCTCCCTCTCATCCAACTGCATGTCTCTCTCGTGGATGGTATCCTCCAAATCCTTGATCCGGTGGCTAAGACGGGCAATGGTGCACTCCTTCTTGTCGAGCTGACAGCGACGAGACTTGCGATCCTTCACTAGCATGGCGATAGTCTGATCCTTCTTGGCGGCGATGGCGTACTTGTGGTTGGCGTACGAACGGGCATTGTCCAACTCCTTCTGACGGTCATACATCATGAAGCTGAGGTGGTCCAATTGACTCTTCAGCTCGTGGTGATATGGGGCCTCCAGTGGCTGTCCCATAACATCACGCCTTGGGTAGAACTCAAAACGGGCACCCTTGTTTTGATTGATACTCTGACAACACAGACGGGCAAGAGCTTCCTGCATGACCCTGGCAAGTCCATCGAGCCAGTTGTTCTCTCTTAAGGTGAACTGAATTCCCCCTGCAGTGGGGGTTCAATCTTTCCTCGGAGACTTGCAACAACTAGCCACTGCAGATCCTCTCCTTCCTGATCATTGAGCTGAGCTCTGAAGAACTCGGGGTGTGGACGCTCTAGCATCTCCGACAGCTGGTCCAAGTCACGCTCAAAGATGAGGTCTCCTCCATTCCCCAACTGATAAAACTTGATGTACTTCATGTCCATCTATAAGAATATAGGATGAGTAAGTTAGTAGTGTGATCAAGTGTGTCAAATTTTATGTACTTTGCAAGGATTTTTGAGGAACATGAATTTTCATGAAAGAATCCAAGTGATAAGAATGAGAATAGGTTTTTTAAATACTCACTTCCTTTGGTGTTGAAGCTAAGTTTTTGATTCAAACATCCATTCTAACTAGGGTCTCCTATGGTCAGGATGGATCTGATACCAACTTGTTAACACCCGGATTTTTAATCACAAATGCCTGTTATGCCATACATCGCAATCCCAGGATTACCATTTTTGTGAGACATAACATATTGGATATCACAATACATCATCCATTACAAACCATACATAAGGTCTTACACAAATAAGGATCTCATGATCCAGTTCTTAATACAACTCAAGCAGCAGAATAACGTAAAGATAATGATAGCATAGGCGAAACTCCATCTTCATGGTCACAGGCAATGCTGACGATGGGAGATGATCCTAGTTGTCGTAACCTTCCTGCGGTCCGTCATCCTGATACTCCTCTTCATAGTCTGGCCACGGGAATAGCCAGGGACAAAGCCATGAGTACTCTTTAAGTACTCGCAAACTAATACTAACAAGTGGAGTGGTTTTGAATAGGATATACTAAGCTCTAGGGTTGTTCTGCAAAAAGCCAGATTTACCTCTACTAAGTTTAGAAGCAAAGAAATCTAGTTGACAGTTTTATAACACCTAACTCGGAACTTGAGTTTCATATCACAACTCTATTGTGGTCAAGTCAAAGTCATAAATCATTTCATAAGTCGTTTTGAAAACATCTGACGATAGAACAGTATGGCCACTCCAACTGTCCATAACCGCGGACGCGGTTATTCGAATAGTTTGACACTTTGCAGAGATTGTACACTTTCACCACAACATTCGATACATCCATCAGGAACAGATCGTGAATTCACCATACTCCGTATGCGGATAATCAATCCTAACCTTTCAGTTATACGCCCTAGTATAGGCACCTCTCCTGTGAGTTTGGCCTCCCAGCCATGACCAACTGTCATCTTGGGTACTGCACATGTGGACAATCTTCACAAGGTAGCCTTAGCTTAGACCTTGGATGTAAGGGAACCCATACTAAGGTATATAAATTTCCAGTCAAGCCCTACCCAATTTTCGGGTATTGTGGTTGTACGCTAAAATTGGAATGGCATCGCATCCAGACAACCATCAGTTTTATAAAGGGCTAAGGCTCATGCCTTAACATTTTCATCATCAAAATCATCTGGTGTTCGGAAACACATGTCAAAACATTTCAGTAGAATGACTCATCATTCTAAGGTTTTCATAACCATTTTCACCAAGTATTCCCATCTAAAGTTGATCAAGTTTTATGCTTAGCACTAGCATCTACAAGTGGGGTAGAGACTAATTAGGGGTGGTAAACAAGTGGGGATTAGCTAAGCTCAATCTCATGACTTAGGATGACATCAATATTATCTAACTTAGGCCAAATTTTATGCTCTTTATGCTACCTTCCAATATCTTTCTAATATCTACAACTAGCTAAGTAAACTCTAAGAGAAAGCTTTGATAAGGAAGATAAAATATTAAGCTTGCAAGTAAAACTAGGATTGGGTATCAAGGGATGTATACTTGCAAGTAAAACTTGCATAGTTTAGCTTGCTAAGATAGTAGTATAAGCTTGCTAAGTTAATAGCTTGCAAATATTGGCTTGCCTTGTGCAGATCAGTGTTTGAAGTTCTCCTCGGCTTCTTCCTCGTAGTATCCTCCTTCCTCCTCGTATCCTTGGTCGGTACTAGCGTCTATAAATAAATACGAGGCACACAATCACCAAACAATACTTAATTATTTCTAATCATCACACAAAGGTTCACCCTAGGTAATCTATCATCATCACGAGCATTACAAGCTTAAAGCACTTGTCTTATTTATTTTATTTTAGAAAAGTAATTTCTACTCATTGAAAAACTACTGAAGATTTAATATTCTCCAACTCAAACATGGGATCATGTTGACACATGTCATCACCACATATTTTAGTACATGGGAAAGTGATTTAAAGTGGTGCCACAATTTAATAAGGTTTACTCTTTTTATTTTATTTAATTAAAATGACTAGAAATGTCTATGTGGCATTCTTTTATTACTTGATCATTATTTATGTATGTAAACCCATATATTTTTATATATTCTGAAAGGTATAATTAAATATGATTTTTGAGAGTTGGAATCAACTCAAAAGTTCTTATGGTTGAATTTTGAAAAATGTTTGAATGCAGAAAAGCTTCTTGTTATTTTTACCATGGTTGATCCACCAATCCAATTGGTTTGAATCCAACGGGCTTGTGTCGTGGTATTGCCGACGAGTACGCCATGGAGGGGTCCTCACTGTGCGTGTTTAGAGACGTGGGGTAAGGCGGACGGTTGACGGGTACGAGGTAACACAGCTTACCCAGGCTCAGATCCCACGACGGTGGCGGAATCCTACTCCTGCTATAAATCACTATAAGGGCAATACGCCGAGTTACAGAGATAGGTTCGCTGTGCGAGGTGACTATAGAGTCTAAGTTATCGTATGAGATTGTGCCCTAAAGGCTCCCATAGGCCCGACTTATATAGTCGCCAGGTCCTAGGGTTACAGGGAAAAGTCCTAGCCAGACAGGTTACAAAGTCCTACACCGCCTATCACTAGTCTTGTGTATCTTGCACTCCAAGGCTCCGGGTACACTGGTGACTCCACTGTAGCCTTCCTTTATCCGGCATGGGCCTCCCTTCTGGATCCACCTAACTGGGCCGCCCAGCAGGCCATAGGCCATGCTACCGACTATGGGCCACCCGGGTTAGTCGGATAAGAGACATGCTATTAGGATACCCATATAGCATACCCTCAATAAGAGCCCGGAGAACTCCGAGATCTTGCGCCGTCTTGCCTCTTCACGTGGAATGCTCCGTCTAGATGGATGTCGGCAAATCGTCAAGCAATATCTTGTAGTCCTCCGAAAGAACCCTGCAAGGTTTTCTCCGTCTTTGATTTGTAAGCCAGAGAAATGCTGAATCTTCCTTTGTACTCTTCTGTAGTCGGATTAAATCCGTCCATGCTGGAATCTTCGATGTGACGGCTCATCTACCCATGTCAGTTACAACGACGTAGGCTTAGGTCACACGCCAGAACTCACACACATGCAGAGAACACAATCATATCCGATTTTCCCGCTGAAGCGATACGAACCGCTGGCGGTGGCGGTTGGAGACGGGCGAAATTATCAAGACGCTCACGTAACACGCTGCCTACGCAGCAACCGTCCGATTAGCTGCACGAATCTTGACGCAGAGCATGATAAATAGTAACCGTGGGACACTTGCCACTTTTTACCTCATTCTCTCACGTCATCGTCTTCTTCCTCTAGCCGCACGCCTCCTTGAGCTCTCCGCGAGAAACCTCGAAAACCCTAGCCTCCCTCTGCATCAGTCGCCTCCTTCCACCACTCCATGGCCAGCAGCAGTTCTTCCCCATCAATGTCGGCGTCGGGCGAAGTCACGGCGAAGCCGGTGAGCTCCGTCGTCCTGCCCCCAGAGGGCCTGGTCATCCCCACGTTGGCGGTGATCGAGACCACCAGCGGTGACCACAATCCGGCGGCGCTGGATCCACTAGAAGAAGAGCCAGACTCGCACAAGGGCGACTGGCGCGGCTCGGACATCACCGACCGCGACATCCAGGTGATGGTCGCCGAAGGCTACCTCGCCGGCGAGCTCCATCGTCGTACCCCCAGAGGGCCTGGTCATCCCCGCGTCGGCGGTGATCGAGACCACCGGCGGTGACCACAATCCGGCGACGCTGGAACCACTGGAAGAAGAGCCAGACTCGCACAAGGGCGACTGGCGTGGCTCGGACATCACCAACCGCGACATCCAGGAGATGGTCGCCGAGGGCTACCTCCCCGCGATGGAGGGGCTCGCCTGGCGGGCGGCGCCGGCCGGCGAGGTGACACGTTCTCCCCAAGTCGGAGAAAAGGTGTACCTCAAGGCTCAGCTGGTACGCGGCGTTTCCTTGCCCATCTCCCACTTCTTTCTATCCGTCTTGAACCATTACAAGGTCCAACCCCACAACCTCACCCCCAATAGCATCTTAGTGCTTAGCAACTTCGCGGCACTTTGTGAGGGTTACCTAGGGATAAGGCCTAGGTTAGACTTGTTCGTGTACTTCTTCACCGTCAAACGTGAAGCCGGACATAGTAGGGAGGAGCTTAGAAACTGCGGCACCATAAGCTTCAAGATTCGTCCTGGCCGGCGGTTCCCCGACATCGTCGGCCACGAGTCCTGCAAGAACTGGCAGCGGACGTACTTCTACGGCCCTGACATTCCTTTGGCGGGCCGAGAAGTGACGTACCCGGACTTCGTGGATGGAGTCGCCGCTGAAGTTTCCACATGGAGATCCCATGCCTCCCTTCCCTCCGACCTCGACGCTTCTCGCGCAATAAGGCGGATCGAATGGTTCGTAGAGACGGGTTTGACCGGCTTGGACCTAGCCATGTGCTGGTTCATCGTAATCCAACCTCTACAAAGACCGCGAAGTTCATGCACGAGTACACCAGTGATTGAAGGGATACCCTCCGGATCTCCGTGGATAACTTCTCGAGCGACTCCGTCAAGCAACACCTTAAGGACATCGTCAAGGTGAAGGATAAGAAGCGTGGCTTCACCATCACCTGCGACATGTACGTAGACGGAAAGTGCCCAAAGGTAGGTATTTATTTTCCATGTATGACATTGCTCCAGTTTTTCCGTCTTGCCAATACCATCTTATCTAACACGGTGATTTCTCACTTAACAGCTTAGCGATCTAGATGAGGGCAACCTGGCTGCCCAAATATATGATCCAAAGATGAAGGAAGTCACGGTGGTGTCCGACGATGATGTCCTGTTGGCGCGAAAGCGGAAGAGCTCCACCTCTGACGCTGCCGACGGAGGCAAGAAGAAGAAGACGGAGGGTGGAGCCTCCAAGAAGACTACCGCCGCCCTAGAGGTGGAAAAGAGAAAAGCCACCGGGATGTTTGCCAAAGCGCCCCCCTAGTGTAAGCCTCTCATTATCCGACTTTGTCTATTTATCTGTCTTGTTCCTGTACTTATGCACTTTGCACGTTTCAGGAAGAAAGCCACGACCAGCCTCAAGAAGTCCTCCAAAACTTTGGGGGCTTCTAGAAATATTAAGGACATGATGCATCGCGACTCCTCCCCCGCCATCGCCCCTGCTACTCCTGCCGTCAATCCCTCCTCTGCTCCGACAAGCTCTCAAGTCCAGGAGGCATCAGGCCCTTCCTCCATGGAAGTGGATTCTGGCGCCTCTACCGAACTCACTGTTGTCGGCGAGCAGGCGACGCACGAGAGCGCTGCTCTACAAATGGCTGAATCTCCAGCTAAGGATGCCATCGGTAGCGGCAAGGCGGTGGTGGGAGCTGGTACCTCTGCCGAAGGTGGTGCCTCTACTCCCTAGAAACCTTTTGAGTTTCCGAAGATAGTTTACCCGGCGCTCACGCCGAGTAACACAACTCTGGTTCCTGGAGGAGTACCGTCATCTCCGACGTGCGATCTTGAGGAGCTACACCGACAAGCGGATATCTTGCAAAGACGCACTTCTTAGGGTTGAGCATCATGTTGTATTTCCGGAGGTTATCAAAGGTTTCTTTCAAGTCGGAGATTAAGTCGTTTGATTTTTTAGACATCACCGCGATATCGTCCACATAGGCGTGAACGTTCCGACCAATTTGGTCATGAAGGCAACGTTGCATTGTCCGCTGGTAGGTAGCACCTGCGTTTTTCAGCCCAAAGGGCATCGTGACATAGCAAAATGTGCCGTATGGGGTAGTGAACGAAGTGGCCAATTGGTCCGACTTCCTCATCTTGATCTAGTGGTATCCTGAGTATGCATCGAGAAAACACAAAAGTTCCGAGCCAGCCGTCGAGTGAATGACTTGGTCAATGCGAGGCAAAGCAAACGGATCTTTGGGACATGCTTTGTTCAAGCCGGTGTAATCAACGCACATTCTTAATTCATTGGTTCCCTTTTTGGGGACAAGTACAGGATTGGCCACCCATCGGGTGTGAAGGACTTCTCGGATAAACCCAGCCTTAAGTAACCTAGCTATCTCTTTGCCAATGGTGCATCTCTTCTCATCTCCGAAGCGTCATAGAGGTTGTTTCACTGGTTTATATTTTGGATCTATGTTTAGGCTATGCTCGGCGAGTTCCCTGGGTACACCTTTCATGTCGGCAGGTTGCCAGGCAAAGATGTCCCTATTCTCACGGTGGAACTCGACGAGCGCGCTTTCCTATTTGGGATCCAGGTTCGTCCCAATGGCGACGGTCTTGGAGGCATCACCTACCACAAGTTCCACCGGCTTGGTTTCGATGCGGCCTTGAACGCAGGAGCGGAGTCGGATATCTGCTTCTTCGACGCGGGCATCTCTGAGTCATTGACCTTGCTCTGGATCTCTTTGAATTCTTCGTTGTAGAGGACAGCTTCTACAACGGCTGCTTCATTGATCTTGTAGTCCCTTGCCATGGTAAATCTTTCGGATACGGTGATGACTCCGTTTGGTCCGGGTATCTTGAGTTTGTTGTAGACGAAGCATGGCTTGGCCATGAACGTGTGGAATATGTCGCAGCCGAATATGACGTGGTACACGCTCTTGATGGGGACCACCTCAAAGGTCATGCGCTCTTGGCGGTAATTATTAACGTCGCCAAAGGATACCTAAAGTGTAATGCACCTAAGGGACCGACCCTCCTGACCAAGAACTACGCCGTGGAAAATGGTGTTGGTCCGCCTTAGGTTTGCCTCCGTCAAGTTCATCTTCTGCAGTGTATCCAGGTACATGATGTTGATGCTGCTTCCACTATCCACCATGCATTTGGTGAACTCCACGTCGTCAATCAATGGGTTGATGACCATGGCGTACTGGTTCTCGGTGGGCACAAGGTTTGGGTGGTCCGTCCTGTCCCAAGTTATTGGAATCTCCGACCAGCGCAAGTACTAGGGAACTGGGGGAAGAGTGGCCATCAGGATCCTTAGAGAGGTCTTCTGTTGTTGAACGGTGGGGGTGCCAAGGAAAGTGTGGTAGACTGGGGCCTTCTTTGTGAAGGGGTTCTTGCCCTTGTCGTCGCTCTTGGCGGCGTGTTTGGGTTCGATGTCCTCGTCCATGTCACTTGAATCCTTGGACTCCTCCTCCTTCTTCTTCCCCTTGCCCTTGCCTCGCTGTCTGTTTTTCCGACTTTGCTTGTAACCGGACTCCGGGTCTTCCTTGAGGTCGTTGACGAACTTGCAGTGTCGATTGGTATGGGTGGCCTTGCCGTTGGCGTCGAGGTGTACGAGGCACGGCATATCGCGGTACTCCTCATAGGTTTGGGGAAGCGGAGGCGGCGAGTGGTTTCACTTCCTCGTTCTTTGCGACTGCTCCCTTCCTCGGCCATGTTGTCCGCCTTCTCCTTGTCCTGCAAAAGTCATAGCGACCATGTCGGTAGATTTCTTTTCTTCTGGAGTGGTTTTCCGCTTTGTACTATTGTTCCTCCGAGCTTGGGTTGGAACGGCCATTGCCGGCAAAGAGCCACGAGCATCATCGTCGGCAGCTGCGAACTCACTAGCTAACTGAATCATCTGATTCAAGTCAAGCTGATGATTGTCCTGCAAGCGCTTCAGCTTATGTCGGAGCAACGTGCCCCTTTCCAACCCGTCGATGAAGGCGGCCATAGCGGTCTGAGCGTGCACTCATGCGCAGGAATTCTTCATATCCAGCCAGCGGGAGAGATAGGTGCGACATGTCTCGTCTTTTTCTTGCATGCACCGCTGTAGATCGCCCACAGTGCAGGGACGCTTGTATGTACCCTCAAAGTTCTTGGTGAATGCTTCTTGCATATCCAGCCAGTTCTAGATAGATCTCTCCGGCAAGTCGTCGATCCATTGACGGGCCGTGCCCGCCAACATTAACGGGAGGTACTTGACGGCAACGTTGGGGTTGCCTCCGGCAATCTCCACTGCGTTGCCGTAGTCCTGCAACCATGTGGCAGGCTTGGCGGTGCCGTCATAGGGCTTGATGGTCTTGTCAATCCGGAAACCTTTGGGGTAAGTTGCGGACCGTATTGCAGGTCCAAAGCAATGTGGTCCCAGGTATGGTCCTTCCTGGGCCTCGTGGATCTTATCGATCCGCGAACATGCATCGTACGGATCTGGGTTCTTCTTCTTATTGTCAACAGGGGATGGGCTACGTGAACGATGCGGGCCTCTTCCGCCATGGTGACTGCTTGGCGGCGACGGAGGCAGAGGTGGCGGTGGGTTAGCCTTCTTGCTGTTACCCTCCTGTGACGCCTCACGCCTATCGCGGTTGCTTGTCAGACATGGAGGGTCGTGGTGTAACCTGCTCTTATGTCCTTGGTGGAGCTCTTCATCATGACGGGTCTATGCCGCGTTGTCGCGGATGACGATGCGCCCTGCTTTGGTGGGGGCATATCCGTACGATGGTGAGCCTTGTAGTCTTCCTGACGTCGGGGGGATCGGGGCGGTGGCGATGGGCGGCGAGTCGGGCTTTTTCTCCGTGGTTGGAGGATATGGGGATAGCATCCTTCCTGTTGCACGCATCCCTTTGTCTTTGTTCTGATGAACCCATCCGTGACCCGACATCCTGAGGAGATCTGTCCCTTGGCGGTTTGTACTGGCTAGATCGGCAGAGCGCTGGGTCAGACTCAAGCCTCTGAGAGGTGGCCTTTTCCTGCTGCTTTACCGCCTTGGCCACTAGGTCATAGACCTGTTCTACTGCCTCAGGCGATCTATCCTGCTCTAGAAGGGTCTTGGCGACGGCGAGGTTAAGGAGTGGGGTGGGCATCACCTGCTTGCCTGCACTGTCAATGTATGGCTTGGCCTGTGCTAGCTTCGAGGGAGCCCATCCTAGGTTGCGCCGTACACCAGGATCGTTGATAACGCGAGCCGGAGCTTTCTTTGCCTTCTGCTGCTGTAGCAGAGTCTTGTACTCGGCTTCCATTGCTCTAGCTTTCTCTATGGACTTCTACGCGTTGACCAGATCTCGATCTAGTTTAGAGCCTTGCTCCGCGATGGCTTGTGCCTCCTCCAGCAGCTGCTGGCGCTTCTTGTCAAGCTGAGTCATGTTCCGGATATGAGCAACGATTAGTGGCTCGACGAGGAGATTGCCGTACATCACTCTATCAGCTGGAGTAACATGGGCTACTGCCGACATGGATGCTGGAGGCGGCAAGTTTGCGGTGTTGTTGTTGCTAGGGCTGGTGCCGAGTTCCTGCGGCTGCTGCACTGGGTTAGGAGGAGGAGGCATGACCTTTGCGGATCATTGTCAGCAGCAATAAGTGGCCCCTTCCCCTTTTCCAGTGCCGTAGGCGGATCCTGCCCCGGTTGATCTTCATCCATCGCCGTCCCAATGGTGACAAACACCCCTCAAGACATGACGGTGTTGTTAGCTTGCTCATCGCGCGAGTACTCCTCCGTCTCCTACATAGCGGAGTCTAGCTCTTCTGGACTGAAGTCTATCTCCTCTGAATCTGTACTGAAATTAGCATAAAGCGCGTCAATGACAGAGTCGGAGGGTGCCAGGACTTCCTCGATGATGGGCGGTGGAGGTGCAACGGGCTTGACGATGACCGGAGGTGGTGGTGCTGCTGCAACGATGGCGGCGGGAGGCAGTGGCGGCGGCTGCTTAATCGGAGGTTCTCCGTCTTTGAGCGCAAGCTCCATCTGGGCTGCTGCGTCAGCTGCCGCGTAGCTGTTGATGGTGCTTACCATCTCTTCGAGGGTAAGGCGTCCTGTTGCCTGCTGCCGTCTTAGAGAATGTCGGAGAAGCGTGCCACGGTCCAGTCCTTCCATGAAGTGATACAAAGCGTTATCATCGGGGTAGTGGGCTAGATCGGCTCGTATACGGAGCCACCTGGCCAGGTAATCGCGGGGGTTTTCGCCCTCTCTCTGAATGCAGCGCGCCAGATTAAAGATGGTAACCACACCGACGAACTTGGATCTCTGCTGTCCAGACGCACAGACGAAGCCGGCAGATTTGCAGTGATCTTCCACCTTTATATCCTGCACAGGGGCGGTTTGGGTGGGCCTTGAATTTTTCTGATCTTTGCCGGCGAACTCCGAAGAGAGATCCGACATCGATCCTTCCGCGAACGTATCCTGCCCGTAGGCGGTCCGTGCGGGTCTTGATGTTTTCCGATCTTTGTCGGCAAACTCCGAAGAGAGAACCGACATCGATCCTTCCGCGAACGTATCCTGCCCATAGGCGGTCCGTGTGGGTCTTGATGCCCGAGTCCGTTTCGCCGATGAAGAGGTGGATGTCTCCGATAGGAACGATCGAACACTGTGTAGGGTTCGTCTTTGCCGGGACCTAGAATTCGTCAGGGGGACGATCGAAATGATGCCGGAGAAGAGAACACGGCTGATGGCTACGGTTTCGCCGATTCCCGCGAAGATCTTGGTCCTCGCCCGCTGAAGAGCCTGAAGCGCCTCTTGCCCCACGGTGGGCGCCAACTGTCATGGTATTGCCGACGAGTACGCCATGGAGGGGTCCTCACAGTGCGTGTTTAGAGACGTGGGGTAAGGCGGACGGTTGACGGGTACGAAGTAACACAGCTTACCCAGGTTCATATCCCACAACGGTGGCGGAATCCTACTCCTGCTATAAATCACTATAAGGGCAATACGCCGAGTTACAGGGATAGGTTCGCTGTGCGAGGTGACTATAGAGTCTAAGTTATCATATGAGATTGTTCCCTAAAGTCTCCCATAGGCCCGACTTATATAGTCGCCAGGTCCTAGGGTTACAGGGAAAAGTCCTAGCCGGACAGGATACAGAGTCCTACACCGCCTATCACTAGTCTTCTGTATCTTGCACTCCAAGGCTCCGGGTACGCTGGTGACTCCACCGTAGCCTTCCTTTATCCGGCATGGTCCTTCCTTCTGGATCCACCTAACTGGGCCGCCCAGCAGGCCATAGGCCATGCTACCGACTATGGGCCACCCGGGTTAGTCTAATAAGAGACATGCTATTAGGATACCCATATAGCATATCCCCAACAACTTGGATTAAGCATTCCAGTACCTTTCTAACAAAATTGGTTTCATGCATTTTGGTTTAGTGAATCGAGCTAGGTTGATTTTTGAATCTAGGTATAGAACTGGGTTTGAAATTAAATGAATAAAACTAAACTTGAATTGTTGGGTCGCACGGGAGGTTTAACTAGGCCGGCCCACTATGCACAACACGCGTGCGGGCTGGTTAAGTGGCTGTCCCCACGCGTCAATGAGACAGTGAGGGGCGAAGCGGTACAGGGTGATCTAGGCCGCACGATCTAATTCTAATCGAATGGCTCTGGTTCATCGTCTACGTCGGGCAGCGCCGGCGAGACAGAACCCTAGCACGGCAGGTGGGGGTCGTGGGAGGCTCACTGGGGCTCAGGCGAGGGTCTTCGATGGGGGCGAACCACGAAGTCGACGACAACAAGTCTCCTGGTACCGACAGCTTCTCCTAGGGCAGCTCCAATCAACGGCGCCTCTCCTCCTCTGCAACAGCGAACTCCGGTGAAATTCCAGCGATGCGCTGCTCGCCTTGCTCTGGGAGTGAGTGGGTGTGATCATTGAGAGGTGGGGAGTGAACTAGTGTGAAGAAAACAAGCGGGGGTGGCCTCCTTTTATAGTGGCTGAAGGGGACCGACGGGCGCGGGCTGAGCTCGTTGTGGTCGACGACATAGAGTGCTACTGGCATGGGTGACGGTAGGGGGCGATGCTATGCTCCCTGGCGAACCTCAACAGTGTGGTGGCAAGGCATGGGGCAGTGCTGATCGGTCGGAACGCGACGATGCTGTGTGCGGGTCCGAATGTGATTTTAAAGGCGCACAGGTGCTCCTGGTCACGCGGCGGCGAACGAGCATGTCTACGGGGTGCTGGAGTGTTGGTGATCACGCACGCAAGCGACGAGGACGGCGCGCGGTCTGTGGGTGCTGGTCGAGGTTGGCGCATTGGCGCGCTCTCGGCTCGCACGCAGAGAGATTGGGCGAGCTCGGGCACTGTGGTCTAGGGGCTGGCAGTGCTCAAGGCTTGGACATGGAGTGGCGGTGGACGGTGGAGTGCCTGCTAGACATTCTTGCTAGGCTTAGTGCTCCTCCAAGCTCGCTGTAGACATGTGGGTGGCATTTAGGCTCGGTATGGTCACCATTAATGGCCATGCCAAGCTCACAGTGGTGCTAAGCTAGTTAGATTACTTTGATCATCTACTAAGAGTGTAGTGAGAGCTAGAGAGGGAACAAGGTTGTCCAAAATTACTGCACACTATAGTGTTTTGTGTTTGTTTGTTTGCTGATCACAAAGTGTTTGATGAAATGGCCGAAAGAAATTTAAATTTGAAGTTTGGATTCAAACTTGGTGGGTTTGCCAGACACATACTAGGGAGTCCCTGGTTAGTTGGATTAGTCAAGGGGCATTGGTTTGGTTGGGTTTTGAAAATGTGTGATCTTCACATATGATCAAGATTCAATTTTGAATTGTGATTTGAATGAGGTTGCCAAATGTTTCTGCAAGTTTGAAAGGTGGGATTTGATTCACTTTTACTTGGTCTAGCAAGGGGTGAAAATAATTGGGAAAGTTTCTATTTGAAATCTTGGACTAGAAACACTCAAAGTGACCCAGTGAGCAAGATTGGCAAAAATGACCATTTGCCTTAATTTATCTGTTTTTGATTTTCTCTTTATTTGTTTCTGTTTGGAAATGTTTTATATGATGATGTTTTCACCTTTAAACCATTTCTTGCTATTTAGGTTAATCCCACAAGTTCATTCATGCATGCATCAAATCATCACATTCACACATGCATTCATATGATTTTAATTAATCAAAGTGTTTGTTAACCCTAATTTTAGTGATTAAAGTTTGATGATCATTGTTTTATATTTTTGGGATGTTACAGCCTCCAGCTACCCTTGTCCTCCGGGCTACTGTCCGCCCTTCGGCTAGATGCTAAGCACTGGAGGGGTTCCTGTCCCTCCTGTCCCTCAAGGTTCCGCATGCTAGGCGGCCATCACAAACCACTTCTACCACGAGCTCACGCCGGAGAAGCGGATGGATCCCCAGTGGGATCCCGACAACTATGACACCTAGAATGCCTTTTTTGCTAACCGGCAAGGAAGAGAGCTCTCCAAGTACGAGGGTGACGGCCCTCTCCCGGTGAACCACAACGAAGCCGGCCGCCGCCTGTGGTGGGCGAACCGAAATATCATCAGCGTGATGCGCTACATCGCGGGGGGAGACCATCCTTGCCTGCGGTGCCCGCAAGGCCACCCGCCACAGAGCCACAAGAAGGCCCCTCCCCCGCCCGGCGGTAGAAGCATCGTCTTCTAGGAGACCCCTCTCCCGCCCGCCGTGAATCCGAGGACGGAGTGCCAGGTGCCCCGGGTATATGCCATGGCTGGGCTGAGGATCCCCGGAGTGGGAGGTGACGATGATGGTGATGATGACAATGACGAAAAAGAGCCTGAAGCTACGTACCATAGGACTAGGCATGATTATGACTAAAGGGGGCGGCTTTAGTCCTGAGTGTTACCTAGTCCCGGTTTGTCCCGGTTTTTAATATTGAGTGTTAGTCCCGGTTTGTGGCTGGACTGGGACTAAAGGGGGCCTTTAGTTCCGATTCGTACTACGACTTTCCCAAACTATGAAGATGGTGTCCCTATTCGTACTTAACATGAAGATCTGATCTCCAAACACGTGTGGTCACATATTAGGGAGTGCCTCTATGACCAGTTTCTTGGAGATGCCGGAGGACTGGGCTCCGGCGGCATTTCCCTGAAACTGGCCATAATGGTGTCCCTGCTCTCGAATACCATCTTGCAGCTTGTAACTTCTCTAACTAGATCAATACGTATGAGAGCTAACCTAAGTTCACATATTAGGGAGTGTCTCTATGACCAGTTTGTTGGAGATGCCAGAGGACTAGGCTCCTCAGGCATCTCCCTCAAACTGGCCATAGTGGTGTCCCTGCTCTTGAAGACCATCTTGGAGATGTCTCAAACTGGCTGGAGGACTGGACTCACAAAGATGCCTATTTACAATACAAGCAGCTCGGCATAGTGTTGACACTCACGACATAATGTCGACACTCACCCCTATTATTAGTGCCGACTCATGTTTTGTCCCGGTTGGTGTCTCCAACCGGGACTAAAGGTTCAGCTTTAGTCCCGGTTGGCGACACCATCCGGGACAAGGTAAAATCCGCATGACATAATGTCGACACTCACCCCTATCATTAGTGCTGCCTGTCCTAGTAGCCTGCCTGCCCTAGTCCTGCTAGCCCTAGCCTGTCACACGCTTTAGTCCCGGTCCATATTTATTATGCTAATAGATTTATATTATAGATCTTTTTTCCTACAAATTTTGATATATGATACATATTTTTCATCATTACAGAATAAAAGATATTGAAATAATAATATTAATAAATTCAAACTCAAGTATATAAAAAATATTTTTAATTCAACAAAATATTATTTTTATAACAGAATATGCTAATAGATTTACATTATAGATCTTTTTTTCCTGCAAATTTTGATATATGATACATATTTTTCATCATTACAGATAAAAGATATTGAAATAATAATATTAATAAATTCAAACTCTAGTATACAAAACATATTTTTTACTTCAACAAAATATTAGTTTTATAAAAGAATATAATAATAGATTTACATTATAGATCTTTTTTCCTAAAAAATTTGATATATAATACATATTTTTTATCATCACAAAACAAAAGATATAGAAATAATAAAATTAAAAAAAATCAACCTCTAGTACCGGCCCCAGCCACGAGCCGGGACTAGAGGTTTTTGCGCGCGAGAATGAAACAGCGCACCGAAAAGACCTCTAGTCCCGGCTCGTGGCTAGGTCCAGGACTAGAGGCCCCCCTCTAGTCCCGGCTGGAGGCTGGAACCGGGACTAGAGGTGGTGGCCGTCCTCCTCCCGGCCCGAGCCACGAGCCGGGACGTTTCTTTCTTCTCCAAAACTGCAGACGATGCCGCTAGGCCGCCCCGGCGCCTCGGCCGCTACCGCCACCGCCTCGTCCAATCGAGTCGCCGCGCCTCACTGCCCGTCCCGTCGCCCCTACGCCTCGTCCGCGCCTCCTCCAAGGCCCTCATCCATCCCATCCGTACCACGGTAAGTTTTTTTTCTGTTTTTCAACATAGTGTCTATTTTTTCAATCTACAGTGTGTATTTTTTCAATATATAGTGTATATTGTTTAGTATTTAGGATATTAGTTAGTATTTAGTGTATAGTGTACTTTTTTCCTAAATAATATATTTTTTCAATATATAGTGTATATTGTTTAGTATTTAGGATATTAGTTAGTATTTAGTGTATATACAGTGTATTTTTTCCTAAATAGTGTATTTTTTCCTAAGTAGTGTATATTTTTTAGTATTTAGGATATTAGTTAGTATTTAGTGTATATATAGTGTATTTTTTCCTAAATAGTGTATTTTTCCTAAGTAGTGTATATTGTTTAGTACTTAGGATATTAGTTAGTATTTAGTGTATATATAGTATATTTTTTTCCTAAATAGTGTATTTTGTTACTAAGTCGTGTATATATATTGTTTAGTATTTAGGATATTAGTTAGTATTTAGTGTATAGTGTATTTTTTCCTAAATAGTGTATATTTTTTGTATTTAGGATATTAGTTAGTATTTAGTGTATAGTGTATTTTTTCCTAAATAATATTACTTAGTATTTAGGATATTTAGAGATTTGTATATAATATTTGTTAGTATTTAGGATATTACTGCTAATATTTAGGAAATTATTACTATTATTAGAATGTAATTATTTACTGCATTATTTCGGTCAAATCCATACCTGCTTTAGGATATGTCCGGGCATCCTCGTAGTCAACTTGGCCAGAGTGAGGGAGTACTACGCTCTAGCGGTGTTGTACGAGACTGGGCTCCGCCAGGCTAGCACTGGGAGGTGCTACCATCAGGGACGCGTAGCTTGGTGAGGAATTCGGGTGTCGTTGTCGACCCGGATCTTCTTTGGTGGAGGTCACGTGACCCAGGCAGTGTGCAGAGGGAGCCGGCCCCCGAGGAGGTGGTACGACGTCGCGTCAGGCAGGAGGACGAGCACGTCTGTCGCGATATGGTGATGTAGGATGCCAGGGTGGCCCCCCATACCTGGCAGGTTATTCAGGGATCTCACCCTAGTTATACTCCGATGATGGTTTCGACTATTTGGTTGGTCACATCCCGCGGCTCAGGAGCCGGGAGTCGACATTGAGTTTGAGCGATGTTATCAGACAAGATGTTGTTCTTTATATGATATTACTACTTTGTCATTATTCGAGATGTATTATGACTTCTTTGTTGTTTTCTGAGATGTTATTCGAGATGTTATATGATATTAATACTTTTGTTGTCATTTGAGATGTTATATAATTTTATTACTCATATATGCACATTATGTCATAGAAGTTATTCTATGGATCACTTCAACAGTAGAGAAGGTGAAGAGCCTTTATTCGATATGATACTAGGTGGTGGAGGACCGCTCCCCTATCAGGATGGAGCGCTCATCGATCAGGATGGAGAAGAAGACTATGGAACAGAAGATGGTCATCGTTTCAAAATGAGTCCAGTGAGGGAATAGAGATAGAACCTCAAGTCGAAGCGCATACTAGTTTTAATTTCGATGATGGCTTGGAAAATGATGGACCAGCCTTGACAAAGTCTGGCGAGGTATATTATTAAGCCTCTTGATCAATAGATAGATGCAGTAATTGATTTGTGTGTGTATATTGCAGTAATTGATTTGTGTGTGTATATATATATATATTAACGAATGTTATTTCTTATTTTAGACATCCACATCGACCAAGTCAGTTAAAATAGTAAACGAGGACCGGCCAAAGGGAAGCCCGATGATGCGAATCTCACAATTGTTGAGGTCTCTCCAGTGGGCGTCCCGTTGCTTCCCATAAAGAACGCAAACATATTTATTCATCAATGTGGATTTGTTGTTAGGGACAATGTCCCAATCAGCATTATCAACTGGAATAAGCCAGCAAAGGACAATGAATATTCTATGAGTTATGTCGAGGACAGATACAAAGACATACTATTTTTTGAGGGAAAAACAGTAGGGCAAAACCCCACTGCAATTTTTATAAATCATAATGAGTTACAAGTAGTAGATATTTACAAGTTCAAGGCCACCTCGATGAGGGAAAAACACCATGGCTAACTATCTCCTATATAAGTTATTGCTGATCCAGGCTTTGAGGTCCTGGTAATACTTTTTCTTAATTCTATACAGGACCCATCTTAATTCCTGAGAAACAATAGCCCTCCATTCATCAAGGGAAGCACGCTTGTTGTTGAAGATTTCATTGTTTCTGCACATCCATATGCCCCAAGCCCCAAGAATAATGATTTCCATTGCAAAGGGGACTTTTAGCCTGCTTTTAATACTAGTCAACGCCTCGAAGAGATTTAAGACTTTGTCTCGGACAGGGCAAATTTCATCCCAGCATTCTTTTGCAAAAGAACAGTCCCAAAATAAGTGAAGTAACGTTTCCTCACTGGTGCAACCATTGAACACACAATCATATGTGGTCAAAGAGAATCTTTTCCTCTTCAGAAGATTTCTGGTATTTAGTCTATCCAGGAGCAAAAGCCAGAAGAAGAACTTGTGTTTTTGCTGGAAAGAAGACTTCCATAACCAGGAAAAATGGGGTTGAACTGTCTGATATCCAGATAATGAAGAATAGGCCTTTTTGACTGAGAAAAAAGCACTTCCCCAAATGTAGCTCTAGCTGCCTGTTTCTCCCTGCATTCCATCACTGATAATTTGCTCAAGGCATTGATATTCAAAGTAAGCTTGCTGAGACAGAGGAAGAAAGAAGTGATCTTGCATGTTGGGTTCCTGCAAGAACTCACATACAGAAATGTGTGGATTTTTTGCATAAGATAGTAGATGAGGAAGCTTGTGCTGTAAGCATTCATCTTTCCACATATCAGTCCAGAGGATGGTGGATTTTCCATCTCCCACCGAGCTCTTTGCAATTCCTTTAAATACGTCAACTAATTTCAGATGAGCCTTCCACCAAAAGGATCCCTCCAAACTTCTTCCAGGCAATTTGCCATTGCAGTAGTAAGTGTTCCAGACAAGATGAACCCATGGAATATCTTTGTGATTGTAGAATTTATCCAAATTTTTCAAAAGAAGAGCTGAGTTTTGAATGTTAAGATCAAGAACACCCAAACCTCCATGATTCTTTGGTCTACAAACTTTATTCCAGGCAACTAGATCATGTCCTCTATCTTGGACATCAGTGGTTTTCTTCCTCCACAAGCACTGCCTCATATACTTAATCAGCTGATCCTTAATAGAGACAGGAAGCTCAAAGCAACTCATATAATAAGTAGGAAGAGAGGATAAGACAGATTTAACCAACTGTAATTTTCCCCCATAGTTTAGGAAATCAGCAATCCCACATAATCTTCTCTCTACTCTCTGGACAATAGGCAGAAAATGTTCCACTGCAGGCTTCTTGATACTTAAAGGCCATCCAAGATAAGTGAAGGGTAGTGAACCAGTGAGGCAGGAGAGTGTACTAGCAAAATGTCTTAGCCTCTCAGAATCCATGTTGATTGGTATCATACTAGATTTAGAATAATTAACCTTGAGTCCAGTGGAAAGGGCAAAAGTATGAAGGAGAGCTTTAAGGCACATTAATTGCTTTGAGTCAGCCTTAAGGATTAATAAGGTGTCATCTGCATACTGTACTACAGGGAAATCTGGACAAAACACACCTTCAATAGGAAGGGAGCGAATCCCAAGGCTCATTGCTTTGTTGAGAATGCATTGGAGAAGATCAGCAGCAAGGACAAACAGGAGTGGGGATAAAGGATCCCCTTGCCTTACCCCTCTTCTGCAATAGAATTTTTTCCCAGGCACTCCATTTAACAAAACAGAGGATGAAGCAGATCCAAAGATCAACTGAATCCAATTAATCCATTTTTCACCAAAACCTTTGGCTTTGAGAATATTGATGATTGTGGAATGCTCAATTCTATCAAAAGCCTTTTCAAAATCAAGCTTGAGAATTAAAATTTCTTCCTTGGACTTGTGACATTGATCAAGGAATTCAAAAGCCCATCCTAAGTAGTCCTAGATAGATTTTTGTTTTAGGAATCCATATTGGTTTTTGTGGACAAGTTTAAGAATAATTTTTTGAAGTCTGTTAGCCAGGAGCTTGGTTATAATCTTGAAGACACTGTTAAGTAGTGAAATAGGCCTGAAATCAGCAGGTGTCAAAGGGGCCTCACTTTTTCGAATGAGGGTGATAAAAGATGCATTAATGCTTTCCAAAGAAGTCCTGCCTTCATAGAAATCCATAAGGAGTTGTTTAACATCCTCCTTAATAATAGGACAACATTGCTTAATGAATTCATTATTAAAACCATCAGGGCCAGGAGACTTGTCATTAGGAAGTTCTTTGATTACACCTTCAATTTCCTCATTAGAGAATGGTTCTTCTAAAACCTTTCTTTCCTCCTGACTCGAGCACTCTCCTGCCAGCTCACTAAGGTTAAAGTGCATTTCAGGCTTATCAAGGTGCCCATTCTATTTTTGAAAGCATGCCAGATTAGGTCAGCTTTACCAGAATGAGCATGAATCTCTTCATTAGAGTCACCTTTGCCTGAAGCTGATGGTGGCTTTTGAATGAAAGAATTTTGTGTTCTCATCACCCAACTTGACCCATTTGACTTTTCCTCTTTGCTTCCAATAAGCATTTTGATCTTGAAGAAGTGATATTACAAGACTTTTCAGTAAGTCCCTGAGATTCCATTCCAGTACAGCAAGAGTTCTCATTTCCTCAAAGACATCCAAGAGATCAATAGTGGCATTGACATTACTAATTTGAGCTTTCAAACAAGGCAGTTTTTTTGCCCAGATCTTCAGCCCCCTTCTAACATTTTTGAATTTAGCATTAATTATTTTAGCAGAATTAGGGAAACCAACTCGGATGTTCCAGGCATTTTGAAAAATTGCTTTAAAATCACTATGATGCATCTAGTAATTCTCAAATCTGAAAATCTGGGATTTTGGAATCATTGTGCCAATAGAGATGACACAAGGAAGATGGTCAGAGGTAGGCTTGGTAAGAGGGACAACAAAAGTTGAAGGATAGATCTCAGTCCAGGAAGCAGATGTAAAAACCCAGTCCAGCCTTTCCAGGAGAGGTTCCTTTTGCATGTTGCTCCATGTGAACTTTCTACCTTTAAGGGGTAATTCTATGAGTCCCAGATTGCTAATGGCTTCATTAAAAAGGAGAATATCATCCACATCACCCCCCTGTCTATTTCTGTCAGAGGGTTTTCTAATAAAATTGAAATCACCCACAATGAGCCAATCCATATCATCAGGCATATCAATATTTCCAAACCATTCTAAAAGATCTGCTTTTTTTCAGCTAAGCATGGCCCATAAATGTTGGTGAGAATCCAGGTTTCATTGGACAAGAGAGAGGTCAAGGTAATGGAGATGGAGAACTCATTTTGGAAAGAAAGTTGCCCAGAAAATAGAGAGCTATTCCAAATGATAATCAAACCCCAGAAGCCCCCCTGGAGGGAAGGAATTCAAATTTGGCAAATTTGGAGGGACAGAATTTTCTGATGTAAGAGATATCAAAATCTTCCCTCTTAGTTTCTTGGAGGCAAATAATGTCACAACCAGATTCATCAATCTTATTTCTGAGGGCAACCCATTTTTTATCTGAATTAATGCCCCTGATGTTCCAATTCAGAATCTTCCATATTCTTTTATTATCCATTAAAAAACCAAATTGGGGATTAGATTAAGGGGTGATACAACCAATGTCATCACCCAACTGAAGAGATCACAACCAAATAGGCAAAATGTATTCCACATCATAAACCCACTGACAGATTCAACATCCATGAACACATTAGGTAGCAAACACATCAGGTGACCACTATTACAGGTTTTAGAATAGGGAACCAACAAGATTCCAGCAAAAGATAGTTTTTGATACATTAAACACTTAAGTTGAGGGTTTCTTCTTGGCTTGCTGACCATAGGTACCAGCAGCCCCAGATTTCTTCTTGCCTCCAAGGTTCAAGCTTGAGGATCCATTCCCCTTGATGGTGCCTTTTGAAGGAGCCTTGATTGCCACTTCAATGGCTTTTCCTTTCTTGAGCAACCTCTTCTCCAGGTCACCATCATTTACCTTGCAGAAAGAGGCAGCAAGATTTTTAACCACTTTAGGATTTAAACAAGGTGGAGCAGCATTGCAAGTCAGACAGTCTAAAATTGATCAGTTTAAGTGACTTTTGAAACCCCCGTTTAATCCAACAATTCTAGGACTTCTTCTCACCTCAGTTTCAACTAGAGGTTCCTTGCCCTTTCTCTTTCTGGAAGGGGTGGAAGGAGAGCAGGAGGACTGCTTGGCCTCAATGCCCAGACAAGGGGGTGCCATCTGTGAAATTCTTTCATTAGGAATGATGAAAGAGATTGAATTCTCCTCAGCAATAGGTTCTTTAATAATTTCCCATAATGGAGAAGTAAGAAATATCTTGACCCAATTGAACTTCTCAGGAGTAGCAAGCATGAGAGTAATAAAATTAAACCAACTTACAGGAATTTCACACATGAGTGAGTCCTTTGAACAAGAATCCTTTTGAATATGGGGAGCAAAGTAACTTTCCCAGAGCTCCAATCCTTGTTGGGAGAATCCCTGCTTTGCAGCATGAACATCAGGGAAGGAAACAAAAGTTCTGACCATTCCAACCTGAAGATGAGCTTCATTAAGGGAAAGGAGGTGCTGATCTTCCAACATCCAATCATTATTCTCTCCAGCCTCAGCACTAGTGTCCATGGGGCTCTCCACCATCCCCTCTTCATCAGAGTTAGCTTCATCCTCCTCCAAGTAATTTTGGAGGATGTTCTGCAGGCCCTCCCCAATACCACCACCCTGAGGCTCCTCAAAAGTTGCATGCCCCTCAACAACTGCAGGATAAGCATTCACAGAGTCATCATCATCTAACTCCCAATCATTGACAAGAATAGCACCAGTAACTGCACTGTCAACATCCTGGGGGGGGGGGAGATTATGATCATCCACTGGCATGTCTTCACCAGGAGCAATCATAGGGACTTGAACTGGGGCAGCATCAGCTTCCCATGGATCCCATCCTTCATTGTTATCCCCACCAGGAGCAGGGTCCTGTACAGGAGCCAACCACTGACCCCAACCACCAGCCTCACCAACAGGAGCAGGTGGGGGAGGTGGAGGAGGGGGATCTGGGGCCCAAAGATAGGCAGGGGATGTCGGCAGTGGGTCCTCCTCAGGTGGGCCCCCCAAGCAAGTCACTCTGCAGAACCTCAATAGAAAAGGTCCAAGATTCAGTCTCCATCAAGTCGCCTATAGTGAACCGGACACTCTTGGGAATTTCCACCAGATCAGTAACACGAATTTTCGCAAGAATCCTTCCCTTATGGTCCTGGTACCGCTCCCAAAGAAGAACCTTCCCAATATCAGCAAAAACCTCATTCAGATCTTCAGTGTGCCAGTGGTCCAAGGGGGGGCCAACTAGCATCACCCAACACTCGTTGTTGAACTGCGCTCTCCTCCAATTTCCCCCCTCATTGTGCTTAACGAAAGATACATGCACGTCCTGGAAAGGGATAGGACTGGCCGCGATGAGCCTCTCCCTGTCACTAACATGATGAAATTGCAGATAGGCGGCCCCAAAAGGACAGGCCTAAACATCCCGAAAGTGCACCTGAGCCTCATTATTGAGGAAATCAACTAGAACCTCTCAAATATTCATAAAAGGGACCTGACCAGGGGAGAGGGGATTAATGGTTGCGATAGCATACTGTTCATGGGTCCTCGACCGTAGCGGAACCACCATCCTCTTGACGCGGGTTCTTCCAGCCACTTGCAGCACTTGGAATCCATTCGGCAAGAACGACGCATGATCAATCGAAATGTTGGCCATTGAGCCGAACCTCGCTGGCGACGAGCAAGGTAGGGTTGGGGTTTCGGCAGGCGAGGGAGTTGAGGGGACAGGGAATCGAGCAGTTGTTTTTTGCAATGAAATGGAGAACTCCTTAAAACCGTTGTACACAGTTGGCCGAAAATTAGGATTTTGCTGGGCCTTGAACCACCCAATGTAAGAGTTGTCGGGCCAAAAACATTTTGGGAATGAAGGAAATTTCAGAAAAGGAATAAGACCAGGGAGCTTAAATGTCGCGCGATTATCGCCACCTTTTGACCCGACCGACGATACCACAGGTTTAACACCGCCATCAGTGAGAACCTGCGTGTAAGACCTGCCTTGATTACTCGAGATGAAATCACACTTACTGCTCCCAGCAAGATCAAGCAAGGAATCCGCAGCAGCAATCAGAAATTTGGGCCGTTGGAAAACTGACTGAACATTTTTTCCATGTTTCAACAAAGGAGATTTTTTGGGGATTTTCTTTTTGTACGTGACAACTTTCCAATCCCCAGCAGATTCTTTATAAAATTCTTTTTCTTCAAAAATCCAATTTGGGCCACCATTACCTCAAAGATTAATATGAACCACAAAAGACTCACATGAAAATTTTGAAATATTATAGATTTCAAATCCCACCGCTCTTGAAGCAACCGAGAAGCTAAAGGTTCTATCTTGCAGCAATCTCACTTGGAATTTAGAATCCAGACCACCAAAACAAGCTTGGAGTGCAAGACCAACCGTATGGATATCCAATTTAAAATTTGCTCTTCCAAAAGAACAAACCAAAAAGAAAGGCTTCTTTCTGAAACCACCAAGAAAGTTAACTTGGTGCCTGAACTTATCAAAAAGCTTCTTCTCAAATTCCTGCCCTAATGAGAAATCCAAGGCAGCTCGTTTTGTTGAAGCATCCTCTTGAAGAAACTCCTTAGGAAAATTCTTGGTGAAATCTAGGGTTTTTGGCACTACCTTCTTGACTTTGAGAGAATTTTCCATAACCGGAGAGCTAGGCAAGATCTGAGTGCCAACCACAACCCTCTTAACTTGATGATCAATATAAACACCAGTGGCCACAACCTCACCTTGGATCAAATATCGAGCATCAATGACCACCTCATTGTGGTTGAGGAGAACTAATCTTTTTGCACTAGGGAAAAGCATCAAAAAAACCTTAGAAGGCTCCAGATTATCAGCCAGAAAGGAGGAGAAAAGAGCATGCTATTTAAAACCAGTGTGCTCATCAGTTCCAGAGATGGTAGGAGATCTACCAAGAAATCCAGATGAAGGCACCAAAAAATCATTGACACGAGAGGTGAGAGGGGAACCTCAAAACCAATCCAATAGAAATCTTCTCCCCATTTTCCAAACATCTACCCTCAAGGGGAGAAACTTTGGCATTGAGAAGAACGAGCCAAGAATCAACCGAGAGCACAAGCGATCCCTCAAGAAACTTACCACCCGTGGTCACCCCAGAGTAAGTGACCTTCCAACCACCACCAGAGGAATCCATGCAGATCCCACGCCGCGGAGAGGCCGGCGAAGGCCGGAGGCCGACCAACGGTCACCTCAGAGGAGCCTCATGCCTCGGAAATCGTGCGGTAGTGATTAGTGTTAGTATATTTCTCTCAGATATGTCAGTGAAATGCACTTCCAAAGACATACTATGGGATAAGCTCATTCGCCATTTCACCCTACCGGTCTTAGAGAATAAGGAGGCCACAGATGATATGAGGTCCAAAGTTAAGCGTTTCGCTCTTAAGAAGATGTCCCAATAGTTCAATTACTATAAGAAAAGATTGTAGAATGAATATCTCGAGGAAGGAAAAGTTCCAGAATTTGCGGACTCACTAGAGAAGCAGCGGCCTCACTGGGAAAGATTTCTAGACTACAAGAAATCAGCAATAGCAAAAAAAGGTCCGCAAAGAATAAAGAAAATGCTGCAAAAAAGAAATATCACCATACGATGGGGACACGTGGCTACAGGACTTTCGTTCCTAAGTGGGAGGAAGCCGAGAAAGCCTTGCGTGCCCAAGGGCTCACTCCAGCTACAGAGGACTGGCCCATTAGAGTAAGGAATTGGTTACTTGCCCATGGGGCAAAGTATGACATGGAAACAGGGGAGTTAATATTCGATAAAAAGTCCAGTGTTGCTACACCCCATGGAGAAATTGTTAAAACAACTGAGGAGGTTAAAAAGGGTGACTTCAAACCCGACAGAGAGAACGACGAGCTGACAAAGGCCCTCAGAAATCCTGAAAAACCAGGACAAACACGAGGCTTTGGACCTTCTATGCCGTGGAAGACTGGGTTTCCTGAGGACACTGAATCCTATAGAAGACGAGCGAGGGCAAAGAAGAGGAAGGAGATAGAGGAGGCATCCCGGTTGCGTAGCGTGGAAAGAAAGAACAAGGAAATATATGCCATGCTAAAGGAGCAATAGAAGCAGCTGGACGAAATGCGCCAGCAAGGGCCAACTCATCAGCGGCTAGAAGAAAGTGCCGGTGTCCCATCTCAGCGGAGAAGCAGTGTCGCTTCCACGGCGGCCGATCCGATAGATCGCTATCCCGTGGACAATATCACCGAGAAGACAAGCTGCGAGCTGCATGTGGGAGTGATGAACTTATCCTTAAAGGAGGCTCTCAGCTATGCTTTATCTTGTGAACCTGAAGCACGCTGGCATTGCAAAGAGATTCCAGATGGCTATGCTCGTGTCGGGGTGGATGAGATTCTACCTCAATATGAATCACTACAACTTGACATCCCTAGACCTGAAGATGAGAGCACGCTAGGAGAAGTCAGGGGCTCTATCATTCTATGGCACAAGAAATACATCGTGTTTCTAGGCTCTGCACCCAAGCCACCACCGTCTCCTCCGCGTCAGCCGAGTCTGCCGCCTCCAACAAGTCCACATGAGGAGTGGGACGACCACCATAGCGCGAGTCCACCGCCACATCAGCCCACTCTCCCGCCGCGTCAGCCCACTCCGCCGCCGCCGTGTCAGACGAAGAAGGCGGTCTCTCAGTCAACTAGTATAAATACTAGTCAGAAGAAAGCCAAAGGTAAAAAGGTGAAGAAAGTCCCGCCGCCTCCTCCCAAGTTACCTTACAAGATGACTGATGAGAAAACCAAAGAGATCAGTGATGCCCAAGTTAAAGCCTTCTTTGCACCCAAAGCTCCCGAGCCAAAAACAATATTTGATCTAAAAGCCAAAAAGTGGGCTAAGGGTTTCTTGAGCAACCATCGCAATATGAGATAAATAAGGCTGATGACAATAAACGCTGTCTGCTGAGAATTTGTAGGAAGAATCCAGGAAATACTACTGCAAGCAGCGGTAATACTCCAGGAAATACTACTGCAAGCAGCGGGAAAAGAGATGTTGCGTAACTCGGAATGCAGGCAAACAAATCGATCGCCCCGCTCAAGGTGTTATCCAATACTGATCATCAGAATATTATAACAATGGAATTTGCCAAAGATGCTATTATTACAGTTGATCAAGCGCTAGGCGGGTATATCCCCATACAAGAGCAATTTGCATGGATATATGAATACGGAAAGACTCTGGTCAGACCTGATGAGGTCAAATTTCTACCAACTCAAATGAGAAGACTGCAAGAGTGGTACGAGAAAGTCTCTACATGCCATGAAGAAGATCGATTGTCAGCCCTGCTTGTGAGAATTACAAGTGAGCATTTTAATGGTGAAGACCGGTTGCAAATTTATTTTGAGGAATTCTATATGTTATTCAAACAATATGCCCTTGACTTGAGTCTCCTCGCTACCTATTGTCTGTAGGTGGTTCATTTATTTCTATGATAAAGTCTCTAACCCAGCTATTTTATTGCATGTAATTATCTTCACTATATGCTATTATGCAGAATGAAGAGCGATGAATATGACCAGAAGAAAATCTTTGACATTGGGTTCATCGACCCACACCGATTTAATCAAGCATTGCTAAAGGAATATCCCAAGGACACGAAGCGTAACTTGCTAAGGGTCTTATTGAGGCAACATTACAAACGAAGAATATTGTTTCCCTACAACTATAGGTAAGAGTGTTACTGCCTTGTACAGATCACTTGATTCTGCTAAGTGTAATTGATGAGTTACTGACGTATATAAACGTGCGCATCTATCACTGGATTTTGCTAACCATTGATGTTGACGCTGGAAGAGTTGAAATCAGGGACTCGCTAATGAGAGACGAATCAGAGTACGCATTCATTAAAGATGCGCTCCAGAGGTAATTTTCAGTCATTATCGCACTATATCGGTATCTTTCGTTCATATATATATCCTGAGATATCAAGTAACTAATAACTCATTTATTCTTTTTTTGCCGGGCAGGGTTTGGAAAGCTTTCACCAATGCTACGGTTGGTGAATTTAAAGACAAGATTAGTTTTCATCGGATCGATGTAAGTAGTACGAGCTAGATCCGCGCATCTCTTCAATTATAGTTTCAATACCATTATGTCATGCTTGATTATTATTTGATTGAAACCTTTTGTCGTAAACTGCGAGAGGCAGCCACCAGGTACTAATCTATGTGGATACTTCGTGTGCGAGTACATTCGCTCCGAGGTCAGTGAGGGGGACGGAGGGACATTTTTAGAAGTATGTGAACAATATATTCACAATTTTTGTTGAGTGTCATTCATAATATTTTTTATGACTATTGATATTCATATTGACCTCCTTTTTTATATATAGTTGGAAAGATTGCGGGAGAATCTCGATCCAAGGAAGCGTCTGGTAGCAATTCAAGAGGAATTGGCGGGATTTCTTATTGACCATGTCATAAACCTAGAAGGAAAATACCATACCTCCGGCTAATGGTGATTTAATGAACTTGCAATCGAATAGAAGGGTTGTGATTTCCATTTATGTATATATTTATATAATATAGAATTATATCTATATAATTATGACGATGGTGTGTGTAATGGGTTTCTTCGTTGCATGTCACTTTACGCCAAATGCAACCCTCCTCTACCTATCCTCCTGCCGCGGTAGAACCCCGCATTCGGCTACCTCCGCAGAAATCGGCCCCAAAATTCTGCTGCGGCAAAAAACTCGCATTGGCTGCCGCGGTCGAAAACGGCCCCAAAACTCTGCCGCGGCAGAAACCCCCATCGGTTGCCGTGGCAGCCGAATTGGTAAAATGCGGCCGCGGCAAAAAGGAACTAGTCCCGGCCCGTAATACGGACCGGGACTAAAGACGACCCCCTCTCACTCCTACGCTGCCACGTGCAGAGCCTCTAGTCCCGGCCCGTAATAGGACCGGGACTAAAGGCTGAGACCTCTAGTCCCGTTTCCGTAGTCCCGGCTGTCAATCCGGGACTAGAGACCCTCTAGGACCAGGATTAATGCACCGTTCTCCACTAGTGGGCCTTCCCATGTTGAGGACGAGAATGGACGATGGTCACCGCAGCTGATCGGGGGCTCGAATATGTGTTGGCTGAGCAGGGGAAAGTCGAGGTCACATGCATGGACTCACGCTTCCCGGAGTTCCTGCCGAAGTCTGGTCAAATGTACGTGCCCCGGCGAACAGAACATCCTTTGGTATGAAGCGGCAAGCTCTAAGACATGGTTGACCGAGCGGGGTAGCATCGCCGGGTAGGCGGGATATCGGGTGTTTTACATCCATCATGCTAGTTTATGTTACTCCCCACTATGTCTGGCTTAGTGTAATCTTTAATCAATAAATAAATGCACTACTACTATGACAACTATCATTTATACTCCTTGTTGAACACCTACAATACCACCTCTCCCTCTTTGTTTGCCAAGTCTACCCTATATAAAGTACCCAAATATGAAGAACAAATTGCAGAATAAAAAAATCATAAACCTGGAGGAGGCATTGTCAAGGTGTGGAGATTGTGTCTCGTGTCATTTTCTTTCATTATACTCAACTCTATGATTATGTCTAAGGTGAGCATGGGAAGCATCAAGAAAAGGATTTCCATGTATAAAACCATCAAAACTACAAAGTGTCTTCTCCTGTGCTAAAAAAGACATACCAATCCAGAGCGGCGCGACATGTTTGGCAGATTTCCTCTTAGAATCTCATCCATCTCTTGCATTCCTTGCTTTATATCTATATGAAACTATCTCTTTATCGTATTGTATCGGCCATCTTATTTTCTTCATGGTTTGGCATGAACGATCAAACTACACAAAAAGTATCTCATCTCGACCGAGGAGTACACATTAGGGGGTCAAATATAGTTCTAAGCTTATGATTTATGTTAGTTGGTAGGGAAAACGAGAGGTGTCCAGGTGTTGGCTTGTTTGGCCCATCTCATGTTTCCTTATTTTTCTTCTTGCCGCGAGTGAGAGGACAATTGTGGTTTTTTTCTTGAGAAAGCTGAAGAAAAATTGTAGTTCGTTATACTGAATGGCAGCGTTCAAATGTTTGTGGGGACAAACAGCCCACGTCCAAACTTGCATGAAACCACGCATATGAGGAGCACGTGCTGAACCGTTCCCTGCTCGTGATCACATCGGGTGCAGGCCGCGAAGTGAGGGAGGTCACACCCGCGCAGTCTATCTTTTTTTTTTTTTTTTTGCGGGTGGCAGTCTATCTGCTGTCTAGCGCCCGTTCCTTAAGACTGGCCACACGAAAAACTAACTGATTTGGTAAAAGACTCCTCTGTAGCCAAAAATTCAGATTACTTCCCTAACTATTCTCGGTGGATAGGATCTGCTAGCTGCCTGAGCAAGCATCACAAATCACGTGAAATTTGAACAATTTGGTCTCCTGGAGGATATAGAACATAAAAGGAACTTAAAAGTGTTCAACTCCAAGGCTCAAAACTGAAAATTGATGGAGCGATCTCTTCACGATTGCACCATTGTATCTCACTATTATAAAGTAAAATACTTCTAAAGATGGCGTCGCAACATTCAGCTTTTGTTTGAAACGCAAGAACCTCAGTGTTCGGTATTTTATTTGTAGTACTAACTAATGAATGTATACTACAAACATGTATGACAGAAGTCAAAAAATGAACTCTAGCATTTCAGGTCATCTATTGTTCTTTTGTTTCATCCACTTGCCTGATATATGCACTAACGCGTCTCATTTGTAATATCATAATACACCACCTACTTTCTACGAGTACCATCAATAGAACACTACTTGTTTCATACATACAATTCGCTACCCCCTTATTTTTCGTTCATAATCTTTGCTATATAAAGCATCCATATGTGGAACACTGAAGGAGAAGTAAAATAGAAGACAAACACATGGGCAATGGCCGTCAAGACATCCATAAGTGGCCTTCCGATCGTCTGTCATGTTGTCTAGTCTACGTAAGAATAAGAGGTGTCAGCAAACTGATTTCCACGTCAGTAGTGGAGTAAACCTAATACAGGATGCATGCGGAAGCAATGCTGAACTATCAACTGGGACTAAACATGGGTGGCGGCAATATTTTGGTGAGTGGCGGCACTATGCTAGTGGACGACGACACTATTTCGGTGGGTGATGACACTATGATAGGGGGTGATTGTCGACATTATGTCGTGATTATTGACACTATGTTGTGTTTCTTAATCTATAAATAGCATCCTTATGAAGTTATCAAACTGCAAGCAAGATGGTGTGCGAGAGTAGGGACACCACTACGGCGGAGCTCCTGGAAGATGTCTTAGGATCCAGTCCTCACACATCTTCAAGGATCTCGTCATAGAGGCACTCCATAATATGTGAAATTAGTTAGCTCCTCTGCGTATTGATCTAGCTAGAAAAGTTATAAACTGCAATATGGTATACGAGAGTGACACCACTACGGTAGAGCTCCTGGGATATGTCTTAGGATCCAGTCCTTAGACATCTTTGAGGAGCTTGTCATAGAGGTAATTCCTAATATGTGAAATTTGTTAGATCCCCGGCGTGTTCATATTTTTGGTTCTTACTTGTTGCAACGACCAATGATTAAAATGCTAGGGCTCCACTATATATGTGCGCCTTCATTTTGGATGTGATCCTGGGGGCGGTGTGAGCGATCCTTGTGATATGCACAAGGACATATATTGGGCATCCTACCTGGATCGCTCACGCCATCCCTGTGATTTTTGTGTCCAACATAAATATGAGGCCCTATAGTACTTGATCTTCATAGTTTTGGTTCTTATTTTTATTGTAATGGCCGATGATTAAAATGCCCTTAATTTTGGATGTGATCCTGGGAGCGGTGTGAGCGAGCCTTGTGATATGCAGAAGGACATATATTGGGCATCCTACTTGGCTCACTTATGCCGTCCCTGTGATTTTTGTGTCCAACATAAGTATGAGGCCCTATAGTACTTGATCTTTATAGTTTTTGTTCTTATTTTTGTTGTAATGGTGTGATCATGGCAAACCGAGACTAACACGCAAGACATTTATTAATATTAGAAAATAAGAACTTGAGAGAACTCACAAGAATAGAACAACATATTTTGTAGGTTCACAAATATGAGGCCATGAACCCTTTTTAGCGTATGTCCCTTGCTTATGATTGCTTAGACCATAACCATGGAGCATCTTCTTTATTTAACAGGATGCTTGGGGTCAGTTTTCACTGTGAAGGGAGGAATTTTATCAAACTTATTATAATCTTCTAGCATGTCTGTCTTGTCGCCGACTCCCACGATGTTTCTTTTCCCTGAAAGAACTATGTGACGCTTTGGCTCATCGTATGGTGGCCGGCTTCATTGTGGTTCACCGGGGGAGGGGAGTCACCCTCGTACCTGGCGAGCTTGTTTTCTCGCCGGTTAGCAAAGCCGACATTCCATGTGTCGTAGTTGTCGGGATACCAATGTGGATCCATCCACTTCTCCATCGTGAGCTCGAGGTAAAAGTGGTTCTTGATGGCCTCCTGGCGTGCGGAACCTTGAGGCACAAGAGGGACAGGTACCCCTCCAGCACTCAGCATCCAGTCAACGAGTAGCCGATAACCCGACAGGCATGGGTAGCTGGAGGCGCACAACGCCTCGGTCTTCTCGAGGGTTAGAATTGCCTAGTATACGATGTCCATTATTGTGAGAGACGAAGGTGTGGATGTGTGGATAGCCATGACGTGGTTGGCCTAGATATAGAGGGAAAGGGCGGGAAAACATGGTGGGAAATATATTTAGTCCCGGTTAGTGGCTACAACCGGTACTAAAAGCTCCGGTCATAGGGAAAGGGCGGGAAAACTTGGCGGGAAGCGGTGGAAAATGGACGGAAATATCTTCAGTCCCGGTTTGTGGCTACAACTAGGAGTAAAAGCTCCGGTCAGAGGGAAAGGGCGGGAAAACTTGGCAGGAAGCGATGGGAAATATCTTAGGATGGCTTACAATGTGATTTGGCTATGTTATGGCTAGAATTGCGGCATACATAGTTTGTGAAGCAACAACAGAATTAAAGTTTCACATTTAAATACAAAACCCTGCGTTCTGTCATGTTATGTGTTATAGTTGCAAGGAAAAAATATTAAACTTGGAAAATTGCAAACATCATAAAATATCCTTCACAAAATGAGCTATCATGTCTCATGGCATTTAGGTTCACAATATGCGGTCGGCCAGCCATATTTGAACTAGAGGTACACAATATGAGGCCATGAACTTCTTGGTGTATGTCCCTTGCTTATGATCGCTTAGGCCATAACAATGGACCATTTTCTTTACTTAGCAGGATGCTTGGGTCAGTTTTCATTGTGAAGGGCGGAATTTCATCAAACTTATTATAATCTTCTAACATGTCTATCTTGTCCTCGACTCCCATGATGTTTCTTTTCCTTAAACGAAATATGTGATGCTTTGGCTCATCGTATGATGTATTCGTTTGCTTTTTTTGGTCTAGAGCACATGTCCTTCACATAGAAAACCTGAGCCACATCATTGGCTAGGACGAATGGTTCGTCTCTGTAACAAAAATTATTGAGATCCACTGTTGTCATTCTGTATAATGGTCTATCTTTACCCCTTCTCCATTCAGGTTGACCCATTTGCAGCGAAACAAAGGGACCTTAAAAGAAACTCGATATTCAAGTTCCCATATCTCCTGAATGTAATCATAGTATCTGTCCTTTTGCCCATTCTTCTCTGTTGCATCAAAGCGGATACCACTATTTTGGTTGGTGCTCTTTTTATCTTGGTTGATCGTGTAAAATGTATTCACATTTATTTCGTATCCTTGAAAATTCAATATAGTAGAAGATGGTGACCCGGCCAACAAGTAGACCTGATCTCCAACAGTGATGTCATTCATGAGATGTGTTCGCAACCAACCGCCAAAAGTATTCATGTGTTCATCTCTAATCCAGGAGTCGGGCTTCCCCGGGTTGTTGGAGCGTACACTATTCTTGTGTTCCTCGATATACGGAGCTGCCAAGGTAGAATTCTGTAGAACTGTGTAGTGTGCTTGAGTGAAATATTGCACGTGCCTACATATCATTGCTTTCTTTTTCAGCGTTCCTTCTCCACTCAGTCTCTCCTCATGCCGCGAGTCAGGAACACCAATCGACTTAAGGTCAGGAATAAAGTCAATACAAAACTCAAT
The DNA here is from genome assembly GCA_023614405.1 of Avena insularis. Taxonomy (NCBI): domain Eukaryota; kingdom Viridiplantae; phylum Streptophyta; class Magnoliopsida; order Poales; family Poaceae; genus Avena; species Avena insularis. The sequence goes on along the minus strand of CM042691.1, from coordinate 305,260,867 downwards.
GACCTCCTCTGTTCCATAGCCCTTGGAGATGCTTCCTTCTGGCCTAGCACGGTTATGAACATATTTCTTTAAGATTCCCATGAACCTCTCAAAGGGAAACATATCGTGTAGAAATACAGGACCGAGAATGAAAATCTCTTCCACTAGGTGAACCAGGAGATGCGTTATAATATTGAAGAAGGATGGTCAGAACACCAACTCAAAACTAACAAGACATTTTACCACATCCTTATATAACCTTGGCAGAATATCTAGATTGATTACCTTCTGAGATATTGCATTGAGGAATGCACATAGCTTCACAATGGGTACTCGAACATTTTCTGGTAGAAGCCCCCTCAATGCAACCGGAAGCAACTGCATCATAATCACGTGATAGTCATGAGACTTCAGGTTTTGGAATTTTTCTCTGCCATATTTATTATCCCCTTTATATTATATGAGAATCCATACGGCACCTTGATACTGTAAAGGACTTCAAAAAATATTTCCTTCTCTACTTTGGTAAGAGCATAGTAGGCACGACTTAAGTGACGCCCTTTATCCGTCTTGTTTTGTGTATGCATGGTATTTGGGTCTTTCATAAGTAGCTGGTCCTCCCGTGCTTCTGGTGTATCTTTTGTCTTCCCATACATGCCCAGGAAACCTAGCAGGTTAACGCAAAGATTCTTCATCACGTGCATCATGTTGATTGAAGAGTGGACATATAGGAATTTATAATAGGGTAGCTCCCAAAATATAGATTTCTTCTTCCACATGGGCGCGTGTCCGGTAGTGACATCGTTTAGAACAGATTGACCGTCGGAACCCTTTTCAAAGATTACTTCTGTGTCCTTGACCATACGAAATACATCATCACCAGTAGGGAGGTCAGGCTTCTTCAGATGATATGCCTTACCTTTGAAATGCTTCCATTTCTTTCTTATGCGATGATTGGTTGGAAGAAATTGTCAATTCCTCAGGTATACAACCTTCTTGCATTTATGCAAATATGTACCTTCAGTCTTATCTAAATAGTACATGCATGCCTTATATCCCTTGTTTGTCTGTCCTGAAAGGTTACTAAGAGCAGGCTAATTATTGATGATTACGAAAGCAACCCTCGTAGGTCAAATGGCTCCTGTTTGTGCTCATCCCACACACGTACACCTGTTTTGTCCCATGACTGTAAGAGTTCTTCAACTATTGGACTTAGGTACACATCAATGTCGTTGTCAGGTTGCTTCAGGCCTTAGATGAGCACTTGCATCATAATGAACTTACAGTTCATGTATAACCAAGGAGAAATGTTATAGATACATAGAGTCACAGGACAGGTGCTGTGACTGCATATCTTCTCCCCAAAAGGATTCATGCCATCCGTACTTAGACCAAACCATAAGTTCCTTGTGTCACCTGTAAAGTCCGGCAAGTCTCTCTTGATTTTTCTCCACTACGACCCATCAGCGGGGTGTCTTTCTTACGGTCTTGTTTGTGTCATCGCAACAACCTGGCATGCTCTTTGTTTCTGAACATGCGTTTCAACCGTGGTATTATAGAAGCATACCACATAACCTTAGTAGTAACCCTCTTCCCGGGGGGGGGGGGGGGGGGCGCGCCCTCAACATCACCAGGGCCATCTCGTCTGATCTTATACCGCAATGCAGTGCATACCGGCTATTTATCTAAATTCTCGTAATCCTCACCACGACAGAGGATGCAGTCGTTAATGCATGCATGTATCTTCTTCACATCTAATCCTAGAGGGCAGAGAGTCTTCTTTGCTTCGTACATACTTTCAGGAAATTCGTTATACTTTGGAAGCTTCGGTTTTATTATTTTCAGTAACTTTTCAAATGCGGAGTCAGCTAGACCACACTCTGCCTTCCATCGCAGCAATTCCAGTGTGGTACCAAGCTTTGTGCTGCCATCTTTGCAATTTGGGTACAACATTTTTTTTGATCTTCTAGCATGCCCTCCAACTTCAGCTTCTCCTTTATATTTCATAGGCTCGCTTTGCATCAGAAATGACCCGACCAAGATCATCAGCAGGCTCATCTGATACCCGTTTTTCATCTCCTTCATCTTTATTGTCTTCCATTGCAGTATCACCGTATTCAGGAAACATATGATGATAGTTATTACCATCATCCTCTTCTTCTTCATTATATTCCATCATAACCCCTCTTTATCCATGCTTGGTCTAGCAATTATAGCTGGGCATGAAACCTTTCTAAACCAGGTGTCCTCGAATGATTTCCGAGGAAGAGTACCCCTTGTCGTTCTGACATTGAACACATGGACAACTGATACGTCCAAAATGTATCTACTTTCCCGAACACTTTTGCTATTGTTTCTCCTCTGAACTTGTATGATTTGGATACAACTAACATGGACTGACGCTGTTTTCAGCAGAATTACCTTGATGTCTAGTTTTTGTGCAGAAAATCAACTATCAGGAAAAATCCCGGAAAATATGCCAAAAATTATATTTCACCAGAAGATCCACGGAGCCAGAAGACGAAATGGAGTGGAGGCCTGGGGGAGCCCACACCCCTACCAGGCGCGGGTGGGCCCTGCCCCGCGCCTAGGGGGGTGCGGCCACCCCAGGCATCCCCTCGGGATCCCTCTTTGCCTATAAATTCCCCCTTGACCTAAAAATAGAGGGGGGTTCGATGTTTTACATAGAAGAGTTCCGCTCCGTTGCCACCATCAGAAACCAAAATTCTGATCCAGAAACTCTGTTCTGGCACCTGCCGAAATAGGGAATTTGGAGAGAATCATCACCATCGTCATCACCAATGCCTCTCCATCAACCATCGATGTTTCCCTCATCCATGAGTGAGTAATCCCCCGCTGTAGGCTATGGGGATGGTAGGGATTGGATGAGTTCTATCATGTAATCGAATAAGATTGTTAGGGCATAGTGCCTAGTGATGACCCACAAGTATAGGGGATCGCAACAGTCTTTGCGGGTAGTATTACCCAATTTATTGATTCGACACAAGGGGAGCCAAAGAATACTTGCAAGCCTTAACAACTGAGTTGTCAGTTCAGCTGCACCTGGAAATAGTTCTTGCTCAGAGAAGTTTATCAGTAGCAACAGAAGCAACAACAACAACAACAACAACAGTGAAACAAGAGCAATAGTAATAGTAACGGTAATAGTAGGATTCGAGTGCGGTAGGCATAGGGATGGATGGACTGGCGTTGCATGGACGAGTCTAAACATGTAACTTCAAGATCTAGGGCATTGCAGATAAATAATAACAAGCATCCAAGTACTAAACAATCCTAGGCATGTGCTCCAAATATAGTCATACGTGCTCGCAATGAGAACTTGCACAACATCTTCTGTCCAGCCAGCCCGTGGCAGCGGGGCCTCTAGGGAACTACTGGAAATTAAGGTGCTCCTTTTAATAGAGCACCAGAGCAAAGCATTAACACTCCGTGAACACATGTAGTCCTCACACCACAGTCATACCCTCCGGTTTTCCCAATTATTGTCACTTTGCGGCCTTTGAATCCGGACAATGATATGTGTACACAACTTGCAAATAAGATCACAAATAATACTATCATAATGATTCAATAATAAGTTCATATCTGAGATCATGGCACTCGGGCCCTAGTGACAAGCATTAAGCACAACAAGTTGCAACAAAGTCAAATAGCACTAATAGAGATAGTAGGCACTATGCCCTAACAATCTTATTCGATTACATGATAGAACTCATCCAATCCCTACCATCCCCAAGCCTATAGCGGGGGATTACTCACTCATGGATGGGGAAAACATCGGTGGTTGATGGAGATGTGTTGGTCATGACGATGGAGATGATCCTCTCCAAATTACCCGTCCTGGCAGGGTGCCAGAACGGAGTTTCTAGATCCGAATCTTGGTTTTTGATGGCGGCGGCGGAGTGGTACTCTTTCTGTAAAATTATCGAACCCCCCTGAGTTTTTAGGTCAGAAGGCAACTTATAGGCGCAGAGGGAGGCCAAGGAGCTGCCTGGGGTGGCCTCACCCCCTCTAGGCGCAGGGTTAGGTGGGCTCTCGCCTAGGGTGGGTCTAGGCCCCCAGGCCCCCTCCTGTCTCCCCTTCTGGATCCGTGGATCTTCTGGTGAAAAATAGTTTTTGGCATATTTTCCGGGATTTTTCCTGATAGTTGATTTTCTGCACAAAAACAAGACACCAAGGTAATTTTGCTGAAAACAGCGTCAGTCCGTGTTAGTTGTATCCAAATCACACAAGTATAGAGGAAAACAATAGAAAAGTGTTCGATAAAGTAGATACGTTTTGGACGTATCAACTCCCCCCAAGCTTAGCTTATTGCTTGTCCTCAAGCAATTCAGTTGAAAATTGAGTGCGATAAAAGAACTTTCACGAACACTTTGCTTCATATGATGTATATATTCTCAGCACAGGAGTAGATGCTTAGACAATTCATAATAAGGAGTATGCAACTAAGTCTACTCAATAGTCATTGCAAGCAATAAAGAGAAACCAACTCAATAATAATAAGTAGCATGAAACATAAACATAAGCAACATTGAAATGCTCATAATAAGGTATGTTAGAGTGGTATCTCGCTTGCCTTTATTTGAAGAGCACAATATAAATGCCAAGGCACCTCTAAAGTTCACATGAAGACTAGAAGTAAAGATATCAGAGATACAAGAATCAAAGTCATGACATAATTAACCAAGTTTTGGAACAAACACAAGAATGCCAACTATGCTCTCAAGAAGGTGCTCATAGAATAAGTGGTGAATCAACAAGGTTGTGAAAACGGTTTTGTGAAGGTTTGAAAGGCTTCCCAATGCTGAAAGGAAGGTACTCATTAGCTTTGAGCTCTCATTGCCCCTATCATAGGCATCTTCATGTGGTTAAGGTGAAAGTGAGGTCCACTCTGAATCATATTCTTGACAGACCATAGACTGGAAATCACAAGTCCCTTGAGTACAAGGGTCTCTCTGCATGCTAGTCAACTTTGGTCACCTGAAAGTTCTTGTCATTGTAAATACATGCATATCATCGAGAATCGCCAATGGGGTACCCCTTGCACATGGTACATGAGCTTTCCCATAACCAAAATGACAAGGCAAGTAGACAATGAGCATCTCAGCAATCTTTTTATTTACCATATGCATAGCTTTTTATTGAGGATGCTTCATAGATGCTCATTATAGTGATGCTGCAAGTTTCCACCATGATTAAGCATGGCTTAGGCTAGCAGCCCAGGCATTTCTATAACACAATGTATAAACTACATGAACTCACAACCTCCCCTTTTATTTCACATCGTCGACATCCGTAAACAAAAGAGCAAGGAATTAACTGGGTGAGATATACAAAAAGTATTGAAAGCGTTCCTCGTGACAACACGATTCTGCTGACTCCCAGTATATAATTAGCAAGTATATAACTTTCATGGACTAGTTACAATGGTTCAGGATTATTAAGCGCAAGGAATAAAGTGTGCCATCAAGTTCATGAAATCTTTACTAACTAACTTTCTCAAAACAAACAAACATTTTATTTTGGAAGAAAACACGGCATATGGAATATGCACTGAAATAGCAAATGATGCTAATAGGTAGGTATGGTGGACACAGCTGGCAATATTGGTTTTGGGAAGTTGGAAGCACAGGTAGAGCACATACTCAGTGCAAGTGAAGGCTAGCAATAGAGAGGGAGCGACAAACGAGAGAGCAATAATTGTCATAATCATGCTTGCAATAAAACATGACTAGTTATGGCATGAAGTGATAAAAGAACTCTAAGGCAAAATAAATCATCGAGGCTTACTGACTATTTATTAATCATATGCATGCGTGAGCATGTGCCAAGTCGATTCACATGAACAGTCAGAGGAGGATACCACAATATCATACCAAAGTATGAATAAAACAATGCAAGCAAACATTCATATGACATGCTAAAAACTATTAGCAGGCTGGAGCTAATCATAGACAAGCAAGAACTACTAAGCATCCATAATGACATACACCTTACACAAACAGGGTAAGCATGCTCACAATGATGAGTATATGTACAAAAATGAAACAAATAAAGTTCGTTACCAGCCTCTTACCACACCTCGAGTTGTCATAATCTGTTGGAATTATGCCCTAGAGGCAATAATAAAGATGTTATTATTATAATTCGTGTTCATGATCAAGTTTATATTCCATGCTAGAATTGTATTAAACAGAAACTTTGATACTTGTGTGGTTTATGAACAATGCCGTGTCCCTAGTACGCCTCTATGGACTAGCTCAATGATTAATGATGGTTAAGGTTTCCTAACCATAGACATGAGTTGTCGATTAATAATGAGATCATATCATTGGGAGAATGATATGATGGACATACCCAAATCAAGCAGAGCAATTAGATCGTGTCATCGTGTTCATCTTTGCAAAGCTTTTTCTTATGTCAAATATTGTATTCCTTAGACCATGAGATAATGCAACTCCCTGGTATCGGAAGAAAGCTTTGAGGTCATCAAACGTCATCGTATGAGAGGGTGATCATAAAGGTGTCTCTCAGGTGATTGGAAAGTACTTGTTGGGTTGTATGTATCGAGATGGGATTTGTCCCTCCCAAGTCAGAGAGATATACTTCGGGCCCACTCGGTAATCGATATCAACACCGCTTGCAAGCATGTGGTTAAGGAGTTAATCACAAAGTGATATCGGATTACAGAACGAGTAAAGTACTTGCTGTGAACGAGATTGAACTAGGTATGCCGATACCGACGATCGAATCACGGGCAAGTAAAATATCACGAGGCGAAGGGAATATATATATGGGATTGATTGAATCCTGGCATCGTGGTTCATCCGATATGATCATCGATGAATGTGTGGGAGTCAATATGGGTTTCCAGACCTCGTTGTTGATTATTGATAGAAGATCATGTCTGCATATTCTCGAACCCGTAGGGTCACACACTTAACGTGCCTTGACGCTAGGATAGAATGGATAATTGGTTTATGAGTTTTTGTTCGGAGTCTCGGATGAGATCCAGGACGTCACGAGAGGTTCCGGAATGGTCCGGAGAATAAGATTCATATACGGGAAAGCAGTTTTTGGATTTTGGAATTGTTTCGGATTGTTCGGTATTGTACCGGAAGCTTGTAGAACCTTCCAGAGTGGGACCAACATGGCCCCACTTGTCGGGAGGGGGAGTGGGCCTACGAGGGAGTGCCCTGGCCGGATTGGGCCAGGGGCACAAGGCCCCATAGGCCCAGCCGGCCAAAACCCTAGGGAAACCTTCTAGAAGGAGGGGGAAAACTTGCCTCCCACTCCAACCCTTGGGGCCACCGCCCTAGGGCTTTGAGGAGGGGCCAAGGGGGCCGGCCAGCCCCCTATATATAGAGGACAGGGGTGCAGCCCTCCTCCCCCACTCCTTCAACCCTAGCCGCCATACTGCTGCCCTCCAGATCTCTCTCTCCCGACTGCGCGTAGGCGAAGCCCTGCCGCAGAAACTCTCCACCTTTGCACCATGCCGTCGTGTTGTAGATACAATCTATCTCTCCACCCCACTTGCTGGACCGAGGAAGGAGGAGACGTCGAGGTGCCGTACATGTGCATCTCTCGGAGGCATCGCCCCTTGCGGTGTTGGATCGGATCGGATCGGATCACGAGGAGGAGAAGGCTAGTACGACTACATCAACCACGTTCCATTGAACGTTCCGCTGTGCGAATATTCAAGGGTATGAAGATCTCATCTACCCCCTCTCGTTGTTTGCATCTCCTAGATTAGATCTTGGCTTTCCCGTTCGCATCCGTAGAAAATTTTGATTTACTATGCTGCGAAACCCTTCAGTGGTATCAGAGTGTAGGGTCCCCAACCTTTAATAAGATTGAGCCCACTGTGTTTACAATGCTAGTCCCTGGATCAATAGCTAGCATCCACAGTTCAGATGTAATATCAAGAAACATAGGTCATAATACAACTATATAACCAGGAATAACATAATTTTATTACATCAATACATAGCTCATATGGCTATTACATTACATTGCAGCGGAATAACTATAGTCATGGGGTCCTTCATCTTCAAAGTGCCACAGGCAGACATGTTGGTTGTAGACTTTGTAATCCTAATCAATCAATCTTCACTAAAAACAATCAAACCTGCAACATTACAAGTTATAGCCACAAGGGTCAATACATTTGAATTGTATTGGCAAGTGATACTTTGGTAGTATAGTGGAGTCTATCATCTATATGCATTTGGCTAAGTGGAGTTGAGGCTTGCATTGCTCAAAATAGATTTTCCCTATGATTTTGAAAATACTAAGTTTTGTTTTGACAAAAACCACCAAGGCATCTACCAATCAAGACTGAAGATCCTCTCAAGGCATCTACCAATCAAAGATTGAAGATTTTCTTGGCAAAAACAATTTTCCCAATCTAAGATTTTGAGATCCTTGTACCAAGCCATCTCTCCATCAAAGATTGAAGAATTTCACACAACCCTTGTTCACCCACAAGTTTTAATTTAGAAATTGGAGTGATGAGATTCTTGATTGCTTCCATGTCTTGATGCTCAAATTGTCCTTTACCAGGGACATGGCTAAGTACTTAGATTTTACACTCTGCAGAGGTGGTGCACTTTCCCCACAAGACTTGGTTTCCCAAGACAAGATCTTTCAGAAGCTTTCCCTTAGACCATCATGGACGCGTTCCAACCTATCAACACTACCACCCACTGTCCATATGGCTAAGTTCTTGCAACCTATATGATCATGGCAGATCCCATATTGCCAAGTGGTTGCACTTGAAGCTTCTCAACATTTGACATCTCAAATCTCTTTGTTTCCTGGGTGGCCATCCACAAGTGAGATACACTAAGGTAAACCATAATCATGGGCCTTGTGAACCACTCAACCAAAAACCACCATGCAAGTCCCAATCCACCCAGGAGATTCATTAACTTAGTTGTTTTATTAAACAAAACATAAGTCCTTAGACTTAGAATATTTTTCCATAGTGTGAATATATATTCCACCCAGGTTTTCTATTAGCTAGGCTAAGCTTGATAGTAATAGGATTCTTAACTTAGGAAGATCCTACTAAGGATTCATCTACTAGGTTTTCCTATAGCAAGGTCTATACTTAGCATAATAAAAACCATGCAAGTTTTACTTAGCAAAAACACTAATGCATAGTGAAAATAATGGGATAGATAGTATGAAATATCACTTGCCTTTTTGGTAGAGGGTATAGGTTCACTCCTTGTCCTTGCAACAATCACACTCTTCTAGTCACTACAAACAATCAAGCAAGGCACAAACTCAATCTACCAATCAAGCAAAACAACACACATAAAATAACAAAGTCAAGGCAATGCATGCAAGCATGCAAAGGATGGTTCTAATTTGCAAAGGTGGTCTCCACTAGGCTTCTGAACTTTGTAAGTTCCAATTTGGTCATTTACCAAAATGGCAAAGTCATTTGCAAAAGGGTTTCACCTCAAAACCATTTTCAAAAACTAAGAGTCCTTTTATGTGGTGTAGAAATATTTTTTTACTAGGGCTTTAACCTATTGGGTTCACCAAATGAGTTGCTATTGCAAAACTTGGTGTTTTGGGTCAGTAGGTTTGGTCTAAACCAATTCCCAAAGTTTTCTTTACCAAAACATTTTCATAACCAAAACTATAGTTTTTAGTTAGCTAGAAATGGACTAAACCAATTAATCCATCCTATATTTTTCCAAAATCATTTTCAAAACCATGGGTTGGTTCCTAGGGTCAGTAAGGTCACAACAAAACAATTGGCAAAGGTTTGATCTCAAAAATCGTTTTTAAACAATTTTTCTAATGTTAGCAAGCACACAAAAGAATCTGCAAAGTTAAACAAGTTAACAGATACTATTTTCTAAACTAAGGGCAGGGTTGGTTAGGGCTTGTCTTGCTGATTCCAACGACATCAAATTTGTAATTTTTGGACGTGTGGATCCAAAGATACAAGGGTTTGAAGTTTGCAAAAGTTTCTGTTTTCAAAACTGTTTTTAAACCTAATAGGCGACACGCGGCGTGTTTTAATTCGCCCGTACCGGTTCGGCCGGATCGGCAACGTGGAACGTTAGATCTAAAGTGGATCGTGCGGTCCAGAGGTCATACCCCTTCGGTGTTTAAGTAATCTATCTGATTCGTTCGATCCAGATCTAACGGTCGCCATCGCTCGTCATCGACGGCGGCGCACGGGCTACCGGTGGAGCGGTCGGTCGATGACGGTGCTGGTGCTACAGGGGGTGAGGGAGAAAGGGGAGTTGCTCACCGGGCTCAGGGGATCACGGTGATGCTCAAGGTACTCGCGGTTGGTCAAGGGGCGCTCGGGCACGACTGCGATTGCTCGCCGGAGTTGCTGCGGGCGGCGGTGCTCTCGGGTTGTCGTCGTTGGCGTCGCTGTGGATCACCCCAAGGCAAGGTGAAGACACGGTTAGATGCGCGGGTCCAAGGCAAGGTCGTGTGCATGAACGAGAGGAAAAGGGGCGGCTGGAAACTACCTGTGGGCTTCACCGGAGATGAAGCAGACGGTGGCGATGCTGGTCGTCGCCGAAGTCGAGGTTACAGGGCACCCGTGGTTGAATGGAAGGCACTGACAGAAGCGCCAGGGAGTGGAGAAGCTGCTAGGGTGCTCGGGGAGGCAAGGCAGTGGCTGGGCTCGCCGGAATTGAGGAGGGAGCTCGTCGATGACGGCAGTGGTGCAGAGGAAATTGGCGACAGCCTAGGGGCAGAGAGGGAGTGGCGTGTGAGGGGAAAGGAGGAGGGAACGTTGGCGGTTAAATGGGCGTTGTCACGGCGAGGTTTAATGCACGGCTTTACTGCGAATTGATCGCGGCTTGAATGGCAGCAACGGCAGCGAAGTCTGGGAGAGACGGGGTCGCGCGGGGAAGAAGAAGGAGGTGGCGGTGGGGTCCTCTGGTCAGTGGGAAAGGGGAAGGGAATGGGGTCCACTTGTCAGCCTCAGTGCGGGTTTCTTTCGCGGTGAAGAAAACGGTTCGCTCGGGGGAAATAAGAGGAGGTGGGGTCGTCTCGTCAGCGAGTGAGAGAGAGGGAGAAGTGGGTCCGGGCTGTCATTGACTACGCGGGTAGGAATCTGGGTGAGAAAGGAAGGCTTCGGGGAAGAGGGAGCTGGGCTAGGTGGGCTGCTGCTGGGCCTAGTGGGCTGGGTCTGTTTTCCTATTTTTTTTTTCTGTCTGCTTATTTTTCCTTTTCTAAAACAATTTCTGTTTTGATTTTCCAAACAATTTATTCAAACATTCAAACGACAATCAAACAAATTCAAACAATCAACCAAACTTTTCATTTGAATTTGGTTCTGTTTAAGACATAATCCAAAGTCCAAAATGAAATAATATTTTTATTTATTTTAGGATCCATTTAATAATTAAATAAAATGGATCTTTAGTTATTTAATAAAATAGGGTTTGATTTAATAAAATCTCCATTTAAAAACCAAATATTTTCAAAACCAAAACAAAAGGTTTTATTTGAAAATAAAAGATATTTGGAAAACTTGTTTAAAACAAATAACCTTTTGTTTTTGGTTCCATTAATAATTTAAATATAATGGACCTTAGATAAAAACAAAATAGGATTTGTTTTATTTTAAAAACTTTATTTTGAAACCAAGAACAAAACCAAAACACTTCAAAAGGTTTTATTTTGAGAAACAAAGCACTTTGGAAAACTTAATTAAAATAAACAAATAAGTTTTAGTGTTCATTTAAAATGGGAAAAGCCTTTACTTAAATAAAATTGGATATTTAAATCCTTATTATTTTACTTAAATAAACCTTTACTCATTTTAAATCAAAGCAAAACTTTTTTGTTTAAAAGAAACTTGGCCAAAGTTTAATTTGGCTTTATAAAATAATCTTTATTTAAAACACTTTTTATTTTGAAAACCAAAACCTTTTATAAAAAGATCCAAAAATAGTAACTCCAAAACATTTTATTTTCCTTTATCAAATGTTTAACTTTATAAATCCCTTTAGGATTTTTGTTCACCAAATGGTATGGGCTTTTGGTAAGGGCTTTATTAGCTTTGGAATTTCAATTTCCTTATCTTATTATATTCATAAGGTTTTGTCCATGGTTCCAAACTAAGTGAAACCAATCTCTATGGTCTTTCTTGATCCGTTGTGATTATTTGATGGTCAAATTTGATATGGATCAAATCCATAGATTTGGAGATACTTTGGAAATGATTTCCTTCCATCAGGGCTTAGGGATTTGGATTTATTTTCCAAGTGTTCAAATTTCCAGATACATTCATTGAGGAATGCATTTCCCTTGATTTGGATTTTTGTTGAATTCAAACTTTAGCCAAAGTTTGTTCAAGATGGGATTTCAAGTCTCCTTTTAGAAACAAAAGTTTCTTTTCACCCTGATTTTCAACAAAATTTATTTTGTTTATTTTATTTTTCACATTACAAGATTTGGAAAATCTTGGGATGTGACACAGAGCTAGATCTATGCGTAGATGTGTTTCACGAGTAGAACGCAACATGGTTGTTGCGGGCGTTGATGTTTTCTGTTGCAATCCTCTTGTTTGTGTACTTCCTATGATGCGGGATAGTGAGATCGAAGCGGTCTAGGCCAACCTTATGTGACCTCGTTCGCGAGACCGGCTTAGCACTTGACGTGTGGCTTGTTCCACACATGCGGCTGGTGGATGCCAGTTTCTCTCACTATAGTTGTCATGGGATTTACACCGGAGTTTGGCAGCCATAATATCACTGTTGTGGCTTTCCGTAGGTAAGAATCATTCTTAGCTTGTTACTCCCATAAGCCACGTAAAACATGCAACAACAAAGTAGAGGCGTCTAACTTGTTTTTGCAGGGAGTGTTTCTGTGATATGGTATGGCCCAAGATGTGATGTGTATGTTGTATGCAATGATCATGTTTTGTAATGTTTCACGACTTGCATGTCGATGAGTACACAACCGGCAGGAGCCATATGGTTGTCTTTATAATTGTGTATGACCTGTGTGTCAACTTCTTATACGCCATGTAATAGCTTTACTTTATTGCTAAGTAGTTAGCAATAGTTGTAGTTGCTATTCGTGGTGGAGGCAATCATGGTGGAGTGATGGAGATCATGCTGGCACACACAAGATGGAGATCATTGCGTGGAGATTGGCTATACCATGTCACATAAAATTATATGCATGTGATGTTTATCCTTTTATGTATCTTATTATGCTTAGATCGCGACGGTAGCATTATAAGATGATTGCTCACTTAAAGATCAAGATAAAACTGTGTTCTCCCCATGTATGCACCGTTGCGAAAGTTCGTCGTGTTCAAGCATCACGTGATGATCGGGTGCTATAAACTATTTGACTTGACGAGCCTAGCATGTACAGACATGGCCTCGGAACACACGAACCGAAAGTTTAAGCATGAGTCATATGAATGATATGATCGACACTTTGTTGTCCACCATTGAAACCACATCTCTTCTCGTGAAGATCGGATTAGGTGTGGTGAATTTGGATCATGTTCACTAAACAACTTGAGGGGTGTTGAATTTAGTGGGAGTTCATCTAGTAATTTGATTAAGTTGAACTAGTTATCATGAACATAGTCTAAATTGTACTTGCAAATTTTGTAGATCAAATGGCTAAGTCCAACTTCAACTTCAACGTTTTTGCTGAGAAAGAAAAGCTTAAGAACAATGGGTCTAACTTCACCAACTGGTTCCACAATCTGAGAATCATTCTCTCTAGCGGACAAAAGGACTATGTCCTCGAGAAAGCGCTAGGTGATGCCCCTGTTGTAGATGCGCCGGCTGATGAGTAAGGTGTTTATTAGTCGCGCAAGGATGATTATGGTGTGATTAAGAGCACCATGTTGTTTGCTATGGAATCGGACCTTCAAAATCGTTTTGAGGAGTTCCCCGGGCCCTTTGAGATTCTTGAGGAACTAAAAACTATGTTTCAGACTCAGGCCCGTTCTGAGAGATATGAGATCTCTGAGAAATTCTTTAACTACAAGATGGAGGAAGGGAGTTCTGTTAGTGAGCACGCCATTAAGATGTCGGGCTACACTCAACGCCTTGAGAGCAACTGGACTACAAGATTCCAGATGAGCTCAAGATTGACAGAGTTCTGCAATCACTCCCTCCTAGCTACAAAGGTTTTGTAGTTACTCATAATCAGATTGGTTCCACTGATACGATCACTGAGCTCTTCGCTAAGCTGAAAGCTGCGGAGGTGGACATCAAGAAAGATAAGCATGTGTTGATGGTCAACAAGCCCCCCAGCTTTAAGAAAGGTAAGGGTGCAAAGAAGCCCTTCAAGAAGGGCAGCGGCAAGCGCGTTGCCCCTGCAGAGAAGAAGCTCAAGTCTGGACCTAAGCCAGACACTGAGTGCTTCTATTGCAAGGACAAGGGTCACTGGAAGCGCAACTGTCTGAAGTACTTAGCGGACAAGAAGGCTAGCACCATCAAAGGTATATTTGATATACATGTTATTGATGTTTTCCTTACTAGCCCTCGTTGTAGTGCCTGGTTATTTGATACTGGTTCAGTTGCTAATATTTGTAACTCGAAACAGGAGCTATGGAATAGACGGCGGCTAGCGAGGGATGAGGTGACGATGCGCGTTGGCAACGGATCAAGAGTTGATGTGATGGCCGTCGGCACACTCTCGTTAGTTTTACCTTCGGGATTAGTTTTAAACCTCAATAAATGTTATTATGTGCCTGCGTTGAGCATGAACATCATATCTGGATCGTGTTTATTGCAAGACGGTTATTCATTTAAATCGGAGAATAATGGTTGTTCTATTTATATGAGTAACATCTTTTATGGTTATGCACCTGCTATGAATGGTATATTTCTTCTGAATCTCGAAAGCAATGAAACACACATCTATAACATTGAGGCTAAGAGATGCAAAGTACATAGTGATAATTCTACTTATTTGTGGCACTGTCGTCTAGGTCATATTGGTGTAAAACGCATGAAGAAACTCCATTCTTATGGACTTTTGGAGTCTCTAGATTTCGAATCATTTGACATGTGCAAACCATGCCTCATGGGAAAGATGATCAAAACCTCGTTCTCTGGAATAATGGAGCAAGCAGCTGACTTGTTGGAAATCATACATACCGATGTATGCGGACCAATGAGTGTTTCGACGTGTGGTGGTTATCACTATTTTCTCACTTTTACTGATGACTTAAGTAGATATGGGTATATCTATTTAATGAAACATAAATCTGAAACATTTTAAAAGTTCAAAGAATTTCAGAACGAAGTGGAAAACCATCATAACGGGAAAATTAAATTTCTAAGATCCGATCGTGGAGGTGAATATTTGAGTTATGATTTTCTCACGCATCTTAAAGCAAGCGGAATCGTTTCGCAACTCACGCCACCCGGAACACCACAGCGCAATGGTGTGTCTGAATGCCGGAATCGAACTCTATTAGATATGGTGCGATCAATGATGTCTCTTACAGATTTGCCGTTATCATTTTGGGGTTATGCATTAGAAACCGCTACATTCACTTTAAATAGGGCACCATCTAAATCCATTGATACGACACCGTATGAACTGTGGTTTGGTGCTAAACCTAAGTTGTCGTTTTCTTAAAGTTTGGGGATGCGAAGCTTACGTCAAGAAGTTGATGCCGGACAAGCTCGAACCCAAAGCTGAGAAATGCGTCTTCATAGGATACCATAAGGAAACGATTGGGTATACCTTCTACCACAGATCCGAAGGCAAAGTGTTTGTCGCAAAGAACGAATCCTTTCTTGAGGATTTTCTCTCGAAAGAAGTGAGTGGGAGGAAAGTAGAGCTATACGAGGTTATTGAACCTTCTCTTGAGTTGGAAAGTAGCGCAGCACCTGAAATTGTTCCAGTGCCGTCTGCACCAACAATAGAGGAAGCTAATGACAAGGATCATGAAGCTTCGGACGATGCTACTACTGAACATCACAGGTCGATAAGGTCGCGTGCCCCTCCTGAGTGGTACGGCAACCCTGTCTTAACTGTCTTGTTAGTAGACAACATTGAACCTGCGAACTATGAGGAAGAAATGATGAGCCCAGACTCCGAGAAATGGCTAGAGGCCATGAAATCCGAATTGGGATCCATGAGAGAAAACCAAGTATGGACTTTGTTGGACCCTCCTAGTGACCGAAAGGCCGTTGAGTGCAAATGGATTTTCAAGAAGAAAACGGACGCGGATGGTAATGTTACTGTCTATAAAGCATGGCTTGTCGCGAAAGGTTTTCGACAAGTTCAAGGTGTTGACTACGATGAGACTTTCTCTCCCGTAGCGATGTTTAAGTCCATTCGGATTTTATTAGCAATTGCTGCGTTTCATGATTATGAAATATGTCAGATGGATGTCAAGACTGCGTTCCTCAATGGCAACATTGATGAAGAGTTGTATATGATGCAACCCGAAGGTTTTGTCGATCCTAAGGATGCTGATAAAGTGTGCAAACTTCAACGTTCCATTTATGGACTGAAGCAAGCATCTCGGAGTAGGAACCTTCGTTTTGATAAAGTGATCAAGAGCTTTGGATTTGTTCCAAATTTCTATGAAGCTTGTATCTACAAGAAAGTGAGTGGGAGCTCAGTGACATTTTTGGTACTATATGTGGATGACATATTGATTATCAAAAATGACATTGACATGCTTAACAATGAGAAGAGTTATTTGAACAAATGTTTTTCAATGAAAGACCTAGGGGAAGCTGCTTATATATTGGGCATCAAAATCTATAGAGATAGACAAAGACGCCTGATAGCTTTAAGCCAGAGTACATACCTAGACAAAGTTCTGAAAAGGTTCAGAATGGATAAGGCAAAGAAAGGTTCAGTTCCTATGTTGTCAGGTAAGATATTGAGCAAGGCTTAGTGTCCAGCTACGATAAACGATAGAGAAGCTATGAGCAAAGTGCCTTATGCCTCGGCCATAGGATCTATCATGTATGCCATGCTATGTACTAGACTGGATGTGTCCAATGCTCTTAGTTTTACGAGAAGATACCAACATGATCCAGGATTGGAACAGTGGACAGCCGTGAAGAACATCCTAAAGTATTTAAATAGAACTAAAGAAATGTTCTTAGTCTATGGAGGTGATGAATATCTCGTCGTAAGAGGTTACGTCGATGCTAGTTTTGACACCGACAAGGATGATTCTAAATCTTAGACAAGATACGTTTATATTTTGAATGGAGGAGCTATGAGCTGGAGAAGCTACAAGCAAAGCGTGATCACGTGATCTACAGTAGAATCGGAATACATGGCTGCTACAGAAGCGTCAAGTGAAGGAGTTTGGATCAGGAACTTCATCATTGAGCTTGGTGTGGTTCCAAGTGCCTTGGACCCACTAGAGATATTGTGTGACAACACTGGCGCCATAGCACTGGCTAAGGAACCAAGATATCATCCAAAGACCAAGCATATCAACCGCAAGTTTCATATAATTCGAGATTATATAACAGATGGAGATCTGAAGATTAGCAAAGTACATACGGATCTGAATGTCGCAGATCCATTGACTAAACCTCTTCCACGAACAAAACATGATCAGCACCTTAGTGCCATGGGTGTTAGATTGTTGCCAGATGTAAACTAGATTATTGACTCTAGTGCAAGTGGGACACTGTTTGAATTATGCCCTAGAGGCAATAATAAAGATGTTATTATTATAATTCTTGTTCATGATAAAGTTTATATTCCATGCTAGAATTGTATTAAACGGAAACTTTGATACTTGTATGGTTTATGAACAACGTCGTGTCCCTAGTACGCCTCTATGGACTAGCTCATTAATTAATGATGGTTAAGGTTTCCTAACCATAGACATGAGTTGTCGATTAATAATGAGATCATATCATTGGGAGAATTATATGATGGACAGACCCAAATCAAGCAGAGAAATTAGATCATGTCATCGTGTTCATCTTTGCGAAGCTTTTTCTTATGTCAAATATTGTATTCCTTAGACCATGAGATAATGCAACTCCCTGGTATCGGAAGAAAGCTTTAAGGTCATTAAACGTCATCCTATGAGAGGGTGATCATAAAGGTGTCTCTCAGGTGATTAGAAAGTACTTGTTGGGTTGTATGTATCGAGATGGGATTTGTCCCTCCCAAGTCGGAGAGATATACTTCGGGCCCACTCGGTAATCGATATCAACACCGCTTGCAAGCACGTGGTTAAGGAGTTAATCACAAAGTGATATCGGATTACGGAACGAGTAAAGTACTTGCTGTGAACGAGATTGAACTAGGTATGCAGATACCGATGATCGAATCTCGGGCAAGTAAAATATCGCGAGACGAAGGGAATATATATATGAGATTGATTGAATCCTGGCATCGTGGTTCATCCGATATGATAATCGATGAATGTGTGGGAGTCAATATGGGTTTCCAGACCCCGCTTTTGATTATTGATAGAAGATCATGTCTGCATATTCTCGAACCCGTAGGGTCACACACTTAACGTGCCTCGACGCTAGGATAGAATGGATAATTGGTTTATGAGTTTTTGTTCGGAGTCTCGGATGAGATCCAGGACGTCATGAGAGGTTCTGGAATGGTCCGGAGAATAAGATTCATATAAGGGAAAGCAGTTTTTGGATTTCGGAATTGTTTCGGATCGTTCGGTATTGTACCGGAAGCTTCTAGAACCTTCCGGAGTAGGACCAACGTGGCCCCACTTGTCGGGAGGGGGAGTGGGCCTACGAGGGAGTGCCCTGGCCGCATTGGTCCAGGGGCACAAGGCCGCATAGGCCCAGCCGGCCAAAACCCTAGGGAAACCTTCTAGAAGGAGGGGGAAAACTTGGCCCCCACTCCAACCCTTGGGGCCGCCGCCCTAGGGCTTGGAGGAGGGGCCAAGGGGGCCGGCCAGCCCCCTATATATAGAGGGCAGGGGCGCATCCCTCCTCCCCCACTCCTTCAATCCTAGCCGCCATACTGCTGCCCTCCAGATCTCTCTCTCCCGACTGCGCGTAGGCAAAGCCCTGCCGCAGAAACTCTCCACCTTTGCACCACGCCGTCGTGTTGTATATCCAATCTATATCTCCACCCCACTTGCTGGACCGAGGAAGGAGGAGACGTCGATGTGCCGTACATGTGCATCTCTCGGAGGCATCGCCACTTGCGGTGTTGGATCGGATCGAATCGCGAGGAGGAGAAGGCTAGTACGACTACATCAACCACGTTCCGTTGAACGTTCCGCTGTGCGAATCTTCAAGGGTATGAAGATCTCATCTACCCCCTCTAGTTGTTTGCATCTCCTAGATTAGATCGTGGCTTTCCCGTTCGCATCCGTAGAAAATTTTGATTTACTATGCTGCGAAACCCTTCATAATCTTCATCATTACCCTTCACTTGTGTGACTTGAATAATTAACATGAATCTAAAATCCACTGAGGACGGTGAACCCTGCAAAGAACTCACAAAACCAAAGAAGAAGAACAAATATTTTTGGTGTTTTCGATGTTTTAGAAACAAGCAAACAAAGAAAAACCAAACAAAAACAAAGCAAAATATTTTTGGATTTTTCTTTTAACGCAAACCAAAGCAAAGAAACAAAGAAACAAACCAAGGGAAACAACGAAACTATTTTTGGTATTTTTGGGTTTTTAGAAAGAAGCAACAAAAACCAACAAGAAAGCAAAAACAATGGGTATACAAAGAAATGACCGAACAAGATATATAGATGAGTGTGATGTCGGTATACCTCCCCCCAAGATTAGGCTTTTGGCCTAAGTGGGGTTCAATCCCATGGTGCCCAAGTAGATGCACCTCCGTAGTATGTCGAGGAAGCTCCCTCGTCTTGGTACGAGCTCGAGGCCTCCCTTGTGTATGCAGGGGGGTCGTATGATGGTGCTTCCTCCTGATAGTGCCCATGGAAATTCAGAGAGAGTAACTCGTCATCCATCTCTACCTTTGAGCGAAACCAAGGTCCCTCAGAAATACTGAGCAAAGTGGTTTTGGGCAGAGGGATCTCTCTCTCTTCCCCGTCAATAAACAACATTCTATAAACCAGGTTATCAAGAGTAGATCTAGTGGTGACAAAGTGGTGCCCCTTCATGGAAGCAAGATCAAGCCTCTAAGGAGCCAAAACTATATCATTAGGATCAACAGCAATTTCTAAAGCAGCAGCAACACGAGTGGCAATAATGCCCCCATAAATGGGTCCCTTAGCAGCTAGACGACGACCAATGAGAGAACCAAGATTATACTTGTCCTCACTGTTGAGCGCAGCAACTAAGAAGGCCAATTGATAGTTGGAAATATTACTAGTGTTCTCCCTACCAAGAACACTGGTGGCAAGATAGTAGGCAAAATACCTGATTGCTGGAAGTTGAATGTTCTTTATCTTCCCTCGCTGAGTTGTACGGTCATCATCATTTGTTATTCCTCGTTAAAGCTCTAACAAATCAGCAGGTAGAGCTTGAATATTCTTTGATGACCGTGTTGTACCAAGTCCCAGGGCCTTGCAAAAAAAATTCAATGTCATAGAATGAGCCATGCCATAAAGTCTGAAAGACATAGAAGGATTGAACATACTATTGGTAAAGGAGAAACTCGCCACAAATGTTTTAGTAAGCAAAGCATATTGTGCACTTTCATCCTGCATGTAACTTGTTAGTCCAGCTCTCTGCACCAAAGTCATGAAATCATTAAGAATCCCAGTAGCTCGCAAGAAAGTTTGACAAGGAAAGTTGGAGGGGTGCGCATCCCCTTCATCTCCCTTGTCACCAAATCGCAGAGTGATGAGATCCTCATTGTATGAGGGTCTAGTACTGGTAGATGACCTTGGAAGTCTTGCCCTTCTAGGTGCATGACTCTCAAAAATTTCACCAAAGGTGTAGTGGTCCATGGCTTCCCTATTCTGATATTTTTAAACAACCATCAAACCAAGTGATTTCTAAGTTGATAAATGATGAGCAACTACTATAGGAACTTGCTAGAGGACTACACATGCATCAAAACAAAGTTTCTAAGCAAATAACAAGCATGCAAGCTCAAACAACCTGTCACCTATAGAAGCAAAATACTCAAGATACAATCTACCAATCACAAATGTAATTGGACAAGTGGAGGAGGCACATACCAAGGAGCAAACCCTCCAAAAATCAGCACTTCAGATGGGATGAACAAGGAGATCAAAAATCACGAGCAAGGACAGCAAGAACTCGAGCTTGAGCAAGTTTTTTGGTGTTTTTCGGGAGAGAGAAAGAAGGTGGCTTTGAGGAGGCAACCTGGAGGGGCCCAGGTGGGCCAAACCCCCCTTAGGTGCCACCAGTGGTGGGCCCACGCCTACCACAGGTGTGGTGGCCTAGGGTGGCCCCTGGGTCACCTTAGGTGCCTCTCTGTCCCTTTTTTTGAGGAAAAAAATATTTTGAATTTTCTAGAATTTTTCGGGAAACTTTATTTTTGGCCAATTTTCAGGGTATGAAAATTGATTTTCTCGCAGAAACAGTTTTTTCAGAAGAAGCAAAAGCAAACCAAAATCCAAAATACAAGAGCTCTAAGAAACTCAAACAAGCAAACAACTAGCAAAACTAAAGCTAAAGCAAAGATTAGGAAGGAGAAAGGAAAAAAGAAAGCAAGTATAACCACAGTGGAAACATTATTTTGTTCATTAAAATCCTTTTGTTAATAAGGTTGATCAAGTCTTGTTACCAAAACAATCTTATATGAAACAAAACTTTGCATGCCACAAGGTGATTATGTTACCTCATACTTGATAGCAATGGTCCCAATGATAATAGTTTCAAAATTTTCTTGTGGAATGGGACAATATATTTCTCCAACCTTGATGCCCTCAAAATTTTGAATGGAATTCAGGCAATAGCTCTTAACAACCTTCTTGGGGAAATAGACAGTGTGCTCTTTGTCATTAATATTGAATGCTACTTTTCCTTGATTGAAATTGATGACAGCACATGCAGTATTAAGAAAAGGTCTCCCAAGAATAATAGACATATTATCATCTTCGGGCATTTCAAGCACAACAAAATCAGTTTGAACCATGCAATTATGAGCAACTTGAACAGGAACATCCTCACATATACCAACAGGAATAGTAGTCAACTTATCAGCCATTTGCAAAGAAATATCAGTTGGTATCAACTTTTCTAGCTGGAGTCTCTTATAGAGAGAAAAAGGAATAACACTAACTCCACGTCCCAAATCACATAAAGCAGTTCTAACATAATTATTCTTAATGGAGCAAGGAATAGTTGGTATACCTGGATCACCAAGTTTCTTTGGAACCTTACTATTGAAGGAATAATTAGCAAGTAGAGTAGAAATCTCCTCATTAGGAATCTTCCTTTTATTAGAGACAATATCCTTCATATACTTTGAATAGGGAGGCAAATTAATAGCATCAGTCAAACGAATTTGCAAGAATAAAGGTTTCATCCACTCACAAAACTTGTTGTAGTGTTCTTCCTCCTTTGACTTGTGTTTCTTACCTAGAAAAGGCATAGGTTTCTGCACCCAAGGTTCTCTCTCTTTACCATGTTTAATAGCAAGAAAATCTTCCTTTGTGTACCTAGTGTTCTTAGTGTGCTTCTCAGGTTCTTCCTCACCTTCCTCCTTACCAGGAGACTCATTTTTATCATTACCACTCTCAGTTTTAGCATCAGAGACAGATATACTATTAGGATCTACAACAGGTTCAAGTGGTTCCTCAACTATCTTATGTTTCTTTTTCTTTCTCTTACGAGGACTACCACTATCCTCACCTTGTTGGGAATCCTGCTCTATTCTTTTAGGGTGTCCTTCAGGATATAAAGGATATTGAGTAGCTATACCACTCCTAGTTCTAATTCCATAAGCATGTTTATCTCCTGAAGCATTAACTAGCATATCCTTTTGTACCTTAGAAAGTTGATCAAGTTGGGTTTGAACCATTTGAAAGTGTTTACAAAGCATTTTAATATTATTAGAAGTTCTTTCCACAATATCTTTCAACTCATGGATAGCTCTAGAGTTTTCCAATAAATGATTCTGAACTTGTTTATTAAAATACCCTTGTTTAACAATGAATGTGTCAAGTTCCTCTAAACACTGATCAAGAGGCTTACCATAAGGAATATCACCTTCATCAAAGTGTTGGAGAGAGTGTACGTCAATATTAGATGAGTGGGGAATTGGCTTACATAATTCTTCTATAGGAGGTAGATTCTTCACATCTTCAGCTCTAATACCTTTATCCTTTAGACACTTCTTAGCTTCCTTCATAACTTCATCATTTAATGCAATAACTCACATCTTCTTTGTTGGTGTTGGAACTGGTTCAAGAACAACTGGTTCAGGAGTAATAGGCTCAGGTGCATTCAGCTCAGTTGAAGTCCAATCATCATAATTCTTGCTTATCTTGGTCATTAATTCTTCAGCATCTGTAGGAGTCCTTTTCCTGAAAACACAATCAGCAAAGCTATCTAGGTAGGTCCTAGAATCATCAGTTAGTCCATTATAATAAATATCAAGAAGCTCAGTCTTAGGTAATGGACATCCAGGATGTGTATGAATCAAGGCATAGAACCTTGTCCATGACTCAGGCATTTTCTCTTCTTCTCCCTGTTTAAAATCAAAAAGTCTCTGCAAAGCAGCATGTCTAGCACTGGGAGGAAAATATTTCTGAAAGAAAGAAGCAATCAAGCAATCAGGGCTATCAATGGATCCATGAGGTAACCTAAAATAAAATTATTATTTTGGTTTGGTTTGAATGTTTGAGTGTTGTTTGGTTGTTTGAAATTTCAAAACAGAAATTGGTTTTAGAAAAAGAAAAGGTTTCAGGAAGAAAAAAAATGGATTTGGACCTAGCCTAGCCAACCAAGCCCAGGAAGCCCAACAAACCAGCCCAGCTCTCCCTCCCCGAAGAAAGCTTGCACCCCCGACCCAGGGCCAGCTGGTAGTGGTGTGGACCTCCACTGCAATCGACCCCGTAATCTGATCGATCAGGACCTCCTCACTTCCTCTCTCTGACCAGCCACACACCACTCCTCCTATTCATCGTCTCCTCACCAAACCTGCTGTTCTCTCTCACACCACTCTCTCACTCCGACGAGCTTCAACAAGTCTCCAGCCGCCCCTCTTCCTCGCATTCACGCACACACCTACACCGTGCCCTTGCGCGTCTAACCTTACCCTCGGTTTGTTCCCTTGTGATCAGTAGCACCCACCCCGACCAGAGCTTTCGACCCAAGAAGACCACGTTGAGCTTCCCCAACCTTCTGCAATCTCGGTGAGCACCTTCCCATCCTCCCTCGCTTCCTATTTCACCAGCGCCGCCACCATCTGACCTCGCCGCCGCCAGCGACCGTCGCTGCGCCGCCAGAGTTTGGTCAATGCGATAATAGCCGTAGGATCTGGATCGAACGAACTAGATAGATCACTTAAACGCCGAAGGGGTACGCTTCCAGAACCGTGCGATCTATTTAGATCCAACGCCTACGAGCGCGATCCAAGCGGTTGCAACTAATGAAATCATGACGCGTGTCACCGCTCATTTAAAACAGATTTGAATCTGATTAGAATGTGATTTTGAAAACCCTGTAACTTTTGATCCACACGTCCACAATTCACAAATTTGATATCATTGGAATCAGTGGAACAAGCCCTAGCCAACCATGCCTTTTGTTTAGCAAATAGTATCTGTTAGAATGTTTGTTTTTGTAGAAACTTTGGTATGCTTGTTTAGATTAGAAAAATTGTTCAAAAATGTTTTTAAGATTGAAACCTTGGCAAATTAGTTTTTGATGAACTTACTGACCTTAGGAACCAACCCATGGATTTAAAAATGGTTTTTGTGAGAGTTTAGGAATAAAAAACTTGATTTAGTCATTTCTAGCCATTTAAAAATAATGGTTATGTTATGAAAATGATTTTGGAGTAAAAACTTTGGGAAAATGTTTTGGACCAAACCCACTGACCCTAAACACCAAGTTTTGGGAAACAACAACTTATTTGGTAAATCACTTAAAGTTGTTGCTTTGATAAAAATGTTTTTCACCACATAAAATGATGATTGGATTATAAAATGGTTTGTAGACAAAACCCTTTTGCAAATGACTTTGCCACTTTGGAAAATGACCATTTTGAACCTTACCAAGTTTTAGAATCCTAGTGGAGACCATCTTTGCAAATAGAACCATCCCTTGCATGCTTACATGCATGACTTAGATCCCATAGTTTTATGTGTGTGAATTCTTTGATTGATTATTGGTTTGGAATGCTAGTTGATTTTGTGTTTGCTTGATTGATTGTAGAGAAGTGTGAGACTAGCAAGATCAAGGAGTGAACCAACATTCCCTACCAAAAGGCAAGTGACACTATCATCTAAAGTCCTACTATTTTCATTATACTTAGTGGATTTTGAAACGTGCATGAAAACAATTTTTATACTTATGCTATGCTAAATCCTAATAGGATACCCTATACATTCCTTAGAGAAAACAATGTAGTTGTTACATGCTTAGCCATGCTTTATTTTGAAAAGAGATACATGTTGAGATTTTATGGAATTGAGAAAAGGACTTGTGTTTTTATATAATAAAACAAGGACTCAATGAACCACCTGGGTGGCCAAGGATATTTTGAGTTTTGGAGAAGGTGGCAACAGAAGGAACCATGTCTATGGCAATCTCTTTGTGTTGTGCTCCAAAGGAAACCACCCAGGAAACTTAGAGATTGAACATGTTTCTCCAATTGTGGCTTTCGTGTGCAACCACATGCTATTATGGCTCTGGCTTAGTCAACTACATTGGGAAGACCCATGCATTGTCTTCAGTTTACTGGACCTGGGGACCTGGAATCCTACATGGGTGCTGAAGACAAGCTAGCAATGGTGTAGACCCTTTGGAAAGACTTCGTCACATTCTCAATCTGCCAGTACTCCATCTTGGTGAGCACTAATCCAGTGGCCACTGGTGGCACAAAGATGGGATTGTGACATGTGGGTAAAGTGTGCAACTTCTGCAGAAGATAATAAAATCTAAGTACTTAGCCGTGTCCCTGGTTATGGACAATACTGAGCAACTAAAGTTTGAAGCTATGGGAAATCTCGACATTCCAATTTCTAAAACAAAAACTTGATGCACTTGGGGGTACCAAGGAGCTCAAGAGATTTGATAAAACTTGATGCACTTGGGGTCACCAAGGAGCTCAAGAGATTTTGTTGAAAACTTGATACACTTGGGGTTACCAAGGTGTGCAAGGTGATTTTGTTAACACCTTAAACACTTGGGTTTTGCCAAGGGATTTTCAAAGATTTAATCAAAGATAGAAACCATTTTGAAAGATAAGATAAATTATTGCTTTATGCAAATGAGCCTCAAACCCTACCTAGCCAAAATTGCATGTAATGATAGGATCCACTTATATTCAACTTAGTAGTGAAACTTGCCAATACAATTCAAATGTATTGACCCTTGTGGCTGTAACTTGTAATATTGCAGGTTTGTTTGATTTTGCTGAAGATTGATTGATTAGGATTACAAAGTCTACAACCAACATATGTTCACTGTGGCACTTTGAAGATGAAGGACTCCATGCTATAGTTACTCCGCTGCAATGTAATGTAATAGCCAAATGAGCTATGTAAAGATGTAATAAAATTATGTTATTCCTGGTTATAAAGTTATATTATGACCTTTGTTTCTTGATATTACATCTAAACTGCGGATGCTAGCTATTGATCCAGGGACTAGCATTGTAAACACAGGGGACACCACCTTATATTGTTTAAAGGTTGGGACACTCCCTCTACAGATGGTATCAGAGCATTGTGTTGCCTGTAGGACTTGTAGACCTAGGATTGGACAAAAACCCTTAGAAAAATAGGAGTTGTATTTGTTCCAAAAACTTATTTACAAACAATCTTGTAAACTCTTTCCTCAACCATTTTTGGTTTCCACTCTACATCTCTTCTATTCCAACTTGATGGAAAAACCTACCCCATGGCCAAAGACTACACCATGTGCAAAGGACTTCTTCAACTCTAATGACTTCAACTTCTTCAACTCTAAAGACTTCAACTTCTTCAACTCTAATGACTTCAACTTCTTCAACTCTAATGACTTCAACTTCTTCAACTCTAATGACTTCAACATCTTCAGCATGTTCACCAAGGACTTCCAATTTGGATATCACTAAGGACTACATGTGAGACAAGGAAATCTTGCTCAAGATTTAGAGACTGAGGGAATGCAAAAGTTAGAAGGAACCCACATCACTTGAAGCTTTGAGACCAAGGAGTTTTTCCAAGGAAACCATGACCTCATGTAAAGAAGAAGCAACCAGGAAAGATGGAAAGATCACAAGTGAACCATATAGATGGACCACCATATTTTGGTTAAGTCAAACTCACCAACTTAAGAGGTGTAACAAAAATATTTTGTTTCCTAAGTATATGCTTGAACTTTGTTGTTTGAGTGAAAAGTTGTTTGTGAATGTTTGCACATTGTTTGAGTGAATTGTGATGTGTGTGATTAGAATTGATTCCCTAGAAATATCTTGCCTATTCTAATCTTCCTTCAACCCAAACAGATGACTACTCCAAGAGACTCCAACATCAAGGTTGATGACACCAACACCAACCAAGAGGACAGCATGAAAGAGCTCATAGCAACCCAACACCAGTTGAACCAAGTGACAGCTCAATTCATAGCTAACACTAGTGGAGAAGATCCAACATTACAAGGATTTTTGGAAACTCAAGGCCAACTGATGCTTAAGGTGGTGATCAAATGATCAAAATGGAAGAAAACTATTCCGAGAAAGTTTATGACAACAAGGATGACAAAAATGTTATTCTAGATGGAGCCCCAGCTTGCATTATTTGTGGAGACAAGGATCATACTTCCAAGGAGCATGGAGATCAATGCCCCAACTGTGAAGAGAAACATCCTGTTGGACAATGTCCTACCTCTCAAGCTACTTGTTATCTATGTGAAGGAAACAATCATACTCCTATCCAATGCCCCATTTATTCCATTGTTGAACAAAGGAAACAAGGTGGAGTGCAACAAATGATTGCAAACCATCCAGAAGGATCCAAGTCTACCAAGAAAGTTGATGACAAAGGAAAAGGACCACTTATACCTCCAAACAAGACAACCCAGTTCAAAGGACCAAAGAAACCCAAGAAGCAAAATAAGGACAAGAGCCATGTGCAATGTCATAAATGTAAGGAAATGGGACACTATTCCGGTGAATGCCCAGAGAACCAGAAGAATAAGGAGATTGGCCAAGTAGTGTGCATTAACTGCAAAGAGCTAGGCCATTATGTAGCAACTTGTCCACAAGAACAACGTAAAGAACTCAAGGACATCAACTGTTTCAATTGCAAGAACCCAGGACATTATGCAAGCAACTGTCCAGAAAAGATGAAGAACAAGTTGAACAAGCCTATGGAGAAACTCAACCTTGGCCCATGAGTCAAGCATGGAAACTAAGGACACAATGCAAATGTTTGCCTAGAGAAGCCTTCCCAGGATTCCAAGAAGGACAATATGTAATTTTTTGTTTGAAATTTTTAAGGGTGGTAGTACCCTAGTTGTTTTGAGCCTGCTTGTAACCTAGCCTTCCCAAATCTCGGGATGAGATTTATTTTAAGGGTGGTAGCCTGTCACATCCCAAGATTTTCCAAATCTTGTAATGTGAAAATAAATGAATAAAATAAAACTCTGTTGATTTTTCAGGGCCAGAAGAAACTTTTTGAATCCAATTGGAAACCTTCAAACCAATTTGGATCAAATAAGATCCTAAAAAGATTTAAAAAGATAAACATTTAATAAAGAAAAATAAAATATTTTGGACTTACTATTTTTGATCTTTTAAGTAAAAGGTTTTGGTTTTCAAATGAAATAGAAGTTTTATAAATAAAGATTATTTTATAAAACCAAATTAAACCTTGGCCAAAGCTTATGAAATAAAATGCTTTGTTTTGATAAAATTAGTAATGGTTTATTTAAAAATAAGTTAATAAGGATTTAATATCCAAGTTTTATAAATAAGGGTTTTACTATTTTAATTAACCATCAAAACTTATTTATATATTTAAAATAAGTTCTCCAAGTATTTTATATTCCCAAATAAAACCTACTGATTTGGTTTTGAAAATAATTAGATTTCAAAAGGAGTATTTAAATAAAACAAATCCTATTTTGATTTATTAACAATGGTCTATTTATTCATTTAATAATGGACCCTAAAATAAAATTATTATTTTTGGTTTGGAATTTTGGTTTATGTTACTGAACAGAACCAAGTTCAAAGTCACAAAGTGTGGTGAAAGTTTGAATGTTTGAGTGTTGTTTGGTTGTTTGAAATTTCAAAACAGAAATTGGTTTTAGAAAAAGAAAAGGTTTCAGGAAGAAGAAAAAATGGATTTGGACCTAGCCCAGCCGGCCAAGCCCAGGAAGCCCAACAAACCAGCCCAGCTCTCCCTCCCCGAAGAAAATGTTTCACACCTGGCAACTGACCCGCAGAGTGACTGACTGGTGGACCCTCCCCCTCACTTCCTCTCTCGCTGACCAGCCAACGCCACTCCTCCTATTCACCGTCCTCACCCGCAGCGACCTGTTCTCCCCCCCCTCGTCGCCGTTTCCTGCAGAGATTCCGCGGCTTCAATTCGTCTTAACTCGGCCACCATTACTCGCTTTGATCACGCAGGCTTAAACGCTCATGCCTCCTCTCCATTTCCCCTCACACACCACTCCCTCTCTGCCCCGAGGCTGCCTCAATTTGGCTCGACACTCTCACTGCTCCGACGACTCTCCCTATCGATTCCGGCCGAGCCTCGCCACCTCCTGCCTCCCCGAGCACACGAACACACTCACCACTCCCAGACGCTCCTACCAGTGCCCTCAGTTCAACCACGGGCGCCCCAAGACGACATCTTCAACAAAGCTCTGAACGACGCCGCCGTCCGCTCCAACTCCGACGAGCCCCACAGGTAGTTTCCGGCCGCCCCTCTTCCTCGCATTCACGCACACACCTACACCGTGCCCTTGCGCGTCTAACCTTACCCTCGGTTTGTTCCCTTGTGATCAGTAGCACCCACCCTGACCACGAGCAGGACCATCTGACGCCAGGAGCAACTCCGGCGAGCGATTACCCCCACGACAGAGCGCCCCTTGACTCAAGAAGACCATGTTGAGCTTCCCCCACCTTCTGCGATCTTGGTGAGCACCTTCCCATCCTCCCTCGCTTCCTATTTCACCAGCGCCGCCACCATCTGACCTCGCCGCCGCCAGCGACCGTCGCTGCGCCGCCAGAGTTTGGTCAATGCGATAATAGCCGTAGGATCTGGATCGAACGAACTAGATAGATCACTTAAACGCCGAAGGGGTACGCTTCCAGAACCGTGCAATCTATTTAGATCCAACGCCCCACAGAGCGCGATCCGCGCGAAGCGGTACCGCCCAATGAAATCATGACGCGTGTCACCAGTTCTGTTTAAAAACAGATTTGAATCTGATTAGAATGTGATTTTGAAAACCCTGTAACTTTTGATCCACACGTCCAAAGTTCACAAATTTGATATCATTGGAATCAGTGGAACAAGCCCTAGCCAACCATGCCTTTTGTTTAGCAAATAGTATCTGTTAGAATGTTTGTTTTTGCAGAAACTTTGGTATGCTTGTTTAGATTAGAAAAATTGTTCAAAAATGTTTTTAAGATTGAAACCTTGGCAAATTATTTTGTGATGAACTTACTGACCTTAGGAACCAACCCATGGATTTAAAAATGGTTTTTGTGAGAGTTTAGGAATAAAAAACTTGATTTAGTCATTTCTAGCCATTTAAAAATAATGGTTATGTTATGAAAATGATTTTGGAGTAAAAACTTTGGGAAAATGTTTTGGACCAAACCCACTGACCCTAAACACCAAGTTTTGGGAAACAAAAACTTATTTGGTAAATCACTTAAAGTTGTTGCTTTGATAAAAATGTTTTTCACCACATAAAATGATGATTCGATTATAAAATGGTTTGTAGACAAAACCCTTTTGCAAATGACTTTGCCACTTTGGAAAATGACCATTTTGAACCTTACCAAGTTTTAGAAGCCTAGTGGAGACCATCTTTGCAAATAGAACCATCCCTTGCATGCTTACATGCATGACTTAGATCCCATAGTTTTATGTGTGTGAAATGTTTGATTGATTATTGGTTTGGAATGCTAGTTGATTTTGTGTTTGCTTGATTGATTGTAGAGAAGTGTGAGACTAGCAAGATCAAGGAGTGAACCAACATTCCCTACCAAAAGGCAAGTGACACTATCATCTAAAGTCCTACTATTTTCATTATACTTAGTGGATTTTGAAACGTGCATGAAAACAATTTTTATACTTATGCTATGCTAAATCCTAATAGGATACCCTATACATTCCTTACAGAAAACAATGTAGTTGTTACATGCTTAGCCATGCTTTATTTTGAAAAGAGATACATGTTGAGATTTTATGGAATTGAGAAAGGACTTGTGTTTTTATATAATAAAAAGGACTCAATGAACCACCTGGGTGGCCAAGGATATTTTGAGTTTTGGAGAAGGTGGCAACAGAAGGAACCATGTCTATGGCAATCTCTTTGTGTTGTGCTCCAAAGGAAACCACCCAGGAAACTTAGAGATTGAACATGTTTCTCCAATTGTGGCTTTCGTGTGCAACCACATGCTATTATGGCTCTGGCTTAGTCAACTACATTGGGAAGACCCATGCATTGTCTTCAGTTTACTAGATATGGGGACCTGGAATCCTACATGGGTGCTGAAGACAAGCTAGCAATGGTGTATGGGAGGACCCCTTGGAAAGACTTCGTCACATTCTCAATCTGCCAGTACTCCATCTTGGTGAGCACTAATCCAGTGGCCACTGGTGGCACAAAGATGGGATTGTGACATGTGGGTAAAGTGTGCAACTTCTGCAGAAGATAATAAAATCTAGGTACTTAGCCGTGTCCCCGGTTATGGACAATACTGAGCAACTAAAGTTTGAAGCTATGGGAAATCTCGACATTCCAATTTCTAAAACAAAAACTTGATGCACTTGGGGGTACCAAGGAGCTCAAGAGATTTGATAAAACTTGATGCACTTGGGGTCACCAAGGAGCTCAAGAGATTTTGTTGAAAACTTGATACACTTGGGGTTACCAAGGTGTGCAAGGTGATTTTGTTAACACCTTAAACACTTGGGTTTTGCCAAGGGATTTTCAAAGATTTAATCAAAGATAGAAACCATTTTGAAAGATAAGATAAATTATTGCTTTATGCAAATGAGCCTCAAACCCTACCTAGCCAAAATTGCATGTAATGATAGGATCCACTTATATTCAACTTAGTAGTGAAACTTGCCAATACAATTCAAATGTATTGACCCTTGTGGCTGTAACTTGTAATATTGCAGGTTTGTTTGATTTTGCTGAAGATTGATTGATTAGGATTACAAAGTCTACAACCAACATGTCTGCCTGTGGCACTTTGAAGATGAAGGACTCCATGCTATAGTTACTCCGCTGCAATGTAATGTAATAGCCAAATGAGCTATGTAAAGATGTAATAAAATTATGTTATTCCTGGTTATAAAGTTATATTATGACCTTTGTTTCTTGATATTACATCTAAACTGCGGATGCTAGCTATTGATCCAGGGACTAGCATTGTAAACACAGGGGACACCACCTTATATTGTTTAAAGGTTGGGACACTCCCTCTACAGATGGTATCAGAGCATTGTGTTGCCTGTAGGACTTGTAGACCTAGGATTGGACAAAAACCCTTAGAAAAATAGGAGTTGTATTTGTTCCAAAAACTTATTTACAAACAATCTTGTAAACTCTTTCCTCAACCATTTTTGGTTTCCACTCTACATCTCTTCTATTCCAACTTGATGGAAAAACCTACCCCATGGCCAAAGACTACACCATGTGCAAAGGACTTCTTCAACTCTAATGACTTCAACTTCTTCAACTCTAAAGACTTCAACTTCTTCAACTCTAATGACTTCAACTTCTTCAACTCTAATGACTTCAACTTCTTCAACTCTAATGACTTCAACATCTTCAGCATGTTCACCAAGGACTTCCAATTTGGATATCACTAAGGACTACATGTGAGACAAGGAAATCTTGCTCAAGATTTAGAGACTGAGGGAATGCAAAAGTTAGAAGGAACCCACATCACTTGAAGCTTTGAGACCAAGGAGTTTTTCCAAGGAAACCATGACCTCATGTAAAGAAGAAGCAACCAGGAAAGATGGAAAGATCACAAGTGAACCATATAGATGGACCACCATATTTTGGTTAAGTCAAACTCACCAACTTAAGAGGTGTAACAAAAATATTTTGTTTCCTAAGTATATGCTTGAACTTTGTTGTTTGAGTGAAAAGTTGTTTGTGAATGTTTGCACATTGTTTGAGTGAATTGTGATGTGTGTGATTAGAATTGATTCCCTAGAAATATCTTGCCTATTCTAATCTTCCTTCAACCCAAACAGATGACTACTCCAAGAGACTCCAACATCAAGGTTGATGACACCAACACCAACCAAGAGGACAGCATGAAAGAGCTCATAGCAACCCAACACCAGTTGAACCAAGTGACAGCTCAATTCATAGCTAACACTAGTGGAGAAGATCCAACATTACAAGGATTTTTGGAAACTCAAGGCCAACTGATGCTTAAGGTGACTGATCAAATGATCAAAATGGAAGAAAACTATTCCGAGAAAGTTTATGACAACAAGGATGACAAAAATGTTATTCTAGATGGAGCCCCAGCTTGCATTATTTGTGGAGACAAGGATCATACTTCCAAGGAGCATGGAGATCAATGCCCCAACTGTGAAGAGAAACATCCTGTTGGACAATGTCCTACCTCTCAAGCTACTTGTTATCTATGTGAAGGAAACAATCATACTCCTATCCAATGCCCCATTTATTCCATTGTTGAACAAAGGAAACAAGGTGGAGTGCAACAAATGATTGCAAACCATCCAGAAGGATCCAAGTCTACCAAGAAAGTTGATGACAAAGGAAAAGGACCACTTATACCTCCAAACAAGACAACCCAGTTCAAAGGACCAAAGAAACCCAAGAAGCAAAATAAGGACAAGAGCCATGTGCAATGTCATAAATGTAAGGAAATGGGACACTATTCCGGTGAATGCCCAGAGAACCAGAAGAATAAGGAGATTGGCCAAGTAGTGTGCATTAACTGCAAAGAGCTAGGCCATTATGTAGCAACTTGTCCACAAGAACAACGTAAAGAACTCAAGGACATCAACTGTTTCAATTGCAAGAACCCAGGACATTATGCAAGCAACTGTCCAGAAAAGATGAAGAACAAGTTGAACAAGCCTATGGAGAAACTCAACCTTGGCCCATGAGTCAAGCATGGAAACTAAGGACACAATGCAAATGTTTGCCTAGAGAAGCCTTCCCAGGATTCCAAGAAGGACAATATGTAATTTTTTGTTTGAAATTTTTTAAGGGTGGTAGTACCCTAGTTGTTTTGAGCCTGCTTGTAACCTAGCCTTCCCAAATCTCGGGATGAGATTTATTTTAAGGGTGGTAGCCTGTCACATCCCAAGATTTTCCAAATCTTGTAATGTGAAAATAAATGAATAAAATAAAACTCTGTTGATTTTTCAGGGCCAGAAGAAACTTTTTGAATCCAATTGGAAACCTTCAAACCAATTTGGATCAAATAAGATCCTAAAAAGATTTAAAAAGATAAACATTTAATAAAGAAAAATAAAATATTTTGGACTTACTATTTTTGATCTTTTAAGTAAAAGGTTTTGGTTTTCAAATGAAATAGAAGTTTTATAAATAAAGATTATTTTATAAAACCAAATTAAACCTTGGCCAAAGCTTATGAAATAAAATGCTTTGTTTTGATAAAATTAGTAATGGTTTATTTAAAAATAAGTTAATAAGGATTTAATATCCAAGTTTTATAAATAAGGGTTTTACTATTTTAATTAACCATCAAAACTTATTTATATATTTAAAATAAGTTCTCCAAGTATTTTATATTCCCAAATAAAACCTACTGATTTGGTTTTGAAAATAATTAGATTTCAAAAGGAGTATTTAAATAAAACAAATCCTATTTTGATTTATTAACAATGGTCTATTTATTCATTTAATAATGGACCCTAAAATAAAATTATTATTTTTGGTTTGGAATTTTGGTTTATGTTACTGAACAGAACCAAGTTCAAAGTCACAAAGTGTGGTGAAAGTTTGAATGTTTGAGTGTTGTTTGGTTGTTTGAAATTTCAAAACAGAAATTGGTTTTAGAAAAAGAAAAGGTTTCAGGAAGAAAAAAAATGGATTTGGACCTAGCCCAAGCCCAGGAAGCCCAACAAACCAGCCCAGCTCTCCCTCCCCGAAGAAAATGTTTCACACTGCAACTGACCATGAGTGGACTGAGTGGACCTCCCCTCACTTCCTCTCTCGCTGACCAGCCAACGCCACTCCTCCTATTCACCGTCCTCACCCGCAGCGACCTGTTCTCCCCCCCCTCGTCGCCGTTTCCTGCAGAGATTCCGCGGCTTCAATTCGTCTTAACTCGGCCACCATTACTCGCTTTGATCACGCAGGCTTAAACGCTCATGCCTCCTCTCCATTTCCCCTCACACACCACTCCCTCTCTGAGGCTGCCTCAATTTGGCTCGACACTCTCACTGCTCCGACGACTCTCCCTATCGATTCCGGCCGAGCCTCGCCACCTCCTGCCTCCCCGAGCACACGAACACACTCACCACTCCCAGACGCTCCTACCAGTGCCCTCAGTTCAACCACGGGCGCCCCAAGACGACATCTTCAACAAAGCTCTGAACGACGCCGCCGTCCGCTCCAACTCCGACGAGCCCCACAGGTAGTTTCCGGCCGCCCCTCTTCCTCGCATTCACGCACACACCTACACCGTGCCCTTGCGCGTCTAACCTTACCCTCGGTTTGTTCCCTTGTGATCAGTAGCACCCACCCTGACCACGAGCAGGACCATCTGACGCCAGGAGCAACTCCGGCGAGCGATTACCCCCACGACAGAGCGCCCCTTGACTCAAGAAGACCATGTTGAGCTTCCCCCACCTTCTGCGATCTTGGTGAGCACCTTCCCATCCTCCCTCGCTTCCTATTTCACCAGCGCCGCCACCATCTGACCTCGCCGCTAATCATGCCAGAGTTTGGTCAATGCGATAATAGCCGTAGGATCTGGATCGAACGAACTAGATAGATCACTTAAACGCCGAAGGGGTACGCTTCCAGAACCGTGCAATCTATTTAGATCCAACGCCCCACAGAGCGCGATCCGCGCGAAGCGGTACCGCCCAATGAAATCATGACGCGTGTCACCAGTTCTGTTTAAAAACAGATTTGAATCTGATTAGAATGTGATTTTGAAAACCCTGTAACTTTTGATCCACACGTCCAAAGTTCACAAATTTGATATCATTGGAATCAGTGGAACAAGCCCTAGCCAACCATGCCTTTTGTTTAGCAAATAGTATCTGTTAGAATGTTTGTTTTTGCAGAAACTTTGGTATGCTTGTTTAGATTAGAAAAATTGTTCAAAAATGTTTTTAAGATTGAAACCTTGGCAAATTATTTTGTGATGAACTTACTGACCTTAGGAACCAACCCATGGATTTAAAAATGGTTTTTGTGAGAGTTTAGGAATAAAAAACTTGATTTAGTCATTTCTAGCCATTTAAAAATAATGGTTATGTTATGAAAATGATTTTGGAGTAAAAACTTTGGGAAAATGTTTTGGACCAAACCCACTGACCCTAAACACCAAGTTTTGGGAAACAAAAACTTATTTGGTAAATCACTTAAAGTTGTTGCTTTGATAAAAATGTTTTTCACCACATAAAATGATGATTCGATTATAAAATGGTTTGTAGACAAAACCCTTTTGCAAATGACTTTGCCACTTTGGAAAATGACCATTTTGAACCTTACCAAGTTTTAGAAGCCTAGTGGAGACCATCTTTGCAAATAGAACCATCCCTTGCATGCTTACATGCATGACTTAGATCCCATAGTTTTATGTGTGTGAAATGTTTGATTGATTATTGGTTTGGAATGCTAGTTGATTTTGTGTTTGCTTGATTGATTGTAGAGAAGTGTGAGACTAGCAAGATCAAGGAGTGAACCAACATTCCCTACCAAAAGGCAAGTGACACTATCATCTAAAGTCCTACTATTTTCATTATACTTAGTGGATTTTGAAACGTGCATGAAAACAATTTTTATACTTATGCTATGCTAAATCCTAATAGGATACCCTATACATTCCTTACAGAAAACAATGTAGTTGTTACATGCTTAGCCATGCTTTATTTTGAAAAGAGATACATGTTGAGATTTTATGGAATTGAGAAAAGGACTTGTGTTTTTATATAATAAAAAGGACTCAATGAACCACCTGGGTGGCCAAGGATATTTTGAGTTTTGGAGAAGGTGGCAACAGAAGGAACCATGTCTATGGCAATCTCTTTGTGTTGTGCTCCAAAGGAAACCACCCAGGAAACTTAGAGATTGAACATGTTTCTCCAATTGTGGCTTTCGTGTGCAACCACATGCTATTATGGCTCTGGCTTAGTCAACTACATTGGGAAGACCCATGCATTGTCTTCAGTTTACTAGATATGGGGACCTGGAATCCTACATGGGTGCTGAAGACAAGCTAGCAATGGTGTATGGGAGGACCCCTTGGAAAGACTTCGTCACATTCTCAATCTGCCAGTACTCCATCTTGGTGAGCACTAATCCAGTGGCCACTGGTGGCACAAAGATGGGATTGTGACATGTGGGTAAAGTGTGCAACTTCTGCAGAAGATAATAAAATCTAGGTACTTAGCCGTGTCCCCGGTTATGGACAATACTGAGCAACTAAAGTTTGAAGCTATGGGAAATCTCGACATTCCAATTTCTAAAACAAAAACTTGATGCACTTGGGGGTACCAAGGAGCTCAAGAGATTTGATAAAACTTGATGCACTTGGGGTCACCAAGGAGCTCAAGAGATTTTGTTGAAAACTTGATACACTTGGGGTTACCAAGGTGTGCAAGGTGATTTTGTTAACACCTTAAACACTTGGGTTTTGCCAAGGGATTTTCAAAGATTTAATCAAAGATAGAAACCATTTTGAAAGATAAGATAAATTATTGCTTTATGCAAATGAGCCTCAAACCCTACCTAGCCAAAATTGCATGTAATGATAGGATCCACTTATATTCAACTTAGTAGTGAAACTTGCCAATACAATTCAAATGTATTGACCCTTGTGGCTGTAACTTGTAATATTGCAGGTTTGTTTGATTTTGCTGAAGATTGATTGATTAGGATTACAAAGTCTACAACCAACATGTCTGCCTGTGGCACTTTGAAGATGAAGGACTCCATGCTATAGTTACTCCGCTGCAATGTAATGTAATAGCCAAATGAGCTATGTAAAGATGTAATAAAATTATGTTATTCCTGGTTATAAAGTTATATTATGACCTTTGTTTCTTGATATTACATCTAAACTGCGGATGCTAGCTATTGATCCAGGGACTAGCATTGTAAACACAGGGGACACCACCTTATATTGTTTAAAGGTTGGGACACTCCCTCTACAGATGGTATCAGAGCATTGTGTTGCCTGTAGGACTTGTAGACCTAGGATTGGACAAAAACCCTTAGAAAAATAGGAGTTGTATTTGTTCCAAAAACTTATTTACAAACAATCTTGTAAACTCTTTCCTCAACCATTTTTGGTTTCCACTCTACATCTCTTCTATTCCAACTTGATGGAAAAACCTACCCCATGGCCAAAGACTACACCATGTGCAAAGGACTTCTTCAACTCTAATGACTTCAACTTCTTCAACTCTAAAGACTTCAACTTCTTCAACTCTAATGACTTCAACTTCTTCAACTCTAATGACTTCAACTTCTTCAACTCTAATGACTTCAACATCTTCAGCATGTTCACCAAGGACTTCCAATTTGGATATCACTAAGGACTACATGTGAGACAAGGAAATCTTGCTCAAGATTTAGAGACTGAGGGAATGCAAAAGTTAGAAGGAACCCACATCACTTGAAGCTTTGAGACCAAGGAGTTTTTCCAAGGAAACCATGACCTCATGTAAAGAAGAAGCAACCAGGAAAGATGGAAAGATCACAAGTGAACCATATAGATGGACCACCATATTTTGGTTAAGTCAAACTCACCAACTTAAGAGGTGTAACAAAAATATTTTGTTTCCTAAGTATATGCTTGAACTTTGTTGTTTGAGTGAAAAGTTGTTTGTGAATGTTTGCACATTGTTTGAGTGAATTGTGATGTGTGTGATTAGAATTGATTCCCTAGAAATATCTTGCCTATTCTAATCTTCCTTCAACCCAAACAGATGACTACTCCAAGAGACTCCAACATCAAGGTTGATGACACCAACACCAACCAAGAGGACAGCATGAAAGAGCTCATAGCAACCCAACACCAGTTGAACCAAGTGACAGCTCAATTCATAGCTAACACTAGTGGAGAAGATCCAACATTACAAGGATTTTTGGAAACTCAAGGCCAACTGATGCTTAAGGTGACTGATCAAATGATCAAAATGGAAGAAAACTATTCCGAGAAAGTTTATGACAACAAGGATGACAAAAATGTTATTCTAGATGGAGCCCCAGCTTGCATTATTTGTGGAGACAAGGATCATACTTCCAAGGAGCATGGAGATCAATGCCCCAACTGTGAAGAGAAACATCCTGTTGGACAATGTCCTACCTCTCAAGCTACTTGTTATCTATGTGAAGGAAACAATCATACTCCTATCCAATGCCCCATTTATTCCATTGTTGAACAAAGGAAACAAGGTGGAGTGCAACAAATGATTGCAAACCATCCAGAAGGATCCAAGTCTACCAAGAAAGTTGATGACAAAGGAAAAGGACCACTTATACCTCCAAACAAGACAACCCAGTTCAAAGGACCAAAGAAACCCAAGAAGCAAAATAAGGACAAGAGCCATGTGCAATGTCATAAATGTAAGGAAATGGGACACTATTCCGGTGAATGCCCAGAGAACCAGAAGAATAAGGAGATTGGCCAAGTAGTGTGCATTAACTGCAAAGAGCTAGGCCATTATGTAGCAACTTGTCCACAAGAACAACGTAAAGAACTCAAGGACATCAACTGTTTCAATTGCAAGAACCCAGGACATTATGCAAGCAACTGTCCAGAAAAGATGAAGAACAAGTTGAACAAGCCTATGGAGAAACTCAACCTTGGCCCATGAGTCAAGCATGGAAACTAAGGACACAATGCAAATGTTTGCCTAGAGAAGCCTTCCCAGGATTCCAAGAAGGACAATATGTAATTTTTTGTTTGAAATTTTTTAAGGGTGGTAGTACCCTAGTTGTTTTGAGCCTGCTTGTAACCTAGCCTTCCCAAATCTCGGGATGAGATTTATTTTAAGGGTGGTAGCCTGTCACATCCCAAGATTTTCCAAATCTTGTAATGTGAAAATAAATGAATAAAATAAAACTCTGTTGATTTTTCAGGGCCAGAAGAAACTTTTTGAATCCAATTGGAAACCTTCAAACCAATTTGGATCAAATAAGATCCTAAAAAGATTTAAAAAGATAAACATTTAATAAAGAAAAATAAAATATTTTGGACTTACTATTTTTGATCTTTTAAGTAAAAGGTTTTGGTTTTCAAATGAAATAGAAGTTTTATAAATAAAGATTATTTTATAAAACCAAATTAAACCTTGGCCAAAGCTTATGAAATAAAATGCTTTGTTTTGATAAAATTAGTAATGGTTTATTTAAAAATAAGTTAATAAGGATTTAATATCCAAGTTTTATAAATAAGGGTTTTACTATTTTAATTAACCATCAAAACTTATTTATATATTTAAAATAAGTTCTCCAAGTATTTTATATTCCCAAATAAAACCTACTGATTTGGTTTTGAAAATAATTAGATTTCAAAAGGAGTATTTAAATAAAACAAATCCTATTTTGATTTATTAACAATGGTCTATTTATTCATTTAATAATGGACCCTAAAATAAAATTATTATTTTTGGTTTGGAATTTTGGTTTATGTTACTGAACAGAACCAAGTTCAAAGTCACAAAGTGTGGTGAAAGTTTGAATGTTTGAGTGTTGTTTGGTTGTTTGAAATTTCAAAACAGAAATTGGTTTTAGAAAAAGAAAAGGTTTCAGGAAGAAGAAAAAATGGATTTGGACCTAGCCCAGCCGGCCAAGCCCAGGAAGCCCAACAAACCAGCCCAGCTCTCCCTCCCCGAAGAAAATGTTTCACACCTGGCAACTGACCCGCAGAGTGACTGACTGGTGGACCCTCCCCCTCACTTCCTCTCTCGCTGACCAGCCAACGCCACTCCTCCTATTCACCGTCCTCACCCGCAGCGACCTGTTCTCCCCCCCCTCGTCGCCGTTTCCTGCAGAGATTCCGCGGCTTCAATTCGTCTTAACTCGGCCACCATTACTCGCTTTGATCACGCAGGCTTAAACGCTCATGCCTCCTCTCCATTTCCCCTCACACACCACTCCCTCTCTGCCCCGAGGCTGCCTCAATTTGGCTCGACACTCTCACTGCTCCGACGACTCTCCCTATCGATTCCGGCCGAGCCTCGCCACCTCCTGCCTCCCCGAGCACACGAACACACTCACCACTCCCAGACGCTCCTACCAGTGCCCTCAGTTCAACCACGGGCGCCCCAAGACGACATCTTCAACAAAGCTCTGAACGACGCCGCCGTCCGCTCCAACTCCGACGAGCCCCACAGGTAGTTTCCGGCCGCCCCTCTTCCTCGCATTCACGCACACACCTACACCGTGCCCTTGCGCGTCTAACCTTACCCTCGGTTTGTTCCCTTGTGATCAGTAGCACCCACCCCGACCACGGCGGGACCATCGACGCCAGAGCAACTCCGTGGCGATTACCCCCAAGACAGAGCGCCCGTTGACTCAAGAAGACCATGTTGAGCTTCCCCCACCTTCTGCGATCTTGGTGAGCACCTTCCCATCCTCCCTCGCTTCCTATTTCACCAGCGCCGCCATCGACCTCGCCAGCGCCGCCCGGCCGTATTGCCGCCGCGAGTTTGGTCAATGCGATAATAGCCGTAGGATCTGGATCGAAACTAGATAGATCACTTAAACGCGAAGAATGCGCAGAACCGTGCAATCTATTTAGATCCAACGCCCCAGAGCGCGATCCATGGCGCAATTACCGCCAATGAAATCATGACGCGTGTCACCAGTTCTGTTTAAAAACAGATTTGAATCTGATTAGAATGTGATTTTGAAAACCCTGTAACTTTTGATCCACACGTCCACAATTCACAAATTTGATATCATTGGAATCAGTGGAACAAGCCCTAGCCAACCATGCCTTTTGTTTAGCAAATAGTATCTGTTAGAATGTTTGTTTTTGCAGAAACTTTGGTATGCTTGTTTAGATTAGAAAAATTGTTCAAAAATGTTTTTAAGATTGAAACCTTGGCAAATTATTTTGTGATGAACTTACTGACCTTAGGAACCAACCCATGGATTTAAAAATGGTTTTTGTGAGAGTTTAGGAATAAAAAACTTGATTTAGTCATTTCTAGCCATTTAAAAATAATGGTTATGTTATGAAAATGATTTTGGAGTAAAAACTTTGGGAAAATGTTTTGGACCAAACCCACTGACCCTAAACACCAAGTTTTGGGAAACAAAAACTTATTTGGTAAATCACTTAAAGTTGTTGCTTTGATAAAATGTTTTCACCACATAAAATGATGATTCGATTATAAAATGGTTTGTAGACAAAACCCTTTTGCAAATGACTTTGCCACTTTGGAAAATGACCATTTTGAACCTTACCAAGTTTTAGAAGCCTAGTGGAGACCATCTTTGCAAATAGAACCATCCCTTGCATGCTTACATGCATGACTTAGATCCCATAGTTTTATGTGTGAAATGTTTGATTGATTATTGGTTTGGAATGCTAGTTGATTTTGTGTTTGCTTGATTGATTGTAGAAGTGTGAGACTAGCAAGATCAAGGAGTGAACCAACATTCCCTACCAAAAGGCAAGTGACACTATCATCTAAAGTCCTACTATTTTCATTATACTTAGTGGATTTTGAAACGTGCATGAAAACAATTTTTATACTTATGCTATGCTAAATCCTAATAGGATACCCTATACATTCCTTACAGAAAACAATGTAGTTGTTACATGCTTAGCCATGCTTTATTTTGAAAAGAGATACATGTTGAGATTTTATGGAATTGAGAAAAGGACTTGTGTTTTTATATAATAAAAAGGACTCAATGAACCACCTGGGTGGCCAAGGATATTTTGAGTTTTGGAGAAGGTGGCAACAGAAGGAACCATGTCTATGGCAATCTCTTTG
Source organism: Avena insularis (assembly GCA_023614405.1). Lineage (NCBI taxonomy): Eukaryota > Viridiplantae > Streptophyta > Magnoliopsida > Poales > Poaceae > Avena > Avena insularis. The sequence goes on along the minus strand of CM042691.1, from coordinate 305,217,414 downwards.
TGTTGTGCTCCAAAGGAAACCACCCAGGAAACTTAGAGATTGAACATGTTTCTCCAATTGTGGCTTTCTGTGCAACCACATGCTATTATGGCTCTGGCTTAGTCAACTACATTGGGAAGACCCATGCATTGTCTTGATTTACTAGATATGGGGACTGGAATCCTACATGGGTGCTGAGACAAGCTAGCAATGGTGTATGGGAGGACCCTTGGAAAGACTTGTCACATTCTCAATCTGCCAGTACTCCATCTTGGTGAGCACTAATCCAGTGGCCACTGGTGGCACAAAGATGGGATTGTGACATGTGGGTAAAGTGTGCAACTTCTGCAGAAGATAATAAAATCTAGGTACTTAGCCGTGTCCCCGGTTATGGACAATACTGAGCAACTAAAGTTTGAAGCTATGGGAAATCTCGACATTCCAATTTCTAAAACAAAAACTTGATGCACTTGGGGGTACCAAGGAGCTCAAGAGATTTGATAAAACTTGATGCACTTGGGGTCACCAAGGAGCTCAAGAGATTTTGTTGAAAACTTGATACACTTGGGGTTACCAAGGTGTGCAAGGTGATTTTGTTAACACCTTAAACACTTGGGTTTTGCCAAGGGATTTTCAAAGATTTAATCAAAGATAGAAACCATTTTGAAAGATAAGATAAATTATTGCTTTATGCAAATGAGCCTCAAACCCTACCTAGCCAAAATTGCATGTAATGATAGGATCCACTTATATTCAACTTAGTAGTGAAACTTGCCAATACAATTCAAATGTATTGACCCTTGTGGCTGTAACTTGTAATATTGCAGGTTTGTTTGATTTTGGTGAAGATTGATCGATTAGATTACAAAGTCTACAACCAACATGTTTGCCTGTGGCACTTTGAAGATGTAGGACTCCATGCTATAGTTATTCCGCTGCAATGTAATGTAATAGCCAAATGAGCTATGTAAAGATGTAATAAAATTATGTTATACCTGGTTATAAAGTTATATTATGACCTTTGTTTCTTGATATTACATCTAAACTGTGGATGCTAGCTATTGATCCAGGGACTAGCATTGTAAACACAGGGGACACCACCTTATATTGTTTAAAGGTTGGGACACTCCCTCTACAGCACTCATAGTAGAAAGCTCATTCATATGAGCCACATCACTCTAATTTTCAGTCCCACAAAAAGGTTCTTTCTCAACAATATCTAAATAAGATAAATCAAGAGAAAAATGATAATCTTCATCTTCAATATCTATGGGAGAAGTGGCAAACTTAGGATCAGAGGACAACTTAGGCATAATAGTACGTCTAGCAAGGAGACTCTTCATAGCACTACTACCATGTGTGTTTCGGCACTCTTCAACAAAATCATCAGTGAACTCAATGTAACCATCATTAATATCATAACTCTCACTAGCCTCGGGTGAGCTAACAGGTGTAACAGTGTCTTCATTAGGAGTTTCGGTATTTCCTAGACCAGCCATAGTAGCATCTAGAAAGGACCTAATGAACCACTCACATCAAGCACAGTAGAAGTAACATCATGAGCATCAAAAGCAATTTCAGATTCAGCAGTAGTAGCAGTGTGTGTAGCATGTGTATGTGGTGGTGGTGTGACAAGCTTACATATAACAGACGATGAATCAAGAGCAGCAGAGATGTTTAGGACTGTACCTCTTCTTATAGTGGATGGTAAAATAGGGAACTTTCCATCACGAGACTTCCCCATGATGAAAGGAGTAGCAGTGAACAATAATAGATCCAAGTGAACTTACAAATAAAGCTATGCTCCCAGGCAACAGCGCCAGAGAATAGTCTTGATGACCCACAAGTATAGGGGATCACAATAGTCTTCGCGGGTAGTATTACCCAATTTATTGATTCGACATAAGGGGAGCCAAAGAATACTTGCAAGCCTTAACAACTGAGTTGTCAGTTTAGCTGCACCTGGAAATAGTTCTTGCTCGCAGAAGTTTATCAGTAGCAATAGTTTGTAGTAACAACAACAAATCAACAGCAACAGCAACAGTGAAACAAGAGCAATAATATGATAACTTGATGATAGGATTCGGTCACGGTAGGCATAGGGATGGATGGACGGGCGTTGCATGGACGAGTCTAAACATGTAACTTCAAGATCTAGGGCATTGCAGATAAATAATAACAAGCATCCAAGTAGTAAACAATCCTAGGTATGTGCTCCAAATATAGTCATACGTGCTCGTAATGAGAACTTGCACAACATCTTCTGTCTAGCCAGCCCGTGGCAGCAGGGCCTCTAGGGAACTACTGTCAATTAAGGTGCTCCTTTTAATAGAGCACCAGAGAAAAGCATTAACACTCCATGAACACATGTTATCCTCACACCACAACCATCCCCTCCGGTTGTCCCAATTATTGTCACTTTGGGGCCTTTGGATCCAGACAATGATATGTGTACACAACTTGCAGATAAGATCACAAACAATACTATCATAATGATTCAATAATAAGTTCAGATCTGAGATCATGGCACTCGGGCCCTAGTGACAAGAATTAAGCACAAGAAGTTGCAACAAAGTCAAATAACACTAATAGAGATACTAGGCACTATGCCCTTGATAGAACTCATCCAATCCCTACCATCCCCAATCCTACAGCGAGGGATTACTCACTCATGGATGAGGGAAACATCGGTGGTTGATGGAGATGTGTTGGTCATGACGATGGCGATGATCCTCTCCAAATTCCCCGTCCCAGCAGGGTGCCAGAACGGAGTTTCGAGATCCGAATCTTGGTTTCTGCTGGCGGCGGCGGAGCGTGACTCTTTCTGGAAAACTATCGAACTCCCCCTGAGTTTTTAGGTCAGAAGGCAACTTATAGGCGCAGAGGGAGGCCGAGGAGTTGCCTGGGGTGGCCTCACCCCCTCCAGGCCTGGCGTCAGGTGGGCCCGCGCCTGGGGTGGGTCTGGGACCCCCAGGACCTTTCTTTGTCTCCCCTTCTGGCTCCGTGGATATTCTGGTGAAAATAGTTTTTGGCATATTTTCCGGGATTTTTCCTGATAGTTGATTTTTCTGCACAAAAATAAGACAACAAGGTAATTCTGCTGAAAACAGCGTGAGTCCGTGTTAGTTATATCCAAATCACACAAGTATAGAGGAAAAATAATAGCAAAGTGTTCGAGAAAGTAGATACGTTTTGGACGTATCACCTAGTATCTCTATTTGTGCTATTTGAGTTTGTTGCAACCTGTTGTGCTTAATGCTTGTCACTAGGGCCCGAGTGCCATGATCTTAGATCTGAACTTATTATTGAATCATTATGATAGTATTGTTTGTGATCTTATCTGCAAGTTGTGTACACGTATCATTGTCCGGATCCAAAGGCCCTGAAATGACAATAATTGGGAAAACCGGAGGGGATGGCTGTGGTGTGAGGATCACATGTGTTGATGGAGTGTTAATGCTTTGCTTCGGTGCTCTATTAAAAGGAGCACCTTAATTGCCAGTAGTTCCCTAGAGGCCCCGCTTACACGGGCTGGCTGGATAGAAGATGTTGTGCAAGTTTTCATTGCGAGCACGTATGACTATATATGGAGCGCATGCCTAGGATTTTTTAGTACTTGGATGCTTGAAATTATTTATCTGCAATGCCCTACATATTGAAGTTATATGTTTAGACTCGTCCATGCAACGCCCGTCCATCCATCCCTATGCCTATTGCACTTGAATCCCACTGTTTACTATTACTGTTACTATTGCTCTTGTTCAACTGCTACTATTGCTTTGTTGTTGCTACTACAAACTGTTGCTACTGATAAACTTCTGTGAGTAAGAACTATTTCCAGGTGCAGCTGAATTGACAACTCAGTTGTTAAGGTTTGCAAGTATTCTTTGGCTCCCCTTGTGTCGAATCAATAAATTGGGTAATACTACGAGATACTAATGGCATCCCCTACACTTGTGGGTCATCAAGACTATTTTCTGACGCCGTTGCCGGGGAGCATAGATTTATTTGTAAGTTCACTTAGATCTATTATTGTTCACTGCTACTCCTTTCATCATGGGTAAGTCTCTTCATGGAAAGTTCCCTATTTTACCATCCACTATAAGAAGTGATATAGTCCTAAACACCTCTGCCGCTCTTGATTCACCGTCTGTTATAAGTAAGCTTGTCACACCACCACCACATACTCATGCTACACACACTGCTACTACTGCTGAATCTGAAATTGCTTTTGATGCTCATGATGTTACTTCTACTGTGCTTGATGCGAGTGGTTCATTAGGCCCTTTCCTAGATACTATTATGGCTGGTCGAGGAAATACTGAAACTCCTAGTGAAGACACTGTTACACCTGTTAGCTCACCTGAGTCTAGAGAGAGTTATGATATTAATGATGGTTACATTGAGTTCACTGATGAATTTGTTGAAGAGTGACGAAACACACATGGTACTAGTGCTATTAAGAGTCTCCTAGAATTGCTTTTGCTATTATGCCTAAACTATCCTCTGATCCTAAGTTTGCCACCTCTCCCATAGATATTAAAGATAAAGATTATGATTTCTCTCTTGATTTATCTTATTTAGACATTGTTGAGAAAGAACCTTTTTGTGGGACTGAAAATAAGAGTGATGTGGCTCATATGAATGAGCTTTATACTATGAGTGCTTTATTATCTGATGATTTTAAGATGCGCAAGTACTTTGTTACTAAGATCTTCCCTTTTTCACTAAAAGGAGAAGCTAGGGATTGGTTTAATAGATTACCTCCTGGTTCCATTGATAGCCCTGATTGCTTGATTGGTTTTTTCTTCCAGAAATATTTTCCTTCTAGTGCTAGACATGCTGCTTTGCAGAGACTTTTTGATTTTAAACAGGGAGAAGAAGAGAAATTGTCTGGGTCATGGACAAGGTTTTGTGCCTTGATTCATGCACATCCTGGATGTCCATTGTCTAAGAACGAGCTTCCTGATATTTATTACAATGCACTAACTGATGATTCTAGGACCCACCTAGATAGCTTTGCTGATTGTGTTTTCAGGAAAAGAACTGCTACAGATGCTGAAGAATTAATGGATAAAATAAGCAAGAATTATGATGATTGGACTTCAACTGAGCTAAATACACCTGAGCCTATTACTCCTGCACCGGTTGTGCCTAAACCATATCCAATACCAACACCAAAGAAGAGGGGAGTTATTGCATTAAATGATGAAGTGATGAAGGAAAGCTAAGAAATGTCTAAAGGAGAAAGGTATTAGAGCTTAAGATGTGAAGAATCTACCTCCTATAGAAGAATTATGTAAGACAATTCCCCCACTCATCTACTATTGAGGTACACTCTCTCCACTTTAATGAAGGTGATATTCCCTATGGTAATCCTCATGATCAGTGCTTAGAGGAACTTGACACATTTATTGTTAAACAAGTTAAATTTAATAAACAAGTTCAGAATTATTTATTGGAAAACTCTAGAGCTATCAATGAGTTGAAAGATATTGTGGAAAGAACTTTTAATGATATTAAAATGCTTTGTAAACACTTTCAAATGGTTCAAACCCAACTTGATCAACTTGCTAAGGTATAAAAGGATATGCTAGTTAATGCCTCAGGAGATAAACATGCTTATGGAATTAGAACTAGGAGTGTTATAGCTACTCAAGATCATTTATATCCTGAAGGACACCCTAAAACAATTGAGCAGGATTCTCAACAGGGTGAGTGTAGTGGTAGTCCTTGTAAGAGGAAGAAAAATAAACACAAAATAGTTGAGGAACCACTTGAACCTGCTGTAGATCCTAATAGTATATTTGTCTCTGATGCTGAAACTGAGAGTGGTAATGATAAAAATGGTGCTCCTGATAAGGGGGGAGGGGAGGAAGAACCTGAAAAGCACACTAAGAACACTAGGTACACAAAGGAAGATTTTATTGCTATGAAACATGGTAGTGAGAGAGAACCTTGGGTGTAGAAACCTATGCCTTTTCCAGGTAAGAAACACAAGTCATAGGAGGAAGAACACTACAACAAGTTTTGTGAGTGGATGAAACCTTTATTTTTGCAAATTCCTTTGACTTATGCTATTAAGTTGCCTCCTTATTCAAAGTATATGAAGGATATTGTCTCTCATAAAAAGAAGATTCTTAATGAGGAGATTTCTACTTCGCTTGCTAATTATTCTTTCAATGGTAAGGTTCCAAAGAAACTTGGTGATCCAGGTATACCAACTATTCCTTGCTCAATTAAGAATAATTATGTTAGAACTGCTTTATGTGATCTGGGAGCTGGAGTTAGTGTTATGCATTTTTCTCTCTACAAGAGACTTCAGCTAGAAAAGTTGATACCAACTGATATATCTTTGAAAATGGCTGATAAGTGAACTACTATTCATGTTGGTATATGTGAGGATGTTCCTGTTCAAGTGGCTCATAATTGCTTGGTTCTAACTGATTTTGTTGTTCTTGAGAGTCCTGAAGATGATAATATGTCTATTATTCTTGGGAGACCTTTTCTTAATACTGCAGGTGCAATTATTAATTGCAATCAAGGGAAAGTAATATTCAATATTAATGACAAAGAGAATACTGTCTATTTCCCCAAGAAGGTTGCTAAAAGCTATTGCCTGAATTCCATTGAAAATATTGAGATCATCAAGGTTGGAGAAATATATTGTCCCATTCCACAAGAAAATTTTGAGACTATTATGATTGGGACCATTGCTATCAAGTATGAGGTAACATAATCACCTTGTGGATTACAAAGTTTTGTTTCATATAAGATTCTTTTGGTAACAAGACTTGATCAACCTTGTTAACAAAAGGATTTTAATGAACAAAATAATGTTTTCACTGAGGTTATACTTGCTTTCTTTTACTTTTCTCCTTCTTAGTCTTTGCCTTTTCTCTTGTTAGCTTTAGCTTTGCTAGTTTCTTGCTTGTTAGAGTGCCTTAGAACTTCTGTAGTTTGGTTTTTGTTTGATTTTGCTTCTTCTGAAAAAACTGTTTCTGCGAGAAAATCAATTTTCATACCCTAAAAATTGGCCAAAAATAAAGTTTCCCGAAAAATTCAAAATAATTTTTTCCTCGAAAAAGGGGCAGAGGGACACCTGGAGTGACCCAGGGGGCCACCCCAGGTAGGCGCGGCCTGCCCATGGGTGGCGCCTAGGGGGGGTCTAGCCCACCTGGGCCCCTTCAAGGTGCCCCCTCACAGCCATCTTCTTTCTCTCTCCCGAAAACACCATAAAACTTGCTCAAGCTCGAGTTCTTGCTGTTGTTGCTCGCGATTTTCGATCTCCTTGCTCAGCATATCTTTGCTGCTGATTTTTGGAGGGATTGCTCCTTGGTATGTGCCTACTCCATTGTCCAATTAGATTTGTGATTGGTAGATTGCATCTTGAGTATTTTGCTGCTATAGGTGACATGTTGTGTGAGCTTACATGCTTGTTCTATGCTTAGAGATTTCATTTTGATGCATGTGTAGCCCTCTAGCAAGTTCCTATAGTAGTTGCTCATCATTTATCAACTTGGAAATCATTTGGTTTGATGTTTGTCTAAAAATTTCAGAAAGGAGTGGTCATGGACAACCACACATTTGGAGAGATATTTGAGAGTGATGCACCTAGAAGGGCAAGGCCTTCAATATCATACTCCCGTGCTAGGCCCTCATACAATGAGGATCTCATCACTCCGCGATTCGGCGACGAGGGAGATGAGGGGGATGCGCACACCTCCGCCTTTCCTTGCCAAACCTTCTTGCGGGCTGCTGGGATTCTTGATGATTTTATGACCTTGGTTCGGAGGGCTAGACTAACAAGCCTTATGCCGGATGAGAGCGTGAAATATGCTACGCTCACTAAAACATTTGTGGAGAGTTTCTCCTTTACTAACAGCATGTTCAATCCAGATGTTTCTTTCAAAATTTATGGCATGTCTTACCATATGACATTGAAGAAATTTTGTGAGGCTCTGGGACTTGGTACAGCTAGGTCAGAAAAGAAGATTCCAGCTCAACCCGCTGATTTGTTTTAGCTCTACCGCGGAATAACCAATGATGATAACCATACAGCTCAACGGGGAAAGCTAAGAAGCATTCAGCTTCCAGCCATCAGGTACTTCACTTACTATCTTGCCACTAGTGTTCTTGGTAGGGAGAAAACTAGTAATATTTCTAGCTATCATTTGGCTTTCTTAGCTGCTGCGCTCAGCAATGATACTAAGTACAACCTTGGTTCTCTCATTGCTCGTCGCTTAACTGCTAAGGGTCCCATTTATGGGGGAATTATTGCTATGCGTGTTGCCACTGCCTTAGACATCTCTATTGATCCAAATGATACAGTTTTGGCTCCTTAGAGGCTTGATCTTGCTGCCATGAAGGCGCACCACTTTGTCACTAATGGCTCTACCCTTGAGAACTTGGTTTATAAAATGTTGTTTATTGATGGGGAAGAGAGAGAGATCCCTCTACCCCAAACCACTTTGTTCAGTATTTCTCAGGGACCTTTGTCACGCTCCAAGGAGGAGATGGATGACAAACTGCGCTCTCTTACCCTCCATGGACACTATCAGGAGGAAGCGCCCTCATATGACCCCGTTGTACACTACACAGGGGAGTCCTCGAGCTCGTACCAGGACGAGGGAACCTCCTCGTCATACTACGAAGGTGCACCTACTTGGGCACCATGGGAGGTATACCGACATCACACTCATATATATATCATGTTCGGTCGGTTATTTGTATATCCGTTGTTTCGCGTTCTTTTTGGTTTTTGTTGCTGATTTCTTAAAACACAAAAATACCAAAAATATTTTTGTTGTTTCTCTTGGTTTGTTTCTTTGCTTTGGTTTGCCTTAGAAAAAAATCCAAAAAGATTTTGCTTTGCTTGGTTTGTTTTTGCTTTGCTTGGTTTTGCTTTGTTGGCTTGTTTGAAAATCGAAAACACCAAAAATATTTATTGTTCTTATTTGGTTTTGTGAGTTCTTTGCAGGGTTCAGCCGTTCTCAGTGGATTTTGGTTTCATGTTATCATTCAAGTCGCACAAGTGAAGGGCAATAATGAAGATTAAGACAACTTGAGGAGTGGTAAGGGGCTGGTAACGAACTCTATTTGTTTTTCATTTTTGTGCATATACTCATCATTGTGAGCATACTTAGTCTGTTCATTGTAAGGTGTATGTTATTATGAATGCTTAATAGTTCTTGCTTGATTGTGATTAGCTCCAGCTTGCTAGTAGTTGTAGCATGTCATATGAATGTTTGCTTGCATTGTTTTATTCATATTTTAGTATGATATTGTGGTATCCTCCTCTAAAAGTTTTATGTGAATCAACTTGGCACATGCTCACGTATGCATATGACTAAACAATAGTCAGTAAGACTCGACGATTTATTTTGCCTCAGAGTTCTTGTATCACTTTCATGCCATAATTAATCTTGTTTTGTTGCAAGCATGATTATGACAATTATTACTCTCTTGTTTGTCGCTCCCTCTATATTGCTAGCCTTCACTTGCACTGAGTATGAGCTCTACCTGTGTTTCTAACTCTCCAAAACCAATATTGCCAACTGTGTCCATCATACCTACCTATTAGCATCATTTGCTATTTCAGTGCATATTCTATATGCCTTGTTTTCTTCCAAGTAAAATGTTTGTCTGTTTTGAGGAAGTTAGTTAGTAAAGCTCTCACGAACTTGATGGTACACTTTAATCCTTGCACTTAATAATCCTGAACCATTGTGACTTGTCCATGAAAGTTATATGCTTGCAAATTATATGCTGGGAGTTAGCAGAACCGTGCTGTCACACGGAACGCTTTCAACACTTTTTCGATATCCTATCCAGTTGATACTTTCCTCTTTTGTTTGCGGATGTCGACAGTGTGAAATAAAAGGGGAGCTTTTGAGTTCATGGAGTCTATATATGTATTTGAGAAACGCTTGGGCCGCTATCCTAAGCCATGCCTAATCATGGTAGAAACTTTCAGCATCACCATAATGAGCATTCTATGAAGCATCCTCAAAAAAAGCTATGCACATAGTAAATAAAAAGATCGCTGAGATGCTCATTGTCTGCTTGCCTTGTCATTTTGATCACGGGATAGCTCCTGTATCATGTGCAAGGGGTACCCCGTTGGCGGTTCTCTATGATATGCATGTATTTACAATGGAAAGAACTTGTAGGTAACCAAAGTTGAGTAGCATGCGGATCGACCCTCGTACTCAAGGAACTTGGGATTTCCAGATTATGGTCTGTCAAGCATATAACTCATACTGGACCTCAATTTCACCTTAACCATATGAAGATGCCTATGATAGGGGACATGAGAGTACAAAGCTAATGAGTACCTTCCTTTCAGCATTAGGAAGCCTTTCAAAACTTTCAAAACTGTTTTCACTTCCATGTTGAGTCACCACTTATTCTATGAGCACCTTCTTGAGAGCATAGTTGTCATTCTTGTGTTTGTCTCAAAACTAGGTTAATTATGTCATGACTTTGATGCTTGTATCTCTGATATCTTTACTTATAGTCTTCACTTGAACTTCAGAGGTGCCTTGGCATTTATATCGTGCTCTACAAACAAAGGCAAGCGATATACCACTCTATCATACCTTATTATGAGCATTGCAATGCTGCTTATGTTTATGTTCCATGCTACTTATTATTATTGAGTTGGTTTCTCTTCATAGCTTGCAATGACTATTGAGTAGACTTAGTTGCATACTTCTTATTATGAATGGTTTAAGCATCTACTCCTATACTGAGAATATATACATCATATGAAGCAAATGTGTTCGTGAAAGTTCTTTTATCGCACTCAGTTTTCAACTGAATTGCTTGAGGACAAGCAATAAGCTAAGCTTGGGGGAGTTGATACGTCCAAAACGTATCTACTTTCCCGAACACTTTTGCTATTATTTCTCCTCTAAACTTGTGTGATTTGGATACAACTAACACAGACTGACGCTGCTTTTAGCAGAATTACCTTGGTGTCTAGTTTTTGTGCAGAAAATCAACTATCAGGAAAAATCCTGGAAAATATGCCAAAAATTATATTTCACCAGAAGATCCACGGAGCCAGAAGACGAAAGACCAAGTCAACAACACCGTTGGGCATGCAGCTCAAGATTGCCACCCACACCATGCGAAGCCGCTGCCAAACCTAGAGCCCTCTTTGAGATATTCTTTTTTTCTTATCTCTTAAATTTTTTATAACAAAATTGTTGCCTTCCAATGTTGACTCAACACAACTAAATGTATTTGGGATTGAAGTACACCTAGGGAGTGGAGGCCTGGGGGCCCACACCCCTGCCAGACGCGGGTGGGACCTGCCCCGCGCCTAGGGGGTGCGGCCACCCCAGGCACCCCCTCGGGCTCCCTCTTTGCCTATAAGTTCCCCCTTGACCTAAAAATAGAGGGGGATTTGATGTTTTCTAGAGAAAAGTTCCGCTCCACCGCCACCATCAGAAACCAAGATTCGGATCCAGAAACTCCATTTTGGCACCCTGCCGGAACGGGAAATTTGGAGAGGATCATCGCCATTGTCATCACCAACGCCTCTCCATCAACCATCGATGTTTCCCTCATCCATGAGTGAGTAATTCCCCTCTGTAGGCTATAGGGATGGTAGGGATTGGATGAGTTCATTCATGTAATCGAATAAGATTGTTAGGGCATAGTGCCTAGTATCTCTATTAGTGCTATTTTACTTTGTTGCAACTTGTTGTGCTTAATGCTTGTCACTAGGGCCCGCGTGCCATGATCTCGGATCTGAACTTATTATTAAATCAGTATGATAGTATTGTTTGTGATCTTATACGCAAGTTGTGTACATGTATCATTGTCCGGATCCAAAGGCCCCGAAGTGACAATAATTGGGAACAACCGGCGGGGATGGCTGTGGTGTGAGGATCATATGTGTTCACAGAGTGTTAATGCTTTGCTCCGGTGCTCTATTAAAAGGAGCACCTTAATTGCCAGTAGTTTCCTAGAGGCCCCGTTGCCACGGGCTGGCTGGATAGAAGATGTTGTGCAAGTTCTCATTGCGAGCACGTATGCCGATATATGGAGCGCATGACAAGGATTGTTTAGTACTTGGATGCTTGTTATTATTTATCTGCAATGCCCTAGATCTTGAAGTTACATGTTTAGACTCGTCTATGCAACGCCGGTCCATCCATCCCTATGCCTACCGCACTCGAATTCCACTGTTTACTGTTACTGTTACTATTGCTCTTGTTCAACTGCTATTGTTGCTTTGCTGTTGCTACTACAAACTGTTGCTACTAATAAACTTCTGTGAGCAAGAGCTATTTCCAGGTGCAGCTGAATTAATAACTCAGTTGTTAAGGTTTGCAAGTATTTTTTGGCTCCCCTTGTGTCGAATCAATAAATTGGGTAATACTACCCGCGAAGACTGTTGTGATCCCCTACACTTGTGGGTCATCAACAACGCATAAAACCATTCTCTTTGTTTGCCGTAGCCACATCGATAAATTTATCCACGCCATTAATGTACTCGGATTCACGTCAGTCAACGTACATTCATCCCCGCCTGTTCATCTGCATCATATAATTAAGTTTATCAAAAACCATTACAGAACATCATAAATATTGAAATGACCACTTCACATTGACACGTGCATTGTATCAATGACAGATGAAAAGATAAGGTTGCTAACCTTGATTGAGGAGGAAAGAAAGAGGAGCAAGCTCAAGTGTGGCTCGGGCACCTTATATCATTTTTGTTTTGTGAGAAATCAAGCGGCACCATTCATTCAAGCATTTCATCGAACACCTTGCGTGCATATAAAAAAATCAAACTAGCACACACATCTTACACCTTTCACCAAGAAAAGACAAAGAAGGGAGGGAGAGGGCTGAATGCGCATTTATAGGCAGAGACTAAAGGTGTACGACAGGACACATGACCCGCCGCATATCTTTAGTCCCGGTTTGTATTACAAACCAGGACAAAAGCCCCCCTACGAACCGGGACCAATGCCCCCGACTCCCGAATGACGCTTCGGTCGTTAGAACCAGACGAATACAAGCATTAGTCCCGGTTCATGGTGCGACCGGGACAAATGCTCCAGGCGCGAGCGAACAAAAGGCCGATTTTCTACTGGCGACCAACATTGGAATCACAAAGGTTCAGATGTAAACAGGTTGCCATAAAACATTTCAGCCATACATTTGATTTCATTCAGATTCTCACACACCGAGAAACATCTTCTCGAACTAGAGCACAGATTCTATTCGTTCGTCGACGAGCCGGGCATGAAAAAATGCCGTGTTTCGATCGCCTTCGCGCAGCCAATCCACATACGCGAGCGCTGTGATGCCATGATCTCCTCTCGCTCGAACAGCTCACGCAGCCGCCTTTCAATTTTCTGTGCAGCAGTGATCACGTCTGCACGGCATGGAGATAACCGGATCATTTTTAGCTGGCGCTCCAACTTCTTGGTCTCCCGACGTACGCATGCAGCCAAAACTTGCATGGCTCCACTCCTGCAACGATGTACTCCCTCCGATTTGGAAATATAAGATGTTTTAGGTTTGTGAATGAGATGTATCTAGACACCTTTTAGTGTCTAGATTCGTTTGAACCTATACACCACTAGTAGAAAACATGTCATCCGTTCGCGCCCCCTCGGAGCATTAGTCCCGGTTGCGCCACCAACCGGGACTAATGGCCGCACGATCGTTAGAGAGACGCAGGGCCAGGAGGCATGCGTCCCGGTTGATAAGGGGAATACGTCGGTTGGAGCAACCACCCAGGGACGACTAAAGCCACGTGGCGTGTAGCCGCTGGTCGGTTGGTGGCTCACCAAAGAACATCTCCTCCCTCTATAAATGCACGCCCCCTCTGCCTCCACTCTGTTTTTTGAATGGTGGAAGGTGTGAGGGGTGCTAATTTTTCTCTTCTATGCATGCATTGAAGGTGTTTGATGAAATGTTTGAGTGAAAAATCCCGTTGAATTTCTAATAGAACAAAAATATATAAGGTGTCCGAGACGCACTTGAGCTTTCTCCTCTTTATTTCCCTCGATCGAGGTTAGCAATCTTATCTTTTCTAGGTCATTGATACAATTCATGTGTCGGTGTGAATTGGTTATTTCACTATTTATGATGTCCTGTTTTTTGATAAACTTACTTATATGATGCAGATGAGCGATCGGGAATGGATGTACGGTGACGGCAGCGTGGCCGTATATCAAAGGCGTGGATAAATTTATCGATGTGGCTACGGCAAACAAAGAGAATGGATTTATACGTTGTCCATGTGTTCAATGTCGGAACAACAAGGAGTACTCTTCCTCGAAAATCATTCGCGGCCACCTGATTATGAAAGGTTTCATGCCCAACTATAATTGCTGGACCAAGCACGGGGAAAGAGGGGTTATGATGGAAGATGGTGAAGAAGAAGATGATGATAACAACTATCATCATATGTTTCTGAATCTGATGATCTGCAATGGAAGACAATGGAGAGTAAAGAGGTGAAGAACGGGCATCGGATGAGCGGTGATGAACTTGGTAGGGTCATTTCGATGCAAAGCGAGACTGAAACAGAAAATGAGAAGTTGAAGTTAGAGGGCATGTTAGAAGATCACAAGAAATTGTTGTACCCAAATTGTGAAGATGGCAGCACAAAGCTCGGTACCACACTGGAATTGTTGCGATGGAAGGTAGAGTGTGGTCGAACTGACTCCTCATTTGAAAAGATGCTGAAAATAATGAAGCCGAAGTTTCAAAAACATAATGAACTTTCCGAGAGTACCTACGAAGCAAAGAAGACTCTCTGTCCTCTGGGATTAGATGTGCAAAAGATACATGCATGCATTAATGACTGCATCCTCTCCCGCGGTAAGGAGTATGAGAATTTAGATAAATGCCCGGTATGCAATGCGTTGCGGTATAAGATTAGACGAGATGACCCTGGTGATGTTGAGGGAGAGCCCCTCCGGAAGAGGGTTCCTGCTAAGGTTATGTGGTATGCTCCTATAATACCAAGGTTGAAACGCATGTTCAGAAACAAAGAGCATGCCAGGTTGTTGCGACGGCACAAAGAAGACCGTAAGAAAGACGGGAAGTTGAGACACCCTGCTGATGGGTCACAGTGGAGAAAAATCGAGAGAGACTTCCCAGACTTTGCAGGTGACGCAAGGAACTTATGGTTTGGTCTAAGTACGGATGGCATGAATCCTTTTGGGGAGCAGAGCTGCAGTCATAGCACCTGGACCGTGACTCTATGTATCTACAACCTGCCTCCTTGGTTGTGCATGAAGCGTAAGTTCATTATGATGTCAGTGCTCATCCAAGGCCCGAAGCAACCGGGCAACGACATTGATGTGTACCTTAGGCCATTAGTTGAAGAACTCTTACAGTTGTGGGGAAAACCAGGTGTACGTGCGTGGGATGAGAACAAACAAGAGCCATTTGATCTACGAGGGTTGTTATTCGTAACCATCAATGATTGGCCTGCTCTTAGTAACCTTTCAGGACAGACAAACAAGGAATATAAGGCATGCACCCACTATTTAGATAAGACTGAAGGTACATATTTGCATAAATGCAAGAAGGTTGTGTACCTGACGAATCGACGATTTCTTCCGACCAATCATCCCGTAAGAAAGAAAGGCAATCATTTCAAAGGTGAGGCAGATCACCGGAAGAAGCCTGAACTCCCTGCTGGTGATGATGTATTTGGTATGGTCAAGGACATAGAAGTAATCTTTGGAAAGGGTCCCGGCGGTCAATCAGTTCCGAACGACATCGCTACAGGACACGCACCCATGTGGAAGAAGAAATCTATATTTTGGGAGCTGCCATATTGGAAAGTCCTGCGTGTCCGCTCTTCAATCGACGTGATGCACGTGACGAAGAATCTCTGCGTGAACCTGCTAGGATTCCTAGGCGTGTATGGGAAGACAAAAGATACACACGAAGCAGGAGGACCAACAAATTATGAAAGACCCAAAGAACATGCATACACATAACAAGGCGGATAAAGGCGTCACTTAAGTCGTGCAGCTATGCTCTTACCAAAGCAGAAGGAAATCTTTTTGAAGTCCTTTACGGTATCAAGGTGCCGTCGGGCTTCTCATCTAATATAAAGGGATAATAAATATGGCGGAGAAAAGTTCCAAAACCTGAAGTCTCATGGTATCATGTGATTATGACGCAGTTGCTTCCGATTGCATTGAGGGGGCTTCTACCGGAAAATGTTCGAGTACCCATTGTGAAGCTGTTTTCATTCCTCAATGCAATATCTCAGAAGGTAATCAATCCAGATATTCTGCCAAGGTTACAGAAGGATGTGGTACAATGTCTTGTTAGTTTTGAATTGGTGTTCCCACCATCCTTCTTCAATATTATGACGCATCTCCTGGTTCATCTAGCGGAAGAGATTGCCATTCTCAGTCCGGTATTTCTGCACAATATGTTCCCCTTTGAGAGGTTCATGGGAGTCTTAAAGAAATATGTTCATAACCATGCTAGACCAGAAGGAAGCATCTCCAAGGGATATGGAACAGAGGAGGTCACTGAGTTTTGTGTTGACTTTATTCCTGACCTTAAGCCAATTGGTGTTTCTGACTCGCGACATGAGGGAAGACTAAGTGGAAAAGGCACGCTGGGAAAGAAAGCAATGATATGTAGGGACGGGGATTCTTTCACTAAAGCACACTACATAGTTCTACATAATTCCACCTTGGCAGCTTCGTATATCGAGGAACACAAGAATATTGTACGCTCCAAAAACCCGGGGAAGCATGAATCATGGATTACAGATGAACACATGAAGTCTTTCGGTGGTTGGATGCGGACACATCTCTTGAATGACACCACTGTTGGAGATCAGCTATACTTGTTGGCCGCGTCACCATCTTCTACTGTATTGAATTTCCAAGGGTACGAAATAAATGGGAATACATTCTACACGATCGCCCAAGATAGAAAGAGCATCAACCAAAATAGTGGTGTCCGCTTTGATGCAATAGACGAGAATGGATAAAAGGACACATATTATGGTTACATAGAGGAGATATGGGAACTAGACTATGGAGTCTCTTTTAAGGTCCCTTTGTTTCGCTGTAAATGGGTCAACCTGAATGGGGAAGGGGTAAAGATAGACCAGTTGTACGGAATGACAACAGTGGATCTCAACAATCTTGGTTATAGAGATGAACCATTCGTCCTAGCCAATGATGTGTCTCAGGTTTTCTATGTGAAGGACATGTCCTCCAGACCGAAAAAAAGAAAAAATATGCAAACGAATACATCATATGATGAGCCAAAGCGTCACATAGTTCTTTCAGGGAAAAGAAACATCGTGGGAATCGAGGTCTATACTGTAATGTCAGAAGATTATTATAAGTTTGATGAAATTCCACCCTTCACGGTGAAAACGGCCAAGCATTCCGTTAAGTAAAGAAGATGCTCCATGGTTACGTCAGCGATCATAAGGAAGGACATATGCCAAGAAGTTCATGCTCATATTATGTAACTCTAGTTCATGTCTTTCGCGGTTTGTGGCTTGACCGAAGGATATCTTTCGCGGTTTGTGGCCTTTAGTCCCGGTTTTGTAGTCTCAGTTTTTAATATTAATAAATGTCTTGAGTGTTAGTCCCGTTTTGTGGCTGGACCGGGACTATGAAGAAGTTGTCCCGATTCGTACTTACCATTAAGATCTGATCTCCAAACGCGCGCGGTCACATATTAGGGAGTGCCTCTATGACGATTTCTTGGAGATGCGGAGGAGTGGGATCGGCGGCATCTCCTCAAACTGGTCATAGTGGTGTCCGCTCTCTAAAACCATCTTGCTGATTGTAACTTCTCTAACTAGATCAATACGCCTCGAGCTAACTAATTTCACATATTAGGGAGTGCCTCTATGACCAGTTTCTCGGAGATGCGGAGGGCGGGCTTCGACATCTCCACAAATCGCCGTAGTGGTGTTCCTGCTCTCGAAAACCATCTTGGAGATGCCTCAAACTGGCTGGAGGACTGGACTCACAAGGATGCCTATTTATAGTATAAGAAGCTCGGCATAGTGTCGACACTTACGAAATAATGTCGACACTCACCCCTATCATTAGTGCTGACTCGTGTTTTGTCCCGGTTGGTGTCTCCAACCGACTCTGAGTTGATCTTTAGTCCCGGTTGGTGACACCATCCGAGACAAGGTACACGCCGCACGACATAATGTCGACATAATGTTGTGCCCATATTATGCATGTGTCCCACGACATAATGTCCCGGTTGGTGACACCAACCTTTTTGTCGCACGGAAAAGCCCTTTTCCATTTTCCGAGCGCAAAAAATGGGTCATTTTGTAAAGTAACCACCAAAATGCCATTTCAGAATGCTACCATCCTATTTTCCTAAAATACTAGACCATCTTACATGGACTATCTCCCAACAGGGACATCTCAAACCTTTTCGTCCATCCCGGGTAAAAAGGACAAATGTCTGCCGAATCGGCAGGAAGTGGGTTCGGTTTGTACTACAGGTACATGATCTATCGCCCGTGATTTTTTGAAAAAATCATTTTTAGACTCGCAATATGTGGTTTCTTTAGATATCCAATGCAAGTTCTAACGATACTCGTCCCCTATCTTCATGCACACCGGTTCGACCATAGTTAGAAATTCAGATAATTCAAAACGGGCATAATAAATTCAAAAAAAATCCGAACAATGAAAATCCTTCGCGTGGTGTCATATTATGTTACATAGTTGAAAGGAAAAATACCAGACTTGGTATATTGATCATGTTTCGAAAAAACCTTCACAAAATGACCTATCATGTTCGAGGTTTCATGGCTTTTGGTCCAAATGACCGATGTTATGTGCTGAATCACGGCATAGTTTGTGATGTTGTGCCCATATTATGCATGTGTGTGGATATTGGTATGGAGAACAATGTTGCAGGAGGAAGTTTTCCTTTTTGTCGCACGGAAAAGCCCTTTTCCATTTTCGGCATAAAAAACGGGTCGTTTTGTGAAGTAACCACCAAAATGCCGTTTCAGAATGCTACCGTCCCATTTTCCTAAAATACTATACCACCTTACATGGACTATCTCCCAACAGGGACATCTCAAACCTTTTCGTCCATCCCGGATAAAAAGGACAAATGTCTGCCGAATCGGTAGGAAGTGGGTTCGGTTTGTACTATAGGTACATGATCTATCGCCCATGATTTTTTGTAAAAATCATTTTTAGACTCGCAATATGTGGTTTATTTAGAGATCCAATGCAAGTTCTAACGATGCTCGTCCCCTATCTTCATGGACACCGGTTCGACCATAGTTAGAAATTCAGATAATTCAAAACGGGCATAATAAATTCAAAAAAAATCCGAACAATGAAAATCCTTCGCGTGGTGTCATATTATGTTACATAGTTGAAAGGAAAAATACCAGACTTGGTATATTGATCATGTTTCGAAAAAACCTTCACAAAATGACCTATCATGTTCGAGGTTTCATGGCTTTCGGTCCAAATGACCGATGTTATGTGCTGAATCATGGCATAGTTTGTGATGTTATGCCCATATTATGCATGTGTGTGGACATTGGTATGGAGAACAATGTTGCAGGAGGAAGTTTTCCTTTTTGTCACACGGAAAAGCCCTTTTCCATTTTCCGAGCGCAAAAAACGGGTCATTTTGTGAAGTAACCACCAAAATGCCGTTTCAGAATGCTACCGTCCCATTTTCCTAAAATACTAGACCATCTTACATGGACTATCTCCCAACAGGGACATCTCAAACCTTTTCGTCCATCCCGGGTAAAAAGGACAAATGTCTGCCGAATCGGTAGGAAGTGGGTTCAGTTTGTACTACAGGTACATGATCTATCGCCCGTGATTTTTTGAAAAAATCATTTTTAGACTCGCAATATGTGGTTTCTTTAGAGATCCAATGCAAGTTCTAACGATGCTCGTCCCCTATCTTCATGCACACCGGTTCGACCATAGTTAGAAATTCAGATAATTCAAAACGGGCATAATAAATTCAAAAAAAATCCGAACAATGAAAATCCTTCGCGTGGTGTCATATTATGTTACATAGTTGAAAGGAAAAATACCAGACTTGGTATATTGATCATGTTTCGAAAAAACCTTCACAAAATGACCTATCATGTTCGAGGTTTCATGGCTTTCGGTCCAAATGACCGATGTTATGTGCTGAATCACGGCATAGTTTGTGATGTTGTGTCCATATTATGCATGTGTGTGGACATTGGTATGGAGAACAATGTTGCAGGAGGAAGTTTTCCTTTTTGTCGCACGAAAAAGCCCTTTTCCATTTTCCGAGCACAAAAAACGGGTCGTTTTGTGAAGTAACCACCAAAATGCCGTTTTAGAATGCTACCGTCCCATTTTCCTAAAATACTAGACCACCTTACATGGACTATCTCCCAACAGGGATATCTCAAACCTTTTCGTCCATCCCGGATAAAAAGGACAAATGTCTGCCGAATCGGCAGGAAGTGGGTTCGGTTTGTACTACAGGTACATGATCTATCACCCGTGATTTTTTGAAAAAATCATTTTTAGACTCGTAATATGTGGTTTCTTTAGAGATCCAATGCAAGTTATAACGATGCTCATCCCCTATCTTCATGCACACCGGTTCGACCATAGTTAGAAATTTAGATAATTCAAAACGGGCATAATAAATTCAAATAAAAGCCGAACAATGAAAATCCTTCGCGTGGTGTCATATTATGTTACATAGTTGAAAGGAAAAATACCAGACTTGGTATATTGATCATGTTTCGAAAAAACCTTCACAAAATGATCTATCATGTTCGAGGTTTCATGGCTTTCGGTCCAAATGACCGATGTTATGTGTTGAATCACGGCATAGTTTGTGATGTTGTGCCCATATTATGCATGTGTGTACATTGGTATGGAGAACAATGTTGCAGGAGGAAGTTTTCCTTTTTGTCGCACGGAAAAGCCCTTTTCCATTTTTCGAGCGCAAAAAATGGGTCGTTTTGTGAAGTAACCACTAAAATGCCGTTTCAGAATGCTACCGTCCCATTTTCCTAAAATACTAGACCACCTTACATGTACTATCTCCCAATAGGGACATCTCAAACCTTTTCGTCCATCCCGGGTAAAAAGGACAAATGTCTGCCGAATCGGCAGGAAGTGGGTCCGGTTTGTACATACGAAATAATGTCGACACTCACCCCTATCATTAGTGCTGACTCGTGTTTTGTCCCGGTTGGTGTCTCCAACCGGGACTAAAGGTTCATCTTTAGTCCCGGTTGGTGACACCATCCGGGACAAGGGACTAAAGTTTTTCTAAATTCCAAATTGATATTAAAAAAATATAAGTTAATTCATTTTAAATTGTAAATGGTTCATATTTTAAATGGTTACATTAATTATTTTTTAAAACAGAAAATGGTTTTGAATTATTTATTCAAATCCAAACACTTTTTATGTTTAAAGTTTTTCTAAATTCCAAATTAATATTCAAAAATATAAGTTAATTCATTTTAAATGGTTACATTAATTATTTTTTAAAAATAGAAAATGGTTTTGGATTATTTATTCAAATCCATACACTTTTTATGTTTAAAGTTTTTCTAAATTCCAAATTGATATTTAAAAAATATAAGTTAATTCATTTTTAATTGTAAATGGTTCATATTTTAAATGGTTACATTAATTATTTTTTAAAACAGAAAATGGATTTGAATTTTTTATTCAAATCCAAACACTTTTTATGTTTAAAGTTTTTCTAAATTCCAAATTAATTATCATTTAAAAAACAATACAAATTTAAAACCTAAAATTAAAAATAAGGCGGAAACACAGAGAAAATACCTGAAAAAATTTAAAAACAGGGGAATATGTCCCGGTTGGAGCCACCAACCGGGACTAAAGACCCCCTGCGCGCCAACCCTTGGTCTGCTAAAAATATTGAGATATCGTCCGGTTGGTGGCTCCAACGACGTATCTACTAGTCCCGGTTGGAGCCACCAACCGGGACTAAAGGCCCTTCGTTTATAACTGACGCCTCCTCTTCTTCTTCCCCATCTCACTTCTCTGCTTCTCACCGGCCTTGCAGAACCGTCCCGATCTTGCGGCAGGCTGCCAGCTTCGCCGCCACCCAGCGTTCGTTACCACCGCTGCCTCCGTCCACGCGCGCCCCGGCTACTTTTCCCCCTCGCGCGTGACCTCAATCGCCTGGATTGGAAGCTCCGTCCGCCGTCTGTCTCCGTCGATTCCGGCGTCTCCCGAGCTCGCCCGGCCTCGCCACCACCTCTGTCGTGTTCCTGGTGAGCTGCTGATCCTCACGGTGTTCTTCTTTCTCTCCCTCTCCTCCTGTACTACTCTCCCCGCGTGTGCCCGACGACGCCGCCGCTCGAGCTCGACGGAGGCGACGCTCCGGTGACCAACAAGGAGCGGCGCCGCCACTCTCTTTCTCCCTGCATCGCGCTCTCTCTAACGCGCCCATCCGCGCGTCCAGGCGTGCCCGCTATCGCCGTCGCTGCCGCTGCCTGGGAGCTCACCGCCAGCGTGACGTCGTGCTGACGTCACTCGTGCTCGCGTGGCAGCTGATGTGGCCTAGGGCCCATCAGTCAGCCTCAGTGGGTAGGCTCCTCTGTGGTATAAAAATGATCTGTACGCGTGGAGGCTGATTTGGCACTGGGGCCCTTCATCGATCTCCAGCTGGGGCGCCCGGTGTAAAAACTATTTGCCTTTTTTTTAATTCCAGAAAATGATTTAATATTGTAAAATCAATAACTTATTGTTTATAAGTCAGAAAAATACAAATAATATATCAAATTGTTCAGAAAAATGAAACCTATCTATTTAACCTATAATCATGCATTGTTCAACAACTTAAATGACAAGTATAATTAGAAGAACAAATGCACCCCTCTCATATGTTCCGGAGTTTCCCCGAGTTAGGGTTTTCACCCCTCGGAACCCCGATTAAATCGTCGAGCATGTCTTAGGGTTACATTCCAATGCAAATTAACTTGTCATATCATCATACTTGCTTGAGCATTGCATCGATGCCATGTGTTGATTGTTTCCCTTTTTTTCGGTGTTTCGATTATTAGGTTTATTATTAGTTAGGTATTATTAGGTTTATTAATTAGTTTGGTATTATTGGTCTTATTTACTGGTCACGTGGGTAGCCCTAGACCCGATTCACATTGTCAAGCAACTTAAAAGCCCTATCTTAGATAAGGAATCATTAATACCCTTAGGTGCATGTGGGTTCGACGATGTGCCTATCTACTCCACGGTTTCCGTTTGGTAGCTAGGTTTAGGGTTTAGGGTTTCTCTTCATTTTTATTATTGTGTATGTATATATTAGGGTTTCTCTGAATTAGGGTTTATATCTCTCAACACCATACCTAACTTTCTCCTTTAGCTGCTTTGACTTATTCGTTTTTCCACCTATGCAGAAAATATGGACCCACACGTCAGAGACGAAGAAAAGGAAGAGTTGATCCAAGGTGTGATCCGTGGGGAAGAAAATTTAGACGTATCAACGCGTTTGAACAACTCTGGTGAGGTGATCCTCTTTTACCGGAATAGACGACTTGTTTGAGGTTGAAGGTGTTGCCTTCCATGAGGAGAAGGCGATGCCTTGTGTAATCGAGAAGACGACCGCTCCGGCGAGGTGCATGTAATATAATCAATTCATTAATTAATCATCTGCTATCTATATAGAAATAGTAACGACGATCTTTCTTCTTTTAGCCCTCCGGATCGAAGGAATCTACTGAAAAGAGCAGACGAGGCCCAACCAAAAAGTGCAAGACCATGAGAGGTTCAGGATCGAAGATGTCGCTGAACACGGTAAGCCGACGGCTCCCGAAGTTGTCGCAAACAAATTTGTGGCACAATGCGGAGTAATCTTTAGGGACTTAATCCCGATCACCATTAGAAATTGGAATAGGCCTGCTAATGCGGATGAAGAGGGAACATGTTTATTTGTCCCTAACCACGCCAAAGATTTACTGTGGAAGAGTCTCATGGTTAATTTCAAACTACCGAAGATAGAGCTGGATCCAAATGCGGAGGATCCAGTTGAGGACGCCTTACAACATGGGAGAGCCATGGAGGCTAAGGTCAGGGAGTGGGCTTTGAAGAAGATGGCCCAGTGTTTCACCAACTGGAAGAAAAGATTGCACCTTGACTATGTCGTGAAAGAGAAGACTCCCGATTTCAAGAATATTCAGTTTGAGAAGAAAAACCATTACAGGCTGAGTTTGTGGAATACAAGACATCATAAAAGCTAAGAAAATGTCTCAACGAATAAGCTGAATGCTAACAAGAAGTATCACCATACTATGGGGCAAGGTGGCTACAGTGGCATTCCTAAGTGGGAGAAACTTGAGAATGAATGCGTGATAAAATGATCACCCGAGAGACGATTTATTGGGTAGAACGTGCAAGGAATTGGTTTTACGGGCATGGGGGCACGTTGGACTCGGAAGGAGGTGTATATATAACATACGACATAAAGAAGACCCCTTGCCAATCGAGAGGATCGAGCAGTAAAGGCTGTTAAAGATGGGGACTTCATTCCCGATAGAGAGAATGATGAGCTCACACTCGCCCTTGGAAATAAGGAACATGATGGACGAACACGAGGCACAAGAGGCTCCCAACCATGGAGGACTAGGTTTCCAGAAGAGAGGAAGAAATATCCTGATAGAAGCCGTCAGAGGAGAAAGGACAGGGAGGAAGTTGAAGCAAATAGTCAGAAAGAGCGAATGCGTTTAATTGAAGAACGATGAAAGCAACAACAAGATGAAATTAACGCACTTAAAGAGCAAAGTACTATCGGCCCATCTCAGCAGCACACTGCATTCGATGCTACCGTCCTATCGAATAATCGAAAAGGCAGTGTGGCTTCCACCGAGGTCCCGGGTGATGACAATGGCGATGACGATGATGCAAGACGATGGCTCTGTTGGCTACCAGTGGATGATATCACAGAGATGACACATTGCGAGCTACATGGCAAAGTTGTGAACATATCAATGAAGGTAGCGGTCGGCTATGCCTTACCAATTGGACCCACACCAACTTACCACTGTCATCCGGTTCGAGGAGGGCTCTGCTGTTGTCGGCGTGATGAAATCATGCCCACCTTTGAGGTTTTGGATCTTCACTACCCCGCAGGTCAAGGGATGTGGATCTTGGGAGACGCAAAAAATGTCACCATTCTATGGCCGAAGGAATGTATCGTGCTTCGAAATCACACGCCAAGTCCATCTTCGCCGCCGCCTCACCCGTCTCCAATGAGGTCATCGCCGCCGCGGCAGCCGTCTTCGTCGCCTCACCCGGCTCCGTCGCATCACCAATCTCCGGTGCAGCCATCGCCGCGGGAGCCATCGCCGGCGCCTCAGGATAAAAAGCGTAAGCATACCGCTCTTGTCGTAGCGATCGCGAAACGTAAACAAGAGCCTCTTCCAAAAGTACCAAAGGTTCCTCCCAAGAGAGCTTATGGTATCTTGAGAGGAGACTGCGGCGATCGTTGATGCGGAAACGACAACGTTTTTCGCTAAGCTGAGGCGGCCGAAAGAGCCAGAGTTCCCCAGCACCAAAGAAGAAAAAGCCAAAGTGTTGGAAATGCTAAAGACTCTTCATCAACCCAAGCCAAAGCTGTCATCAGACTATGAGCGTTCTATTCTCAAGTCACATGCGGCACAAAAAGCCTCGAAGAGCAGTACTGATGCAAGCGAGAAATTTGTTGCCCAGCTCGGAGAACTAGCAAAACAGACTTGTGCCCCTCTCAAGGTGATTTCCCAAACCAATGTGGGGTCGAGCAAATATGGGGCCGAAGAGCAGTATGATCCAGAGGTAGTTGCACAATACGGAGAAGCTACCGCTGCTCAAGGTATGAGTATTGCCCAGTACTTATCCCAGTTAGAGTTCTTCCCCGTGAGTGAAGTAGCATACAAATACCAGTACGGCAAACCTCTCGCCAAACCTGAGGAGGTAAACAATCTTCCAACAAAAATGCGAAGATTGCATAACTGGTACATGCATGCCACAAGGGCCGGGGCTAACTGGATAGTGCTGAGGGTTACAAAAAAGCATCATGGGAAAGAAAAGGATGACATGATATCCATTGAATTTGATGAACTATTTTAATTATTCAATCAAGATGCCTTGGACAAATCGATCATCAGTGCCTATTGTCTGTAAGTACTAATTCTGTAATTAATTTAGTCTCCAGCTATATTATTTTGTTTATTGCATGTATATAATCATACTGTAATATGCAGAATGAAGATTCTCGAATGCAGCAGAGGACAAATCTATGGCATTGGCTTCATTGACCCATATTGGGTTCTTGAAGCTAATCTCAAAATAAGCCCCTAGGATACGGAGGATAATATAGTACACGCGTTAAGGTTTCAAGAAACCAAAAGGGAAATACTATTTCCTTACAACTTCGAGTGAGTGTTATTGTCTTGTATACACTTTCTATTTCGCTTACTCGATGTTAAGTATATAATTGATTAGTTATGCATTTGCAGCTTCCACTATATTCTGTTAATCATTCAACTTGACAAAGGGCATGTACTAGTCATGGACTCGAAACATAAACCCTTGAGACGTGGAAGGACATGCAGATACTTCTCCAGCGGTAATTCTAATCATTACGACACTATATCGGCAACGTTCGTGAATTTTATGATATCAAGTACTTAATAACTAATTTTATTCGTTTTCTATGCCGGGCAGCGCTTGGAAACGGTTCACCAACAAGGCTAGGGGTGTTTAGAAAGAGGAGCTTACATTTTAACCACTAAATGTAAGCACCACTAGCTATATCCGCGCATCTCTTTGATTCTAGTTTTGATACAGTTATTATCATGCTTGATTATTATTTTGATTGAACTCTGTTCTCGTAAAGTGCCTGACGCAGGGACCAGGTAACAATCTATGTGGATACTATGTTTGCGAGTTCATCCGGCAGACGTGCGATGAGAAGGGCAGAAATTTAGAGCAACTCCACGTACGTAAGCAATTTCTATAGTTTTTAATTACAATCAAATTGTGTTTAGTTTCATTCATATAGACTGACTCCTTTTTTAAATCAGATCGAACGTCTACGGGACGGTCTTCTGCCAAAGGATCGCGTATGAGCAATTCAGGAGGAATTGGCGAGATTCTTGGATGCAGAAGTCCTAGACCCAAAAGGAGAATACTATTCGGCTGTGTATAGACAATAGGGATTGTAAAAATAGCAACTTTGAAGGAATTGGCCGGTAGCATCGAATAGCAACTTTTGTATGTAGTGCATGAACTCGATCCGTGTATTCAATGTAATATTGTCATGATATTCATGATGTAATATAAGGTTCCTTCATTGATAAGTGCAAATCACTAAATAAACAATAAAACAACCTAAATAAATTCTCGGTCGCGGCACAAAAAGTGGCGAAAATAACACGAACCGGGACTAATACTCCACCCCCCTCGCCCTCTACCGCTGCCACGTGTGCACTCTTTTGTCCCGGTTGGTGGGGCAACTGGGACTAAAGGTTAGGGCTTTAGTCCCGATTGCCCGTCCGGTTAAGAACGGGATAAAAGTTACTATCAACGGGACCTATGGCCCCGTTTCCACCAGTGCACTAAAAGGCGTCTAGATACATCTTTTTTACAAAACTAAAACATCTATATTTATAAATGAAGGGAGTACTAGCTATTGAGTGTAAGTTAGGCCAGGTTGATTGCACTAACCGTCCTGTTTATTGGACCGAGACCATGTGAAGACAGGGCCTGTGAAATCCAAATCCACCAGACCACGCTCATGTAAACATTCCCTTGAACTGGTTCATTTGCATCTCCGAACGTACGTTCCCGGGGCCTGAATGTTCATGTTGAAATAAAACTTGATTGAAATCACCGCGCATGCTATCCAAGGTCGATCGTCCCTCTCACTGCTGGTTCCGCAACCACCGTTTCACGAAACTCCAAAACTCGTGTCGCTTGTCCCTACAAGTATATGTACGGCTCCCCATAGACGAAAGAGGTACGCCATGGAGCACATGTGGGCTAGGCGACGAAATGGTAATGGTATTTATGGCGGCGGTAGTAGTAGTCCTAAGTTATTTTGACGAAACTGGCGGCCGGGTACCAACGCGTGGGATTTGCCCCCCTCGATTTTTTTTATCTTATTTAGTATTTGAAAAAGACTAAAAAACCATCGAAGTCCAAGATAAATATACGGTGATCACGAACACGATAAATGCATGTTGCCATCTCAAGATAGTACTGATTTGTTGAAATTAGGAATAACTAGCAGGGTGGCCCTCGCAATTGCGAGGTCATAATTTTTAAATATGTCGAAAGTGATAATGAAATCTATTCACAATTTCATGGAAATTGACTTTATTATATACGGAAAAATGTAGATCCATAGACTAACTATATAGTAGATATATGCGAGAACTTCTTGGTTATTGTAGGTTGTGATGTAATCTATATTTACCGTGTCAAAGTGAGTTGGAAGTACATTTATATTCTAGATTATGCATCGAATTACAATTTGACTCGAACTTGATCGATAGTTATTAAAATATAACATGAGTATGCAAAGTCAACATCTTATGGTCTAAAAAACAATCACACATACCTAAGTAATGGCAAGATAATGTATATATATGATATTTTAGATAAAGTAGCAAAATACATTTGCATAACAAAGTGAAACAAAAATGAATTTATACTTTTTGACTCATAGAAATCTCTATCTTCTCTTTTACTTCCTCCAGTTTAAAACTAATGTCGCCAAGATTCAGCTTTTACTATTTTTCCATGAATGTGTTAAAAATGCAAATTAATAAGGGCCTATGTGCAACCAGGATGATCCAACAGAGGAGAAATATGTAGTACTATGAGGTATTGAAAAGTACTGACAACTAATGGACAACACTAAAGATATTATTTGATAATTATTTATGAAAAGGATGTAGGTAGGTAATTTGAGACACCATCTCATCTCACTCTGGGTAGTTCTTGCTCGGACATTTCCACTTTCATGTAAGCACCTTTTAATGCTAGTTTTCTAGGACATCAACTTTTGTAGCACCGGTAAATTGTTCTACCATTTCATTGACTCTCTCCTTGCTATTCCCAATCTCAAGTCAAGTCATTATACCCTATCATTCACATCCACATGCAGTATATCTTATCAGAAGATTATGTTGGCATAAATGTCATTTCTATAAATTATGCGATCACACAGTTTACTAAGGGATTTCAATAACAAATATTCTTTGAAGGATTTTAAATCATTCTTGTCAAACAAAAAGTGTAGTTGGTCATATCGTAGGAATCCATGATCACTATATCTAAAAATTGCAGTGAAAATATTTTTTTCGAGCTATGTGATCTATAGAATAATTCCCAAGATTCAAAGTTACCAAAATTAACCAATTTATATAGGAAACAAACCTAACAATACAACTCTTGCCTTTTTAAAATTCTTCTAAAAAATAATGGACTTCAAGAGGAATTATAATTAGTGATCATGCCGGCGATAAGTGTCATGTTTCTCTTGTGGAAGCACATACAAGGTTACAGGCACGAATCCTCTGTAACTACAAGTGGGATAACATATTGGTTTTCTTACTTATGGGGATATTTCGTTAGGATCTACTATCAAAATAAATCCACTGGATGGCCTAGAGCATACTTAAATGCTTTATAGTAATTTCTAGTTTTCTCTCAGTTTCACCCTCCTGTGGATTTGAATTTACATATATCCAGATGAGAATTTATAGGTTATGGTACTTTTTTTTTCAAAATATGTTATGGTATATTCTTAAAAAAGTGGGGAAGTATAACCAAGTCAAGATGGCATGGGTCCCCCTTCTTGTGCCAAATCTCTTACCATTTCTGAAGATGCTTAATTTGTGATTTTTATTTCTTATATCATTTTGGAAATATCAAGCTTTAACTCTGATGATAGTAAAACAAGCACCCTCCCTTGAGGGAAATGTTTTTCTAAGTTATTTTTGAAACACATGCACCTTTTTATATTTTGTGGTCAAGTTAGGGAAGTAGTTGTCTCTTGATTGTCTTTGTTCAATATTTTACTCTATTGAGAGAAAGAGCGTCCAGCCCTCACATAATGCTTTAATATATTTCTTTACTCATTTTGAAATGTTAATTATTCTAAATTATTTTTGTGGTCAGGAGCATCTATTAATTGAATAGAGTACTGATTGTAGAAAAATTTATATGCGCAAAAGATATGTAATCGCGACTGCAACCGATCTCTTTGATATTCATAACTTACTAAATTACACGCCATATAAGTAATTAGCGAAAAGTTATGATACGGGCAGGGAGTATTATTGATAGCAGATCACATGCCACAAATACCATGGCGGCGGCAATACCTGCCATTAATTGCCTCGCATCCATGACGTAGTACGTACTATAAATATGCGGCTAGACGATCGTGTAATCGGTTCGTATCCTGAGATCTCCATCCAGTTGTGTAGGAGATGTGGATGATACGAGCGGTTGTCCTGGTCGTCGTCCTCTGCGGCGGCGTCCCCTGGGGCGCAATCTGCGCGCCGGCCGCCAATCCCATAGACGCCGCGGCCATGCAAGCTATCGCCAAGTCGATCGGGTGGGGCGTTCAGTCCTCCTCCGACCCGTGCACCTGGGCGGGCGTGAGCTGCAACGAAGTTGGCCGCATCACCTCCATCGTCGCCAGCCACGCCGGCCTCCACGGCAAGCTAGACGGCGCCGATCTAAGCAAGCTC
This sequence comes from Avena insularis, assembly GCA_023614405.1. Classification (NCBI taxonomy): domain Eukaryota; kingdom Viridiplantae; phylum Streptophyta; class Magnoliopsida; order Poales; family Poaceae; genus Avena; species Avena insularis. Next base: position 305,186,657 of record CM042691.1, on the reverse strand, counting down.
ACGTTCCTGTCCAACCTCGACCTCAGCTTCAACGGGCTCTCCGGCAGCCTCCCCGTGCTGCCGACGCCATTACAGTTCCTCCGCACCATCGATCTCGGCTCCAACTCCTTCTTCAGACTCCCCGAAGGCTTCTTCGCCGGCCTACCTGCCCTCGAGACGATCGTACTCGACAACAACGGCCTGACGATAGCAACGATCCAGCAGGGGGACGTTGCCCCCTGCTCCCGCCTACGGAGCTTCTCGGCCAACAACGCGTCCATAAACGACGGCTTCCCGAACTTCTTCGGCGACGCCACCTTGTTCCCGGCTCTCGAGAGACTGTCTCTGGCGCGGAACCTGTTCTCGGGGATCGTGCACCGCGGTTTCGGGGCTGACAGCAAGATAAGGTATCTTGATATCGGTGGCCAGAACTCCGCGGATAAGCTCACCGGGCGACTTGACTGGTTCATCCCCGGCATGGCGAACCTTGTGGAGGCTCACTTGGATCACAATGGTTTCATGGGACCTCTGCCGGACGCTACCAAGCTTGTGAGCCTGCGTGTCTTCGATGCATCCTACAACGACCTATGTGGAAATCCCCAATTCCCCGTCGGGACGGTTGTCGACCTTACTGGAAATCCAAATGTCGGCGATGGTTGCTAGTTACTCGTAATGTTTCATCATATATATGTACTCACACAGGTTATCAGTAACAGTTTCGTCTATTCTTAAACTCTCTATAACTGCCCTTCGTAATGTCTTACCATCAAATAAGCGCTTCAGAGTTACACGTGACCTGATTCAACATAAATAAAACTAGCACAATTAGCATAATGCCAGTGTGTTTGCTACTGGCAGACTAATTGTTTAGCCTATGTATTAAACAAACTAGTTAGATTTTGTTTTGAGATTTGTTCTAGTACTATTCTATATTTTAACTAAAATAAGAGTATCTCCAACGGGTGCTATAAAACGCGGCGCGCTAAAACTATTTTACAGCGCTTGTGTGTAGCCGGTTTAGCGCGCGCCAGGCGACAGCTTAACCGGGCACTGGAAAGTGCAGCACGACAACCAGCGCTGCAAAATGCAGCGCGCGGCAAGCTGCCGCTTGCAAACATCAAAATAAACTAGCCAATATCAAGAAACCGATGAACAGATAAACACAACATATCAAATTTAAAATCATAAACCAACATAGCATAGTTCGTATCCATGGCATATAGTTAAAAAAGAAAAGGATATTCCAACGCAACCAACTTTAACACAAATAAAGTTCACACAAACACATCAAACATCATCATATTTGTCATCGCCATCTCCATCTTCCGCTTCATCTTCATTGAAAACTTGGACGGTGTTGACATGAACCGTGGAATCTCCATAGCCATCACTCATAGGAGGCATGGGAGCATTCATGGAAGCCATCAATCCACCCGGCGGTGCTCCCATGGCACTCATGACTCATGCCTCCAAAGCCAGTCATAGGTGCCCCCATTCCTCCTTTCATGTAGTTTGTCGGTCAACACTTGATCATGACAAATGTTTATGTATTATTTTTGCCTTTCATAGAGGTTGGAGGAGTCCATGAAGAAGATATGTTTCTCTTGTTCCTCGAGGCGTTTATTCTCTTCCATGGATACCTTCTTCTCCTCTAATGTCACCTTCCTCTCCTCGGCGGCGTCCCTCCTAGCCTCGACTGACGATTCTTTGTCCCTACAGAACTTCCTCTCCTCATTTGCTTCCTTTCTTGCATTCACAATTGCCTCCATAGATTTTTCTATGTCATCATCTGCGGACTTCTCCCCCTTTTCTTTTGCTTGCCTCTTTTCCATGGGCCATTTCGTCTTTGCAACCGAGTTAGGAGTAGGGCTTCTCTTTACATCGTCACTTGATGCTTCATCAGCATCTATGAGTGTTGCCTCCATACTTCCCTTGTTTTCTTTTGTTGGTACTTCCAACACATCATGGTTCTTCCATTTCTCTTCATTCTCCAGCTCTTTGTAGCAATAGGCCAATGTAAATGACTTTCCTTGAATCTTCTTTCCCTTCTTGTTTTTTCCTTCCATTTTCTTTGAAAATTTTTGGGCAATGTTAAGTTCCATTAACAAAAAGGATAAGTAATGAGTTATGGAGATCAACAGAAAAAGAGAAGTAATGCACATGGAACCGAAAAAGAATGACACAAGAAAACAACTTACCATATCTTTATCATTTGGGCCATTTGGGTTCATTTTTTCAACCGCCGCCAAAACCCCCGAGCACTTTTGACAATCCGTGGAAATAATCCCCCAATGGGAACGAAGACTCAACTACACCCTTGTTGTTCTTATCAAACAACTCCTTCATCCTAACCCAATATGCCTCTAGTTTGGTTCGTGCCAACGGCCGGATCCATGCCAATTTTGCACCATGTCTTACAAAGCAAAACATCATCCTCTGTGGTGTAGTTGCCCGCCCTTACTTTCGGTGAATCGATCAATCCTCACCATCCTCCTCCACTTCATATTCATCTTGTTGGGTGACATTTTGTTGAGACAAATACTCATGTGAAAAAGATAATCCAATGCTCATAGTGGACATAAACGTGTCATCGTCAATACTATAATGTACGGAAATGAACACAAGTCAAATTCGTCGCTTCTATTCATCTATCTCAAAGAAAAAAGAAAAAAGAGCTATTTCATACCTTGTAGTCATTTGTTCAAACACATTGCACGCATCAGCCGCACGCTAAATTATGCGCTCGCTAGCTCATGCGGTAGCGGAGGCTGGAATTGAGCAGCCGTATGGGAAGCCAGAGGTTGGATACGCCGAGCAGCGCCTGCCTTGCCCATCTTAGCCTTTATTTTGCACTCTCGCCGTCGTGGCCACCAGGCACTTTGAGACGGTGCTCCTTGACTTTGCATCGGGCGTCGGTGGTTGTGGCACGGGGCTACCCTACGCATTCAACTATGGAGCAGGAACATGCCGCGCGCAGGATAGGGTTTCCTAGCACCGACGGTTGCGAGCGGCGGCAAAACTCCTATGCTGGCGGAAATGGGGCGACCAAGTAGGGAGGTGTTGGAGGGGTGCTGGTGTAGCCGTCCATCGCCGGAATTTTGCCGGAGGCGGCGCGCGATGGGAGGAGGGCGGTCACGTATGGAATTTTTAGGTGGACGGTTGCTCCTTCACGCACGAGCTAGTGTTTTGCAACATGTTATAGCCGGCGCTCCAAATATGTCGTGTCGGATAGCGCAAAATACCGCGCGCTGATACGTCCAATTTGCATCACCATTCTATATCATAATTTGCATCTATTCATTGATGTATTTCATATTAAGAGGTGATACTTATGTATTTTCATCTGTTTTTGCATGTTGGATGATTCTTGGAGGATGAACTGCCGGAGTTAGCATTCTGATGAAAAAAGAGGTGTTTTGATGCAATTTCGCGAAGATCAGAAAAATACAAGAAAAACTACGGAAAATCATATTTTCCCAAAAGACGAAGAATGCTAGAAGGGGAGGCAGAGTTGGGCCAAATGGGGCCCACACACCCCAGGCGCGGGCCACCCTAGGCCGCACCTACAGGGGGTGTGGCCCACCTGGACCACCTCTGGCTCCGCCCTCTCACCTATATCTTCTCCTCGAAACCCTAATACACGGGGAGCGACAACAAAAAGATTCTGCCACCTCTGCGGGGCAGAAAACACCGAGAGAGAAAGAGCTCTCTGGCAGACAAATTTCTGCTGAGGAAATTCCTTCCCGGAGAGAGGAGATCGTCGCCATCAACACCATTATCAAGCTAGGATTCGTCGGGATCATCATCATCCACACCATCATCTCCATCAGAACCATCATCAACACTCTATCTCGCTGTAACAATTGTGTTGAATCTTGCATAGTTCTTGGGGGAAACTTTCCCGGTGTTGATTACCATTGTAGTTGATGCTTGTGAGTGGAACCATTGAATTATTGTTTATGTTCAGATTGTTATCCATTACCATATCATCTTTGATCTTGAACCATATGATGTCTCGTGAGTAGTTCGTTTAGTTCTTGAGGACATGAGAGAAGTCATGTAGTTATTAGTGGACTTGTGTTGAGATATTATTCAATGGTTTAGTATTTAAGTTGTGGTGCTATTCTTCTAGTGGTGTCATGTGAACATCAACTATATGATACTTCACCATTTATGGGCCTAGGGGAATGCATTGTGTATTTGTCTACTAATTGTGGGGTTGCCGGAGTGACAGAAACCTGAACCCCCGTTAGGAAACCATTGCACAAGGGAGTGTAGGATCTCAGAGTTTAAGGCTGTAGTTAGGTTTATATCTTAATTGCTTTCTTGTAGTTGTGGATGCTTGCAAGGGGTTTAATCACAGGTATGTATTAGTCCAAGTAAGGTCGGTACATTAGCACAGGTTCACCCACACAACACTTATAAAACCAAAGAAGACTACTCAGCTATATGAAGTGAAAGCACTTGACATTCTCATGTGTCCTCGAGAATGTTTGGTCCTCATTAGTATTTCCATCGGCTTATCCTTTGCTAAGAAAGGATTGGGCCACTTGCTGCAATTATTTGCTGTCTTTATTACTTGCACTTTATTTCCTTGTTTTATCAGAAAACCCCTAAAAATCCGTTTGCTAAGTATTTACAGAGATTTCCTGCTCCATACCACTAGTCAACACTCCTTGTTGGGATCGACACTCCTATTTATCGAAAGTACTACGATACACCCCCTATACTTGTGGTTCATCGAGACTATTTTCTGGCGCCGTTGCCGGGGAGTGAAGCGCTATTAAAGAGTGGAAATGGTAAAGGAAACTTCTACTGTGAGTATTGTTTTTATTTCTGTTTGTTACTTTGTTTCCAATATGGATAACCCACTTGGTTTTCTGTTTGAGAAAACTACTACGACTGTTAGGGTAGTAGATGAACCACCGCTTGTTGAGATAGATCCTTTTAAGATACCTACAAGTATTGTTGATCGTGTTATGGATAATTATTATTTAGGGGATGGAACTGTTCACCCTAGTGACCACTTGCTTTTTATCCATGAATTATGCAGGTTATTTAAGTGTGCAAGTATCACAACTGAACAGGTGAAGAAGAAGTTACTCTCTATATCATTGAAAGGAAGAGCTGAAGAATGATATAAGCTGCTAAAGAATGGACAATCCATGAAATAGGAGGAAATAGCACCTCTCTTTTATTCTAAATTCTATCCTCCTAGTGAGATCCATAAGGATAGGAATCTAATATATAAATTTTGGCCTCGTGATGGAGAGAGTATAGCTCAAGCTTAGGGGAAATTGAAGTTACTAATGCTTAAATGTCCTATTCATGAACTCCCTAACAATATTATTATCAATAACTTTTATGCAAGGCTTTCTCTTCATGATAAAGATTTACTAGATGCTTCTTGTGCTGGATCATTCACACGTATGAAGGAAAAAGCTAAATAGGATCTCCTAGACCGTATTCAAGAGAACACTAAAATATGGGAGAATGACAAAGGAAGAAAGTCACGTATAAATTATGATTATGAATGCATTAAATATTTTATGTAAACTGATGACTTCCACGATATTAATACTGAGTATGGTCTTGATTCTCAAAGTATTATCAATTGTTTTAAGACTTTTGCCTCTTATATAGAAATTCCTAAAAAGAAGTGGAACAAGTACCATGCACCTTATAAAGATGTTGTTAATCATGTTCCTGCTAGAAATACTGAAGTTTGTACTATTGATCATATTTTGCCAGAACCTTATGTTGAGAAAACACCTTTCTTAGCTAAGGTAAAGGAGTGTTCTATGTTAATTAGTGTGAATAACAAAGGTACAAAGAAAACTGTGGAACCTGATGAGAAAATAAATATTGAACCTATGGTAGCTATTGGAAAGTTGGACACATTGTCTTCTGTGAAGATGCTTCTAATATTGTCTCTCATCCTAGTAAAGCTAGGAAAACTAGTGTCCATGTGCTTTCTATTAGAATTGGTGATCATTGCCATTATAGTTTATGTGATATTGGTGCTAGTTTTAGTGCTATTCTTTATGAGTTTTACAGGGAAATTATGCATGAAATTGGTCCTTATGAGCTTGAGGACATTGATGTGGTTATTCACCTTGCTAATAGAGAGACAGTTTGTCCAATTGGCATTGTAAGAGATGTGGAGGTTCTTTGTGGTAAGATTAAATATCCTGCTGATTTTCTGGTGCTTGGTTCTGAAGCTAGTAAAACATGTCCTATTATCATTGGTAGACCTTTCTTGAATACTTGTGGTTCTATTATAGGTTGTTAAAAAGAGAAAGTTTTAACTAAGTTTGATGGAGATTTTTATGAGTTTAACTTTTCCAAATTTGCTAAAGCTCCTTATAAAAATGAATTGCCTAATGAAGATTTCAGGGTTGAACAACTTGCTTCTATTAATCCAGTTTATGACCTTGGACCTCTTTTTGATGATTGTACGTATGCTCATTCTGATGATAAATTTGTTTCTTGTGACAGTTATATTGTCAACTTTATTCAAAGTGGTACTGAAAGTTATTATGAGAGAGGGAAACATGGTTTTATGCATCTCAATAATATTAAGTTTCCCCGTTTTATGCATCCAGGACGTACTATATATATGCGGCTAGACGATCATGTAATCGGATCGTATCTTGAGATCTCGATCCAATTGTGTACCAGATGTGGACAATACGAGCGGTTGCCCTGGTAAATGCGTCCTCTGCTGGCGGCGTCCCACAGGCGCGATGCATGCTTGACCGCCAACCCCATAGACGCCGCGGCCATGCAAGCCATCGCCAAGTCGATCGGGTGGGCCGTTCAGTCCTCCTCCGACCCGTGCACCTGGGCGGGCGTGAGCTGCAACGAAGTTGGCCGCATCACCTCCATCGTCGCCAGCCACGCCGGCCTCCACGGCAAGCCAGACGGCGCCGATCTAAGCAAGCTCGCATTCCTGTCCAACCTCGACCTCAGCTTCAACGGGCTCTCCGGCAGCCTCCCCGTGCTGCCGACGCCATTACAGTTCCTCCGCACCATCGACCTCGGCTGCAACTCCTTCTTCCGACTCCCCGAAGGCTTCTTCGCCGGCCTACCTGCCCTCGAGACGATCGTACTCGACAACAACGGCCTGACGATAGCAACGTTCCAGCAGGGGGACGTTGCCCCCTGCTCCCGCCTACGGAGCTTCTCGGCCAACAACACGTCCATAAACGACGGCTTCCCGAACTTCTTCGGCGACGCCACCTTGTTCCCGGCTCTGGAGAGACTGTCTCTAGCGCGGAACCTGTTCTCGGGGATCGTGCACCGCGGTTTCGGGGCTGACAACAAGATAAGGTATCTTGATATCGGTGGCCAGAACTCCGCGGATAAGCTCTCCAGGCGACTTGACTGGTTCATCCCCGGCATGGTGAGCCTTGTGGAGGCTCACTTGGATCACAATGGCTTCATGGGACCTCTGCCGGACGCTACCAAGCTTGTGAGCCTGCGTGTCTTCGATGCATCCTACAACGACCTATGTGGAGATCCCAAATTCCCCGCCGGGACGGTTGTCGACCTTACTGGAAATCCAAATGTCGGCAATGGTTGCTAGTTATGTTTGATCGATCATATATTCTCACACAGATTACCAATAATAGTTTCGTCTATTCTTAAACTTTCTATTCCTGCCCCTTCGCAATGTCTTACCATCAAATAAGCGCTTCAGAGTTACACGTGACCTGCTTCAACATAAATAAAACTAGCACAACTAGCATAATGCCCGTGTATTTGCAGACTAATTGTTTAGCCTATGTATTAAACAAACTAATTAGATTTTGTTTTGAGATTTGTTCTAGTACTATTCTATATTTTAACTAAATTAAGAGTATCTCCAACAGGTGCTATAAAAGAAAAGAATAAACGGACACAACCAACTTTAACACAAATAAAGTTCACACAAACACATCAAAACATCATCATATTTGTCATCACCATCTCCATCTTTCGCTTCATTTTCATTGAAAACTTGGACGTGTTGACATGAAACGTGGAATCTCCATAGCCATCACTCATAGGAGGCACTAGCTGGGTACGGCGCGGCGGCACGCCGCGCGCGCTGAGCTACAACTTCTTGTGTTGGACCTTGTGATTACTTCTATGTGGACGATAGTTGCAAAGTATTATGAGAAAAATAAGTGGACTAAGACATAGCCCAGTGATTGGGGTGGGTTAATGCACCCCCGCGCGTCCAGGTTCAAGTTTCCGTACTTGCATCTGGGGTTGTACCCATATTCCTACTATAATCAAAAGCGCTTTGGATTTCTCTTCTTAAAGCTATTCATCTTTTTATTAGGAAAAAAATAAGAGAAAAAACTAAATCTAGACAGTGCATGTTGTAGACATTTGCTTAGCAGGTTCATAAAAAAATTAATTCAAAAGATTGGAACAAAAATGTCCATACCAATAGATAAAATTCGAAGACAACAAATTTCCAATAAAACAGTTCTTCCAATGACCACAAACAACCCTCTTCCAATAGTATATAAGGTGAGAACTCTTTTGTCTTTCAATCAAATAGTATGGGTGTATTATATCTAGTAAAACCACCACTTGAAACACAACATCATTGAACAATTTGAAATTGCAGCCAAGAAAATGAGTAAAATAAAGCCATAAAAGTCATCCTTTACGTTTCTTTCTCATTGGTTCATTTTGGGCGGATCAAATACTACATATCATAATTAAGGGGAAATGAATGGGTGTCACCAAAAAAGTAGCATTAACAAACGCCAAATAATAAATCCCCACACTTAGCAATCCACTAATCCATGTTTAGAATGTTTGCCAAAGATAAAAAAAGTATGTTTGATATCTTGCCTTATTAGTGTGTGAAACCTTGAAACAACGTAGAGCTTATAGTAAGATTTCACTACCAAAGTTACCAGTAACAATTACGTTGCCCTTTCTAAGGAATCAGCGCACCATACTACCATCTGGATGCACACCAACCAAGCCTAACTGAAATAGATTAACACGCCAGACAATGATGTGAACTACATAGAGGAATGTAAGGCTGTCCTTGTGGATTGGCAATTTTTTTTGCCATCACCTGGTTAGGCATTTCATAAAAATTCATGTCACATGTAGTACAATAGTTCCTTCTATAGTCTGTATTTGTTGTGCTTAGCAAGTTTAGAAGAACTGTTCTGTCAAAAAATTCAGACAGAGTCAAGCCATGACCAAGTTTTGAGATAATTGTCGGCTTGAAAATGAAAGCACGTGGACATGAAAATGAAAGCATGCTACAGATGAAAATTATATGTGCAAGCATTATCCAAAACACATCTAGTCGTAGACATGAGATACTTAGTACGTATACATGATGATTCTATTAAACTATATAAAATATATAACCTCCATGAATGTCTATTGATTTCTTAGACTCTACCAATATTTTCCTTACACCCACCACTATTTAGACTTTGTACACCACTTGGAAGCTTACACACAATCTAACATGAGTTTTTAACTTTTTCTTGCATGCATAAGCTTTGTGGCTTGCAAAGAGAGAATACCAAGAAAATATTTAAAAAAAGCAAGACAACCCACAAACCATATGCTGCAGCAAGAAAACCAGAGGGAACAATAGCTCTTATAGAGAATCATGTTTAGTAAACGGGGGTAAAATGTATTTAGTATTATTAAAAGTTTAATGTTATAGTAAAATTGAATCTTACATTGCACAATCTCTCCTTGACAAATTAGTTTTTTTTCCTAAATTCATTGGTTCAGAGTCGTAAATCTGAAGGATCGCTTGTTCCAACATAGAACAAAGTTTTCTCCTCTATGATAATTTTGCACAAAAAGCTACCAGATTTATATCTAAACATGCCATTGTCCCTAAAGACATTCGACAAGTAGATATTGGAAATAACATAAGGCTACCTGCAAACTGCTTCCAAATACAAGCTGCAAGGTTTTATTTTTTATCTAAATTTTTTTATAGGCAACTATTTGCTTTCAAATATAAATTCAACCCTACATTGAAAAATAAACATGCTCCAAAACTCTCACGCAACGTCAAGAAGCTTCTACAGGTTTTGCTACGTCAAGAAGCATCTACATCTTTTATGGTTGTGGTGGCATGAGAGAAATAAGGTAAACAATGGGGACATAATAAGATCGACAAATGAATTATCCTCTTCTATTAACTATCACTTAACTGATCGTTTGAAGGCCAAGACTCATGAAAAGGTGGACACAAAGAAGACGATGGAAAAGTGGAAGCCACAACTTGCAGGTATTCTAAAGGTAAATACTGACTGCGCTTTTAAGGAGTCGTAAAAATCCGGAGGTTGGGGCTTCACCATCCGGAATGACCAGGGTACATTGCTGGCAGGAGGGACAGACAATCTGGAACATATTGCTAATTCACTACATGCGGAAGCTCTATCACTACAACAAGCAATTATCATCGCCTCTCAAATGGGCTGCCAAACTGTAACTTTTGAGACAGACTCCATGATTTTGAAGCATGCCATCTCAAGCGACGAGTATGATCTATCTGAATTAGGTACTCCATTGAGAGATGTAAAATTCCAAAAGAGAGTGCGTGGGTCTAAATGTTGTAAATGTAATACATTGTAATGAAGTATGTAATGGTGCTGCGCACACTTTAGCTGTGCATGGAGTCTGTATGGGGAGCGGCCATTTAGAGACTTGGCTCGGCCAATTCCCCGAATTTGTATTAGACCTTGTTGCTGGCGATATGGCCAGCGAGCCGTCGTATGGAATGCATCAGTGTTTCTATCAAAAAGAAAAGACGCATCTATATCTTTGTTTTGCTACGATCTACCACTGAAACATCAATGAATTTGATTACACTACTGGGCCTTTATCTATACGATAACCTTATTTCAAGGTAGCTTTGTCCAGGCAGGCCCGTCGACGGCACCAACCCTGGGCCGGCGAGCTCCTCGATGCGGACGACGATCTCCGGCATGGTCGGCCGCTGCTCTGGGATCGTCACGGTGCAGTCCATGGCCAGCCGCAGCATCTCCACCATCTCCTCCTCCGCGCCGTGGTGCCTCAGGAGCTCCGTGTCGATCACGCGCCCACCACAGTAGGTCCACCCCTCGTCGTGCAGCACGTCGTTCGTCGGCGCCTTCCCCGTCAGCATCTCCAGCAGTAGCACCACGAAGCTGTACACATCGACCTTTTGCGACAGCCGCCGTTGGTCTGCCTCGGCCTCCGGCGTGCGGCAGCCTGCCAAGCGCATCGACGGCGCGCCGGCGACCATGCTCGCCAAGCCATGGTCGGCCACTTGCGCGTCCATGGACCGGACGAGGAGTATGTTGGACGACTTGATGTGCGCCACCTTGAAGCCCGTCGCGTGGATGTACTCCAGCCCGTGCGCCGAGTTCAGCGCGATGCGCCTCCTCGACTCCCATCTCAGCGGCGATCGCCCGGAGCCGGGGTTGCCTGAACTGTTTTGAGCAGTACAGAAATTTTACACAATTCGAACACGAGAAGAAATTTCACATAAGAACAAAGAGAACCTGAGGACTATTGGCTCAAGGTAGAAGAAGAGGGGCTGTGCGACAAGGATGACAAAAACAGTTAGTACCGTGAAGCATGGATGAGAGGATGCTCGTGGCGACGAACTCTTACACCATGAGCCGCTTGTGCTTGCTGAAGTAGTAGGCCTGCAGGGGCACGACATTCGGGTGGTCCATCCCGCCGATCGCCACGATCTTGTCGTGGAACTCGCGCTCCGGCAGTGACGTCTTCTTGAGGCGCTTCACCGCCACGGCCGGCGTGGTCTCGGACGCGGCCTTGGCCGCCGTACGTAACCCTTACCGAGAACCTTGGCTGACGCGTGCAGCAGGTCATCGAAGTCGTACAACATGGGCACCCTCCCTCCGCCGCGACGGCGTCCTGGATGCGACAGGCGGCGGGAGCACGGGAGACTGGGACGACGGCGGTGAGGAGTTAATGGTGTTGGGCACCATGGGAGCGGCTTTCCACACGTGTTGGACCAAGCCAAACATGAATATATAAAAGTTTAGACTGGATATAGAGGGACCAAATCGGTAGCAGTATATTTATAGATGACTGGGAAGTCTCTAGAATACTCCATAGGCTTGACACAAGAGCAGCTAAATGGACACGTGTAGATACAAAACCAAGTCAAAGCTGTGTAAAACCCCACCATGCAACACCTGTAAACTGAGCAAAAAAATTTAAAGCGGTGTGGCCGGAAGAGGGAGGCATCGTGTGATAGTTTGAGTATAGTACAGGGAAAAAATAATATATGACAAAAGGACAATGATCACATAGAGACAAATAGGCAATGATAACATAATATATGACAAAAAGGCAATGATCACATAAAGACAAATAGACAATGATAAATATATTTATAGATGACGAAAGCCTCTAGAATACTCCACGGTCTTGACACGGGAGCAGCTAAATGGACACGTGTAGATACAAAACCCAGTCAAAGCGGTGTAAAACCCACCATGCAACACCTGTAAACTGAGAAAAAAAATTTCAAAGCGGTGTGGCCGGAAGAGGGAGACATGTGTGATAGTTTGAGTGTAGGTCAAAAGAAAAAATATATGACAAAAGGGTAATGATCACATAGAGACAAATATGAAATGATAATATAATATATGACAAAAGAGCAATGGTCACATAGAGACAAAGACAAGTAGGCAATGATAACATTCTAGCAATAAGGGCACACCAAAATATACCAAGAGAAGCCGACGTTTTTTTTTCAAGAGAATGACATACGGGGACCACATAACCCTACAAGGACACACATCAGCATCAAGTATGTCTGGCCCACCAAGATGAAACGCTAGAAGTCACCCAGGAACGCACACAGACCCGACATGAGGACACGTGTCGCTGCCAAACAAATCACACGGCCTCCCCAAAAATCTGAGAAAAAAGAAAAGCATCCTGGTTTAGGATTAGGAGGCATGGGAGCATTCATGGAAGCCATCAATCCACCCGACGGTGCTCCCATGGCACTCATGCCTCCAAAGCCAGTCATAGGTGCCCCCATTCCTCCTTTCATGTAGTTTGTCAGTCAACACTTGATCATGAAAAATGTTTATGTATTATGTTTTCCTTTCATAGAGGTTGGAGGAGTCCATGAATAAGATATGTTTCTCTTGTTCCTCGAGGCATTTATTATCTTCCATGGCTACCTTCTTCTCCTCTAATGTTACCTTCCTCTCCTCGGCGGCGTCCCTCCTAGCCTCGACCGACGATTCTTTGTCCCTACAAAACTTCCTCTCCTCGTTTGCTTCCTTTCTTGCATTCACAATTGCCTCCATAGATTTTTCTATGTCATCATCCGCGGACTTCTCCCCCTTTTCTTTTGCTTGCCTCTTTTCCATGGGCCTTTTCGTCTTTGCACCGAGTTAGGAGTAGGGCTTATCTTGACATCGTCACTTGATGCTTCATCAGCATCTATGAGTGTTGCCTCCATACTTCCCTTGTTTGCTTTTGTTGGTACTTCCAACACATCATTGTTCTTCCATTTATCTTCATTCTCTAGCTCTTTGTAGCAATAGGCCAATGTAAATGACTTTCCTTGAATCTTCTTTCCCTTCTTGTTTTTCCTTCCATTTTCTTTGAACAAATTTGGGCAATGTTAAGTTACATTAACAAAAAGGAGAAGTAATGAGTTATGGAGATCAACAAAAAAAGAGAAGTAATGCACATGTAACCGAAAAAGAATAATACAAGAAAACAACTAACCATATCTTTATCATTTGTGCCACTTGGGTTCATTTTTTCAACAGCTGCCAAAACCCCCGACCACTTTTGACAATCCGTGGAAATAAGCCCCCAATGAGAATGAAGATATCGATTGATAAACTCAACTACACCCTTGTTGTTCGTATCAAACAACTCCTTCATCCTAACCCAATATGACTCTCTAGTTTGGTCCGTGCCAACGGCCGGATCCATGCCAATTTTGCACCATGTCTTACAAAGCAAAACATCATCCTCTGTGGTGTAGTTGCCCGCCCTTACTTTCGGTGCATCGATCAAACCCTCACCATCCTCCTCCACTTCATATTCATCTTCTTGTTGGCCGACATTTTGTTGAGACAAATACGCATGTGAAAAAGATAATCCAATGCTCATAGTGGACATAAACGTGTCATCCTCAATACTATAGTGTACGGAAATGAACACAAGTCAAATTCGTCACTTCTATTCATCTATCTCAAAGCAAAAACAAAAAAGAGCGATTTCAGACCGTGTAGTCATTTTTTCAAACACATTGCGTGCATCAGCCGCACGCTAAACTATGCACTCGCTAGCTCTTGCGGTAGTGGAGGATGGAATTGAGCAGCCGTATGGGCGGCCAGAGGTTGGATACGCCGAGCAACGCCCGCCTTGCCCATCTTAGCCTTTATTTTGGACTCTCGCCGTCGTGGCCACCGGGAACTTTGAGACGGTGCTCCTTGACTTTGCATCGGGCATCGGTGGCTGTGGCACGGGGCTCCCCTACGCATTCAGCTACGGAGTAGGAACAGGCCGCACGCAGGCTAGGGTTTCCTAGGGCCGACGGTTGCGAGCAGCGGAAAAACTCCTACGCCGGCGAAACTGGGGCGACCGAGTAGGGAGGTGTTGGAGGGGTGCCGGTGTAGCCGTCCATCGCCGGAGGCGGCGCGCGATGGAAGGAGGGCGGTCGTGTGTGAAATTTTTAGGTGGATGGTTGCTCCTTCACGCACGAGCTAGTGTTTTGCAACATGTTTTAGCCGGCGCTCCAAATATGCCGTGCCGGATAGCGCAAAATACCGCGCGCCTTAAATTTTTATTTATTTAGACCATACATGCATCCTTAATATAGGATCCATCATTTAATTAGGTCTTATTTTTCTAGTGTATTTTTAGAGCCAAGCATTACAAATCAAAAGAGATGTACGTAGTAAGCTCTTTCAGATTGCATGATTTAATCTTACTAGTATAAAGGAAAATACTTCTAAAGTTGGCGCCGGAACATTCACCTCTTGTTTGAAACAAGAGAACACTTAGTGTTGTTGTCTATTTTTAGTACTCCCTCCATTCCATAAAACTCGACTCTGATTTGTCTAGATTCGTATGGAACAGCGGGAGTAACAACTAATCATGGTACTACCGGTATGTGTGACAAAATTAAAGAAATTGATTCTACCCTTCCAGGTCATCGATTGTTCTTGTTTTGTCTATTTTCATGATAAATGCAATAGCTTGTCTCACCTGTAACCAGGGTACATCATAATACATCACCCAATATGTACATCTATCACCAATATATATACAACACACGTTCGGTACATAGTATTCACTACCGTCTTCTTCACTGGCAGAGCGCCTTGGAGGTGAAACTGGGCCAGTGCCCCCCCTTCCAAAAGCTGGGCACATATATTTCTAGAGATATTCTCTACAGTATTGATCGTTCTTTGTTTACTGGTCAGCTATCAAACACAAAGGAGCTACGAGAAAGAGGCCTCGTCCTGTCTTTATTACTTCTCCACCTCAGCGCATTGATGACTGTAGTGGCAGTAGGTTAATTTTTGTTTTTTCTTCAGACTTGGGCCATTGACCGCTGATGATTTTCCTTCCTGCCCATCGGATCTCTTGCACTATGTCAATTCCTATGTGCGTCAAGAAATCACTATTGGCCATTTCGGTGAATCCTGGCCAAAAAATATTTACCTCCCTTATTTGGTAGGTTAATTCCTGCTTAATTGAAGTGATAAGTGCATTTTAAGCTTGAAAATCATCTCTTGTTATTAGAATAAAACTTGAAATTGCAGCAAAAATTTGGTTCATGGTTAAAGAAAATCCGAAAAGGTTCAGTTTGGCCCCCGCTATGCCTTTGGTCACGCTCCGCCACTAGTCTTCTTGTTTGTTCTCTATCTTACAAAGCATTTGTTAGGAATAAACCTGACCGTATCTTGTTTCGAGTCATTGTTTAGCTACGTCACTTGAGTTCGTTTGATTAGAGTCAGTTAGTTTGCGAGAGTATAGGGGGCAGCCTAGGCTATCCGCTGGTGCTGGCCGCATCATACGCGGTGCACGGCGAGCGGATCGTGGAGCACGTCGTCATGGGTGAGTGGAGCGCGTGCGCTAGCCCTGTGTATAAAGGCCCCCCTTGTACACTGCCCGTTTGCGAGCCTGCTTAAAAGGAAAAGATTAGGGCGTTGGTGTGTCCGTGGCGGCGTTTGTCGCCGGCAGAAAAATGCTTTGTTGTCTCCTTTCTTCTACCTCCGTCCGTGAGCTGCGAGAGTGAAAGAGAGAAACAAAATAGAAGAGGAACAAATGGTAGTGGGAGGTGTGATAGTGCGAAGCCCATGTTCTTTTGATTGTCTTCGTTCACGTCATCTACATAGGGGTGTGAGGCGTCAGAAAAATGATATCCACGTATGGTAAGGATTGAGCCTCATGCAGGATACAGGGAGACACTGAAGTCCTCATGTCGGCTTCACCTGTCGCAACATAAATCAGCTTCGGGACATAGTGTAAAACTACCAAGAATCAGCTTAATCATCAACCCTAAACCCTAAATCCTAGAAATCTTCAAATATTTGACCCTTCCAGCTTACTATACACTATGTCTGCATCTGTCCCTTCAGCTGATTGTATCTAATCTATTCGAAGTATGCAATGATGTAGTATGCTGGTCTCTATCAAATATGATCCGCAAATAACACTGGTTCTGCTCTATGTCATGTACAATACTTAATGCTTTGGCTGATAAGGTAAAGTATCATGGATTCAGAGGCATAAAAATAAGAATTTTTCAAGAACATAATTAAGTATTAGCTTCTACGCGTTTTTTTGCCAGGTATTAGCTTCTACGAGTTGATGATTATTTTACTGGTTGTATTTCATCTACATGAATTGTACATCTAATTGTGTTTTTCTGCTTGAGAAAGCCGAAGACAAATTGTGTAGTTCTCTATATTGAATGACAAGATTGATATGCTTGTGCGGATAAATAATAAATGATACATATACACCCGAACTAGCTCTTTGTACAACGAACAAGATTGATATGCTTGTGCGGATAAATAATAAATGTTACATATACAACCAAACTTGCTCTTTATACAATGACTAGTCTGAATTTTAATGACTGACGACCTGTACATTGTGAGGTCTACCTAAAGGGATCAGTTTCATGGTTTACTCATGAAGGCCTACACATGGCTGATCGAAAAATGAGGTGCAACCAAAATGAAAGTTGAGACCCCACTCGTGACAGATTGGTCTTACAAATCCATGGTGTGCAGACTACTGAATTCGTGAGGAAGTTACCAGTGCACTCCTTTGTAGCCGACAACTCTATTGGGTGGATAGGACTTGTTGCCAGATGATTGAGAAAGCATCACAAATCACGTGAAATTTCATCAATGTGGTCTCCTGGAGGATATAGAATACAAAATGTATTGGAAAGTGTTCAACTTCAAGGCTAAAAAATTGAACACTGATGGAGAAAAGCTCTTCGCGGTTGCACTATTGTATATGACTAGTATAAAGGAAAATACTTCCAAAGTTGGCACCACAAGATTATCTTTTGTTTGAAATCATAAGGACCTCGGTGTTCGGTTGTTTCTTTATAGTACTAACTAACTAACACGGTTCTACCATCATGTATGCAGAAGTCAAGAAATCAATTCCAGGCTTCTAGGTCATCTATACTTTTGCTTTGGTGTCCCCCCTCCTTTTCAAACTTCGCCAATAAAAACTCTATACTGATTCGTTTCCAAGACCGTAAGAACCCACCCAAAGCCTGTATGATCCTCTTAGACATATACAACATATACTCACGTGCGTCCGGAAGGCGGAAATCGGGAGCTATATAGAAACAGCAACAAAATTTCAAAACATGGCATACAAAGATATAGATCACGATAATGGGGGGTGGGATCATCCGATGAGAACATGGAGTATATCCAGCTCGACGGATTACACCTATACGGAGGTATACATAGTCTGAATATAGGTTTCGACGGGTCAAAAATTTGACCCATGCAAACTTAAGTTGGGGGGGGATAAGCACACCATTCTTGTTTCATCTACTTTCTTTATGAATGCACTAACGAGTCTGACATGTAAGCAGCATTAGATCATAATACATCACCTACTATGTACGAGTATCATCAATGCAACACTAATTGTTTCATACATACACTGCACTACCCTTCTTGTTTGTTCCCAATCTTTGTATATAAAGCATTTAGATGTGAAGCACCGAAGGAGAAGGAAAATAGAAGAGAAACTGATCATGCGGAGTGTCATAAAGGTGTTAGAGCTGTGCCTCGTGGCCTTTTTTCGTCTTCACTCATGATGTACTGATGCTGTCAATGTAAGAGTGGGAGGTGTCAGGAAGATCATTTCAACATCTCTCGGGGGGCTAAGCCTAATAAGGGATGCAGGCATGCGCAGAGGTGTAAGGATCAGGTTTAGCCGCGTTGCGTAAATCAGCTTCGCGATCTAGCAGATAGACTTCATAGCTTGAATAGGCATGAAAAGCCTGCTGGAAGATCTCCATTCACTCGTAACTTCACAGAACGCAGAGCACACCGCTACATGCCCCGGTGATGAACGTTATGCTTGTCTCCATCGCTGCTTACTTTGTGACTTCGAGTGTTGAATCCTTCAGCTATGCACGCATTGTTCAGTTTAGGTGATTATATTATTGTGGTATGCTGGCCTCTTTAAATAACTCTGGGTCTGCCCTAACATGTCCTATGTATACTGAATCCCTGTGTTGACCAAAAGAAAGATCAAGGATTCACATGCATAAAGAAAATAACAAGAAAGGTCAAGTACATAATTATGGGACTACTACTTATTAAATGTTGTAAGTCGGCAATTATTTATCATTCATATTTTGTCTGCATGAATGGCATGCCTAGTTTGTGCTTTTTTGCTTGAGAAATCAGGCAACAAATTGCAGTTTGCTACGTTGAGTGGCAACTTTCTTACGTTTGTGTGGGAAAAATAGTACAAACACGGCTGAACTAGCTAAAAATTATATACAATGACTGTTGTCTCGATTTACATGCTGCACTCTTCCTATATACCTCAATTCATTGTTTACTCATAACTGACCACAAATAACTGGTCAAAAAGGAGGGTTCCATCAAACTGACATCTGGCAACTTGCTCATGATGGGTTGGCCTCACAAACCCACAGTGTGATGTGTTGGATTCACGAGAAAGCTATGAGTACTATAGCGTATAACTCTGACTAGATTTAGGAGTGCGCCTCGGCGCACGGGCCCGTAGACTTTCCACCTACTAAGCGTAAGTTTATGGAGCTTTTAGATTTTGCTATCTATGTTTTTATTATTAATTTAGCTGAGATGCTTTGCCTCTTATAGAAAATTTTAATGAGATTTATTGCAATGTTCTATATAACTTTTAAACCATTAGTATATACCTGGTTAGATATGAGATGTAACAATACATTACGCAAAGAGGAAACACTTGAAAAGGTAAGTAACTATACTGCTTGCACCATAAAAACTAATGGGGCAATAATCCCTTCCTTGGTTATAAATTATTAGATAGGTGAGACATTTGGTTTATTGTTCTAGCGTGACTCAGCTGGGACTCGATTTTTCGAGTCTACCATAGCTGGGATTCGAACCCGGGCGAGCTGGCCTCCATACCCAAAGTATCAGCCACCAGGTACTTAGACAACTATAGAGTACCAAACATAGGGGCATATATTACACATACTCTAAGTAGTTCTTAATAAAAACAGATAATAAATGTCTCAAAGAGAACTATCTTAACTCACAACATAACTGTCTGTGATTGAATACACAAAGTTGAAAGAAGACATAGTCGAGACCATTTATTTTAGTGGGTAGTAGTGCCATCAAAAGGAAGCAATAGTTCCTAGAACAACAGTTGATCAAAAAGCTGGTTGTTACAAAAACAAAGGCAGACGAAATTGCACCATGGCTACATCATTTCCATAGTGAGCATTGTCTAGCTTAGCCTTAAGAGATTTTATCTCTTGGCATGTTTGCTCAGTTTGATGAAGCCATTAGCTTCAAATGACACTCAGCAAGCTTAGCTTCATATTTTGTAACCTCGGTCAGATTGATGTCATCAACAAAGATAATGCCCATCCCCTATAAATAGAGAAAATACATTTATAATTCATCTTGATTTCAAAGTTAATGAGATGTGTACAATATAAGAACACACATATAGTAAGCACAAAATAACATATCAACTAACCATCCAGTAAGATAATCTGCAGGAAAATCTACATCTATGGAGTAATAACATCAGCAATCCTAGGCGGTATGGTATAATCACAATTGTATCTTGTTAAGAAGCTTTTTAGAGGTCGTATTAACATGGGGAGCAACAGCAACTTAACAAATTGATGGATATCTAAATTTGCAAGGCGTAGGTCCAAGGATATGGCTTCTTGGATATTAAACGCAGAAAGTAACTTCCGCCAAATCTTCCTTGCATTCAAGACAAGAATGGGCAAAACGTATGCATATAATTCTAAGTCAATTTATCCAACTTTTGACGTATAAACCAAAATGCAACAAATTACAGGCTACACTTAGCTTATTCATCTCTTTTCAAACAATCGTTGTATGTTCTGGGCACGTGGCCACCCGATGAAAAGTACATATCACTAAATACACCATACTGTTAAAGAGAAACAATACAGAAGCATTGCAACAGAAACTGACATAAACAATAAGGCAATACTGAGTTTTTGAAGGGCATAATTTGCTCTCGCTGGTATTATAATGTTTTCACACCGTGTTAAAGGCTTACAGTTGCATTTTCATTTTCATGGGATGCAAGACAACGTCGACACATTACATAGAGCGCCTACATTCTAAACAGAGCAACAGGGTGAGCTGTAACACTAACATTTTACTAAAAAGACTGTCATCAAATGTAAACAAAGCACCCACCGCTGAAAGAATTGTAAATTTTTGAAGCCGCCAAGTAATTGTTTAATTTCATCTAGAGTTATTTCACTTCTAATGATGAACCGAGTAATGTCATATGTAACATTTAACACGGTTTACCTCGTAAGCTAATTTAATCTTCTTGTCCTTCTCAGTGATAAGCTATTTAGTCTTGTTGTCCTCATTCATAACACTGCTCAGGTTACCTCTTCTTACTAAGAAATATGAACTTTATGCAAACCCCCAAAATACTCTGACAAAAGAGTATGAAGCATCAAGTCCACAAGCCAACCACAAAACAGTACGGCTGAAATTGGATTTCTTCCATTTGTTATAGGTTCATCATGGCGTGTTACTGTTGTAAGATGAATATGGTGGTTTTACAACTCTAGTGCTGCAAATGATAGAAATATTAAGGTGGGCACACCAATTTAATAAAGCATCGCTATAACAGAAATTGTGGCTTCTTTCTATCATCAGCTGACTATAAATCAACACCAAAAGAAAGGTTGGATGGATAAAAACACTTTGTAATTTCTAACAAGTAATAAATAATAAAACTAATCACTATGACACTGTCTTGTTCGGAGTGGCTGACGTGAAGCCATAGAGAACTCACATTATATTATGCCCTTCAGAGTGATGGTATATATACACCAAATTTCACTGCTGGATGCAACATTCTGAGTAAATAACATGCCATTCTACTTAGAAGTTATTTTCTGAAAGAATTAATACAAAACGATTTTTCACCGAAGAAGGTTTTTCACCGATTACACTTATAGCATGAAATGATTTTTACCAAAGAAGGAAGCCCATCAAATACTCTACTGGATAGTGTTACACTGGAATACCAGAAGCCAATCCTGCATGGTATGAGATCTACACATAAGGAAGACAAACTAAGATTCCAGTAATGTAGCACCGAGCCAGTATTGTACATTTTGGGAATGGCTTGCATGAACATACAGTACTTGGCAGTAGAACTACCTCGGTGCAACATGGTACAAACCAGAACACTTCTAGTTTAAATATAAATAAAAAACCATATATCAATGTATATTTGTATACTTATGTTTTCTTATCTCGCTCCAAACTATCAAATTATTTCTTAATCGTCAATTCCCCATTGAGAATAAATGTTTAAAACAGAAAAAGAGACGACAAAACTGAAAACACACACCAAATTAGAGGGGACATAACTATTGTAATATGCATGTAAGTTAGCGGTTTCCCTATGGGAATACTGCACTCTTTGGATAGGCGAAATAAATTTTCACCAATATTTAAAGAATAGTTTATCTGTTACTCCCTCCGATCCATATTAATTGACTCAAATTTGTCTAGATTTGGATGAATCTAGACACTATTTAGTATATAGGTTCATCTAAATTTTGGCAAATCCAAGTCAATTAATATGGGTCGGAGGGAGTAGGAGATTTCAATCATGTTGCAAGACCGTATAGCATGTGCCAAGGCACTTCATCAGTTTGAACTTCATAAGTTTAGCAAAGTGCCAAGGAAAAATTAAACATGGTTAATTCATGATATGTGGGAACCTTGGCCTTCAGGTTGCCACTGAAATTCTGTAAATCTTACATGTAGATAAATCATAATGTATCTTTAATTTTATCGTCAACTAAGTGTTTAGCAAATACAACTTCTATTAGCTATAAAAACATCAGGGTCTTCCTGGATATAACCCTAAAAAGAGAACATATCGAAACAATCAAGTCATCTAACAATTGCGCGGCAGACTGCTAGGCAAACGAATTAGGAGCATATAGTATATATTAAATATGCAAATGAAAATGAAACTGCATACATAACCAAATATCAATCGCTCTTCTCTTTTGAAAAAAAGCAATCAAGGGAAAGTACCTGGACAGGTAACGTGTTTGTAATATTACAAATGACTCTGAACTGTATAATATATGCTTCATTAGATCAATGGTTTCGAACTGTACGTGGACATTAGTGCATATATAGACCATTAATTTGTTCACTTGATGATAATATGATATATTATAGATCAATGATAAAATGTATTCATGTTGGGACAATAAAAGATCACTTAGAGCTTGAGGAAACAAACTCACTGGTGCTGGATATTGTTGATCTATATGCGGCGAAGCATGCCGTCGATGATCACCTCTCACCCGCTTGGTGAAAAACACAGTAATACTGCAACTTAAAATGTAAGAATATGATAATATAAGATGTTGGAGATATGCCCAAGAGGCAATAATAAAGAGGTTATTATCATATCTTCATACTTATGATAAATGTTTACATACCATGCTAAAATTATATTAACTGGAAACATTAATACTTGTGTGATTTGTAAACATAAAAGAGTCCCTAGTAAAGCCTCTTGTTAAACTAGCTTGTTAAACTAGCTTGTTGGTTAATATATGATCATGGTTTCCTGATCATGAACATAGAGATGTTATTAACAACAGGGTCATATCATTAGGAGAATGATGTGATGGACATACTCCTATAGTTAAGCATAGCATAAAGATCAAGTCATTTAATATAGTTCATTTGCTATAAGCTTTCTGATACATAGTAACCTAATTCCTTCGACCATGAGATCATGCTTATCACCATCACCGGAAGGATGCTTTGATGACATCAAACACCACACCGTAACTGGGTGGCTATAAAGATGGCATTGAGTGTTCGGAAAGTATGGGTTGAGACACATGGATCAAGAGTAGGATTTGTCCATCCATATGACTAATAGATATACTCTGGGCCCTCTCGGTGGAATGTCATCCAATTAGCTTGCAAGCATGTGACTGGATCACAAGGGATCACATACCACGGGAACGAGAAAAGAGTACTTATCGGTAACGAGGTTGAACTAGGTATGCAGAGATACCGACGATCAAAACCTCGGATAAGTAAACTATCGTGAGACAAAGGGAAATTGGTATCGTATGTAAGTGGTTCATTTGTTCGCAAAGTAATCGTAGAAATATGTGGGAGCCATATGAATTTCCAGATTCCTCTATTGGTTATTGATCGGAGAAGTGTCTCGATCATGTCCGCATAATTCACGAACCGTAGGGAGACACACTTAAGGATTCGACATTGTTTGAGTAGTTATGGATTGATGAGAAAGAGACCGAATGTTGTTCGGAGTCTCGAATGGGATCCGGGATATCACGAGGAGATCCGGAATGGTCCGGAGAATAAGATTCATATAAGGAAAGTCCTGTTTCGGGGTTGGAGAATGGTTCCGGTGTTTTCATCGGGAATGTTCTAGAAGGTTCCGGAATGTCCGGCACTCCAGAGGGGAAGGGTACATGAATGGGTTATATCAAGTTGGTAAGATTGCATCATGTACTAGGTGTCATCGCTGAACAAAATAAAGGGTTTATTCAAATCCTTGTTTGAAAAAGTCAAACGCCAATTTGAAAGTCAAACGGCTATTTTGGGAAGTGGAGGGGAGGTTGAAACCGAGTTGGGGGAGGAGTTCCTCCCCCACCGACCCTCCTTGGCGAGTTGGGGAGGACTCCTCCTGCGCGCCTCCCTCCACCTATATAAGGAGGGGCAGGGCTCCCCTCCTAGACACACCTCCTACACCCCCAAAAACCCTAGCCTCCTAGCCGCCGGCCTCCTCCAAGTCGTCGCCGCCTAGAGCTCCTCTAACTTGGCGAGTTAGGGTGTCCCCAAACCCTAGCCACCAACCAAGTCCTCCCCTTGGTGCCCTCTAAACCGTAGATCACCAAGGCCTCTCTCATACTCCACCATACTCCCTCCGGCTTAAGGCGAAGCCTTGCGAGATCTCCCCTCTACTTCCGGTACCACGCATTGCCTAGGAATCGCGAAGAGTGCTACAACCTCCGCTGCCTGCTGGAACAAGGGAGAGGAAGGTCTTCGTCAGTACAACGTGTGACCATTGCGGGGAGCGCTTGGGAGCATGGCGCCGGAAGGATCGTCTACGCGATCTTGAGATCGGAAGTGTACGACTACATCACCCACGAGAATCTGCTCTCGTTAACCGCTTTGGATCTTCGAGGGTTAGTATTCTATTGACTCGTTGCTACAATCTAGTAGATAGATCTTGGCTTGATCATAGATTAGATCTTGATCGTGTGTTCATGCGGTAGATTTTTTTTGTTTTCCATGCTACGAACCCCTACAGTGGTATCAGAGCCGTGTCTATATGTAGATCTATTGCACGAGTAGAACACAATGTTCATTATGGGCGTTGATGCTTTTGTTGTCGATTGCTTCTTGTGTACTTTGCATCTTGCGGGATGGTGGGATGAAGCGGCCCGGGCTAACCTTACATGACATCGTTCATGAGACTTGCTCCATGCTTGACATGCAACTTGTATTGAATAAGTGGCTTTGCGGGTGCCTGTTTCTCCCAACATAGTTAAGATTCAATTTACAACGAGTGATTGACAATACTAGTATCAATGTTGTGGTTCTTGTTCGTAAGTTAGAACGACACTTATTGAAAGCCCCAAACCACGTAAAACATGCAAAGAAAATTAGAGACGTCTAACTTTGTTTTGCAGGGTGTCTTGTGATGTGATATGGCCATGATTGTGATTATATTTGATGTATGCAATGTTCCTTATTGTAAGTTGGCAACCGGCAGGAGCCATATGGTTGTCTTTAAATTCTGTTAAGACCTGCGTGTCTATTCAAAGTAGTTGTAATAGTTGAAGCTGGTGGACGACAACCATGGAGCGGCGTCATTGACCTTGATGCAATGCCGGTGATGATGGTGATCATGTTCGTGCTTGAAGATGGAGATCGGAAGCACAAAGAAGAAAGGCCATATCATATCACATATTATGAATTGCATGTGATGTTAATCCTTTTATGCATCTTGTATTGCTTAGTTCTGACGGTAGCATTATAAGATGATCCCTCAAGCACACAATTTCAAGTTTTAAAGTGTTCATCCTTAGTAAGCACCGTTGCTAAAGCTCGTTGTTTCGAAGCACCACGTGATGATCAGGTGTGTTAGATTCTGCGAGTGTATACAACGTGAGCAAGCCAGATTTGCTCATGCGGAAGCTAAGGTTTAATCTTGACGATCCTAGCATGTACAGACATGGTCTCGGAACACGGATCACCGAAAGGTAAAGCATGAGTCATATAGTAGTTATGATGAACATGATGATTGTTCGCCATTGAAGCTACATCAACTCTCGTGATGATCGGTTTTGATGTGGTGGATTTGGTTCGTTTGATCACTAAAACAATGTGAGGGGTATTGTTTTGAGTGGGAGTTCAACGGCAATATGATTAAAAGTTGAACACTATTTATCATAAATTAAATCAAAGTGAATTTGCATAGTTGTTGTAGTCATTGGCATCCGTTTACCACCTTGCGCTTAGTTATAATTGTGATGATAGAACTATAGAATTCTGGTTAGTTACTTTACGAACTGGTATCGTATTGTTTTTGAAGTGTTAATCTAAAGTTTAAAAGTCCTATTGCAAACTTTCAGTAAGTTCCGGTTACTCCGTGAAATTTAATAGTTGGTATTAAATCAAGAGTAACAATTCCAGTGTTAGTATATAAGTATCATGTTTATCTTCATGATTCTTGATATTCAAAGGATTGTCTTAATATCAAGGTTATCTAGGATCTGAAAGAGTTGTTTCAGAAACCATGATGTGTGGAAGATATTGTGATATCCGAAACGAAGTTTTGGTTGCAACATGATAGAGTATAATATGGCAAAAGTCATGTTCTCATATTTAATGAGAATTTGCAAAAGGTTGGATACACTAGTTGTCCTAAACCTCCAAAAGGTTTTGGAGAGCAACATTATACTCGTGATTCACCGTTATAAGCTAAAAGTACCTTGATCATGGATGATTCCATGATAAGGGTGAATATTTGATGTAGGTAAAATATTTACTACACCAAGAGATTACTAAAGAAAGGAATTTGAAAGAACACCAAACATTTGATGATGGTAATCTACTTCAAAGTGCAAGTCCAAAGACATTGGTATTTAACTATACACGCTTTGGACTATGTGTCATGTGTATGGCTCCACTATTGATGTTGATAGATTCTTTCAAACAGGAAAAGAAATACTGAAAGAGAATCTCATAAATATATGGCAGAAAAGAAAAGACTAGAATTGTTCAGTTTAGGTATATAAAGGATGTACGTGTTATGGCTATATTCTTTGCTTATTAAACAATGTGGTTCTTAAGTATTTGATACTAAATTTGTTGGTGTGAATCGTCATACAAAACAACTCAATTCATGAATTACAATGGCCTAAGTAACTAGCAAAAGAATATGTGATGATGTTCATCGAGAACAAATAAAGGGCTATTGTGTTAAAAGTTTGCCTTCAAGATTTGTTTTATCGGGTATTATGAGAACAAAAGGGTTGTTCAAATAATTGCCATAATCCATAAAAGATGGATGATTCACAAATCTCGTTGGAGAAATCACATCCATAAAACTAGTGCTAAAAATGTCGAAAGACAAATTGATTGAAAGATCACTTATAAAGTGACATCGCCGTTTAAATTATATTGGAAAGAAAACATGAAGAAACTCCATGTGGATGGAATTTTGGAGTCTTTTGAATTTTGATCAACTGACGCTTGTGAAACTTTCCTAGAGATAATTAAAACTTCGTTCATAGGCCAAAAGGGAACGAATGACTAGCTTATTGGAACTTGTACATATTGTTGTACGAAGTCCATTATGTGTAGTCAAGAGCGATGGATTTCAACTTCATATGCTTTCTCCAAAAATTTTGAGTGAATATATGAATATTTACTTAATAAGGATAAAGTATGAAGCATTTGAAAAGTTCAAAGACTTTCAAGATGAAGTGTAAAATCATTGTAACAAGAATATAAATAGTTTATGATAAGACCATAAAGGAAGATATTTGAGTTACAAGTTTAGCATAATACCTAAGATTTAAGGAATCGTTCCGTGGATTTGTATGTCCCGAAACACCATAAGAGTATGGAGTGTTCGAAATATGTAATCAAACCTTGTTTGACATGGTAAGATCAAAGGTGTAATTTATAAAACTGTCATTATATTTTAAAGATTAAAAGCTTTAGAGACTACCGTTTTTTCACTGAAAAGAGCTCCATCATAATCCGTTGAATTGACACCATATAAGGTTATGGTTTGGGATAAAACCCAAGTTGTCATTTCTTAAACATTGGTATGCTATGCATAAGAAAGATGTTTGCAACCAAAGTCGGATGAACCTATCTTTGTATGTTATTTCGAATAACTGTTCCTCCATAACATCGGAGACAAAAATGTTTGTCGCTGAGAACGTCAAGTTTCTTTAAGAAAGAATTTTTCGTGAAAAGTTAAGTGGGAGAACAATAGAACTTTGATAAGGTTAAAAGAACCTTAGCTATATGTGCAGAGTTGCACAGCGCCGAAAAGTGTTCCGGAGGCAGCAACAATGCTCATGGCTCACGTGCCTCAAAGGTTGTGGTTACGGAGATCTAAGTTCCTATTATAACAAGTAGGTCGGGTGAACAATCCAATACCAAGATTTGAGAGTTAAATCATTATTTGACAATAATGATCTGACTACATGCAAATAAGCGATGATGGGCCCTGACTCCGTCAAATGGCTTGAAGCCATAAAATCCGTGATAGTTCCATATACGAGAGATCAAGCTTTGAACTTGAAAGACCCTCTAGAAAGGTACAAGACCTTACAGTCGTACTTGGATCTATAAAGAAATAGACATGGATGTTTCACATCTATGAAATTATCGACATGTCGGGAAAGAGTTCACGACAATGTTCAAAGAGTTGACTATGACAAGATCTGATCTTTCATTAAGCGATATTTAGTTTAGACGGATTAATGTAGCAACTACGACATATAATTTTGTTATGTGTTGAATAAACAAAACAAGTTCTTCTAATAGAATGGTTACCAAGGACGTGTGCATGACACGGTCCAAAGGGTTTTGTTAATTCAAAGGATGCTAAAAGCATATGCAAACTTCAATAGTTGAAGTAAGCATCGCCCAGTTGGAATCTTCACCATGATGAAACTGTTAAAAGAGTTTAATTTCATCGGAGACGATGAAGATGCTTGCATTTGCAAGAAGTTAAGTGGGAGCGCTAAGACATGTTTCTAATACATTATGTGGAAGACATATTGTTGATTGGAAATAATGTATCTTTTATTAACACAGAATAAGAATTTCATCTCGATGAAAGGCTTAGGCAGAACCCGAATATTTGGCATCAATGTCTATATGGATAAATTGTGACGCCAATATGGTTGTGCCAGAAGTACATAGACGAGATATTGAATGAGTTCAATATAGAAACTACAAGAAAGGTTCTTGTTGCACAGGAAGGATTGGATAAAGATTTAAGTATTTTTGATACTTGATAGATACAATCACAAAGAGTATTTTATCAATCATGCTGTGATGTGTACAAATCCAGAAGTGTCCTATGCTCTAAATGTTATGAGCATATACCAGAATAATTCATAAGATGATCATTGGACAATAGTAAGGATATTCTTATGATCTTTTGGAAGAACTAAGAGTATATTATTTGTGGAAGTGACAAATAGATGGTTAGTTCATTGTAAAAGTACTACATTGATACTAGTTTTGTCACAAAGTACAAATTAAGTTTATCTCAATCTAAACTAAGGGTGGCACAATATAATGGAAAGTAAGTTCCATAATGGATTTGGATGAGTTCCAAACTTAAGACATTGTGACAGATACTACAACAAAAGGCTAAGTATATAACTGCTAATATAGCAGCAAAAGAGGGTATTTGTGTCAAGTAGTTTGTTATCAAACTAGGTGTAGTTCATAGTGGGATAGTACTATGAAGATATATTGTACAACAATATTATCAACATGTTTTAACCCCAAAGAACTAAAGGTCACACCAAAGGACCAAATTTGTACAAAGCCATCTCATTAGAGAAAGAGTGATGCGTAGAGACGCAAAGACATGCAATTACACACGGACCTGGAAGTGTCAGATCCGGAGATCAGTTGACCACTAGCAATCGTGTACATACGACACCAGAAAGCCATAGGTGTTGAATACACAAAAGTTTGAAACTAGATTATTGACTCTAGTGCAAGTGGGAGACTGTTGGAGATATGTCCAAGAGGCAATAATAAAGAGGTTATTATCATATCTTCATACTTATGATAAATGTTTACATACCATGCTAAAATTGTATTAACCGGAAACATTAATACTTGTGTGATTTGTAAACATAAAAGAGTCCCTAGTAAAGCTTGTTAAACTAGCTTGTTGGTTAATATATGATCATGGTTTCCTGATCATGAACATAGAGATGTTATTAACAACAGGGTCATATCATTAGGAGAATGATGTGATGGACATACTCCTATAGTTAAGCGTAGCATAAAGATCAAGTCATTTAATATAGTTCATTTGCTATAAGCTTTCTGATACATAGTAACCTAATTCTTTCGACCATGAGATCATTCTTATCACCATCACCGGAAGGATGCTTTGATGACATCAAACACCACACCGTAACTGGGTGGCTATAAAGATGGCATTGAGTGTTCGGAAAGTATGGGTTGAGACACATGGATCAAGAGTGGGATTTGTCCATCCATATGACGGGTAGATATACTCTGGGCCCTCTGGGTGGAATGTCATCCAATTAGCTTGCAAGCATGTGACTGGCTCACAAGGGATCATATACCACGGGAACGAGAAAAGAGTACTTATCGGTAACGAGGTTGAACTAGGTATGCAGAGATACCGACGATCAAAACCTCGGATAAGTAAACTATCGTGAGACAAAGGGAAATTGGTATCGTATGTAAGTGGTTCATTCAATCGCAAAGTAATCGTAGAAATATGTGGGAGCCATATGAATTTCCAGATTCCTCTATTGGTTATTGATCGGAGAAGTGTCTCGATCATGTCCGCATAATTCACGAACCGTAGGGAGACACACTTACGGATTCGACGGTGTTTGAGTAGTTATGGATTGACGAGAAAGAGACCGAATGTTGTTCAGAGTCTCGAATGGGATCCGGGATATCACGAGAAGATCCGGAATGGTCCGGAGAATAAGATTCATATAAGGAAAGTCCTGTTTCGGGGTTGGAGAATGGTTCCGGTGTTTTCATCGGGAATGTTCTAGAAGGTTCCGGAATGTCCGGCACTCCGGAGGGGAAGGGTACATGAATGTGTTATATCAAGTTGGTATGATTGCATCATGTACTAGGTGTCATCGCTGAACAAAATAAATGGTTTATTCAAATCCTTGTTTGAAAAAGTCAAACGCCAATTTGAAAGTCAAACGGCTATTTTGGGAAGTGGAGGGGAGGTTGAAACCGAGTTGGGGGAGGAGTTCCTCCCCCCACCGCCGGCCCTCCTTGGCCGAGTTGGGGAGGGACTCCCCTCCCCTGGCGCGCCTCCCTCCACCTATATAAGGAGGGGCAGGGCTCCCCTCCTAGACACACCTCCTACACCCCAAAAACCCTAGCCTCCTAGCCGCCGGCCTCCTCCAAGTCGCCGCCGCCTAGAGCTCCTCTAACTCGGCGAGTTAGGGTTTCCCCAAACCCTAGCCGCCGACCAAGTCCTCCCCTTGGTGCCCTCTAAACCGTAGATCACCAAGGCCTCTCTCATACTCCACCATACTCGCTCCGGCTTAAGGCGAAGCCTTGCGAGATCTCCCCTCTACTTCCGGTACCACGCCGTCGTGCTGCCGGAATCGCGAGGAGAGTGCTACAACCTCCGCTGCCTGCTGGAACAAGGGAGAGGAAGGTCTTCGTCGAGTACCGAACGTGTGACCGACTGCGGGAGCGCTGCCGGAACGCAGCGCCGGAAGGATCGTCTACGCGATCTTGAGATCGGAAGTGTACGACTACATCACCCACGAGAATCTGCTCTCGTTAACCGCTTTGGATCTTCGAGGGTTAGTATTCTATTGACTCGTTGCTACAATCTAGTAGATAGATCTTGGCTTGATCATAGATTAGATCTTGATTGTGTGTTCATGCGGTAGAAATTTTTTATTTTCCATGCTACGAACCCCTACATAAGAAGTTACAATTGCCTGAGAAACTAAAATCAATTTGTACAGAGAGTCATAGCCTAATATAACACTAAAGCTTACTAATTGCAGGACGCAAATCCATAGTTTAGTGTTCGGATTGAAACAAACATCAGTGAAACAAAATCTCCAAAACAACAAACCTGCACAACCATGCATGTACATGGAGGCACATTGATCTTTGATGGCCGCACCACCAATTTCCATCTCGTCGCTGGTATAGTGGGTAACATCAAGCTGTTCGGCTGCACCAAGAACTTTGATTTCTTGCTGTCAGTGAGCTACATGAAGGTCATCAAGGATGAACTAAGAGAGAGAGAGAGAGAGAGAGAGAGAGAGAGAGAGAGAGAGAGAGAGAGAGAGAGAGAGAGAGACCAACCTGGATGGAGATCAAGTGCAAACGTGGCGGAGAGAGTGCAGCAGGGGCGCGAGATTGATTGGGAGAGGTTCCTCCTGTAGAACACTGCTGAGTGTCTATCACCGACAGCGACACACCATGGAGCACTACAGGATAAAGGGGATCCAGAGAGAGGAACCTAGCAACCAGGACATTACTGGCGACTGCAGCGTGTGCTCCTTTTCGCCATCTCACCGGCGGTTGCAGCGGCTGCAGCGCGTGCTCCATGTCGCCATGGCCGACGGCTGCAGCGCGTAAACTAATTTATAGAACATTTCAGATACCAGTGGAATCCACAGTCGTAATGGTATGGAATAAATCTAGTGGCAGCTTCCAAATGGATCTTGGAAAAAAGAACTCAATGAATCAACATTAATTTGCGATGGTGAACCATTCCAAGACACACCCGCTGGTGGTTCTTGGACCCCATTCTTTGCCATTTTACCTTCCTTCAAATTCAAGCTAGGCATGTATACATATTGAGATTTCAATATATGTAACAAGCATAGAACTTTGTATTTCCTAAATTATCTGAATATGCCTAGTAAAAAAAGCATGTAGGATCAAACAAAATGTGTTAAATCAACTCAAGATGTTAAAACAGTCGGCCATTTTGAGTATCTATTATGCAGATATTGAGAATCCAGCATCCCATATCGAAGGAGCTGTGGCTGGAAAAAAAGAACATGGACATCAAATCCGAGAATCATTTTCTGTCTCAAACAATCTAGCACAAAAATATTTTTCCATGAAAGATTCATCTATTTGGAAAAAATAACTTGTATAGGCAAGCCACATAGTCGAGAAAGAAAATATATTGCTCATGGGAATAATATAATCGAGAGAGACAATATTTTGTACATGCAAGTCTCATATTCTAGCAAAATTGGAGAAGATAAAATATATTGAGTAGAATGAATATTACATAGATCATTCTTGTCCTTTAGCTTGCTTGGCTTTTCATCGAACAAGTTATAGGCATAGTCATAGATTAATAAGAATCTGTGCAAACAAACATGAAATATTATGGGGATTAAACCAAAAGATAATAGTAGTTCACAAAAAAAACCAAAAGATAATAGTGGAAGATAGAGATAGGGAAAATTTTAGGAACACTTGAGCGCCTCCCTCTTGGCATGGTTCTCCCAGGTGGTCACGGAGAGTACATGCTTGCAGCAAGGAGATGGCCAATTGTGCAAAACCAACGTCTTCCTTGCATCTCACTTCCTAACAAATCATACAATAAATTCACCAAAATTTGTTCATCGGGTAGAAGGGAGTCAGAGAGTTAACGTACTGAAGGAGAGATGGAGTAGGGGAGGGTCGCTGCAATGTTGGCTTGTGCGCCTCCTATTCTGTGATTTATTGATGCTGCAGATTGATCAAAGAAAGGCCACGATCCAATATAGCCCATCAATGAAATTTCCATGCAAAATTTTAGGGTGACAAAGAATGTGGTCTTTACCTTGGTACCAGCAGAACGTGTCTCACTGCCGACGACCAACATCTGCTCCTCTTCTCATTCAATCTCGAGAGAGCACGAGGGAGAGATGGAGTGCAGCCGCTCCTCCCGGTGGGCGCTGGTGTGCCTGCGCTGCAGCCGCTAGCCACTGGCCGTTCCCTCCAACAATGGCATGGCGAACAGCATCTTGCGCTGCCACGAGCTCGTCCGTCAGAGAGGCTGCAGGCGGCCGCACTCTCGGAGAGGAAAGGGATGGGAGGAGGAGGAGGGGCAGGGCGTGGAGGAGGAAGGCGTGGCCAGGGAGGCGGAGCGGCAGCCCGCCGCCGCATGTGGGAGGAGAAAGGAGGAGGTGGCTAGGGTTTTACCGCGTGTGGGCCGGACTGGCCCGTTTTATACGACCTTGGTAAAAAAAGTTAACGGCAGAGATTTACCTAAGCAAGATCTAAAGGCTAATCAAATCTGATTTTTGCGGTGAGCTGTACTACCCCACCAATTATGTCTTTAGATTCCTTCCTTGATTGATGGGTGGATAGAATCTTCCCAGCTGTCTAAAGGAGAATCACAAATTATCACTACAGAAAACATTCACTATGCCATGCCGACGGCAGCCCATGCAGGCCCCACTACACAGCGGCCAACCGGACTGACGTCGTTCCGTCTGCGGATCCTTTATGCCGACGGCCTAGTGGACCACGTGGTGGGACCAGGGTGGCATATGGCCAGCATCTATGCCAATCGCGGCTCAACTGTAGACTTACGCCGACAGCAGTGCCTTCGCCACAGATCCCGATGTGGCAGAACCAGAGGACTAAATGGTCATGGATACGCCGACGGTAATACCGTCAGCTCATGATCTACCATGTTTAAAAAAAATGGTTTCCCTGTTTTTTCCCGTAGAATGCACAACAAAGCACTAGGAGGGCATATAGAGTATCATCATCATCCAAAATAAGCTCATCAAGTGCATACACAATACTAGGGCCACATGCAGGTTTTCGTGGCATTGCGGCGCTCGAGTGGTCCTTCTCTAGCGAAACCCTAATCTAAGGGCCATGTAGGTCTAACCCCCAAGTAGTTGTAAGTGACAATATTTGACGTCATTTTATGTGGGTAGAGACCGCTATTCGAAGGGTGTGAAGCCCTACAATTAGTGGAGAAAAATAACAACATTAAAATAATCGAGAGTAATAAATAAAATGCTCACATGAAAATGAAGAGAAAAAAGACTAGGCTGACGGCTAAGCCGTCGGTGTATGTCTTTCACCTAGGCTGACGGTTATGCCGTCGGCATAGCCCTAACAGCGTTGCAACGCTGTCACGGTGAAGACTGCTAGATGTATATATTTGTATATTGTATTTTCCCCATATGTTATGGGGCTTCCTACATATTTGCACCTGTACCTGTACTATATATTGTGGCCTTTGACCCCAGAGGAATACAAGTTGCATATTCCTAACATGGTATCAGAGCTAGGTTAGTCTCCTCCTACTACTTAACCGTCGATCGCCGCCACCGTCCACGCCGCCTGTCGTCGGCCGCCAATCGTCGTTGCCCGTTCTGTCTTCCGATCCAGATCCATTACTAATTCAGATCTTCTCCTCCAGATCCGTTCTTGATCCAGATCGATCTCCAGCTGACGCGGGACTGCTCCCGAGGAGCCTCCGGTCGATCTCCACCAATCCGCCGCCTTCGCGCAGGCTCGCTCTCCACATCGCCCCGCCTGCGCCGAGGCGCCTCGCCGCCGCTGCTGGACGCATCATCTACCGAGGCAAGCCTCCACGTGCCCCTGGTCGCGTTGATCGCTTCCACGGGACCGCCCATCCGCCCGCCCGCGCCAGGATCGCAGCCGCGGATCGCAGCCGCCCTGTCGCCGCCTGCTGGTGGCCTGCATCCCTGCTCCTCCACGCGGGCCAGCATCACTGCTCCTCCACGCCCCGCTGCCCCTCCCCACCTGCCGGTGCTGCATCCCTGATTGGATCTGAGCACAGATTCCTTTTCGTCAGATCTAAGAGTTGACCAAAATAAAAATAAAAAAATTGAGCTATGTCTTCTGCATCGGGCTATGTTGCGATTCCTCGCTGCCCGGTGATCTTTGATGGCGCGAAATATCCTGATTTCGCTGCTTTTATGCGCGTTCACATGCGCGGTCTCCGTCTTTGGGGTGTGCTCTCCGGCGAGGTCTCTTGTCCGCGATGCCCCCTGCTCCTGTGGCTCCTATTCCGCTGACACCGATTGTTCTCGGCGCTGATGCTTCTCAGGAGGCCAAGGATGCTGCTCAGAGTGCCGATGACAGTGCTGTTGCTGCTTATGACCTGAAGTTCAAGCAGTACTGTGCTAATCTCGAGACCTATCGCCACGACTTGACTGCCTACACTCAGTGGGTCGATGAGGATGCTCGTGCTGCTGCTGTTCTCACCTCCAGTGTTCTGCCTCAGTATGCTGCTGAGTTCATGAGTCTCCCTACTGTTGCCGCTCAGTGGGCACATCTTCGCCGTTATCGGCGTCTGGGATGCTCTTTACCTGTCCGTGGTTTGCCAGGAGCATGCTCTTCAGCAGGGTGATTCCACTATTGATGAGTTCTATACTCAAAGTGCTGCTATCTGGCGTCAGCTCGATTCTCTCCGTACTGCTGTTTGTGGAACATGCTCGTGCTGCCAGATTGTGCGCTCGGATTTGGAGTTTCACCGCATCTATGAGTTTCTGTCTCGGCTTCGCCAGGACTTTGAGCCCAGGCGTGCTCAGTTGAATGCTCGTGGTCGTGTTCCGCTCTCTGAGGTGTTGTCTGAGCTTCGGGCTAAGGAGACCCGTCTTCGTGGTGCTGGTCTTCTTGCGGTTCCGTTTGTGCTTGCTACTCGGGGTGCTTCTTTGCCGTCTGCTCCCTCGACTCAGCCGCGGTCCCCTGTGCCGCCGCCACCGATACTACCTACTCCTCCAGGTCAGGGTCAGCTTTAGCACCAGCAGCCTCAGGGTCAGAGTCAGCACCAGCAGGCTCGTGGGCAGGGTCGCCGTGGTTCTCTTCACATCGTTTTCTCGCAATGAGGATGGCCACACTTGGGCCACCTGTTATACACGGGACCCCAGTTTACGTCAGCAGCACCAGGCTCGTGGGCAGTCGGCTCCTTCCGAGTCTTTAGCAGTTGCTCTCTCTGATCAGGACATTATCAGGAGTCTTCGCGGTCTACTTGCGGCTACAGGCTCTCCTTCGACGGGCACTGCTGGTTCTGTGACTGATTCTTCAGGCCCTGCGCGACCACCATCTTCTACACAGTCAGGTACATCCCCGTGGTATCTGGATTCTGGAGCTTCCTTTCATATGACCTCTGAGTCTTCTTTTCTATCCGCTCTTCGTTCTCTTCCTTCTCCTGTCCGTGTTTTCACGGCTGATGGTACCTCTCTTCCTGTTTCTAGTCGGGGCACCCTTTCTACTTCTTCTTCTGTTCCTGATATTTCTCATGTCCCTCTTCTTAAGATGAATCTATTCTCTGCTAGCCAGCTTACTGACTCTGGTTGTCGCATCATTCTTGATGCTGATTCTTGTGTTGTTCAGGACCGTCGCACACAGGCCCTGGTTGGAGCTGGCCCTCGCAGCCGTGATTCTTCAAGGCTTTGGGAGTTAGACTGGCTTCGTGTTCCTTCGGCTGCCACTTCATCTGCCCATTCTTCTCCGGTCGTCGCCTCTGCTACCAGCTCCTTGTAGGGGTTCATAGCATGGAAAACAAAAATTTTCTACCGCATGCAAACAAACAAGCCAAGATCTATCTACTAGATTGTAGCAACGAGTCGATAGAGGAACTCACCCTCGAAGATTCCAAAGCGGTTAACGAGAGCAGATTCTCGTGGGTGATGTAGTCGTACACTTGCCGATCTCAAGATCGCGTAGACGATCCTTCCGGCGCTGCGTTCCGGCAGCGCTCCCGTAGTTGGTCACACGTTCGGTACTGTACGAAGACCTTCCTCTCCCTTGTTCCAGCAGGCAGCGGAGGTTGTAGCACTCTCCTCGCGATTCCGGCAGCACGACGGCGTGGTACCGGAAGTAGAGGGAGATCTCAAGAAGGCCGCCTTAAGCGCCGCGAGTATGGTGGAGTATGAGAGAGGCCTTGGTGATCTACGGTTTAGAGGGCACCAAGGGGAGGACTTGGTCGGCGGCTAGGGTTTGGGGAAACCCTAAATCGCCGAGTTAGAGGAGGCCCTAGGCGGCGGCTTGGAGGTGGCCGGCGACTTAGAGGCTAGGGTTTAGGTGTAGGAGGTGTGTCTAGGAGGGGAGCCCTGCCCCTCCTTATATAGGTGGAGGGAGGCGCGCCAGGGGAGGGGAGTCCCTCCCCAACTCGGCCAAGGAGGGCCGGCGGTGGGGGGAGGAACTCCTCCCACAACTCGGTTTCAACCTCCCCTCCACTTCCCAAAATAGCCGTTTGACTTTCAAATTGGCGTTTGACTTTTTCAAACAAGGATTTGAATAAACCCTTTATTTTTTTCAGCGATGACTCCTAGTACATGATGCAATCATACCAACTTGATATAACACATTCATGTACCCTTCCTCCGAGTCTGGACATTCGAACCTTCTAGAACATTCCCGATGAAAACACCGGAACCATTCTCCAACCCCGAAACAGGACTTTCCTTATATGAATCTTATTCTCCGGACCATTCCGGATCTCCTCGTGATATCCCGGATCCCATTCGAGACTCTGAACAACATTCGGTCTCTTTCTCGTCAATCCATAACTACTCAAACACCGTCGAATCCGTAAGTGTGTCTCCCTACGGTTCGTGAATTATGCGGACATGATCGAGACACTTCTCCGATCAATAACCAATAGAGGAATCTGGAAATTCATATGGCTCCCACATATTTCTACGATTACTTTGCGATTGAATGAACCACTTACATACGATACCAATTTCCCTTTGTCTCACGATAGTTTACTTATCCGAGGTTTTGATCGTCGGTATCTCTGCATACCTAGTTCAACCTCGTTACCGATAAGTACTCTTTTCTCGTTCCCGTGGTATGTGATCCCTTGTGAGCCAGTCACATGCTTGCAAGCTAATTGGATGACATTCCACCGAGAGGGCCCAGAGTATATCTATCCGTCATATGGATGGACAAATCCCACTCTTGATCCATGTGTCTCAACCCATACTTTCCGAACACTCAATGCCATCTTTATAGCCACCCAGTTACGGTGTGGTGTTTGATGTCATCAAAGCATCCTTCCGGTGATGGTGATAAGCATGATCTCATGGTCGAAGGAATTGGGTTACTATGTATCAGAAAGCTTATAGCAAATGCACTATATTAAATGACTTGATCTTTATGCTACGCTTAACTATAGGAGTATGTCCATCACATCATTCTCCTAATGATATGACCCTGTTGTTAATAACATCTCTATGTTCATGATCAGGAAACCATGATCATATATTAACCAATAAGCTAGTTTAACAAGAGGCTTTACTAGGGACTCTTTTATGTTTACAAATCACACAAGTATTAATGTTTCCGGTTAATACAATTTTAGCATGGTATGTAAACATTTACCATAAGTATGAAGATATGATAATAACCACTTTATTATTGCCTCTTGGGCATATCTCCAACAGTCTCCCACTTGCACTAGAGTCAATAATCTAGTTTCAAACCTTTTGTGTATTCAACACCTATGGCTTTCTGGTGTCGTATGTACACGATTGCTAGTGGTCAACTGATCTCCGGATCTGACACTTCCAGGTCCGTGTGTAATTGCATGTCTTTGCGTCTCTACGCATCACTCATTCTCTAATGAGATGGCTTTGTACAAATTTGGTCCTTTGGTGTGACCTTTAGTTCTTTGGGGTTAAAACATGTTGATAATATTGTCCTACAATATATCTCCATAGTATTATCCCTGATGTGAACTACACCTAGTTTGATAACAAACTACTTGACACAAATGCCCTCTTTTGCTGCTATAATAGCAGTTATATACTTAGCCTTTTGTTGTAGTATCTGTGACAATGTCTTTATCTTTGGAACTCATCCAAATCCATTATGGAACTTACTTTCCATCACATTGTGCCACCCTTAGTTTAGATTGACATAAACTTAATTTGTACTTCATGACAAAACTAGTATCAATGTAATACTTTTACAATGAACTAACCATCTATTTGTCACTTCTACAAAATAATATATTCTTAGTTCTTTTAAAAGATCATAAGAATATCTTTACTATCGTCCAATGATCATCTTATGAATTATTCTGGTATATGCTCATAACATTTAGAGCATAGGACACTTCTGGATTTGTACACATCACAGCATGATTGATAAAATACTCTTTGTGATTGTATCTATCAAGTATCAAAAATACTTAAATCTTTATCCAATCCTTCCTGTGCAACAAGAACCTTTCTTGTAGTTTCTATATTGAACTCATTCAATATCTCATCTATGTACTTCTGGCACAACCATATTGGCGTCACAATTTATCCATATAGACATTGATGCCAAATATTCGGGTTCTGCCTAAGCCTTTTATCGAGATGAAATTCTTATTCTGTGTTAATAAAAGATATATTATTTCCAATCAACAATATGTCTTCCACATAATGTATTAGAAACATGTCTTAGCGCTCCCACTTAACTTCTTGCAAATGCAAGCATCTTCATCGTCTCCGATGAAATTAAACTCTTTTAACAGTTTCATCATGGTGAAGATTCCAACTCGGCGATGCTTACTTCAACTATTGAAGTTTGCATATGCTTTTAGCATCCTTTGAATTAACAAAACCCTTTGGACCGTGTCATGCACACGTCCTTGGTAACCATTCTATTAGAAGAACTTGTTTTGTTTATTCAACACATAACAAAATTATATGTCGTAGTTGCTACATTAATCCGCCTAAACTAAATATCGCTTAATGAAAGATCAGATCTTGTCATAGTCAACTCTTTGAACATTGTCGTGAACTCTTTTCCGACATGTCGATAATTTCATAGATGTGAAAACATCCATGTCTATTTCTTTATAGATCCAAATACGACTATAAGGTCTTGTACCTTTCTAGAGGGTCTTTCAAGTTCAAAGCTTGATCTCTCGTATATGGAACTATCATGGATTTTATGGCTTCAAGCCATTTGACGGAGTCAGGGCCCATCATCGCTTCTTTGCATGTAGTCGGATCATTATTGTCAAATAATGATTTAACTCTCAAATCTTGGTATTTGATTATTTACCCGACCTACTTGTTTTAATAGGAACTTAGATCTCCGTAACCACAACCTTTGAGGCACGTGAGCCATGAGCATTGTTGCTGCCTCCGGAACACTTTTCGGCGCTGCGCAACTCTGCACATATAGCTAAGGTTCTTTTAACCTTATCAAAGTTCTATTGTCCTCCCACTTAACTTTTCACGAAAAATTCCTTCTTAAAGAAACTTGACGTTCTAAGCAACAAACATTTTTGTCTCCGATGTTATGGAGGAACAGTTATTCGAAATAACATACAAAGATAGGTTCATACGACTTTGGTTGCAAACATCTTTCTTATGCATAGCATACCAATGTTTAAGAAAGGACATCTTGGATTTTATCCCAAACCATAACTTTATATGGTGTCAATTCAACGGATTATGATGGAGCTCTTTTCAGTGGAAAAACGGTAGTCTCTAAAGCTTCTAATCTTTAAAATATAATGACAGTTTTATGAATTACACCTTTGATGTTACCATGTCAAACAAGGTTTGATTACATATCTCGAACACTCCATACTCTTATGGTGTTTCGGGACATACAAATCCACGGAACGATTCCTTAAATCTTAGGTATTATGCTAAACTTGTAACTCAAATATCTTCCTTTATGATCTTATCATAAACTATTTATATTCTTGTTACAATGATTTTACACTTCATCTTGAAAGTATTTGAACTTTTCAAATGCTTCATTCTTTATCATTATTAAGTAAATATTCATATATTCACTCAAAAAAATTGGAGAAAGCATATGAAGTTGAAATCCATCGCTCTTGACTACACATAATGGACTTCGTACAACAATATGTACAAGTTCCAATAAGCTAGTCATTCGTTCCCTTTTGGCCTATGAACGAAGTTTTAATTATCTCTAGGAAAGTTTCACAAGCGTCATTTGATCAAAATTCAAAAGACTCCAAAATTCCATCCACATGGAGTTTCTTCATGTTTTCTTTCCAATATAATTTAAACGGCGATGTCACTTCATAAGTGATCTTTCAATCAATTTGTCTTTCGACATTTTTAGCACTAGTTTTATGGATGTGATTTCTCCAACGAGATTTGTGAATCATCCATCTTTTATGGATTATGGCAATTATTTGAACAACCCTTTTGTTCTCATAATACCTGATAAAACAAATCTTGAAGACAAGCTTTTAACGAGCAACACAATAATCCTTTATTTGTTCTCAATGAACATCATCACATATTCTTTTGCTAGTTACTTAGGCCATTGTAATTCATGAATTATGTTGTTTTGTATGACGATTCACACCAACAAATTCAGTATCAAATACTTAAAAACCACATTGTTTAATAAGCAAAGAATATAGCCATAACACGTATATACTTTATATACCTAAACTGAACAATTCTAGTCTTTTCTTTTCTGTCATATATTTATGAGATTCTCTTTCAGTATTTCTTTTCCTGTTTGAAAGAATCTATCAACATCAATAGTGGAGCCATACACATGACACATAGTCCAAAGCGTGTATAGTTAAATACCAATGTCTTTGGACTTGCACTTTGAAGTAGATTACCATCATCAAATGTTTGGTGTTCTTTCAAATTCCTTTCTTTAGTAATCTCTTGGTGTAGTAAACATTTTACCTACATCAAATATTCACCCTTATCATGGAATCATCCATGATCAAGCTACTTTTAGCTTATAACGGTGAATCACGAGTATAATGTTGCTCTCCAAAACCTTTTGGAGGTTTAGGACAACTAGTGTATCCAACCTTTTGCAAATTCTCATCAAATATGAGAACATGACTTTCGCCATATTATACTCTATCATGTTGCAACCAAAACTTCGTTTTAGATATCACAATATCTTCCACACATCATGGTTTCTGAAACAACTCTTTCAGATCCTAGATAACCTTGATATTAAGACAATCCTTTGAATATCAAGAATCAAGGAGACAAACATGATACTCATACACTAACTCTTTGAATTGTCACTCTTGATTTTAATACCAATTATTAAACTTCATGGAGTAACCAGAACTTACTGAAAGTTTGCAATAGGACTTTTAAACTTTAGATTAACACTTCAAAACAATACGATACCAGTTCGTAAAGTAACTAACCAGAATTCTATAGTTCTATCATCTCAATTATAACTAAGTGCAAGGTGGTAAACGGATGCCAATGACTACAACAACTATGAAAATTCACTTTAATTTAATTTATGATAAATAGTGTTCAACTTTTAATCAAATTTCTGTTGAACTCCCACTCAAAACAATATCCCTCACATTGTTTTAGTGATCACACGAACCAAATCCACCACATCAAAACCGATCATCACGAGAGTTGATGTAGCTTCAATGGCGAACAATCAACATGTTCATCATATCTACTATATGACTCATGCTTTACCTTTCGGTGATCCGTGTTCCGAGACCATGTCTGTACATGCTAGGCTCGTCAAGATCAAACCTTAGCTTCCGCATAAGCAAATCTGGCTTGCTCACGTTGTATACACTCACAGAATCTAACACACCCGATCATCACGTGGTGCTTCGAAACAACGAGCTTTAGCAACGGTGCTTACTAAGGATGAACACTTTAAAACTTGAAATTGTGTGCTTGAGGGATCATCTTATAATGCTACCGTCG
Organism: Avena insularis; assembly: GCA_023614405.1. Taxonomy (NCBI): domain Eukaryota; kingdom Viridiplantae; phylum Streptophyta; class Magnoliopsida; order Poales; family Poaceae; genus Avena; species Avena insularis. The sequence goes on along the minus strand of CM042691.1, from coordinate 305,142,919 downwards.
TAAACTAAGCAATACAAGATGCATAAAAGGATTAACATCACATGCAATGTGATATGATATGGCCTTTCTTGTTTGTGCTTCCGATCTCCATCTTCAAGAACGAACATGATCTCCATCATCACCTGCATTGCATCAAGGTCAATGACGCCGCTCCATGGTTGTCGTCTACCAGCTTCAACTATTACAACTACTTTGAATAGACACGCGGGTCTTAACCGAATTTAAAGACAACCATATGGCTCCTGCCAGTTGCCAACTTACAATAAGGAACATTGCATACATAAAATATAATCACAATTATGGCCATATCACATCACAGCACACCCCTGCAAAACAAAGTTAGACGCCTCTAATTTTCTTTGCATGTTTTACGTGGTTTGGGGCTTTCAATAAGTGTCGTTCTAACTTACGAACAAGAACCACAACATTGGTACTAGTATTGTCAATCACCCGTTGTAAATTGAATCTTAACTATGTTGGGAGAAACAGGCACCCGCAAAGCCACTTATGCAATACAAGTTGCATGTCAAGCGTGGAGCAAGTCTCATGAACGATGTCATGTAAGGTTAGCCCGGGCCGCTTCATCCCACCATCCCGAAAGATGCAAAGTACACAAGAAGCAATCGACAACAAAAGCATCAACGCCCATAATGACCATTGTGTTCTACTCGTGCAACAGATCTACATATAAACACGGCTCTGATACCACTGTAGGGGTTCGTAGCATGGAAAACAAAAAATTTCTACCGCATGCAAACAAACAAGCCAAGATCTATCTACTAGATTGTAGCAACGAGTCGATAGAGGAACTCACCCTCGAAGATTCCAAAGAGGTTAACGAGAGCAGATTCTCGTGGGTGATGTAGTCGTACACTTGCCGATCTCAAGATCGCGTAGACGATCCTTCCGGCGCTGCGTTCCGGCAGCACTCCCGCAGTCGGTCACACATTCGGTACTCGACGAAGACCTTCCTCTCCCTTGTTCCAGCAGGCAGCGGAGGTTGTAGCACTCTCCTCGCGATTCCGGCAGCACGACGGCGTGGTACCGGAAGTAGAGGGGAGATCTCGCAAGGCTTCGCCTTAAGCCGGAACGAGTATGGTGGAGTATGAGAGAGGCCTTGGTGATATACGGTTTAGAGGGCACCAAGGGGAGGACTTGGTTGGCGGCTAGGGTTTGGGGAAACCCTAACTCGCCGAGTTAGAGGAGGCCCTAGGCGGCGGCGGCTTGGAGGTGGCCGGCGACTTAGAGGCTAGGGTTTGGGTGTAGGAGGTGTGTCTAGGAGGGTAGCCCTGCCCCTCCTTATATAGGTGGAGGGAGGCGCGCCAGGGGAGGGGAGTCTCTCCCAACTCGGCCAAGGAGGGCCGGCGGTGGGGGGAGGAACTCCTCCCCCAACTCGGTTTCAACCTCCCCTCCACTTCCCAAAATAGCCGTTTGACATTCAAATTGGCGTTTGACTTTTTCAAACAAGGATTTGAATAAACCCTTTATTTTGTTCAGCGATGACACCTAGTACATGATGCAATCATACCAACTTGATATAACACATTCATGTACCCTTCCCCTCCGGAGTGCCGGACATTCCGGAACCTTCTAGAACATTCCTGATGAAAACACCGGAACCATTCTCCAACCCCGAAACAGGACTTTCCTTATATGAATCTTATTCTCTGGACCATTCCGGATCTCCTCGTGATATCCCGGATCCCATTCGAGACTCCGAACAACATTCGGTCTCTTTCTCATCAATCCATAACTACTCAAACAACGTCGAATCCTTAAGTGTGTCTCCCTATGGTTCGTGAATTATGCGGACATGATCGAGACACTTCTCCGATCAATAACCAATAGAGGAATATGGAAATTCATATGGCTCCCACATATTTCTATGATTACTTTGCGATCGAATAAACTACTTACATACGATACCAATTTCCCTTTGTCTCACGATAGTTTACTTATCCGAGGTTTTGATCGTCGGTATCTCTGCATACCTAGTTCAACCTCGTTATCGATAAGTACTCTTTTATTGTTCCCGTGGTATGTGATCCCTTGTGAGCCAGTCACATGCTTGCAAGCTAATTGGATGACATTCCACCGAGAGGGCCCAGAGTATATCTATCCGTCATATGGATGGACAAATCCCACTCTTGATCCATGTGTCTCAACCCATACTTTCCGAACACTCAATGCCATCTTTATAGCCACCCAGTTACGGTGTGGTGTTTGATGTCATCAAAGCATCCTTCCGGTGATGGTGATAAGCATGATCTCATGGTCGAAGGAATTAGGTTACTATGTATCAGAAAGCTTATAGCAAATGAACTATATTAAATGACTTGATCTTTATGCTACGCTTAACTATAGGAGTATGTCCATCACATCATTCTCCTAATGATATGACCCTGTTGTTAATAACATCTCTATGTTCATGATTAGGAAACCATGATCATATATTAACCAACAAGCTAGTTTAACACGAGGCTTTACTAGGGACTCTTTTATGTGTACAAATCACACAAGTATTAATGTTTCCGGGTAATACAATTATAGCATGGTATGTAAACATTTATCATAAGTATGAAGATATGATAATAACCACTTTATTATTGCCTCTTGGGCATATCTCCAACACTCCTTTCAGCAGTGGCATCATCGTCTTGGTCACCTTTGTAACTCCCTCCAGTCGTCATTAGTTCATCATGGTCTTCTGGGGTCTGTCTCAGGAGATGGGTCTTTACATTGTCAGGGCTGTAGGTTGGGCAAACAGATTCAGCTTCCCTACCCTACTAGCGCGTCTGTATCTCAGCGACCTTTTGATTTAATTCATTCCGATGTTTGGGGTCCGGCTCCTTTCACTTCGAAAGGGGCTCATCGCTACTATATTATATTCATCGATGATTTTTCTCGGTACACTTGGTTGTATTTTATGCACTCTCGTAGTGAAGTGCTCTCCGTATATCGCTGTTGGGACCCTGTTGGTCGTCAGATGCGTATCTCTCGTGATGTTACTTTTGATAAGACGCATCCTTTCTATCCTCGTCCCACCGCTGGTACCTACCCGGTGGAAGATATCTCTTTTCTTCTCTTTCCTGACACACCTCCTTCTACTCCTATTGTGTCTTCTTCAGGATCTTCTCCCCCTGATGTCTCTTCTTCGACACCGTCCGCCTCTGCTCCGTCTAGTTCTCCTAGTTCTCCTTGTTCTCCGGAGTCTTCCTCTGCTATACCTTCTTCTTCATCGTCGTATCCTGAGTCGTCTTCCTCTGATGAGCTTCCCTCTACTCGTCCTGTTCGTCAGCGTCGTGCCCCCAACCGTTACTCTCCCAGTCTGTATGGTCTTTTTGTTGCCTCCGAGCCGACTTCTTATCGGGATGTTGAGCATCATCCTGAATGGCAGTTGGCCATGGCTGAGGAGATTGTTGCGCTTGAGCGCACTGGCACCTGGGATCATGTTTCTCCCCCTCACGGTGTTCGTCCTATCACGTGTAAGTGGGTCTATAAGATTAAGACCCGCTCTGATGGATCTCTTGAGCGCTATAAAGCGCGTCTTGTGGCTCGTGGTTTTCAGCAGGAGCATGGTCGTGACTATGATGAGACCTTTGCTCCTGTGGCTCACATGACCACTGTGCGTACTCTTCTTGTTGTTGCTTCTGTTCGTCACTGGTTTGTGTCCCAGCTTGATGTTTAGAACACCTTTCTCAATGGTGAGCTGAGTGAGGAGGTCTATATGTAGCCTCCTCCTGGGTATTCTGTTCCCGAGGGGATGGTTTGTCGTCTTCGACGTTCTCTTTATGGCCTCAAACAGGGCCCCCGTGCCTGGTTTGAGCGCTTCGCTTCTGTAGTGACTGCTGCTGGTTTCTCTCCTAGTGCTCATGATCCAGCGCTGTTTGTTCACACTTCTCCTCGTGGATGCACTCTTCTTCTCTATGTTGATGATATGATCATTACTGGTGATGATTCTGTGTATATCGCCTTTGTTAAGGCTCGCCTTCGTGATCAGTTTCTTATGACTGATCTTGGTCCTCTTTGCTACTTTCTTGGGATTGAGGTCTCCTCCACTTCTGATGGCTTTTACATCTCCCAGGAAAAGTATATTCAGGATCTTCTTGCTCGTGCTGCGTTTGGGGATGAGCGCACTGTTGAGACCCCTATGGAGCTTAATGTTAAGATTCAACCTACTGATGGTGATCCTCTTCCTGATCCGACGCGTTATCGTCATCTTGTTGGGAGTCTTGTTTATCTTGCTGTCACTCATCCTGACATCTCTTATCCAGTTCATATTCTGAGTCAGTTTGTTTCTGCTCCCACCACCGTTCACTATAGTCATCTTCTCCGTGTTCTTTGTTATCTTCGGGGTACGATCACTCATCACCTTTTCTTTCCTCGTTCCAGCTCCAGTGCTCTTCAGACGCTACGTGGGCGAGTGATCCTTCGGATCGCCGTTCACTTTCTGCTTACTGTGTGTTTCTTGGTGGTTCGCTCATTGCTTGGAAGACGAAGAAACAGACAACGGTTTCCCGTTCGAGTGTTGAGGCTGAGTTGCGTGCTATGGCCTTGTTGACTGCTGAGGTGACCTGGTTACGGTGGTTACTTGCGGATTTTGGGGTCTCTATTACCACATCCACTCTGGTTTTGTCAGACAGTACAGGTGCTATTAGTGTTGCACGTGATCCGGCCAAGCATGAGCTTACCAAGCATATTGGTGTTGATGCTTTCTATACACGTGCTCAGGTGCAGGCTCGGGTTGTTGCGCTTCAGTATGTGCCTTCAGATTTACAGTTGGCGGATTTCTTTATGAAGGCACATACCAGAGCGCAGCATGATTTCTTACTCTCCAAACTCAGTGTTGTTGATCCACCATGAGTTTGAGGGGGGGGGGGTGTTAGATGTATATATTTGTATATTGTATATTCCCCATATGTTATGGGGCTTCCTGCATATTTGCACCTGTACCTGTACTATATATTGTGGCCTTTGGCCCCTAGAGGAATACAAGTTGCATATTCCTGACAAAGACCTCTAGGGCCACGCGTTTGGGCCTACGCCGACGGCACATGCATGATGACGGCTTGTTCTTTTGTATGCTGATGGCCATATGTACACTGACAGTTGTCGTCGGCCTAGTTCAGCCTACGCCGACGGCTTATCTGGGCCGACGGCCAGGTTCGTGGGCTGCCCCGGGTCCTGTCGTACGCCGACGGATCCAACTAAATGCTGTCGGCGTAAGTTTTTTTCATTGGCGTCTTGTAGTTCTCCTGTAGTGTATGTCTCATGGACATTGTGCTTTGTTGGAGGATACGAAAGGAAAACTAAATTGGAAATTGTTCAACTCCAACTCCCAAGGGCTCAAAAGTGACCATTGATGTTTGATCCACGCTGATTTATACATTTGGAATCTTCTGGTTCTGCTCGCTCTCTTTCCTTCTTTCTCTTCATGCCAAGTGACTAGTAAATCTCGTTGTCTAACTCCAACATCATCTTCATCTGGCACAAACCAAATGCGAGAGGCTATGACTTTTACATGTCTGTTTACATGAGCATCCTTGGGGTGGCAAACCCAGTTGCCTCACCGGTTACCATCAACCCTTATTTCTCCCCCTACCGAGCCCCCCACCAGTTGAACGTGCACGAGTTTTTGCGTCATAAGCCAACCTGAAGTTGTCACATTTATCATGGATAAAACTAATGGGTAAATTGGATGAATTTGATTTTTTATTCACGGTTCATTCTAGAATTAAACCTATAACCTAACGACACAGTTTCCAACACACTTGCATTTCTTATGCTTGAACCTACCAAGATAGAACTCTCGAGGATTGCAGAGAGCAGATAGAATTGGCAGTGGAAAATACATATCGTACTGCAAGGGGAAAATTATGAAGACCATCATAGTAGTGGCTAGGGCTACAAAGGACTATTACTTTTCAAAATTTTCTAAAAAAACTACCAAGCTACCCTTAAATTTTTGCAAAAAATGCAGATCCATAAGTAAACATAGTTGACATATTTTTGACTGTGGGACCTCCTATAAGTGCTGGAGTGGCATAAAATATTCACACCATTTGACTGAGCCGTTAAAATTTGTACAAGGCCCACTTGTGTACATCCTCATCCTCAACCTATCTGGTGTATCCATTATACATAGCATCTTGTGTGCACCGCGTTTGTGGCCGCCGACACCCCACCATGACAATCACCTAACCGTGCCCTGCCCGAGCTCACGTGTCACGTCTCGGCAAGCTTCCTTATGTGACATGCCTTCGCATGCTCGATCGTGCCTCTCCCTTGCTTGTGCGTCGTCGGGTGCGCCCTGCCAAGCTTCTAATGTGCCATGACTTCTCATGCTCGCGCATCTCTCTTGTGTTGTGCTGCAGGCAAGCTCGCATGCCGCGTTTCCATCACGCTCATGTACCCGCCCTCCCCAAGATGCTCTGCATTAGTCACTGCGTGCCGAGAATGCAAATGGCTTTTGGTTCACGTCGTGCCTCGTTCATCTTCTCCAACTCCATCATCGGTGGTTCGGTGGGGGAGATCAGGAGCATGGCCTGCTCATGCGCGGATGATCGGGGTGCGAATACGTATTGGCTGAGCATGGGCAATTTGCGCAGCGAGCATGACACGCTGGTGAGGGTCACATACATGGACTCACGCGGCCCGGAGTGCCTTCCTAAGCAACCGGCCAAAAATACATTTCCCGGCGAACAGAATATCCTTTAGTATGAGGCGGCGAGCTCTAAGATGTGGTTGACCGAGTGGGGTAGCATCGCCGGGTAGGGCGGATATCAGGGGTCTTACATCCATCATGCTATTTTATATGGGAATTGCTATTTCTCAGCTAGCTGGGAAATAAGCTACGGCACAGTCGATTTCACAACCGTCCGATCTAATCGCGCGTGTCAAGATCCATGTGCCTGGATTGAGCCGGCCTGTGTTGCCGGCCGAACGTTCGTTGCTATTTTTGCTTTTTTTTCCTGGGCTGATTTTGTTAGCGGGGGTGGGCGTTTTGTGTATGTGTGTGCTCGCGCGCGTGTGTGTGGGGGCTCTCTTTTGTGGTCCATTTTGTAGTTGGGCTGTAGGTTGGGACGGGAGCTGTTGTTTTTTGTTTTTCTCTACTCCCTCCATTCAAGAATAGATGTCTTAGATTTTTTAAATTTTAGATGAATCTATATACTAAATAGTGTCTAGATTCATCTAATTTTTAACAAATTTGAGACACCTATTTTAGGACGGAGGGAGTATTTTGTTTTTCCTTTTCTGTTTCGGTTTTCTTTATTGTTTCTTTTGTTTTTGTTTTTTAGGAACACTATTTTTAAAATGTTTATTATTTTTTGAAAAATAATACTTTTTCAGAATTTTTTTGGTTCAGGATTTTAAATTTTGATTCATGATTTATCGATTCATGATTTTGTTTTTTTTGGCTTATCGACTATTATTAGGAGAGGTTTCTTGGAGGATTTGTTTCTCGGCACGCAAACCCGAGCTATTTCTACACCCTTTTTTTTATGGTGGTATAGATATCGAATTGCAACTAGGGTCGTAATTGGATCGCGAGTATCGAGTTACAACTTGACATGCAACTGACCTTATCCACTTAGGACTTGCCTTCTGTTGCTTCTCGGCACGCAAACCCTGATCGTTTTTACCCTCGCTTTTTATAGAGAATGAGTTGCAACTTTGATAGCAATTGGATTCTAAGTATCGAGTTGCAACTTGACACATAGTTGGCCTTATCCACTTAGGACTTGCCTTCTGTTGCCTCTCGGCACACAAACCCCGACCGTTTTCTAGACCCGCTTTTTTGATGGTGGTATAGATATCGAGTTGTAACTAGGGTCCCAACTCGACTGTGAGTATTGAGTTGCAACTTGACACACAACTGGCTTTATCCACTTAGGACTTGTCTTCTGTTGCTTGTCGACATGCAAACCCCGAGCGATTTTACCCCCGCTTTTTTATAGAGACAGAGTTGCAATTTGGATCACAACTGGATTCTGAGTATCGAGTTGCAGCTTGACACGTAACTGGCCTTATTCACTCATGACTTGCCTTCTATTGCCTCTCGGCACGCAAACCCCGACCGTTTTCTAGACCTTGCTGTTTTGATGGTGGTATAGATATCGAGTTGCAACTAGGGTCGCAACTGGACTTTGAGTATTGAGTTGCAACTTTACACGCAATTGGCCTTATCCACTCAGGACTTGTCTTCTGTTGCTTCTCGGCACGAAAACCTTGGCCGTTTTTACCCCCGTTTTTATAGAGAGAGAGAGTTGCAACTTGGGTCACAATTGGATTCTGGGTATCGAGTTCCAACTTGACACACAACTGGCCTTTTCCACTCAGGACTTGCCTTATGTTGCCTCTCGACACGCAAACCCTGGCCATTATCTAGACCTGCTTTTTTGATGGTGGTATAGATTTCGAGTTGCAACTAGGGTCGCAACTGGACTGTGAGTATCGAGTTGCATCTTGACACGCAACTGGCCTTATCCACTCAGGACATGCCTTCTGTTTCTTCTCGGCACACAAACCCCGGCTGTTTTTACCCTCGCCTTTTATAGAGACAGAGTTGCAACTTGGATCTCAATTGGATTCTGAGTATCGAGTTACAGCTTGACATGCAACTGGCCTTATCCACTCATGACTTGCCTTCTGTTGCCTCTTGGCACGCAAACCCTGGTCATTTTGTAGACCTGCTTTTTTGATGGTGGTATAGATATTGAGTTGCAACTAGGGTCGCAACTAAACTATGAGTATCGAGTTGCAACTTGACACACAACTGGCCTTATCCACTCAGGACTTGTCTTTTGTTGCATCTAGGCACGCAAACCCCGGCCATTTTTACCCCCACTTTTTATAGAGACAGAGTTGCAACTTGGGTCGCAACTGGATTCTGAGTATCGAGTTTCAACTTGACACACAACTGACATTATCCTCTCAGGACTTGCGTTCTGTTGCCTCTCGGGACGTAAACCCCGGCCATTTTCTAGACCTGCTTTTCTGATGGTGATATAGATAATGAGTTGCAACTAGGGTCGCAATTGGACTGTGAGTATAGAGTTACAACTTGACACGCAACTGGTCTTATCCACTCAGGACATGCCTTCTATTGCTTCTCGGCACGCAAACCCTGGCCGTTTTTATTCCTACTTTTTATAGAGACAGAGTTGCAACTTGGGTCGCAATTGGATTCTGAGCATCGAGTTGCAACTTGACACGCAACTGGCCTTATCCACTCAGGACTTGCCTTCTGTTGCCTCTCAGCACACAAACCCCGACAGTTTTCTAGACCTGCTTTTTTATGGTGGTATAGATATCGAGTTGTAACTAGGGTCGCAACTGGACTATGAGTATCGAGTTGCAAATTGACATGCAACTGTCCTTATCCACTCAGGACTTGCCTTATGTTGATTCTCGGCATGCAAACCCTGACTGTTTTAACCCCCGCTTTTTATAGAGACAGAGTTGCAACTTGGACCACAACTGGATTCTGAGTATCGAGTTGCAACTTGACAACGTAACTGGCCTTATCCACTCAAGACTTTCCTTCTGTTGCCTCTCGGCACGCAAACCCCGTCTATTTTCTAGACCTGCTTTTTTGATGGTGGTATAGATATCGAGTTGCAACTAGGGTCGCAACTGAACTGTAACTATCGAGTTGCAACTTGACACACAACTGGCCTTATCCACTCCGGACTTGCCTTCTATTGCTTCTCGGTACGCAAAATCTGGATGTACGTAGACACTATTTTGTCTAGATTTATCTAAAATGTAACAAATTTGTGACATCTACTTTGATACGGATGAAGTAATTTTTATTATAATTTTTTTAATTATAGTTCTTTTCAAGTGTTAGGGTTACTGAAACATGTACTGAAATCAAAAGAAAATTAGTTTTAAGAGTTCCGTTGGACTTCCTTATGTGACATGCCTTCGCATGCTCGATCGTGCCTCTCCCTTGCTTGTGCGTCGTCGGGTGCGCCCTGCCAAGCTTCTAATGTGCCATGACTTCTCATGCTCGCGCATCTCTCTTGTGTTGTGCTGCAGGCAAGCTCGGATGCCGCGTTTCCATCACGCTCATGTACCCGCCCTCCCCAAGATGCTCTGCATTAGTCACTGCGTGCCGAGAATGCAAATGGCTTTTGGTTCACGTCGTGCCTCGTTCATCTTCTCCAACTCCATCATCGGTGGTTCGGTGGGGGAGATCAGGAGCATGGCCTGCTCATGCGCGGATGATCGGGGTGCGAATACGTATTGGCTGAGCATGGGCAATTTGCGCAGCGAGCATGACACGCTGGTGAGGGTCACATACATGGACTCACGCGGCCCGGAGTGCCTTCCTAAGCAACCGGCCAAAAATACATTTTCCGGCGAACAGAATATCCTTTAGTATGAGGCGGCGAGCTCTAAGATGTGGTTGACCGAGTGGGGTAGCATCGCCGGGTAGGGCGGATATCAGGGGTCTTACATCCATCAATGCTATTTTATATTAATCCCCACTATGACTAGGCTGTATTATCCTTAATAAAAAATAAATGCACTACCTACTATATGTACTCCTTGTTGAACACCTATATAAAGTACCCAAATATGCAGAACCAATTGTAGAATAAAAAATCAATAATGAGGAGGCGTTGTCAAGGTGTGGAGGTCGTGTCTCGTGTCATTTTCTTTCATTGTACTCAACTCTATGATTATGTCTAGGGTGAGCATGGGAGGCATCAAGAAAAGGATTTCCATATATAAAACCATCATAACTACATAGAGCTTTTCTGTCGCTAAAATATAAGACATACCAATCCGGAGTGGCGCGACATGTTCAGCAGATTTCCTCTTAGTACCTCATCCAAATCATGCATTCTTTGCTTTGTATCTATATGAAACCCTCTACTTTATCTTTTTATCGGCCTTCTTATTTTCTTCATGGTCTGGCATGAACCATCAAACAACATAAAAAGTACCTCATCACGGTCGTAGCAGGAGAATGGAGATCATGGTCATGCTAATTTCATTGTCCTCATTTAGTTATGTCTACTTAAGGATGGGTGGCATCTGGGGATCGATTTCCATAAGAGCGGTCCAATTAGATACGAGTAAATAGTGATTTTTTTCCTTCGAGAAAACTGACATCAGGTGTATGACGTTCAGCTGACAATCTTGTTGTCTGTATCGGTGTTTTCGCCCCAACAATGTACTTGCTTGACATGAAAACTCCGAATACAGGTGCTTTCACTGCCTGACGCTTTCACTGTATGGATTGATGAAGTCGGTTGAAAAAAGCAAAAGAAACAAACCAGGGAGAGTGCAAAGGCTCCCATCTTATCAAAAGAAAGGGTGAAACCCCCAGAGGAAGATTACAAGGTAGGATGAGAGACAACACTACACGCAAAGGGAGTGAGCTGAAAACGGACACGCACGCACGCGAACGGCAGAAGGTTTCAATGTCGAACAGGGAGAAGATAGGGGAGACAGAGATCAACATCCTCGCGGTGCACGATGGGCACGCCAAAGCATGGCATCGTCGCGGCAGTTCTTCAGGGGGCGAGCCCTCTGAAGAAAACACAGTTTTGGTGCTGCTAGATATGCCAAAGGCACAACAGCCTAAGCTTCCTCAGGAGCGAGACCCGCGGGGCGGGCCGATCGAAAGCAGCCCAGAATTAGCGGGCGACTGAACACGATGTGTTCAGCAGTTTCAGAGGGTGTGGCGCAGATGGAGTAGCTCCTTCGAGCAGCTGACATGAGCATCCACGCAGAGAACTTCACCATGGATTGACGGAGCTCGGTTGCGCCAGACGAAGTCATGGTGCGGGGAGAGCTCGTCACCCGAAGTGCAAAGCCGGTACAGGGAGGTGGTTCTGAGACCACCGCCAGGTCTGCTGCACAGTGGCAATGCCTCTACGTCTCTCTCCGGTTCCTCCCATCGCATTCCCGAATCCTGATCTCACCAGTCCCAGTGGACAGACACTACGATTCATTCCTTAATTTCCACACTGGCACATACGGAATTACAGACATGGCCACCCGGCGCAGTTCCATGGGCGGCGCCATGGCCTCGACGAGCTCCAAGATGGTGGAGCTGGAAGTGCCGCTCCACGTCCTCATATTCGGTAGTTGACTGTACTTTTGTGGTACTCCTACCAGCTACTGCGGTATTGGCAGGTATGTCCAAAAATCAAGAAATCACTTTCAGGTCATCAACCGTTCTTGTTTACTCCTACTTTCGTTGTTTTCACCGCACTCGTCCTTAAACAGCGGTACGACATAATACATCACCTACTTTGTAGGACTATCTTCAATACAACACTGACGGTACTTGTTTGAAATATACAATATGTACACAATCTTGTTTGTTCCCAATCCTCCTTTTATATAAAGCGTCTAGATGCGAAAGACAAAAGGAGAAAGAAATTAGAAGAGAAACAAGGCCGTGGAGGTGTGAGAGTAGTGTCCGGTGACAATTTGTTTGTCTTTATTAATGCCTGCATAAGAATGGGAGGTAACCAGAAGATGATTTCCACATTTCCTCTTGGAGAGGTATCAAGCTGTGGTGTTTGAGAACAAAATGTATTTTAAAAATAAAATCATAACATATCTACAGTTCTACACTAAACAACTCTAGTACGGAGTATTATTTTTTGGATGTTTATTTTTTATTTACTGGGTAGACTATATAACACCAATTTAACACTGAATATAGGTATAGAAGAAATCACATAATTATACATTCATTCCAAATCACTTGTCGCAGGTTCTTTGAATCTAGACATATTTTAGGCAACATTTTGCCTAAAACTACAAGAAGTAATTTGGATCGGAGAGAGTATTTCAAATTCATTTATTGTTCTTGTTTAGTTATCTTATTTATTCTCAAAGTAATGGAAACAATTCTCCTTAAATAGTACTATGTACAACTATCATCCATACTACTCCTTCCTTGTTTGTTCTCATGTTTGTTATATAAAGCACCCATAAGTGAATCATAGAAATATAAAACAATAACGAAAAAGAAACAAGAATTAGTAAAGGTCATCGGGGCATCTCGTGGCATATTTTCACTATCATCATCTATGTTTTAGAGGAATTAGAGGTATGAGGAAAAGGTTTTTATGTTCTTCCTGCGAACAAGAAATGATATGTATCTAAGTTTGAACATGTCTAATGTTTCTTTGATCACCTGCACACTTTGTCTCGTGCACATCTCTCAATCAACTTTGAGCCAATGCACAATTAAAGTCCTGAGTTGTTAGTCTTTCCTGCAATTCACAATCACATAATCACACATGCATGGTTTGGTTGGATTGTGTCCTACCAGGCACTAGCATCCCTGGGAACTATAAACGATTTCTTTGCTTAAGACTACCCAGAGTAAGTAACATATGTGGTAACATGCATGCCACATAGAAAGAAAATGACATGGTGAGTAATTAATTATGACAAGTTTTCAAGAAATACATCATGAGGGACAATCCGTGTGTCTGTCTTAACATATCAACAACCAAACTACAATTGCTGGATAGAAGCTACATCTAAAACTCTGAAGAATTTGCTTTGAGAGAGTGACAGATGTCATTCGCATCTATTGATTGCCTGCTTACATAGACAATACAGATCAAAAAGTAATGGAAAAAGAAACAGAAGTTCCACATCTTGATGTTCAATGCCTTTCCTAGATCAATGATGCACCTATGAGGCGCGGCAATGACGTAGAATGTTCAATGACAATGGTAGATGTGCACGTCGATAAAAAAATATGATAGTAGATGGAGAAGAAGGTTGTTTAATTGGATAAACATTATTATTAGGTCGACGACATGATCATCGTTTGCTCTTAATCGAGTGTCTAATAGCTCAATAGACGTGCATACATCACCCGCGGAGAGGAGGGAAAACATGTGAACTCTGATACATACCCGTGCATGACTATGCATGTCACTTTCCTCATGGAAACGCCATGCACCGCATGACTTTTATAATGCATGTCTATTCATCTGGTGTAGGGCCAATAAGTTGCAAGGGAAGATGTACGAAATGGTGGGGCACGTGTACCAGATCACGTACGATAACCATCTGATGCACATACCTCAACCAACCTTGGATCCAATGCACAATCAGAGTCATGAGTTATCAAGCTCGTTTCCAAGGAATTATCACATCGTTATGCGTGTAGTGTGTTACACTTATAGCGACAACCTACTATGGATGAGTGTCATTATTACGCCACTTTTTGATACCTGCACACAACTTCTTACTTGTTTCTTTTCATGTTTATTATATTACATAACAAAGCACCCTAATGTAGAACATAGAGACAAAGAAAATATAAGAAAATCACAAATGGAGGAACTGTTACTTGAGTGTGCAGATGATTTCCTCATCCGCAAAATCATGCTATTCGAAAACGTGGCCCTCTCATGGAGAAGACTGACATAATACACCCCCCAAGACAACAACGTGCATAAGTTGTTTTTAAGTCCCTGATTTTGTATTCCCAAAGCTCCTCAAAATTTTGTGTTTTATTATTTCAGCCCTCTCCAAAAATTATCCCCTATGATCGTCCCATCATAGATTTTTGCTGTCTCTACCATTGCCATGTACAAACACTATGAATGAAAAATTGAATGAAGTATTTACAAGTCATCTACAAACATTATTTTTCTCTTATTACATACAGTAACTCATATCTACACAATAATATGACACCCTCAATGTTTTTGGCTGCCATCAATGCAGTATCGCACGGTCACATCTTACTTCCATTTCCATTTCTACCTCGGTATTCCATTTTTTTATATATATATAAATGCAGCCAAACATCAGGCACAATAATAAAAGAACACATGAGACAAAAACGGAGGGACAATGCCCAACACTTGCACTAAGAGGAGAGGCTAACATTCTCATTGCCTTCTTTTGTTCATGACCGTATAAGGATGAGATGCATCGGAGAAAATACTTATAGAAGAACATGCCGTCTTGGACTAAACCCTGGTTTATTCTTCATGAAAACTGACATCAGATTCGTAGGAAATACATCATGACCGACAATCCTTTTTTGGATATCCAAATACATGCACTTTGTATTGCCTGATGTCATCAGCCATTGACTTGTATTATCTGCCTGCCACCATGGATAGCACGAACACAATTGATAAAGGAGAAATCATCGCTGAGAACATACTTAGGTGTGCACGCGTAACCCATACATATGTATGCTTAGGGATGGTTGGTATCGTTTTTTTTTTTGAGAAAAGTATCATAATATGTTGGTTTGACTTAGTGAAGGCCAATCCCTCCTGTAGCTTAGGATTTTGACTATTGCATTTGTACAGAGTATATTCTAGTTTATATCCGGATGACCGGATCGACCGGTGCATCTACAAAGATGGTTTAGAGCACCTCCACTCATTTGGTGTTCGCAGGCCAAAATCTGGCGCTAAATTGCGTCAGATGGATGTAACTTTTGGCATGGGAACAGACAGTTTTCCACTCGCGTTTCCAGGCGTGGTTCCTAGGCAAGGAAAATCTGCAATTTTTCGCACAAATTCGACTCAAATTTATACAGTTCGGCATAAATATAAATACAGAGCAATGTTCACTATGAAATTAAACACAACAAAGTTCGGCATAGTTCGCCATAGACTGAAATACAACATAGTTTAGCCTTGTTTGGATAGATCATGCTCGGCATCTACTAGTTGTCCTTATGTATCCATATGTGTTCAACTAGATCGTTCTATAACTGTTGATGCACTGTCGGGTCTCAGATCTCCTGACACATGAAGATGAAGGCAACCCACGATGCCGATACCTGGTGATCAGACTCTATAAGAGATCCCTTTATGTAGTATGGCTCGTCCTTCTCGACCAAATTCACTGGATACTTCCGCTCATATTCAATGATCATGTTGTGCAAGGTCACATAGCAACTTATCATTTTTCATAGCTGATCTTTTGACCAGGTCATATAAGGGAACCGAGCAACTACAAACCACTATTGGAGCACACCAAATGCCCGCTCCACGTCCTTCATACAAGCTTCTTGTTCCTTGGCAAACTGAGCATGCTTGGGAATAGGGGCGGATCTGGGCCCCGGGCAGCCCAGGCTATAGCCTGGGTCGTGGCACACGTAGTACTTGTTCACTCCTAGTAAATTTCACAGAAAATTTATAGCTTAAACAGTCTAGCCCGTGTCCTTGGGCAAGAGTGACCCGGGCTAATCCACAAACCCAACAACAACAAGGCAGCAATCCACGTCTAGTACGTACATGTTTCCTTCACGTCTATAGCGGAGGCACGTACTCCCTAGCTAGACTTTTTTGTTTAACCGAGAGAAACTACTCTTTGCGTCGCTTCGTTGAAAAAATGGCGAAACCTGTTCGTGTTCCCATCGCCGCTCGAGCTCTCGTAGAAATCACGCCCGGCGGCCAGCGCCACCTCGCTTGATCGTGCCGCCACCTTACGGTCGACGGAGACACGCTCGTCTCGATCACGGCAAGACGTGTTCAACCTACAGAACCCACGAATCGCTACACCCAGGCCACACCGTCCGGGATCAGGCGCTTGGTCACTTGCATATCGTTGGCTAATTGGCTAGGTAATCAGCTTTTACTACGTGCCATACCACTGATGACCGTTAGGGGCGACGCCAGGGGCGATTCCGGAGGTCCCTCCGGGCAATACGCTGCCGAGACCGGCGATGGGCTGGTGGCCGCCGGAGGACGTTTCTGGGTGCTCTCCTCTGAAGCTGATGATGTCGAGTCGACGGAGGTAGGTGTGGCTGAATCCGATCGAGGTTCTGCTGCGTCCCTACGTTATCTATATCGGTCTCCGACGCCAGATAGCGGCATGGATCTGCAAGAATCCTCATCAAGAGTGACGAAGAGATTGCAACGGAGGGTGATGCAGAGGAAGATGGCTTTGGAGCTGGCACCGTCGCCGGAGGTGAGTTCTTTTCATGTTTTATCTGGATGCAGGGCAGATCGTGCGTCCGGGATCAGCAGCTCAAAGTCAAAACCGACTGTTATTGAGTTAATAGCATAAAACTACCACATTTCGGCCAAAAGTTCGAATAACCACCACTTTATAAAAAAATCATAAAAAATCACCACTTTACGGCAGATTTGTTGCAAATCGCGCTAAAACGGAATTAATAGTCAATTGACACCAAAACTGACAGTAGGACCCACCTGTCGGGCTGACGTGGCGACGCGGGTCAACCGCGCTGACTACTATTTTGCATGCAGGTCCTTGAGTTTCGCAAAAAAATTATTAAGGGTCCCTGGAACCTCACGTTTTTTTTTAAAACCTATTTATTTGAAACGTTCATAACTTTTGAATACGGATTTAAATGGAAAAACTTTTAATAAAAAAAATGCTTAGAAATGTTTGAATATTTTGAATATAAAATTGGTTTACTATTTTCAGATACCTAAAATATGCAAACAATAAAAAATGCTTCTATTAATGATGCAAACTTCGAAAATTCATAACTTTAGTTATATGACTCCGAATAATCTATCTACTAATTTACACAGAGGTAGGTTCGTCCACCAGAAACTTTGGTTCTGATTTTTTGTTGGACGCTTTTACCCCTAACAGTTCTAGGATATTACACAAACTGCCACCGCCAAGTCAAATCCCGAGCGACCACTTCCCGCTTGCCTCCCTGCGCCTTTGGAGGTAGGGGTCGACGGGCCACCTACCCCGCACCACCCTCGCGCTGCCCAGGGCTCTGCCGCACGTTATCCTACGGAGAACTATTAACCACCACCGCCCTCCAACTCTCTTCCTCCTGTGGCGAGGCAAGCCCCAGTCGCCCTCCACCCGTGTCCTCCAGATTGGCTTCCCTCTCATCTCAGATCTCTCTGCAGGTATTTGTATTGGATAGAAGGAGCTCGGCCATGGGGACAGGAGGAGGCATGGGGACATGGGGTGGGCTTGGTAGAGCATGGCCATGGGACACGAGGGGGAGGATCTCGGCCCTGGGGGGCGGGGATGGGTGGAGCTTGACCATGGGGGTCAGGGATGGGTGGAGCTCGGCTATGGGGATGGGGGAGGAGCTGGTCCATGGCGAGCTCGAGAGCAGCTGGCGGTAGAGATCGGGGATGGCCGGAGCTTGGGGACGCGGAGAGGAAGAGTCCGTGCGGTAGAAGATAGAGGGGGAACAGCGTCAGCTTGGTGTCGAGGGGGAACAGACGGAGGAGCGCACATTTGAGGACAAACTCGTCTGTCGGTGTGGAGCCTGAAGCCCTATTCGCCGTAGCCATGCCCATGGAGGAAGGGAGAGCCACTGGCAGGGGAGGGAAGGTGAGCTCGCCAACGGGGGCTCCAGGCGCTCGCGGCGCCGTCAAGCGCGTCGGATGGGAAGGGGGACGGCCAGCAGAGGAGGTTGGAGGGGGCGTTTGGGGCGACCTCGGTTGTAGAAGATTGGGGACTGCCAACACGGGAGGAAGGGAGCACGAGGGGATCGATAAGGTTGGGGCCCGACAGATAGGGAGGAGGCCGGAGTGGAGCCAGGAGTTCGAGGGCCGTCCATAGCGTCCTGGACCCGGACGAGGCGGACAGGCGATAGAGGCGACATGTTTATCCAGCCGTATACCCTGAACATGTCAGTCTTCTTAACCGACGCTATAAGTTTCAGTTGTGCAATCTTCTGCGTTTCATCCTAACTACTGTATTTTCAGTTCAAACGAGTTAGCATTGTTCAAGTTCAACAGCCGGTAAACTTGTATGTTCTGCTCATGAATTTGCTCCTGCAGATGAAATTGCTTTGGCCTATGCGCTGATAATTTACTCCCTGCTCATGAATTTGCTTCGTCCTATGCGCTGATAATGTACTCCATCTTGGTAAGTTAGTTTTTATAAAATCGGTAATTACAGGATGCGGCAAGGCTGGCGGAGGTCGGCGTCGCGTTCGTGCTGTAGGACGCGGCCGTGGAGGAGCTCTGCATGAGCCGGTACCACGTGTTATAGTTCACATATCTACTGTACGATATTTGTACATGACATGTCATCGTGATACCAGATGAAAAGTTCATATACATTATTACATTACATCATCTTCAGGTATTTTTCCTTGCATTTTTTATTTAATTTTTAGATAGATGATCACAATCTGAAGTTTTTCTTTCCTTAGATTCATAATTTGGTTATAAAAAACACATCTACGATAATAACGGGACTTGACTGCAATAGTTCTTTGGTTTAACAAATCTGGAAAACTTATAATTGGTAATATTAGAGACATATGAGATAGCTGGAGTAATATGTTTCTGGAAACGTTAAAAAAGGTTTATGAAAAACAAATGCGTAATTTTTTTGAAACGAGGAAATGCGTGATTAACACCATGACTATGCAATGGAAGGTTATGATTTATTTGTTTTAGCTCTATAATATTGTAGCTAAAGGCATGCTTTCCTTTTCTGTATTCAAGAATTTGTTTGCTAGCACTTAGGTCGTTTCATTCAAGTTGTAAGTTTTAATTAGCTTTTAATTTTTGCTTTCAAATTTATTAGTTTAGAGATGTTCATGACATGTAACTGGATATTGTAAGTGAAATTTTGACTTTGCCAAAATTTTACAACGCCGTAGCAACGCACGGGCACGCCGCGCCATCGAGCGGCTACGCCCTGAAGGAGCTCCGCTGGAGCCGCTCCCGCGCCATATCTGCGTGTTCCCGACGGCGCTCGAGCTGCTCCATCTCCATCTCTCCGCCTGCACGACGCTCGATCGACATCAACACACGTACGGTTCCGAGCTTCCGGTCAGGCGGCGGCCACGAGGGGAAGGTGAGCACGTAGTCCAAAATGTCATCGAGCACCGGAGCACGTCGGCGTGGTCTTCGTACTTCCCGGGATGTAGTCCCACGCCGCGATCTACATCCGCCGGGCGGCCACGACGGTGTCGGTTCCGCGCGCTGTTCATGGCAGGCGCGTGCGGCACGGCCGGTGTCTGTAAGCAAGTCGGAGGTTTCTGCGGGGGAGCACCGGAGCAGCACCGCAAGGGGCCAGGAGCTGGGCGGCGGAGAGGCCAGGACGAGCTAGAGGCAGTGGCCCGTGCAGTCGGGGACAGAGCAAGATGACGTCGAAGATCAGAGCCCAGTCGGCGGCGCACTCCCATGCGAGCTAAGCGAGGGGGAGGATATCACGCAATTTGACATATTGATTGAGGGAACTCTGCTCGGGTCGCTTGTATAAATAAAAAGGTCTCGATTCCCTTGATTGACATAGGCTATGCGCCTATGCACTGGCAGGGGCTGCAAATTGCAGGGAGCAACACATCCTGAGTGATGGAGGGAGGAGGTGGAGAGAGAGAATTCGTCAGGTAGGTCACCGCCCCTTGCCTCTCTCTTTAATAATTATCTAAAGCAAGTGGTGTCACGTTCCAGATTATTACTCAATATTCAATGTCCTGCGGCATATACAGTGCACATGAATACGTAGGCCCGGAACATGCTCACAAAAGAGTATTCAGTTTGGGAGATGTTGTGCTTAGCTTCTGTTGTTTCGTGGCTTATTTAGTGTATATACAAAATAAATACATTTTGTCCTCAATAGTACGTGTTTGAGATGTTTTCTGCCAAGTTGCAAGCATATTTTTTTTTAAGATTGAGGTTACAGAAAAATTCACAATAATCACATTGACTGAATCATTATATTGATTGCAGACATCGCAAACATTTTTGTTCTAATATTTTGGTTGGTTTGCCCTTAACCATTCAAAGATATTACAAGGCATGCCACTGCCAAGTGGAACATGATATACATGTCAGTGAAAAAACATCCCAAACGAGTATCGGTTCCTTTTTTCTATTTCCCCGGCTCTCCCAAATTCCCTCTCCACGCGTCCTTCACTGCATCCCGACGCCCTAATCAAGCCGGTACACTTGGCCGACCAACCAGAGTTCGTGGCAGCTATTCATCCACCCCATCCCGTCACAGCGAGCCGCCACTCACTGCCCTCTGCCAAAGAGAAGGAAACCACCACACCTATAGCAGATCGTGGCGAGCAGGGGGTCTTCAGGGTTGAAGCCGCAGCATCACCGTCCCACTGCCGTCAAGTTGAGGTGGTCAAGGTAATCAGCAGCGGAGGAGGCCTAGGGCTGGAATGGTAAGCCGGGCCGACCGAAGTAGTAGGGTTTGTGGAGTGAGGAAGTGAGCGAGACGCAATAAGGTACAAACCGAACGGCAGGAGATTGAGGAACGGGACAAGACGGACCGTAGCAACGCACGGGCATTCAGCTAGTATATATATATATATATATATATATATATATATATATATATATATATATATATATATATATATATGTTCGTCCACTAGGTTTTGGTTCCGATTTTTACTTTGGACGATTTTGCCCTTGATAGCTCGGTCATATAACGTTTGTTGCCACCGTCAAGTAAAAACAAGGTCCTTACGTGCGGTGCGGCAGTCCCGCGTACCCTTCCCCGCCTGCACGACCAGAGAGGGTCGCGCGCCTCCGCGAGCACTCGCTCCTCTCCTCACCGAATCCATCTGCCGCCGCCTGCGCCTCCGCCAGGACCCCAATCCTACGCCGACCCATCCTCCGCCGCCGCAGGTAGGCCAAATCCCTCCCCGAGCTGGCCCTGTCCTCCTCTGAAGCGCTCCTGGCCGTAGCCATGGCGACGGCGCCGACAGGGGCTCAAATCCAGTCGGTCTCGGCCGAGACAAGGCGGATCCATCCGCCCGCCCACCGGCGCATACTTCTGCAACGAACCCCATTCCCCCCTCGATGCGTCTATGAGAAGGGGAGGCAGGGGTCAGGCAACAAGAACACCGATTTAGTGTAGCCGTGCGCTGCATCGGCGTTGGAGGTCCCAGTCGCGAGCGCGGCAGAGGGCGAGCTACGCGGTGTGCCGGCTGTTTGCCGGCGTCGTGCAGAGGAGTGTATTCACGCCGGCGGCGGGTCTGGCAACAGGGTGAGCAAGCGCTTCTCCATCTTCATCTCTCCCCTGCTTCCTCAACTGAATCACATCGATTCAAAAGATCAGCAATGAAGGTTGGAGTAGTTGATCCGGATCCGTTTTTCCCGGTGATGGCCCCAATCACCTTTTTATTATTTCCCGATTCTTGGTCCTCTTATGTGGACATTGGAGATGCACTTGCAAAGTTGCAGTATATACTATTTGCTCAATCCGTTGCGTTTTTTAGCATATCATTGATTGCATGCCGTTCGGTTCACATCGCATCCGACTACATCCAGATGAAAATACAGTACACAGCTTGGCATTTTTCTCTGTGTCTTTTGTAGCTTGATTTTGATTGACTGTGGTGTAATATTTAAGAATATATTTCTATTATGTGAATAACTGATAAATGATTTTTAATCATGTTTGCTGAAACCAAATGGAAAACATCTGTTTTGCCTTTTGGTAGGGCTAAATAGGGCTAAGTCCAAACATACCCTTGGTGGCCAAAAAAACTAACTGATCTTTTTTTCTACTTACTACGGCTACTCGAAGAAAATGCTACGCCCGCTGGAGGAAAATGCATAGTAAATAGACGCATGGATGCATGGAGCGAAGGAAAAAGACGCATCTTCTGTTGTGCAAATAAAACTCTTGCCTCCCATGATCACTTCATATGCTTTTTGTGGATAGTTTCTCATGTAAGAGGCTGCCTATGGCGTTGCAAAACATAACCAATAAAGTATGTCAATGTTGCTTAAACCAAATAATCACTTTGTTGCTTGTTGAAGAAAATTTCATGGAAATTCTGATGTTCAAAGATTGTTCTCTACAGGTCGTGATGGACGGCCCGCCTGAGAGCAGAGTGGTGGACATGCTCAAGCTGGATGAATTTTGTTGACACGCCACAGATTTACCTATGGCAACTTAGTTTATGCGGTTTTTAACACATATTTTTTTCTCACCCGGTGCAACGCACGGGCTTTTTCCTAGTATAAATAATATGTCTAAATTTATTATAAAAATCCAACCAATCCATTTATGACATCCTTCGTGCACGTACAAAACATTCTACCATTATAAACTTTAAATATTCATAACTTTTATTATATAACTCGAAATAATATAAATAATATGTCTAAATTTATTAAAAAAATCAACCAATCCATTTCTGACATCCATTATGCATGAATCACATCCGTTTATTTTAGATGTTATGATCCATTGATATCGGTATATATGTACGTACAAATACAACCTATCTTAGAGCCTCTTTCTATTTTTTTTTTGCATGCTACGCATACGTGACTGATATGCCATACGTGACTGATATGTACGTGTATATATGTTGAGGCCGGCAGGTACATATAGATCGATAGACTATCAATTTGTATTTAGATCACTTATGTCCGGTCTACATAGATTTGTTGTACGGTCTAAAGGAAGCCATCATGCGTGTTCATGTAAACAAAGAATTTATCACCCGAGTCATGCCCTCGATGTTTTGCGCACGTCACCTGTTTAGTTTGCAGCCCGCACATTTTAAAAATAATGCATCATGCTCGTGTATATATGCTCTCTCGATCAAGATGGATCGACGAACCGTACCTAGCGCGCGGCACATAGGAGACGTCATGCTTGTCTACAATTACCGATTCAAATACATATTCAATAATAATGTTATACGTGCTAGTACTATAAGGGCATTGTTTTGTACATACATACATACATACATACATACATACATACATACATACATACATACATACATACATACATACATACACCAATATTAATCGATTATAACATCCAAGAGAAATGGATCAGATACATGCATGAAGGATGTTAGAAGTGGATCCGTTGGATATTTCTAATAAGTATAGACATATTATATATACTGATATCAATGAATCATAACATCTAAAAAAACGGGTATGATTCATGCATAATGGATGTCAGAAATGGACTGCTTGATTTTTTATAATAAATTTAGACATATTATTTATATTATTTCGAGTTATATAACAAAAGTTATGAATATTTAAAGTTTATAATGGTAGACTGTTTTGTACGTACATATATATATCAATATCAATCCGATTATAACATCGACAAGAAACGGATCTGATACATGCATGAAGGATGTCATAAATGGATTGGTTGGATTTTTATAATAAATTTAGACATATTATTTATATTATTCGGAGTCATATAACTAAAGTTATGAATTTTTAAAGTTTGCATTATTAATAGAAGCATTTTTAATTGTTTGCATATTTTAGGTATCTAAAAATAGTGAACCAATTTTATATTCAAAATATTCAAACATTTTCGAGCACTTTTCGTATTATAAGTTTTTTCATTTGAATCCGTATTCAAAAGTTATAAACGTTTCAAATAAATAGGTTTTTTTTAAAAACTGTGAGGCGCCAGGGACCGTGTATAATTTTCTTGCGGAATTCGAGGACCTGCATGCAAAATAGCAGTCAGCGCGATTGACCCGCGTCGCCACGTCAGCCCGACGGGTGGATCCTACTGTCAGTTTTGGTGTCAATTGGATCTTAATACCGTTTTAGCGTGAATTGCAAAAAATCTGCCGAAAAGTGGTGGATTTTTGCGATTTTTTTTAAAGTGGTGGTTATTCGAACATTCGGCCGAAATGTGGTAGTTTTATGCTATTAACTCACTGTTATTCGTCCTGTTCTAGAGCCATCGGTTTTTCCGCTGGATCCCAATGATGATGCAGACTCATGGATTCTGGTTTCTCGAAGATCGCCGGCAATGAGGTTTGGGGCGATGTCGAACTGTGATCCGCGAGCATCTCTTATTTCAAATAAACATAGGGCCTTGGGCCCGAGTAAAAATTGGTTACGTGGATGGCATTGTGCTAAGGGCCAGAGGGGCCCGCTGACTGTTGAGTCAGCTGCACCAGTATTGTATCGGAGAAAATCATTGGGCCGATCCCGATCGAGTCTGGCTTCGGTAAATAAGGATGCAAACCTCGTCGCTGGACGTGTGTTTCGTCATTTGTTAGGTTTAACTTGGAAAAAGGCAGATTCGTCCATCGGTGACGGTGGGCGGCGGCTGCAAGCTTCCGTGATGAATTCTGGTGGAGGTCGTGGTTTCGACCCTGGACGAGGTGGTTCTGGTGTTGGGCGTGGGTAGCCGCCTGCGAGTGGTGGCAATGGCCGTGGTGGTGGCGCTGGTCGTGGCTGGGTCCAGAACGGGGGCGGCTGGCGGGGGCAGACCAGAAACTACCATCAGGGTGAATCAAGTGCAGCTGCTGGAGGTGGAGATGATGTTTTCAATGGCAATGGTACGTACCAAGAGGGGAACCGAGGTGGGGGAGGTTCCGGCAACTTCAACCATGGCTCGGGGATCAATAATTATGTTCGTTTCAATAACAACAATCAATACATGAATAGTTCATTTGGGTATAACAACGGTGTGAGGTATGACAGAGGATTTCAACCTGACCATGGAGGAAGCTTTAATAATGGTGTTCGTGGTGGTTATGGGGGTTATAGGTACAACCGTAACACCAATCGGTCTGCTGATCGTGATGGAGATGCTGCACCTACTCTGAATAATGCAGTGCTCCAGGAAGCGTTACAAACGGCGTTAGCAGCAGTGGCTGCGGCGGCGACCAAGCATCCTGAAAGAGTAGAGTCAGACGTTTTGGCCAAGGGCCAATCTACCACACTGGTTGCAAGCAGCTCCTTCTGTTGGTGCAGTGGCTCCGCAAGCAGGAACATCGCAGGGGGCTTCAGGTGTACAGGAGTTGGCCAAGGCAGCTGCGGTGACAGGGGAGATTAGGGCTCCGGCAAAAAATTTAAGAAGAATGATAGAAGCTGTTTTAGATGCAGGAACAGGGACACGTCATTGAAGATTGTCCTGCACCAATATGTGACAATTGTGAGTCTATCAATCATGTTACTAATGCATGTCCTTTGTTGCAAGCCCCAAAACCATCTATTATCATGTATGGCCTAGCCAATGAGGGCATGATGTGAATCCTAGGGACCGGCGGAACCCTCGCGTCTCGCGTCGCTTCGCTGGGCGCATCGAGGCACTGCTAAGCTGCGCCCCACCTCTCTCCCCCTCCTCTTCGCCGCCGCGCGCCGCCCGGCAAAGCCCGTGCGGTGCCGGCGGCGGCGGGTCCTCTTCTACCCGGCGCCGGCGTCTCTTCGCGGGGGAGCGCGGCTGGCGGCGGTGCGCATCGGTGACGACGACGAGCTCGACGGCGGCGCGGCTGGTCCCCGGGCGACGCGGTTGTGGAGCTTCCGGGCGGTGGCGGCTGCTACCTCGGGGATGGTCCACGGTGGCGGCGCGGCTCAAGTCTGTCGGCGGCGGGGCATGGCGGCTCGGCCGGCGGGATGGCGACGGTGGCGTGAGGCGCGGGTCGCTTGGCGGCGGTGGCTGGTGGCCTCGCTGCAGCAGTGCAGCGGCGGAGCCGTTTGGGCCCAATCTGGGCCTGGCCGGGCTGGCCCGGCCTGATATGGGCCTGAGTGGCACTGCTGCTGCACCCGGTCGGCACTCACCACGGCTCTCACCGTAGGTGAGGGAGGGCAGATCCCCTCCCCTAGGTTGCCGGCCCGCTGCCTGCTGACCCGTGCTTGGCCTCTCTCGTCTTGTTCAGCGGCTGTGCGATGCGGCGCTGGCCAGGGTCTGGGCTCGAGTTCGTGGATGCCGGGGCGGCGGCTCTGGAAGGTGGGCTACGCGGACGGCTCTTCGGCGAGCGACGCGGCGGCGGTGGTGGCTCCTCTCCTCGGTCATGTGGATGGCGCGGAGCGGCTGTTGGGGGACCTTGGTGTTGTCGGCGTTTTGGCTCCGGCAGCCCCCAGATCGTGTGGCGGAGGCCTCACTTGGGGATAGCGGGCATGACGGAAGACGGGGAGCGGCACCGAAGGTTTTCGGCGAAGCTTCGGTGCTTGCACCTCTGGTGCGGTGCGGGTATCGTTACCCTCTTGGGGGCGCCGTGGCGGCTACCTTCTCCGTGATAGGACTCCGGGTGAAAACCTTTGACCTTTGGTCTCGGCGGCGGCACAGTGTGTTGTTACCCTCTTGGGGGCGTCGCCGTGGAGTCCCGGTTCTCTAGGGTCTTTGCTCGTTATCCCCGGTGGCAAGTGTTGATCTTCCTGTTTTTCTTGCTTATTTTGATCTGTTGTAAGGGGTCTCCCCATCACCATGTATCTTGTTCGGCCGATGTGGCTTTATTTATAAAGCAGGGCGAAAGCCTATTTCAAGGAATGAGGGCATGATGTTCTATGAGTTGCCAACGGGGACTTTTCATCCAAAGGTTGAGAATGCTAAGCTAGTCAAACTGACGGTGGAGGGGGATGCAATGACTATTCCACAAATTATTGAGCTCCTTAAGCGGCTTGTTCCAATTGAGAACTTTCAGTGGGAGGTGTTTCAGTTTCAAAATAACATTTACAGGGTTAGATTCCGAAACAAGAATGAAGTCTTACGTGTGTTGATGTTTCATGTGTATCAAGTTCCAAATCGGGCTACTGATCCGTGTTTGATGAATGGTCAGCCGCGGAGGAGCCGCTATATATGTTGCCGGAAGTGTGGGTGCAAGTCTCGGGTATTCCGTCTGCTATAAGAGGAGATTTTCTGACACTTTGGGGTGTTGAAACTCTATTTGGGAAGACAAAGGCTATAGATATGGCGTACACCCGGAAACATAAGGTCTTACGGATTCAAATTGGCTGCGTTAATCCTGCTCGTATACCGGACACTATGGAGATATATATTAGAAGTTTTTTTTAGATTTTGAGGTTGAAGAAGTGGTGGTTTCACAAGATGAGCGTATGCTTGAAGTTAATGATAGGGATGACCAAAAAGATGACGAGGATGAAGGAAATAAACAAAAGGAAACTGATATGGAGTTGGACAATATGGCTAATCAGGCTAATCAAGCTACTTCGGGCACTAAGAGCTCTACAAAAGATGTTGGAAACAGCGGTGATCAAGGGATTAAGGGTAATCAATTGAGTGGTCCAATTAAATTTGGAGACATCGTTTGTCCTTCAACTAGCAAAGGTACGGTCAATCGTGACCTTACTTTTTCTTGTGTTTCAAATATTTCAAATCTTATGCATGAGCATAGTGTCACTGGTACTATTTTACTGAGTGAATTTTTCTTGAATGCTGCAAGTACAGGACCGAAACTACAGCTACACTTTGTTATTCCACGTGAGGCGGGAAAAGAGATTGAGTTCACACCGGTTTTATCACCAGGTGCAGTGCAGCCGGCATTGGGGCTGGTGTCTGGTGCTGTCGCCGCTGCTCTTGTCCCTGGCGTGGAACTCAATGCTTCGAAGTCTAGGCATGTCGATGCTCATAATGTTTCTGTTGTCCACGAGTTAGAGGCGGAACATTATGCTGATTTAAACTGTATTGATGTTGCTTCCGATACGGAAATCAAGATCGATTCTGTCCCAGAGTCTGGGCAGGTATTATTGGGAGGTTCCCCATATGGCGAGCGGAGTACTACATCGAATCCTGTGTTGCCCCATGCTACTGTTGAAGAGGAGCCGACACTTGTCTCGGTTGGTATGCCTGCCTTGTCCCTTGCTGGTGTTGAAGCGACGCCGAAGCCCGCCTCTGTTGTTGTGCCGCTGATCGACCAGTTCATGCGTGGGTCGCCTTCGAGCCAAGGATAGGGCGTCGCGGCTACGAAGGGAGCGTTAGGTTCCCCTACATTTCTCGGCAGTAAAACAAGCTCGGATGGTTCAAATAGGGGGTATGCAAATGCCATGACGGTTGGTTCTCCGTCCCTGAACCAAGTGGCTTCATCTTTGCAAAATAAAGGTATTCTAGTGGTTATTGAAAGTAATTATTTTATTTTTAATTAAGTTTCCTACGGTACTTGAACGTACTTTTTTAGGGGTAAGCCCACTGGCTTCATTAAAATCGGTTGCTGATGTGACAAATGAGAATAAATTAGACGTTACAAAATTCAACGAAGAGGGTCCTTCCAAGTATATGTTTAACTATAAAAATGGTATGCAATCCCCACTTGCTTCTCTCCAGCCAAATACATTTGGGTTTAGTGATGCATGTAACACTATTTCTGATGTGCATTTCTACAGCTATTACCTGCATTGTGGTGGAACACAATGCAGGTGTATCTAGCCAATTAAGCAAAGACCAACTATGGAGGAGGTAATAGCTTTTGGCGGGATACCATAGTCTGTTGTGATGGGTGTAAGATCTAGTACACGCATTCAAGGACAATCAAATGCTGATGATACGCAGACGGAAAGGTCTATGAGAAATGTGCAACACCGCAACTCTGGGAGTGCTTCAGGTATAAAACCACCACCGACTCTTTCGATTCTATCAATTGATGATATTGTAGTTGTGGCTAGAGAAAATAGAATTGTATTTCTTTAGGTGATTCGGTTCAGCAATCTTTAGAATCTATTAGAGGTTTAAAAAATCTGGAAGAAGAGAGAAATATCATAATACTTCAAAAGAATATTTCTGATTCTATAGATGGGGATATTGGTCCCTCTAATCTATTGGTTTCAAAAGTTTCTACTTGTGTGAGGATCTGATCGATGATGAGGACGAGGAGGTTGTATCGGATGATATATTGGATCTTCCAATACTAAACTCCAGTCATAAGAAATGCCGAAAGAAAAGTTGTATATGATGTTTCTAATGTGCGAAGGAGCACTAGAAGCGAACAAAAAAATATTCTCATGATGCAGAGTCTTAGAGGTATGACTTGGAATAGTAAGGGTTTTAGAGATCCCGCTAAACATAATTTCGTTAAGGAATCTTTAAGGGAACACCGCCTATACTTCATTGCCTTATTGGAGACAGGAAGATCGAATTTTGCGGTACCTTTCTTAAAACAACTTGCGGCTGGTCTGGATTTTATGTGGTTTTGTCTACCACCTCATGGTAGGTCCGGAGGGATTCTGGTGGGCATTAACACCGATACGCTCCAAGTTCTCAAGGTGTCGACTAGGGATTACTGTGTAAAATTGCATGTTAAGTGTAAGAAGGATGGATTTCAATGGGTTCTTGTACCTATCTATGGGGCAGCACAGGACACTCATAAAGCTGAGTTTCTTGCTGAAATGGTTCGAATGTGCGAGTCAGAACCTTTACCTATGTTGGTAGGTGGAGATTTTAACATCATTCGATCCAGAGATGAAAAGAACAACGATAATTTTAATGCACATTGGCCTTTTGTCTTTAATGTGATCATTAAGAGCCTTGATCTTAGAGAAATTGTTCTTTCGAGATGACAATTTACATGGGCTAATCATAGAAAAATACCCATTTATGAAAATTTGGATCGTATTTTAGCTAGTGTAGAGTGGGAATAGAAATTCCCTCTCGTTACTGTGCAAGCTCTTACACGTGCCGGGTCTGATCATACTCCTTTACTTATTAATTCTGGAGTTAAGGCACATCTTGGTAACAAACCTCGATTCTCCTTTGAGTTGTATTGGCTACGACAAGAAGGTTTTTATGAGATGGTGGCGGCTGAATGGGCCACGGTTACCAAGGGAAGTACACCTATGGAGCGATGGCAAAATAAAATACGCCACTTGCGTTGTTTTCTAAAGGGTTGGGCAAAAAAATTTGAGTGGGAACTACAAGAAAGATTGCTTTCTATTATTAATAATCTTGACACAAAGGAAGAAACTATTTTGTTAAGTATAGATGAGTAGGGGACTTTGAAAGAGGCTAATGATCGCATTACAGCTCTTAGGAGAGATGAGGAGACAAAATGGGGCCATCGGGCGAAATTAAAACATATTCAAGAAGGGGAAATAATACTAAATACTTCCATTTGATTGCAAATGGTAAGAACATGAAGAAAAAGATTTTTCAATTAGAGCAGGAGGAAGGAACGATTATTGGTGAGGAAAATTTAAAAGTTTATATTACTGAATTCTACAAAAAGCTTTTTGGGGCACCTTCCCCAACTAATATTTCCATGATGGAGGGGGTCACTCATGACATACCACAGCTAACCATTGAGGAGGATAGTATTCTCACGGCACCTTTTTCTGATAAAGAGGTGTTCGAGGCTATTTCCCAAATGGAGCATAATAAAGCACCTGGCCCGGATGGTTTCCCGGCTGAGTTCTACCAAACTTTTTGGAAAGTGATCAAGGTTTTTTGGGGAATTATTTAGTGAATTGCATACAGGGGATTTGTCTCTGTTTAAATTGAACTTTGGTGTCATTACCCTACTTCCTAAAAAAGAAAATACGATAGAAATACAACAATATAGACCAATATGTCTATTGAATGTTAGCTTTAAAATTTTCACCAAAGTGGGTACTAATCGCATTATGGGGATTGCCCCTAAAGTTAATTAGACCAACTCAATCCGCTTTTATGCCTGGGCGACACATCCTAGAGGGGATTGTTGTTCTGCATGAAACCATTCATGAGCTTTACCGGAAGAAAATGGATGGAGTCTTATTTAAAATTGATTTTGAGAAAGCGTATGATAAAGTTAAATGGTCCTTCCTCCGACAAACTTTGCGCATGAAGGGATTCGCATCAGGGTGGTGCAAATTGATTGAGCAGTGTGTGCAAGGGGGAGTGTTGGGATACGTGTTAATGATGAAATTGGACATTTCTTTCAAACTAGAAAAGGTCTTCGTCAAGGAGATCCCTTATCCCGATACTTTTTCATATTATTGTACATATGCTTGCTATCCTAATTGCAAGAGCTAAAGAGGATGGACAAGTTGGAGGCCTCATCCCTCATCTAGTTGATGGAGGAGTCTCAATTTTACAATATGCGAATGATACTATATTATTTATGGAGCATGATCTACAGAAGGCTGTAAACATGAAACTAATTTTATGTATCTTTGAACAATTATCGGGATTAAAAATCAACTTTCATAAAAGTGAGATTTTCTGTTTCGGGAAAGCCAAAGAGGAAGAATAGCGGTACAACCAAATTTTTGGTTGTGAGGCTGGATCTTTACCATTTTGATATTTGGGCATACCGATTCACTGTAGAAAACTTAAAAATTCAGATTGGTATCCAATAGAAACTAGACTTCAAGGGAAGTTGGGTTGCTGGAAGGGTAAGCTTTTATCATATGGTGATCGCTTAGTTCTAATCAATTCTGTTTTAACAAGTTTACCTATATTTATGCTATCATTTCTGGAAATACCCAAGGGGGTAAGAAAGCGATTGGATTTCTATAGGTCTCGCTTTTTTGGCAAAGTGATGAGAATAAAAGAAAGTATAGACTAACGAGATGGAACATA
This sequence comes from Avena insularis, assembly GCA_023614405.1. Taxonomy (NCBI): domain Eukaryota; kingdom Viridiplantae; phylum Streptophyta; class Magnoliopsida; order Poales; family Poaceae; genus Avena; species Avena insularis. The sequence continues at coordinate 305,110,726 of CM042691.1, read as the reverse complement.
ATTTGTAGACCTAAAGATCAGGGAGGTCTAGGTATTGAGGTGTTGGAAATTAAGAATATGTGTTTATTAAGCAAATGGCTTTTTAAATTACTAAATGAGGAAGGAGTGTGGCAAGAATTGTTACACAATAAATATTTGAGTCAAAAAACCTTGTCTGAGGTCCAACCGAAACCGAACGATTCTCCATTTGGAAGGGACTTATGAAGGTGAAGAATGAGTTCTTCGCTAAGGGACATTTCCAGATTGGGGATGGAGCCGACACTAGGTTTTGGGAGGATACATGGTTAGGAGAGTTACCCCTTTCGCAATAATATCCATTATTATATAATATTGTGCAACAGACGAATGTGACCGTGGCTCAAGTTTTAGCTCAAGTACCACTAAATATTGGTTTTAGGAGAGTACTTAGTGGCACCAAGTGGTTTGATTGGCTCCACTTATGCCAAAGGCTTATGATGGTGCAGTTGACCAAGATAAGTTTGTATGTAACTTAACAACGTCTGGGGTATTCTCAGTGAAATCCATGTATGAGGATCTAATGAATGATCATATGGTCTTCCTTCAAAAATATCTTTAAAAATTGAAAATCTCACTCAAAATTAAAATTTTCATGTGGTTCCTTCATAATAAAGTTCTCCTTACTAAGGGTAATTTGGTTAAAACAAATTGGGTAGGGTGTAGCACGTGTTGCTTTTATGGCTCACAGGAGACGATAGAACATTTGTTTATATCTTGCCCTTTTGCTCGCCTTTTGTGGCGCATTGCTAATTTTTCTTTCGATCTCCCCTCCAGCTAATGTAACGAATATGTTTGAGAATTGGTTGAATGGTGTAGATAAAAAGTCTAAGGCAAGAATCCAAATTGGTGTCTCGGCCTTGTGTTGGTCTATTTGGCGTTGCAGGAACGATATTATCTTTAACAAAAACAAAACGTTTAATATTTTGCAGGTGATTCATATGGTGGCACATTGGATGCAACTATGGGCTTTTCTTCTACCGCAAGACCAGCGGGATATTATGGCTACTGGGTGCAGCCGTCTCCTGATGGTCGCATGAGACATCTTCACCCAGTCGTGCTGGTGGCATACTAGTCATTTACAAGATGTTTAGTGATCATTTGTCGCGTATATTCGCTAGTTGGTGCATGTATCAACCTTATTCGATCCTTGAATTGTAAAACTTTTGGATGTTAAATTCGTAATAAAAGGCCGTGTGCATCGACTGATGCAGAGGCCGGGGTTTTACTCCCCTTTTCAAAAAAAAAATTGCTAGGTAATTTCATCGTTTGATCGCTTCCAGTCTAGAAGTGCTACAGTTAGTTTAAGCTCACTGTGAACTTCTGCATGATTTATTAATTGAATTTGATTATATAAAAGATGGAGGGGACAAAGAGATCAAAAAGATCAGAGAGTTTCATCTGAATCACAACTTGCTTTGAGGTCATGCAAAAAACAAATACCATAGTACATCACTACAGCTAGTGGTAAGTTATTTTCCTACCGGTACAACTTGTGTATCATGTATCCATCTATACTGTTTTTGTCTTATTTTCTGGTCTCTATAGGTTCTTGTTCTGCACCTATGATTGATGAAATGGTAGGCTAGGATTATTGCAAAGCTTCGTTGTTTTAGCACTTAAAATGTGACTTGGTTATGCGATTATGACGACCGCAATTTTTTTCGTATTTTCTCATTTGGGTAAACATTGAATTTTTTCAAGTCAAAACACCATGTATGTAACTTCATTGTAATTCGGATGATACAATATATTATTGGGAGGGGATTGGAAGATAATATTTTTTCATAGTTTCTAAGCATTAAAAGTTTAGCCCTGGTCTTGCCAAAATCCCGGGTCTGCCACTGCTTGGGGAGCATCGGGCTTGAGATAGTCTTTACAAATGTTGGCCATCTTGGATAGATGCCATATGCAAGATAGTATCCGTTGTTGTAGTGGTGACCATTGATATCAAAGTCTACAGGGGAAGCATGACCATCAACAAGCTTGGCAAAGACATTTGAGGAATGAGGACATTGATGTTGTTGTTCGATCCTTACATGCCAAAGGAGTGCCAAATCCAAAGATCATGTGTAGAAACTGCCTCGAGTATCATAGTGCAACCTCCTTTGTGGTCGTTATACTTTCGTTACCAAGCGAATGGATAGTTCTTCCAGTGACAATGCATTCAGTCTATGCTTCCAAGCGTCCCAGGAAATCCTCTACTTTCATTGACCACAAGGATCCGAACAGTGTCTTCAGCATTAGGTGTTCTCGAGTATTGTGTCACAAACACTGCAGTCACTGCCCTGCAGAATATGTACAAGCAATCAATGGCGATGGACTCGACCATGCGGAGATAGTTATCGGTACTGTCACCCGGAGCTCCGTATACAAGCAACCTCATCGCCATTGTAAACATCTGCAGTGAGGAAAACCCTACCATGCCGGTGCAATCCTTCTTGCATATGAAGTAGGGATCAAACTCCCAGATGGCATGCACGATCTCAAGGAAAATTTCTGACACATCGTGAAACATCATCGAAACACGGCCTCTTTGTGCAGGGCCTTGTTGGCGAAGTAGTCAGCATACAACATGCAGTAGTCCTCCATCATCTTCCTTGCTTTGCCCTTCCGGCGACCCTTCGCCGAGCCTCCACGCTTTGGTGCTGCGGTCTGCATGTACAGTCGGGACAGGGAGGCGAGGATCTTCATGTGGTCTTCATATTCGGCGGCTATGGCGGTCTCATCCTCCAGCAACAGTGCGAACATCTCCTCATCGTCAGAGTTCATGGTCGAGCCAGAAAAATGCCAAACACTTCACGGGGTGAGGTGGGCGGGAGATGGGGACGAAGTCAAGCTACAGCGAAGGCTGGAGAAGGCAAAACAAGGCCTAGGACGAGGGGAAGGGATGCGGAGGCGGCAGACCTTTCTATAGGTTTGTATTCTGCTGGGCTTGGCAGGGCTTTGCCGGCGACGACATGGCGGCGAGGGGGCAGCTGGGGGAAAGCTATGTGTCGCGGGAGAGTCGAATCATGGTGGGAATGGGTTGTGTCGCCCACAGGATTGACCCACTCTTTTTTCGCTTCATCTAGCGTTCCGAGGTGGTTCCCGGTGCCCTGGGTCCGGCTTGGGAACCCCAGATGTAAAATGGGTCAAATCCGGAAAAGTTGGCGCCTAGAAACATGACTGGGTGATTTTTCACTGTCCGTATAAAAAAAATGCCCTGGAAAGGCCCTCTTAAGAATGCGAGTGAAGATGCTCTTACACAATGAATGGATTAGATGTATTTATTATTACTAGTATATCTTGGCACCAGTTGAAGTCCGAAGGAAGAAAATGAGATAAAGAGAAAAGTGTTGCACGGTGCGCATATGTTAGTCCACTTTCTTGTCTTTGCTTTCTGTCGTCATATGCCACAGGAGACAGATCACAGAGACCACGGCTTGATATTATCTGTGATTGTTCACATGTCCAGCCCAAATATGCACAAGCAAAAGAGACTGTAGATAGGAGCCGGTGGTCAAAAAATCCCTTCTCATCATTGATAAAGCAAAATAAACAGAATAAAATCATTTTTCGCTCAGCGCTACACACAATACTTTCGGTTGCCTTTATGCGACGTCCCTCTCCACTTCTACCAAATCGCATCCGTTTTATTTTCTCGCCAATCATAGTCAACAAGACCCGACCATACATCGCACAATTCGTTCATGGTTCCGCACATAGGGACATCACAAACACGCATTAGACTAGTCACGGTGGGGTATCATAGAAAGTATCATGTATTTCATTCATGCCAAAATCTGATGTGTCACTGTAATTAATATTGAGAGAAATATTAGTAGTAGCATAGGTAGATACCATACCATAACACGTAGAACTAAAATATTTAGAACAATCCCACAAGAATGCGAACAACCCCACGACACCTCAAGTACACAAGATCAACATTCAGGGTAGTCCCCATAAAAGAACCAACCACGACCCAGAAAAGAACAGAGTTTATGTGAAACTCCATCAACATGTAGACATACCCGCTGTAGCTCAACCTTCTGTGGAATCTGCTGACATCTCCACACACTAACAGAGATCTTGACATTGATAGCAGGCACTGATAGAACTGCTAGGACATCTAGTGGTAGATCTAGGGGTATACGAGAGAGAGAGAGATCCTTACCATCGTCCTTTGGAGTCGACGAAGAGCTCGCCATTGAGCTCGTCGGAGTGGTGGCGGCGGTGAGGGGGTGATTCCCACCGCTACAGCGCAAACCGATCGGTGGCTATTGGGTTTAGGGTTTTCGGTGGGGAGAGTGGGCATGACGAACCTTGGCATTTGTGCCCCTGGCCCCCACCTCTTTATATTGCGCTGCGCGGCGGGGGGCCACCAACGATTGCGACGTTGGGCGCCCCCGATCAGAGCGCGAGACCAAAACGTTCAGGCCGTTGGGCCAAACGTGGGAGATCAACCTAACATTCTCCCCCTTGATCTCATCTTTCATTTAACTTATACTTTGGCACCCATTTCATCACAGATCAACATATAGAGCATGTCTCGTCATAATGGTCAGTTACGCACCATAGATTCAACAGCCACTATACACCTCTCTATTTTGAAACATATTCTTGTACTAGGCCCTTAATATCCAGGTATAATAGGCTTTCCCTTAAAACCATGCCGTCTAAGTGTTCTCTAAACACACTGGGTGGTAAGCCTTTTGTGAGCGGATCCGCGAGCATTTCTTTTGTACTTATATGCTCTAAACTTATGGTATGATCCTGGATTCTTTCTTTCACAACATAAAACTTAATGTTAATGTGTTTGGCAGCAACACTTGACTTGTTGTTGTGATCATAGAATACTGCTGGCTCATTGTCATAGTATATCTTGAGTGGTCTTTGAATGCTGTCCACCACTCTCAACCCAGGTATAAACTTCTTTAACCAGTTTGCCTGCCTCGTGGCCTCATAACATGCTACATACTCAGCTACCATCATAGACGATGCCGTGATGGTTTGCTTGGATCTTTTCCACGATATAGCTCCACCTGCGAGAGTAAATACATGTCCTGCCATGGATTTTCTTTCATCTACATCTCCCGCATAGTCTGCATCTGAATATCCTTCTATCTCAAGGGAAACAGTTCTTCTGTATGTTAGCATGAGGCCTTTTGTGCCTTTTGCATAACGCAATGCCTTCTTCACCATTTTCCAGTGATCTATCCCTGGATTACTTTGGAATCTGCCAAGTACCCCGGTAACAAAAGCTAAGTCAGGGCGTGTACACACTTGAGCATACATCAAGCTTTCGGCAGCAGAAGCATATGGAACCGCTTTCATTTGATCGAACTCATATTGGTTCCTGGGACACTGAAAGTTCCCAAATCTATCGCCCTTGACTATAGGAGCAGGCGTAGCATTACTCGTATGCATACTATACTTCTTCAGAATCTTCTCTAAGTATGCCTTCTGCGATAGCCCTAAAACCCCCTTTTCTCTATCTCGGTGAATTTCAATTCCTAGAATGAATGAATCTTCACCAAGATCTTTCATATCAAAGTTTGAGGACAAGAACTTCTTCGTCTCCAATAGTAGACTAACATCACTACTAGCGAGTAGAATGTCATCCACATACAGGATAAGGAAAATGAATTTCCCATTCTTGAACTTTGCATATACGCAATTGTCCTCCTCATTCTCATCGAACCCAAACTTTCTAATTGTTTCATGGAACTTTAAGTACCATTGCCTGGAGGCCTGTTTTAATCCATAAATGGATTTCTTCAGGCGACATCCCAAACGTTCTTTTCCTTCCACGACAAAACCCTTGGGTTGTGCCATGTAAACATTTTCTTTCAAGTATCCATTTAGGAATCCCGTCTTTACATCCATCTGATGCAATTCTAAATTATAGTGAGCCACTAAAGCCATTATGATTCTGAAAGAATCCTTACTTGAGACTGGAGAAAATGTCTCATTGTAATCTATTCCTTCTCTTTGGGTGAATCCCTTAGCAACAAGTCGTGCTTTATATCTTTCGATATTCCCTCTAGAGTCACATTTTGTTTTGTAGACCCATTTACATCCTACCTTTTTGGCTCCTTTAGGAATTTCTTATAAATCCCAAACTTTGTTGCTACTCATGGATCTCATTTCATCTTCCATGGCTTCAAGCCACTTCGATGAGTGAGGACTTTTAATGGCTTCTTCAAAAGTGGTGGGATCACCCTCCATTTGAACTTCTTCACTGACATAGATCTCAAAATCGTTAGGAATAGCTGGCTTTCTAGTTATTTGAGACCTTCTTAGGGTCTCGCCTTCTGGCACATTCTCTGTGTGAGGCTGTTGCGGCTCTCCCTCATGTGTGGTAACAGGGTCTTCATTTTCATTCATTGTTACTGCAGGAGAACCAACAACCGGTGTCACATCGACATTGTCCTGTGTCGGTGCAGCAACAAGTATCGAGAAAAATGGTTCCTGAATCATCGGAATGGGTGCATGCACCCGCTTCTCCTCAAGGTTGATTTCTCGGGATACCGTGCTCCCCCTAATCATCTGATCCTCCAGAAACACAGCATGTCTCATTTCTACAAAATTAGTAATTATGTCTGGACAATAGAAACGATAACCTTTTGACTTGTCTGGATAGCCAATAAAATGGCAACTTACTGTCTTGGGATCTAACTTCCCAAGGCATGGGTTGAAGAGTTTTGCCTCAGCTGGACAACCCCACACTCGCAAATAATTGAGTGAAGGTTCGCGAATAGTCCATAACTCATATGGTGTTTTAGGAACTCGATTAAGTATGTGAATGGCGGGTTTTAACGCCTCCATCCACAAACCAATCGGTAAGGTGGAGTAACTTAACATGCTTCTCACCATATCCATCAAGGTACGGTTTCGTCTTTCAGCTACTCCATTCTGCTGAGACTCACCCGGTGTTAAATACTGGGCGACTATACCATGTTCCTGTAGAAACCTTGCAAAGGATCCAGCAACTTGGCCATATGGGGTATGCCGGACGTAGTATTCGCCTCCACGGTCGAACCTTACTACTTTAATTTTTAAACTATGTTGATTTTTAATTTCAGCCTTAAATATGTTGAATTTATCCAATGCTTCTGAACGTTCTTTAATAGGATAAATATAACCATAACGCGAATAATCATCCGTGAATGTTATGAAAGAGTCATAGCCATCCACAGATGTCACAGGAAACGGGCCGCACATATCCGTATGAATTATTTCTAATACTCTTGTGCTTCTTTTGGCGCCTTTCTTAATGTTCTTTACAAACTTTCCTTTAATGCAATCGATGCATTGCTCTAAATTTGAAAATTCTAGAGGCGGTAGAATTGATTCTTTTACTAAGCGTTCTATTCTCCCCCTCGAAATATGGCATAAACGACAGTGCCATAATTTCGATGAGACTTCATGATTTTTTTCCTCTTACTCTTTCCATTCAGGGATGAGGAGGCATTCTCATTCTCAGCGCTTAATGCATTCACATTCTCACAAAGTGATAACAAATAAAGCTTGTCTTGTCTGAAGCAAGACCAACAATCTGATTATTGAACTTGATCTTACATTGTCCATCGCCAAAATGGCAAGCAAAACCAAAATCATCTAAGCGTGATACACTTATTAAGTTTCGATGCAAAGAGGGTACATAAAGCACATCTACTAATAAAAGTACAAAGCCATTTGATAACTCTAATGGAAGATCTCCAATGGCTTCGACTTCATCTTGAACGCCGTTTGCAACTTTAATACTTCTTTCTCCTCTTTGCAGGGTCCTTCTCATACGGAACCCCTGTAATGAATTGGCAACATGAACAGTCGCACCTAAGTCAACCCACCAAGTAGATTTTTCATAACTTAAAAATAAGGATTCATCAACAAAAGTAATTAAATCCTCACCATTATTGCACAGATACTTCAGAAAAGCCACATAGTCACTCATGTAGTGGCCCTTCTGCTTGCACCACTTGCAGGTGTCCTTGTCCACCTCATGTGTCTGGTGATCAGGAGCCTTTCCATGTGGCCTAGAAGAAGAGGGATGCCCCTGAGGTTTCCCTTGTGGCTTGGAACCCTGAAAGTTCCTCTTCTTGGTTGGGCTTAGGTAGTTCACAGAATCACCAGATTGCCCCTTAAGTCTCTCTTCTTCCTGTACACACATGGCCATCATATTCTCAATGCCTCACTTTTCTGGTTGTGCATTGTAGTTCACAGCAAAAGCTTCAAATTGATTTGGCAGTGAGGCAAAAATCAGATGAATGATGAACTCATCTAGAAGCTCCATGCCCATAGGTTTAAGCTTGGAAGACATGTTGCTCATTCGCAAAATGTGATCCCTTAATCCACCACCAGTGTATCTTGTAGTGACAAGTTTCTTAATGAGAGAGCTTGCATAGGCCTTTGAGGACCCAGTAAACTGACTCTCTACCTTTTTTTAGGTACTCACTGACAGTGGTGCACTCTAGGATTGCTCCCCTTATAGATTCCATGATGGAGCTCTTAATCACCATCAAGCACTTTCTATTGGACGAGTCCCACTTTGCACGCTCAAGGTCGTACTTCATTCGTATTGGTGCATGGTCATGGACCCTTTTCTTGAAGTCCACTTCACTTTCTTTTTCGCCCCTCACGGGGTCAACAGGTTCTTTGGGACAAGTCTCAATTAATGCCAAGTCGAGGTCAAGCAGATCAAGCCCTATCTCAATCTTCTCTCGCCATAAGCCCTAGTTCCCTCCATTCAGAGGGTCAATAGCCGAGATGGAACTCATAGGATTTCTTGAAAGCAAAATATCATTAAAATGAGTTAAATCATGTTGGAGGTATGCCCAAGAGGCAATAATAAAGTGGTTATTATCATATCTTCATACTTATGATAAATGTTTACATACCATGCTATAATTGTATTAAAAGGAAACATTAATACTTGTGTGATATTTAAACATAAAAGAGTCCCTAGTAAAGCCTCTTGTTAAACTAGCTTGTTGGTTAATATATGATCATGGTTTCCTGATCATGAACATAGAGATGTTATTAACAACAGGGTCATATCATTAGGAGAATGATGTGATGGACATACTCCTATAGTTAAGCGTAGCATAAAGATCAAGTCATTTAATATAGTTCATTTGCTATAAGCTTTCTGATACATAGTAACCTAATTCCTTCGACCATGAGATCATGTTAATCACCATCACCGGAAGGATGCTTTGATGACATCAAACACCACACCGTAACTGGGTGGCTATAAAGGTGGCATTGAGTGTTTGGAAAGTATGGGTTGAGGCACATGGATCAAGAGTGGGATTTGTCCATCCATATGACGGATAGATATACTCTGGGCCCTCTCGGTGGAATGTCATCCAATTATCTTGCAAGCATGTGACTGGCTCACAAGGGATCACATATCACGGGAACGAGAAAAGAGTACTTATCGGTAACGAGGTTGAACTAGGTATGAAGAGATACCGACGATCAAAACCTCGGATAAGTAAACTATCGTGAGACAAAGGGAAATTGGTATCGTATGTAAGTGGTTCATTCGATCGCAAAGTAATCGTAGAAATATGTGGGAGCCATATGAATTTCCAGATTCCTCTATTGGTTATTGTTCGGAGAAGTGTCTCGATCATGTCTGCATAATTCACGAACCATAGGGAGACACACTTAAGGATTCGATGTTGTTGAGTAGTTATGGAATGATGAGAAAGAGATCGAATGTTGTTCGGAGTCTCGGATGAGATCCGGGATATCACGAGGAGATCTTTAATGGTCCGGAGAATAAGATTCATATAAGGAAAGTCATGTTTCGGAGTTCGGGAATGGTTCCAGTGTTTTCATCGGGAATGTTCTAGAAGGTTCCAGAATGTCCGGCACTCCGGAGGGGAAGGGTACATGAATGTGTCATAACAAGTTGGAATGATTGCATCATGTACTAGGTGTCATTGCTGAACAAAATAAAGGGTTTAATCAAATTCTAGTTTGAAAAGTCAAACGCCAATTTGAAAAGTCAAACGACTATTTTGGGAAGTGGAGGGAGAGAAGGAAACCTGGGAAGAGAAGGTTTCCCTTCTCTCCTCCAAACCGCCGGCCAGCAAGGGAGTTGGGGGAGGACTCGGCTAGCCCTAGCCGCCCCTCCCACCTATAAAAGAAAGGGAGGGGCGCCCCTCCTCCCTACACCTTGCCCCTTAGCCGGCGCCCCTCTAAACCCTAGGCCACCGCCTCTAGATGCACGCCTAGAGCTCCTCTAAACCGCCGTCTAGCTAATCCCTAGCTGCTGGTTGCTCTAAATCCCTTGGTGCCTCTAAACCCTAGATCGCCAAGGCCTCTCTCATAGTCCACCATACTCGCTCCGGCTTAAGGCGAAGCCCTGCGAGATCTCCCCTCTACTTACGTGTCGTCAGGTCTTTGGAATCGCGAGGAGAGTGCAACAACCTCCGCTCGCTAGAACAAGGAGAGGAAGGTATTCGTGAAAACGAACGTGACCGATCATGAAGCGCTGCCGAACACAGCTGGGAAGGATCGTCTACGCGATCTTGAGATCGGGAAGAGTACGACTACATCACCCACGAGAATCCGCTCTCGTTAACCGCTTTGGAATCTTCGAGGGTGAGTTCCACTATCGACTCGTTGCTACAATCTAGTAGATAGATCTTGGCTTGTTTGTTTGTATGCGGTAGAAATTTTTTGTTTTCCATGCTACGAACCCCTACAGTGGTATCAGAGCTGTGTCTATATGTAGATCTGTTGCACGAGTAGAACACAATGGTCATTGTGGGCGTTGATGCTTTTGTTGTCGATTAATTCTTGTGTACTTTGCATCTTGCGGGATGGTCGGATGAAGCGGCCCGGGCTAACCTTACATGACATCGTTCATGAGACTTGCTCCACGCTTGACATGCAACTTGTATTGCATAAGTGGCTTTACGGGTGCCTGTTTCTCCCAACATAGTTAAGATTCAATTTACAACGGGTGATTGACAATACTAGTATCAATGTTGTGGTTCTTGTTCGTAAGTTAGAACGACACTTATTGAAAGCCCCAAACCACGTAAAACATTTAAAGAAAATTAGAGGCGTCTAACTTTGTTTTGCAGGGGTGTGATGTGATGTGATATGGCCATGATTGTGATTATATATGATCTATGCAATGTTCCTTATTGTAAGTTGGCAACCGGCAGGAGCCATATGGTTGTCTTTAAATTCTGTTAAGACCCGCGTGTCTATTCAAAGTAGTTGTAATAGTTGAAGCTGGTGGATGACAACCATGGAGCAACGTCATTGACCTTGATGCAATGCCGGTGATGATGGAGATCATGTTCGTGCTTGAAGATGGATATCGGAAGCACAAAGAAGAAAGGCCATATCCTATCACATATTATGAATTGCATGTGATGTTAATCCTTTTATGCATCTTGTATTGCTTAGTTCACGACGGTAGCATTATAAGATGATCCCTCAAGCACACAAATTTCAAGTTTTAAAGTGTTTATCCTTAGTAAGCACCGTTGCTAAAGCTCGTTGTTTCGAAGCACCACATGATGATCGGGTGTGTTAGATTCTGCGAGTGTATACAACATGAGCAAGCCAGATTTTCTCATGCGGAAGCTAAGGTTTGATCTTGATGAGCCTAGCATGTACAGACATGGTCTCAGAACACGGATCACCGAAAGGTAAAGCATGAGTCATATAGTAGATATGATGAACATGATGATTGTTCGCCATTGAAGCTACATCAACTCTCGTGATGATCGGTTTTGATGTGGTGGATTTGGTTCGTGCGATCACTAAAACAATGTGAGGGATATTTTTTTGAGTGGGAATTCAACGGCGATATGATTAAAAGTTGAACACTATTTATCATAAATTAAATCAAAGTGAATTTGCATAATTGTTGTAGTCATTGGCATCCGTTTACCACCTTGCGCTTAGTTTTAATTGAAATGATAGAACTATAGAATTCTGGTTAGTTACTTTACGAACTGGTATCGTATTGTTTTGAAGTGTTAATCTAAAGTTTAAAAGTCCTATTGCAAACTTTCAGTAAGTTCTGGTTACTCCATGTAAGTTCAATAATTGGTATTAAATCAAGAGTGACAATTCCAAGTGTTAGTATATAAGTATCATGTTTATCTCCATGATTCTTGATATTCGAAAGATAGTTTCAATATCAAGGTAATCTAGGAGTTGAAAGAGTTGTTTCAGAAACCATCATGTATGGAAGATATTGCGATATCTGAAATGATGTTTTGGTTGCAACATGATAGAGTATAATATGGCAAAAGACATGTTCTCATATTTGATGAGAATTTGCAAAAGGTTGGAGACACTAGTTGTCCTTGTTGGAGATATGCCCTAGAGGCAATAATAAATGTAGTTATTATTATATATCTTTGTGTTTATGATAAATGTTTACATTCATGCTATAATAGTATTAACAAGGAAACCATTAATACTTGTGTGATTTGTAAACTTAATTTGAAGTCCCTAGTATAGCCTCTATACTTCACTAGCTTGTTGGTTGATTGATGATTGTGGTTTCCCTATCATGAACATTGAGATGTTATCAACAACAAGATCATATCGTTAGGAGAATGATATGGTGGACATACTCCTATAGACAAGCGTAGCATAAAGATCAAGTCATTTCAATAGTTCAATTGCTATATGCTTTCTGATACATAGTAACCTAATTCCTTCGACCATGAGATCATGCATATCACCTTTACTGGATGGATGCTTTGATGTCATCAAACACCACACCGTAACAGGGTGGCTATAAAGGTGGCATTGAGTGTTTGGAAAGTATTGGTTGAAACACATGGATCAAGAGTGGGATTTGTCCATCCACATGACGGATAGATATTCTCTAGGCCCTCTCGGTGAAATGTCATCCAATTAGCTTGCAAGCATGTGACTTGGTCACAAGGGATCACATATCAGGAGCGAGAAAGAGTACTTATCGATGCGAGGATGAACTAGGTATGCGGAGATACAAGCGATCATAACCTCGGATAAGTAACATATCGTGAGACAAAGGGAAATTGGTATCGTATGTAAGTGGTTCATTCGATCGCAAAGTAATCGTAGAAATATGTGGAGCCATATGAATTTCAGATTCCTCTATTGGTTATTGTTGAGAAGTGTCTCGATCATGTCCGCATAATTCTCGATCCGTAGGGAGACACACTTAAGGTTTCGACGTTGTTTGAGTAGTTATGGTATTATGAGAAAGAGACCGAATGTTGTTCGGAGTCTCGGATGGGATCCGGGATATCACGAGGAGATCCGGAATGGTCTGGAGAATAAGATTCATATAAGGAAAGTCCCGTTTCGGAGTTGGGGAATGGTTCCGGTGTTTTCATCGGGAACATTCTAGAAGGTCCCGGAATGTCCGGCACTCCGGAGGGGGAAGGGTACATGAATGTGTCATTACATATTGGAATGATTGCATCATGTACTAGGTGTTCTTGCTGTCCAAAATAAAGGGTTTATTTAAATCCTAAATTGAAAAGTCAAACGGCGTTTGAAAGTCAAGCAACAATTTTGGGAAGTGGGAAAGAGGAGGATTGGTGGAGGCCGAGTTGGAGGAATTCCTCCCTTGGCGGCGACCTTCCTAGGCGAGTTGGGGAGGAACTCCTCCCTTGGCCGCCAGCCCTCCCACCTATATAAGGAGGCGGGCTCCTCCCAGACACACAAGTTTTCCTATCCTCTAAACTAAACCCTAGATCTAGACACCGGTTTAGAGCTATTCGGTTTAGAGCCTTCTAATTGGTTTAGAGCCTTCTAATTGGTGTGTCTAATTACTAGACCACTAATAGCCTCTCTCATAAGCTCCACCATACTCGCACCGGCTTAAGGCGAAGCCCTGCGGGATTTCCCCTCTACCTCCGGTACCACGCCGTTGTGCTGCCGGAATCGCGAGGAGAGTGCTACAACCTCCGCTGCCTGCTGGAACAAGGGAGAGGAAGGTCTTCGTCAATCACGAACGATGTGACCGATTGCGGGGCCTTGGCCGGAAGGATCGTCTCACGCGATCTTGAGATCGGAAAGAGTACGACTACATCACCCACGAGAATCTGCTCTCGTTAAACACTTTGGAATCTTCGAGGGTGAGTTATTCCATCAACTCGTTGCTACAATCTAGTAGATAGATCTTGGCTTGTTTGTTTGTATGCGATAGAAAATTTTTGTTTTCCATGCTACGAACCCCTACAGTGGTATCAGAGCCGTGTCTATATGTAGATCTGTTGCACGAGTAGAACACAATGGTCATTGTGGGCGTTGATGCTTTTATTGTAGATTGCTTTTGTGTACTTTGCATCTTGCGGTATGTTGGGATGAAGCGGCCGGGCTAACCTTACATGACATCGTTCATGAGACTTGCTCACGCTTGACATGCAATTTATATTGCATAAGTGGCTTCTTGGGTGCTGTTTCTCCTAGCATAGTAAAGATCCAATTTACAACGGGTGATCAACAATGCTAGTATCAATGTTGTGGTTCTTGTTCGTAAGTTAGAACGACACTTATTGAAAGCCCCAAACCACGTAAAATATGCAAAGAAAGTAGAGGCGTCTAACTTTGTTTTGCGGTGTCTGATGATGTGATATGGCCATGATTGTGATTATATTTGATGTATGCAATGTTCCTTATTGTAAGTTGGCAACCGCGTGAGCCATATGGTTGTCTTTAATTTACGTTAAGACTGCGTGTCTATTCAAAATAGTTGTAATAGTTGAAGCTGGTGGGCGACAACCATGAAGAAGCGTCATTGACCTTGATGCTATGCGGTGATGATGGAGATCATGTTCGTGCTTGAAGATGGAGATCGGAAGCACAAAGAAGAAAACCATATCATATCACATATTATGAATTGCATGTGATGTTAATCCTTTATGCATCTTGTATTGCTTAGTAGACGACGGTAGCATTATAAGATGATCCCTCATGCACATAAATTTCAAGTTCTAAAGTGTTCACCCTTAGTATGCACCGTTGCCAAAGCTTGCTGCTTCGAAGCACCACGTGATGATCGGGTGTCTTTGATTCCGCGGGTGAATACAACGTAAGCAAGCCAGATTTGCTTATGCGGAAGCTAAGGTTTGATCTTGACGAGCCTAGCATGTACAGACATGGCCTCAGGAACACGGATCGCCGAAAGGTAAAGCATGAATCATATAGTAGATATGATGAACATGATGATTGTTCGCCATTAAAACTATATCAACTCTCGTGATGATCGGTGTTGATGTAGTGGATTTGGTTCGTGTGATCACTAAAACAATGTGAGGGATGTTGTTTTAAGTGGGAGTTCACCTAGTTTAATTTCATTAATTAATTTGAACTCAATTTGTCATAAACTTAGTCTAAACTATTGCAAATATGTTGTAGATCAATGGCAGCCCCTACCATCAATTTTAATGCGTTCCTAGAAAGAAAAGTTGAAAAACAATGGAAGCAACTTCGGATTGGTTCCGCAATTTGAGGATTGTCCTCACAGCTGGTAATTTGACCTATGTGCTGGATGCACCGCTGGGTGACCCACCTGCAGCTAATGCTACTGATGAAGTAAAGAATGTTTACCTCGCTCGGAAGAATCAGTACTCCATAGTTCAGTGTGCTATCTTGTATGGTTTAGAATCGGAGCTTCAGAAAAGGTTTGAAGAGTCAGATCCATATGATATTGTCGAGGATCTCAAATTAATCTTTGAGACTCATGCGGCAATTGAAAGTTATGAAGCTTCTGAAAAGTTCTTTAACTACAAGATGGAAGAGGGTAGCTCCGTCAGTGAGCATGTGCTTAAGATGTCTGGGCACGCAAATAAACTTCAAAGTTTGGGTATAGTGATTCCTAATACTTTGGGAGTTTACATCCTCAATCACTACCACCAAGTTACAAGAACTTTGTGATGAACTACAACATGCGAACATGAACAAAGAGTTGCGAACTATTTGCTATGTTAAAATCTGCGAAGTGGAGATCAAGAAAGAGCACCAAGTGTTGATGGTCAATAAGACCACCAAATTCAAGAAAGGCAAGTCTAAGCAAAGGACACTTCAAGAAGGGTGGTAAGAAAGTTACCACGCGACGAAGAAGACCAAGGCTGGACAAGCACGATCTTGAGTGCTTTTCTTGCAAGGGAGAAGGTCCTTGAAGCGGAATTGCCCAAGGTACTTGGCGGATTTGAAGAACGGCAACATCAAGAAGAAAGGTATATCTGATATACATGTTATTGATGTGTATCTCACTAGTATTCGTAGTAGTGCACGGTATTTGATCTTGGTTCGGTTGCTCATATTTGTAACTCGAAGCAGGGCTGCGAATAACGGAAGCTAGCGAAGAACGAGGTGACGATGCGGCGTAGGAAGCGGATCAAAGGTTGATGTGATCGCGGTAAGACGCTACCTCTTCATCTACCATCGGGATTAGTTTTATACTTAAATAATTGTTATTTGGTGCCTGCATTAAGCATGAACATTATATCGGGATCTTGTTTATTGAGGCGGTTACTTGTTTAAATCCGAGAATAATGGTTGTTCGATTTATATGAGTAATGTGTTTTATGCACATGCACCTTTGATAGATGGTCTATTCATATTGAATCTCGATAGTAGAAATACACATATTAATAACATTGAGGCTAAACGTTTGAAATCAAGCGATAATTTGACCTATATGTGGCAATCGCTGCCTTGGTCACATTGGAGTGAAGCGTATGAAGAAACTCCATTCCGATGGACTTCTTGAATCACTTGATTTTGAATCACTTGAAAGATGCGAAGCATGTCGATGGGTAAAATGACTAAGACTCCATTTTACGGTATGATGGAGCGAGCTACGGACTTATTGGAAATCATACATACCGATGTATGTGGTCCAATGAGTGTAGCATCATGTGATGGTTATCGTTATGTTCTTACCTTCACGGATGATTTGAGTAGATATGGGTATATCTATTTCATGAAACATAAGTCCGAAACTTTCGAGAAGTTTAAGGAGTTTCAAAGTGAGGTAGAGAATCAACGTAACAAGAAGATTAAGTTTCTACGTTCTGATCGTGGAGGTGAATATCTAAGTTACGAGTTTAGCAAGCATTTGAAGAAATGTGGAATACTTTCATGATTGACACCGGGAACACCACAGCGTAATGGTGTGTCGAACGTCGTGTCGAACTCTCTTAGATATGGTTCGTTCTATGATGTCACTTAGATCTACCACTATCATTTTGGGGTTATGCATTAGAAACAGCGCATTCACTTTAAATAGGGCACCGTCTAAATCCGTTGAAACGACACCATATGAATTATGGTTTGGGAAGAAACCTAAATTGTCGTTCCTTAAAGTTTGGGGATCTGAAGCCTATGTAAAGAAGTTACAGCGGACAAGCTTGAACCCAAAGCGGAAATATGCGTCTTCATAGGATACCCGAAGGAAACTATTGGGTATACCTTCTATCATAGATCCGAAGGCAAAATCTTCGTTGCCAAGAATGGATCCTTTCTAGAGAAGGAATTTCTCGCGAAAGAAGTACTGGAAGGAAAGTAGAACTTCGACAAGGTTGTCGAACCTTCTCTCGAAATTGCGAGTAGCGCAGCACCGGAAGAAGTTCTGTGGTGCCTGCACCAATAAGAGAGGAAGCTAATGATGGTGATCATGAAACTTGGTTGAAGTTGCTCTGAGCCTCGAGGTCAATGAGAACTTCGTACCACTCCAGTTGGTATGATTCCGTTATGAATGTCATGTTGGTGGACAACACCGATGACCCGAGACATATGAGGAAGCGATGATGAGCCCAGATTCCAATAAATGGCAAGAAGCCATGAAATCCGAGATTGGATCCATGTATGAAACCAAGTATGGACTTTGGTGGACTTACGGATGGCCGTAAGGCTGTCGAGAACAAATGGATTTTCAAGAAGAAAGCAGATCTTGATGGTAATATTCTGTCTATAAAGCTCGACTTGTCGCAAAAGGGTTTCGACAAATTCAAGGAGTTGACTACGATGAGACTTTCTCACCAGTAGCGAAGCTAAAGTCTGTGAGGATTATGTTAGCAATCGCTGCATATTACGATTATGAGATATGGCAGATGGATGTCAAAACAGCATTCCTCAATGGAGACATTGATGAAGAGTTGTATATGATGCAACCCAAAGGTTTTGTCGATCCTAAAGATGCTAACAAGGTATGCAAGCTTCAACGGTCCATCTATGGATTGAAGCAAGCATCCCGAAGTTGGAATCAACGTTTTGATAAGGTAATCAAAAGTTTTGGTTTTATACAAACTTATGGAGAAGCTTGTATTTACAAGAAAGTGAGTGGGAGCTCTGTAGCATTCTTAATACTGTATGTGGATGACATATTGTTGATTGGGAATGATGTAGACCTTCTTAATAGTGTCAAAGAGTATTTGAATAATAGTTTTTCAATGAAAGATCTTGGCGAAGCAGCTTACATATTAGGCATAAAGATTTATAGAGATAGATCGAAATGCCAAATATCATTGTCACAAAATACATATTTGGACAAAGTTCTAAAGAGGTTTGGAATGGAAGATAGCAAGAAAGGGTTCTTGCCCATGTTGCTTTAATACGACCTTGAGTAAAACTCAAAGTCCGACATCGCGTAAGATAGAGAAAAGATGAGTAAGACTCCTATGCCTCAGCCATAGGATCTCTAATGTATGCCATGCTATGTACTAGACCGACATCGCATATGCTGTTAGTCTAACTAGCAGATATCAAAGTGATCCAGAGTGGATCATTGGACGTGATCAAAAACATCCTTAAGTACTTGAGAAGAACTAAGGATATGGTTCTTTCTTATGGAGGTGATGAACAGCTCGTTGTTAATGGTTACACCGATGCTAGTTGGAACACCGATCCGGATGATTCTAAATCACAATCTGGATACGTATTTATTTTGAATGGTGCAGCGATTAGCTGGAGGAGTGCAAAGCAAAGCGTTGTGGCGAGATCTTCAACTGAATCGGAATACATGGCTGCTTGGAGGCTTCACAAGAAGCGATATGGATGAAAGAGTTCATTACTGAGCTGGTGTGGTTCCAAGTCGCTGGACCCAATGTCTATCTCTTGTGATAACATGGGCGCCATAGCCAATGCGCAAGAACCAAGGTCACACAAGAAGCTGAAGCATATCAAGCTGCGTTTCCGCTATTCGAGAACATATCCAGGATGGGGATATAAAGATTTGCAAAGTACACACAGATCTGAATGTGGCGGATCCGTTGACTAAACCTCTCCGAGGGCAAAACATGACCAACACCAAACTGCCATGGGTGTTGTATATTACCATGTAATCTAGATTAAATGACTCTAGTGCAAGTGGGAGACTGTTGGAGATATGCCCTAGAGGCAATAATAAATGTAGTTATTATTATATATCTTTGTGTTTATGATAAATGTTTACATTCATGCTATAATAGTATTAACAAGGAAACCATTAATACTTGTGTGATTTGTAAACTTAATTTGAAGTCCCTAGTATAGCCTCTATACTTCACTAGCTTGTTGGTTGATTGATGATTGTGGTTTCCTATCATGAACATTGAGATGTTATCAACAACAAGATCATATCGTTAGGAGAATGATATGGTGGACATACTCCTATAGACAAGCGTAGCATAAAGATCAAGTCATTTCAATAGTTCAATTGCTATATGCTTTCTGATACATAGTAACCTAATTCCTTCGACCATGAGATGATGCATATCACCTTTCTTTGGATGGATGCTTTGATGTCATCAAACACCACACCGTAACAGGGTGGCTATAAAGGTGGCATTGAGTGTTTGGAAAGTATTGGTTGAAACACATGGATCAAGAGTGGGATTTGTCCATCCACATGACGGATAGATATTCTCTGGGCCCTCTCGGTGAAATGTCATCCAATTAGCTTGCAAGCATGTGACTTGGTCACAAGGGATCACATATCACGGACACGAGAAAAGAGTACTTATCGATGTGAGGATGAACTAGGTATGCAGAGATACCGATCATAACCTCGGATAAGTAACATATCGTGAGACAAAGGGAAATTGGTATCGTATGTAAGTGGTTCATTCGATCTCAAAGTAATCGTAGAAATATGTGGGAGCCATATGAATTTCCAGATTCCTCTATTGGTTATTGTTCGGAGAAGTGTCTCGATCATGTCCGCATAATTCACGAACCGTAGGGAGACACACTTAAGGATTCGACGTTGTTTGAGTAGTTATGGTATTATGAGAAAGAGACCGAATGTTGTTCGGAGTCTCGGATGGGATCCGGGATATCACGAGGAGATCCGGAATGGTCCGGAGAATAAGATTCATATAAGGAAAGTCCCGTTTCGGAGTTGGGGAATGGTTCCGGTGTTTTCATCGGGAACATTCTAGAAGGTCCCGGAATGTCCGGCACTCCGGAGGGGAAGGGTACATGAATGTGTCATTACATATTGGAATGATTGCATCATGTACTAGGTGTTCTTGCTGTCCAAAATAAAGGGTTTATTTAAATCCTAAATTGAAAAGTCAAACGGCCAGTTTGAAAGTCAAACGGCAATTTTGGGAAGTGGGAAAAGAGGAGGATTGGTGGAGGCCGAGTTGGAGGGGAATTCCTCCCCTTGGCCGGCGCACCTTCCTAGGCCGAGTTGGGGAGGAACTCCTCCCCTTGGCCGGCCAGCCCTCCCACCTATATAAGGAGGGGCAGGGCTCCCCTCCTAGACACACAAGTTTTCCTATCCTCTAAACTAAACCCTAGATCTAGACCCCGGTTTAGAGCTATTCGGTTTAGAGCCTTCTAATTGGTTTAGAGCCTTCTAATTGGTGTGTCTAATTACTAGACCACTAATAGCCTCTCTCATAATCTCCACCATACTACCAGCTTGGCTTAAGGAAGCCTGCAGGATTTCCCTCTACCTCCCAGGTACCACGCGTTTGGAATCGCGAGGAGAGTGCTACAACCTCCGCTTTCTGGAACAAGGGAGAGGAAGGTATTGTCAGTCAAGACGTGTGACCGGCTGGGAGCGCCTTGAGCAGCGCGGAAGGATCGTCTACGCGATCTTGAGATCGGAAGAAATCGACTACATCACCCACGAGAATCTGCTCTCGTTAAACACTTTGGAATCTTCGAGGGTGAGTTATTCCATCAACTCGTTGCTACAATCTAGTAGATAGATCTTGGCTTGTTTGTTTGTATGCGATAGAAATTTTTTGTTTTCCATGCTACGAACCCCTACAGTCCTAAACCTCCAAAAGGTTTTGGAGAGCAACATTATACTCACGATTCATCTTTATAAGCTAAAAGTAGCTTGATCATGAATAATTCCATGATAAGGGTGAATATTTGATGTAGGTAAAATATTTACCACACCAAGAGATTACTAAAGAATGGAATTTGAAAGCACACCAAACATTTGATGATGGTGGTCTACTTCAAAGTGCAAGTCCAAAGACATTGGTATTTAACTATACATGCTTTGGACTATGTGTCATATGTATGACTCCACTATTGATGTTGATAGATTCTTTCAAACAGAAAAGGAAATACTGAAAGAGAATCTCATAAATATATGGCAGAAAAGAAAAGACTAGAATTGTTCAGTTTAAGTATATAGATGATATACATGTTATGGCTATATTCTTTGCTTATTAAACAATGTGGTTCTTAAGTATTTGATACTAAATTTGTTGGTGTGAATCGTCATACGAAACAACACAATTCATGAACTACAATGGCCTAAGTAACTAGCAAAAGAATATGTGATGATGTTCATCGAGAACAAATAAAGGGTTATTGTGCTGCTTGTTAAACATCAAAGCTTGCCTTCAAGATTTGTTTTATCAGGTATTATGAGAACAAAAGGGTTGTTCAAATAATTGTCATGATCCATAAAAGACGGATGATTCACAAATCTCGTTGGAGAAATCACATCCATAAAACTAGTGCTAAATATGTCGAAAGACAAATTGATTGAAAGATCACTTAGGAAGTGACATCGCCATTTAAATTATATTGGAAAGAAAACATGAAGAAACTCCATGTGGATGGAATTTTGGAGTCTTTTGATTTTTGATCAAATGACGCTTGTGAAACTTTCCTAGAGATAATTAAAACTTCGTTCATAGGCCAAAAGGGAACGAATGACTAGCTTATTGGAACTTGTACATATTGTTGTACGAAGTCCATTATGTGTAGTCAAGAGCGATGGATTTCAACTTCATATGCTTTCTCCGAAAATTTGAGTGAATATATGAATATTTACTTAATAAGGATGAAGTATGAAACATTTGAAAAGTTCAAAGACTTTCAAGATGAAGTGCGAGATCATTATAACAAGAATATAAATAGTTTATGATAAGATCATAAAGGAAGATATTTGAGTTACAAGTTTAGCATAATACCTAAGATTTAAGGAATCGTTCCGTGGATTTGCATGTCCCGAAAAACCATAAGAGTATGGAGCGTTCGAGATATGTAATTAAACCTTGTTTGACATGGTAAGATCGAAGGTGTAATCATAAAACTGCCATTATATTTTAAAGATTAAAAGCTATAGAGACTACCGTTTTTCCACTGAAAAGAGCTCCATCATAATCCGTTGAAATGACACCATATAAAGTTATGGTTTGGGATAAAACCCAAGTTGTCCTTTCTTAAACAATGGTATGCTATGCATAAGAAAGATGTTTGCAACCAAAGTCGGATGAACCTGTCTTTGTATGTTATTTCGAATAACTGTTAAGTAATCCTCCATAACATCGGAGACAAAAGTGTTTGTCACTTAAAACGTCAAGTTTCTTTGAGAAGGAATTTTTCGTGAAAAGATAAGTGGGAGGACAATAGAACTTTGACAAAGTTAAAAGAACCTTAGCTATATGTGCAAAGTTGCGCAGTGTCGAAAAGTGTTCCGAAGGCAGCAACAATGCTCATGGCTCACGTGCCTCAAAGGTTGTGGTTACGAAGGTCAAAGTTTCTATTGAACCAAGTAGGTTGAGTAAACAATCAAATACCAAGATTTGAGGGTTGAATCATTATTTGAGAATAATGAACGTACTACATGCAAAGAAGCGATGATGGGTCCTGACTCCGTAAAATGGCTTGAAGCCATAAAATCCGTGATAGTTCCATACACGAGAAATCAAGTTTTGAACTTGAAGGACCCTCGAGAAAGGTGTAAGACCTTACAGTTGTGTTTGGATCTATAAATAAATAGACATGGATGTTGCACATCTATGAAATGGTCGACATGTTGGGAAAGTGTTCACAACAATGTTCAAAGGTTGACTATGACAAGATTTGATCTTTCATAGCGATATTTAGTCTAGACGGATTAATGTAGCAACCACGACATATAATTTTGTTATGTGTTGGATAAACAAAACAAGTTCTTCTAATAGAAGGGTTACCTAGGACGTGTGCATGACACGGTCCAAAGGGTTTTGTTAATTCAAAGGATGCTAAATGCATATGCAAACTTCAATGGTTGAAGTAAGCATTGCAGAGTTGGAATCTTCACTATGATGAAACTGTTAAAGGAGTTTAAATTAAATGGGAGCGATGAAGATGCTTGCATTTGCAAGAAATTAAGTGGGAGCGCTAAGACATGTTTCTAATACATTATGTGGAAGACATATTGTTGATTGGAAATGATGTATATTTTATTAACACATATTAAGAATTTCATCCCGATGAAAGACTTAGGCAAAACCCAAATATTTGGAATCAATAGACGCTAATATGGTTATGCCGAAAGTACATAGATGATGTATTGAATGAGTTCAATATAGAAACTACAAGAAAGGTTCTTGTCACACAGAAAGGATTGAATGAGTTCAATGTTGATGATATATTCAAGTGTATTGACACTGGGTAAGTGAAACAAAGATTCAAGTATAGATTGATACTTGATGTATGAAATCACAAAGAGTATTTATATCAATCATACTGTGATATGTACAAATCCAGATATGTCCTATTCTCTAAATGTTATGAGCATATACCAGAATGATTCATAAGTTGATCATTGGACAATAGTAAGGATATTCTTATGATCTTGTAAAAGAACTAAGAATATATTATTTTGTAGAAGTGACAAATAGATGGTTAGTTCATTGTAAATGAATTACATTGATACTAGTTTTGTCACAAAGTACAAATTAAATTTACCTCAATCTAAGCTAAGGGTGGCACAATATAATGGAAAGTAAGTTCCATAATGGATTTGGATGAGTTCCAAAGTTAAGACATTGTGACAGATATTACAACAAAAGGCTAAGTATATGACTGCTATAATAGCAGCTAAAGAGGGCATTTGTGTCAAGTAGTTTGTTATCAAACTAGGTGTAGTTCACAGCGGGATAATACTATGAAGATATATTGTACGACAATATTATCAACATGTTTTAACCCCAAAGAACTAAAGGTCTCACCAAAGGACCAAAATTATACAAAGCCATCTCATTAGAGAATGAGTGATGCGTAGAGACGCAAAGACATGCAATTACACACGGACCTGGAAGTGTCAGATCCGGAGATCAGTTGGCCACTAGCAATCGTGTACATACAACACCGGAAAGCCATAGGTGTTGAATGCACAAAGGTTTGAAACTAGATTATTGACTCTAGTGCAAGTGGGAGACTGTTGGAGATATGCCCAAGAGGCAATAATAAAGTGGTTATTATCATATCTTCATACTTATGATAAATGTTTACATACCATGCTATAATTGTATTAAAAGTAAACATTAATATTTGTGTGATTTGTAAACATAAAAGAGTCCCTAGTAAAGCCTCTTGTTAAACTAGCTTGTTGGTTAATATATGATCATGGTTTCCTGATCATGAACATAGAGATGTTATTAACAACAGGGTCATATCATTAGGAGAATTATGTGATGGACATACTCCTATAGTTAAACGTAGCATAAAGATCAAGTCATTTAATATAGTTCATTTGCTATAAGCTTTCTGATACATAGTAACCTAATTCCTTCGACCATGAGATCATGTTAATCACCATCACCGGAAGGATGCTTTTATGACATCAAACACCACACCGTAACTAGGTGGCTATAAAGGTGGCATTGAGTGTTTGGAAAGTATGGGTTGAGGCACATGGATCAAGAGTGGGATTTGTCCATCCATATGACGGATAGATATACTCTGGGCCCTCTCGGTGGAATGTCATCCAATTAGCTTGCAAGCATGTGACTGGCTCACAAGGGATCACATATCACGGGAACGAGAAAAGAGTACTTATCGATAACGAGGTTGAACTAGGTATGAAGAGATACCGACGATCAAAACCTTAGATAAGTAAACTATCGTGAGACAAAGGGAAATTGGTATCGTATGTAAGTGGTTCATTCGATCGCAAAGTAATCGTAGAAATATGTGGGAGCCATATGAATTTCCAGATTCCTCTATTGGTTATTGTTCGGAGAAGTGTCTCGATCATGTCCGCATAATTCACGAACCATAGGGAGACACACTTAAGGATTCGATGTTGTTGAGTAGTTATGGAATGATGAGAAAGAGACCGAATGTTGTTCGGAGTCTCGGATGAGATCCAGGATATCACGAGGAGATCCGGAATGGTCCGGAGAATAAGATTCATATAAGGAAAGTCCTGTTTTGGAATTCGGGAATGGTTCCGGTGTTTTCATCGGGAATGTTCTAGAAGGTTCCGGAATGTCCGGCACTCTGGAGGGGAAGGGTACATGAATGTGTCATAACAAGTTGGAATGATTGCATCATGTACTAGGTGTCATCGCTGAACAAAATAAAGGGTTTAATCAAATCCTAGTTTGAAAAGTCAAACGCCAATTTGAAAAGTCAAACGGCTATTTTGGGAAGTGGAGGGAGAGAAGGAAACCCGGGAAGATAAGGTTTCTCTTCTCTCCTCCAAACCGCCGGCCAGCAAGGGAGTTGGGGGAGGACTCGGCTAGCCCTAGCCGCCCCTCCCACCTATAAAAGTAAGGGAGGGGGCGCCCCCTCTCCCTACACCTTGCCACTTAGCCGGCGCCCCTCTAAACCCTAGGCCAGCCGCCGCCCCCCTCTAGATGCGGCTGCCCTAGAGCTCCTCTAAACCGCCGTCTAGCTAATCCCTAGCTGCTGGTTGCTCTAAATCCCTTGGTGCCTCTAAACCCTAGATCACCAAGGCCTCTCTCATAGTCCACCATACTCGCTCCGGCTTAAGGCGAAGCCCTGCGAGATCTCCCCTCTACTTCCGGTACCACGCCGTCTTTGCCGGAATCATGAGAGTGCTACAACCTCCTTTGCTGGAACAAGGGAGAGGAAGGTCTTCGTCGAGTACCGAACGTGTGACCGACTGCGGAAGCGCTGCCGGAACGCAGCGCCGGAAGGATCGTCTACGCGATCTTGAGATCGGGAAGAGTACGACTACATCACCCACGAGAATCCGCTCTCGTTAACCGCTTTGGAATCTTCGAGGGTGAGTTCCACTATCGACTCGTTGCTACAATCTAATAGATAGATCTTGGCTTGTTTGTTTGTATGCGGTAGAAATTTTTTGTTTTTCATGCTACGAACCCCTACAATTCAACGTTCGTCAAATTAAAACATGAAACTTCTCCATATTAATACTACATCACTGTTGGGTAGAAATATAACTAATATGGATAAAACTTACTATTCATAGTGAAAATTTTACTAACAACGTTGGTCATCAAATGAAATCATCACTATTAAAAAATTAATTCTCTCTTTATTGCGTTTAACCAATTAATTCTTGTAGTGGAAAAACATGAATAAAAAACATCAACTTTACTCCTTTACTGAAACTTCAATATTACTTAATCACTTTCTAAAAAAAAAATCGTTGAAAAAAATTGCTATATAGAAAAACTGTGGAAAAATTATGCATAAAAATAGTAAAAGAGCTTGTGAAAAAAAAAGTAACAGAAAACTATGCAGAAACGGGCGGCATATAACGGCCCAGCGAGCCCCTGTGCGACGCCGTCCTGTAGCGCGCGCTGCTGCTCTCTTCGTCCAGCAACGGCCCAGGGTCTGCTTCCTGTCTGACGATCTGAGGCAGACGCCACTCACTCCCAGCCCGCTGACCATTAATAGCCAAGAGGTGCTGCGCTACCACTGCCAGCTGCCGGATCCTAGGGATCCAGATCGGACAACCGTCCTCTCTTTCCGCCCTGTCAAAACCAGGCGACCGGCGCTCCCCTTAACCCTAATCCTCATTTTCCCCTCTCTCCCACCCCGCGTGAGCCCTCTCTCTGCTCTCTGGCGGCGCCGGGGAAACTTGCCCCTGGCTCGCAGCGGCTTGGCATGGGGCGAGGCGGCGGCGCCGGCACAGTCAGCGACAAGCCCCTCCCTCTCCTCTCCCTTCCACCTCTCTGCTTCCTCCTACCTCCCCTTACACAACATGCAGAGAGAGACAGCAACAAGCAAATGACGGCGCCCCCTGGCCCCTTGCCGGCAGCGCGAGCACCTGTGGGTGAGCGCGTCACCGTCAAGTGGCCAGAGGCGGTGCCCTATTTTTTTCTTCTGTGGTGTCCTTTCTTTGATTTTGATTCTGGAGGGAAAAGAAACGGGGAATTTCTATGGGATTTGGGGTTGGGAAGAGGATCTTTCGTTTCTTTGATCTTCCCCCGAAGGGTAGGTTCTTCCCGAAAAAAACGGTTGGATCTTGGGGTTAGGGTTTCAGATCTGATGGGGGGTTCTTCTTCCCGACCTCGGCTTGCCGATGCGTCGGGATCGAGAGGAACGGTGCTGCCTCGCGGTGGCGCTTCTAGAAACCCTAGCCTCTTGTGTTTTTGCTTTTTGATTTCTACTACCTCGACTAGATCAACCAACCTAGCAGGCTCTGATACCATTCATAGAACTGCTAGGACCTCTAGTGGTAGATCTAGGGGTATACGAGAGAGAGATCCTTATCATTGGCCTTTGGAGTCGATGATGAGCTCGCCATTGAGCTCGTCGGAGTGGTGGCGGCGGTGAGGGGGTGATTGCTGCCGCTACAGCGCAAACCGATCAGTGGCTATTGGGTTTAGGGTTTTCGGTGAGGAGAGTGGGCACGACGAACCTTGGCGTTCGTGCCCCCGGCCCCCACCTCTTTACATTGCGCTGCGCGACGGGGGCCCACCAACGATTGCGACGTTTGGTGTGAACGTGGGAGATCAACCTAACAGGCACATTCACATGAATACCATCAACTCTGCCCAAATTCTCAATAGATGGGAAACTGACAAGATAGGCGTTCTCATCATATGACAAGGCTTCTCACTTCCACTGACACTGAATTGGGCATCTCATAGCAATCTGCTTCTCAATAATATCAGCATGGACCAACTCACCGGTGACTTGGACAAGAGCAATAGGAGTCTGGTTAGGTTCACGGTGATCTCTCACAACACCATCAGGAATCTGGGTGAATAAAGTTTTCTCACACCCTCTTGTGCTATATAATTTATATATTATTGCAAATTCGTGATCTAAAATACACGCAGGACTATAAACCCGGACGAGAGGGAGTAACTCATATCTAAGCAATAAGATGGCACATGACCTACCATGTTCTGACTACCATCAATACAACATTACACCAAAAATAATTAATATCATCTCCCTTCTCTCCTATATAAAGCACCCAAACACGAAGCACAATAAGAAAAAGAATACATAAGAGAAACACATAAATGAAAAAAGGCCAATGATAACAGTAGGAGAATGGAGATCACGTTCAGCTGTTCTCATTGTCCTCGTTTATTTAGTATGTCTGCATAAGGATGAGAGGCATCGCGGCAACGATTTCCACAAGAGCGGTTCAAATAGGAGTAAACTGTGAATTTTCATTCGAGTAAACTGACATCAGGTTTTCGATCGATCAAGCACAGCCGACAGTCCGCGTGCTTGTACCGAAGTCTCGGCCCCTACAATGTACCTGCTGGTTTGATAACTTTGAATAAAGGTGCTTGTTTGGACAGCATACGTAGCATGAACCGATAGGCGATAGAAAAGGCAAAACAAGCAAACCTGAAATCGCAGCTTAGTCTACGTACAGACCTTGGTGTCCAATGCCTCTCAGACAGAATTCTTTATTTGACACTACTTAAAAATATTATTCCCTATATGACACTAGAAAAGTTTTCCTTCCTTATTTGGCACTTGATCTTTTTTTTGTCTTATATGGCACTCTAGTTCATTTCAAGGACCAATGGTGTTAAACAGAGACATGCAAAGACGTTTTTGCCCCTAGTACAAAAATATAAACATCGTATGTTTTCTCTCTCACGGCTGTGACTGCGTGGGCGCGATCAGGATAGCTGCCGCGGCAGATGGAGTCGGACGCAAACAGAGGTGTTGCATGTGTGTGTATAAGAGTGTACCCAGTTGCTGGAGAAAGCGTACGTATCTCCAAATCGAATCCATCTATTCTTGTGTTTAGTATGTGAGGCATCTCGTCGGATCGAGATTTGTAAGTTGTAAGTCAAGATGGCAATTTTCCCGTGGAGCCGGGTACCCGTGGGCATATACCCGCCAAGAACCGGGGATGGAGAACAGATTGGCCCCACGGGGATAGCGGGGCGGGTACCCGATAAGCTGGCGGGGCGGGTATGAGG
The DNA here is from genome assembly GCA_023614405.1 of Avena insularis. Lineage (NCBI taxonomy): Eukaryota > Viridiplantae > Streptophyta > Magnoliopsida > Poales > Poaceae > Avena > Avena insularis. The sequence goes on along the minus strand of CM042691.1, from coordinate 305,081,117 downwards.
AGCAAATTCCCTCTGTGGAGGCTCCATGGATATCAAACCCCACTTGTCAGTCTAATAAAATCTTAGACGAATAGCCCATCATCGGCCCACCAATCACCATTTCTTTCCCCTCTCTCCACTCCCATCCCGCACGAGCCGCCGCCGCCAGTTCGCCATCGCCAACCTCCTGTCAACACCGGCACCTAACCCCTCCTTCCTCCACTCGAGATTCACACCGGCGGCCGCCGACGCAAACGCAAGGAGGAGCTAGTCTCTCGCGTCCCCTGCATCTCCTCGTCACGGGCGTCCCTTGCATCTCCTTGTCGCCCGCGTCGTGGGATTCCCCTGCATACGCCCGCCCACACCAGCTCGTCGCCGGTGTCCTCCTGCATCAGGCCACCGGTGTCCTCCTGCATCAGGCCATCCCCGTGGAGTCCCCGGCGTTGTTGGCGGGCACGGGGGACGTTCCCCCTCCCCTGATAGTCTAGCGGGGATTCACGGGTATGGGGATTCGCAGGGATCGAGACGGGTATGGTGGAGCCATATCCGGCCATACCCGGCCCCGTTGCCATCTTGAGTTGTAAGGTTTATCGCCGGAAAGTATTAGGACGTACGTTTCTCCAAAGAGGTATATACACTTTTAGTCCCACAACTTGCACCATAGGAGCGTCTTAGTCTCACATCTTGCAAAGTGAGCAAACTTAGTCCCACAACTTGTATCCTGGGAGCAACTTAGTCTAATTTGATTAAATTTTAGCAAGTTTAACTAAATTTATCCACCTATGACGTTACAATTTTTTAAAAATGTCCCCTATGTATTTTTCTCTGACATTTGTGCCCTCCTTATGAACTGACGGACCTACCTGTCATTTGAGATACAAATAAAATAGTTAAAACTCTAATTGTTGACGGGAATTGAACTTGGTACCTCTAGATTGCTATACAAAAGCACATGCCACTATGCCAACTGATTCTTTTGTGACATATGAGGACATAATTCTTTTATATAAGACGAGAGTACACACGCACGTAAAAAATGTAATTCAACGTATCAAAAACACCTTTAAAAAATATATACATATGAGCAATGATGTAAGCATTTTCATTATACAAAATTTCAATCCCGACCGATTTGTATTCGGGCTGAAAAAATTGATAGGATTTAAAGGTGCATAATTGCAAACCCAGATCTCTAATTTTGTCCTTTTAGCCTAGAACATAAATTATTTTGAATTGAAATAATTTGTCATTTTTAGTCTTTTCACAACTTTAGAACACATATTTTTTATACCTAACTTTTTTTTATGTGCTTTGTGCCGGTGTACGTACGTATAGCCGAGTTAGGATGCATAAGTCCGAATATAATATATAAGAAACTCTCTCAAAAAAATATAAAAAATGGGCGCTCTTCAAACTACACATATCAACAATTTTGCACAATGAATAAAAATCGGTCTGGGTTGAAATTTTGCACAATAAAAATGCTTACATCGTTGCTCATATATACATATTTTTATTTTTTAAAAGGTGTTTTTGGGATGTTACGTGCGTGTGTGCTCTTCCCTTATATAAAAGAATTACGTCCTTATTATATCTAACAATAGAATCAGTTGGTGTATTGGCTTGTGTCTCTGTGCAGCAATCTGGAGGTGTTGAGTTCAATTCCCTTCATCAACAATTAGGGAGTTTTAACTATTTTATTTGTACCTCTAATGATAGGTGGATCCGTTAGTCCGTATCAAGGGCACAAATGTCAGAGAGAAATACATAGGGGGCATTTTTAAAAAATTGTGACGTCATAGGTGGATAAATTTAGTTAAACTTGCTAAAATTTGATCAAATTGGACTAAGTTGCTCCCAGGATACAAGTTATTGGACTAGGTTTGCTCACTTTGCAAGATGTAGAACTAAAATGCTCCTATAATGCAAGATGTGGGACTAAAAGTGTATATACCTCTTCTCCAAAAGAAAAATAGGACGTGTCCGTCGTCTAGGTGTGCCTCAGCAACTACCGCGACACGATAGTACAACATGAGAAGGACAACAAGTTTTTCTCAAAAACGAGGACAAATTCTAGGTGCGACCGTACGGTGTCATCCAGCGCGGCGCATATCTCACGGGAAGCTGTTGTCGGAAATCCCCTCCTAGCATTGGTTTTCTCGGTGTTTGGACAGGTTGGCAGGCTATTTTGGCCCATTCAAGGAAAAAACTAAGAGCATCTCCAGCAGACGCGCTATAATAGCACAGCGCTAAAATAAATGTTTTTTTTGCAGCGCGCGCTGTAACCCCCCAAGCAGGAGCTCTAAAATAGAGCGCGCGCCCAAAATTTAGCGCGGCGCTGGACTTTGCACTATTACGAGCCTCAAATTTGCAGCTCCGGCTACAGCGCGCGCTATCCGCTGCGACGCGCGGGAAGAGCACCAACCGCTCATTTCACTCCCGCGCTCCTCACTCTCTCCTCTTCCCCAGCTCGCGCTCACCAACCCCGCCGTCGCCGGCAACTCCGAGCACGCGCTCCGCTCGCCTCCCAGCGCCGCCCCCTCGCCTGCCCGCGCTCCACCTACCCCTCCCCCGCCGAGCAGCGCTGCGGCCGCGGCGCGGAGCGGCCAGATTTCCGCGGCGCTCAAGCTCGTCGGCGCCCATGTCTTCCTCGAGCCGGGAGGCTACTTGGCGCACGCGCAAGGTTCGTTCCGCCGCGCCCGCGCTCAAATTTTTGTGAATTTTTAGTTGGTAGTTGCTTCAATTATTTTGCATATGTGTAGATGAGTTCATCCTATGATGACTCCGATGATGAGGAGTTCGATATGGATGAAGATGAGGCCATTTCCATGGTATTGGCTTGGCGAGCCACCAAGAAGCCGAAGATAGGTGGCTTGGTTTTTGGTAGGCAGAAATTATGGAGAGAACGGATTGAAGGCCACAACAAATTGATGCGGATGTATTTCAATGACGATGCAAGATTTCCCGAGAGCTATTTCCGTCGTCGTTTCCGAATGAGCGGGGATTTGTTCAAGAAAATCACCGAGGAGGTGGCCAAGTATGATACATACTTTGTGCACAGGAGGAATGCCGCTGGAGAGCTCGGGCATAGCACCTATCAGAAGGTGACCTCCGCTTTGAGGATGTTGGCATATGGTATACCGGCGGATCTTGTTGATGACCACTTGGCCATGGGTGAGAGCACCGCTATCATGTGCGTCAAGCGGTTTGTTGTGGCCATTGTGCAAGTGTATGGCGCCAAATATTTGAGAGCCCCCAATGCCCAGGACACGGCTAGGCTCTTGGAGGCGAATGCGGCTCGAGGATTTCCCGGAGTGCTTGGGTCCATTGATTGCATGCATTGGAGTTGGAAGAATTGTCCTGCGGCATGGCATGGACAATTCAAAGGGCACAAAAAGGATGCCACTATAATCCTTGAAGCGGTGGCTGACCAGGAGACTTGGATTTGGCATGCATTTTTTGGTATGCCTGGCTCTTGCAATGACATCAATGTCATCCAACAGTCTCCTCTCATGACAAGGATCGCGTTGCGTGAAGGTCCACAAGTGGAGTTTGAAGCAAATGGCCATAAGTACAACTATGGCTACTATCTTGCCGATGGCATCTACCCAAGGTGGCAAACATTTGTAAAGCCGGTCCACAAGCCCAAAGGTAAGAAAGAAACCAACTTTCACGCAGCGCAAGCGGCAGCTAGGAAAGATGTGGAGAGAGCATTTGAGATTTTGCAAGCCCAATTTGCTATTGTGAGAGGACCGGCTAGATTTTGGGACCAAGAGTGCCTTTGGTATATCATGAATGCTTGTGTCATCATGCATAACATGATTGTAGAGGATGACCGTGGGAAAGATGTAGAACAAACCGCCAACTACGACTTGATGGGTATGCCCGTACAAGTTCAACGATCACAACATAGGATTGCACGGTTCACGGCCTCTTATCATGCAATCCGGTCCAATGACGCACACGATGAACTCCAAAATGATCTCATGGAGGAGTGGTGGAAATGGTATGGAAGCCACTAGTGCCATTGTTGTATTTGTTTACATTGTTGTATTGTTGTAAAACTATGTCTTGATGTAGTGTGTTGTCCTATCAAACTTTATATCTATCAAAACTGTTGTAATAAATTATGTAGACATTTTATTGTTCATTTTTTGGTGTTTGTTTGATCTTGTTGAATATGTGCAAGTGTTGGATTTGTGTTTGCGCGCGCTAAAATGCAGCGCCTGATGGGGACGCGAACGAGCGGCGCGCTGCATTTTAGAGCCTCCGGTGGAGGTCGTGCTAAAATGCAGCGCGCAAACAGGATAGCGCGCACGTTATCCCACTTTTCCAGCGCTCTAAAGTAGTGCGCCTGCTGGAGATGCTCTAACGGAACCATCTAACAGACGAACGGTGATATCATATAAGGCAAAAAAATATACCAAGTGTTAGATAAGATAGAAAAAATTTTGAAGTGTTAAATAGAAAATCATATTTTTAAATAGTGTCAAATAAACAATTTTCTTTATCCTAATCCTTATCTTGCTAGTCGCAGCCGGGCACATACGGACTAAGCTGCAGATACAATGTCGTGACAGTGACGCCATGCAGATGCACCCTCGCAGCCATCGGCGTCCAAGGTTGCTCACTACCGCACACGGGCTCTTTGCCGTGTGGGCATCCGCACACGGCAAAATCTTTGTCGTGTGTATGCCACACGGCAGCGTGTGTTTTCCAAAAAAGACACGGCAAAACCTTTGCCGTGTGTCTTACGCGTAGACACGGTAAGTAAAGTGAGATAATGGTTTCCGTGAAGATGCCGGTGTTTATTCTTTGCCATATTTCTATTCTTTGTCGTGTGTCTCGTCGAAAAGTACACGGCAAAAAGGTTGTCTTTCTAAAAATATATTTGAAAAAAAATCAATTTTGTTTCAAACTTTTTTAAATATTTTTGACTCGTTAATCTCATATAGGATATTTTTACCTTAAATATGCTTAATATTAGGTCAAATTGTACTCATAATCAAACTTCCCCTTTTGTCACCCATCCTAACACTACTCTAGCTCTAGCACGCTTAACTTCTTCGTTTCTTCCAAATAAGCATCCGAAAAAGAAATCATACATTATCGATAATAATTTCATATCAATCATATTAACTCTTGGACCATGATCTCATACATCTTAGATTTAGATTCCAAAGAATTATTTAAGTAGACAATAATGAATAAGTAATAATAATCTAGAATCCAAACAGAAAATAAAATGATTTTATTTTATTGCCATTTTTATTTAATATGAAATAATGCATACATTTAAATTCGTAAATCAGAATTTGACACATAAAATGTCTAAATCGTTTAGAAAAGTGAGAGGAATCCAAATATGACATCCATATAATCTTGTGAAAAATGGGGTGGTATCATTTTGAATTAGCCATTTGGTGGTTGTTTCAAAAAATCACTCGTTTTTTGTGCTCGGAAAATGGAAAATAGCTTTTTGGCGCAATGAAAAGGAAAACTTTCTCCCGCAACATTGTTCTTCATCCCATGATGCATATGCATGCACACTATAGGCATATTATTACAAACTATGCTTGATTCAAGCCATAACATTGGTCATTTGAACCGAAAAGTCAGGACACCTCGAATGAGATAGGTCATTTGTGAAGTTTTTTTTAAGACATAATCAATATACCAAGTTTGAAATTTTTTCCTCCAACTATTTCACATAATATGACACCACGCGAAGGTATCACATTGTTTTAATCGTCTTTGAATTTTTTATGCCTCTTTTAAACTATCAACAAACTTTGTCGAACGACGAGTATGAAGATTCTTAGCTCAGAGCTAAGCCTCTCTAAACTTGCATTGGACCTATGATGAAATGGCATATTGTGAACCCAAAAATGATTTTTGTAAAAAATCATGACCATCAGATCATGTAACTGTAGTTCATATTTGACCCACTTCCTACCGATTCGGCAGGAATTTGTCTTTTTCATTTGGGGTGGACGGAAAGGTTTGAGATCCCCATGTTGGGACATTGTCCATTTAAGGTGGTCTACTATTTTTGAAAAATGGGATGGTAGCATTTTGAGTTAGTCATTTGGTGGTTGCTTCATAAAATTCCCCGTTTTTATGCTCGGAAAATGGAAAATGGCTTTTTGGTGCGAAGAAAATGAAAACTTCCTCCTGCAACATTGTTCGCCCTCCCAAGATGCACATGCATGCATAATATGGGCATATCATCACAAACTATGCCTTGATTTTAGCCATAACATTGGTCATTTGACCCGAAAAGCAGGAAACATCGAATGTGATAGGTCATTTTGTGAAGGTTTTTTGAGACATATTCAATATACCAAGTTTGATATTTTTTCTTGCAACTATTTCATATAATATAACACCACACGAAGGTTTTGCATTGTTTCGATCGTTTTTGAATTTTTTATGCCTCTTTTAAACTATCGACAAATTTTGTTGAACGACGTGTATGAAGATTCTTAGCTCGGAGATGATCCTCTCTAAACTTGCATTGGATCTCTGATGAAATAGCATATTGTGAACATAAAAATTATTTTTGTAAAAAATCATGACCATCAGATCATGTACCTGTAGTTCATATCTGACCCACTTCCTATCGATTCCGCAGGAATTTGTTTTTTTTACCTGGGATAGACAGAAAGGTTTGAGATCCCCTGTTGAGACATTGTCCATTTAAGGTGGTCTAGTATTTTTAAAAATGGGGTGACAGCATTTTGAATTAGCTATTTGGTGGTTGCTTCATAAATCCCCTGTTTTTTACGCTCGGAAAATGGAAAATGGCTTTTTGGTGTGACGAAAAGGAAAACTTCCTCCTACAACATTGTTCGTCATCCCATGATGCACATGCATGCACAATATGGGCACATTATCACAAACTATGCCTTGATTCTAGCCATAACATTGGTCATTTGACCCAAAAGCCAGGAAACTTCGAATGAGATAGGTCATTTTGTGAAGGTTTTTTAAGACATATTCAATATACCAAGTTTAATATTTTTCCTTCCAACTATGTCACATAATATGAGACCAGGCGAAGGTTTCACATTGTTTCGATCATTTTTGAATTTTTTATGCATATCTTAAACTATGGTCAAAATAGCGAGCATGAAGATTATTATTCAACATAAATATCTAATATTTGAGTTTAGATATATAGATATTTTTTTTTTCTGCAAATCATGATATATTATTTGTATTTTTTTTTGAATTAGAATGATTTTTTATGATTTTCCTAAAAGTAATGTAATAAAAAGGAAAAAAAGACTTTGCCGTGTATGTAGTGAAATACACATGGCAAAAGTCCTTTGTCGTGTATAGTGCGGAATACACATGGCAAAGGGCCAGCGAGGGCACATGCAAATAGGCCACAGTCTGCAGCCATTAGCTCCTCCCCATCAAGTGGACCCGTGGGGTCGTGGGTCCCACCCCGTTGCCTTGACGACACCTATGCCGTGTGCCGCTATCGACTTTGCCGAGTGTTTTTTCTTTGTTGTGTTCCTTTGTGGGTCTTTGCTGTGTATATTTCTTTGCCGTGTTTTTTTTCGAAATTTTCCGTGTTCGTGTACTTTGACATATTTTTTCTGAATTACACACGATAAAGACAAACTTTGCCGTGTTCCGGTCTATTTGGCACACGGTAAAACCGTGTCTACACGGCAACGACATATTTTCCCGTAGTGGCTAACGCCACGCATTCTAGTCATGGAGTATGAGGTTGCTGATGCACACAGTCTGGCCATGGGGTCCGAGGTCGCCAACACCACGGAGTCCTAGTTCGCGGACCTCACATAGTGGCTCGAGCTGCTCCACCTCCTCGTCGCTCGTCCCGAGGTTCCGCCCTCACCGATGGTCACGCCCACGATCATAGGACCTTCTCTCCTAGACTGCCATACTGCTCACCAAGGAGGCGAAGCGCCTCGACATGCCGTTCCAGTTTAACCAGATGGTCATCCACCACGACTCCCCGAACGTTGAGTCCCTCAGCGTGAAGCCCGTTGAGTCCCTCGCCATCACCTCCAGCCTCCACCTCTACCTCCACCGACGACAACTCCTGCTCCTTCCACAGCTGCCTGCGCCCGCCGGCGACAAGGAGGGACGGAGACGCCGCAACATCCCAAACTCCTTGGGGCTACCGTCGTTGTTCACCTCCCTCCCGCCTTGACCCCTTCCCTGACGTGTTCCTTCAAGGGCAGTGGCCACCGTGGGCGAAGAATATCCCGTTATTTGTTCAAGTTGTTGCAAAAACATCTATAGTCGATTTTCCCAAAACACTAAATTCCGGGCGTATTAGAAATTAATTTTGCTAATCTTTGAATTTGTTGGAGTTTCCAAACAGTGGTTTTGTTAAACTCGGGATGTAACAAGTTTTCCTTACATCGGTTCTCTGAAAACAAGACCGTATTGATGAATTTTCTACCGTCTTCATTATTTATGTTCGCATAAGAGTGAGAGACATCATGAAAATGATTTCCAATCGAACAGAAGATTCTCACAGAGAGGACTCTATGAAAAGACTTGGATAATATTTCGAGGCATACATCATACAAATTTCACCTTATCTTAAGGTCTCATAATAATAAAAATGTTGTAACTCAAATAAAAGGTCAAAGGGGAGAAAATCCTTGTTTATTTTTAGATGTATTCGTATGTATGCACGAAGAATGTGATTAAAGTGACTCCAACGGCCAAACCACTTGGCTATACCTTAGTCTAAAAAAATAAAAAGGAATAGTTGTCACTGAATAGAAGCTTCTATTCTATAGATCCTAAATGCTTTTAACAGCCTGATGTCATGGAGCTCATGGATGACAATAACACCATAGAAAAAGAAAACAAACAAAATAAGAATCGTTGTCCGGCCAATGCCTCTACGTCTCTCTCTCCAATCCCTCCGTCTTGATCTCATTCTCGCCTCGCCGGCCAGTCCTAGTCCACAAAATCCCCCCAAGACCAATACGCCGCGCGGTTCGTTACCAGTTTCCCAAAAACGCGGACACGGCACGAGCCCCTTCCCCCCCACCACACTCCAGCCAGCCGGTCAACGACCACCTACCGGCCGCGCGGCGCGGCGCGGCGCCATGGGCGACGCCACGGCCTCGTCGAGCTCCAAGACAGCGGAGCTGGACGCGCCGCTCCACGCCCTCGGGTTCGAGATCGAAGAGGTCTCGCCGTCGCGCCTCACCGGCCGCCTCCTCGTCACGCCCACCTGCTGCCAGGTTCCTCCTCCCAGCTGCCCGATCCCTTCTGCGTACTGAAGCTCGTCGCCTTCCTCGCCGCGCCGTCTGTGTGCTTGTATTTATGTCTGCGTCTGGCCGGCCTGCAGCCGTTCAAGGTGCTGCACGGCGGCGTGTCGGCGCTCATAGCGGAGGGGCTGGCGAGCATGGGGGCGCACATGGCCTCGGGCTACCGCCGCGTCGCCGGCATGCAGCTCAGCATCAGCCACTTCCGGAGCGCCGCCGTAGGCGACACCGTCCTCGCGCGTGCCGTCCCCGTCCACATCGGCCGCTCCACACAGGTTAGTTAGTTTGTTCTCTTTGCTGTTTTCTGTACACCGGCGCGATGGGTTATCTGTAACTTTATCCAAGAACTGAATTTTTTTAACCTCTGGTCCCTGATTATGGTCTTTTTTCGCGTAGATTCCCCTTCGATTCAGTTGTGCTTTTTAACATGACAATAATTACTGCATATATATGCATCTGTATTAGCAGAACCGATGCGAGTGATTATCGCATACATGGTATATAATATATATATGCTGCTGTCCGCTGTCAGTGTAAACTGTGAAGTGAAAGCACAACCTAATGATGTGAAGTGAAGTGTGTTACAGATACTAGTACATTTCACTGTTTGCCTGAAACAATGGTAAAACTGGGTTTCAGTTATTATTATAAAGGAACATTATATTATATTATATTTAGTTTGACAGTTGAAACTGGGTTTCCTTGAGCTTACAGCCGGTCCTAAAGCCCATTGACATTATCAGAATTGTTAAAGCTATCTTCTACATGTGCTTATCACTGTCAAATCTCAAAAAGAAAAAAGGCTAGAAATTAACCGAAAATATCTGTGCTGAAATGTATCTGAAGGTGTGGGAGGTAAAGCTGTGGAAGATGGATACATCCACACAGGGGGAAGGACCTCAAATCGCCGAAGCAAGGGTCACGCTCCTGAGTAATCTACCAGTGCCGGATGTCATGAAGAGTGCAGGAGAGCCTCTTAGAAAATACTCTAAACTGTAAAAATCATGGGACAAGCTTGATATGAATGATCCCTTGATATATGACTATAAAATTTATTCTTGTAATCTTCTTGGTTTTCTCGTATATCAATAGAAATGGATCAACTGAAAACAAGAAGCTTCACATGTCCGGTAAATGCATATGATGGAGTAATTCATCACTATGGTATAGGCCCTAACTCTGATGTATTCAAGGATGCCATAGCTATTGTCTACGGGCTTCTTGTAAATACCACATCCACTTGTTAGTATATTGTATATAGTATCTTCTTGTTTTACTCTTGACTATAAGAATTATCGAAAAGTTGTTCTAGTCAAAGGAAGGTATAAAAGGATCATAAGAGAAAAGATATCAGCTGCAGAAATCAAGTTTCGGTATATTCATGTTTCTTCAAATCTGTCAGTGTACGTATTTCCATTGCCCCAAAGAGGTAAAGGTACTCAAGTTTCGTTGTTCTTGAAAATCAAAATATAATTTTCTAATAGTTTGAGCATGAAAGGTAAACCAAAAGGATAACTAAATTATCCCCTTGCTCAGACTTTTCGAGCAGTGGTGGGTAGACCGTATTGATTGATTCCTTAATGCGGGCTGAGGAAGGTTCCCACTTCATCATCATGTTTGTACTATGGTGGATTGTGTGGCAGCGCAATAGCCATTTGTTCCAGCAACTACATTGGCCAACCACTGTGATGGAAGATGACATAACACTCTGCGTAGTGCTGGGATCTGCAGGGTTAAGTTGCTTGAACTAGTAATTTGTTTTGTTTTGCTGATTGGTTGGGCAATAATGGATAAAATATATTCATCATGTTTTCTTTTAAGAAACTGAAACGAAATTATAAGATAGATAAATTGGGGTATATCACATAATTTGATGGACTGCTGTGCTGGTTGCTCATCTATGAATTTTTTTATTCAAAAACCCCCTATTGATTTTGTCTATTTTTGACTAACGGCTGCAAGCAAGCGCGGTAGGGATCACTTCAGGTCAATTGTTTTTTTTTTTTTTGAGAACTATCACTTCAGGTCAATTGAGTAATTGATTTGCTCCACCGGGTGCTCCTTTGGGCTATGCTTTAGTGGGCGAGACTCAGAGGCGGGGAAAATAAAGGGAATACTAATGGGCTGGCTGGTCTTTAGACTCTGGGCTAAATTAAATTTCTGCATACATAGTGGTAACAAAACATTACCAGGTCCCGGGCCATGGCCCGTGTTGCCAGGGGCTCAATTCTGCCCCTGCTCGGCATCATATTTCATCCAATCGAGCTTGAGTAATAGTCCCTCCGCTTTTAAAATATTAGATGTTTTAGATTTTGTGAAGTGATTATATTTAGTCGTATTTTGATGTGTAGGTTTGGAATAAATCTACACATAGAATACTTCTAGATACATTCGTTTCACAAAGCTAAAACATCTTATATTTTAAAATAGAGGGAGTAGGTGAATAGCAACACAGTGTCGGGGAAAACTGTAACCTACATTCCACCAAGGGATTGTGAAACAATACACTTCCCGCAACCCATCGGCGAACAATAACATGTCATAGAAACCTCCACACGCAAACCGATTGCAAAATGGACTTTACTTTTTTTTGAAAGAGTATATATTAATATCGTGAAGATATCAATTACACCCAGTGTCTGCAACAACGCATGCCCTAGTGGTTTTACGGATGCACACAACTTATAAAAAAGAAAGAATAATTATAAAAATGAAAAGTCTCGCTATAGAGAACTATTGTCAAAGCAACGACATGACACCACCAGAACAACACTAGTCCTCCACTCCAATAACAGCGGCTTCAAGAAGGAAACATTGCACAAGAGTCGTCGTTCCCCGATCAAAGATCAAAGATTTTCATCCTGAAAGAAGTCCTCGCTCGCAAACCAATACCGTCAACAAGGCCATTGTCAGGTACAACCAATTAAAGCCGTTCCTTGGATTTTCACCCTGCAAGGTAAGACTAGGAACTTCTCATGTGTTGTCTCCCCCACAAACAGTCGTTGCTGTGAGTCACAGATCACTTAGCCAGTTCGTCGTCGTCACAAAGACCCAAATCACCATCGTTGTCCTCATGTTTCTGCTTTCCTGACATTCTCTGTATCTGACTACACCATGGCTCGTAGAAGATGGCACATGATAGTAACAAACAGCAGAGCTTCACAACGATGGCCAAAAAAACATGGGTACACACAACCGAATACCTTCTGATCCAGCAATCTCCAGGCCAGATGCGCCCATGGGAGTTCGCCGATGGAGCCTTTAGAAACTCGACACTCCAACCAGATCAACAAGGGCAAGCATCAAGCAGATCTTGCTATGAACCTTGATGACTAAGACAACGGTGACTTCAATGAGAAAAGAAAACAACATAATGACAATCCACCCTCTGAAAATCTCAATGACCAGGAGGGCGGCGATATCACCAACAATGGAATACCACTGAGCAATTCATGCATCGGAACCCGAACGACGAGGATTCATGGGCAACCACACATAAAAAATCTCCAATGAGCAAGCTAGCATCAATGCCACCGGGGAAACAAAACTAAGATACGGGAATTCAACACATCCCGTACTGAAAGAAACCATAACATGAAGAATCAGTGCACTAGAAAGACAGAAACCCCGACGAACAACTGCCACTGGATGGGATAGAAAAGCACAACAAACCAACATGAGCAACATCATCGTAGAGTTGCATGACTTCGGCGTTGGCGCCATTGACAACAATATAACCATCAGATGGGCACAGTAAACCCTGAACACTCACACCAAACCAAACCCTGCAGTCCAACATGGAAGCCGACAACTTCTCTAGCTATTCCCGTGAAGTGGGCATCGTTATCGGTAGGGACACGTTAGAACATGTATAGAGCTAGAGGGACCAGAATTACGGGAGATATAAACTTACTTTCTTTTATATAGTACTCCCTCCTTTTCATAATATAAGATGTTTTAGCTTTTATGGAAGACAATGTATCTAGATATTTTTTAGTATTAGGTTCAGAATAAACCTACATGGTAAAAGAAGTCTAAAACATCTTATATTTTGAAACAAAGGGGGCAGTTATTATTGGATAAGCTAAAATGGGTTAATTCATGCTTTCTTCATTTCAAAGTAGTAGTAATATTGAGCTTGTACGATTTTCAGTGCAGTGTTATGTCTATTAAAACTAGCTAGAGTGAAGAACAATTTCTAGATCTCGAGATGTAAACAAGTAAGCAACCATGTGGTGATCTTGAGATGACTAATACCCTTCCCTCGCTTTCGAGGAAGAAGACTTGCATAGCAAGCGCACCTTCTTCGGGTCGATGGACTTTTGTACGCCACAAGTAGAAGTTAACGCGAGAAAATCTTCCATGTGTACGTAGAATGTAAATGAAGACAATTCAATGCACGCAGAAACACGACTAGACCACACCTTAAAATTGTTGAAGTCAACGTGTGAAGCCTTCACCTTTCAGCTAGCATGCATGCCACATAAACAGCTAGCCTTCACCTTAAAATTCCATGTGTACGTAGACAAATCAACGAGAGGCCAAACGCTGGAACGTGGAACCAGTCACGCAGGATTCGCCTATATAAACAGCAACGTTGCGTTGCCACACGAATGGAGCAGCTTACGACATTCCTACTCGACCACACAATGGCATCTCCTGCGTCGCCCATCGTCATCCAGATGCCTCCTCGGGCCAACGCCGGCGGGACGGCCCCCACCACGCCCAAGGACGCCGGCGGCGACTTCGCCACGGCGCCTGCAGCTGCCGGGCCTAAAGCCGCGGCGACGGACAAGGTCATGTCCAGCGCCGCGAACCTGGCGCAGCTCCTGCCGACCGGCACGGTGCTTGCCTACCAGGCGCTGTCCCCCTCCTTCACCAACCACGGCAAGTGCGAGTCCTCCAACCAGTGGCTCACCGCGGCGCTAGTCATCGTTCTCGCCGCCGCGTCTCTCTTCTTCTCCTTCACCGACAGCGTCGTCGGCCGCGACCAGAAGCTCTACTACGGCATCGCCACGCCGGAGGGCTTCAGCGTCTTCAACTTCTCCAGCGAAGAGGAGAAGCAGCAGTGGGACCCCGCCGAGTTCCGGAGGCTGCGCATCCGGCCGCTGGACTTCATGCACGCCATCTTCACGGCCGTGGTTTTCCTCACCGTGGCGTTCAGCGACGTGGGCCTGCAAAACTGCTTCTTTCCCGACGCCGGTAAGAACACCGAAGAGCTGCTCAAGAACCTGCCGCTTGGCATGGCCTTCTTGTCCAGTTTCGTCTTCATGATCTTCCCGACGAAAAGGAAGGGCATCGGCTACAACGACACCACTCCTCGCCAGAAGGCCACTTGATGTTAAGATCACTCGTTTTTTTACAGATACAAATTAGAATGTATATATGTCTTTGATCTTGAAATATACTTGTGTATATTGGTTAGTTTTGTTTTTGAGGTACTCCTAGGTATATTGCTGTGGACAGATGGCCTTGTACAATATATAGCTCTACAACAAGTTTTACCTGGCTCCAGCGATAGAGAGGCGAGGACAGCTGCGTGCCTTCAGCTCGTGCTAGTGTCTGTAGATGTCGCTAGGCGGTATAAAAACCTATTTCGTATTTTTTTTACTTTTGAACCTTTTTATACTACTGTTGCTGATTATTAACAGATCGCTGGAATTTTCGTTCGTAAAAAAACATAGCCTTAAAAAGAACCTGTCGCTAGGCATGGCGTTCTTGTTGAGTTTCGTCTTCGTGATCTTTTCGACGAAAAGGAAGGGCATCGGCTACAGTGACACCACTCCTCGCCAGAAGGCCACTTGATGTTTAGATCACTTGTTTTTTAACAGATACAAATTAGAATGTATATAATCTTTGTTTTTAAAAATATACTTGTGTATATTGGCTAGTTTTCTTTTCGACGTAGGTATATATTGCCTAGTTTGTGTGGACAGATGTCCTTGTAGAAAATGTGACTGTAATTTTTATCTTTCACTAAAAGAAGGAGAGTTTACTATAGATCTTAGGATGTACAAAACCATACCAAATTTATTCCATACACTCGGATGGTCTAGCAGATGTGTAGGAATTGTATCGTTAATATCTCGTCAAACGAATGTTTCACACACCGAATTGCTAACGAATGTTTCACACACCACAAGGAGTCGCGGTTAGAGTACTTCGACATCGGGTAGCGTTTTGTCCCATTTCTTTTCCCGCATGTCAGGTTGGGTTTTCTATGGTTGCTTTCTTTATTATCCTATATTCCCTTTCCGGGACCTTGGTATTTAGGGATAAACAGTAAATGAAATCAAATACCCGGCCACTTTCTAAAACAAGCAATGAAATGAAATTACCTTATGTAAACTGCCAAAACAATGATTCACACTTTTCATGTGTAAAAGAATATAATGCAACTTTCAAAATGAGGTTAATGCACATTCTTAAAAGATTATGTCCAAAATCAATATGCTCACTTTGATACAACCTTGGGAAGACAATCTATTGGGGTGACCGTATCTTAGAATACGCCACTACCTCATACAATGTCCTAAGAGACAATGCATTTGGGAAGGACTTATGTAGTTAAGATATGTTGCACATGAATAAACTCACAAACAATATGCTCTTTCTTAAATAATGCTTGGAAATACATCTGAAATTTTAGGTAATTGAGATTTTTCTCATAATGACAGGGCATTTATTACACTTAGAAACTTCACAGCTTTCAAAACCACAGGCACGTGATGGCAGGATTTCATGAATTAAGTTCTGTCTGTTGACTAAGAAGGTAATAATCAGTAATTTCATTCATGTACCTAAAAAATCCCCAATTTATAATGAATTAATATACATGCCAAAGTAGCTTCGTTGTAAATGCAGGTGGCCACACAGAAGAACACAAAGTGTGAAAATAAGAAACATGTTTTCCAACTATCTCTGGATGAGTTCTTAGAGATTTTACATGAAAATTTTGAGAAATACCATACACATGGTATCATCTTCGAAAATTAGAAAATCTATATGTCAACAAAAAGAGCTTGAACTCCAGAAAAAGTGAAAAAAATACATGTGTTCAGCTATCTTGGGATGGGCATTCACAAAACTGGTAATCCTTTTTTTAGGAATTTGAAGAAATCTACCATCTTCTAAAAACTTCAGCGAACAAGCTTTCAAAATGTGGATGTATCTTTCACATATTACTTAAGGAGTTTGAAAAAAATAACAGGTGTCATGTTAAAACTGAGGATAGATGAATAGTAGCTCTCTGAGGCCACATATGTTTCTTTTTCCAAATTTTTCGGTTGTATGCTTTTGTAAATCATGTGATGAACTTCTATAGAGTTTTTCGGTTCTAGCTTCCAGAAAACTTAGACAAATGTTATGTTTGCCATTGCAAGATTGTATCTGGCTAGTAGGAAAATTCTTCGAAAGTTGGTGCAATAGTAATCAACACTTATTTGCAATGCTGGAACATAGTAGTAGTAGCTAACACGGCACAACCAACGTGTATAAAAGAAGTCAAGAAATTACTCTCAGGTCAGCCGTTGTTCTTGTTTAATTGATTCTATTCTTGTATATGTGCAGTAACTATTCTCATCTATATATGAAGATAGGTACACAATAATACATTAGCTACTTTGTGCAACCGTCATCAATACAACACTATGCTTGTATATGACCCGTACAATATGCTACCCTTGTAATTTGTTCCCAATCTTTTTTATATAAAGCATTCAAGAGTGAAGCATGAATGAGAGAAACACATGGGAATTGCCGTCAAGGTGTAAGATTCATGCCCCATGGCCTTTTGATAGTCTTCATTCATGTTGTTTACATAAGGATGGGGGGTGTCAGAGAACTGTTTTCTGCATCGGTGTAGTGTTGAGCCTAATACAGGATGCAAGTGGATACAGGAAACAGACGACAGATTTCATGAATTAAGTTCTGTCTGTTGACTAAGAAGGTAATAATCAATAATTTCATTCATGTACCTAAAAAATCCCCAATTTATAATGAATTAATATACATGCCAAAGTAGCTTGTTGTAAAATGCAGGTGGCCACACAGAAGAACACAAAGTGTGAAAATAAGAAACATGTTTTCCAACTATCTCTGGATGAGTTCTTAGAGATTTTACATGAAAATTTTGAGAAATACCATACACATGGTATCGTCTTGAAAATTAGAAAATCTATATGTCAACAAAAGAGCTTGAACTCCAGAAAAGTGAAAAAATACATGTGTTCAGCTATCTTGTGATGGGCATTCACAAAAATGGTAATCCTTTTTTTAGGAATTTGAAGAAATCTACCATCTTCTAAAAACTTCAGCGAACAAGCTTTCAAAATGTGGATGTATCTTTCACATATTACTTAAGGAGTTTGAAAAAAATAACAGGTGTCATGTTAAAACTGAGGATAGATGAATAGTAGCTCTCTGAGGCCACATATGTTTCTTTTTCCAAATTTTTCGGTTGTATGCTTTTGTAAATCATGTGATGAACTTCTATAGAGTTTTTCGGTTCTAGCTTCCAGAAAACTTAGACAAATGTTATGTTTGCCATTGCAAGATTGTATCTGGCTAGTAGGAAAATTCTTCGAAAGTTGGTGCAATAGTAATCAACACTTATTTGCAATGCTGGAACATAGTAGTAGTAGCTAACACGGCACAACCAACGTGTATAAAAGAAGTCAAGAAATTACTCTCAGGTCAGCCGTTGTTCTTGTTTAATTGATTCTATTCTTGTATATGTGCAGTAACTATTCTCATCTATATATGAAGATAGGTACACAATAATACATTAGCTACTTTGTGCAACCGTCATCAATACAACACTATGCTTGTATATGACCCGTACAATATGCTACCCTTGTAATTTGTTCCCAATCTTTTTTATATAAAGCATTCAAGAGTGAAGCATGAATGAGAGAAACACACGGGAATTGCCGTCAAGGTGTAAGATTCATGCCCCATGGCCTTTTGATAGTCTTCATTCATGTTGTTTACATAAGGATGGGGGGTGTCAGAGAACTGTTTTCTGCATCGGTGTAGTGTTGAGCCTAATACAGGATGCAAGTGGATACAGGAAACAGACGACAGATTTCATGAATTAAGTTCTGTCTGTTGACTAAGAAGGTAATAATCAATAATTTCATTCATGTACCTAAAAAATCCCCAATTTATAATGAATTAATATACATGCCAAAGTAGCTTCGTTGTAAAATGCAGGTGGCCACACAGAAGAACACAAAGTGTGAAAATAAGAAACATGTTTTCCAACTATCTCTGGATGAGTTCTTAGAGATTTTACATGAAAATTTTGAGAAATACCATACACATGGTATCGTCTTCGAAAATTAGAAAATCTATATGTCAACAAAAAGAGCTTGAACTCCAGAAAAAGTGAAAAAAATACATGTGTTCAGCTATCTTGTGATGGGCATTCACAAAAATGGTAATCCTTTTTTTAGGAATTTGAAGAAATCTACCATCTTCTAAAAACTTCAGCGAACAAGCTTTCAAAATGTGGATGTATCTTTCACATATTACTTAAGGAGTTTGAAAAAAATAACAGGTGTCATGTTAAAACTGAGGATAGATGAATAGTAGCTCTCTGAGGCCACATATGTTTCTTTTTCCAAATTTTTCGGTTGTATGCTTTTGTAAATCATGTGATGAACTTCTATAGAGTTTTTCGGTTCTAGCTTCCAGAAAACTTAGACAAATGTTATGTTTGCCATTGCAAGATTGTATCTGGCTAGTAGGAAAATTCTTCGAAAGTTGGTGCAATAGTAATCAACACTTATTTGCAATGCTGGAACATAGTAGTAGTAGCTAACACGGCACAACCAACGTGTATAAAAGAAGTCAAGAAATTACTCTCAGGTCAGCCGTTGTTCTTGTTTAATTGATTCTATTCTTGTATATGTGCAGTAACTCTTCTCATCTATATATGAAGATAGGTACACAATAATACATTAGCTAGTTTGTGCAACCGTCATCAATACAACACTATGCTTGTATATGACCCGTACAATATGCAACCCTTGTAACTTGTTCCCAATCTTTTTTATATAAAGCATTCAAGAGTGAAGCATGAATGAGAGAAACACACTGGAATTGCCGTCAAGGTGTAAGATTCATGCCCCATGGCCTTTTGATAGTCTTCATTCATGTTGTTTACATAAGGATGGGAGGTGTCAGAGAACGAACTGTTTTCTGCATCGGTGTAGTGTTGAGCCTAATACAGGATGCAAGTGGATACAGGAAACAGACCGACAGATTTCAGCCACACCTCATGAAAGAGCTTCGCGACATAACGGCAGCCAAAATCAATTGTGCCTCTCAGACTCGGAATGTGTATGCTGCTAGGAACGAGTAGCCTGCTGGCGAAACATAGGGTACGCATATGCATCGGGGCGGCTTGCTCGTTGCCAGCTGACCACCGTCTCATTGTTGGGAGCGGCCAAGCTAGGTTGTAATCCACATGTGCTCTGTGTGCGGGGTGTTGCATGCCAATTACCATCCGTTTCGAAATTTGATTCTGCTCTATGGCATGCCCAGTGCTGAATGCTTTGGTGATGAGAACAGAAAAAATTTAAGGATTCACCAGCATATATAAAAAGATTGAAAGAATGGTCAAGAACAGAATTACAAAAGTACTAGCTAGTTACATTAACCTAATTTTTGGTTTCTGGCTTGAGGAAGCTGACAACGGATTGCAGTTTCTTATGTTGAATACACATGTTTGTTTGGTAAAATAAGTAAATATTACACATACATGTGTACTAGCTAGACTCTATACAGAGAATGATTGTTTTTTCAGAATGTGAATTAGTGATGAGCTGTACACGCAGCGAGCTACTCAGCTTCATTGTTTTGGACACATTTTTATTTCCGGCCGTGCCGTCGCAATGCAGGCCAGCCAAGGGCCGAGCGCCTCCCTCCTAGGACCAAGAGCCAATACTGCCACAAGTTGTGTTTTGTTTCCCATCCTAGTCTTTCGTGACACTTCTGGTTTATTTATTTTGTTTGGTCTGACTTCTCTACTATGATCTCCCGAGTAGTTCATGTCACAGGGCTATTGTAGTTTCATTCATATCCATGGGCTGGTGAAGGTGGCTCGCTCTCGTTCTTCTTACATCTTTCCCTTTTGTCTTTCAAATTGCATATGTAGCTACTATTGTTTTGCCGGTGTGTCTGTCCCAACAAGAAAATAAAATGCGCTATGCAGAATGGCTTTCGCACAAGGAATTTTCATATAATTAACTTATTTTTTTTCTTTGAAATGGAGTTGATACCCGGCCTCTGCATCAAAATGATGCACACAACCTTCTTTCTTTATTATTCAACAAAATCTTACAATGAAAATATATAGATCATCCCGAAGCCACCTCTATAACAACAATGGTCACAACTCCTACAACCTAGCTGGGGGATGGCCATGTCGAAGCCAGCACTCTGACCGCACACATATGTATATCATCACCAAACTGGAGATCCCATTTGACCTTAAAATTGAGGGAAATTTTACTCCTCTGGCCTCTGCACCAACTATGGATGCACACAACCATACCATATTTTTTTATCTTGATAAACCATCGATCATTGTCCTCAAGATAGGTGTCATGATTAGCAGGAAAGTCTGGTCCTCAAGTATAAATAGAAAACCTAAATTCGTATCCGTGAGGATTTGAATCCATGTGTGACGTTTGTATATCCAATCCCCCAACCAGTTGTGCTAGGTTCACTTCCCACGAAATCTTGGTATCTAAACTAAGCAATATGGAACTGCAAAAAAGGAGGAAACAAAGCGTTAGAAAGTTAGTTAAAAACCACGTTTTTTAGGATGGAAATTATAGTATCAACATAGTATATCTAAAGTATTAAAGCAGAACCTCTAGTTCTCACAACATTTCACAAGTTCTGAAGTGGTTCTATAGTTAATAATAAAATAGATTAATTGTTCATCTTAGTTAAGGAACCACTCCTGCACACAACTGTTGAGAAAAAAATTGCTATCCCAATATATCCTATGCACGATTGTGTCCAAAATCAATAAGCTCATTTTTTGATACAACCTAGGAAGACAATCTATTGGGGTGGTCGTCTCTTAAAATACACCACTACATCATACAATGCCCTAAAAGACAATGCATTTGGGAAGGACTTATGTAGTTAAGATATCTTGCACATGAATAAACTCACAAACAATATGATCTTGCTTAAATAATGCTTCGAGTTACATTTAAAATTTTAGATAAATGAGATTTTTTCATAAAGCCTTATTACACTCAGAAACTGTAGATATTTCGAAACCAGGGGGATGTGATGGCACGATTCCAGAAATTAAATTCTATCTTTTGACTTCCAGAAAGGTAATAGTAATTTCATTTATGGACCTCAAAATTCCCCAACTTGCAATGAATTAATGAAAGTGCCAGAGTAGCTTCATTGTCACATGAAGGTGGCCGCACCGAGGAACACACAATGTAATAATAAGAAGCATGCTTTCAACTATCTATGGACGAGTTCTTAGAGATTTGACAAGGAAAGTTTTAGAAACACCATACACATGGCATCATGTTCGAAAATCTACATGTCAACAAAAAGAGCATGTACTCCGGAGAAAGTGAAAATGAATACATGCTTTCACCTATCTTGTGATGATCATTCAAAAAACTACTAATTGCATTTCATAAATTTGAAGAAATCTACCATATTCTAAAAACTTCATGAAAACAAGCTTTCAAATTGTGGAGGTATCTCTAACCTATTACTTCAGGAGTTTGAGAAAATAATAGTTGGGATGTTAAAACCGAGGATCGATGAATAGTAGATCTCAGAGGCCACGTATGTTTTTACTAATTTTTCAGTGCTATGCTTTTGTTAATCACGTGATGAACTTCTATAAAGTTTTACATGAGGATTACAAAAAACATGATGGATTCTAGTTTCCAGAAATCAATGACTAGTACAAAGGAAAATATTTTGAAAGTTGGTGCAATATAATCGAGATCAACACTTATTTGATTTACCTATAATCAATTTGGGCTGTTATTCTTCTTGAATTTATTCTATATTTTTATATATATGCAGTAACTCGTCTCATCTATGAGGATAGTTACAGCGGTAGACAATAATACATCAGCTACTATGTGTAGCTATCATCAATACAACACTACTTGTATGACGACCCGTACAATACGCTACCCTTGTAATTTGTTTCCAACCTTTGTTATATAAAGGATTCAAGAGTGGAACACGAATGGGGAAACCTAATACTAGAAAAGAAACACACGGGAAATGCCGTCAAGGTGTGGGAATCGTGCCCCATGGCCTTTTGACCGTCTGCATTTATTCATGTTGTTTATATAAGAATGGGTTGTGTCAGAGAATTATTTTGTGCGTCCCTGAAGTGTTGAGCCTGATACATGATGCAAGGGTACGCAGGGATCAAACGAAAGGTTTCAGACGCACCTCATGAAAGAGCTTTGCGACATAACGGACAACCCAAATTAGTTGTGCATTGTCAGTCATCTCAGTCTGTTCCATGAAGCCGCTCGTGATGAACAGTATGGTTGTCTTGATTGTCGGGAGCGGCCAAGCTATCTTGATAATCCATACACATTAGAGATCCTTGAGTGCGGGATACTGCATGCTTCCTACTTTACGCTACACAAGTGCATTGTGTAGTTCAGATGACTATATCAAGTTATTTGAAGTCACCACTGATGCCTATGTCAAACACGATTCTCAAATAACTTTCATTCGGCTCTATGTCACGCCCAATGTCGAATGCTTTGATTGATGGGAAAGAAAAATTTAGGATTCACCAGCATATATAAAAAGAGTGAAATAATGGTCAAGAACAGTTTTACGAAAGTACGTGTCCCGCCGTCCTAAAAAGGATGTCACAGATTTGAGAAAATTCCAATGTATCTAGACACTATTTAGTATACAGATACATCCGAATAAAGATAAATTTGCGACATCCTTTTTAGGGTGGAGGACTTATATTGACCTAATTTGTGTTTTCTTGCTTGAGAAAGTATAACAGATCATTGCAGTTAGTTATATTGAATATACATGTTTGTGTGACAAAATAAATAAACATTACAAATACTGTTTACTATCTAGACTCTATATAGCATGATCGTTTTTTCAGAATGTGAATTAGTATGAGCTGTACAACACACAACGAGCTCTCCTTAAAAGGGCTCGGCTTCATGGTTTTGGAAAATGCTCTAATTCGACCGGCTGATTAGCGCACTTCTCTTTCCTGCCACAATGCAGTGTGCGCCTGTCGCACCGCCCGCCGCGCCTTCTAAGGCCACCCTAGGTCCTGTACGTTTTGCTTCCCATCCTAGTCTTTCAAGACACTTCTGGTTTACTTGTTTTGTTTGGTCTCGACTCCTTCGCTATAATATAATATCCTGAGTAGTTCATGTCAGAGCTATTGGAGTTTCATTCCTATTCGTGGGTGGCTGAAGTTGGCTCACTCTTGTTCTTCTTACATTTTCCCCATTTTGTTTTGAATTATATATGTGGCTACTGCTCTTTTGCGACTGTGTCTATCCCTAATAATGAACTCTCACGTAATTGTATCTGCCCCAACAAGAAAACATATGTGCTATCGCACCGCCCTGATCCCCTGCCCTCAGCCTCCCCAACCGACGTCCCCCATCCAACCTGGGAGCCCCCAACCTGCCCTCGCCGTCTCCCAGGCCGGCGCGGCTTCCGGCAGTCATCTGTGCGATGCTGCGGTTTTGGCTTAGTTCTTCTTTCGAGAGGATTGTTGTTTCGACGGTGGACAGCGGTGTTTTCCGTTTCGAGAGGTTTGTCTTGCCCTCTCCCTTCGGCCCAGTCCCGTGGCTGGTTCACCCAGCTGCCTGCGCCTCTGTGCCCCCCTGCCCACCTTCCTCTCCCAGCTCCGATGCCGCTCCCAATGCCCAGCCTCCTCCCGTTCTCCTTCCTCTTCCGTCCCCCACCCCTCACCAAGGTCAAATTTCCCCTAATGGCACCCCTAATTGCGCAGCCAAACTGGATGTGCCCACCTTGGCGCTGACCAGTTCCCCTGTTCCTCACGCCCAGCTCACTCATTCGGCCATCTCCCCTCATGTCATGGATGCCCTTCCTAGTGCGCCTTCTATCTACTCCGGGCCTGCGATGCTTAAGACGTGCTTTGGGCCACCTTTTCAGGTATGTTCTGCCCAACTGCGCCTAATTGTGTCCTATTTACCTTTTCTGTTCATGTGCTCGTCTTTCCTTTTATCCAGGGCCTTAGAGCTTGCCCTTGTAACCGTTATGTGTCGTATGCTACCTTAATTATCAGCCCTTTTAATCCACGTTTCCCCCTTTCTCTCGTTGCCTCTCAGTTCCTATATATGATTATTAAGCTCTCTCTTGGCTCTTGGAATATTCGTGGCCTTGGGCAGAGCAGGAAACGTGATGACACGAAGGCTGCTCTCGAATCCCTGGCTCCCACCATCCTTTGTTTTCAAGAAACTAAGCTCACCAATATTTCCTCTTTCACCGCTTCCTCCTTCCTCCCTCCCTCCCTCTATTCGCACTTTTATTTTCAAACCTTCTAATGGTGCTTCAGGAGGTATTCTCACCGCATGGATGGGACTCCAACCTGTTTGACTTAGTTGATCATTTCATTGATGAATTTTCGATCTCAGCTACCTTCTCCTTCAGTTGTGACAATTTGCGCTTCACTATTATCAACGTGTACGGCCCTTTTCTACATGCTCAAAAGCCTCTCTTCCTCGACTCCCTTCGTCTCGCCCACTCCCGACACTCCAACCCCACGGCTATCCTAGGTGATTTCAACCTCTTGCGATCTCCGCGGGATCGATCTAACGACAACTTTAATGCCTCTGAGGCAGCCTTCTTCAATGATTTTATCAACCAGCTCGCCCTCTTCGAGGTTCCTCTTGTTGACCGGCGTTTTACTTGGTCTAACCAACAAAATCCTCCTATCCTCTGTCGTCTTGATCGAGTCTTGGTCAACACGGACTGGAGCATTGCGTTGCCTGATACCACTCTCAAGTCTCACCTCCTCCTCTAGACCCATCTCGGACCATGTTCCTCTCCTTATTCAGGCCAGCTCAAAAGCGCCTCGTAGCTCCTTGTTTCGCCTAAATAATACTTGGCTTTCAAACTACTCCTTCCTGTGCTCTCTCTTCTTCCAATTGGCTTAGTGTCGGCCAGTCCCACTCTCACCTATCCCCTAACAGCAAGCTTTGCCTTCGCCTTAAACGTATCAGATCCGCTGCCCGTCAGTGGGCCAAAACCCGTCGGCTACCCTCTGTCTTTATCACTAATAATTGTCGGACGGTCATTGGGCTTATTGATCACCTTGAAGAGTGTCGACCTCTCTCCCCTTTAGAATCTCGTCTTCGCTACCTGGCAAAATCACGGCTTAGTGAGCTCATTGCACTGAAAGCCTCCTATTGGCGGCAACGAGAAAAAATCCGCGACTGCGTGTTGGGGGACGACAACACTCGCTACTTTCACCTTTGTGCGTCCGCTCGCCTCCGGAAAAATCAGATACAAAATATCGAGGACGAGGCGGGGGAGCCTATCTTCTCCCACCAGGCAAAAGCTCAGATCTTCCACGACTTCTTTAAAAACCTCCTCGGAACACCAAAATCTGCTAGCGTTCTTCCTGGGCTACCTTCCCTTGTGTCTTCCACATCTTTGAACTACTTCCAGGCTGAATCTCTCATTCGCCCGTTCACCTTAGAGGAGCTTCGCACTTCCGTTTTCTCCATGAATGACAACTCCAGCCCCGGACCGGACGGTTTTGGGCCTGCTTTCTACAAAAAGAATTGGGACCTCGTCAAGCACTCCCTCCTCGATTCCCTTAACGACCTTCACTCCCTGAATGCCGACCTCCGCCCCATCAACAAATCCTTCATTGTTCTCTTACCAAAAAAGGCGGGCGCTAACCGCCCTGATAGTTTTCGACCCATTTCCTTGCAAATAGCTGCCTCAAGTTTAGCACCAAATGCCTCACCCTTCGGCTTAAACCCCTTATCACCTCTTTGGTTCATCCCGACCAAACTGGTTTCATTTTGGGAAGATCCATCTCCGAAAATTTTGTCTATGCCACCGACATTGTGCAGGCCTGCCACAAGCGCTCTGCTAGTGCTGTGGTTTTCAAGCTTGACTTTCGTAAGGCCTTTGATTCTATCAGTTGGGAGGCCCTTGACCGCATCCTCTGTGCTAAGGGCTTTCCGGAGCTTTGGCGTGATTGGATCAAATATCAACCTATCTAGCCAAACTACGGTCCTGCTAAATGGAGTGCCGAGGAAGTGGATCCAATGCCGTCGGGGCCTCCGCCAAGGCGACCCCCTCTCACCTTTCCTCTTTAACATTGTCGTTGACGTCCTCCAACAGCACCTTCTTAAAGCCTCCAGGGAGGGGTTGCTTCTTCATCCGCTTGTCGACGACCTCCCCTGCCCCATTCTCCAATACGCGGACGACACCCTTATTATCATTCGGGCCGTCCCAGAGCATGTGGCGAACCTCAAAAACCTGCTCGATGAGTTCTCGGCTGCTACCGGTCTCGACATCAACATCCACAAAAGCACCTTCGTTCCAATCCATGTGGACTCTGCGTCTACATGCTCCATGGCTACCGCCTTCGGTTGCAAGGTCGCCTCCTTTCCTTAGACGTATCTTGGCCTTCCCCTCTCCACTCACAAAATCCGGGCCTCTGACCTCAATCCCATCCTATCCAAATGTGACATGCGTCTGTCCGGCTGGAGGGGTCGCTCTCTCCCCATTGGAGGACGCCTTCTTCTCGTCAACTCGGTTCTTACCGCCATGATCGTGCATGCTATGAGCGCGGGAATCCTCCCGAAAGGGATTATAGATGCCATTGATAAAAGGCGAAGAGCTTTTCTTTGGACCGGAGAAGATTCTTGCTCTGGGGGCAACTGCAAGGTCTCTTGGGTCGAGGTCTGCAAACCCAAAAAGTTTGGCGGGTTGGGAGTCCTCTCCCTGCCAGCGCAAAACAACGCCCTCCTCCAAAAATTCCTTTCCAAACTCCACTCCGATTCTACCGCTCCTTGGGTCTGTTGGTTCCGCCGTCAATACGGTTGGTCTACCCATCGCGACTTTGGGGATATCCACCACCTTGACACCCCCGTTTGGAAAGACATTGTCGCTGGCCTCTACTTCTTCCGAACCAACTCCGTCTCCTCCATTGGCAATGGCCAAGCCACCTCCTTCCGGTTTGACGTCTGGGCCGGCTCTCTCCCTCTCTCTGAACAATTTCCTGCCCTCTTCTCCCACTCGCTCAAACCGCACGCAAACGTCGCCTCTATGCTCTCCTCGGCCCTAGGCTCCTCCCTTGGTCCTTGTCTCTCCTCGGTCGCCTCGTATGAACTGGACACTCTCTCTCAGGTCCTCCTCACCTTTCCTTTGAACTCCGACCCCGATACACGTCACTGCCGCCACACTAACAGCACCCTCTCGAATAGAGTTTTCTATGCCATTTCTTTTCAGCATTTGCAGGTGGACGCCAGGGCCGATTCCATCTGGCGAAATGGAGCCCCTTTGAAGTGTCGGATTTTCAACTGGCTTGTTCTTCGTCAAAGAATCTACACCAATGAAAGGCGGTTCAGGCATCAGCTCTGCTCTGCCCCGCGCTGCTCGTCCTGTCCTGAAGATGAAGATATCGATCATCTGTTGCTGCACTGTGCACGAGCTAGAGAGCTTTGGGGATCTCTTCCCCCTATGGACACTCTTCTTGAGCTATCCTGTCTTGATGAGCTTCGGAATCGTCACATGGACAACTTCGCGCGAGCCACCATCTGCACCGCGATCTGCTGGAATATATGGAAAAGACGGAATGCGTTGGTCTTCAACTCAATCGACGAACCTGTTCAATTAGCTAGGAGTAGGTGTGCTGCTGATGTTCGCCTTTGGGCTCATCGATGTAAAAATCCTCCTGACAAATTCTTCCTACTAGCTTGGAGTGACACCTTTGATCCCCCCTGAGCTGCTGTCCATTTCCCCCCTGTTTCTTCTCCTCCTGTAATCTGATGACTTTGTAAATTTTTCACCTGGCTATAAATGTTCAGGCTGGCCTCGGCCCGCCGAAGTTACAGTAAAAAAAACATATCAAGGAAATGAGAGCGAGCAAGGACAAGCGTCGTGGTTATACTGTCACGCGTCCAAGGACATAGCTCCTACCAAAATGGATGATCTTTTTCGTAAAGCCATGGACACTCGATTTGGGAGAACCCATCTCTATATATTTGTGTATACTGTACCATTCTCAAGATGATTTGGGGCCGGGGGAGCGTGTGAACGGTTGTTACTAACGAGATAGGGGAGGACGAGCTCAGTGATGGTGGATGTTAGTGTTTTTGGGATTTCCTCAATATTGCAAGTGGTGTTTCAAAATCTATAAGTGCATGTCCTTCTTTTTAGTGTACTTACGACAAAAGGTCTGTAATAATTTATGGTGCATGCTATGAAGGGTATTAATTACCGTATGTTCCAAACACATTTCAATGATGTTGGATATATGGGACACATATGTTACATGCACTTTTTTGTTGCAAATGATGACACATTTCCTTCTGCGTTGCTGCAACCAAAAGGGCATTTCTTGCATACATCGTAAATTTGCTACAATAGTTCCCTAGAAATGTTTCAAACTTTTGAAACTTTAGGGATGGCGGGAATAAAATGTTGCAAATGATATTATTGCTTTTACATTTACAAATTGTTGTGCTCGATTTTCGTTGATGTGACGCTCGGATGTGCTAGATTGACCAGTTAAGTGCATAGACGGCTGGCAGCCGGCTGATGCTCACCACTTTTCCATAATACAAATACATCTAAACTAGATAGAATTTATATGCAATGATTGTTTTGTCTGGATCTGAAGAAGGGATGACCCTTACATGTTGAGATATGCCTAATTCCTAAAGGGCTCAGTTAATTTCATGGTTGATGGGCCAAAAAAGACTAACCGATGAGGTGCCGACTTATGGTGTGGGGCAATGGCTAGGCATGGCATGGGAGGAAACTTCAGCTGTGGGTGTAACGGTGTTGTCAGCTTGATAGACACATCAAATAGTGGATGGTTTGGTAGTATGTCGGGCTAGCATCCTGATATCTGGTAGGCAAGAAGTTGAATGTTGGGGAGGCACGGTGCCTAAGGCCTTGTTTACTTCTAGGGTATTTTTACCCCCCAAAAGTTTGGGGATAAGAGGGGATTTGGTGAAACCCTTCTTTCACCCAATCCCCACATTTCCTATCATTTCCCAACATTTCCCCTCACTTCCCAATCTCTCACTTGTTTACTTTAAATTTTGGGGATAAGAGGGCACGTGAGAGAATTAACATCATCAGATCATCATCAGGTGATAAAAGGAGGAACTTTACACCTACTCCCTCCGTCCCAGAAAAGATGTTGAGAGGGTAGTTCAATTTCAAATTTGCAAAAAAAGTCCAAAATACATTAAAAACGTTTCATATGTGGCCTAAATTTGATGTATCAAGTTGAGATCTTCCCGTCTCCTTCCTCCAAGCTCCCAGCCGTCCGCCGCTTCCCGTCTGTCCACAGCCGCCACGCTCGCCGTGTGGCGCCCCACCTATCCTGCTCGCCGTCGGAGGCTTCTTGTGCGGATCGCCCTGCTCTGCCGGGACGAAACTTACCGCGCTGCTCGCAAACAAACAGATCAAAGCCGCACGGAGGAGCAAGGTCACGCTGCTCCCCCTCCGGCCTCCCTGCCCTGTTCCCGTTCATGTTCCCGTTCCCGCTCGGGTGGTCGGGCCTCCTCGCCATGTTCCCGCTCCGGCCTCCTCGCCACATCGTCGGAGCACCGAAGCTCCTCGCAGTCCAAGCCTAGCGCAAGCGCCTCCTCTCAGCCCCTCTTGTAGACGTCCTCATCGCTGCTAGCCCCAGCGCCCTGCTGCCGTTCTAGCCAAGTCTAGCGCGAGCGCAGTCCGCCCAGGTTCCTGCAGTTTCAGTTTCAAAAAGACAAACACAGATGCTATTAACCACAATACAGATACAAAACATCTAACAGGAAAAGTTATGAGCAAAAGGACTCAGAACAGAACATTACAACAAATTCATTATGTATATGATACACAAGATTTTAGAAATGTGTATAGAATTCGTCATCAAATAGTGCAACAAATATAAAAGGTAGGTCAGGCATGAGAATGTTCAAAATAGTGCAGCAAATATTAACATAGGAGTACTGGAGGTCAGAAAGGGAAGTGAGTACAACAAATTTAAGGACCGTCACCGTCTAAAAACAAGTGGATGCAGATACCTTTCTACAGCAAGTGGCATTTTCGGCCGGGTCAAATGGTTGTGATCAAGCCTCCTGCCGTCGTTGCGGGTATACGCCCTGAGATGCTGCTGCTATGCAGGTCCAGGCTCTAATTAGATTCTTCAGATCACCAAACTCTCCTGGGATAGTCCCATGAATATTGTTCCCCCTGAATTCCCTGCTCAGATGCCAAAAAGAGTCAGTACTAGTGCAGCATGAATTGACAAGGTTCCGAAAATGGAATTATACGAAGCAAAGTGATAGATAGATGCATGGGTTAGAATTTCTCACATGTACTGTAGCTGGTAGAGGGCCGGACAAGTTCATGTATTCAAGATATCTATTTAACATAGAGGAAAACTTTCAGTATACTTTGTAACATATATGAATATCTATCAAACCTTTGCACTAAATAAATTTGTACGGAACTTAAACATCTACCGTGGAGTTTAAATATACCCAACAAGTAAGACAACAAGTTATGGATTTATAAACCATTATTACAACCTGGTCATGAGTACATTTGTAACTTCAAAATCTCGATCAGAACACTCAAACACTTCATTGCCTTGAAATCGAGGCAAGAGCAGCCCTTTTGGTAGCAAGAACATGCATATGATGGCTCATGATCAGGATGCATTCATGACTGCTGAAAAGAAAGAAAGGAACTATTTGAGAGCCTTGTAAACCTCAGGTTTGGACCAAACTGGTGGTGCTACCACACTATCTAAATAATACAAAGTATAGGGAAATTCTAAATTTGGGCAAATACGTTCAAACAAATTAGGCTTGTAACACCCCATGTTTGGACCGAACTTTATCAGTGTAGCTGCTTGGAACAGTTTCTCTCCGATTTAGCTCCGAAAATAAGAAGTGCGAATACGTTGAACACAAATCAGGAAAACAGAAGGGAACACTTTTGAATTGAACAATTGAATTGCAGAATCTTGGAACCATATGAAAACAAGCAATCACATAGTCACAAAATTGACAGTGGGTAAAACCACACTTAGAACTTTTATACCACGATAAGATAACAATGCTTATAAACTGTACACGCCTGTTGTACTATTGTAAGTTAAGCATCAAGATTCAGACTCGTATTCTTATTCAGAAAGACTAGTTTCAGTGGGCAACAACGAACTAATACTACTTCCTGTTTCTTCTAAACAAGATGTTGCACCAAGGCTGATGCGTGTGTACCATAGTCCTAGACGAGACGAACACCAAGGAAGCCAAGTGCTATCAAATTCAATCAGAGACAGAAATTATGAGAACTTGTGATATCAATATGTACTCGGTTGAGTAAAGCAAAACCATCAGGAATTAATTGGACAACATGTCCGTGATACATAGCAGATTCCTTTGTTTAGAATATTCCCCTGAACTGAACTGCCGATGGATCAAGCCAAGACAAGGATGAATCATAACTAAAATATGTTTGGAGTCCACAGGAATATATATTTGAAGTCTATAAGCTGAAGAAAAATCTAATGGTCTAGGTTCACCGAATCCTCCATGATGCGTTGGCACCCATAAACGAACAATTCACTAGTCATTTCTGATCGTCCCAACGCTCAACGAGACAAATCAATCTCAGACTTCTCATACGTCGTACAGTTAAAACGTCCAACATGGTCGGCAAACCCATCTCTGGTATCTCTCTCTTCTCTCCCAACGTCCAAGAACTAGATCAGAGGGAGGGAGGTGGACACCGGCGGCGGCCATGAAACCCTAGGATGGGAGCAGAGGGGAAGAGGCATGGGGTGAGGGGGGTACTGACCGGAGAGAAGTCGGAGGAGGTGCCCTCGGTAGAGTCTCTAGGTCGACGTCCGCGCCGCCTCCGGTCCGCGCCGTCGCCTTGTCCCTCTCCGCTCGCTTCCTTCCTCGCCAATATGCGAGGCTGGACTCGCGTGTGAGAATACACGCGCTTCCTTCGGTTTGGGCTGGTATTTCCCGGGATGGGCCGGGATTAACCTCGCGAAAACGCTAGAAGTAAACATCCACGGTGGTATTTATCGGGATTAGCGAGTGAGCCGGGATAAAACTGTCTGAACCCAGGAAAAACCGGAGAAGTAAGACTAGTCACAATGGGGAGTATCATATAGTAGTATCATGCATATGATACTAGTATATGATACCATCTCCACAATGCATAGTATCATATACTCCCTCCATCCCATATTAGGTTGCGCATAATTTTGCGTGCTAGTCAAACTATACAAAGTTTGATCAAGATTATACAAAATAATATAAATTTGTATGATATAAAATTTATATAATATGAAAGTATACACTAAGTCAATTTTAATAATATTATTTTTGTATTTTATAAATTTACATTATTTAGTATAATCTTGGTCAAACTTTGTATAGTTTGACTAGCACGCAAAATTATGCGCAACCTAATATGGGATGGAGGGAGTAGTAGTATCATAGTTTTGGTGTATTTATTGTTTTGTAAAATCTCAATGTAAAATTATGGACAAGATTTGTTTGGGATTAATTTTTCTAGTTTTATGTGTTATGATACCGTATCTACCTATGATACCAACACAATCTCTTTCATCATTAATTACTATGACACATAAGCATTTTGCATGCATGATACCACCTATGATACCCCTATTGGGGCTAGTCTAAAGGAGGCCTAAAGGTGGTGACATCGGGTTGCACAAGTCCCGACATGGCGACTGCATGTCGGAATGGTGGTCCCTATAGTTTTGTATCATTGAGGTTATCGAGCATGTGTCGTGTGGCGACGCTATAGTTCTCAGGGACGGAGGAAAGGGGGACGAGCAGGGGCTAAGCCACCCTCAATAATTTGATTTTCTTAAGAAATGCTCTATTATTCATGTTTATACTTAGTGACTCTAAGCAATTTTGCCCCCTCCAACATGATTAAGCCCCCTCCGATCCTAATAGCTGGCTCCGTCCCTGATAGTTCTCGACATTGGCTACCCATATCAGACCTCAAATTGGCATATGCATAGTTAGGAAAGCACACTCTGTAATATATACTATCTTAAACTTACTTGTATAGCTAACAATTTAGCTTGTTAACTTAATTTTGTGTTACATTGCCTCTCTTTTTATATATATGGTTAAGGACATTTTTTAGAAAAATTGAAAATTTTGAGATTCAAATCACTGCTTCCCACAGTTAACCAAATTTTTAGACCGGTTCAGCACTTGTCCGCCAATATCCCTACCAGTTTCAAATATTTTGCGCGACCGATGGAAGGCTTCTCCCCACCAGTTTCAAATATAATACTCCCTCCGACCCATATTAGTTGACTTGGATTTGTCTAGATTCGGATGCATCTAGCACTAAAACATGTCTAGATACATCCGAATCTAGACAAATCCAAGTTAACTAATATGGGTCGGAGGGAGTATTGTTATAGGCGTGATGATTACCAAACGATTTCAGTATGACATCGTATGACGCGGCCGCTCCCGCCGTTGCCGCAGCTGCGCACGCGTGAGACGCGGCCAGCTTTGCCGCCCGATGCGGCGTCGTACACAAGCCAGTCAGGGAACATGCATGTGTATTAGTACTTCCGTTTCAAATATTTTGGGCTCTTCTGCCGGACTGATGGAAGACTTTCTGGAGAAGTTCATGACAGGCCGTGTATGATTTTTTTAGGAGAGAGGTATGTATAATGGACATTACAATCACGGAGTATGCATGGTTACACTCTATCCACCTAAACTAATCAATACATTGAATAAAAAACTAACCATTAAACACTTAGAACAAACAAATACACGTACAATTATATTTCCAAAAGGAACGATACATTATAATTTAACTGTTCAAAAATAGGTGATCTATAAACATCAAGTGGCCTTCTGGCGCGGTGTGGTGTCGTTGTAGCCGATGCCCTTCCTTTTTGTCGGCAAGATCATGAACACAAAACTCGACAAAAACGCCATGCCCAGCGGCAGGTTCTTGAGCAGCTCTTGGCTGTTCTTACCGGCGTTGGGAAAGAAGCAATTCTGGAGGCCCACGTCGCTGAACGCCACGGCGAGGAAAACCACGGCCGTGAAGATTGCATGCATGAAGTCCAGCGGCCGAATGCGCAGTCTCCGGAACTCGGCGGGATCGCATCGCTCTTTTTCCTCCTCGCTGGAGAAGTTGAAGACGTTGAAGCCCTCCGGCGTGGCGACGCCGTAGTAGAGCTTCTGGTCGCGGCCGACGACGCTGTCGGTGAAGGAGAAGAAGAGAGACAGGGCGGCGAGAATGACCACTAACGCCGCGGTGAGCCACTGGTTGGTGTAGGTGTCGGTGCACTTGCCGTGGTTGGTGAAGGAGGGGGCCAGAGTCTGGTACGTCAGCACCGTGCCGGTCGGCAGGAGCTGTGCGAGGTTGGCGGCGCTGGACATGACCTTGTCCGTCGCCGCGGCTTTAGGACCGGCAGCTGCGGGCGCCGTGGCGAAGTCGCCGGCCGCGTCCTTAGGCGTGGTGGGGGCCGTCCCGGCGTTGGTCCGTGGAGGCATCTGGATGACGATGGGCGACGCAGGAGATGCCATTGTGTGGTCGAGTAGGAATGTCGTAAGCTGCTCCAGTTCGTGTGGCAACGCAACGTTCTTCGTGTGTTTATATTGTCTGCTCCAGTAGGAATGCACATGTTGACTTAGGGCTGCACATGTTGACTTCAACGAATTTAAGTGTGGTCAGTCGTACGTGTTTCTGCGTGCCATGAATTGTCTTCCTTCGGATTCTACGTACACATGTAAACTTTTCTCTAGATTTTGCTACGCTAACTTCTACAAGTGGCGTACAAAAGTTCATCGTTTCGAACGTGCTACGACTGTCTCTTCCACGAATGTAAGAAAGGGAATTAGTCATCTCAACATCAAGGCAAGGTTGATTACTTGTTGACACGTAGTCCTTCATGATCACGACATGGTTACTTGCTTACTTGTTTATACACGACGACGAAATCTAGAAACTGTCATTCACTCTAGTTTTAATAAACATAACACCTCACTAAATATCGTACAAGGTGTAAGTACTCCCTCCGTCTCGGTTTAAAAAACATAATTTGCAAATCATGTAATTCCAAATATTTAGACACAAAAGCATTTAATATTTATAATTACTTTGGTGTGAAAAAATAAAATACTTGCATTCACATGTGTGAACAAATGTTTCTTCTTCTTCTCATGCATGTTCTTCTCCACACTACAAAATAGACCAATCAAAGCACACCTAGTATTCAGAGAATTGCAAACCGTGTCCTTTAAACTAGCACTAGTGGAAAAAGGGCTATCCGTTCGCGACCCCTCAGAGCATTTGTCCCGGTTGCGCCACCAACCGGGACTAATGCTGGCACGCGTCCCGGTTGGGCGAGCGGGCCAGGGGCATGCGTCCCGGTTGGTAAGGGAATCGTCGTTGGAGCCACCAACCGGGACTAAAGGTTTGGCCACAGCCACGTGGCGTGGCACGCACCTTTAGTCCCGGTTTCTGGCTCCAAACGGGACTAAAGACCCCCTGTCCTCTATAAATGCAACGCCCCATCCCCCTCTGCCTCCACTCTGTTTTTTCGAATGGTGGAAGGGTGAGGAGGTGTGCTAGTTTTTTCTCATGCATGCATTGAAGGTGTTTGTTGAAATGTTTGAGTGAATAATCCCGTTGCATTTCTCATAGAACAAAAATATAGAAGGTGTCCGAGACGCACTTGAGCTTTCTCCTCTTTATTTCCCTCGATCGAGGTTAGCAATCTTATCTTTTCTAGGTCATTGATACAATTCATGTGTCGGTGTGAATTGGTTATTTCACTATATATGATGTCCTGTTTTTTGAAAAACTTACTTATATGATGCAGATGAACGGTCGGGAATGGATGTACGGTGACCGGTAGCGTGGCGTATATCAAAGGCGTGGATAAATTTATCGATGTGGCTACGGCAAACAAAGAGAATGGATTTATCGTTGTCCATGTGTTCAATGTCGGAACAACAAGGAGTACTCTTCCTCGAAAATCATTCGGCCACCCACCTGATTATGAAAGGTTTCATGCCCAACTATAATTGCTGGACCAAGCACGGGGAAAGAGGGGTTATGATGGAAGATGGTGAAGAAGAAGATGATGATAACAACTATCATCATATGTTTCCTGAATACAGTGATACTGCAATGGAAGACAATGGAGAGGAAAGAGGTGAAGAACGGGCATCAGATGAGCCGGCTGATGAACTTGGTAGGGTCATTTCTGATGCAAAGCGAGACTGTGAAACAGAAAATGAGAAGTTGAAGTTAGAGGGCATGTTAGAAGATCACAAGAAATTGTTGTACCCAAATTGTGAAGATGGCAGCACAAAGCTCGGTACCACCTTTGGAATTGTTGCGATGGAAGGCAGAGTGTGGTCTAACTGACTCCTCATTTGAAAAGATACTGAAAATAATGAAGCCAAAGTTTCCAAAACATAACGAACTTCACGAGAGTACCTACGAAGCAAAGAAGACTCTCTGTCCTCTCGGATTAGATGTGCAAAAGATACATGCATGCATTAATGACTGCATCCTCTACATGATAAGGAGTATGAGAATTTAGATAAATGCCGGTATGCAATGCGTTGCGGTATAAGATCAGACGAGATGACCTGGTGATGCTGAGGAGAGCCCCTCGGAAGAGGGTTCCTGCTAAGGTTATGTGGTATGCTCCTATAATACCAAGGTTGAAACGCATGTTCAGAAACAAAGAGCATGCCAGGTTGTTGCGATGGCACAAAGAAGACCGTAAGAAAGACGGGAAGTTGAGACACCCTGCTGATGGGTCACAGTGGAGAAAAATCGAGAGAGACTTCCCAGACTTTGCAGGTGACGCAAGGAACTTATGGTTTGGTCTAAGTACGGATGGCATGAATCCTTTTGGGGAGCAGAGCTGCAGTCACAGCACCTGGCCCGTGACTCTATGTATCTACAACCTGCCTCCTTGGTTGTGCATGAAGCGTAAGTTCATTATGATGCCAGTGCTCATCCAAGGCCCGAAGCAACCGGACAACGACATTGATGTGTACCTTAGGCCATTAGTTGAAGAACTCTTACAGTTGTGGGGCAAACCAGGTGTACGTGCGTGGGATGAGAACAAACAGGAGCCATTTGATCTACGAGGGTTGTTATTCGTAACCATCAATGATTGGCCTGCTCTTAGTAACCTTTCAGGACAGACAAACAAGGGATATAAGGCATGCACCCACTGTTTAGATAAGACTGAAGGTACATATTTGCATAAATGCAAGAAGGTTGTGTACCTGGCGAATCGACGATTTCTTCCGACCAATCATCCCGTAAGAAAGAAAGGCAAGCATTTCAAAGGTGAGGCAGATCACCGGAAGAAGCCTGAACTCCCTGCTGGTGATGATGTATTTGGTATGGTCAAGGACATAGAATTAATATTTGGAAAGGGTCCCGGCGGTCAATCAGTTTGAACAGCGTCGCTCTGAGACACACACCCATGTGGAAGAAGAAATCTATATTTTGGGAGCTGCCATATTGGAAAGTCCTGCGTGTCCGCTCTTCAATCGACGTGATGCACGTGACGAAGAATCTCTGCGTGAACCTGCTAGGATTCCTAGGCGTGTATGAGAAGAAAAAAGATACACCTGAAGCACGGGAGGACCAACAAATTATGGAAGACCCAAAGAAC
The DNA here is from genome assembly GCA_023614405.1 of Avena insularis. Classification (NCBI taxonomy): domain Eukaryota; kingdom Viridiplantae; phylum Streptophyta; class Magnoliopsida; order Poales; family Poaceae; genus Avena; species Avena insularis. Next base: position 305,042,918 of record CM042691.1, on the reverse strand, counting down.
ATGCATACACATAACAAGACGGATAAAGGGCGTCACTTAAGTCGTGCCAGCTATGCTCTTACCAAAGCAGAGAAGGAAATATTTTTTGAAGTCCTTTACAGTATCAAGGTGCCATCGGGCTTCTCATCTAATATAAAGGGGATAATAAATATGGCAGAGAAAAAGTTCCAAAACCTGAAGTCTCATGACTGTCACGTGATTATGACGCAGTTGCTTCCGATTGCATTGAGGGGGCTTCTACCGGAAAATGTTCGAGTACCCATTGTGAAGCTGTGTTCATTCCTCAATGCAATGATATGTAGGGACGAGGATTCTTTCACTAAAGCACACTACACAGTTCTACACAATTCTACCTCGGCAGCTCCGTATATCGAGGAACACAAGAATATTGTACGCTCCAAAAACCCGGGGAAGCCTGAATCATGGATTACAGATGAACACATGAAGTCTTTCGGTGGTTGGATGCGGACACATCTCTTGAATGACACCACTGTTGGAGATCAGCTATACTTGTTGGCCGCGTCACCATCTTCTACTGTATTGAATTTCCAAGGGTACGAAATAAATGGGAATACATTCTACACGATCGCCCAAGATAAAAAGAGCACCAACCAAAATAGTGGTATCTGCTTTGATGCAATAGACGAGAATGGACAAAAGGACACATATTATGGTTACATAGAGGAGATATGGGAACTAGACTATGGAGTCTCTTTTAAGGTCCCTTTGTTTCGCTGCAAATGGGTCAACCTGAATGGGGAAGGGGTAAAGATAGACCAGTTGTACGGAATGACAACAGTGGATCTCAACAATCTTGGTTATAGAGATGAACCATTCGTCCTAGCCAATGATGTGTCTCAGGTTTTCTATGTGAAGGACATGTCCTCCGCATCAAAGAAAGAAAAAATATGCAAGCGAATATATCATATGATGAGCCAAAGCGTCACATAGTTCTTTCAGGAAAAGAAACATCGGGAATCGAGGACAAGATGTATATGTCAAGATTATAATAAGTTTGATGAAATTCCGCCTTCACGGTGGAAAACGACCCAAGCATTCCGTTAAGTAAATAAGATGCTCCATGGTTACGTCTGAAGCGGTCATAAGGAATGACATATGCCAAGAAGTTCATGCTCACATTATGTAATATCTTTCGCGGTTTGTGGCCTTTAGTCCCGATTTTGTAGTCTCGGTTTTTAATATTAATAAATGTCTTGAGTGTTAGTCCCGTTTTGTGGCTGGACCGGGAGTGCCTCTATGACCAGTTTCTTGGAGATGCCGGAGGATCTGGATCGGCAAGATCTCCCCGAAACTGGTCGTAGTGGTGTCCTCGCTCTCGAAAACCATCTTGCAGCTTGTAACTTCTCTAACTAGATCAATACGCCTGAGCTAACTAATTTCACATATTAGGGAGTGCCTCTATGACCAGTTTCCGGAGATGCCGAGGACTGGCTCGTCGCATCTCCTTGAAACTGGCCGCAGTGGTGTCCCCGCTCTCGAAAACCATCTTGCAGCTTGTAACTTCACTAACTAGATCAATACGCCTGAGCTAACTAATTTCACATATTAGGAGTGCCTCTATGACCAGTTTCTCGGAGATGCCGGAGGACTGGGCTCACGGCATCTCCACAAATGGCCGTAGTGGTGTCCTCGCTCTCTAAAAACCATCTTGGAGATGCCTCAAACTGGTGGAGGACTGGACTCACAAGGATGCCTATTTATAGTACAAGCAGCTCGGCATAATGATAATGTCGACACTCACCCCTATTATTAGTCTTTGACTCATCTTTAGTCCCGTTGGTGACACCATCCGGGACAAGGTATGCCGCACGACATAATGTTGACACTCACCCCTATTATTAGTGTTGCTGGCCCACTGCCGTTAATCCTTGATCATGTTGGTTTCTCCAACCGACTAAAGATGAACCCTCTCTTTATATAGGCATTTCCCTCTATTTATTAGGTAACACTCAAGACATTTATTAATATTAAAACCGACAAACCGGGACTAGCTAACACTCGGACTAAAGCCGCCTTTAGTCATAATCATGCCTAGTCCTAGAGCATTCAGTGTCTTTCATCGCGTCTTCATCGCCATATCACCATGCCTCTCGCCATCTTATAGCCCATCACCCATCCATGCCATATACCAGGGACCATCCAGACCCACATTTCCAGCACGGCGGGAGAGGGGTCTCCGAAGAGACAATGCCACTCCGCTAAGACAACAGCAAGGGGCCTGTGTGGACTGGACTCATGGGCACGCGCATGTATAGGATCAGGGACCTTCCTACCTGCCGTCATCATCATCGAGATCACACTCTGGAATCCTTCCTCACATCCTTGGATCTGTGGGGGTGACCATTCCAGGTGGACTCATAGGCGCGTGGCGAGATGGTCTCCCGATGCCATAGCGGGTTCGCACCACCACCAATGACGACGGCCTCGTTGTGGTTCACCGGTGGCGGGCCATCACCCTCGTACCTGGCGAGCTCCCTTTCCCGCCTATTAGCAAAGAAGGCATTCCATGTGTCGTAGTTGTCGGGATCCCACTGGGGATCCATCCGCTGCTCCGGCGTGAGCTCGTGGTAGAAGTGGTTTGTGATGGCGCTGGCGTCTGGAACCTTGAGGGACAGAGGACAGGGAACCCTCCAGCCAAAGATCCAGCATGGGCGGTAGTCTGACGGACAAGGGTAGTTGAGGCGACAGTACCTCGATCTCCTCGAGGGTCAGAATGGCCCAGTAGGCGTTGTCCATTGTTCTAAGAGAGGAAGGTGTGGATGTGTGGATAGCCATGACACGATCACCCTAAATATAGAGGGAAAGGGTGGAAAAACTTGGCGTGAAGCTTTGGGAAATGGCGGGAAATATCTTTAGTCCCGGTTAGTGACTACATCCGGGACTAAAAGCTCTAGTAGAAAGGAAAGGGCGGGAAAACTTGGCGGGAAGAGGTGGGAAATGGCGGAAAAAATTTTTAGTCCCGGTTTGTGACTACATCCGGGACTAAATGTCTGCCGAACAATGAAAATCCTTCGCGTGGTAGTCCATAGTTAGAAATTCAGATAATTCAAAACGGGCATAATAAATTCAAAAAAAATCCGAACAATGAAAATCCTTCGCGTGGTGTCATATTTTGTTACATAGTTGAAAGGAAAAATACCAGACTTGGTATATTGACCATGTTTCGAAAAAACCTTCACAAAATGATCTATCATGTTCGAGGTTTCATGGCTTTCGGTCCAAATGACCGATGTTATGTGCTGAATCACGGCATAGTTTGTGATGTTGTGCCTATATTATGCATGTGTGTGGACATTGGTATGGAGAACAATGTTGCAGGAGGAAGTTTTCCTTTTTGTCGCACGGAAAAGCCCTTTTCCATTTTTCGAGCGCAAAAAACGGGTCGTTTTGTGAAGTACCACCAAAATGCCGTTTCAGAATGCTACCGTCCCATTTTCCTAAAATGCTAGACCACCTTACATGGACTATCTCCCAACCGGTACATCTCAAACCTTTTCGTCCATCCCGGGTAAAAAGGACAAATGTCTGCCGAATTGGTAGGAAGTGGGTCCGGTTTGTACTACAGGTACATGATCTATCGCCCGTGATTTTTTGAAAAAATCATTTTTAGACTCGCAATATGTGGTTTCTTCAGAGATCCAATGCAAGTTCTAACGATGCTCGCCCCCTATCTTCATGCACACCGGTTCGACCATAGTTAGAAATTCAGATAATTCAAAACGGGCATAATAAATTCAAAAAAAATCCGAACAATGAAAATCCTTCGCGTGGTGTCATATTTTGTTACATAGTTGAAAGGAAAAATACCAGACTTGGTATATTGATCATGTTTCGAAAAAACCTTCACAAAATGACCTATCATGTTCGAGGTTTCATGGCTTTTGGTCCAAATGACCGATGTTATGTGCTGAATCACGGCATAGTTTGTGATGTTGTGCCCATATTATGCATGTGTGTGGACATTGGTATGGAGAACAATGTTGCAGGAGGAAGTTTTCCTTTTTATCGCACGGAAAAGCCCTTTTCCATTTTCCGAGCGCAAAAAACGGGTCGTTTTGTGAAGTAACCACCAAAATGCCGTTTCAGAATGCTACCGTCCCATTTTCCTAAAATACTAGACCACCTTACATGGACTATCTCCCAACCGGTACATCTCAAACCTTTTCATCCATCTCGGGTAAAAAGGACAAATGTCTGCCGAATCGGTAGGAAGTGGGTCCGATTTGTACTACAGGTACATGATCTATCGCCCGCGATTTTTTGAAAAAATCATTTTTAGACTCGCAATATGTGGTTTCTTTAGAGATCCAATGCAAGTTCTAACGATGCTCGCCCCCTATCTTCATGCACACCGGTTCGACCATAGTTAGAAATTCAGATAATTCAAAACGGGCATAATAAATTCAAAAAAAACCGAACAATGAAAATCCTTCACAAAAACAAAAAATAGTTTTGAATTACTTATAAGTTAATTCATTTTTAATTGTAAATGGTTCATATTTTAAATGATTACATTAATTATTTTTTAAAAATAGAAAATGGTTTTGAATTATTTATTCAAATCCAAACACTTTTTATGTTTAAAGTTTTTCTAAATTCCAAATTAATATTTAAAAAATATAAGTTAATTCATTTTTAATTTTAAATGGTTACATTAATTATTTTTTAAAAATAGAAAATGGTTTTGGATTATTTATTCAAATCCATACACTTTTTATGTTTAAAGTTTTTCTAAATTCCAAATTAATATTTAAAAATATAAGTTAATTCATTTTTAATTTTAAATGGTTACATTAATTATTTTTTTAAAAATAGAAAATGGTTTTGGATTATTTATTCAAATCCATACACTTTTTATGTTTAAAGTTTTTCTAAATTCCAAATAAATATTTAAAAAAATAAGTTATTTCATTATTAATTTTAAATGGTTACATTAATTATTTTTTAAAAATAGAAATTGGTTTTGGATTATTTATTCAAATCCATACACTTTTTATGTTTAAAGTTTTTCTAAATTCCAAATTAATATTTAAAAAATATAAGTTATTTCATTATTAATTTTAAATGGTTCATAGTTTAAATGGTTACATTAATTATTTTCAAAAAATAAAATGGTTTCGAATTAGTTATTCAAATTCAAACACTTTTTATGTTTAAAGTTTTTCTAAATTCCAAAGTAATTATCATTTAAAAAATATTACAAATTTAAACCCCAAAATAAAAAATAAGGCGGGAACAGAGAGAAAATAATAAAAACTTTGAAAGCAGAATACGTCGGTTGGTGGCTCCAACCGACGATGTTTTTAGTCCCGTTGGAGCCACCAACCGGACGATACTCCTCCCTTTATAACTTCTCTTCTTTTTCTCTGCTTCTCTTCTCTGCTTCTCTGTTTCATCCACGATACCGCCAGTTGCCACAAGACGCCTCCCGCCACCGCCACAGGTTTCTGACGCATCGCCACCAGCTCCCTCGACGACCGCCACCCGCGCGCTCCCCGACGACCGCCGCCCGCGTCTCTTCCCGGCGACGACCGCGCCGCCCGCTTCTTCCCCACCGCCAGCGTCAGTACGCCGCCTCTGCCCTCCCTCCTCTCGGTGCTGGTGGGCGGCGGCGGCTGCTGCTAGTATAGGTGCTGCTGCATGGGCCGGCAGCCGGCGAAGACGGAGGAGGACGAGCCTCCCTTCTGCAGGTCAGAGGAGGAGGGTGGCCACTGTCCAGCCCGACCGGCATCCGGCAAAGACGGAGGAGGACGACGCCTTCCACCGAAGCGGCAGGGGCTGCGGGCCGGGGAGAGGGGTGGCGCCATGGGGAGCGCGAGATGAGGGGGCGCCTGCCTGTGCACCGGCCACCACGGGCAGAGACCGCCGGCGGCAAGATTCACCACGGGTAGAGGGTGATTGGTGTAGTTTGGAAGAGTCGGGTCCTCTCAATCGCCTCAAGTATTTTGGTTTACATGGACTGGAGAATCGTCTTATATTTTAGTATGTTTGTATAGAAAACTGATTGAAATTTTAGCACCAGTATGCATAGGAGTAGTTAGTTAGGACAAATGTTTACAACCCAATTGATCGCAAGATCAAGTGCTAGTCGTGCACCATTTATTGTTATTTTTTCCTTCATTTTTTACTATGAATACCCATTGTGAAATTCCTGAGCCCGCCACTGCCTCCGCGATGCATGATGCACTACCGCCTCGATCCGCAATCAAGGCGTCGACCACACCATGAGCGACAACAATAATGAACATGGTGCTCCTGCGATGAAGTTTATGTGATATTATTCACTTTGTTTGCACTAGCCGTTTCTAGATTTATAGATCTAATAGATGTGCGTGTTTGGCTGTATGTGTTTAGATATGCTATTGTTTGCTTATGTAATGTTGATTTCTGTAATTAATCTATGCCGAAATGGCTTAAAAATATTCCAAAAATTGTTACGTGCCTGACACATCTGAACAATGGGAAGAAATTTAGGGTACGTACAGAGTCATTGTTTGCTAGGTGTGGGCAGGCACGCAGGCTAGCTAGCTGGGCGCGAAGTGGTCGAGCAGCAGGTACACCGTCGCGTCCGACATCCCGCCGGTCTCCTTCCGGTCGACGCCCTGTGTCGCTGCCGCCGCCGCGACCTCGCTAGGTTTAGGGTTTAGGGTTTCTCTTCATTTTTATTATTGTGTATGTATATATTAGAGTTTCACTGAATTAGGGTTTATATCTCTCAACACCGTACCTAACTTTCTCCTTTAGCCGCTTTGACTTATTCGTTTTTCCACCTATGCAGAAAATATGGACCCACACGTCAGAGACGAAGAAAAGGAAGAGTTGATCCAAGGTGTGATCCGTGGGGAAGATAATTTAGACGTATCAACGTTTCTGAACAACTCCGGTGAGGGTGATCCTCTTTTTACCGGAATAGACAACTTGTTTGAGGTTGAAGGTGTTGCCTTCCGCGAGGGAGAAGGCGATGCCTTGTGTAATCGAGAAGACGACCGCTCCGGCGAGGTGCATGTAATACAAATCAATTGATTAATTAATCATCTGCTATCTATATAGAAATAGTAACAATGATATTTCTTCTTTTAGCCCTCCGGATCGAATGAATCTACTGAAAAGAGCAGACGAGGTCCAACCAAAAAGTTGCAAGACCATGAGAGGTTCAGGATCGAAGATGTCGTTGATGACGGCAAACCGACAGCTCCCGAAGTTGTCGCAACCAAATTTGTGGCACAATGCGGAGTAATCATTAGGGACTTAATCCCGATCACCATTAGAAATTGGAATAGGCCTGCTAATGCGGATGAAGAGGGAACATGTTTATTTGTCCCTAACCACGCCAAAGATTTACTGTGGAAGAGGCTCATGGTTAATTTCAAACTACCGAAGATAGAGCTGGATCCAAATGCGGAGGATCCAGTTGAGGACGCCTTACAACATGGGAGAGCCATGGAGGATAAGGTCAGGGAGTGGGCTTTGAAGAAGATGGCCCAGTGTTTCACCAACTAAAAGAAAAGATTGCACCTTGACTATGTCGTGAAAGAGAAGACTCCCGATTTCAAGAATATTCAGTTTGAGAAGATAAAACCATTCTGGGCTGAGTTTGTGGAATACAAGACATCAGAAAAAGCCAAGAAAATGTCTGAAACGAATAAGCTGAATGCTGCTAACAAGAAGTATCACCATACTATGGGGCAAGGTGGCTACAGGGCTGGCATTCCTAAGTGGGAGAAACTTGAGAATGAACTGCGTGCTAAAAATATCACCCAGAGGGCATTTATTGGGTAGAACGTACAAGGAATTGGTTTTACGGGCATGGGGGCATGTTGGACTCGGAAGGAGGTGTATATATAACATACGACATAAAGAAGACCCCTTGCCAATCGAGAGGATGAGAAAAGCAAAGACAGTTGTTAAAGATGGGGACTTCATTCCCGATAGAGAGAATGATGAGCTCACACTCGCCCTTGGAAATAAGGAACATGATGGACGAACACGAGGCACAAGAGGCTCCCAACCATGGAGGACTGGGTTTCCCGAAGAGAGGAAGAAATATCCTGATAGAAGCCGTCAGAGGAGAAAGGACAGGGTGGAAGTTGAAGCAAATAGTCAGAAAGAGCGAATGCGTTTAATTGAAAAACGATTAAAGCAACAACAAGATGGAATTAACGCACTTAAAGAGCAGTACTACCGCCCATCTCAGAAAGACATCGCATTCGATGATACCGCCTATCGAATAATCAAAAAGCAGGTGGCTTCCACCGAGGTCCCGGGTGATGACAATGGCGATGACGATGATGCACCAACGATGGCTCCTGTTGGCTACCCAGTGGATGATATCACAGAGATGACACACTGCGAGCTACATGTCAAAGTTGTGAACATATCAATGAAGGTGGCGGTCGGCTATGCCTTACCAATTGGACCCACACCAACTTACCACTGTCATCCGGTTCCAGAGGGCTACGCTGTTGTCGGCGTGGATGAAATCATGCCCACCTTTGAAGTTTTGGATCTTCACTACCCTGCAGGTGAAGGGGATGTGACTATACTGGGAGACGCAAAAAACGTCACCATTCTATGGCCGAAGGAATGTATCGTGCTTCGAAATCACACGCCAAGGCCATCTTCGCCGCCTCACCCGCTCCGAATTCCGAGGTCGCCGCCGCGGCAGCCGTCTTCGTCGCCTCTCCCGGCTCCATCGCCTCACCAATCTCCGGCGCAGCCATCGCCGCGGGAGCCATCACCGGCGCCTAAGGGTCAAAAGCGTAAGCGTACCGCTACTGTGCCTCGTGGTAAGCGATCGCCGAAACGTAAACAAGAGCCTCTTCCAAAAGTACCAAAGGTTCCTCCCAAGAGAGCTTATGACTATACTGAAGAGGAGACTGCGGCGATCGTTGATGCGGAAACGACATTGTTTTTCGCTAAGCTGAGGCGGACGAAAGAGCTAGTGTTCCCCAGCACCAAAGAAGAAAAAGCCAAAGTGTTGAAAATGCTAAAGACTCTTCATCAACCCGAGCCAAAGCTGTCATCAGACTATGAGCGTTCTATTTTCAAGTCACATGCGGCACAAAAAGCCTCAAGAGAAAGATTGATGCAAGCGAGAAATCTGTTGCCCAGCTCGGAGAACAAGCAAAACAGACTTGCGCCCCTCTCAAGGTGATTTCCCAAACCAATGTGGGGTTGAGCAAATATGGGGCCGAAGAGCAGTATGATCCAGAGGTAGTTGCACAATACGGAGAAGCTGCCGTTGCTCAAGGTATGAGTATTGCCCAGTACTTATCCCAGTTAGAGTTCTTCCCTGTGAGTGAAGTAGCATACAGATACCAGTACGGCAAACCTCTCGTCAAACCTGAGGAGGTAAACAATCTTCCAACAAAAATGCGAAGATTGCATAACTGGTACATGCATGCCACAAGGGCCGGGGCTAACTGGATAGTGCTGAGGGTTACAAAAAAGCATCATGGGAAAGATAAGGATGACATGATATCCATTGAATATGATGAACTATTTCAATTATTCAATCAAGACGCCTTGGACAAATCGATCATCAGTGCCTATTGTCTGTAAGTACTAATTCTATAATTAATTTAGTCTCCAACTATATTATTTTGTTTATTGCATGTATATAATCATACTGTAATATGCAGAATAAAGATTCTCGAATGCAGCAGAGGACAAATCTATGACATTGGCTTCATTGACCCATATTGGGTTCATGAAGCTAATCTCAAAATAAGCCCCCAGGATACGGAGGATAATATAGTACACGCGTTAAGGTTTCAAGAAACCAAAAGGGAAATACTATTTCCTTACAACTTCGAGTGAGTGTTATTGTCTTGTATACACTTTCTATTTCGCTTACTCGATGTTAAGTATATAATTGATTAGTTATGCATTTGCAGCTTCCACTATATTCTGTTAATCATTCAACTTGACAAAGGGCGTGTACTAGTCATGGACTCGAAACATAAACCCCTTGAGACGTGGAAGGACATGCAAATACTTCTCCAGTGGTAATTCTAATCATTACGACACTATATCGGCAACGTTCGTGAATTTTATGATATCAAGTACTTAATAACTTATTTTATTCGTTTTCTACGCCGGGCAGCGCTTGGAAACGGTTCACCAACAAGGCTAGGGGTGTTTGTAAAGAGGAGCTTACATTTGAAGCACTAGATGTAAGCACCACTAGCTATATCCGCGCATCTCTTTGATTCTAGTTTTGATACAGTTATTATCATGCTTGATTATTATTTTGATTGAACTCTGTTCTCGTAAAGTGCCTGACGCAGGGACTAGGTAACAATCTATGTGTATACTATTTTTGCGAGTTCATCCGGCAGACGTGCAATAAGATGGGCAGAAGTTTAGAGCAACTCCACGTACGTAAACAATTTCTATAGTTTTTAATTACAATAAAATTGTCTTTAGTTTCATTCATATAGGCTGACTCCTTTTTAAATCAGATCGAACGTCTACGGGACGGTCTTCTGCCAAAGGATCGCGAACGAGCAATTCAGGAGGAATTGGCGGGATTCTTGGATGCAGAAGTCCTAAACCCAAAAGGGGAATACTACTCGGCTGTGTATAGACAATAGGTATTATAAAAATAGCAACTTTGAAGGAATTGGCCGGTAGCATCGAATAGCAACTTTTGTATGTAGTGCATGAACTCGATCCGTGTATTGAATATAATATTGTCATGATGTTCAGGATGTAATATAAGGTTCCTTTATTGATAAGTGTAAATCACTAAATAAACAATAAAACAACCTAAATGAATTCTCTGCCGCGGCACAAAAAGTGGCGAAAATGCTGCCGCGGCAACAAAATATGCCAAAATGAATTCTCTGCCGCGGCGGAGAAATGGGCCAAATCTCTGCCGCGGCAGAAGGTTATTAGTCCCGGTTCGTGTTACGAACCGGGACTAATGCTCCACCCCCCTCGCCCTCTGCCGCTGCCACGTGTGCACCCTTTAGTCCCGGTTGGTGAGGCAACCGGGACTAAAGGTTAGAGCTTTAGTCCCGATTGCCCCGTCCCGGTTAGGCAACCGGGACTAAAGCCCCATACCAACCGGGACCTATAGCCCCGTTTCCACCAGTGCAGGACGGAGAGAGTATTACTGGTTGGAAATGGCTAAAGCATGAATTAAACCATTTTATCTAGCTCCATTAATTAGGGAAACAATAGGTTTTGTGTGTACCCCTTCGCCTCCAAGGAGCCCGAGGAGGCGATTCGGGTTTTCGTGCCTGTCGTCGACGCCGCTAGCGATCTGCCCTGCTCCTGTGGCCTTCGGGCCATGGAGGCAGGGTGGATCTCGGCCCTCATCGGCGAAAGGGCTCTGTTTTTAGGTTGAAAGTTTGATGGGACGGCGCTCAGGTGGTTGCGACCGTGTATTCTCCAATAAAGTGTCTCTGGCTTCATCCCCATCTAGACGACGACGTCGAAGAACTTGTGGGAGTGATGTGGTCCTCAAGGACTTCTTCTGCTATGGGGATCTTTGGATCATCAAGGAGCTTCGTCACCGGTGCATCCTCCTTCTTCATCTCGGGGACAGATGTGACATTCTAGACCCGTTTGGCGATTTTCCATCTGCAACCAACAACTTTCGGTCGGCTCTGAGAGGAGCGTCAGCGGTGGCGCGTCGTCGACACGGTCTGGAGGTTGAATATGAAGGGCATCTCAAGAATTTCAATGTATTTTTTTTGTTTTTGTTGAAGTGTTTGTATTGTTCGCCTTTTCTTTTAGTGCCAAAGTCCTATTGAAAAAAATTAGGGAAGCAATAAATAAAAGACACACTGAGATGTCAGTTCGAAATAGTTTGCATTTTGAGTACCCATGCAATAGACCTAGAACTTAAGGCCCACAACTGTGATTTAAATCTCTAGTGCTATGTTTATTTTTTCTAGTACTTTTGCGTCCCTTTCTGAGAAAATGCTCTATTGCCCATGTTTTTCCCTGGTCATCCGAGTAGCACTGTTTTTTCTTATTCTTCGGTTTCATTATAATTCTCATCAACAACATATAAGGTAAAAATTTATCACACTAGTGGAGACAGGGTCTCTAGTCCCGAGCCGTAAGGGCCTCTAGTCCCGATTTTTAAACCGGGACTAATCAAGCGGGACTAGAGACCCAACACTAGTCCCGGCCCAGTTACCATCCGGGACTAGTGGATGTCCACGTGGCTGTCCCTGCGCGCTCAGGGTGCACCCCCACTAGTCCTGATTGGTGTTATGGACCGGGACTAATGGGTCTCCGCTGCGGCAGTATTTTGCCCCTTGTCTCTGCCGCGGCAGAGATTTTATTTTTTATTATTTTATTTACTTATTTTTCATTTTAACATATAGTTTTTAAATATTTCTACGCCACCACATATCGTACGCATTCGTGCATATATAAGATAACTTGTATTACGATATCGAGATACAAATATATACAATTTACATAGTTACATGGAGATCACAAAATCTTGGGACTAGAGCACGTCTGTTCGATCTCTTTAACAATAAATCCCGCCAGCTCCTCCGCAATTGCTAGTACGCGTTGCGTTGGTAGTAGTTGATCCCGCATTCTCTCGAACTATATATAAGAAAAATGAGATCAATATGAATATCAATCATGGTAACAAAATGTGACGGCAATAAAATGATGGTGTAAATACATTGCTTACATCGACTCTATAATCATTGTGTTCGGTGGTAAACGTGCGAATGAACTCGCATACGTAGAATTCACATAGATTCGACTCCTGTGGCTGCCTCGCGCACTTTACAAGAATAGAATTCAATCAAAATAATAATCTAACATCATTATTGTATTGAACTAGAAGGAAAGAGATGCGTGGACATATCACGTGCTACATACCGAGACCGTCCTAAACGTCAGTTTCTCACTAAATACACCGGTAACCTCGCGCTTGAACCGGATCCAAACCCTGCCCGACGAAGAAAATGAATGAATGAGTTATTTATTACCTGATATCTCAGAAAATTAACGAAAGAGACCGATATAGCGCAAAACTTACTTCTGTAGAATGTCCTGCATGCTGTGGAAATCTTCCAGGTTTCTCTTTGATGGGTCCATGACATCAACTCTTCCCTTATCAAGATGAATGTCTAGCAGAACCCAGTGAAAGCTGCAAACGTTTATATATACATCAGTAACCCATTAGTTACACTTATTATCGACTAATCAAAAGTGAATGTGTACAACAGAGTAAGACCCTCACCTAAAATTGTAAGGAAACAGTATATAGTCGGAGAAATTTTGCTCCATTAGAAACCTTAGAAGGTTTTCCTCCGTCTCCTCGGGGTTATCCGTTAGCGTGGTTATATGCACTTTATCTGGGTTAATGAACCCAATATTGTAGATTCTTTTTCTTTTACATTTCAGGATCTTTATTCTGCATAATAAGGATAATCACATGTTCCGAACTAAATAACTCAAAACTGAACATGTAGGCAATGAATTCAACAACTTACAGACAATAGCAGCTGAGGATGGATTTGTTTAGGGCGTCGAGATGGTATAACTGGAACAGTTCTGAAAACTCAATATGTACCTCTTCGGGTCTGAAGTAGTACTCAGGTGGGACTTTGGCTACGATCATTATTCTCCCCTGCTTCATGACCGCCGAGTACCATTGATGGAAATTCCGCATTTGTATTGGCAGTTCTCTTAGCCTCTCTTTGCTGACCAAATCCTCACCTACGGCATATTTAGGGGCTAGTGGCATCTTGGGTAGATGGTCGAGTTGGGGGCCTACCAGTTCATCAATAGTAATTTCCATGCTGGCCGCCAACTCCGCAGCTATTGACATATCTATTGGATGTTGTGCGAGGAGTGGAACATTTTGTGAAACCACCTTGAGGGGTGCGATCGTTTGTTTTGCATGTTGTCCGAGAAGGGGAACGTATGATTTTTTACTGATTGCAGTTTTAGTCCCGCTTGCACCTGTGCTTGCCGGTTTTTTACCGCTTGCACTTGATTTGCTTGATTTGCTCTTTGGCACTTCTTTCTGAAGTGTGCGTAGATAGTCATATGGCTTATGGTGCAACTCATATTGTGATGGTGTGTTCAGAAAATCAAGTGCATATGCCTTTTGTTTCTCGGTGTATACCGGAGCGGGCTCGGGTTTCTTCTTCTCAAAATGCGTCGCCACTTCGGCCTTTGATATCGCTGCAGATTCCGCATCCGTACGATCGTAAGGTCTGATGGGAAGATTCTGATGAGGCATTGTTGGGAGGGGCGACATTTTCCGTTTTGGGCTGCCACGTCCTTTAGTACTCACTGAGCACGCTTCCGCTTATTGTCCTTAGCGGGTGGCGAAGACTGCTGAGCCTGCGGCGGAGATCGAGATGGACTCGGGATGTGGTGGTCGTAGTCATCATGGGGTGGGCTTCTTGGAGGTGATGGAGGTGGAGGTGGAGGTGAAGGAGACATGCGACGACTCGGAGGCGGTAGTGTTATCCTTGGAACCGAGCCTGGAAACTGTATGTTGTTCTTTTCCAGAGAATGATCCCACCAAGTACTTCTCCCAGTGTGATCTCACCTTCAGGTCCAGGGATGTCAAGCTCCATTGACTCCCACTCCTTTATAATTTGATCCACCCTGACTTTAGCATAGCCAGGTGGAATCTCACGGCCATGCCAACGTGGGTCAGGCGGACAAGGCAAAGACGATCTGACCGCCACCTTCGCAGATACGTTCTTCAATTTTTTATGGAGCTCACAAGGTATCTTCTCCTTAATTCCATCCACGGGGTAGCCGGGACCGCCATCTGTAGTATAGGATGCATCGTTAAACGGGACCTCCAATTCAGCGATGCTGCTTCTCTGCTGAGATGGGTTGGCGGTAATATCGAGTGGAGGATCTTGCTGCAAGCGCGCTATTCCTCTAAGTTCGTCGATCTGCTGCTGCTTCTTGTCAAGTCTTCCTAGCAGCTGCTTGAACTTGTCTGCCTCCTCCTCCTCCGTCGTTGCTTTTCTCTTGCTTGGCTTCTATAGGTACCTTGGTCCTTAGGAAACCCAATCTCCCACGTGAAACTGCCGTCAAGGCCTCGGACCCGTCCTGTATGTTCGCGATTCCCGAGGACCAAGGTCAGCAAGTCATTCTCTCTATCGGGATGAAACTGTTTTATTCCATCTTTAATATCTTTGACCACTTTTAGCCATGCAGTCCTGGGTACCTTTATCCCGTCACTGCAAACAAGGTCTCCTGTAAGTTCGTCATATGTACTCCCATGCCCAAGAACCAATTTCTTGCCCTCAAATCCCATTCTTCGCGAATTGGTTCTGGAATGATCCCTTTATTATGAAGCTCTTTCTCTTTTGCATCCCACTTAGGAATGGCAGCCGCGTAGCCCCCTGGCCCCAAGTTATGGTGATATTTCTTCTTCGCATCATTTATCTTGTTTTTTCTGACGTTTCCTCTGCAACTCCTGACTTCCTATACAACACAAATGCAGCCCAGTAAGGCTGCTGCTTCACTAGATAGCCTTCGAATAATGGGGTTTTCTTGTCCTTCTGATATTGTTGCCATAATGACTTCTTCTAGTTCTTGAATAGTTCGGCTATCTTCTATAGTGCGAACTGCTTGACTTTCTTTCTCATTTCAGCAGTCTCGTCCTCAGTGTCACATTCTGGCAGCTTGAAATGTCCCATTAGGTCATTAAAAAGTTCATCTTTGAACCTATCATCGATATACACATCACTCCATTCCGCCTCATTAGGATTATTCCACTCCCGAACAGTGATCGGGGTGCGATCTTTAGCAACAACTCCGCATTGTTGTACAAATAGTTGTTTTGTTTTCTTTGGTTCCAATGGTTCGCCGTCTCATGAAACCTCTGTAATTTCATAAACAGTACCCAGGGGCAACTTTTTGGCTGGGCCGCGCTTGGTTTTCTTGCTCGACGTCGAGGCCTAAGATAAGAAACATTCGTCAACATTATATATATACAACTAGGTACATCTAGTGACGATCATCGGACATCATATATATATACCTCGTCGGTCTGTGTTACGCGTCCATGGGCTTCTTCCTCTTGTCTGTTGGTCTCCTCTCCCTCACCGGATGAGTTCAGATACCTCGAGGGAGATACCTCATCGGCATCGTGAATCATATCCCCGAGCAAGTGTTCCGAATCTAGGTCTCTGCGGTCTGGGGGACTAGGTGGATCCTCGAGCAAGTGTTCCGAATCTAATTCCTGCAAAATGCACACAATATTTATTTGAACTTAACAAAATAAAACCTAAACCCTAAACCCGGAGGTGTGGTGGCGGTGGCCGCGGGAGAGGCGGGCGACTAAGCGGCTTCCCACGAGAACCACCACCCTAACCTTAACTACGGTCACCACCCCTAAACCCTAAACCCGGAGGTACGGTGGCGGTGGTCGGTGATGGTGGCCGCGGGAGAGGCGAGCGACTAAGCAGCTTCCCGTGAGAACCAACACCCTAACCCGAAGGCGTGCGACTAAGCGGCTTTCCGCGAGAACCACCACCCCTAAACCCTAAACCCGAAGGTGCGGTGGCGGTGGCCGCGGGAGAGCGGGCGACTAAGCGGCTTACTGCGAGAACCACCACTCTAACCCTAACTCCGGTCACCACCCCTAAACCCTAAACTCGGAGGTGCGGTGGCGGTGGCCGGTGATATAACAAAATCCTAAACTGAATATATACACTAATATAACAAAATCTTAAACTAAAAAATCCTAAACTAAATATATACACTAATATAACAAAATCCAAAACTAAATATATACACTAATATAAATAACAAATAATTAACAAATAACTAAAAAACCCTAAACTAAATATATACACTAATTAACAAAACCTAAACTAATTAAAAAATAATTAACAAATCGTAAACTAAATATATACACTAATTAACAAATCCTAAACTAATTAACAAATAACAAAATCCTAAACCTAATTAACAAAAATCTCCTAAACAAATTATATCATCCTCATCAGAGTTGGCGCGGCCGGCGGTTGCGGTGGCGGCAGTGATGTGACGCTGGATGGCAGGCGCGGCAGGGTACTGGCGGTGGCGATGGCCGGGTGGCCGGGCGTGAGGCGTGGAGGGAGGAGGGCGCGTCAAAGGCGGAGAGAGGAGAGTTCGACGGCGCCGGCGAACAATTTCGGTAGCCTGGCGACGTTATTGCGTGATTTGGCCTCCTCTTCTCCCGGTGCGTGGAACGCACCGGGGGAGAAGGGCTACATTTATACCCCCCTTTAGTCCCGGTCCGTGGCACCAGCGGGGACTAAAGGAGGGTCTCTAGTCCTGGTTGGTGCCACGAACCAGGACTAGGGGCGTTGTTTTGGCTGCCTGACCTTTAGTCCCGGCTGGTAAACTGGGCCGGGACTAAAGGCCCAAATTTGCGCGCGCTAGGCCAAAAACCCCAGCGCGCATGTGCTTTTTTTCAGATTTTCAAAAATATCATTTAAAACATTTAAATTATACTTTTTGCATACTTGTGAATTTGACAAAACTTTCAACATGAAAAGTTCTTGAATTTGAATAATTAATCCAAATCCATTTCTGTTTTATCAAATAATTATTTTAAATAGTCAAATTATTAACCATTTTGCCATTATCAATTTAAAAATGCATTAACTATTTTTTTTTGCATATTTTTGAATCTCACTAAACTTTCAACATGAAAAGTTCTTGAATTTGAATAATTAATCCAAATACATTTTCTGTTTTATCAAATAATTATTTTAAATAGTCAAGTTATTAACCATTTTGCCATTATCAATTTAAAAATGCATTAACTATTATTTTTTTTGCATATTTTTAAAACTCACTAAACTTTCAACATGAAAAGTTCTTGAATTTGAATAATTAATCCAAATCCTTTTTCTGTTTTATCAAATAATTATTTTAAATAGTCAAATTATTAACCATTTTGCCATTATCAATTTAAAAATGCAGTAACTATTATTTTTTGCATATTTTTGTTCTCACTAAACTTTCAACATGAAAAGTTCTTGAATTTGAATAATTAATCCAAATACATTTTATGAATAAGCTTTAGTCCCGGTTGTATCCACTAACAGGGACTAAAGATTTTTCCCGCCATTTCTCACCGCTTTCCGCCAAGTTTTTCCGCCCTTTCCTCTGAACCGAGCTTTTAGTCCCGGTTGTAGCCACTAATAGGGACTAAAGATATTTCCCGCCATTTCCCACCGCATCCCGCCATATTTTCCCGCCCTTTCCATCTATATATAGGCCGACCGCGCCATGGTTATGCACACATCCACACCTTCCTCTCTCATAGAAATGGAAAGAGCCTACTAGGCCATTCTGACCCTCGAGGAGACAGAGGCGCTGTGCGCCTCAAGCTACCCTTGACCACTAGGCTACCGGTCGCCCGCCGGCTGGATGCTGAGTGTTGGAGGTGTTCCTGTCCCTCCCGTGCCTCAAGGCTCCGCCCGACAGGCGGCCATCACCAACCACTTCTACCACGAGCTCACGACGGGGCAGTGGATGGATCCCCAGTGGGATCCCGACAACTACGACACCTGGAATGCCTTCTTCGCTAACCGGCGGGAAAGAGAGCTCGCCAGGTACGATGGTGATGGCCCGTCCCTGATGAACCACAATGAAGTTGGTCACCGTCTGTGGTGGGCGAACCGTACTATCATAGGCGTGATGCGCTACATCGCCGGGGAGACTATCCTCGCCTGCGGTGCCCACAAGTCCACCCGCCCGCCGTGAATCCAAGGCCGGAGTGGCAGGTGCCCCCGGTATATGCCATGGCTGGGCTCAGGATCCCCGGAGTGGCAGGTGACGATGACAATGATGATGACGATGATGAAGAAGACCCTGAAGCTGTGTACTATAGGACTAGGCATGATTATGACTAAAGGAGCGGCTTTAGTCCTGAGTGGTAGCTAGTCCCGGTTTGTCCCGGTTTTTAATATTAATAAATGTATTGAGTGTTAGTCCTGGTTTCTGGCTGGACCGAGACTAAAGGGGGCCTTTAGTCCCGATTCCATAGTCTCGTTTTTTAAATATTAATAAATGTCTTGAGTGTTAGTCTCGTTTTATGATTGGACCGGGACTAAAGGGGCACCTTTAGTTCCGATTCGTACTTACCATGAAGATCTGATCTCCAAACACGTGTGGTCACATATTAGGGAGTGCCTCTATGACCAGTTTCTTGGAGATGCCGGAGGATTGGGCTCTGGCGGCATCTCCCTGAAACTGGCTGTAGTGGTGTCCCTTCTCTCGAAGACCATCTTGCAGCTTGTAACTTCTCTAACTAGATCAATATGCCTGGGAGCTAACCTAATTTCACATATTAGGGAGTGCCTCTATGACCAGTTTCTTGGAGATGCCGGAGGATTGGGCTCCGACGGCATCTCCCTGAAACTGGCCGTAGTGGTGTCCGTGCTCTCGAAGACCATCTTGCAGCTTGTAACTTCTCTAACTAGATATATATGCCTGGGAGCTAACCTAATTTCACATATTAGGTGGAATTGTGTAGAACTATGTAGTGTGCTTTATTGAAAGAATCTCTGTCCATACATACCATTGTTTTCCTTCCTAGTGTGCCTTTTCCAGTCAGCCTCCCCTCATACCGAGATTCAGGAACACCAATCGGCTTAAGGTCAGGAAGAAAGTCAACACAAAACTCAATGACCTCCTCTATTCCATATCCCTTGGAGATGCTTCCTTCTGTCCTAGCACGGTTATGAACATATTTCTTTAAGACTCCCATGAACCTTTCGAAGGGGAACATATTGTGTAGAAACACATGACCGAGAATTCTAATCTCTTCGACTAGGTGAACTAGGAGGTGTGTCATAATATTGAAGAAAGATGGAGGGTACAACAACTCGAAGCTGACCAGACATTGGACCACATCAATTTGTAACCCTGATAGACTTTCTGGATCGATAACCTTCTAAGAAATTGCATTGAGGAATGCACATACATTCACAATGGCCAACCGAACATTTTCCAGTAGAATCCCTCTCAATGCAACCGGAAGCAATTGCGTCATAAGCACGTTCCAGTCTTGGGACTTTAGGTTTTGGAATTTTTTCTCTTTCATATTTACTATTCCCTTTATGTTAGACGAGAAAACAGACGGGACCTTGATACTGAAAAGGGCTGCAAAAAATATTTCCTTTTCTTCCTTGGTAAGAGCGTAGCTGGCAGGCCCTTGAAACTGACCTGAATGCTTGCCGTCTCGTCCTTTATGACGTTGTTGGTCCTCCCGTGCTTCTGGTGTATCTTTTTGTTGGAGATATGCCCTAGAGGCAATAATAAATGTAGTTATTATTATATCTTTGTGTTTATGATAAATGTTTACATTCATGCTATAATAGTATTAACAAGGAAACATTGATACTTGTGTGATTTGTAAACTTAATTTGAAGTCCCTAGTAAAGCCTCTATATAATACTAGCTTGTTGGTTAATAGATGATTGTGGTTTCCCTATCATGAACATTGAGATGTTATTAACAACAAGATCATATTGTTAGGAGAATGATATGATGGACATACTCCTATAGATAAGCGTAGCATAAAGATCAAGTCATTTTAATAGTTCAATTGCTATATGCTTTCTGATACATAGTAATCTAATTCCTTCGACCATGAGATCATGCATATCACCTTTGCCGGATGGATGCTTTGATGACATCAAACACCACACTGTAACTGGGTGGCTATAAAGGTGGCATTGAGTGTTCGGAAAGTATTGGTTGAAATACATGGATGAAGAGTGGGATTTGTCCATCCATATGACGGATAGATATACTCTGGGCCCTCTCGGTGAAATGTCATCCAATTAGCTTGCAAGCATGTGACTGGCTCACAAGGGATCACATATCACGGGAACGAGAAAAGAGTACTTATCAGTAACGAGGTTGAACTAGGTATGCAGAGATACCGACGATCATAACCTCGGATAAGTAAACTATCGTGAGACAAAGGGAAATTGATATCGTATGTAAGTGGTTCATTCGATCGCAAAGTAATCGTAGAAATATGTGGGAGCCATATGAATTTCCAGATTCCTCTATTGGTTATTGTTCGGAGAAGTGTCTCGATCATGTCCGCATAATTCACGAACCGTAGGGAGACACACTTAAGGATTCGACGTTGTTTTGAGTAGTTATGGAATGATGAGAAAGAGACCGAATGTTGTTCGGAGTCCCGGATGGGATCCAGGATATCACGAGGAGATCCGGAATGGTCCGGAGAATAAGATTCATATAAGGAAAGTCCCGTTTCGGAGTTGGGGAATGGTTCCGGTGTTTTCATCGGGAATGTTCTAGAAGGTTCCGGAATGTCCGGCACTCCGGAGGGGAAGGATACATGAATGTGTTGTATCAAGTTGGTATGATTGCATCATGTACTAAGTGTCATCGCTGAACCAAATAAAGGATTAATTCAAATCCTAGTTTGAAAAGTCAAACAGCTAGTTTGAAAAGTCAAACGGCTAAATTTGGAAAGAGGAAAAGAGGAGGAGTGGGAAACCGAGTTGGGGAGGAGTTCCCTCCTCCAACCGGCGGCACCCTCCAAGCCGAGTTGGGGAGGGACTCCTCTCCCTTGGCCGGCCGGCCCCTCCACCTATATAAGGAGGGGCAGGGCTCCCTCCTAGACACACACAAGATCCTCTCCTCCAAACCCTAGCCCCAAGCCGCCTCCATAGCCACTACGCCCTAGGGCAAACCCTAGTCAGCCGTCTAGCTAATCCCTAGTCACGGCTTGCTCCCTCCTTGGTGTGTCTAAACCCTAGAACACCGAGGGACTCTCTCATACTCCACCATACTCGCTCCGGCTTAAGGTGAAGCCCTGCGAGATCTCCCTCTACTTAGGTACCACGCCAGTTGCCTTTGGAATCGCGAGGAGAGTGCTACAACCTCCACTGCTGGAACAAGGAGAGGAAGGTCTTCGCCGAAAATCGAACGTGTGGTCGATCAAGGGAGCGCCACGAACGCAGCGCCGGGAAGGATCGTCACGCGATCTTGAGATCGGGAAGAGTACGACTACATCACCCACGAGAATCCGCTCTCGTTAAACACTTTGGAATCTTCGAGGGTGAGTTATTCCATCGACTCGTTGCTACAATCTAGTAGATAGATCTTGGCTTGTTTGTTTGTATGCGGTAGAAATTTTTTGTTTTCCATGCTACGAAACCCTACAAGGGTATCGAGCCGTGTCTATATGTAGATCTGACGAGTAGAACACAATGGTCATTGTGGGCGTTGATGCTTTATTGTCGATTGCTTCGGTGTACTTTGCATCTTGCGGTATGTTGGGATGAAGCCCGGCTAACCTTACATGACATCGTTCATGAGACTTGCTCCACGCTTGACATGCAACTTGTATTGCATAAGTGGCTTTATGGTGCCTGTTATCCTAGCATAGTTAAGATCCAATTTACAACGGGTGATTAACAATACTAGTATCAATGTTGTGGTTCTTGTTCGTAAGTTAGAACGACACTTATTGAAAGCCCCAAACCACGTAAAACATGCAAAGAAAGTAGAGGCGTCTAACTTTGTTTTGCAGGGGTGTGTTGTGATGTGATATGGCCATGATTGTGATTATATTTGATGTATGCAATGTTCCTTATTGTAAGTTGGCAACGGTGAGCCATATGGTTGTCTTTAATTTATGTTAAGACCCGCGTGTCTATTCAAAGTAGTTGTAATAGTTGAAGCCGGTGGACGACAACCATGGAGAAGCGTCATTGACCTTGATGCAATGCCGGTGATGATGGAGATCATGTTCGTGCTAGAAGATGGAGATCGTAAGCACAAAGAAGAAAGGCCATATCATATCACATATTATGAATTGCATGTGATGTTAATCCTTTATGCATCTTGTATTTCTTAGTAGACAACGGTAGCATTATAAGATGATCCCTCATGCACATGAATTTCAAGTCATAAAGTGTTCACCCTTAGTCAGCACCGTTGCTAAAGCTTGCTGTTTCGAAGCACCACGTGATGATCGGGTGTGTTAGATTCCGCAAGTGTATACAACATGAGCAAGCCAGATTTGCTCATGTGGAAACAAAGGTTTGATCTTGACGATCCTAGCATGTACAGACATGGTCTCAGAACACGGATCACCGAAAGGTAAAGCATGAATCATATAGTAGATATGATGAACATGTCGATTGTTCGCCATTGAAACTATATCAACTCTCGTGATGATCGGTGTTGATGTGGTGGATTTGGTTCGTGTGATCACTAAAACAATGTGAGGGATATTGTTTTGAGTGGGAGTTCACCTAGATTAAATTTATTAATTTGAACTCAATTTATCATAAACTTAGTCTAAACTATTGCAAATATGTTGTAGATCAATGGCAGCCCCTACCATCAATTTTAATGCGTTCCTAGAGAAAGAAAAGTTGAAAAACAATGGAAGCAACTTCGCGGATTGGTTCCGCAATTTGAGGATTGTCCTCACAGCTGGTAATTTGACCTATGTGCTGGATGCACCGCTGGGTGACCCACCTGCAACTGATGCTGCCGATGAAGTAAAGAATGTTTACCTCACTCGGAAGACTCAGTACTCCACAGTTCAGTGTGCTATCTTATATGGTTTAGAATCGGAGCTTTAGAAAAGGTTTGAGAATTCAGACCCATATGATATTGTCGAGGATCTCAAATTGATCTTTGAGACTCATGCGGCAATTGAAAGCTATGAGGATTCTAAAAAGTTCTTTAACTGCAAGATGGAAGAGGGCAGCTCCGTCAGCGAGCATGTGCTTAAGATGTCTGGGCACGCAAACAAACTTCAAAGCTTGGGTATAGTGATTCCCAATGCTTTGGGGATTTACTGTGTCCTCCAATCACTGCCACCAAGTTACAAGAACTTTGTGATGAACTACAACATGCAAAACATGAACAAGACGTTGCCAGAACTCTTTACCATGTTGAAGTCTGCAGAAGTGGAGATCAAGAAAGAGCACCAAGTGTTGTTGGTCAATAAGACCACCAAATTCAAGAAAGGCAAGTCTAAGCAGAAGGGACACTTCAAGAAGGGTGGTAAGAAAGTTGCCACGCCTACGAAGAAGACCAAGGCTGGACCTAAGCCTAATACTGAGTGCTTTTACTACAAGGGAGAAGGTCACTGGAAGCGGAATTGTCCAAAGTACTTGGCGGATTTGAAGAACGGCAACATCAAGAAGAAAGGTATATCTAATATACATGTTATTGATGTGTATCTCACTAGTACTCGTAGTAGTGCCTGGGTATTTGATACTGGTTCGGTTGCTCATATTTGTAACTTCGAAAAGTGCTGTGAATAAACGGAAGCTAGCGAAGAACGAGGTGACGGCGCGTTGAAACAGCAGATCAAAGGGTGATGTGATCGCGGTCGGCACGCTACCTCTTCATCTACCATCTGGATTAGTTTTATACTTAAATAATTGTTATTTGGTGCCTGCGTTAAGCATGAACATTATATCGGGATCTTGTTTATTGCGAGACGGTTACTTGTTTAAATCCGAGAATAATGGTTGTTCGATTTATATGAGTAATATGTTTTATGCACATGCACCTTTGATAGATGGTCTATTCTTATTGAATCTCGATAGTGGAAATACACATATTAATAACATTGAGGCTAAACGCGTTTGAAATCGGCGATAACTCGACCTATATGTGGCAATCGTCTTGGTCACATTGGAGTGAAGCGTATGAAGAAACTCCATTCCGATGGACTTCTTGAATCACTTGAAAAATGCGAAGCATGTCTGATGGGTAAAATGACTAAGACTCCATTTTCTGGTATGATGGAGCGAGCTACGGACTTGTTGGAAATCATACATACCGATGTGTGTGGTCCAACGAGTGTAGCATCGCGTGGTGGTTATCGTTATGTTCTTACCTTCACGGATGACTTGAGTAGATATGGGTATATCTATTTCATGAAACATAAGTCCGAAACTTTCGAGAAGTTTAAGGAATTTCAAAGTGAGGTAGAGAATCAACGTAACAAGAAGATTAAATTTCTACGTTCTGATCGTGGAGGTGAATATCTAAGTTACGAGTTTGGCGAGCATTTGAAGAAATGCGGAATACTTTCGCAGTTGACACCGCCGGGAACACCACAGCGTAATGGTGTGTCCGAACGTCGTAATCGAACTCTCTTAGATATGGTTCGTTCTATGATGTCACTTACAGATTTACCGCTATCATTTTGGGGTTATGCATTAGAAACAGCCAATTCACTTTAAATAGGGCACCGTCTAAATCCGTTGAAACGACACCGTATGAATTATGGTTTGGGAAGAAACCTAGATTGTCGTTCCTTAAAGTTTGGGGGTGCGAAGCCTATGTAAAGAAGTTACAGCCGGACAAGCTTGAACCCAAAGCGGAAAAATGCGTCTTCATAGGATACCCGAAGGAAACTATTGGGTATACCTTCTATCATAGATCCGAAGGCAAAATCTTCGTTGCCAAGAATGGATCCTTTCTAGAGAAGGAATTTCTCTCGAAAGAAGTGACTGGAAGGAAAGTAGAACTCGACGAGGTTGTCGAACCTTCTCTCGAAATTGCGAGTAGCGCAGCACCGGAAGAAGTTTCTGTGGTGCCTGCACCAATAAGAGAGGAAGCTAATGATGATGATCATGAAACTTCGGTTGAAGTTGCTACAGAGCCTCGCAGGTCAACGAGAACTCGTACCACTCCAGATTGGTATGATCCCGTTATGAGTGTCATGTTGGTGGACAACACCGATGACCCTGAGACATATGAGGAAGCGATGATGAGCCCAGATTCCAATAAATGGCAAGAAGCCATGAAATCCGAGATTGGATCCATGTACGAAAACCAAGTATGGACTTTGGTGGACTTACCGGATGGCCGGAAGGCTGTCGATAACAAATGGATCTTCAAGAAGAAAACAGATGCGGATGGTAATGTTACTGTCTATAAAGCTCGACTTGTCGCAAAAGGGTTTCGACAAATTCAAGGAGTTGACTACGATGAGACTTTCTCACCAGTAGCGAAGCTAAAGTCTGTGAGGATTATGTTAGTGATCGCTGCATATTACGATTATGAGATATGGCAGATGGATGTCAAAACAACATTCCTCAATGGAGACATTGATGAAGAGTTGTATATGATGCAACCCAAAGGTTTTGTTGATCTATGGATTGAAGCAAGCGTCCCGAAGTTGGAATCAACGTTTTGATAAGGTGATCAAAAGTTTTGGTTTTATACAAACTTATGGAGAAGCTTGTATTTACAAGAAAGTGAGTGGGAGCTCTGTAGCATTCTTAATACTATATGTAGATGACATATTGTTGATTGGGAATGATGTAGACCTTCTTAATAGTGTCAAAGAATATTTGAATAATAGTTTTTCAATGAAGGATCTTGGCGAAGAAGCTTACATATTAGGCATAAAGATTTATAGAGATAGATCGAAACGCCAAATATCATTGTCACAGAGTACATATTTGGACAAAGTTCTAAAGAAGTTTGGAATGGAAGATAGCAAGAAAGGGTTCTTGCCCATGTTGCCCAATACGACCTTGAGTAAAACTCAAAGTCCGACATCGGCAGAAGATAGAGAAAGGATGAGTAAGACTCCCTATTCCTCAGCCATAGGATCTCTAATGTATGCCATGCTATATACTAGACCCGACATTGCATATGTTGTTAGTTTAACTAGCAGATATCAAAGTGATCCAGGAGTGGATCATTGGACAGCGGTCAAAAACATCCTTAAGTACTTGAGAAGAACTAAGGATATGGTTCTTTCTTATGGAGGTGATGAACAGCACGTTTTTAATGGTTACACCGATGCTAGTTGGAACACCGATCCGGATGATTCTAAATCACAGTCTGGATACGTATTTATTTTGAATGGTGCAGCAGTTAGCTGGAGGAGTGCAAAGCAAAGCGTTGTGGCGAGATCTTCAACTGAATCGGAATACATGGCTGCTTCGAAGGCTTCACAAGAAGTGATATGGATGAAAGAGTTCATTACAGAGATAGGTGTGGTTCCTAGTGCGCTGGACCCAATGTCTATCTACTGTGATAACATGGGCGCCATAGCCAATGCGCAAGAACCAAGGTCACACAAGAAGCTGAAGCATATCAAGCTACGTTTTCACGCTATTCGAGAACATTTCCAAGATAGGGATATAAAGATTTGAAAAGTACACACATATCTGAATGTGGCGGATCCGTGGACTAAACCTCTCCCGAGGGAAAAACATGACCAGCACCAAACTGCCATGGGTGTTCGGTATATTACCATGTAATCTAGATTAGATGACTCTAGTGCAAGTGGGAGACTGTTGGAGATATGCCCTAGAGGCAATAATAAATGTAGTTATTATTATATCTTTGTGTTTATGATAAATGTTTACATTCATGCTATAATAGTATTAACAAGGAAACATTGATACTTGTGTGATTTGTAAACTTAATTTGAAGTCCCTAGTAAAGCCTCTATATAATACTAGCTTGTTGGTTAATAGATGATTGTGGTTTCCCTATCATGAACATTGAGATGTTATTAACAACAAGATCATATTGTTAGGAGAATGATATGATGGACATACTCCTATAGATAAGCGTAGCATAAAGATCAAGTCATTTTAATAGTTTAATTGCTATATGCTTTCTGATACATAGTAATTTAATTCCTTCGACCATGAGATCATGCATATCACCTTTGCTGGATGGATGCTTTGATGACATCAAACACCACACCGTAACTGGGTGTCTATAAAGGTGGCATTGAGTGTTCGGAAAGTATTGGTTGAAACACATGGATCAAGAGTGGGATTTGTCCATCCATATGACGGATAGATATACTCTGGGCCCTCTCGGTGAAATGTCATCCAATTAGCTTGCAATCATGTGACTGGCTCACAAGGGATCACATATCACGGGAACGAGAAAAGAGTACTTATCAATAACGAGGTTGAACTAGGTATGCAGAGATACCGACGATCATAACCTCAGATAAGTAAACTATCGTGAGACAAAGGGAAATTGATATCATATGTAAGTGGTTCATTCGATCGCAAAGTAATCGTAGAAATATGTGGGAGCCATATGAATTTTCAGATTCCTCTATTGGTTATTGTTCGGAGAAGTGTCTCGATCATGTCCGCATAATTCACGAACCGTAGGGAGACACACTTAAGGATTCGACGTTGTTTTGAGTAGTTATGGAATGATGAGAAAGAGACCGAATGTTGTTCGGAGACCCGGATGGGATCCAGGATATCACGAGGAGATCCGGAATGGTCTGGAGAATAAGATTCATATAAGGAAAGTCCCGTTTCGGAGTTGGGGAATGGTTCCGGTGTTTTCATCGGGAATGTTCTAGAAGGTTCCGGAATGTCCGGCACTCGGAGGAAGGGTACATGAATGTGTTGTATCAAGTTGGTATGATTGCATCATGTACTAAGTGTCATCGCTGAACCAAATAAAGGATTAATTCAAATCCTAGTTTGAAAAGTCAAACAGCTAGTTTGAAAAGTCAAACGGCTAAATTTGGAAAGAGGAAAAGAGGAGGAGTGGGAAACGAGTTGGGGAGGTTCCTCCTCCAACCGGCACCCCTCCAAGCCGAGTTGGGGAGGACTCCTCTCCCTTGGCCGGCCCTCCACCTATATAAGGAGGGCAGGGCTCCCTCCTAGACACACACAAGATCCTCTCCTCCAAACCCCTAGCCCCAAGCCGCCGCCTCCATAGCCGCCGCCGGCCCTAGGGCAAACCCTAGCCGCCGTCTAGCTAATCCCTAGCCGCCGGCTTGCCCCCTCCTTGGTGTGTCTAAACCCTAGAACACCGAGGGACTCTCTCATACTCCACCATACTCGCTCCGGCTTAAGGCGAAGCCTCGAGATCTCCCTCTACTTCGGTACCACAGTTGTCTTTGCGGAATCGCGAGGAGAGTGCTACAACCTCCGCTGCCTTTCTTTGGAACAAGGAGAGGAAGGTCTTCGTCAGTACCGAGCGTGTGGCGTGAGGCGCTGCCGAGCATAGCGCGGAAGGATCGTCTACGCGATCTTGAGATCGGGAAAATCGACTACATCACCCACGAGAATCCGCTCTCGTTAAACACTTTGGAATCTTCGAGGGTGAGTTATTCCATCGACTCGTTGCTACAATCTAGTAGATAGATCTTGGCTTGTTTGTTTGTATGCGGTAGAAATTTTTTGTTTTCCATGCTACGAAACCCTACACTTTTGACTTCCCATACAAGCCCAAGAAGCCTAGAATATTCACGCAAAGATTCTTTGTCAGGTGCGTCACGTCGATTGCAGAGCAGACATCATGGACTTCCCAATAGGGTAGCTCCCAAAATATAGATTTCTTCTTCCACATGGGTGCGCGTCCGTCGACGTCTTTCGGAACAGGTTGTCCTCCGGGACCCTTTCCAAATATTACATTTAAATCCTTGACCATAACAAATACATCAGCACCAGTACGGGGGCAGGCTTCTTCCGGTGATCTGCCTCGCCATCGAAATGCGTGCCTTTTTTCCTTAAGGGGTGTCTGGGCGGAAGAAAACGACGATTGTATGGGTACACATTCTTCCTAGATTTATCCAGATATATACTTTTAGTGTCATCTAAACAGTGTGTGCATGCATTATATCCCTTGTTTTCTTTGTCCTGAGATGTTACTAAGAGCAGGCCAATCATTGATGGTTACGAATAGCAACACTCGTAGGTCGAATGGCTCCTGTTTGTGCTCATCCCACAAACGTAAACCTGGTTCGGCCCACAACTGTAAAAGTTCATCAACTAATGGCCTTAGGTACACATCAATATCGTTGCCGGGTTGCTTCGGGCCTTGGATGAGCACTGACATCATAATGAACTTCCGCTTGATGCACAACCAAGGAGGAAGGTTGTAGATACATAGAGTGACGGGCCAGGTGCTGTGACTATAGCTCTGATCCCCAAAAGGATTCATGCCATCTGTACTTAGACCAAACCATAAGTTTCTTGCTTCACCAGAAAAGTTTCGGGAAGTCTCTCTCGATTTTTCTCCACCGTCGACCATCAGCGGGGTGCCTCAACATCCCGTCTTTCTTACGTTCTTCCATGTGCCATCGCAACAACTTGGCATGCTCTTTGTTTATGAACAAGCGTTTCAATCGTGGTATTATAGGAGCATAGCACATCACCTTGGCAGGAACCCTCTTCCTGGGTGGCTCGCCATCAACATCACCAGGGTCATCTTTTCTGATCTTATACCACAATGCAGTGCATACCGGGCATTTATCCAAATTCTCGTACTTCTCACCGCGGTAGAGGATACAGTCATTAGGGCACGCATGTATCTTCTGCACACATCTAATCCTAGAGGGCAGACGAGATTCTTTGCTTCGTATGTACTGGCGGGCAATTCGTTATTTCTTGGAAGCAAACTCTTCATGAGTACCAGCAACTTCTCAAATCCCGAGTCAGTCACACCGGTCTCTGCCTTCTACTTCAGCAATTCCAGTGTGCTACCCAGCTTCTTCTGACCATCTTCACAAGTTGGGTACAACAATTTGTTGTGGTCCTGTAACATCTGCTCAAACTGCAACCTCTCCTTTTCTGTGTCGCAGTCTCGCTTTGCATCAGAAATGACCCGACCAAGATCATCAGCGGGCCGGTCTGGTTCCCGTTCTTCACCTCCTTCTTCTTCATTGTCTTCCATTACGGTATCAGCGTATTCAGGGAACATAGATCGGTAATTGTCATCATCGTTCTCTTCTTCATCGCCGTCTTCCACCACAACCCCTCTTTCTCCGTGTTTGGTCCAAACATTATAGCCAGACATAAAACTAGACCGAAGCAGGTGGCTCTGAATGACTCTTGCGGAAGTGTGAGCCTTCTCATTCCTACAGTCAACACATGGACAACGCATAAAACCATCCCGTCGCTTGTTCTCCTCGGCTATAACTCGAAAAGAACGCACTCCTTCTCTGAAAGCGGCAGAGCGTCGGTCACTGTACATCCATGGATGGATCATCTGTATCATACAAATATATGTCAACGCAATCACTATGCTAAAATTAGTACCACACGACGGTCTTAACGAGAAAATAGTTGCTAACCTTTTATTACACTTGGAAACAAAGATGAGAAAACTTAAGTGTGGCTCGGGCACCTCATATCATGTCTGTCTTGTGTGACCTAAAATTGCATCGCTCTAACGGACATTTCACCGAACACCTCTAGTGCATATGTACGAACAAGAAAAAATAGCACAACAACACTCTCTCCCACCAGGAAAAAAACAGTTGAGAGGGGGAGGGGGCTGTGCGTATATATAGGGCCAGACCACTAGTCCCGGTTTGACGATCAAACCGGGACTTAAGGGGGTGCCCCCAGCGAGCGGCAGGGCCAGGGCCCTTTAATCCCGGTTTGAGCCTCAGACCGGGACTAATGGGGTCTAACGGGCCGTGACATATGGTTCTGGGTGGTTCGGGCCGTCCGGCCAGGGCCATTAGTTCCGGACCCAGCCACAGCTGGGACTAATGGCCTAGACGAAAGGCCTGTTTTCTACTAGTGTCATGTTTCATTTAAATTTGTAATATGATTATTGCATTTTTTGAGTGGTCAAGATAAATTGAGTGAATTAGCATTGGATCATGACAACCTTGTTTTGCCATCAAACTATATAAGACACTCGTACTCGGCTCATTTATTTTAGAGTGGATCTCGAGTCAAGCTAAAAAGCGAGTCGATCTTGAGCCACTTGTGATCCTTGAGATTTTATTATAGCCCTAGTCTCCAATGTTAAGAATATGAATATATAGCCTAACCATTTCCATATGTTCGTACTTTTAGTTCAGATTGCAAGTGCATCAATTCATTTGGTGTCAAAGCCAAGAGGTCTCAAGTTCAAGACCCTGCTGATGTAGTTAAGAAAAAAGACTCCGCGACCTGCACCAAAGGACTAAAATAGGCTAAATGTTAGGGGAGTGTTGAGAATATGAATATATGGCCTAACCCTTTCCATCTATTCGAACTTTTGGTTAAGATGGCTAGTGCATCAATTTAGTATCCACTAGCAGTTGGTGATATCATAAACTCCTTAATGATATCACGGCCTAATGATGTGAAGTGAAGTATGCTACTATAGTAAATTTCACTATTTCTCCAAAACAACAAAGGTAAAACCGAGATCCACTTATTAGACCAAGCATATATAATAAAAATATACCAAGTTTCATACTAATTAAAGTTTAGATATATGTGCGAGAACAACTTTTTATGTTTTTTAAAATATCTAGGAGTATGCTAAAAAAGGCATAAATATTTAACAACTATAACCTACAAACATAGATTTGTAGATTTGGTAGATTTCCTTTAAAATATTTGGGAGCTTCTTTGCATCATATCAAGCATAAAAAGAAGACCTACAACCACTTGTTGGTAAAATCATCAAGAAAGTTGTTGCATGGACATGGAGGTTGATTTCTAATGCAGACAAGCTAGAGCTAGTTAGGAGCTTCTTGGCTGACATTCTCATATATTTACTTAGTGTATTTAAGTTCCGCAAGTGGGTCATTCCTCTCACTAAATCTCAAATGCCTCAATTCCTTGTGGTATGATTATGAATGCCATGTAAGTACCATCTAGCTAACTGGATTTGTTTTCGGGAAGGGGGAATTTGGTGGACTAGGAGTCCCAAATCTAACTGAGATGAACTTGTAATATTTGGTCTCCTATATTAAAATATGTCACCCAAATAATAAAAAGATCTAGAACCAGATCATTGATCATAAACATAATAAGAACAATCCCAATATTTATCTTGTTCTCAGTTTGTGCCTCCCTTACTGGAAACGTGTCCTATGGGTTGTAAGTTCTCCTAAAATGGGACATTAGCTGAAAGCAGGGACAAAAATGACGGTAATGCTATGGGAGGATTATTGGTTTGTCTATGCTAGCCTAGTTAATCTGTACGGGAACATTTTTAGGATGTTGAGTAGCTTAACATTGTGTTTAGAAGATATTTTAATCAGGATTTTATGCTTCAATGGTTATGAGATCCTTGAGATTGCTAACTATTTACATGTAGTGGAGAAGAGGATTCAATCCTTTGGAAATTTTAATCTAAAAGGTATTTATAGTGATAGTTCCATGTATGCAATAATAAATATTAGAGGCATTTTGTCTACTCATGTTCTTGTTGTATGGAAAATTACGTGCCTTGAAAGATACATTTCTTCATGTCATTATTATCTCATAATAAGATTATTACTAGATATAATATGATTAAAAGACATACCATTAATGATCTTACTTGTTTTTTATTCTCTGCACTTGAATCATGTATACATTTATTTTTTGATACATCATTGTTAGTGTGAGTTGGACATAATAAGTTAGAAGGACAACTGGACTGAATAGACTTACTGCCAGTTTGAGAAGATTTTTAGTATGTGGATCAGTGAATCCAATCATAATGTGCCTAATTTTTTCAATGCACCTATTACCTGAGCGTTGTGGAAAATATGAAATGATTAATGCTCCAATAGAGATCCTTGGTCTAGTATGGAGGTGCTCTTGAGAATGTTGGATTATACACTCTCCCATTGGAGCAGTTTGATTAAATATAGTCAGGATAATGGAGCAGTTGTCCCATAACTCTAATCCACTGATCTAGCTAGAGGCAATGAGTATATCTCAAAACAAAGCTTCTAGACATGATCCTCTAGGCATGGACGACATAACATATGATGGCAGTTGGGATGCCACTATTACTAATCTGTGAAGGATGTTGGCGGTATCTTTGCTTGGGCCGATGAAAGAAAACGATCGGTGGTCGATTATTCACAAGGCTGATATTTGTCCTACACAAGTTTTAAATAGAAAAGAGACCATGACAAGGTCATTTCCCTCTACAAAAAGTGCGTCCTATGCTTAGGGGAAGAATAATGTAACACGTTGTGATTTCAAGAAACAAGTGACTGTTTTTCTAAGCTCCCTAATATTGTAGGAATTTCATATAAAGAGAAACTTCTAAACAGAAAGGTGGGTCTAGAATTTGATCAAACATAGTTTTGTTGTAATGGTTTGAAGGTTTAGGTGGGAGGTAAAGCTATGGGAGTTGGAAACATCCCATGAGGGAAGGACCTCAATCGGCGAAGTAAGGGTCACGTTCCTATGTAATCTAGTGGGGCCGGATGAGACTAGAAGTACGAGATAACTCTAAGAAAATACATGAAAGTATAAACTCACGAGACAAGCATGATATCATATGATCCATATACATGTGACCCATAAATATTTCTTATATGCTTCTTATTTTTATCTTATAAGAACAAGAATGGATCAACTCAACAAGCTTCATATGTGTATGGTGTACTAAGCTTCCTTTTGGAAAATCATTTCGGACTCACAATATATAGTATACTATATGTGCCAACTCTAATCTGTAAGAAATATTAAGCGGGTCTAGCTACAATTTATGACTATCATAAATACAGTATCTACTTACTAGAATATATGGAACCCCATCTCTTTGTCTCTCTTTGGTTATATATAAACTATAGAAAAGGAGCAAAAGAAAAGCGATATAAGGGCACACATATCCAATTTCATGGTATCTCCATTTTCTTCAAATCCATTTGCATAATAAAGATGGGACTGAGAGATATCAGGAATAGGATTCCCATTGCGCTAGAGTACAACACTGCCACGGGGTCGATTAGAACCGTGAAGACACTTGATAAATGTTTTTTTGATGCCCCATGTCTGAAACCAGGACCGAGTTGGGCTTAGTTGGGCTTTGAAATGTCCAACACTCTGCCTAAATCAGCCCACACACATAGGGTATGTATTGTACGTTGTAGCTCAGCGGTATTCCTCCCTTAAGTTCGATCCTTGAGCTCGACTTTTTTAGGGGACAAGACATTGCCGCTCTAGGATGCGGCACACACACATAGGTTATGCATTGTAGGTTGTAGCACGCTTCTTATACAAGGCGATCGTTCATGCACTAGACCAGATTGGTAGGGTTGCGCTTCTAACTTCCTAACATAGGAAAAAGGGTACTATGTCACTCTGGTTGTTGCATCAATTTATCTATGTCCAAGGGTTGTAACTTCATCATTTCTTTACAAAATGTCTAGTACAAATTTAGATGCACTTACACTCATACACATGAGTCACCTCTACACATGCAGTTTGAGCTTAAAAATGGAGTTGCAAATCTTCAAGACTAACAAAATAACCACAAACGTTATGGGTCAAACATGAGGTTTGATTTGCTAGCTAGTATGCTAATGTTCAACCCTCGTAATCATACAGCCAGGGGTTGGATTTCAAGCCCACTACTTTTCATGTGTTGAAACCAAGTAATTGCACACCACATATCTAAGAAAGTGGTTTCCACAATCCAAAACGAACCCTTTAAAGGATCAATTAAAATGATTGATTTCTAGAAGAACTGAATGCTCAAGCATCCATATATGTTGGTTAGGTACCACCTGGGACGCATGGCACCCAACAGAAAAAAAACCAAAAGAACATATTTTCTTGGATAAACAAACATACCTAAAGACATAAGCTGGATAATTCAAGCATGATACACAAATACATGGTGGCAGGTTGCGCCATGTAACTTGCACCAAAACATACCGCAGATAACAAACATGCCTAATAAATTATTCCATGATAGAACGGAAGATGTTTCTCCATGTGCAAGAAATTTGTGTTTGCCATCAAATAAGACATCATGTGCTCATAACCTTCTTCCCAATGCTTCCAATTTCAGTCATATTGCACCATGTCCCTAGCAGTTCCTCTGCACGAATAACCCTTCACTAGTACAGAACATGCCTTCACACATGGTTGAAATCACCCATCACACATGGTGAATAGAGCCGCCACTATGCAAGGTTGGACGATGTGCCTCTACAACGTATACGGTTTGGTTAACCATTTTCAAAGGGTGATTTTTAGCACACACTTGTAGGAATGAAATCATATGCAAAAGGGAACTCCTTGGCACATGGTTTGGCTTCCCCTGTCGTGTGCATTTACGGAAGATCAGAGATAGATATAAATGTTTTGACGTATGAGTTTACCTATATCCGCACAAAGTGAGTTTAATGTAATCATCTGCTTTTACCAAACATGGCAAATGATTATGCTGCTTACTTTCGTGTTGGTACTGCACCTATTAGTAGCACCTGCATCCCAATTGTACCAGCAAGCCATGCAACATTTCATCAAAATAGAGTAGCAAGTCTCAGTTATATTCGATTGTACATTTTATACACCACATGTACTTACATGCATTTCGACATAGATCGAATATCTAGCTATAGAAATGAGAGAGAGAGAGAGAGATACACTAATAAGAGAATTTAGTTTTTCTTGGTTACTTCTTTATCTTCTTGATATGACAGTAGCCCTTGTTGTGCCTCATTTAGAACCTTGTTGGAATTGGAGAGGACTATGGATGAGGTATATCTCATAGATTGCATTGTGTCTCACATGTTTACATAGAAATAAGGATGTGAATCAGTGATATGATTGAAATGCATATATAAATGACGAGTCTTCAATTTAAGCACTTACACTTTCATTAGCACAAAAGCTGCATCCATATTAAATAGAGAGACAATTC
The DNA here is from genome assembly GCA_023614405.1 of Avena insularis. Classification (NCBI taxonomy): domain Eukaryota; kingdom Viridiplantae; phylum Streptophyta; class Magnoliopsida; order Poales; family Poaceae; genus Avena; species Avena insularis. The sequence goes on along the minus strand of CM042691.1, from coordinate 305,006,306 downwards.
AACCCTTATGTGATCATGCCATGCTAAATCAAGAATAGATGCATAATTAAAATCCCCATGGAAACGCTTGAAAGACACTTGGTCCTCTCATTTCAGCACAAACTCCCTCCTGGTACAACACTGCTAAGACTGAGAGGTATCTCCATTTGCATCAAATCTGTTTGCATAACAAGGATGCATGGGACTGAGAGGTACCAGGAATAGGATTCCCATTGCGCCTGAGTACAACACCGCTAAGAGGAGTACTGCAGCCGTGAAGAAACTTGACACATGTTGTTTCGATGCTCGTGTCGTTAAAACCAGGACCGAGTTCAGTTGGGCTTTGAAATGTCCATTACTCTATCTGGAATCTGGGGTCACGGCTGGTTCGTTTGGAACTCACGCTAGGACTATTCTAGTTAGCTAGCCCAGCTGCGCAAGGAAGGGGCATTAGGTAGCACCAAAAAAGTATTGCATTTGCCATGCAATATTGTTGTTAAGCCACCATATATAACATTGCCGTCGGAGGCAGGCCATTTTAGCTCCCCCTTTTGTGGGCAAACACAACCCTTTTGTGTTAGGTCAATGTTCAGATCGTGCTTCAACCGTTCCATAGTCAAGCGACTTTCTTTGCTTTCCTGGGCTACACGGAGATGAGCTAGCAGCTGTGGTATTCCTCCATCTAGTTGTCTAAGTACAATTTAGACACACTTACAATAATACACATGCATCTATCATACAGTTTCATGACGAAACCGAAAACGCTCCCTCCCGAACCTATGGCGAAGAGCTCCCTCCCGTGGGATTCCTTGGCCACTAACACCGACGGCGCCAACGGTGGTTGCGGTGCCCGGCCGCCAAATGTAGAGGGCTAGGAGGCGCTCCCTGTAGAAGCTCTACGCGCGGGAGGTGAAGCAACGACAAATGTGCGGTGGCAGAGCGCCCGTCAGCGACGCGGAGGTCCTCCGGGACGTGGTGACCGGGCAAAGCGGTGGCCAGGCCTTCCGATGTGCGGAGGCGCGGTGCTGCCGGTGGCCAGGCGCGCGAACCCGATCTAGGTTGGATCGTGGTCTACTGTGTGTTGTGGCACCTCACGGAGATGGACGGTTCTATCGCTGGTGCACTTACCCTTTGTTAGCTTAATCTTGATCAGTTTGGTAGTGCCCGATTTGGACATGGAGTGTGACTCCTAGTCCAAGTACTAGTTGTTTGGTATGTGTGGTGTGTGTGTCCAAGTCTATGTAGGTTTTCTAGTTTGAGTCGGGTTTGATTTTGTGTTGATGTCAAGACGTGTATACATACACGGGTAGGGCTATAACTTTGATGTACCGTGTGAGTTAAGAACAAAATAAAGAAAAGAACGGATATGATACGTGCCCTTGGTCATAAGATTTTTCAAGCGTGTTTGTTTGCCTAGTTTGATGTAGTCGATCTGTGGGTAAATTCCAACAATTGGTATCAGAGCGAGGTTAAAGATTTGAAGCCACGCTTGCCCCGGGGAGGCGACCCGACTAGCACCTCGGGGCGGGCGATTGGGTGGAGACGGCAGACATGCTGTCATCGGTGAGATGGCGGGCGATCGTCGCTCGGAGGAGCGACAAGGAGGAAGACGGCGGGCGAGGCGTCGTCGGCAAGGTGGTGGATGGGGATGATCGTTGATGAGTGCGATGGTGCCGGGTGCGGTGCTGGAGAATCTTGTCAAGATCGTCATCCGGGAAAGTATGAGTCAAGGAGTAAAGTGTGTGCAAGGTAGCACGTTCAGTCGGTGTTGTGTCTGTGAGTCGTTGTCGTGTCCAAGTGCCTGTCTCTATGAGGATCCGTTGCAGCTGAAGCGAATGAAGGTTGATGGACTGTTCATCGTATGGACGAAGACGCAATTTGCGTGCCTCGATCAGGTCGTCTATGTGTCTCGACGAGAGGATCAAGTTCAAGTGTGAAGGGGGCGGTAAACCAGTGAAGGGGAGCCTCTTCAATGAGGACCTGTCTCTACATGAGGCCGAAGTGGATGGTCTAGTCCACGCCAGGAGGTCGGCATGTATTGCGCTAGGGTGGACGGTGTGTTCCACGGGTGGTGCGATTCCACAAGGTTGCTAGCGTGGCTGGGTAGTCCGGATCATACTTGAGTTGTTCCGTAAATTCGCCAAGTTGAAATTGGGGAGAGCCAATCAGACTTGTCGTGGTGCGAGACCTAGACAAGACGCAGATCTACAACGAGTCAAGACCAAAAGAAGCATGGAAGACAAAGAGTCGTTGATCAAGATTAGGGAGAGATTGTTAGCTTAATCTTGATCAGTTTGGTAGTGCCCGATTTGGACATGGAGTGTGACTCCTAGTCCAAGTACTAGTTGTTTGGTATGTGTGGTGTGTGTATCTACGTAGGTTTTCTAGTTTGAGTCGGGTTTGGTTTTGTGTTGGTGTCAAGACGTGTATATATACACGGGTAGGGCTATAACTTTGATGTACCGTGTGAGTTGAGAACAAAATAAAGAAAAGAACGGGTATGATACGTGCCCTTGGTCATAAGATTTTTCAAGCGTGTTTGTTTGCCTAGTTTGATGTAGTCGATCTGTGGGCAAATTCCAACACCCTTCCCTTCCCCGGTGGAGGTTGCCAAAATCTCCATTGTCGTCGGTCGGCGGCGGATGACGGCATGGGGGCCTGCTCGTCGGCATCGAAGAATAAAGTTGGTATGACCCTACAGTTTTCCGAGAACCATGGCGTCGAACTACTTCATGGCAGCCTTCTGGATCTGGCTGCCCACGAGTTCCAGTTTGCTTCTCCGAGTATTCTGCAGTTTGGCGCATGACGCTACTAGATTGCTATAGCTATGGCTGGACGCGAGCCAGCTCAGTCCAGCTTGGGCTCAGTCCGAGAAAAGCTCGGTCTAGAAGTATTGAGCCCAAGCCAGCTCGAAGCTGTCGGCGAGCCGCAAGGTGGATCTTGGCCCGAGCTTATCAAAAGCTCGATGCAGCTCGCGAGCCAGCAATAGCTATAGTCCATGGCAGCGAGCAAGGATGTCGTGGAGCAAGAGGAAGGGATGCGGCGTTACATGCTAGTGGCGGCAGCCTGGCGTGGCGGGGCGATGCCATGGAGAGTGTGGAAGGCCGACATGGTCAAACTTACTACGTTTTCATTTCATCGAATAGCTTGCGTGCATGGAATTGGATTAGATGTTTTGATCACTAACTTGATCATTTTCTTGATCTAACCACACCATCATGCTTATTGTAGCGAGGACCACGTGAGCGGCATGATTTTGGTTGTGGTCGCCGCGCACGCAAGACGAGATAGACGAGCTGGCCTGAGCCGAGCATGGCTCAGCCCTAGCTCGCCACGGTCCAAGAAATTGAGCTCAGCCCGGTCCAGAGCTCCCACGGGCCGAGTCAAGATCGGGGTGAGCCCATGAAAGCTCGGTCTCGACATCTAGATATAGCTAGAGCGGAATCGATGCACCGTGTGCGCTCATTCACTTGGACGAGGCGCGAAGCTTGGCCTTCTGGTCGATGCCATGGGACATGTCTTATTATGAGGAAAAAGTCATGGTGGTTGCGATCGGAGGTTGGAAATGACGGATAGGGTACTGGTTGTGAGGAAGACATAGCGTCACAGGTTCTCCATGTGTGTCAGGTGGCGATTTGCAGCGGCACCCTTGGTGAGTGGCGGTGGCAACACAGGTGGACTGCATTTTTCGTTATCCTCCTCGAGTACCGAGACTTGATTTCCAGGATAAACCCCAAGGTCTGGCCTTCATTGGTTGTCCTGGCAGTGCCCTTGCTAAAGGCATTATTTTGGAAATTCAGACTATCTACAGAGTGAAACCCCAAGATCTTTGATTGGGTGACAACAACACTCATGCATTGTTTCCTTCTCGGAGACGTTGATTTTGGAGAGCCTTGTTTGTAGTACAGATGTTGTTTTCGGGATGGTTAGAAAGTGCTCCTCTTGCGAGTGGTTGTAGACAACGGAGCCTTTGTTTTTTATTTTCTCTCTTTTTTTATTTTGTTGCTAACTGTGTGCATCCCTGGTGTTTAAGGACATGTAGCCACCTAATAAGATACCATGTGCCCATAACATTTTTCCCGGTGCTTCCAATTTCAATCACATTGCACCCTGTCGCCATCAGATCCTTCGCATGAATATCCTTTTGTGCTTCTTCTTCTTTTCCATTCTTTATATATCGGTTTCCATCAATTCTAGATGTCATTTCTTCCGTTAGATCTTCATATATGAAGAAGTTCCAAAGGAACTATGGGAGAAACGAGCATGTCGTAGTTAAATATTGTCAAATAACGATGGTACGATTCGGTTTGGCAGAGTCGTGGCTTGTGTGGGAGGAGTTGCAGCTGATTCTGCTAAGAACTAAAACAGAGAATGTACACATGATACTCATGTAATCTGGGGTGTATGTGTATCAACATATACTCCTCTTTATGATGGTACTGAATTGTTGATCCACCTACATCTCTCTTTATTATAATCTCATGTGGAAAGCTTGGGCCAAGCCAAAAGTAAAATTCATTGCATAGTTTGCGATCCAAAATAGGCTATGGACGGCACTATGTGGCTTTGCCCGATTTGCAAGCAAACGCAAGAGACGACGGCGCACCTCTTCTTCAAATGCCATTACTCTAAGAGGCTTTGAGGGGTTGGTGAGAGCTTGGCTATGGATCCAAAACATCTGGATGGATGAGTGGACGATCGGATACACTGAAAAAAAGAGGGTGATTAAATTGTGGTCTTTTCCCGCATTGGAAGCAAACAAAAGAGACGGCAGTGTACCTCTTCTGTCAATGTTGTTACTCTAGGATAATTTGGTGGTTGGTGAAAGGTTTGCTAGGGACCCCAAACATCTGGATTAGTGGACAGCGGAACTTTCCGTCCAGGATTGGTGGATGAAGATGGCTTAAAAGGACAAACCGATGGTGTCCATCACTGGTTCGTTGGACAATTAGAAAGAGCACAGCACTAGCTATATTTTCTCAAGCGCCTTCACACTGCAGATTCAGGTTGCATCGGTTGAATTTTACATGTATTCCCGAGCTGTTTTTTTCATTGAGATCTTTTACGGTAGGGCCTAACTGATATGAACCATCCATCCAAGTCAATCAAGTGGTTTAGATCAATCAATACTACTTGGTCGGGGGAGTAGTATTTTCTGCGCTGAAGGATAAAATAGGAAACAAATCAAACAAATCCCATAGCTATAGGTGTAAAATCAGGAGGACTTTTCCTACCCGATGTCATCAATTCGTTTCCTCTCCATCAATGAGGCGTGATGTGGACGGTCGATCGACAGAGGCCGCATCAACATCGACAGGATGGGCAACGGACGTCCTGACATTAGCAAGTGAGCTCCTTCGTCAGGTTCATCCGTGGCGCGGTGGTGCGGCTACCTCCTCCTCGCCATGGATTAGTAGATAATGAGACTATATGACCAACATGGAGGCTCAAGGGATTGATGTATATCCATGGAGGCTCAAGGCATCACAAGAAAGAAATCGGAGGCTCTCTTCTTTTCCTCTCTTTAGATGGCATGGACTATACATGTTGTCCTCGATGCTCCTGGCAATTGGCTTCGGTACCACGCTGGTTGTCCTGGCAGTGTTCTTGCTGAAGGCATTGTTTTGTAAATCTAGACTATATGCGGAGTGAAACCCCAAGATCTTTGCTCGTGCATTGTTTTCTTCTTTGAGGCGTTGATTTTGGAGAGCCTTGTTTATAGTATAGGTGTTGTTTTCAGGATGGTTAGAATGCTCCTCTTGCAAGTGGTTGTACACAACGGAGCCTTTGTTTTTTATTTTCTCTCTCTTTTTATTTTGTTGCTAGCTGTGTGCATCCCTGGTGTTTTTACTTTCTCTCATTTTTATACATGTTGTCCTCGGTGGCCCTGGCAATTGGCTTCGGTTCCATGCCGGCAAAACCAGTTGGATTCCTCCGCGCTGGCCTGGAACTTGATGTTGGCGGTGGCGGGCCATGAGGCCATCCATCTCCGCACGCCGTCCACATCATCAACGCCCACTGATTGGTCCCACTGATTTTTTTTATATAGGTGTTGTTTGAAATATTGACATTTTTTTGGGATACATAAAGCATCACCTACTATCGTACGATGAGGACCATTAATAGAATATTACATGTTTGAGATCTACAATCACTTTGCTCTTTCCTTGTTTTCCCGTTTCACTTATATAAAAAGCGTCCAGAGGATAATAAGAGAACAAAACATAAGGGAAACATGGAGGTCAAAAGCCCAATTTGATCGACATTTGGTGGCCGTGTCATGACATTTTCATTGTATCCATTCGCTCTTGTCTCGGCATAGGGATAGGAGGCATCGTGAATAGAATTCCTAGATCGAGAATTGGGTAAAGAGGGCTAACCTTAGGGCAGCTATAGCTGGAGCAAAAACATAACTGGAAGACGTGGGCGAGTAGGCTGCAGCTGAGCGTTCGAAGGCATAGTGGCATGAGAAGATGCGGCACCCTAGGGGTGCTGATTGTGGTGAGTTCCCAGGGACCATAAGGCATGCAAAAGTTTGCTTCCCCGCACTTCAACCAGCGAACGAAACCTGACAGGGTGAGTCCTTGTGACAACATTGGCGATACCATGGTCCTTGTCAACACGAACATAAACCGAGTTCGAGGCTTAAGGTATCTTTCAGTTGCAGTGCAGCTCCACCAGCCGTCGAGACGCTTGTTGTCTTCTGCTCGCAACTACTGAGAACACAACCGCTATCTTTACTGACGGCACTTTTGTGTCCGCGGCACGCCGCAATGTGTTTGTTCGTGTTTGTGCTGAAGGTATGCGAGGTAAAGCTCTGTGAGATGGATATATTAATTCATGTATGGGTTAGGCTGGTGTCTGATATACCAGTGCCGGATGAGATGATAGCTGCAGGAGAATCTCTTCTAAAATCTTTGTGTTTGTGTTTATGCTTCTTTGTGGCCGACCGGCTGACGTTTAAGGTTCTGCACAGTGGCGTGTCGGCTATGCCTTGCTAGCAGATGGCCAGGCGCACATACATGGCTTCGTGCTACCGCCCCAATGCCGGCATCCAGGTCAGCAGCGGTTATTTAGTACAGTATCAAGCAAAGCTAATGACACTGTGAAGTTTGATATTTGAAGATCAGAAATATGTGAGGTAACGATTAGTCTACATTCGGTAGCAAAACCGGATGTCGTCGCTCCAACACGTCTCCTCTCCTGTTTCGACCCAGGGCTCTGTTCATGGCGGAACCACCTCGGTTTCCCCCCATGGCGGTCCTCGCGGGTCAAGCGCGGGTCCTTGTCCTACCCTGGCTTTGCCTGCTTCCCCTCCACCTACTCCCAGAAACCCGCTTAGATTCCGCACCTCGCAGAGCTCACCACCGACGGCGAGATTTCTGGATTTTGAATCTGGGATTCACCGGAGGCTGACACTGGCGATTTCTGGAAATGCAGACGAGGGTTCGGGAGGTGAGTCGCGGAGGTGAAGTGAGGGGGAGATTTGGTGGCCTGAATCCCCAACCACCCAGGCGTCTTCACGATGCGGTGGTCGCGGATTGGGGTGCTCGGAGAAGACATTCTCAGCGGAGCCAGGCGGGAGGCCAACAAGTTCGTACGGGGAGTCGTTCAACCTCTGCATCGGTTCCTTCGGTCCAATCCTCATCGAGGCCGAGCCAGTTCAAGCGAGGTCGATGGAGGAAGGTTCTGCGGAGGAGCATGGCGGTGAGCAAGCTCCTGAAGTGCACCGAACAGAGTGCAGTGTTGGTGGGGATTGCTGCGTCAACGAAGGTCGAAAGGAAGAAGGGGAGAACGAAGAGAGCATGCTCACTGCTCTCTCGGTTCGTGCAGGTCTGCCGTCAGGAACTGCTGAGGGCGCTCGAGACTGTACCAGTTGTGTCAGAGTTCTCGCTGAAGGAATGGTCGGCAGCACTCGCGCTCCTCGATCTCAACCTACAGACCTCGTTGTTTGCTGCGACTCTAGAAGCTTTTCGGGAGGATCAGATTCCTCGCCACCATGTTGCTATACCAACAGAACTGTAGGACAGCTAGACTGAAGAGGGAGGAGGCAGCAGAAGGGAAGATTCGGGCCCTGGAGGGGGCCATTGGTCAGAGAGAAGGGAAAGGGAATGGTGGTTGAGGGTAGGGAGGAAAGTGCAGAGGACTTTTTCTCCCAGCTCTGGGTGCCTGGAGATCCACACATCCATCTGCGGACATCCGCACCACAAATTCAGCCTCTCCTGCTGGCCACTGGTATAAAACACACCTCCCTAGAATCTAGGGTTCATGTCCCTCTTACTATGGTGGCGGCGCACATCGAGCAACTCTCTGGTCTACAGTGTCTAGGTCTTGAGATACCTCCTGGTTTTGGAGTTGGTGTTGAGGAAGGTAGGATGGGAGACCATGGAAGGGGAGGCACAGGGCGTGGTAGGGCAACTCTGGTGGTCAGGATCTATGGCAGAATCAACAACTGCAGCCTCCACCTCAGGCGCAGCAGCAACAGCAAGGTATGCAACAAGGGTCGTTTGAGTTTGGCCAGTTCTCTCCGCAGTTCTTTACTAGGCAAGCTCCATTTGGCTTTGCTCCTGGAGGTATGATCCCACCATGGATTTTTAATGGCCATTTCCCCCCATTCCAACCTCCTCCGCAGTTTGGGGGTGGTTCTAATCAGTGGATACCCCAAACAACAACTCTTCCCAGCAGCAACAACATCAAATTCAGGGGGTGGATCAGGATGACAAATCAAAAAATTGCCCAAAAGGTCAAGAAGAAACAGGGAGTCTCTTCTGCTAGAGAGGGACACGTTTCTGCTAATGTGGGTGGTCAGATGAACTATGTTGATGCCATCTGTTTGAGCTGTGGTGAGCCAGGTCACATGCAGATGGCTTGTGATAAGAAGCCTATTTTCTTTATCTGTAAGAGTTTTGGCCATTTGGTTGATAAATGCCCTATCAGGAAAAGGCCTCACCAGGTTGCTAGATACATTGGGAGTGGTGCCCTAGGCCTTGGTTTTTACCATATCGAGATCCCTGAAGTGGTTGCTACTCCAATTGCTTCTACCAAAAACTGTGGGGTGGTGTTGATTGAGGAGGGGTCCCTATCATCTATTGAGCTTGTTGAGGAGTTCTAAAAAATCTACAAGACCAACTGGCCATGGCAGATTAGGGAGCTAGGGGCAGATAACACTTTCCTAGTTAAGTTTCCTCCTCACACTGTTGTTGAGCAGGTGATTGGATATCCAAAGTTTGGGGTGTCCAAGCCAGGGGTTTGGGTCAAGGTTGAGGCATGGAATGATGACCCTGAACCAGTTGAATCTCTGAAGAAAGTGTGGATAATTATCAGTGGCCTTCAGACAAAATGGTGTGAGTTGAATACCCTAGACCAAGCTGTCTCTGCCTATGGGATCCTGGAGGATGTTGAATGGCTCTCTATCTTCAAAGATAATGCTAAGGATGTTAGGGCCCTAGTTAAGTCCAGAGACCCTTCCAAACTTCCTATTGGGAGACTTTTTTAGTTTAACAACCACCTATTCGAGCTAGGGTTTTCTCTAGATGTGTCACCTCCCAGTCTGGATGATGAGGATGATCTTCCCTCTGATGATCTAAATGATCATAGGAAGGAGAATGAGGATGGTACTGCAGGTGGAAATGATAGAGGGGCCTCCGAGGATGATAGTGGTTTTAGAAATGCTGGTACCAATCAGTCTCAGCAGAACAGGAATTGTCCTCAGGCTGGGGGTGCTAGTGCTTCTAGGGTTAGGATGGTAGGGGATCAAAATGCTGCTATAACCGTTTTCAACCTGCTCTTAGAAAAAGGCTATGTCAGTCTGGAGAGTATTAAGTTGGGGTAACATGAGATCACTTCTGAGAGAGTGGCTTTAGAGGCTCATAGTTTTTGGGCTGCTGAGCAAGAAGATAGGATGGTATATGGTAAAGCTAGTTAGGATAACATTAGTGCTCAGATTGCTGCTTTGCCTGAAGACATCATGCATGTGTTCACTAGCTCTCAGTCTGGGGGAGAAGGTGCTGGGAACAACAACAAAAAGAAGCAGAAAGTTTGGGGCCCTGTCCAAGCTGTCAGGCAAAGTGCTAGGGTGGATAATTCAAAAAAGCATTCTGGAAAAAGCTATGGATCTGAAGAAAGGGGCAAATCTAGATGCTCCAAAAACCATGAAAGGTATAATGAATTCAAACCCTTTTAATGTTTTAGCTGTTCCTGATATTGAGATAGTTTCTAAAGATATAGGTGTAGTTTTCTCCCTAGATGATGTAATTGATAGTAGCAGCATCTCTTCCAATTCTTTGCATAATGATAAGGATTTGTAAGCCGAAGCTGATGGTTGGATAGAAGTAGTTAACAGATCTCGGAGCAAGCACCCCAGGAAGAAATTCCAATTATTTGTGCTTTTTGGAATAGTAGGAGTATTTCTGCTCCTGGTAGACAAAAGTTCTTAGAGGATAATATCTTTCCTTTAAATGTAGATTACATTGGTTTTCAAGAGACTGAGAAAGATAGTATTAGTAATACTTTTTAAAAAAATCTTTTAGGGAATAGAACTTTGCTTGGAACTTCCTGCCCTCTTCTGGGACTGTAGGAGGGATCCTAGTAGGAGTTAATTTAGATTTGTTTGATGTTATTTCCTGGGACATTAAATCTTTTTCTGTTAGTGTTGTTCTTAGAAATAAGATTACTGATGTTGTTTGTAGAATTACTACTATGTATGGTTCTTCTTATGAGGAAAAAAAGCAAGAGTTTATTTCTGAACTTCATGAGCTTTTTCTAAATTGGGATGGTTTAGCTTTAATTGGGGGAGATTTTAATCTAGTCGTATCCCCTGAGGATAAGAGTAATATGAATGTAGACTTCAGATGGGTAGATAAATTCAATGCTTAGGTTGAGCTCTGGGCTTTGATGGAGATTGGCCTCTCTGGCAGAGCTTTTACTTGGGGCAAGAATCAGGAGGATTTTATCATGAGTAGAATTGATAGAATTTTTTGTTCCACTCAGTTTGATCCTAGATTTCCTTTGGCCAGTGCTAGAGCTTTACCTAGAGTTGGTAGTGATCACACCCCCATCATTTGGGATTCAGGGGAGGGTCAGGTGCTTAGAACTAAAAAATTTAGGTTTGAAAAATGTTGGATTAATAGGCCAAACTTTATAGATATTGTGACTAAGGCCCGATCCTTTAGGGTAGATAGTTCTAACATCCTAGATATTTGGCAGGGTAAGGTTAGATATTTCAGAAGATTGGCTAAGGGCTGGAACATTAACATAGAAGCGGCTCCTAGAAGGGATAGAAGAGCTCTTATGGAAGAGTATGATGAGTTAGACATAAAATCTGAGATTGCTTTGCTCTCTCCTTTAGAAAAAGAGAGATTAGATACTATCTTGAGGGATTTAAACTCTTTCTGGGTGCTGGAGGAAATTAAGGCTAGGCAGTTATCTAGAGACAAAAATATTTTAGAGGGTGATAGAAATACAACAACTTTCATGTTGTTGCTAACCAGCGTAGAAGGAAGAAGTTGATTCATATTTTAGATGGTCCTGTGGGCCCTGTTACTGAGATTGGTGATATGTTGAAAGTGGCCGCTGGCTATTATCAAAATCTCTTTAAGAAAGAAGATAGACCTGACATTCGTTTAAGTCAGGATTTTTTAGCTTAGATGATAAAATTAGTGCAGAAGAAAATTTGATTTTAAAAGCTCCTTTTTCTGAGAAGAGATTAAAACTGCTGTATTTAGTTCCTATGGGGAAGGTGCTCCTGGCCCAGATGGCTTATCCTTCCTCTTCTATCAGGCCTATTGGGACATTATTAAAACTGACCTCATTTGTATGTTCCAGTCTTGGTTTGAGGACATGCTAGATATCTATAGGCTTAACTTTGCTATGATTACTCTAGTCCCTAAAGAAAATGATGCTAGGTCTATGAAAAAGTTTAGACCTATTAGGTTGATGAATTGTTCTTTTAAAATTTTCACAAAAGTTCTCACTAACAGACTTGCTAAGGTGATTGATAGAATCATATCTATAAACCAATCTGCCTTTATAAGAGGGAGATTCATTCTAGAAAGTGTAGTGACTGCTCATGAGGTCATCCATGAGGTCCATAGAAAGAAGGATAAAGGTCTAGTTTTCAAAATTGATTATGAGAAAGCCTATGATAGGGTTAATTTAGATTTTCTTTTGAGATTCTAGAGCTTAGGGGTTTTGATCCTTTCTTTATTAGATTGATTAGACAGATTTCCCAAGGTGGTTCCTTTGGAGTTAAAGTTAATGATGTTGAAAGTGATTTTTCTGACTGGCAAGGGTCACAGACAAGGGGATCCCATTGCCCCTCTTTTGTTTAACATCATGATTGATGTTTTTGCTAGAATGCTCTGTAGAGGTACTAGATCAGGGGCTATTAGAGGTCTTTGCTCTGATTTTGTCCCTGGTGGTGTAGTTTGTCTTCAGTATGCAGATGATACTCTACTTTTCTTAGAAAATGATGAAAGGGTAGCGGTCAATCTTAAGTGGATCCTTACCTGTTTTGAACAAATCTCTGGGATGAGAATCAATTATGCTAAGACTGAGCTCATCCCAATAAATCTGGAGGTTGAGGGTTGCCAGCCTTTTATTGATATTTTTCAATGTGTGCTAGGTAGGTTTCCTGTGAAATATTTAGGTATTCCTCTTCATTTTGATAAGCTTAGGAGGGAAGACCTACAACCTTTGATTGAAAACATTCTCCATAGAAATACTGGTTGGAGGGGGAAGCTTCTTTCTTATGCTGCTAAGAGAGTTCTTATTCAAGCTTGTTTCTCTAGCATTCTTATTTACTTACTCTCCTTTTTCAAATTTCCTAAATGGGCTTTGAAAATCTTAGATTCTCACCTAGCTAATTTCTTTAGGAATGATGAAGAGGTAAACCACAAAATTCATCTAGCTAATTGGGCTTCTGTTTGTATGAAGAAAGAATTTGGGGGTATGGGTATCCCTAACCTCAAAGATTTAAATTTGTGCTTGCTATGTTCTTGGGTTAAGAGATATATCCAGGGGGAAGGGACCCTTTGGAGAAAAGTTATTGATGCTAAATATCACACTAGATCTCCCAATATTTTATGCTATAAAGATGTTCACCCCTTTACTTTTTGGAAAGGGGTTATGTGGGCTTCTAGAGCAGTGGCATTAGGATATAGATGGAAAGTAGGTAATGGTAGACATATTAGATTCTGGGAGGATATTTGGTTTGGTAACTCCCCTCTAGCCACCCAGTTTTGGGATCTATACCTGATCTCGAACCAGCAAACTAAAACTATAGCAGATCTGTGGGATGGGTCCCGACTTAGATGTGACTTTAGAAGAATTTTTTCTGATGAAATGATGATTCAATGGCTAGATCTTAGGAATATAACAGCTACTATCTGTTTTCAGGAGTCAGATGATCAACTTGTCTGGCAATATGAAACTTCTGAAGTATATTCCTCTAAATCTATGTATGTTGTGATTAACCTTAGGGGTATTACTCCTGTTTTCTTGCCTGCAGTCTGGTCCCTGAAAATCCCCCCTAGGATTCAGGTCTTCCTGTGGCTCTTCTCCCAGAATAAAATTATGACTAGAGATAATTTGAGAGCTTGGGGGATACCAAAACCTTTAGAATGTAATCTTTGCTCTGAGATTGAATCTGTGAATCATTTATTCTTTGAATGCATTGTCTCTAGAATGTTATGGGCCGATGTGTTTGAAGTTTTTGATATCACATTAGATAGTTATCTTTCGATTGCTTCGAAATGGATTGCTAATAAAAGATACATGCACTTTAATGTTGTGTCTTCGGCGGTCCTGTGGAGTATTTGGAATAATAGAAATAGTTTAGTTTTTAATACTTGTTCCTGGGTTAATATGAAACAGATCTGGCGGCTCGTCCTGCTGTATCTTTGGAACTGGAAAGTTCCCTTCAAAGAGATGGATGGAGGGGGTCTGGAAGTGTTCATGGACAGGATGATCAACAACCTAAAAATGCCTCTGGGGCTCCTGGTGAGTTTAAATGTGCTGGCTTCGAGTGGATCTCCACCTAGAAGTCCAGTGCTTCTTCGAACCATGCTAGGAGGGCAACGGTGGAATATCTGAAGGCAAACCTGGAAGAAGAAGACTCGGTGCATGTTGTCTTGGGGTGATTTGCTCTGTCAGTGTTCCCCCTCTCTGGCGCGTTTTGGGTTGTTCGTGTTAGCCTGTATGAGTTGTGGTGGAGTTGCAGTAACTCTGATTTAGCTGTCTTTATCTTCTAATTCTGCACCGTTTTAGTTTTCTGTGTAAAGTGTGTTTTGTAATGCTGAACTTGGGTGGTCTCACTCTAATAAAATGGGGCTGAGGGAATGATCCCTTTTCATCTAAAAAAATATGCGAGGTAACTAGCAGAGAGAAGCCGACTTGGCACAAATAAACAGTAACTTGATATGCGCTTAGTTGAAGAATATTGCAACATATTCTGATCTAAACATGGAACAACTGACAACCTGTCTAAAATCATTTGCACTGAGCGAATTGTTAACGCTACCTTCACTAAGTTCATATCACTACCAAATCTCAATGAAGAAATACTGCTATGCATTAACCCATATAGTTGTGCTTAAATGGATCTGAATGAATGCGAGGAATAGCTCTAGGATATGGATATAATCTCGCCCAGGTAGGACCTCAAATCGCCTCACGGGTCATGGTCCTGTCTGTTCTACTAGTGTCAGATGAGATGATAAGTGCATGAGAATCTCTTCAATAATACTCTAAACAATCAAACTGAAAGGGACAAACTTGATATAGGGGTGATCCGTCGATATATGATTCTATAAAACTACTTCTTCTAAGCTTCTTATTTTGTTCATTTATAACAACACACAATCAACACAGAAGAACAAGCTTCATATGAGTGGTTGATCACTTTTGCTACGGTGCTCCCCCTCCCCCCTCCTCTTCCAACTTTGGCAAATAGAGACTCGTGGACGGCCAGGATCACACGATACCGATTCGTTTCGGAGACCATACGAACCCACCGGAAGCCTGCATGGTCCACTTATGCGTATACTCACCGTTCATGTATACTCACATACTCGCGGGAGGCAGAAATCATGAGGTACATAGCAGCAACAACAATATTTCAAAACATGGCATGCAAAGACATATATCGTGATAAGAGGACGTGGGATCGGCCAGTGGGATGCGGAGTATACATAGCTCGACCGAGTACACCTATACAACGGTATACAAGGCATGGATAGGGTTTCGACGGGGGACGATACCTAAGCACACATCATGGATTCATAGAATTTCCCTGTAATTAAGTATGGACTAATTTGTCTGCTTCTAGAAAATCATTTCCGTATGCACAATAGTAGGTATATGTTGCGGTAGATCTAGTGGGTAAGCAATATTAAATATGCTTGCTATTATTACGTATGGCTATCATAAATACCCCACATCCATTTATTAGAATATATGCATGGCACTCCATCTCTGTCTTCCCTTCTTAGTTGTATAAATAAAGTAGTATAGAACAAGAGCAAAGGAGAAAAGTTATCAGGCACAGATATTCAATTTCATGGTATCTTCATTCTCTTCAAATATGCTTAGCTAAGGATGGGAGGTATTAGGAGAAGGATTTTCATTGTGCCAAAAAGTAAAGGTACGTGAGTCTTGAGTGAAACCACTGTCGAGTTCTGCCTGACATTCATCTCAGACATGGCCTTGTACAAAAGCGCTAGTGTCTCTGTATTTACTCCAGAGTGTTGTAGCTTATAAAAACATGGTGAGCTGTGACCAATTTTACCTTCCGTTTGGTTAAAAATGTCAACGTCAGACTTCCCTCATATCGCGATCTCGCACTAAGGCAAGACTTGTAATTTCACATCCACCACAAGTTTCTGGCTACGCAGTTGCAGTATGAGTTATCCTTATCGAGCATTCAGCATTGTGCGTGTCTAAACTATATACCCTGTAGTATGGTCTCTGAAATTCCAAGCAAGCAAGTTAGCAATGCTTTTCGACTATGAAAATTCGTGCTGTTTACCTGCGGAATGGCGGTTGAATATTAATTCGTGCAGATTTTCGGCTATGAAAGTTGAAGCATTGATCGCTGTGCACACTCTGCCTCCCTCTGTTCGAATGGCTATTAAACTGAACTTGCTTCAAGGATTGATTCGGCTTTATTTTTCCTGAAACAGGAGCAAAATAATTGCCTCATAGTTTTAACTACTAATAAGAATAAAGAATTGGGCGTGTACTTGTGTACATGGCATACACGGCCATATGGGAACAGGAGTCCTTGGCTCCATGCCATGCGCGTGCTCCAAAAGCCAGTAATAACGACTTGCAGATCAGCTACATATATATACAGATGTACTCCACATGAACCGATCTAGTTCGAATAAAAGTCAGAAGCAAGAGAGCTCACCTTGTGGCGTCGATGGTAGTGGTTCTCCTCAAATTGCGCTTGCGGCCATAGAAAGCTGAAGCGACAGGTTTTTTTTCTCAGATCTATTCCACACGCACAGCGGAAGGTCGTCGGTGGACATATGTTGCTGGACAACATCTTGAGGGGATAAGAAACCGGCTGAAAGAGTGGGGAAGCAATTCGTGGATGCAAATGTTCTACGGTAGATGAATTCGAGTAGGGTGAGGCCATAGCCTCAATTCCCCTCAACCAAGCATGTTGTTACACTGAGCTAGACACAAGCCGAACTTCGCAACTGTGGAGTTAGAAAACCCGAACCGTTAATAATTCGAGCTGCCTTGCTTCCAGCCCCGGCCGTCCGCGGAAGAATCTATACCACCTTCGTCTGCGGAAGAATCTACGCCGCCTCTTTAACCGCCACCATTGCCGGGAGTCGCGGCCTCCATTGCCAGTCTAATAAGAATGGAGGGGAGTGAGGAGGACGGACTCATCGGGGGAAACTGACTGAAACCTAAACCATTCCCCCTCTTCCTTTTCGGACAAAACACACAAAGTGGTGGGCCCCACCTCAGGCATTAACGGCCATGTTGGCGACTATCTCTACGCTGTCATGTCAGCACGGGCGTCAATTTGCGTTTAGATCGAGTTTAGTTTTTTCTGGGACAACCTGGCCAAAATGTGGTCGTTTTTTGCCCGTAGAACATAAAGTGTTAGCAAAGATGAATTTAACTCAGAAGTGGTGGTTTTATGCTAACAATCGGAAGAAAATATTAATATGCATTTTGCATGGTTGAAGTCTCTGAATGTCTAGATCGAATGTCTATGACATGACTGAGCTAGAAGATCGGATGGTTGTGAATAGGACATGGTGTGGATAGTTAGCATTTTTAGATTAACCAGCATTGCTCTACCATCTTATTAAGAAGAATAAGCGGCATGGCCAGTTAATAAGCACAACTGGATGAATGCCAATGCAACACGATGCTACACAACGGTCCCGAGGCCACGTCCCACATTCATCGATGAATCTTCCGCCCAAACAGTAAGAGATGACACTCAATAACACGACAACTCCTTCCGGAGGTGCCACTCCGGTATCCAAACCGGTCCAAAGACTGCATCGATGTGAGGTCGATGACCCTGTGACCCACTTGACCAAAGCGGACCCTACATCACGAAGGCGATATCCCAGAGCCACCACACTAACATCCCCAGGGCCATGCACACCTAACCGACGAAGCTGCAGAGCGACACAAGCCAAACGACAATAGGCGAAATATCTGGATTTCAAGGAAGGGGGAGGGGGGACGACGATGAAGTCGTTGTCATGCATGCACCAGCGCACTGGCTGGACCAGCTCATTGCAGGACGTTCAACTCAACTTCCACCTGATCGTGGGGCACAACAGTGGACTCCTTCCCGATGGCAGCATCCTAGAATCAGAAGTAAATAACACCACTGATGAAAGTAGCAACGAAGATGGCGATGCCGATGGAGACGGTGGCTCTTACTTGTAGGATGAGCAATATATGGGATCAACTGCACACCATGACCTAACGGAGGCATGTGCAACTCCCCCCTCCACGGGGGAGGGGCATCGCCCCCCTTGACTTTGAAAAATCATTGAAGACAAAATTAAGGACTTCCATGTACAATCCAAGCTGTACGTGACGTTGTTACCTAATGACTTGATGACCAAGTGATCGACTGAAATCTGAAGTGCAATCGTGTCGTTCATCCAACCCCATGTGCACCACCGCACTTTGTCCATATCTGTACATACACGGTTGGTTTTCTACAAATGTTTCTTCATCGACGCAGACATTTTCTATTCCCTAGCTAGAATGATTTATATGGTTGACGCACTTCATTATTTTTCATATTGCAACCATAAAGACTGGAAAAAGGATAATTATAGCAACATCTCACCTCCTATTTGTAGTAGATCTTGCTTGAGTCTCTCCACTACATGCTCTTTTGTTTTTGTACATATACTACTTGGTGGCCCTTGCAAATGCGAGGGCATCACCTCATTTTTTTATGTTATAAACATTTTCATTTTGTTTAGTTCCTTCATTGTGAAATACCCAATGTCTTGGCCATGGATATATTCATAAATGTTTGACTTCGACATTTTGAAACATGATTGTATTTCTAAGAAAGAAAAATAACTATTATAATTGTTTTTGGAAATAAAGCTATGTAGATTTAACACATGCTGTTTGTTGAGGAATTGTTATATAGATCTTATAGGCTATGATATGGTTAGATAGCTCTAGTTAAAGATCTCTCATTTTTTAGTTGTTTAGACGAAGTTATAAAGATCTAACATATGCGATTTTTTAGAAGCAAAAGTAGTATGTTTGGATGATCTAACAGATTATGATAGTTTGAGATAGAGTTTTGAAGATTTACCAAATGAGATATGTTTATTTATAATTAGTATTGTAGATACAATGGCCTTGACATGCTTAGGTCGAATTATGAAGCTTTGATGGATGCCATTTATTTTCATGCATAATTTTGGTCATCTAATGAATGTGATATGGAACATACGGCTATGTAGATCTCACAATTTTGATATCCTTAGGGCAGTTACCTAGATAGAATAATTGTTATATTACTAATGAAAAGATGATCACCATATTGGCAACTGGTATTTTGTTTTTTTAGAAGTTTTAGTTCATCTCTGTATTTTCTGCCCGATGTCTTCCTATTAGTATGAACCAGATAGATAGATGTGTAATTTTAAGTAATTTTCTCTGATTAAATAAGGCACATGGACATGCATTTCTAATCTTCGCTAGCTCTCTTGATCTTCAATAGCCGATCAGACAGATGAGGGCAAAGGAGCCCTAGATTAACCTTTGGGTGTATTTCAGCTTATTTATTATTAGGTTATATTCTATGTGATGCAACCCGACGTTTAAGATGAAGTCACAAGTAATAAGGTCTCATGACTTTAGGTCTCCTCCGCATGGCTGCCAAAATACTTCGCGGAGCATGTGTGCTTGTCTTTTTGTATTTACAATACCCCTTGTTAGCTGTACATGTTCTTTGTGATGGTATCTCGATTGTCCTAATGATGTTGTAAAAATAAGTAGGATCGTAGCTCCCCTTCGTCGTATGGCTATTGCAACACTATGGAGTTAGTGGATCGTACGACTCATCTTTTCATGTTTGGTGGTTGTTTGTACCTAGAGGGGTGTTTAGCGATCCATAATCTCTTTGGAATCTATTAGGTTAGTCAGCTTCTTTTTTTTTTGCTATATTGTGACCACAACCATGAATGACCATGAATGGATATGCTGTACACAGAGACCTTGGTTTTAAAGGCCATTATGGAGTTTCATATTTTTATCAAATTTGTTTCAATCTATTGTGTTTTGTTTAATACATAATCAATATCTGAAAATAAGAATAGCTAGAGGGAACTGTTTAGGTAACAATTCCTCCAATTTCATACAGGAGGACGTCTAAGAAATTTTACAAACATCGAGGAATTCAGACAACAGCAGCCTACATGTGACCTCTGTTTTTAATTGCCCTATGTTATGAGTTAAATAAAAGTAAAACATTGTAAAGGTTCATCATGTATATAGGGAAAAAATGACGTCGATAATACAAAAATATATGTAATATATTTTAAGAGAGTAGAAATAATATTAATTGATTTTGTAGTACAGTGCATTGATAAAAAACGACATATTTGAATAAACTTGAAAATGTTTGATTTTGGAAACCACAACACGAAACTATATTTTTAAATGGAAGTACTAATTTGTCTTAGGTAATTAACTCGTTGGTGATGTAATCGTGCGCACATGCATGCTATCTCTGATTTGCCTTAGTTAATTAATTCATTTATTTTCATGGCTATCCTAGCTAGCTAGCTGTGTGGCATATTGCGACAACATGACTGCATGAAGACCCATAGTCCCCTCACATATACATGTGCGCTACACCAACAACATGTACTTTCTCCGTCTCAAAATAGATGTCTTAGATTTATCAAAATTTGGATAAATCTAGACATTATTTAGTATATAGATTTATTTAAATTAAAAAAATTGAGACATCTATTTTAGGATGGAGGGAGTACTACTAATTGTAGCGGAATTTTAATACGGAGTAGTCTAGAAACCGAGACAATATAGCAACGTATATTTGAACGGTCATTTGAAAAAAAAATGAACTGGAACCTAATGATACAGATCGAAACTGGCATCGACTCCGATCGCAAAAGAAAGAAAAAATGGCTTGGACTCTATCTATATACAGTCCGGTTTTAAAACGACTCGTACATATGGGATTAGACTCGGATCAGTTTTCTATTTCCTTGATGTACACGGGGACGTGTCATTGGATCTTTTTAATTACATGCTTGGACTTTTACGTGACAGATGTACAACTCATTTCTTAAAATCCTAGCCAAAACTTAATAGAATATTCGTTGTAAATATCTAGTTTTTAAGGTGGAGACATTTTTTAAGGTGTAACTTTGATATCTAGTTTTGTATATGATGGTCTGAAATACCTCAAAATAGTTTTATAGTTATTTTCTATGTATCTTTAGTTTTAGTATATAAAAATATGGTCTAGTGTCTATGTACGTGCATATATTTTATAAGAAATCATGATACATGGTGATGTTCCAAATAGACTATTTTAAGCCCTTTTACAGCATTTATGTTTTGTTTTTTTGACAAAACATCAAGAATGACATTTCAAGATGACTTTTTGCACGTAAGTAGAATAATCAAAATTTATGTTTCCCAGGAGTTTCAGTTTCTTTGTGAACTCACTATTTGATTCCAAATGTTCTGGTTTATTGAATTTATTGTTCATGAACATGTTTATGAGCTTAGAATCTGAGTTAAATTTCTCATTTTCTGTCATGTCATGAAGATGCATATGAGCTAGAAGAGTCGAATTTCAAATTTTCTGGCATGTCAATTATTTCTTACTTTGTATGAATATGAGTTCATTTTCTGAGTTGTGTACAAATTAATTTTTCAATAAACATGTTTGAGTGTCTATGTGGATGCATAGTTTTTTTTTGAAGAAATGACATTCTCGGTGATTCCTACAAATACACCCAAAATGGATGCGCTAAAAGTACTTTAAAAATATTATTTTTAGAATACTATTTTTATAGTATCTATTTTAAAACAGATGTGATTTCATGATGAATTTTTTCCCGTAAGTAAAACTCGGACAATTTTGTTTCAAAGAAGTTTAATCTACTCCCTCCGACCTAAAATAGATGTCTCAAATTTGTTAAAATTTGGATGAATCTAGACACCATTTAGTATATAGATTCATCCAAAATTTGAAAAACCCAAGACATCTATTCTTGGACGGAGGGAGTATTAAATTTACTTTTGATGAAAAATTATGCATGTAAGTAGACCACTTGGATATTTTAACCAAAACAATCATTATTTTGAACTTACCCGTTCAAGAGGGTGCATATGAACTCGTGAACCGAACCAAATTTCTCAATTTCTAGCATATATACACATACATGTATATTTGTTTTTCCTATGTATCTTATTTTTAGTATATAATAGATGGGTAGATTTATAGGTTGTGGGGGATACTTTTTTCATCACCATTTATTTATTACACTTAGATAGTTGGTAGAATTATTTTTTGCTAATATAAGATACATAAGATAATTATGCTTTATATGGGGCAATACAAATATTACTATCTCAAGCAAAAAATATAAATTGAAGAGATAAACTAAACTATTTACTTAGTATTAGATTGAGAATTGTGAGTATTGGAAGATCGATGACAAAGTTTCATTGGATAACACAATAGTAATGATATGAAAAAACTACCGAGTAAAACATTATACTACACCAATTATTTAACACTATTTCGTAGGAGGAAACAAATTAATGATCTAAAATTCTACCTCTGAAGAAGTGAAATGTCAATAAAACATTATACACTAAAACATTACTTTTCCATACAAAACAAAATTCATTATACACTAAAACATTACTTTTCCATACAAAACAAAATGCATTATCGTAATTCAACTATCAAAGTTATTTTATTAAATTTTGCCAGGCACATTGCTAAAACTCATGTATTAATGTCTATGTCTGTAAATTTAAACTCTAAATAACACTAAAATACTAAGTGAGATAAAATATCTAGGATGTTCAAGCACTCATCATATAGCTGCATCATATTTTTTTGCTCTCATTGTGTGCCCTTGTACATGTTGTCTCACATTTTGTATCGTCCAACATTCAGTAATTCCAAACAAACTATAGAGTCTATGTTATTTCAAATTTAGATGCACTTATACTACTACTCCACAACTTTTAGGAGAAAGCAATGAGTTTACCTTTGAAGTTTAATAATCAGGGAGATCAAATTTCTTCACTTTTTTTGCGGGGTGAGCCGTTCATCCGGATGATCGCGATGCATGACGGGATTTATCTCATCATGTCGGCTACAAACAGATCAGATCCACGGCCTTGATTATTAATCATCTCGTACTACCAACGGTAAAACGGTCTACACACCTTATGGTGTTATTATGTCAGCAGTTAAGCGTGCTAGAAAAAAATGATATATAGACCCTTCTACTGAAAATTTTCTAATGGATCATTGACAATGTTTGTGGGTTCTTACGATGGTAATTTTTGAAAAGCACTGAAACAAATAGATCAGCTTATCTTTCACATATCCAAACACACACAAAAAGTTTATCTTGCATATGTATATTGCAGTAGTGTATTATATAGAAATCAAGATATCAGAAAAAGAAAATACCTACCACATGCACCCAGCTTTCGGATCTGTACAGAAGGCAGATCTTGGATTAATCTTCCATGGGTGAGCGAGTGGTGCAAGATTTGAAGCTTCCACTGCTGGCCTACATGCACCGGAAGCACATGAAGACATCCGATCGACCGGCCGGCCAAGGATGATCAAAAAGCAAAATTACCTACCACATGAACCTAGCCTAGCTTTAGGATATGTATAAGAGGCAAATCTGCATGACCGAGTGCAGGGGACAAGTTTGAAACTTCGCTGCTCACCGGCCACTCGGAAACACCCGATCGAAAACAGCCGGCCGGCCGGACAAAGGCATCGAGGCTAGCGCCATGAGTCAGGAGTCGCTGCTGCTCATCATGCACAGAAAGAGGGCCGGCCGGTCAAGAATCAGGGTCAATCGGTTGTAGCTTGCGTACGGACTCCAGAGATAATAAGCAGGGCCGAACAGGTTTTTTATTACGGTCTCCGGTAGAATCATAACCGTAACATTTTGATCTAACGGTTAAGATAATTCAGATGATGTGGCTCAACGTGGTGTCTCCTAAAAACCCCTTATATTGCTTTTAGTATATAATAGATAGATTTCTCAATAATTACAGAAATAAATTACAAGAAAAAATAGAGTAACATGAATAAGAGCTAAAATGCTAAATCAAAATAGACTAGTTAACCAGCCATTTACTTCTTCTGATTCTGGGATGCCTTCCAGCCTTCCAAAGGAGATCGAATGTCAGTAACTGACCTGATGTCAGACGCAGCAAGCATGGAATACACTGCCGGTGAAACCAAGGCAAATATAGGAGCCTACCAACCGGGGAGAACTACGAGGGGAAGAACTGCATGGGCAATCGTAAAATGGTATAGACTACCTAGCAGCAAAACGAACAATCTAGGGGCTTTCAGCGATCATACTATCTCATCTTTGCATTCCACGTCAGCTTTGAATTGTCTGGATTCTACGCATTGTGGGTTCTGTTTACCTGACACCTCTCATCCGTATGTATGAAGTAAATAAATCGAGCAATACACTTCCTATCTCTTGTAAGAATGTAGCTTTCCGAACCACCTCAATGCATCCTTGTTCCTCTTTTACCACTACTAATAGTTCCTATTTTTTCACTTATCGCTGGTTATATAAGGAGCACATAAGGCGAAGAACGGGAATAAATGAAAGGTAGTACTCTCTTTGCAAAAACACCGTCCTCTGCGTAAAAGATACTCCCTCCGACCCATATTAATTGACTTGGGTTTGTCAAAAGTTGAATGAATCTAGACACTATTTAGTATATAGGTTTATCCAAATTTGGACGAATCCAAGTCAACTAATATGGATCGGAGGGAGTACGTTTTTGCAATGAATATATCTTTGATAGGCTCTGAAAGGTTGCTTGTGATAAGAAGCGTTGCACACTCCCGGAACAGCCTTCTGACAGTTGCCACATTGTTTGTAATTCATGACAGATCCAGCAAAAAGCTCTGTTGTAAATCCTCATGTACATCCACGTAGCACACTAATGAAATATGCAGTTGTATATATGCTTCAACGCTTGCATAAAAACTTGTAAGTTTCTTGCTCATGTTCTATTTCTCCATCTACAAAAATAGTTCTACCAGCTTATTGCTAGTTCTGCCAGTTTCGTTTGCTAGAGGTCTTCCAATATAACATTTAATTAAGAAATTGACCGTCTATTCTGTACGATGTAACATGTGAAGTAAAATTATTGTGTACTAAAATTGCAAGTTTCCAATAGTTGTAGGTTATGACTTATGATTGTAAGAAAACAATTGTTAGTCCGAAAAATGAAAAAATTATCCTCAAATTAGCAATTGAGAACTTAAATTTGTACACATCCAATTCAGCTGAATTCTACCATTAGATCCATGGCCTGGCTCAAATGAGGTTCATCAAGTATCGACCAATTAAAACCCTAATTCAAAAGCCATGATATCGGGCTCATGGCCGACGTGGGCGTATTACTTCGCAGAAGTGGTTAATTGATTGCGGATGAGGAGTTACATTTGACTGAAGCTATTTAGTTATTATTTAGGAATCAAATTTACATGTTACTTCCTCCATTCAAAATATATTGAGATTCAGATTTTAGCATTAGCCAAAGAAAATTAAGTTTTACTAAGCCAGAAGAATAATATGCTTTATTATTAACTATAGACTTAAAGCTAGTCACATGCAAGCATTTTGAGAGCGTCTGCTCATATCATGACACTTCCATGAGCACCCATTTTCATATCCTTCACATTAAACGTGTGGGCCCCTTGGCGCTCCATCGTGCGCGTGGTGGAGGTGTGCAAGTGTCTACTTCACGCGTTGATGTTTTTGCTGCAGCATCTTTTACTCCTGTTGTGGCGCCGCCAGCCCAATCCCCCTCTCTCTCGTCATAAATTGAGCAAATATATGATAACTATTTAGCCTAACAAATAACGGTAGTTCCGAACATATGAGGTCACCATACCGACTGGCGCACCCACAACACTTTTGCATAGATCGAACCGCTATCTTTTTATATCTACACATGCCAGTAGGACACAACAATAAAAAAAATACAAAGGTCGTGTTTTGGCTCATGGATGCAAATGAACCTATTATAAAAAAAATTAAATGTCAAAATATTAAGAAAGAAAATTGCGCTTGTATATCTAGACATTTTGCGTTCTTACACAACTTTTCAGAAAAAAATTATTTTATTTGACTTGTGTAAAAGGATAATTTTTTGCAAGAATAATCATGTTGGACCATAAGAAATTGTGTTTTTACACAAGACACAAATAATGTTATTTTTTTCCAAGAAAGGTCCGTGCGAATATAGAATGTCCAAATATACATGCATATATTTTTCTATTTTTTGACATATTGAAATATTTTTTTGAACAATCAATTTATTTGTACTGAATTGGATGTCTAGACTTATTGCACCTATAGTTTCATAGTATAATAAATAGTGACGGGTGTACCGTCTATAGTGTCATAGAACAAACCACCACGAGTGTACCACATATGCGACACATTGACAGAACACCATGTAGGTAGTACACATTTGATGCCAAAGTGATATTAGCGTGGTTTTCTATTGGCCTAGACAAATAAGAGAATTTACACTTAGGACAAATTAAGATAGAACTCCAAGCATTTTTGAATGGAGGGAGTACATAGTAAAATATATTTTCATTCGATTTTATGCACCTAAGAAGTTTAGAAATCATGCCACTTTGGTTGGACGAGTGCATACGCACAATTCAGTTCCTACTTAAATTTTACATGGTGAGGCCTGTCCCGTAGAGTTTAACTCCAACTTGCTTGCTCCTGATGTCTACCATGCTCATGAAAAAGGAACTGAAAAAGTGATTCAGAAGGCATGGCACACAACCTCGTAAGATAGTAGTGTGCAACGATGTCGCTAGTGATACTTTCCCCCAAACAAACATAAATGCTATAATGCTATTTTTCTTATTTCTCTCACTGCTTGTCTATTTTTTCTTTGTTTCTCTTTTTTCACATGCATCCTTGTGTTTATATAGCATAGATGGATCATGGATAGAAAACAGAAAAATGAAGAGGTACGCCCTGCATTGATGAGGCATCGTGGGGATTCTTCGATAACATGACATTTCTTACAACAACAGTGAAATGATTTACCCTTGGATATGAATAAAATACAAAGTAACGAATAAGAAAAGATGATGTGAAAATGTGCGCTCGGATGCCAACACAAATTTAAACTACATTGTGTTTTTTCTTAAGTCAAACTCGGTAACTCCTAGGTGAGATTTATGGCGCTTGCTGCAAATAAAAATTTGTTTTCTTCAAAACTCACCACAAGAATCACATATGTGGATGATAAGTATTATATGCATATTTTAATTTTAGTGCAACGTTAACAGTGTTGGTGCTCATTATATTGTATGTGAAAATAAAAATTGCTCTTCCAGCCACTCACTTCTTTGTTTCGTCAAGAATAGGTTTTCTCACGAGAATCAGCAGGTACTTATTACATTACCAAGTCTACATAATTGTAATTTTCAGAAATTTTGGAATCTTCAAAATATATTTTGTGATTTTCCAAAATTAAGTTGTGCAAATGTGCTTGGGAACTAGCACAGACTCCATCTTTGTGACAGCTATGTAAGTATGATTTGGATTAATCAATTTTTCCTTTATTTTTCTTACATCCATAGTTCTAAAGGCAAGTAATTTTAGAAAGCTCAAGATATATGTGTGTGGTGTCTATTGACACTCTAAGTGGCGACATGACCATAACCGGTGACTCGGAGAGAATAATTCTTCTTCATAGGAAAACTCGTGAGATTGTGTATGAATGATGTAGAGACCAAAATGTTTTGAATTTCATATTTTATGTACCAATTTACAAGTTTGATGTGTTTATAGTCTTGTAAAAACTTTCGTTGCTTGGACGCATGCACGAGCCCCCAACTGGGAATGGCTTTGTGCTTTAAGCACAAATCGGGCAGCTCCAAGAGAAATGGCCAATTTGGATGTTTCCATATGTCTAGATGTAAGGTATGTGCTATTGTTGTAGAGGTACACTTGATTTATCAATAACTAATCAATTACTAGAGAAGACACCATCGAAATTTGCTAACGATGTTTGGTGAACTCGCCTACTCCACATGGAATGAGTACGGGCGCTCCTTACTTTTGATACGGCAACACTGGACGCCCCTCGGCACTAGCAAATGCCACTGCCTCCTTCTTGCCTGTTGCTATCAAGTCGTTGTAGCTTACATATAGTGTAACACCCACCATATTATATAGGAGACCTAGGCTACTAGTGTCTAACTCCAACAATACTCGTGTCCTATCCATATTAATTCAATCTTTAAGTCCAGACATAAACAAACTCATATGTATTATATTCAACACAAACTCAACCATATCCATAGTATGCAAGGGTGGTGTGTCCTTGATGCATTGACTTACACAAGATTAGTTCACGACACCTTCATTATATACCACTCACCTTGCTTTGTCCTAATCTTAACAAACTACTTTGGTATGTAATGGTCTCTAAACAGACAAAGTCAATACTGACTAATTTTAATCAACTATAGATCTCCAAAATTTGTGCTTTTCTTTCAAGTTAATCAACATTGTATTTTATATATTCACCGCACAAAGTTGATCCTTTTTAAATTCACTGGAACTAGCTAACTTTCATAAATTCATCATCAACATGGCCATATCATCATAGGCCATCGGTAATGAGGGAGAAGATATCGTATTATAAGGACGTCACTGTAATTGTACTAGTACATGAATCATTGTAGACATAAGGATATCTAACAAGAAAAATAAGATCTAGAAAACAAATTCATGTTCTCTACAATATTTGGAAGATATACCCATCATTACCTCAACAAACCATATCAACAACCCATACATGTTCTAGAAAATCTTGGCCATCTCCATATTTAACGCAGCTCAAGATATTTATCAAGAAAGGCATTAATTTCACCAATTTGTTTTTTTAGAGCAACCAGCAGGAGCTTCGCCTTTTTCATTAGAAGAAGAGAATTGGCCGGTTTGGAAGGGAAACCGGCCGAAACCCCATACAGAAAGGGTATGTTAAGGGACACACCCCGAACCCACACGGCCAGTTTATAAGGGAAACCGGCGAAAACCGTACAAAACAACGCCACACACCGACCCCGAGGCCGCGCACCACGCGAGCCGACGACACTTCCGCCCAAGCAAGAAGGGGCACCACTCAAAGTAGAAAGTCCCGGAGCCGCCGCTCCGGCGACCACACCAGTCCTGAGACCGCGCACACTAGCGAGAACCAAAAAAATCCCAAACACAACGCGCCGGCCCCGAGGCCGCGCACCACACAAATTTCACCAATTTGTGTATTGAAAGTCTCACCTGCTAGTATCTCCTCTAGTGACATCTGGTAAGCGAGACATTGTTAGCTTGTGAGATGATTGTAGAGGCACCTGCATGGACAAGTATGCACATTCTGGAAGGAACACAAGTTCCCTGATTAGGTAATATGGACGTGCGCATGCCTCATGTCTTTGTTGAGCGCGGCTGAACGAAACTCAACTTTAGGGATCCCAAGAACAACCTACGGCATTGTTGTTGATCATTGGCACACATGTTGTGATTACTTCTTGGAAGTCTAGCCCTAGAGTTGTGTACTTTTAGTTTGTTTTGATTTTTAGTATAAGTTTAGTGGTATATTAAGGTAGCTTATGGAATTATTGCTGCAAGGAATGCAACCTCTCCTTTTTCCTCTTCTAGCTCGACTTTGTTCAGCTTTGATATCTAGTTTTTCCAAAGTTTTAATTGATGTAGAGGCCAAGGGCTATTCTTAAAGCGAAAAAATATTTTGGAGAACATTCATGCTTGCGACCACGTACTTTTTTGGAACATGTACCCATAATTATATCAACCAGGCATACCCATCTCTTTATACTTTCGAAAGAGATTGGGCATCCTCACGCTTAACTGCAAATCGTGACATTTATCTGGCAATACACTTGTTCACATATCTATGTGCATCTAAGCGTTACTCAATGTGTTTAAAAAAATGCATGTCACTTTAGCAATGAAATGCCAAAGTTTTATGTTGCTTTTGGGCATAACCCAGGGATCACTGCGCCTTCTCCTGACTCCTCACATGATTTAATATTTCATTTTGGGATACTGTTTCCACCAAAATCGTGATTCACAAATTGTGCAAAATTTGCAAGAATTTTGCCTAGAAGTTTCAAAAGTCTTGGTCATGTTCACCAGCATTTCATTTCACCTCATTTGGCTCCCAGGAACTACCGATGAGTCTGAAAATGGAAATAGTGGTTCCAGTTCTAATTCCTTGAACTGTCTTACAGTAGCATAATTGGAACTTGATTATTTCTTTTGGAAACTCCTTTTTAATTTTTTTTAAAATTGAACCAAAAATTTCACCTTTCTTTGAGATCAAAAGGACCCCTAAAGGGAACCCGGGCTCCATTCATAAATGAAACCAGAGAGTAACAGGTCTTAAGCAGTGTGTCAGGTTCGAAAGCAGTAAAAAGCAATTACATGTTTTCTCATCCGGCAAACAAGCTGCACGACAACATTTTTCAGACGAAACCTAACAGGAGAAAAGAACACGAAAATGAACACGATCCGTAATGTTTGCAGATCTCCTGTACCCAGGTTCCAAACCAAAAATTTCACCTGAGTTTATCATTTTCTGCCCCTGTTATCATGGATCGCTGACATTTGTGTTTTGTGTTGGTTGGAATTTAGTTACCCAAAGTTGAAATTCTCCTGTTACGGTTGAGTGCAGAGTCCATAAACGAGCAATGGCCTAGTCCGTACAAGATGATCTGCTTCAGCTGCGAAGCCATGACGCCCAGCACCTTACACAGACGCTGATTTTCCTCCTTGCTACTGAGCTGTACGCATTCTCCAAGCCCATGCTCGTCACGTTGAAGTTCCGCGCCTTGAATGCAGAAGAACATGAGAACCTTCATTGGGAATTGTACTTTGTGCCCGTGTTCGAAATCGGTCAGCTCCACCTGTTCTCCACATCCGCCGGCGCTGGTGAGAGCACCATTGACGTACTGGAGACACGACCTGAGGTTTTGTTGCTGTATATTAGGAAGTCAAGAAATCGAATAATCACATTAGTTACGTATTTACTCCTTACTAAGAAGACCTTAGCATGTTAAGTTTCCAATAGAAAAGGATAGCATGGATGATTACTGACAGGTGTGGCGAGTTGGAGTGCATCGATTTCTCCGGATGCCTCCCATGCTCATGGGCATGGAAACTGAGAAAATGCAAACGGTAAGAGCCAATACACTGCAATGCAGCCATGCTAGTGGTCCTCTATCACCTATTCTTGTGTTCTATTTTGCTTCAGATCTCCAAGCTTATATAATAGCGGTATGGAAAAATAGAAGAGGGACGAGACGTAGGTATTGCATTTAGAAGACTACTAGTAAGTGACATATTGTTGCACGTTCATATCTGAGCAACCAAATATGTCAGGATTCAAGACAGAAATAAAACTATCAAATATATTAAAGCATGGAAGAATACCAATATATGATGGATTCCAAGATCCACCAAACCAGCCTCAGGCCAACCACCTCCGGCGAAGAAGAAAGCCACCTCCACCATCATACCTAGGGCTGCTTCCCTAGGCGTCCTCGTGCTGCGGAGAAACCCCGATATCTCGTGCCATCATCCATCAGGAGATCACTGGGCCGCCACCTCCCCACAGCACGCCGCCGCTGAATCATCCGGATCTCCCGGCTGCCCAGCCTCCGAAGCCGCCGCCTCCACCTGGAAAGCACAAGGTCGCACCGCCGTTCAGGGCGCCGCCAGCACCACGTGTGCAGGAGGGCCTCCATGGCCACGCCGTCGAGGCAAGAGAGGCACCTCGACTATGGCCAGGGTAGTTTCCAATCAATTATTTGGGAATACCGATTCATTATCGGCGTCTCACAATTGCTGAATAGAAACTTGTTGAGAAAAGACTACAAAAATATCTTAATAGTTGGAAAGGTAAATTGTTATCCCTTCGTGAAAGACAGTACTCATAAATTCAGTACTTACTAATATGGTACTGTATATGATCTCGTTTTTCCAATTACCAAAAGTGGTCTTGAACAAAGTGGATTATTTCCGTTCAAGATTCTTTTGGCAAGGGGATAGTGAGAAAAAGAAATATCGACTGGCCAGATGGAATGTGGTTTGCCGTCCGAAGGAGTTTGGTGGACTGGGCATACACGATTTGCAAGTCAAAAACACCGTGCTTCTGGGAAAATGGCTTTTTAAACTACTTACAGAAGATGGTGTTTGGCAAACCATGTTATGGAGGAAATATGTGAGGTCCAAAGCTGTGTCTCAAGTGGTTTGGAAACCCGAAGATTCACATTTTTGGGCGGGTCTTATGGCCACCAAGAAATATTTCTTTCGTTTTGGTGTTTTCGAGATTAAGGATGGATCACAAATTAGGTTTTAGGAAGATAAGTGGCTTGGCCAAACTACTCTTCACGAACAATATCCAGCTCTATATTCGATTGTTAGACACAAAGGGGATACAATTTCCACAGTGATGGAAGACTATCCTCCTAACGTGTCTTTCAAAAACACCGTGTTCGAAATCGGCCCGCTCCACCTGTTATCCTCGTCCGCTGCCGCCGGTGAGAGCACCATTAATATTGCCGGGCTGGAGACACGACCTGAGGTTTCGTTGCTGCACATTTAGGAAGTCAAGAAATCCAATAATCACATTAGTTCCGTATTTACCCCTTACTAAGAAGACTTAGCAAGTTAAGTTTCTAATAGAAAATGATAGCATGGATGATTACTTACAGGTGTGGTGAGTTGTAGTGCATCGATTTCTCCTGATGCCTCAAATACTCATGGGCATGGAAACTGAGAATGTGCAAATGGTAAAGAAACATTACAGTGCAATGCAGCCATGCTAGTTGTCCTCTTTCACCTATTCTTGTCATTTTATTTTTCTTCAGATTTCCAAGCTTATATAATAGCGGTATGGAAAAATTGAAGAGGGACGAGAGGTAGGTGTTGCATTCGGAAGAGCAGGTGCTATATTGTTGCACTTTGATCTGAGCAACCAAAGATGTCAGGATTTAAGACAGAAATAAATGGATGTAAAACCCTAGCCTCTGTATCCTGGGATGCCCACAACCCTTTATTAAAATTCAAAGTAGTATCAGCCAAATATACTGAAGCATGGAAGAATACCAATGTATAACAAGTGCCAGCCAGATGTTTCATAATTGTTTTAGCAACCGGTGTTTTTCTGACCGTTTGATTTCAAAAGGAGCGAGGCGAAGCTCTGCAGTCTGTTGCCATCGTGGAACATGTCTTTAGTTCCATGGTGAAGTCAGTTTGCGGATAATTTTAGGGAAGCCAAGATTTTTAGACTAGCTATGGTGGGTCGAGTCCTGGTGGCTATGAGGAATTGTCTTGGTGATTCGTAAATTGTAGCAGCGGCATCGGAAGGTGGGGGCGGAAGCACATGAGGAGTTCACAGTCTTACCTTGCAGGGTGAAAATTCAATGTCTGGCCTTAATTGGTTGTGCCTAACAATGACCTTGTTAAAGGCATTGTTTTGTGAGTGGAGACTTTCTCCAGGGTGAAAACCTATGATCTTTGATCGGACGATGGCGGTGCTTGTGCTCTGTTTCCTTCTTGAAGGCGTCGTGATTGGAGATGTTGGACTTCTAGTGTTGTTTTGGTGGGGTTAGTGTCACTGCTACTAAGGATCTTACCGCTGTAGCGGGACTTTTCTTTCTTCTAAATCTTTTTTTTTGGTTGTGTGCATCCATAATTCCAATAGGGTAATGCGTTGTTACAGAGGCTAGGCGTAATTGGTATCATCACGATATTAATATATGCTCCTTTCCAAAAAAAATGTCCACAATCTAAAACGATCCGATCTGGATTAATAGAGATTAGCACATGTTTTAGCATACGCCCATTAGCACATGAACCTAATTCCAGTACATAGCGTGCTGAACTTGAATAGGCTAAGACCAAAATAATTAGCTAGAAAGGGCTTAGACACAATCCCACAAGCTCACGCAAATATATTAGCATAGCGAAGATACCAGTTACATCCATTCTCTACACCAACAAAATGTCACAAATGATATTCAAGATGTACACAGTCCTTTATTTCGAAATGGGGTTGGTCCCCGGCCTCTGCATCCATGGATGCACACAGCCTTTTATTACGAAGTATCAATTGTGTAGCAAATACAGTTCATGGATCGGAGAGGGTTGATACAAATACCAACCATCTGAAAACGACAAGAAGTCTAAAACAGCATAACATACAGTAGCTAGACATCTCTCAATCTACTAGTATGCCGCCACGAAGCCTGGTAGTAAATATCCTGTGCGACCATCACCAGATGGTTGCATCCAGAAACCATCACTGCGCATTGATGTTCTGGGAGGAGGAAAGCCCAGAGTTGGATCCAATGAGACGCCGAAATAATAACCTGCAAAAAAGATTGAACTCGAGCCTTGTTAAAAATAATATCATTGCGACATTTTCAGATGGACCAACATAAAGCCGATACCCCTATACGTATTCTAGCTTTGTTATCCTTATCCATCCCATTCAACCAATTCCCAAACATATTATCAATATTAGTTGGTGGTGGAAGATCATATGAAAAGAAAACAATACGCCAAATAATTCTAGCAAAGGTGCATGTAAGAAAAAGGTGTTCAATAGTTTCTTCAGCGTCACAGAAACAACATTTCTTGCTCCCATACCAATTCCTTCTTGAAAGATTATCCTTAGTCAACAAAACATTTTTATTGAGAAACCACATAAAAATCTTAATCTTTAGTGGTATTTTAAGCTTCCAAAGGTATTTTGTAGGGATTCTCTGATGATCATTCATCAGATCCTCATACATTGATTTAACGGTGAAAGTCTCATCCGTGGTTAATGTCCACCTAAACAAATCAGGTTCATTAGTCAAATTAACTTGCATCAATCTCTCACATAGCTGCAACCATGCAATCCATTTTGTCCCGGTTAAGCTCCTCCTAAAACTGATATTGAGAGGACTTTGAGATAGGACTTCATGTACAGAGACGTGCTTTTTATGCAGAATGTTATATAACGCGGGATAGGAGCTTTCCCCAAGCCAAACATCCTCCCAAAATCTTGTTTTTAAACCATTCCCGATTTAAAAAAAACCTCTAGTAAAGAAACTCTCCTTTACTTGCATTAAGCCTTTCCAAAATGGAGAGTCGGTCGGTTTAACTTGAACTTGAGAAAGCGTTTTATTTTTCAAATATTTGTTTTGCAATAACTCTTGCCATACCCCTTGCTCAGATAACAATTTAAAAAGCCATTTACTAAGTAAACAGTTGTTTTTAATTTCTAAGACTTCAATTCCCAGGCCGCCTTGGTCCTTAGGTCTGCAGATTATATTCTACCGAGTTAATCTATATTTCTTCCTATGCTCATCACTTTGCCAAAATAATCTTGAACGGTAGAAGTCTAATCTTTTCCTAACACCCTTTGGTATTTCCAGAAAAGATAACATAAACATGGGCATAGTTGTTAAAATAGAGTTGATTAACACTAAACGGTAGATGTACACAGTCCTAAAAAGAAAACAAAAAGAAAAGGAAAAAACAAAGGCCCCGTCAGAGTGATCAATTCCCACCAAAGACAACAACAACAGGCATACAAAAAAGGTCACAAAAAATGACGACGCCAATAAGGAAACAGTGCACAAACGCCGTCATCGCCCTATCCAAGATCTTAGGTTTTCACCCTGAACAAGTATGAGCTCTTAAAACAGTTCTATTAAGAAGACCTTTGCCAAACACAACCAATAAATGCCAGACCCTAGGCTTTCACCCTCAAAGTAATGGCTTAGCGCTCAAGGAGCACCACTAAGAATGACATCCTCTAGTGATGTCACCCGCCCGCCCCCACGTGCAAGACGCTCATGAGAGTTATCAAACACCAAATTCACAGGTACCGTCTCCAGAGCGGGCGGGAACGTAATGCCAGCCAAATCCGAGCACCATCCCATGAAGCAAGGCCTCCATGGCCTCCAAAGCCCCTTCCGTCGTTACTGGTCCTCCAATCTCAGCCACCATGACCTCCTCTACCGCTGTCTACACCATGGAAATTGAGATATGACATGTCCCAAAGTGGCAACAAACTGCAGAGTTTCGCGTTGCACCCTCATAAGCCGCTTAGACTGATATGGATGCGCACGACCGGGTTCTATCCGATCACGATATCTAGGGGTGTTGTACCAATCCGTGAGGACCTCCGGCAGTAGTTCTGGAACATATCGACGACCAGATTGAGGAGGACCGGTCCAGAACACACGAACAAGCAAGATAGTAGCAGACTTAGGTTTAGCATATTCAAACCTAATAAAAACAACAAGTACACCCGATGCCGGAAGCACTTGGATGATTCGCATAGAACCGGCAACAGATGAGAAGTTCATGCCTCCATTCCGAACGCCCCGGAAGAAATCTCGATGGATTTTCAACAGATACTCCCAGAACATGGCCCCCAAACCATGGCATTTTTCTGGTTCTTTTACTCGCAATCAAACTTGTCTAGGTTACATCAGACGCCGTCTCCGTATTTATAAGCTCGACTCTAACTTCGATTGGGAACTCACAAAAACGACTGGACTCCTTTATTGGATCAGCACGAGTCTAATCCGACTATGTATCTCAAATAAAATAAGGCCTTGGCCTTTTCACCTTGCACTAATCGCTAGGAAATAGAAAATCAGAAACTTGGGCTAGCTAACAAAAGCTAACGGAAGACATGCATACGATGACAAACTGAATTTTGTTCACACATTCATGGCAATCTCGCCGATCATTTGATATCTACACGGAATCCTGAATGTAGGCTTTCCTTCTTCAGGTGGATGAGATCTTTGCTGTTGGGCAAACAGCAACATATGTACAACAGTAGCTCGTACTCTATTTGTTTCACGCCGCACTGGGGAACTATGTATCTGTCCATCCTTCTTTGTCTAGCCATATCTCAACATGATCTTGTATTTCAAACAAGCGTATACCAGGGTCGTGCAACACAATTTTGCTTTGCAGTGCCTCATCAGTTCCATGCCTAGGAAATGAATGTTCCATGGCATATCTAGCTTCCTTTCGCCGCCCATCATTGTAGTATCTCGTCAAATCGGGTTATCATCCCAGGTATAATTGTGGTGCGCCCAGACGTGTCCCACTTTGACAGCCTACCACGTGCCCGGGTCATCCAGAAGAGACCAGCTCAAAAATCCCTAGATGGGTAACACTAAATAGGCGCGACGTCTCTAGCGCAGCAACCGAACTGGCTCTACCTCCAGATGTAGGTCGTCCCGACGCATCCTATGCACATGAACAAACAAACTACGAACATCACTCTATTAAAAGGCAAAGAAACATTTCCACTCTTTCCTAGCTAGCCACCATGGAAACACAAAGAGTCTCACATTCCCTTCTTGCTCACCTTTTCTATTTGGTTGTTTATTTTTTTTCACATGCATCTGGATGATTATATAACCTAGATGAGAAGGAGAAACAAACGAAGGGAACCACATGTGCTGCAATGACGATCCCTATATGCTTCTTGCAAGACCACTGGTGGAAACTTAACCACGAATTTAATCTGGAACTACCCTCCATTAAATCCTAATAGATGCTCATCATATATTGGGTGTGATGAAAACGATCTGGTTGTGCGTACCCCCAATCGTTGGTGTGTATATATATTGGACAGGTTACAATTGCCTTGGAGTACAAGGACTAGACATACATATGGAGACCGACTACAATACAACATGGACAGACTAATTACAACGTTCAACACTTTCCCTCAATCATAATTTGTCTAAGTTAAGATTGCGTTTAAATGGTTTTCTAACTTAATAACAAAGAGTGCTTTACTAAAACCTTCCGTAGGTTGATCTCCTGATGGAATAAACAGAATGTCCAAAAGTTTCTGGGCTACTCTCTCATGGTCAAAATGATAGTCCACCTCAATATGTTTCGTCCTAGCATGAAACATAGGATTAGCAGAGACATATATAGCTCCAATATTATCACACCATAAACATACATCTCTCGGTTGTGGCACGCCCAACTCCTTCAACAAGGTTTGCACCCAAATCACTTCAACAGTGGCATTTGCTAGAGCCTTATATTCAGCCTCTCTACTGAAGCGAGAAGCTGTAGCCTGTTTTCTCGCATTCCATGAGATCAAATTAGATCCAGAAAACACAGAAAAACCACCTGTAGACTTTTTGTCATCTCGACATCCTGCCCAATCAGCATCATAGAATGCACTAATAACAAGAATAGACTCGGACTTACTCAATCACAAGATAACTGAGATAGTTACTCTCAAATAACGCGGTTGCTATTTGTGCCTTATATGGCTTAAATTTGTGCTCTATAAATTTTCAGGGCACCAATCCTTTACATCATCCATTAGAGATGCTCTAATGTACAACTATGGTGGCAAGCGTGGCAAGTTGCGGGACTAGACTATAGTACAATTTAGCTGGAGGTAGAATTAAATAAAGATGAAACCATGTAGTATAATTGGTACTAGTTCATGCATTTCGCAGGATCCCGCTTGTGGAACCCCAAGCAAGCTCACAAAAACAAAAATTAAAAACAAAAAAGTGAAGAGTGCAAAATTAGAGGACAAACTGCAAGTCTTAGAATGCCTAGTATGCTGTTCTGTTACAATATCCATTACAGAGCCAACTTGTATACACATATCACTATGCTGACCTATTAACATTGTGGGCTAGTTTGATCGGTGTTCCATGCCTAGGAAATGAATGTTCCGTGGCTTTCCTAGCTTCCTTTCTCCTCCCATCTATGTAGTCCCTCGTCATATCGGGTTAGCATCATAGGTGTAATCGTGGTGCACTCAGACATCGCACTTTGACAGCCTACGACAGGGCGGTGTCATCCAGAAGAGACCAGCTAAACAATCCCTAGGCGAGTCAAGATGGCTAGGCGGGACGTAGCTAGTGCAGCAACCGAACTGGGTCTTTCTCCACTTCTATCTCCCGACGCATCCTATGCACATGAACCAAGAAACTACGAATATCAATTAATTGAAAGGCAAAGCAACATTTCCACTCTTTCCGAGCTAGCCACCATGGAAACGCAAATAGTCTCACGTTCCCTTCTTGCTCACCTTTTCTATTTGGTTGTTTCTTTTTTTCACATGCATCTAGATGATTATATAACCTAGATGAGAAGGAGAAAAAAATGAAGGGAAATGTATATGCTGCACTATTGATGCTCAGATGATTTTTGTCGGGCCATCTGGTGGAAACTTAACCAAGAATTTAATCTTGACCTACCCTCCATTAAATCCTAGCTAATAGATGCTTATCATATATAGGGAGTATCTCTTGACCTTCTTTTGTTGTACTGTTAAATATGCTGAAACATGCTTGACTCTTTCTTCTTCGTTTTCTCTCCATCATTTCTATCTTGGTGCTTGCCACTTCACAATTTTTTGCTTTCTAGTTAATGCAAAAGCATGTTTAGGAAGTGTTGTGCTCGTCAATATTAATATGATCATCATTAATAACAAAACCCATGATGATCTCGGGTTTCAGGAGCTTATCAAATTATAGAAATGATATAAGGTTTAAGAGGAAGCGAAGGGCCTCTAATCAATATTTTATGATTTTTAAGACTTAATTAGTATGATACTGATTCTAGGCCAAGAGAGAAAATGCAATATTATCTAGACATTTTATATTTTTCAATCTTATGTACATAGTTATCAACAAATATTCAATTATTTTATTATAAACGATTGACCAAATATAATACAGTTTACAAAGGAATTTACAGAGAGAATGTAGATACATGTACAGAGGATTGATTACCAATATACACAGTTCTACTTTAGAATCTAGATTGACCAATACAAACATATCATCCTAGAGTATCAAATACTATAGCACATACCTAATAATTGGACATTCCTGAAACTCTAGTCCATCGATGCCCTAAGAACTAGGTCACGGCAATGTGCAACATGTTGCTATTTGTAACCATACAATGGAAACCATAGATCAACATCGTGTTATCCAAGTTTGTCATATCAAATGTCCCTATACTGTGTGGTACAATTACTGTAACATGCAACTCAACAACCATAACCAAAGCACCATCACAGAGCCCAAGTCCTAGATCAAATGAGATCAGTTGGTGACACATTCTCTTAGCGTTCGAATCTCGGGGAAGATTTGGTGAAAAGTATCGAACTAATCCACATAAGGTTGGACCTAAGGGTAAATTTCATAAGTTGGACCTAAGGGTAAATTTTCTACGAAACAGCACACAAAGTAACCCATAGAAAAAATTCCTATTGTTTCCATTCCGACAAACCAAACAATCTCTATATGGAAAAATTCCTTAGATATAGGAGAACTTCCAATTCGAGCGTGCATATGGCCCCAAGGGAGCGAACGGAACCCCAAGAAGAATCTGAGATGTATCATGTTGGCACACCGTCCCACCTAAACTCTAATTATCGTAGGTTGAACACCACATTTTCCCAATACTATCTCAAGTTCTATTTTATAGTCCTTGAATTATTTAATTAGTTGACCCCCAACCAACCTATTAGACAATCATCAAACAATTTAGTTTGCTTGCGTCACTAGAAATTGCAAGCTTACTACAGTTTTGTAACTCGTCGTTGTCGTTGTCCATTTCAGCAACTGAACGCTCAAAACTGCATGTTGCGATTCCATTACATGGTAGTACAATACATCTCCATTTCAACTCATTACTGCCACATGCAATGAAATTTTATTTGATTTAATCAAAGAGCCATCACGTGGATAATGCTAATTCCAATCAGATCGCTGGCGCATTCCGAGATCGATCTAATTTCAGTAGCAGCGGGCTTCCACGCGCAGCAAGCATGGCGCACAGTTAGTACTACTCAGGCCAATAGAGGAGCCTACCAACGGAGGGTACTCCGTCGCATTCACCTACTTGGGCAAATATTAGAACATTATAGAATACGCCTTGGCAAAACGA
This sequence comes from Avena insularis, assembly GCA_023614405.1. NCBI lineage: Eukaryota > Viridiplantae > Streptophyta > Magnoliopsida > Poales > Poaceae > Avena > Avena insularis. The sequence goes on along the minus strand of CM042691.1, from coordinate 304,965,519 downwards.
ACAACCTAGGGGTTTCAACGCTCACATTATCGCATCTTTACATCCCATGCCTGCCTTGCATACCGTTACCTTTCAAGATTGTGCGTGTTGCTTTCCTCACACCTCTCATCCATATACATGAAGTCAAGAAATGGGTATAAAAGAGTGAGAAGTGTGCTTCTTAACTCTCTTCTGGGTGTAGCTTTCTGTGAACAGGCTCATTGTTCCCTTTTTTCTTCATTGTTAGCTCCAATTTTTCGTGTTTATATACTTATATAGGGAACACATGATGCAGAAGGGAATAAATAAAAGGTACATATTGCAATAAAAAAAATTACAATGATTCTCCATGACTTTGTTTATCACAAGAATCGTTGCACATGATGAGAACAGGCTTTTGTTGACTGCCACCTTAGTTTTAATTCAAGACAAATCGAACGAAAAGTACTGTTGTAAATTTTTATGTACTACATGATGTCCTAATGAAATCTCTGCATCTGTATCGTGTACGAAACACTTTTGCTTCGATGTCCCTCCCCCTTTCTTCAAACTTTGATAAGCAAAAACTTGATACTGATTCGTTTTGAAGACCGTACAAACCCATGATAAGCCCGTATGGTCCTCTTTGACATATACTCACCGTACACGTATACTCATTACATGAATGAAAGAATACGCCGACGGCCAAACGTCGGGACCGTCGGCGTAGACCGTGACCAGGCCAGCCCTGCCAAGCAACCGAGGGCGTACGCCGGCGGCTGCCCTCGACGTAGCTATTTTTCTTTTTATCTCGTTGAACTTTGAAAAATCATAACTAAATCATTCTAATTTTGAAAAATACAAATAATATATCAAAATTTGCAGAAAAATAAGATCTATCTATCTACACTCAAATATTTCACATTTGTAAAAACATTAAGTGAAACACAAAATATTATATATAGTTTAAAACAGTCAAAACAAATTAAAAAACGATCGAAACAATGCGAAACCTTCGCGTGGTGTCATATTATGTGACATAGTTAGAAGGAAATTATGGAACTTGATATATTGATTATGTCTAAAAACCTTCACAAAATGACCTATCTCATTCGAGGTTTCTTGGCTTTCGGGGCAAATGACCAATGTTATGGCTAGAATTAAGGCATAGTTTATGATAATGTGCCCATATTGTGCATACATGTGCATCATGGGATGGCGAACAATGTTGCAGGAGGAAGATTTCTTTTTCGTCGCACCAAAAAGCCATTTTCCATTTTCCGAGTGCAAAAAACGTACGGTTTTGTAAAACAACCACCAAATGACTAATTCAAAATTCTACCACCACATTTTTACAAAATACTATACCACCTTACATGAACAATGTCCTAACAGGGGGATCTCAAACCTTTTCGTCTATCCCTGGTGAAAAAGACAAATTCCCGCCGAATCGGTAGAAAGTGGATATGAACTATAGGTACATGATCTGATGCTCATGTTTTTTTACAAAAAACATTTTTAGGTTCAAAATATGCTATTTTATCAAAGATCCAATGCAAGTTTAGCAAGGCTCGGCTCCGAGCTAAGAATCTCCATGCCCACCGACTTTGACGATAGTTTAAAACAGGCATAAAAAATTCAAAAACGATCGAAACAATGCAAAACCTTCGCGTGGTACCATATTATGTAACATAGTTAGAAGGAAAAATATCAAACTTGGTATATTGATTATGTCTGAAAAAACCTTCACAAAATGACCTATCTCATTCGAGGTTTCTTGGCTTTCGGGTCAAATGACCAATGTTATGGCTAGAATCAAGGCATAGTTTGTGATAATATACCCATATTGTGCATACATGTGCATCATGGGATGACGAACAATGTTGCAGGAGAAAGTTTTTCTTTTCGTCACACAGAAAAGCCATTTTCCATTTTTCGAGCACAAAAAACAGACGGTTTTGTGAAGCACCAACCAAATGGCTAATTCAAAATGCTGCAACCATATTTTTACAAAATACTATACAACCTTATATGGACAATGTTCTAACAGGGGGATCTGAACCATTCCATCCACCCCTGGTGAAAAACACAAATTCCTGCCGAATCGGTAGGATGTGGGTCAGATATCAACTACAGGTACATGATCCAATGCTCATGTTTTTTACAAAAATCATTTTTAGGTTCACAATATGCTATTTTATTAGAGATCAAATGCATGTTTAGCGAGGCTCGGCCCCGAGCTAAAAATATTTATGCCCGCCGTTCGACAAAGTTTGATGATAGTTTAAAACGGGCATCAAAAATTCAAAAACGATCGAAACAATGCGAAATCTTCGCGTGGTGTCATATTATGTGACATAGTTAGAAGGAAAAATATCAAACTTGGTATATTAATTATGTCTTAAGAAAACCTTCACAAAATGACCTATCTCATTCGAGGTTTCTTGCTTTCGGGTCAAATGACCAATGTTGTGGTTACAATCAAGGCATAGTTCATGATAATGTGCCCATATTATGCATACATGTGCATCATGGGATGGCGAACAATGGTGCGGGAGGAAGTTTTCCTTTTTGTCGCATAAAAAATCCATTTTCCATTTTCCGAGCATAAAAAACGGACGGTTTTATGAAGCAACCACCAAATGGCTAATTCAAAATGCTACCACCAAATGGCTAATTCAAAATGCTACCACCATATTTTACAAAAATAATAGACCACCTTATATGGACAATGTTCCAACAGGGGGATCTGAAACCTTTCCGTCCACTCCTGGTGAAAAAGACAAATTCATGCCGAACTAGTAGGAAGTGGGTCAGATATGAACTACAGGTACATGATCCGATGCTCATGTTTTTTTACAAAAATAATTTTTAGGTTCATAATATGCTATTTTATTAGAGATCCAATGCAAGTTTAGCGAGGCTCGGCCCCAAGCTAAGAATCTACATACCCACCGTTTGACAAAGTTTGACGATAGTTTAAAACGGGCATCAAAAATTCAAAAATGATCGAAACAATGCAAAACCTTCGTGTGGTGTCATATTATGTGACATAGTTAGAAGGAAAAATATCAAACTTCGTATATTGATTATGTCTCAAGAAAACCTTCACAAAATGACCAATCTCATTCAAGGTTTCTTGCTTTCGGGTCAAATGACCAATGTTATGGTTACAATCAATGCATAGTTTGTGATAATGTATCCATATTATGCATACATGTGCATCATGGGATGGCGAACAATATTGAAGCAGGAAGTTTTCCTTTTCGGCACACGGAAAAGTCATTTTCTATTTTCCGAGCACAAAAAATTGACGGTTTTGTGAAACAACCACCAAATGGCTAATTCAAAATGCTACCACCATATTTAAAAAAATAGACCACCTTATATGGACAATGTCCCAACAGGGGGATCTGAAACCTTTTCGTCCACCCCTGGTGAAAAAGACAAATTCCTGCAGAATCGGTAGGAAGTGGGTCAGATATAAACTACAAGTATATGATCGAATGCCCATGTCTTTAAAAAAAATTATTTTTAGGTTCACAATATGCTATTTCTTCAGATATCCATTTCGAGTTTATCGAGGCACAGCCTCGAGCTATCTCATTCGAGGTTGCCAAAAAGCCATTTTCCATTTGAAACGGGCAAATAAAATTATGGCTAGAATCACCATATAGTTTGTGATAAGTTAATATTGTTATCATATTTGGATTGCTCTCATTTTTCTGATCAATTTAGACATATTATTTGTAGAATTCCTATTTATGGATTTAAATATATTAATTATTCCATATTAACTAGAAAAATACAAAAACAAATCATTATATTTTTACTTGAATTCAATAAAAAATTTACTTATTCATTATTGTTTACTTAATTAATTGTTTGTAATTTCAAAAAAATACAAACATGTGACATCATGATATAAGAGTTAATAGGATTGATATCATAGTATTAACAACAGTGTATAAATTACTTTGCGGAAACAGATTCTGAAGGAACGAGGAAGTTAAGCATGCTAGAGTTGGAGTAGTATTAGGATGGGTGACCGGCTAGGAAGTTTAACCAAGACTGCAATTAAATCAAATATTAAGTATAATTAGTGTTAAAAATGTTCAAAGTAAGAGACTAATGAGTAAAAAACAATTCAAAGATTAAAAATTTGGGAAAAAAAATAAAAAAATAATATTTTTTTCAAAAATATATATATTTTGCAATCGGACGACAGGCTATGCCGACGGCCGCTACGCTGAGGGAAAAGCCGTCGGCGTAGCGTACGCCGACGGCATTTCGATACGCCGACGGCATTTCGATACGACGACGGCTTTTGTGTGCTCCGCCGAGAGAGACTTTTGCCAAGGAGGCTACACCGAGGGCAGCCGTCAGCGTAGCATACGCCGAGGGCATTTTGGCCTACGCCGACGACTTTTCTCCCTCGGCGTAGCGCACACGTCCTGTAGTAACTCACGTGTCTGCGGGAGGTGGAAATCGGGAGTTATATTACAATAGCAACAGAAATTCAAAATTTGGCATGCAAAGGCGTAGATAACGATAACGGGAGGTGGGATCAGCCGGTAGAAACGCGGAGCATACCTAACTCGATCGAGTACACCTATGCGAAGGTATACATGGCCCGGATATGGGTTTCGATGGTGTCAAAAAAAATCTCATACAAACTTAAGTTTGGGGGGGGGGGGGGGGGTACCCAAGCACACCTCTATAGAAAAATTACTTGTGACATCATATTACATATTCATTATATTATCATCAAGGATGCAGCTCCGCCTCATCCATTCACTAGACGAGTTCTTGTAGGGTACTAATAAATCAATACATGGACAATCTACGATCTAATGTGTATGGTAAAACTATTGTATATTCCAAATTGCAATCCTCCAATTACATGTGGGGCCTTCTGATTGCAAAAGTAAAATCGATAAATGAAAAAGTGATGAAATAGTTATCAAATTGGCAAGACTCCTCGAAACAGGCAAATTGGCAAGACTCTAGTGAGTAAGAATTTTATTGTGCACATTCAATTTTGCGTAGTTCTCCCATTATATCCATAGCCCGCATGGCTTCAATGAGGCTCATCAAGTCTCGACTAAAATCCTGATTATAGCTGACTATTCGTGCCCATGCAGCTTGATTGTATGCAACAATGCTGGATTGTGCTTGAAAATTTGTGCAGCTTGACACCAATGGAATAAGGCATCTCTACATGTACATCGAGCTCCTAGAACACGACCATGCTCATGTAATCACGGAGGTGCAATCGACGGTTGCGGTGGACGATGGACTTGGTGGTGATCTAGTAAATCAAGAGGCGAAAACAAGACAAGAGAGATGGACAAGCGAGAAGGAATTCTATGGGGGTGTGTTGGCTGGGGAACGGAGCACCATGGAGATCTGGCCATTCTGTGAATTCCTTCGGTTGGAAACCTAGTTTTGCTTTACAATGCAACATGTGGAGGGCGTGTCCTATACCGTATCTAGAGAGTGAGGCTTGAAGCAATTATCCATGCTTTGAGAGAGGTGGTTTGGTGCATGGGCGGTGGTACTTGTGATGGAGAAAGACATTTGGTGCGAAGAACATGATGCGATGTGTGCTGCTTGCTATGGAGTGGAGGAAGAGGATGATGGGAGAAAGCAAGGGTGGCTCAAGGCTGTGTAGCGGGTATGAAGGTGTCTGATTGCATTATTTATATACTTTTGTTTGGTGTTGATAAGGCTGATGAGTAGTCTCCTTTGAAATCCTAATGGCACCAAAATTTCCTGCCATTCATTTTGTTGCGATATTACATTGACTTGTGGTAATATGCAACACCCTGAGTCGCAAGACGCGCGTACACTTCAAGCTCTTGCATGTAAATTGATTTCACCCGAAGTCCCCCAAGCTCGTGAAGGAAGGAGCTGACAAAAGTGAGTAAAAATCCAAGCCACATAATTGTACCCTAGTGTTAGGGTTGCAGGTGCGGGGCCCGCATAAGCCCGCAAAACAGGACGTTTAGTATAAACTATACTATATATAGCGATAGGAATCGATTTTAACTTGTACCATGAGTACGTGAGCTTAGGCAAAAAAAAAAAACTGCCCGCAAGCTCGCCCCTCTTGCAGCCCTACCTAGTGTGGCATTGCTGCAAGTGATACCGAGGAAATGCAGCTTCCCGCCCCTCCTTCCCCCAATAAACACATATACTTCTCCAATGTACGTACTAGCGTCACTCCATGGGTACTAAGTGTCAAACAATATTCCATACTAAAGAATACTTGTATAAATATCCACAACTATATGATGAATATCTATCTATTATATACTAAAAGCAATATACGGATGTCTAATAGAGCCACCACGTTAAGCCACATCACCTTAAAATATATGCTTCGTCGATCTTAATTTTAATGGCTGAGATTTTAAAACCTATAGGCTTTACGTATAAACTTATCAGCAAACATGAGCACTCCGCACGTACCAAAAAAGAAAAAAAAAGTGAATCGATCTGCACAAACGTGTAGAACAAGGTCACAAAGACACGCAACATCTAATACTTTTTCTTTGTAATTGACAACACAGAGTACCCGAAAAAAAATAACAACACAGTTAGCTGTACGAGCAACCTAACATACCTGGACACGTCCGCATGCATGTGCAAATAAAAAGAAAATTGAGCGGATCTAACTCCACAAACGTGTGGGACAAGGTTACATATAACACGTGTTGGACAAGGTCACAGATCATCTAATGCTTTTTTTGGCAATTGACAACAGAAAAAATGGAGAGATGTGTGAGCTAGCAACAAAAAAATAAATCAAAAAGCCTCTCCACAAGCCCTTGGCTACCGAGAAAAGAAAAGAAAAGAAAGGCCCCTCTACTCTTGACTCTTGAGACCTAAATTAATTCAGAAAATATAATCTTCTTTCTGTAATTTCTCAGATTAGTTTTACCATCACAATCTGTCCGATCAGGAACCTCATTCTTGAATATATTTTTCTTGCATGACCGCAAAATCAGGATCACATAATGTATTAAAAGAAGTAACATACTCGACTTCTTTAGATGATGCTAGAAACAGAGTCGTCACTTAGAGAGTATTTTAGTTCATTATCTAAAGTAGCCATATAGACATTGTAGCCACAAGCCATAATAAGCATTGTAACTATCTCAAAATTCAATAAACCTAGGGGGCATAATAGAAAGTAAGACTCCATTACATTGGCTATATATTACACTTCACTTTGCAGCTTAATTTCTTTTGGAGCAAGCGTGGCACTCGACTAATGGGCCTCCTCCAATTAGCCAGGCATTTTCCTGATGAGTAAAGCCAACACGTACATATTGTCACTACATACACATAATTTCATGAGTGATAAACAAACAAGGAAGGTTGAACATCGAGCTGGTAGTATTGACATACTGATGTTCTGTGTCAAGTAAGAGCTTAAGGCATAAAATTTTAGATTCTCAGCACTACTACAAACTGAAATAAAAAAAATAGCTAACTTATAGAGTGTCTTCTGATTTTGACTTTTGCCGACGAAAAAAATAGTGGTACCGTGGTGTTGTTGCATAGTGATATTCAACTGTAATTCTCAAAGACATTAATGAGTCTCAAGTTGTACATCTTAAAATGGTATATCAACATGCATTAAGTCGGATAATATTTGGTGCGAGCTACCGATAAACAATGCTAGATACAGTTCTTATTTGGAGAATGAATAATACAATCATATATGTGATAGTGAGGATGACTCGAAAAATAATACAACAACTATTTTATAGATGAGAAAAGTTTATATGAAAAGTTGGGAAATTATTTAGGCATGCTGCATGCAGATGTATACAAAATCTAAAAGAGCTACGCTTTGGAGTTCAGTCTATGTAAAATAACAACAAGATATATAGAAACTTAAATTGTGAGATAAACATGAAATAAGTTTATCAACTAGATTTTGAATCAATATTAAGAGGTATGATGTAGAGGGATAATGAATGTTATAAATCTTAACATGCATAACTATCTTAGATATTTATAAATATGATAAGCATTAGAAAACTTTCCAGAGTAAAACATACACGAGCAAAGGTATGCATAGATCGTTGGCAAGGACAGATTTCAATGTGGCTAGAAATGATAGGAAGAATGAAAAGTATATGACTTCCTACATGGTATATATGAAATTGTGTGTAAATAAAGGCCGTATGCATCTATTCGATGCAGAGGTCGGAGGTCGCACCCTCCATTTCGAAAAATATATATGAAGGTGTGTATACAAGCTTGCCCACATAAGCTATTGTGTATGTTCCATATGTATGAGCAAGCATATTGGATCAAATAAAGCAAAAATAGAAAAATGCAGTCTAATGATTTAAACTTTGCAGTATGACCAATGAAGGTCATAACTAGGGTGTTCATCCTGCAACTCTAGACTCGGTACTAAGAGCAGCACCAAAAGAGAAATCATCCTAAAGTATGCTTCACTCATCAAATATATTTTGGGATTGATATAATTGAGATTCACAAACAATAGAATATTTAGCTTTTAACACTATGCATTTACTAGGACAATAGAATTGTATAATTTCCCATGGCGGAATTTGAGTATACATAAAACTTCAAATATATTCCTAAAATACTCTGAACACAATAAAACTATGCCCTCGCATTTGCGAGGGCCACCATCCTAGTTATATACTAAAAGCAATATAAATATGTTTTTCGAGGCATCAGGTTGATCCACATCATCTAAATTATATTAACCATTAGATCTGGTGGACCCTTATTAACATTATGAATCACAACCATAGATTTTACGTAACTGTTGGAACATATCATGGGACCTGCCACGTATATTCTGAATTGGACCTAGAGTATACGGAGCAACACGCCCAGTGAGCGAAATAGATTCGTTGAGCTAGCACGTGATTTTTTGGCAGTTACCCAAAAATGAATCGGATAGATAACGCGCGTGTTGGACTTGGAACTTCTCTCGAACAAAGAACTAAACGGACTTACATGGGGCCGGGACACAGAGGAGAGAGGACAGCGGCTGTGAACCATAACTACCCCACATGTGGCCGTAGAGCTGGTGCGCCCACATCGTCTTTCTGATTGCCGCTATAGCAGCTGACCACGTCCCATCTCCCCAGCGAAGCTCTTCGGAGAGCTGGATGACATGCCCAAGGACGACCAGGCGGCCACCGGGAGTTGGTGGGTTCAGGAGTTGAGAGAGGCGTTCTAGGTGTTGGACGTGGACAGTGACGAGCAGTGGCAGAGCTAGAACACAGTGGATCATGGTGCACACTTGATGCCACAACAGATAGTTATTTTTGTTTTAGGATGCGCACATGGTGAAAATATGTCATTTAGTAAAGAAAATAATTTTTTACCTGGGTCCTCTGCACCCCTTTGGTCCTAGAGGGATCCGCCCCCGGTGACGAGCAGCTTAGGAAGCTGTGACAACCAAAGGCCAACAGCCTCGCCGCGGTGCGCAAGATGATCAAAAAACATTGACCACAACAGCGACGAGTGCGTTGACTTAAGCGAGTTCAAGTGCATGATGCGCCGAATTGATGAAAGTAGGGTGAAAAACGACTTGATGCATATTACCATATTTGGTACATTTCCAATAATGCACTACACCACACCACGCTGTTAGGGGGCACTTTCATGAAAACAAAGCTATGTATATATACTACCATGCCATAATTAGTTAGACTACTACTCTGTTGAAAAGTAGATGAGTGATTCACCCTGTCACATAGCCTGCGATGAGTGTTAAATGTTACTCTTCTCATGAACATATAAGTAAAATAATATCTATAGTTATAGAACTCTTTTGAAGACAATTATAGCATGTGATGGTATTTTTTTAGAGATAATCACAATATAGATCCTTATTAATCAGTGGACAGAGAAAAAGCACTTTGTAAAACTAGCATATAGCAACAATTATAACAAATGAAAAGGAGCTACTTTCACCTTTGAGCATCAATTTATTTGCTTCACCTCTTCCTTCAAGCTTAACGTTTTAGTGAGCATATTTTGTACATGACTTGTATGGGTCATTCAAAATTTTATAAACAATTTAAATGGTACAACATATGGCATATCATGTCCTGGATTTAATTTGTGCTTGGAGTGTTTCATAGTGTTCAAATTTAGTCTCCATAATATATAGTACTCTCTCTATAATTAAAAAAATTATATTATTCATGAAATGTAATTTTATTTGGATTAGAAATCATAATCACATGTTATGCTTGATTTAGAAATGCCGGTCTTCACCACATGCACACGAATGCTATAGTTATGTGTCTTTTGGACCATATAGGCATCCAATAGAAAATTTACAATTACCATTTTATGCTTTGTAGGCGATTGGTACTATCGTCAACATACAAATTTTTGAAGGGCTATGTGCTAAAAGAACTTAAGTGTGATTAGGCACCAGCCATAGCACAAAAGAAAGAAAAATGTACACAAAATGAGTGTGTTGATTACACGACAATAGAAGATTTGAGGAAATGTTGATCAATGGTTTTGTTAAATTGTTATGATTTATATAAAAGATTGGTCCTTATATATATGCAAGCAAGGCTTCAAGTGCGGGTTACTTTTTTTGCAAGGATGAGAGCCACAAACGGACTGGATAGTATATATAGCCATGAAAAAAGTCACAGGTAGACCTAGAGCTACAAACCACCTAAACTAGAGAGCATATCTCAGTTGATCTAACGGTCTTGAGGATTAGGTTTTTGTCGTTGGTGTACTCACATGCCACTTTTTACATATAAAATATTACTAATAAAAACAATTTCATTAGTTTTTCCTAAGGCATGTTTCCTTTTTGATAATTTCATTGTAAGATAATTGTATATTAATAGACATAATACAACTTAAGTTTTCTAAAGCATTGTGTAATACAATACTAAATACTTAACATATTTTTCAAAAAAAAAGATAATGCCCTTGTAATTGTGAGGGCCATCTTGCTAGTTAGGGAAAGTAACGCCACCTGCTCAAACAAGCAATTATGGGCAGTAGAGAAATCCAAGACGCAATTGACAGAGGCACCAAATTTTACAAAGTTGCATAATCTAGAGGCATCATCCTTTGCACCCTTAGATTGAGAAAATGACTTATTCCCATACCACCTGCTCAAACAAGCAATTATGGGCAGTATAGAAATCCAAGACGCAACTGACAGAGGCACCAAATTTTACAAAGTTGCATAATCTAGAGGCATCATCCTTTGCACCCTTAGATTGAGAAAATGACTTATTCCCATATTCTGAGTAGCAGCAAGGATAATAAGGGGATATCAAGCATGTAGCATGTGTATATCAGTGCTTAGAGTAGCACAATGGCTTGTCAGATTTGAGAGCAAATAGCCAGCCAATAATCATTTATAAAGGCGCATCCATACTCATGGTCATCTAGAACGGTTAACCACTTTGTTCAAATAATTGACTAAAACTAAGCAACTTTGCATCAGTGAGGATGGACAATAATGGACATGATTAGAACTGAATATATTCCATAGAAATAAGCTATAATTACCATCATGTGCCCTGTCAATTAAGATTAAGAAAAAAATATTTGTGCAAATGTTCTAATCACCGGCTATCACCATACATGCCATTGCTTGTCCTTATATATTTGGTCAAGGAAGTAGAAAAGTAGCAAGGGATTTATTTATCTAGAACGGAAGAAGTAGCGGAAATCCTTTTCCACACCCGGGTGCATATGCACCCGATATGAAAAAAATATTTTTTAAAAAGTTGATTTTTTTTTTTAAAAAATATGATCATGTGTAGCTTCATGTTTGAGGTGTACACAAAGTCATTCCATCGAAAACCGATATGCTTTATGTGTTGTGTAAAAAGAACAAACTTTTGCATCATGGAGCACGTTACTTTAACACCAAATTTTGTCTTTTTTGCACAAGTCACCCAAAATGTTCATTTTTCGTGAAACGACTTGGGGCGCACCTAAAACTTAAAGATCTATGTGCACATACTTTTTTTGAATTTTTTTTGGCATTTCAAATTTTGACAAATATCTAATTCAAATAAAGGGTGCATATACACCCGGGAGCAAAAAAGCCACGTCTGAAAAGTAGTAGATACTTAGCATGGAAAAATACAGTTAACCACCAAATTGAACAAAACAGGTCACATGATACTAAATTCATATGAAGAGAGCCAAGGGCACCAGCATCCCCGGACTCCGACACCCTTCTCTACCTGCACCGCTCCCATCAAATGTGACTTTAGTCTGAATTATGAAAGGATAAAAACTCAAATGCTAGTAGCTCCTACAGAACTCCACAACCACGAAATGTGACATAACATTTTTTGTAAAATATTAAAAATAATATAAGTTTATTAATGGGACTCAGCAGACTTGGTAATTTTTGGAATATGTGGGCTATTTGGTCTACAATGTTCATATCTTGCAAAAAATAAGCATCGAGTGCTCTAGAACGACAAAGCCTGGCATGCAAGTTCTATCTAGCAAAAAAGAACTCAGGAAGTGAACACGGATGAATGCCCAGTAAAAGGATTGATCTGCATGGAAATAAAATACATGACAGTACCAACAAAACGATGGCAAATTATACATGGATGCAGACTGAAGTGCATTCCTTGTCTTTCATACACTAGATTCAGGACAGCAAAATTTAAATTACTAGTCGGTTTCATATATTACCTAAATTCGGATCCAAATTTATCTCTAAAGCAACGTTAGCATGCCGAGAGCTTGATCATCCTCCACATCACACTTTACTGTCATCTACCAACTGCGTGCTTACAGTAAAATAATTTGAATTTGAAGCCTTCTCTACATCAAGACCCGTAAAACATAGTAATACTCGATCTGCAAACACCCAGTCGACTTAAGCAAAGTCATCACAATTCAAACAATTACCAAACAATAGAACCTACACATCACAATTCTATAGTTGCAAAACCACAATTTATTTTCCTAATACAATACAAATATATGTCAGACAATAATGCATAAGGTACTCATATACTTAAAACAATCCAAACAATGTAGAGTGATTGGAATTATGCTAAAAAATCACTGGGGAGGGGAATATCATACTGCAGAGTGCTTAGGAGTTTTTTTTTTTTGGAAAGAAGCATATATTAATCACAAGTACCAATGACACCCAGCCGCTGCAACAACGCATTATCCTATTGGCATTATGGATGCACAGAGCCAAAAAAAGAAGAATTACAAAAAAAAAGTCCCGCTAAAGCGATCAGATTCTTAGCAGCAATGACACTAACACCACCAAAACAACACCAGACTCCAACTCCTCCAAAAATGACGCCTTCAAGAATAAAATAGTGCTCAAGCGCTATCGTCGCTCGATAAAAAATCCTAGGTTTTCACCTTGGAGGAAGTCCTTGCTCGCAAAACAATGCCTTCTGCAAGGCCATTTTCAGACACAACTAATGAAGGTTAGACCTTGGGTTTTCACCCTGTAGGGTAAGATAGTGAATATCTCTTGTCTTGTCACCCCCTCTAACAGACGCTGCTGTGAGTCACAGATGACCAAGCCAGATCCTCAACACCCCAAAGACTTAATCCACCATAGCTCGCCCTTATGTATTTGTCTTCATGCAATTCTTCACATCTGACTTCATCATGGATCGTCAAAGACATGACACATGATGGTAACATGTTGCAGAGTTTTGTCACGCTCCATCTGAAACCAAATGGTCAGCAATAAACACAAGCGCGCACGACCGAATTACTTCTGATCCAGCAAACTCCAGGCATGATGCGTCCATGGGAGTTCGCCAATGGAGCCTTTCGAAACTAGACACTCTAGATAGATCCATGAAGGCACGAATCAAATGGATCTTCGTCTTGACGTGCGAGAGATCCGAGGACCACCAAATTTATTCATGCCTAGCCAACAGCTCCCACGCCGCCCGCTGGCGACCTGTAAGATCCATCGCTCCGACCCCTAGTAACAGCCCGTGGGCTAGGCCAACATCGATAAAGGCAGAGGTAGAGCAGGATTAACCCTCCACCGGATCCGGCCCCACCATGCATCGAAGAGGAATTGGGGGACGGCATGGGAGACACCCAGATTTTAATCTAGAGTTTCGTCCATGGCCACTAGGTCCAGTCCCACCTCCGCTGTCGGCCATGGAGCCACCGGGAGAGGATCTCCGCGACCACCCCGACCAGGGATGCCACCCTGGCTGCTGCACGTCAGCACGCCAACCATCCTTGACCCAAAAGATCTGGCGGGAACCTCCGACAACCACCACCCCAAACTTCCTTCGGAGGTTGGGTCCGCCGCCACCGCGGCGAGGGACGGCGGCAACGGCAGCAAGAAAGGCGAGCAGCATGGGGCTCTGGCGACGGCGCGCGGGTCGCCCCTGGCGTCACCCTGGAGAACAACATGAGGCAACTGCTTGTATGTTTGAAAAGTGAGAAGGGGTAGAGTTTAAGAGGCACATTGTACATCACCGTGGTTTTGGCACCATTGGCACAAAGGCGAGAGCTGAGGTAGTAGAAAAAAATCATTCGAAGGAAATTCCCAGCCATCGGTGTCACGGTGGCCACCTCCTCCCCACGACATCGGTGCAGGAGTTAGAGGTGGCAAGTCGGAGGAGCCGGCAAACTAAACAGTGTTTAGGGTTCCCCGCTGGGGGCTAGGGCATGTCCGGGGTAGAGGCGAGGCTGACGGTCGGTGGCGCATAGCAGTGGCGGCCGAAGCCAGAATCTGCATCGGCTAAAAACGGGGAGATAGGGCCAAGAGGCGAAGGAAAAGATTGTTTGCGCGTGCCTTGCTTGTGCTTCTCGCCTTAGCATGCAAAATGAACCGACATAACCTAGGCTTTGTGGAGCGGCCGCTTTCCCATGTGTAGCCCAATTACCATTTCATGTCGCCGCCTTTGGAGAAGGCATCCTGTTTATCGGGCCTTGTGTGTAGGGACTTCAAAATTCTTAAGGCACCAATAATCCATCAAGTGTGCACTGGACCTTGACATCATTGTCTATAAGCCTTAAAAATTTCTGAATATAATTTTGCACTTAGAAAAAATAAAAAAATTATGTGATACATACTCCGTAAATTCAGACCATTAACACTACTGACACTAAAATTTGTTATGTCCGTAAAAAAAATTGCACTTCGAACTGAAACTCAGAAGTCTAATATGTACTATCTCCGTACCAAAGTTTAAGGCATATAACTTTTTTAAAAGTCAAACTATCTAAAGTTTAACCAAGTTTTTAAAGAAAAATACTAATATTTACAATACGTAATCCATACAATTTCATATATCAGGAAAACATAATTTTACATGGTATCTATATAATATAATAGTTATTTTGATATTTTTCTAAATATTTGGTCAAACTTTACATGCTTTGACTTTTTAAAAAAGTTATAAGCCTTAAGCATTGGGGACGCCTTTAAGAAGGAAACAGAGCACAAGCACCGTCATCGTCTGATCAAAGATCATATGTTTTTACCCTGAAGTAAGTCCCCGCTTACAAAACAATGTCTTCAACAAGGTCATTGTCAGGCACAACCAATTAAGGCCAGACCTTGGATTTTCACCCTGCAAGGTAAGACTGTGAACTCCTCATGTGTTGCCGCCCCAACCTTCCGATGCCGCTGCTACAATTCACGAATCACCAAGACAATTCCTTATCGCCACCAGGACTCGACCCATCATAGCTAGTCCACCAATCTTGGCTTCCATGATATTCTCCGCACAATGACTTGACCATGGGAACTAAAGACATGTTCCACGATGGCAACAGACTGCAAAGCTTCGTCTCGCTCCCTCTGATACCAAACGGTCAGAAAAACCGGTTGCGCGTGACCGAATCCCATCCGTTCCAGCAACCTCCAGGCATGAATCGCCCATGGGAGTTCGCCGGCGGAGTCTTCCGGAACACGACACTACCACCAGATCAATGAAAACATGCTGAAGGTAGATCTTCGTCTTGGCGTGAGAGAAACCCTAGGGTGTGTCACTCAGCTGGTCTTGAAAATATCGGGTTGCAACCGTAAACTACTCAGCTGGTCTTCAAAATATCGGGTTAGAGAGTCCATACTCTTTTTTTTGGAAAAATTCATCCATATTGACGAGTATGTGCATGCACCAAATGTACTAGTACTAGCTAGACAAAATGGTGTGTCACTCAGCATGGGATGGGAAATTAAGTGTTATTCGGTGCTAGTAGTGCACAGGGCCGGGGAATCGAGTGTTGTTCCCTGAATTGCGCCTTGCGCCACGAGTTCTCTAGACTGGTCGCGATCTGCATGGACCCTCTGCTTTTGGTGGCTACCGCTTCCCAAGGACTCGGGGCTGCTGAACGGGCATCCTGGGAGGGACTTCGGGACAGTCTCATGTTGTCTCAGTCCCAATCCCCTGATAGTATGTCTTGGCATCTGTCGCCTTGGGCATTTTTTCCGTGGGATCCGTTTATCGGGCTCTGTTTGGTGGGCCTTCCATTCCCTAGGCCTCCCCCCTTTGGAAGGCCTCCCTCTCTTTGAAGATTAAAATCTTCCTCTAGCAGTTGTTACGCGACCGGCTTCCTTCGGGTGTGGAGGTGGCTAAGCGCCACGGCCCTAGGGATGGGCTTTGCCCCTTGTGTGCGGTCCCGGAAACGGGGCACCACATTTTCTTCTCCTGCCCTGCAGCTCGCTTCTTTTGGAACTTCACTCGAGAGGCCTGGGGCCCTCGTGGCAGGCCTCAAACCTGGGGGAATTCCTGTAAGCCAATGCAAACAATACCGGTAGAAGGAGGCGCCTCTTCTAGTTCTTGTTTGCAGGGATGACCTGGACTTTATGGAACATTCGTAACAACATGGTCATCGAGCGTGTCTTTTTTCGCTGTGCCTCTAACTCGACCTTCAAATTTTTGGCTCTTTTGCAGCAGTGGTACCCGTTGAGTAGACAGCGGGACAAGACATGGCTGGATGGGATGATAGAGCACCTTATCGTGGCGGTGCGCCAACTCGCTTCTCCTTCCGGCCGTTGAGCGTGTCTTCGAGGCACGTGTGTATCTCTCTGTGTTGTGTTTCGTGTTGTGCTGTGTGTGACTTTTAGACTTGGTGGCTGGTCTGTGTTGTTCGTTTGTATTGGATGATGTTTGGATGTTGCTTTGTTTATAAAGCTGGGTGTATGCCTGTTTCGAGGAATCGAGTGTTACTCAGATGTACAGTAAGGATTATTTCAGCGCAAAGAATAATTTACCATTCAAACGATCGATTTAACGAATCACTTAAATGAAGAAGGTGATTGCTAAGAACTTATTCTTGCGGAAATTCTTTTTGGCTCATGGGTGCATTTGCACCCATTGTGAGAAAACAATTTTGAAATGTCAAAAAACATTCAAAAAAATATCTACGTGTACATTCAAACATTTAAAGTTTGTTCACAAGTTTTCAGGATAATTTTTTTATATGTCATGTATAAAAAATATATCATATGAATAGGACTATTCATAGGACATTTTTTTGTTTTTTGCACGAGACATGTAAAATGTTATTTCTTCTTGAAAAATTATAAATGAACATAAAATGTTCAAATATATATGTAGACATTTTTTCGAATTTTTTAACATTTCAAAATATGTTTTCTCATAATGGGTGCAAATGCACCCGTGAGCCGAATATAAAACCCACCTCTACTAGGTGCATTCGGTTCTACTTAGAAGTTGTCCACGTCGTGGCACAAATATTCTGCGTGTTGTACTTTCGCCCGTACATGTTCGGCCTCTCAGGTATTCTATAATCTACAATGTTAAAGTATGATTTAAATTCATTAAGAACACTAACTTTCGACGAACGGAGCGAGGCCCGTTGCCAGAGGCTTGGGCCGAAGCATAGCGGAGTTTGTGAAATCCCCGGCTAGGATAAGTTGCATTTGATTTAACGGATCGTCAAAGACCTAGGTTTCCACTGTGAAATACTCTCCGTTGTAGTAAGCCCCCCCGCTGGGATAAGTTATATATATATATATATATATATATATATATATATATATATATATATATATATATATATATATATCTTGTAAGCCCCTCGCTGGGATAAGTTGTATCTGTAAAATCTCGCCGTTGCGTAAATACTCTTTGTTATAGTAAAACTTCGCTGGCTGATGCCAGTGGTTTTTATCTCTTTTTGTTGGAGAGATTTTTCCACGTTAAATTTATGTCTCCTTGCTGTGATTTTATTTTAATTTTTCGTTATTTTCTTGTCACACTTATATAACATACAAGTTTAGTATATTTCTACTTTCCCCCATAGTTCTTGAGCCCTTGACGGTCCTCGTGCCTTAGCAGTGGCTCCTCTGCTCATGGCTACCCATCTAGGCATATTCCTACCTCCAACCATCTCCCCGGATGTACGAAAATGTGGTGACCAAGTGCATGGAGAGCTCCCGTCAACAAGGTGTTGGCACGCACTAGGTACCATCCGACTATGTGGCAGGACAATGCGCACAATCCATACACCATAGTTTCCATGGCCTGAACTTCTTCCTAACGCCTCCTATCCTCATGAACAAAGAGACCAAGGAAACAGATCAAAGAGCATTTTAAGGGATAGTGTACTCGACACAGCTAGCAATATTGGGTTCCAAAGGAAAATACAGATACTCTCGTTTGCTTCTCCCTGACATTTTCTCCTGTGTCGTTTTTTATCTTCTTTTGTTTTGCATGTATCCAGGACTAGGAGTTTATATAATCTTGATGTCATAGATCAAAGAATGACTACATTGATGAGACCATCAAATAATCTTACTTAAAGTACCTTGCAAATGTCCAGATTGGAGGAAACTACAAGACAAGATGATGGATTTTTGTGTCACGAAACTGAATATGTCTTGGCCAGAACTTGATGGAACGGTGGTTTGAGCTGCTAGAAATTCCAAGAAGCATTTACCTCCATACTGAAACAGTCTTCCTCATTTGGCAATTAGGGTATTATTCATCCACTTTTGTTTAACACATTACTGAAAAAATTGGAGACTTTTTCGATAGTTAAGACTGGGAAAATATAAAAAGGATGTTTGACATCGTTTTTTTCAAAGTATGATTGACTTTATATGAAAAATTCGAATATACCGTCATGTAGGTGCCTTGTCGCATACGGACACTTGATATCCATAGTATAGGTGGCCAAATGGATCACAGTGTCTTCTCCTGCTTCCATGCGGGATTTAACATTTATTTTCCGGATTATGTTTGCACCTAATCAAGTTTCACAAATTCTAGCTACCAAATCTATAAGAATTTTGAATAAAATTTCAAAACTGTTGGTCATACACACAGTATATCATTTAATAATTTTTCATCTCATTTGGCTCCTAGCAACTAAACCCAGAGTTGTTGAATTGGAATTCAATTTTATGGAAGAGTTTGCCACTAGAAATGGAAATAGTGATTTGAGTTCCAGTTCCTAGAATTATGACACAAATAAAACCCGATACACCAAGACCAATAGCATGGTTTCAAATTGATTTTCTTATTTTAGTAGTGTCATTTCTATGAATTTCAAACTCGGCCACAATTTTCGGCTGAGATTATCTTTTCTTGTTCCTACCTGAGAACATTGATTTTAAGCTACTTTTTTCAAGCTATCCCGTGCTCGTCGATGGAGCTGTTAGTTCCTAGTTTCGCATGTTGCTTTCGATATCGGATGGACAAATAAATGTACATGTGTATTCACAGATGGATTCTTGGTTTCGTCGTAGCTAATCAATTGTGAAGGGGCAATTACCAATATCTGTACCATGCTAATGATCATGTGCATCTGGGCAGACATGAGGCCTAGGACCATACCTTAACGGCTTGATTCTGTTGTTCGTCGCCATGTTGTACGTGGACACGCTTCGTCTTGGACTTTGACGCGTTGGAACACCGTGAGTTGGAGATGCTGGACAGGGATCCGCGCGTTTATACAAAAATGTGGGGACGAGGTGCAACAAGCGCTAAAGTTAACAAGTGCTGGAACGCACTAGCTACTTGCAATGATGTTCCAATACAATGTGGACAATCTTCTTCCCAAAGCTTCCCATCCTCATGAACAAAAATACTGAGGAAACGAATGAAAATGCAAAGGGAAAGTGTACTTGGCATGACAAGCAATATTGCAGATGGCTTACAAAGGAAAACAAAAATCTTCTTGTTTCCTTCTCCCAATATTTTCTCACGTGTCTTTTTTTTGCGGCATGTTTCCAGGAGTTTATATAACCTTGACGTGGTGGGGCAAATAAAGACTACATTGATGAGGCCATCATGGCATTTTTCTCAAAGGGCTTGAAAATGTTTAGATTGGTAGAAACTATAGAACAAGATATAATGGACTTTTGTGTTAAGAAATCTTTTGTGTTAAGAAATTGAATGTCTTGACAAGAACTTGATGGAATCATCGAAACCGTCTTCCATATTTGATTGACTTTGTGTCACGCAAATATGTGCGTCCAACGACTACTTGCTCTCCTTATAGGTGGCCATGTGGATCAACGCGCCTTTTTTTCTTAGATCCTCGCAGGATTTAACATTTGTTTTTTGGATTATGTTTGAACCTAATCGAGATTAACAAATTTTGCACAATTTACAAGAATTTTGAGTGAAGTTCCAAAAGTCTTGATCATATTCGCAGTATGTCTTTGCCAGAATTTGAGTCGGAGAGGATGGAGTAGGTAGGGGGCGGCAGTGAGGTGGGAGGGAGGTCGCGGCGACTGCAGCCAAGGAGCGCAACCACAGCTTTGTTTCTCTCTCAGCGCCGGCTTGTGGAGACAGGTGGGTTGCCGGCAGGAGTCGCTGGTGGCCGAACTAGAGCGGTGCGGGTTCAGATAGTGAGAGATGGGTCAACTAGATCACCTGAAACTTACTGAAATACCCCTATCCATGTTACTATTTAAAAATCGATAATTAACCGTGCCATATCATAAGACAACATTAATTGAATCAGAAATACTGGGAAGTACTTAGAAGTACCTGCCAATGACCAAAAAAGCGCTCAAAAATAACATATACATATCGCACTACCGAGTTTAAGTTCTAGATGCAATTTTTGTATGGAAATAACAACTTTTTAATGTCAGTAGTATTAATGGTCCGAATTTATGGAGAGTTTATTATTTTTTAAGTTTTGGTAGTGTTTCAATTCTAACTTAAAATGCTATGAGCATGGTAAACTTATATTTTTCCCAAGTGCGAAATCCTTTTCAGAAATATTTCTGTCTTTTAGACAACTAGCACGGTGGCCCTCGCAAATGTGAGGGCATAATCTTTATTGCCATGAGAGGTCTTGAAATGAATATGTATCGTGCGTCTATTAAATAACTTTCATTCTTAGAATGTCACCTATCTCACTTTGTCATGTGAGGGGATTAATAAAGCAACCACTTAAAGTATGATGATAAAAAATGCTTTTTAATTTCTGTTTGATTTTACATGTTTTAATTTACTCTAATCCAAAACTTAAACCTATACATGCCACATTCTTGCACACATATATTAGTTATGTCAAGAGATAGGACTACACCCGCTTGGACCATAAAGTTTTAACTACAATATCATTTCTTAATTATTCAAAACATTATTATGAAAACCTTTTGTAGCTCACTATAGTTGCACATACTATATAAGCACCACCGAATTTCTTCTCAATGCTGACCAAGTGTCCAAGTGTAGTGGCCGATGATGACCAAGCTTGGAAGAATATATTCTGAATGTTAATAAGCCTTGAAAGGAAAACAGATTGTCTTGATTCCATCATTAATTATTGTTGCTTAATTCTGTTGGGTTCCTAGCAATTCTTGTCACCAAGACGAATGGCGTTTTTTTTGAGGATATGATTGATGCGATTTTTTACATCTTTCATAATGAAGATAAAAATAAGGTGTGGACGATTTGTACATTTTGATCAACATTTATGGATATTGGTTGACATATTTATGGTAAGTAAATTAAGAGACAAAAGAAGACCAGAGAAATAATTTTGTGGCTCGTCATTAAAAACTATACATTTCATACTAATGTTTTGTTTTCGCCATGTTTTCATCAAAATTTTGTTGCGAAATTTTACAGTAATAACTAAAAAGAAAAGTGTTTTCTATTACTTACATATTTTCATGATCCACCATATGATCTTTAATCAATTTTTATTTGTGGAATATCATTCCTTCATATCATTTCTACATGTTTATCTTACTCTATTCACAACAACCTTTTGTCTACCCAAGTCACCATAATAATAAATGGTGTTAGCAATCACATATTTCTATGTCTCACTCAATCTTTTAATATGTAAGTTTGTTTTTAAATTTCCTCCCTAAAGACACTGACTATAATTGATTTGTGCATCTAGGATAACATTTTTATTTCAGATATGGTCCCTTGTACACATAGTATGTTGGTTTCATCCCAGTATTTTTCTTGCACATACATGGACGGCCTTACAAGGTTTGTTTCTGCCTACTTCTATTATATAACCCACCGGATCAATGAAAAATTCTAGTTAACTTGTTTGATTGGTGACTACCATCACATCTATATTCCTCTAAACTTGTACATCCTCTCTCACTATGCCACTCACTCTCATCATTATTTATTTATATGTTAACCGAAGTAACCTATGGACTAAATAGGCTCCATGTGTCTTTCTACTCCCTCTGTTTCCTATAAGACGGTTTGGCAAGCTATTCTTAGTGTTGTTGCCACCTTTTCAATTTCTATGAAGCACCCCTACGCACACACAAAATTCATATGGTCGATCTATTACTACTCCATTGTATCACGTCATGAATCTATATTCATGAATGTTTACACTTGTATGAATATTCTAGTGACGCACAATTCTTAGACAGCAAAACTCATTCAACCATAAACTCGCTCTCATGTCTCATGTGCATATACGACACTTCACATTTTTCCGGTCTATGACTTATCTCTTACTATTAATTACCCCCAACTTCGCTCATGATACTCATGCCCCTTTTATCTTGTATACTGCCATTGACAAAAAGAAATGCATGCCGATGTATCTGAACATATTACAGAGCTAGTTTTCTCTAGTTTTATACGCAGTGCATCTGCATGCATGATACCTTCATGTTTTCCTGCCCATACTAAATGTTATCAAGCTATTTCTTTTTGTATTTCTTACTAACTTAGGAAGAAAAATCAGTGCATCTGAGACATTATTTTATACATAAAATAAACAGTTTCGCCATATTTATATGGCTAATCACTTTTTTAACAATATACATATATCTAGCAAAATAGCTTTCTTGAGATAGCTTCAAGTAGAAATAAATAATACATAAATTCATATTTAATAGGTAAAAGCATGCACGTACATCTTGCTAATATCCATGTAGAACCTTGAAATAATATTCATGATATAGGAAAAAAAGAAATCATCTACTCAATAAATGTTGCGAGTTTATCAAAATTTTGATTAATCTATGGATTACTAAATAGTGTCTAGATTCATCAAAATTTTGACAAATATGCGATATCTATTTTGAGATAAAGAGAGTACTAAAATTTGGAACAATCATGACCAAATCACGTCGCATGTTGGTCATACGTACTGTTTTAGGCGCCCTCCTCCTCCCGACCCCATCCTCCTCCCGCACCCGTGCGGCAGCGCCGCACCGCGCCGGGCTGCCTCCCCTTCCCGACGAGCCCTCCCTCCCGTGGTCTCTCCTCCCCTCCGCCGCCGTCCGGATCGTCGCCAGGCAAAGACCTGGGGGCGTGGCGGCGGCGGCGTCCCTGATCGCGATCTGGCGGAAAGGCGGCGGCGTCCGTCTCGGCTGGTTTGGCGGTGGCGTTGCGGCGAGCGACGGCCAGTGATCCTCGGCCCAGATGGCGACATGCGGCGGCGGGGATCTGGGCCTAGCCGTGATCTGTCCCGTACGTTGGCCTCGACATCGGCGCCCAGGCGACCCGGGCCTTGTCCGTGACATTAGGGCGCTTGGGGCATCTGCCCCGGCATGGTGGTGGTGGCCTCCGTCGCCGTCGGAATGGTCGGCCGGATGGTCTTGCCGTCTTGCGGTGGATCCTGCTAGTTTCCGGTGGGTGGCGTGGGGGCTGCTGGCTTGGTTTCAATAGAGGAGGTGGTCCTGGATCCCTCTCAAACCAAGACGATGTTCAGCCGGATGTTGGTCTCCATTGATCTGGTTTTTGTGTCGTGTTCCGGAAGGCTCCGCCGGCAAACTCCATAAGTGCTATTATGCCGTGAGTTTGCTGAAAGGATTGAATTCGATCGTACGCACTCATGTTTTACCCTGGCCGTTTGGTTTCAGAGGGTGTGCTTCGAAGCTTTGTTGGCTGTTATTATCATGGGGAATGTTCTCGTTCCATGGTGCTGACAGAGAAAGTCATGGAGACCGAGATCTGAGGACAGACAATGGTGGTTCGATTCTGGGTGGTGATGAGGAATTGGCTAGGTGACTTGTGAATTGGAGCAGTGGCATGCAAGTGGGGGCGACTGCACAGGAGAGGTTCATGGTCCTACCTCTCAGGGTGAAAACCCAGGGTCTGGTCTTAATTGGTTGTGCCTGGATGGCCTTGTTGAAGGTATTGTTTTGAGAGCACAGACTTTCTTCAGGGTTGAAAACCTAGATCTTTGATCGGACGATGACAGTGTTTGTGCACTGTTCCCTTCTTTGAGACGTCGTTTTTGGATAAGATGAACTTTTGGTGCTGCTTGATGGTGATAGTACTGCTGTTTCAATGAATGAGTCATTGTGACGGGACTTTTCTTTTTTGTAATTCTTCTTTCTTTTTTGGCTGTGTGCATCGTGTGACCGCTAGGGCAATACGTTGTTGCAGAGGCCGGGTGTAATTGGTATCATCTGATATTAATATATATGCTCATTTCCAAAAAAGAAAATGTTTTCTGGTTTTAGCCAAAGGCATACATGTTTTTTTCCTATTGAAATCCGGTTATTTGCGTGATGCACTGGCTGTCCAGGAGGATTTCTGTTGTCCAGTCTGATCCGGTAAGAAATGATCACGAAAGATTTAGGTCCCTGGGCTAATCATTTCTGTTAGTCTGGACTCCTTCGTTAGTTTCGCTAGTGCACGATCGTTTGCCCGATCGTGTGATCGTGTCCGTACTTGCTATATTTTTTAATGCATTTTTTACTTTTAAATCTGATCCTGGATTGTTACCCGGTCCTTCTTCTTCTCTTATTCTTAGAAAACGTGTCTAGCTATGTAACTAGGTTAACGTGACATAAACCTTCTTTTATACACATACATGTTCTACGTAACGCTACTTATATTTTAATTTGAGATTAAATCCTAATCATATATTTTAGATCCAACTATCTAAAATAATTCTGATGATGTGGATCAACCTAGTGCCTCGAAAAAGCACTTTATATTGCTTTTAGTATATGACGAGCATGGTGGCCCTCGCAAATGCGAGGGCATTATCTTTAGTTGTTTTCTTAGTGAGGGGCATCGTCTTTGGTGTGCTAAAATTTATGAAAAATACGTTCACTACTTGATGGACAATCATGTAATGCAATAAAACATATTACATTATATATTCATTCTATGCTCAATTTATATGGTATGCATATAAGGCATCTTT
The DNA here is from genome assembly GCA_023614405.1 of Avena insularis. Classification (NCBI taxonomy): domain Eukaryota; kingdom Viridiplantae; phylum Streptophyta; class Magnoliopsida; order Poales; family Poaceae; genus Avena; species Avena insularis. The sequence continues at coordinate 304,939,950 of CM042691.1, read as the reverse complement.
AATCATCTTTAATTCACGTGTCAAACGTTATTAGGCTACCTATCGAAACACAACATTAATGACCATATGCGAAGTTTATGCATGAGAATGAATTGGTATATATAATTAAAGTTTACACAATGACCTAACATCTAGTTAGTAGGGGATCATATATCAGTATGCATGGCTAACACACATACTACAAAATAATTAAGGTTTACTTGAGGAACGATCCTATGATGTTTATACCATTATAATGGATTATAAATTCCATCGTATTAATAAGGTAAATCAAAACGAATTTATCCTCGTTCATATCCTCAAGCAAGAACTTGCTTAATGAGGGACCCCGAATTTCCACGTCAAGTAGCTTATGAATAGAGCTCAAATCTAGTTACAAAACTACAATTTTGTTCATCTTGTGACAATTAAATCGTATGTTTATAGAGATAATTCCATTACCCTTGAGTATATCATCTTCATAGGGTAAGGTGAGTGTGTCACTTACACATCCAAATATATATACGCCATAACTGATTCCATAACAATTGATCTAATCAATTGCATTTTCATTTTTAATGCTTCAAATTGTACATTCAATGGAAGATTGCTATATGACATTTAAGTAAATTCATGAAATCTTTGGAATTGTGATAAGTTTAGATCATATAATTGTCAAATAAAAACATGACATACTTTAGGAAGATCTATTATTGATTTTTAAACTTGATTCGGAATTGTTTTCCCATAGCTAACATGGTGCCGATATAGAATAAATGAATATTGGCTGCGTCTAATTCTTTGTATTTTTTGTCTAGGCCAATATTTATCGCGCAATAGTCTATGTAAGGTGATACTCATGACTATTTTTTTTCTGGACAGTTTAGCGATTTGGCATTAGAGTGACGGTTAGACAATTTGTCTTGCGTGAAATGTGTCTCTAACACCATTGTGAATCCATAAAAAACCATATTTTGTGGCCGAACAGTTTTGGAGTTTGGTTCTAGTATGTATCAATCATTTTTCTTTTCTTCCTTTTTAGCGGATTAGTTTTGGGATTCTTTTCCATCATAAGGTCGGCTTCTGAGTTTATTTTAAGCCAGGAAGTGGGTCCCATCAAATATCGATCGTAAGTTTCTTTTTGAAGGGACTGGATTTGCCTCCACGCTCTATCTTGTGGTCATTTTTTCCAATGATTGTAGAGAGTCCCACCAAGTTACGCATCAACACGGTGGATCAACTTAGCTTTTTTCGTGGTGAGATAGTTCTCTTTCTCTATAATCTAATAATCTACGTGAGATAAATCTATTTCTAATTGATACATGTATTTTTGTGAAAGGGATACGTGTCTTTAACATACACCGTATCAAACTATTGTGCCAAACCAAATTACATAGTTACATAACTATTAACCTCTCGTTAAATCTGAGCCATATATTTTGGATCTAACAATCAAAATAAATTTGAATGACGTGGCTTAACGTGGTGGCTCTATTAAACATTCTTATATTATTTTTAGTATATAATAGATAGATATATAAGCAAATTCAACCTGGCTAGAATAGCCATCAGAAGCCTAAAATCTGATCGATACTAATCTTTTTGACTGCCAGCCAGTCAGAGTAATATCATGACTTTCAGGGAAAAAAGGCACACGTGCACCATTCTTGATTGACACGGACAGCAGGAGCCAACACGGTTCTTTAAAATAAAAAAATAGGTTAGCTGACCGTCCTTTGAACAACTAACGTGACATGATACTTATTTTGTACATGTTTACTTTTACGTAACATGACTTATCTTTTAATCTCATACTACATCTTAACCATTAATTTTAGATCTAATAGCTAAAATAATTTTGATGATGTGGATCAACCAGGTGCCTCGAAACACACCCTTATATTGCTTTTAGTATATAATAAACTAGCACGGTGGCCCTCGCAAATGCGAGGGCATAATCTTTATTGCCATGAGAGGTCTTGAAATGAATATGTATCGTGCGTCTATTAAATAACTTCCATTCTTAGAATGTCACCTATCTCACTTTGTCATGTGAGGGGATTAATAAAGCAACCACTTAAAGTATGATGATAAAAAAATGCTTTTTAATTTCTGTTTGATTTTACATGTTTTAATTTACTCTAATCCTATACTTAAACCTATACATGCCACATTCTTGCACACATATATTAGTTATGTCAAGAGATAGGACTACACCCGCTTGGACCATAAAGTTTTAACTACAATATCATTTCTTAATTATTCAAAACTTTATTAAGAAAACCTTTTGTAGCTTATGATCAACCCACACAACACTATAGCTAGAAGCGCATAGTATATAAGCAGCACCGAATTTCTTCTCAATGCTGACCAAGTGTCCAAGTATAGTGGCAGATGATGACCAAGCTTGGAAGAATATATTCTGAATGTTAATAAGCCTTGAAAGGAAACAGATTGTCTTGATTCCATCATTAATTATTGATGCTTAATTCTGTTGGGTTCCTAGCAATTCTTGTCACCAAGACGGATGGCGATTTTTTTTGAGGATAGGATTGACGCAATTTTTTACATCTTTCATAATGAAGATAAAAATAAGGTGTGGACGATTTGTACATTTTGATCAACATTTATGGATACTGGTTGACATATTTATGGTAAGTAAATTAAGAGACAAAAGAAGACCAGAGAAATAATTTTGTGGCTCGTCATTAAAAACTATACATTTCATACTAATGTTTTGTTTTCGCCATGTTTTCATCAACATTTTGTTGCGAAATTTTACAGTAATAACTAAAAAGAAAAGTGTTTTCTATTACTTACATATTTTCATGATCCACCATATGATCTTTAATCAATTTTTATTTGTGGAATATCATTCCTTCATATCATTTCTACATGTTTATCTTACTCTATTCACAACAACCTTTTGTCTACCCAAGTCACCATAATAATAAATGGTGTTAGCAATCACATATTTCTATGTCTCACTCAATCTTTTAATATGTAAGTTTGTTTTTAAATTTCCTCGCTAAAGACACTGACTATAATTGATTTGTGCATCTAGGATAACATTTTTATTTCAGATATGGTCCCTTGTACACATAGTATGTTGGTTTCATCCCAGTATTTTTCTTGCACATACATGGACGGCCTTACAAGGTTTGTTTCTGCCTACTTCTATTATATAACCCACCGGATCAATGAAAAATTCTAGTTAACTTGTTTGATTGGTGACTACCATCACATCTATATTCCTCTAAACTTGTACATCCTCCCTCACTATGCCACTCACTCTCATCATTATTTATTTATATGTTAACCGAAGTAACCTGTGGACTAAATAGGCTCCATGTGTCTTTCTACTCCCTCTGTTTCCTATAAGACGGTTTGGCAAGCTATTCTTAGTGTTGCTGCCACCTTTTCAATTTCTATAAAGCACCCCTACGCACACACAAAATTCATATGGTCGATCTATTGCTACTCCATCGTATCACGTCGTGAATCTATATTCATGAATGTTTACACTTGTATGAATATTCTAATGACACACAATTCTTAGACAGCAAAACTCATTCAACCATAAACTCGCTCTCATGTCTCATGTGCATATACGACACTTCACATTTTTCCGGTCTATGACTTATCTCTTACTATTATTTACCCCCACTTCGCTCATGATACTCATGCCCCTTTTCTCTTGTACTGCCATTGACAAAAAGAAATTTATGCCGATGTATCTGAACATATTACAGGGCTAGTTTTCTCTAGTTTCATACGCAGTGCATCTGCATGCATGATACCTGCTTCATGTTTTCCTGCCCATAGTAAATGTTATCAAGCTAATTTTGTTTTGTATTTCTTACTAACTTAGGAAGAAAAATCAGTGCATCTGAGACATTATTTTATACATAAAATAAACAGTTTCGCCATATTTATATGGCTAATCACTTTTTTAACAATATACATATATCTAGCAAAATAGCTTTCTTGAGATAGCTTCAAATAGAAATAAATAATACATAAAATTCATATTTAATAGGTAAAAGCATGCACGTACATCTTGCTAATATCCATGTAGAACCTTGAAATAATATTCATGATATAGGAAAAAAAGAAATCATCTACTCAATAAATGTTGCGAGTTTATCAAAATTTAGATTAATCTATGTATTACTAAATAGTGTCTAGATTCATCAAAATTTTGACAAATATGCGATATCTATTTTGAGATAAAGAGAGTATTAAAAATTTGGAACAATCATGACCGAATCACGTCGCATGTTGGTCTGACATCAACGCCGTCACTATATATTTTCTGGTTTTAGCCAAAGGCATACATGTTTTTTGCCTATTGAAATCCGGTTATTTGCGTGATGCACGGGCTGTTCAGGAGGATTTCTATTGTCCAGTCTGATCTGGTAAGAAACGATCACGGAAGATTTAGGTCCCTGGGCTAATCATTTCTGTTAGTCTGGACTCCTTCGTTAGTTTCGCTAGTGCACGATCGTTTGCCCGATCGTGTGACCGTGTCCGTACTTGCGGCACCGGTATATTTTTTAATGCATTTTTTTACTTTTAAATCTGATCCTAGATTGTTACCCGGTCCTTCTTCTTCTCTTAGTCTTAGAAAACGTGTCTAGCTATGTAGCCAGGTTAACGTGACATAAACCTTTTTTTATACACATATACGTTCTACGTAACGCTACTTATATTTTAATTTGAGATTAAATCCTAACCATATATTTTAGATCCAACTATCTAATAATTCTGATGATGTGGATCAACCTAGTGCCTCGAAAAACCACCTTATATTGCTTTTAGTTTATAACTAGCACAGAGGCCCTCGCAAACGCGAGGGTATCATCTTTAGTTGGTTGAAATAAAGTTAATTTATTATGAATATCACATATATTTTTTTAGAAATTGGGTATTACCCGGCCTCTGCATCAATTGATGCACACAGTCTTTTATTGCATAGTTCTAAAATCTTCTCAAAGCAAATAATATAAAGTTAATTATTACAAAACTCATGAATATCACATTTATTGATAAGAAAGAATATTGTTATCTTACTATAAACATGTTAAGGAAAAGAAAATATCACAAAAGCTAGTAAAATCTTTAACATTCTTAGTTATCTATTAAAACACACATTTGTTTTGTTTGTAAGTGATATTAGATCAGTAAATATAATATTTTTTATGTAATGTTAGATCGTGTGAGGATATCTAAAATGCCTTATTTGAAATGTATTTTAAAATATATCAATATTATATCAAGCTTAAATCCGGTGGTCTACACACTCGATCACATGTGTTTGATGTGTCTTGTTTGAAGTGGTCATATCATTTCTACATGTTTATCTTATTCTAATAACATCAGCCTTTTGTCTAGCAGTGACACTATAGTAATATCTGGTTTTAGGAAATCACATATTGCTAAAACAATATGTCTCCCTCAATCTTGTAATAGGTAAGTTCTTTTTTAAATTTTCCCGCTAAAGACACAGACTATAATCGATAAGTGCATCTAGGACAATATTTTTTAGGATATGGTCGAGCTTACACATATAGTATGTTTCTTAGATCTGATATTTTTCTTCCACATGGCATATATCACATGTACATGGACGACCTCATAAGATTTGTTTCTCCCCACTTCTATTCATGGACCCGTCTCATCATTGAAAATGTCAGTTAACTTGTTTGGTCGGTGATTGCCATCATATCTAGATTCTTCTAAACCTGTTCATCATCTCTCACTCACTGTCGTGAAAGTTTATTTATATATTTTTGTATTTCCCTTCCATTGACGTCGATCATTCTTTAGCACAATGTAAGTCACCTATGGACACAATAGACTTTATGTGTTTTTTGTAGTTCATTTTCTATGATGCACTCCTTCCCACACACGACATTCATATTATTGATCCATTACTACTTCATCGTATCACGTCATGTCTCTATATTCATGATTGTTTACGCGTGTATCTATACATATGTTATATTGACTAGTAAAATGCCCATGCGTTGCTACGGGCTAATAAAACAATTTAATTTTTTTTACACCGAATAACTCTCCAGGTTTATCCAAATGTGGCAATATTGAGGACACTATCTTGTCAATGGATGCATCTGCAAACACCTACACCTCCCAGAAGCGTAAGATAACAGAGCAGCTATATGGATCAGTAAAGAGAAAATAACAATACAAGTATGACCTGGTATCATTGTATATACGAATTTAAGTGGGAAACCGAATTCATGAAATCCTGGATACACAAATTTAAGTGGGGAACAAAATTGCACTTCTTCACCATCGAGGATCCTAGCACTACAGGACGCGCGCGCTACGCCGAGGGCAAAAAGCCGTCAGCGTAGGCCAAAATACCCTCGGCGTATGGTACGCTGACGGCTGCCCTCGGCGTAGCCTTCTCGGCAAAGATCTCCCTCGGCAGAGCACACTCAAGCCGTCAGCGTATCGAAATGGCCGTCGGCATAGCCTGTCGACCGGTTGCAAAAAAATATTTTAAAAAAAATATTTTATTTTTTTCTCAATTTTTTATTCTTTGAATTGTTTGACTCATTAATCTCCGATTTAAACATTTGTAACACTAATTACACTTAATATTTGATTAAATTTCAGTCTTAGTCAAACTTCCCGGCCGGTCACCCATCCTAATACTACTCCAGCTCCAGCATGCTTAACTTCCTCGTTCCTTCGCAAAGTAATTCATACATTGTTGTCAATACTATGATATCAATCCTATTAACTCTTATATCATCATGTCACATGTTTGTATTTTTTAAATTACAAACAATTATTTAAGTAAACATTAATGAATAAGTAAAATATTATTGAATTCAAATAAAAATATAATAATTTTACTTTTTTGTATTTTTCTATTTAATATAGAATAATTAATATGTTTAAATCTGTAAATCAGAATTCAAATAATAATATGTCTAAATTGATCAGAAAATGAGAGGAATCTAAATATGATATCCATATCAACTAATCCGAAACCCTCCGTTTTTGAATTATCTATTTGGTGGTTGCTTTAGAAAATCCCTTTTTGCGCTGGTATAATGAAAAATGGCTTATTGGTGCGATGAGAAAGAAAACTTGCATTGGATCTTTGATAAAATAGCATATTATGAACCTAAAAATAATTTTTGTAAAAAAAACATGAGCATCGGATCATGTACCTGTAGTTCATGTCTAACCCACTTCCTATCGATTCGGCAGGAATTTGTCTTTTTCACCAAAGGTGGACGGAAAGGTTTCGGATCCCCTTGTTGGTACATTGTTCATATAAGGTGGTATAGTATTTTTGTAAAATATGGTGGTAGCATTTTTAATTATCCATTTGGTGGTTGCTTCACAAAACCGTCCGTTTTTTGTGCTCAGAAAATAGGAAATAGCTTTTTGGTGCGACGAAAAGGAAAACTTCCTCCTGCAATATTGTTCGCCATCCCATGATGCATGTGTATGCACAATATGGGCACATTATCACAAACTATGCCTTGATTCTAGCCATAACATTGGTCATTTGACCCGAAAGCCAAGAAACCTCGAATGAGATAGTTCATTTTGTGAAGGTTTTTTTTGAGACATAATCAATATATCAAGTTTGGTATTTTTCCTTATAACTATGTCACATAATATGACACCACACGAAGGTTTTGCATTGTTTCAATCGTTTTTGAATTTTTTATGCCCGTTTTAAACTATTGTCAAACTTTACCGAACGGCGGGCATGAAGATTCTTAGCTCGGGGCCGACCCTCGCTAAACTTGCATTGGATATTTGATAAAATAGCATATTGTGAACCTAAAAATGATTTTTGTAACAAAAACATTAGCATCGGATCGTGTACGTGTAGTTCATATTTGACTCACTTCCTGCGGACGGAAAGGTTTCGGATCCCCTGTTGGGACATTGTCCATATAAGGTGGTATAGTATTTTTGTAAAATGTGCTGGTAGCATTTTGAATTAGCCGTTTGGTGGTTGCTTCACAAAACAGTCCGTTTTTATGTTCGGAAAATGGGAAATGGCTTTTTGATGCGATAAAATGGAAAACTTCCTCCTACAACATTGTTCGCCATCCATGATGCATGTGTATGCACAATATGGGCATATTATCATAAACTATGCCTTGATTCTAGCCATAACATTGGTCATTTGACCCGAAAGCAGAGAAACCTCGAATGAGATAGGTCATTTTGTGAAGATTTTTTTGAGACATAATCAATATATCAAGTTTGATATTTTTCCTTATAACTATGTCACATAATATGACACTACACGAAGGTTTCGATCGTTTCTGAATTTTTTATGCCCGTTTTAAACTATCGTCAAACTTTGTCGAACGGCGGGCAGGAAGATTCTTAGCTAGGGGCCGAGCCTCGCTAAACTTGCATTGGATCATTGATAAAATAACATATTGTGAACCTAAAAATAATTAAAAAAACATAAGCATCAGACCATGTACATGTAGTTCATATCTGACTCACTTCCTGCCGATTCGGCAGGAATTTGTCTTTTTCACCAAAGGTGGACGTAAAGGTTTCGGCTCCCCTGTTGGGACATTGTCCATATAAGGTGGTATGGTATTTTTATAAAATGTGGTGGTAGTATTTTGAATTAGCCATTTGGTGGTTGCTTCACAAAACCATCCGTTTTTTATGCTCGTAAAATGGAAAATGGCTTCTTGGTGCGACAAAAAGGAAAGCTTCCTTCTGCAACATTGTTCGCCATCCTATGATGCACATGTATACATAATATGGGCATATTATCACAAACTATGCCTTGATTCTAGCCATAACATTGTTCATTTGACCCGAAAGCCAAGAAACCTCGAATGAGATAGTTCATTTTGTGAAGGTTTTTTTGAGACATAATCAATATATCAAGTTTGGTATTTTTCCTTATAACTATGTCACATAATATGACACCACACGAAGGTTTTGCATTGTTTCAATCGTTTTTGAATTTTTTATGCCCGTTTTAAACTATTGTCAAACTTTATCGAACGGCGGGCATGAAGATTCTTAGCTCGGGGCCGACCCTCGCTAAACTTGCATTGGATATTTGATAAAATAGCATATTGTGAACCTAAAAATGATTTTTGTAAAAAAAAACATTAGCATCGGATCGTGTACGTGTAGTTCATATTTGACTCACTTCCTGCGGACGGAAAGGTTTCGGATCCCCTGTTGGGACATTGTCCATATAAGGTGGTATAGTATTTTTGTAAAATGTGGTGGTAGTATTTTGAATTAGCCATTTGGTGGTTGCTTCACAAAACCATCCGTTTTTTATGCTCGTAAAATGGAAAATGGCTTCTTGGTGCAACAAAAAGGAAAGCTTCCTTCTGCAACATTGTTCGCCATCCTATGATGCACATGTATACATAATATGGGCATATTATCACAAACTATGCCTTGATTCTAGCCATAACATTGTTCATTTGACCCGAAAGCCAAGAAACCTCGAATGTGATAGGTCATTTTTTGAAGGTTTCTTTGAGACATAATCAATATACCAAGTTTGATATTTTTCCTTCTAAATATGTCACATAATATAACACCACGCGAAGGTTTCGCATTGTTTCGATCGTTTTTGAATTTTTTATGCATATTTTAAACTATCGTCAAACTTTGTCGAACGATGGGCATGAAGATTCTTAGATCGGGGTCGAGCCTCGCTAAACTTGCATCGGGTCTTTGATAAAATAGAATATTGTGAACCTAAAAATGATTTTATAAAAAAACATGAGCATCGGATCATATACCGGAAGTTCATATCTGACCCACTTCCTACCGATTTGGCTGGAATTTGTCTTTTTCACCAGGGGTGGACGGAAAGGAATTTGTCTTTTTCACCACTGGCAGCAGGACCAGAATCTTCTAGGTTTACTGAATTTCTAGAGCAAAATCCTCATCTGATATATTCACCACCATTGGAGTCATGAACTGAATATTATAAGTCCTCTTCACAACCTTATTGGGCTATCAATGGATTGTGTGTCAGTGGAGCACTTGGTTTTATGTATATAGACAGCTACTACCACTACTATGAAAACGATTATAGGTAGATTTTAATCCTGTCGCGCATATAAGGAAAATATTTCACTAAAATTAATTTTGTGGCGCATATAAGAAATGCTCCATAGAATTCATGCAATTCTGTAGCGCATATGGCTATAGGCTCCACAGAAAGTGAGCATTCTGTGGCGCATACAGTCATATGCGCCACAGAATTCTGGCATGCCTGTATGCGCCACAGAATGTCAAAATTCTGTGACGCGTACACAGAATTCCCACTTTCTGTGGCGCATACAGCCATATGCGCCACAAAATTCCCACTTTCTGTGGCGCATACACCATATACGCCACAGAATGTGCTAAACAGATCTTAGTTTTTTTCATCCTACCTACCACCATCCCGTAGCCGCCCATCCCGCGTCATTCGCACGCCAAGCCGCCCGCCACCACCATCCCGCCACCTCGCCACCCCCACCATCCCGCCACCTCGCCGCCCCGCCGCCCCGCCACCCCCTCATCTCCGCCGCGCCCTCACCTCTGGCACTCGACCTCCTTGCACCCCGCGTCGACCCGCTCTTCCCCATCGGCGCCGCCGCGACGCCCTGCCTCGGCTGCGGTGTTGGAGATATGCCCTAGAGGCAATAATAAATATAGTTATTATTATATCTTTGTGTTTATGATAAATGTTTACATTCATGCTATAATAGTATTAACAAGGAAACATTAATACTTGTGTGATTTGTAGACTAAAATAAGAGTCCCTAGTAAAGCCTCTATATAATACTAGCTTGTTGGTTAATAGATGATTGTGGTTTCCCTATCATGAACATTGAGATGTTATTAACAACAAGATCATATCGTTAGGAGAATGATATGGTGGACATACTCCTATAGATAAGCGTAGCATAAAGATCAAGTCATTTTAATAGTTCAATTGCTATATGCTTTCTGATACATAGTAATCTAATTCCTTCGACCATGAGATCATGCATATCACCTTTACCGGATGGATGCTTTGATGACATCAAACACCACACCGTGAATCGGGTGGCTATAAAGGTGGCATTGAGTGTTCGGAAAGTATTGGTTGAGACACATGGATCAAGAGTGGGATTTGTCCATCCATATGACGGATAGATATACTCTGGGCCCTCTCGGTGAAATGTCATCCAATTAGCTTGCAAGCATGTGACTGGCTCACAAGGGATCACATATCACGGGAACGAGAAAAGAGTACTTATCAGTAACGAGGTTGAACTAGGTATGCAGAGATACCGACGATCATAACCTCGGATAAGTAAACTATCGTGAGACAAAGGGAAATTGATATCGTATGTAAGTGGTTCATTCGATTGCAAAGTAATCATAGAAATATGTGGGAGCCATATGAATTTCCAGATTCCTCTATTGGTTATTGTTCGGAGAAGTGTCTCGATCATGTCCGCATAATTCACGAACCGTAGGGAGACACACTTAAGGATTCGACGTTGTTTGAGTAGTTATGGAATGATGAGAAAGAGAGCGAATGTTGTTCGGAGTCTCGGATGGGATCCGGGATATCACGAGGAGATCCGGAATGGTCCGTAGAATAAGATTCATATAAGGAAAGTCCCGTTTCGGAGTTGGGGAATGGTTCCGGTGTTTTCATCGGGAATGTTCTAGAAGGTTCCGGAATGTCCGGCACTCTGGAGGGGAAGGGTACATGAATGTGTTATATAAAGTTGGTATGATTGCATTATGTACTCGGTGTCATCGCTGAACAAAATAGAGGGATTAATCAAATCCTAGTTTGAAAAGTCAAACGCCTAGTTTGAAAGTCAAACGGCTAGTTTTGGGAAGTGGAGAGGGAGGTGGAAACCGACTACTCAAACATGGGGAGGGACTTCCCTCCCCTTGGCCGGCCCCCTCCACCTATATAAGGAGGGGCAGGGCTCCCCTCCTAGACACAGAAAATCCTACCTCTAAACCCTAGTACCAAGCCGCCGCCGCCTCCATAGCCGCCGCCGGCCCTAGGGCAAACCTCCAAGTCAAAATTTTTGTTTTCCATGCTACGAAACCCTACAGTGGTATCAGATCCGTGTCTATATGTAGATCTGTTGCACGAGTAGAACACAATGGTCATTGTGGGCGTTGATGCTTTTATTGTCGATTGCTTCTTGTGTACTTTGCATCTTGCGGTATGTTGGGATGAAGCGGCCCGGGCTAACCTTACATGACATCGTTCATGAGACTTGATCCACGCTTGACATGCAACTTGTATTGCATAAGTGGCTTTGCGGGTGCCTGTTTCTCCTAGCATAGTTAAGATCCAATTTACAACGGGTGATTAACAATACTAGTATCAATGTTGTCGTTCATGTTCGTAAGTTAGAACGACACTTATTGAAAGCCCCAAACCACGTAAAACATGCAAAGAAAGTAGAGGCGTCTAATTTTTTTTGCAGGGGTGTGCAGTGATGTGATATGGCCATGATTGTGATTATATTTGATGTATGCAATGTTCCTTATTGTAAGTTGGCAACCGGCAGGAGCCATATGGTTGTCTTTAATTTATGTTAAGACCCGCGTGTCTATTCAAAGTAGTTGTAATAGTTGAAGTCGGTGGACGACAACCATGGAGAAGCGTCATTGACCTTGATGCAATGCCGGTGATGATGGAGATCATGTTCGTGCTAGAAGATGGAGATCGGAAGCACAAAAGAAGAAAGGCCATATCATATCACATATTATGAATTGCATGTGATGTTAATCCTTTATGCATCTTGTATTGCTTAGTAGACGACGGTAGCATTATAACATGATCCCTCATGCACATGAATTTCAAGTCATAAAGTGTTCACCCTTAGTTAGCACCGTTGCTAAAGCTTGTTGTTTCGAAGCACCACGTGATAATCGGATGTGTTAGATTCCGCAAGTGTATACAACGTGAGCAAGCCAGATTTGCTCATGCGAAAACTAAGGTTTGATCTTGACGATCCTAGCATGTACAGACATGGTCTCGGAACACGGATCACCGAAAAGTAAAGCATGAATCATATAGTAGATATGATGAACATGTCGATTGTTCGCCATTGAAACTATATCAACTCTCGTGATGATCGGTGTTGATGTGGTGGATTTGGTTCGTGTGATCACTAAAGCAATGTGAGGGATATTGTTTTGAGTGGGAGTTCACCTAGATTAATTTTATTATTAATTTGAACTCAATTTGTCATAAACTTAGTCTAAACTATTGCAAATATGTTTTAGATCAATGGCAGCCCCTACCATCAATTTTAATGCGTTCCTAGAGAAAGAAAAGTTGAAAAACAATGGAAGCAACTTCGCGGATTGGTTCCAATTTGAGGATTGTCCTCACGGTGGTAATTTGACCTATGTGCTGGATGCACATTGGTGACTCCACTGCAGCTGATGCTGCCGATGAAGTAAAGAATGTTTACCTCACTCGGAAGACTCAGTACTCCACAGTTCAGTGTGCTATCTTGTATGGTTTAGAATCGGAGCTTCAGAAAAGGTTTGAGAATTCAGACCCATATGATATTGTCGAGGATCTCAAATTGATCTTTGAGACTCATGCGGAAATTGAAAGCTATGAGGCTTCTGAAAAGTTCTTTAACTGCAAGATGGAAGAGGGCAGCTCCGTCAGTGAGCATGTGCTTAAGATGTCTAGGCACGCAAACAAACTTCAAAGCTTGGGTATAGTGATTCCTAATGCTTTGGGGATTTACCGCGTCCTCCAATCACTACCACCAAGTTACAAGAACTTTGTGATGAACGACAACATGCAAAACATGAACAAGACGTTGCCAGAACTCTTTGCCATGTTGAAATCTGCAGAAGTGGAGATCAAGAAAGAGCACCAAGTGTTGTTGGTCAATAAGACCACCAAATTCAAGAAAGGCAAGTCTAAGCAGAAGGGACACTTCAAGAAGGGTGGTAAGAAAGTTACCACGCCAACGAAGAAGACCAAGGCTGGACCTAAGCCTGATCGAGTGCTTTTACCGCAAGGAGAAGGTCCTTTGAAGCGGAATTGCCCAAAGTACTTGGCGGATTTGAAGAATGGCAACATCAAGAAGAAAGGTATATCTGATATACATGTTATTGATGTGTATCTCACTAGTACTCGTAGTAGTGCCTGGGTATTTGATACTGGTTCGGTTGCTCATATTTGTAACTCTAAACAGGTGCTGCAGAATAAACGGAAGCTAGCGAAGAACAAGGTGACGATGCGCGTGGGAAACGGATCAAAGGTTGATGTGATCGCGGTCGGCACTCTACCCCTTCATCTACCATCGGGATTAGTTTTATACTTAAATAATTGTTATTTGGTTCCTGCGTTAAGCATGAACATTATATCGGGATCTTATTTATTGCGAGATGGTTACTTGTTTAAGTCCGAGAATAATGGTTGTTCGATTTATATGAGTAATATGTTTTATGCACATGCACCTTTGATAGATGGTCTATTCTTGTTGAATCTCGATAGTGGAAATACACATATTAATAACATTGAGGCTAAACGTTTGAAATCGAGCGATAACTCGACCTATATATGGCACTGTCGTCTTGGTCACATTGGAGTGAAGCGTATGAAGAAACTCCATTCCGATGGACTTCTTGAATCACTTGATTTCGAATCACTTGAAAGATGCGAAGCATGTCTGATGGGTAAAATGACTAAGACTCCATTTTCTGGTATGATGGAGCGAGCTACGGACTTATTGGAAATCATACATACCGATGTGTGTGGTCCAATGAGTGTAGCATCGCGCGGTGGTTATCGTTATGTTCTTACCTTCATGGATGACTTGAGTAGATATGGGTATATCTATTTCATGAAGCATAAGTCCGAAACTTTCGAGAAGTTTAAGGAATTTCAAAGTGAGGTAGAGAATCAACGTAACAAGAAGATTAAATTTCTATGTTCTGATCGTGGAGGTGAATATCTAAGTACGAGTTTGGCGAGCATTTGAAGAAATGCGGAATACTTTCACAATTGACACCGCCGGGAACACCACAGCGTAATGGTGTGTCTGAACGTCGTAATCGAACTCTCTTAGATATGGTTCGTTCTATGATGTCACTCACAGATTTACCGCTATCATTTTGGGGTTATGCATTAGAAACAGCCGCATTCACTTTAAATAGGGAACCATCTAAATCCGTTGAAACGACACCGTATGAATTATGGTTTGGGAAGAAACCTAGATTGTCGTTCCTTAAAGTTTGGGGTTGCGAAGCCTATGTAAAGAAGTTACAGCCGGACAAGCTTGAACCCAAAGCGGAAAAATGCGTCTTCATAGGATACCCGAAGGAAACTATTGGGTATACCTTCTATCATAGATCCGAAGGCAAAATCTTCGTTGCCAAGAATGGATCCTTTCTAGAGAAGGAATTTCTCTCGAAAGAAGTGACTGGAAGGAAAGTAGAACTCGACGAGGTTGTCGAACCTTCTCTCGAAATTGCGAGTAGCGCAGCACCGGAAGAAGTTCCTGTGGTGCCTGCACCAGTTAGAGAGGAAGCTAATGATGATGATCATGAAACTTCGGTTGAAGTTGCTACAGAGCCTCGCAGGTCAACGAGAACTCGTACCACTCCATTGGTATGATCCCGTTATGAGTGTCATGTTGGTGGACAACACCGATGACCCTGAGACATATGAGGAAGCGATGATGAGCCCAGATTCCAATAAATGGCAAGAAGCCATGAAATCCGAGATTGGATCCATGTACGAAAACCAAGTATGGACTTTGGTGGACTTACCGGATGGCCGGAAGGCTATCGAGAACAAATGGATTTTCAAGAAGAAAACAGATGCTAATGGTAATGTTACTGTCTATAAAGCTCGACTTGTCGCAAAGGGGTTTCGACAAATTCAAGGAGTTGACTACGATGAGACTTTCTCACCAGTAGCGAAGCTAAAGTCTGTGAGGATTATGTTAGCAATCGCTGCATATTATGATTATGAGATATGGCAGATGGATGTCAAAACAGCATTCCTCAATGGACACATTGATGAAGAGTTGTATATGATGCAACCTAAAGGTTTTGTCGATCCTAAAGATGCTAACAAGGTATGCAAACTTCAACGGTCCATTTATGGATTGAAGCAAGCATCCCGAAGTTGGAATCAACGTTTTGATAAGGTGATCAAAAGTTTTTGTTTTATACAAACTTATGGAGAAGCTTGTATTTACAAGAAAGTGAGTGGGAGCTCTGTAGCATTCTTAATCTATATGTAGATGACATATTGTTGATTGGGAATGATGTAGACCTTCTAAATAGTGTCAAGGAATATTTGAATAATAGTTTTTCAATGAAGGATCTTGGCGAAGAAGCTTACATATTAGGCATAAAGATTTATAGAGATAGATCGAGACGCCAAATATCATTGTCACAAAGTACATATTTGGACAAAGTTCTAAAGAGGTTTGGAATGGAAGATAGCAAGAAAGGGTTCTTGCCCATGTTTCCCAATATGACCTTGAGCAAAACTCAAAGTCCGACATCGGCAGAAGATAGAGAAAGGATGAGTAAGACTCCCTATGCCTCAGCCATAGGATCTCTGATGTATGTCATGCTATGTACTAGACCCGACATTGCATATGCTGTTAGTTTAACTAGCAGATATCAAAGTGATCCAGGAGTGGATCATTGGACAGCGGTCAAAAACGTCCTTAAGTACTTAAGAAGAACTAAGGATATGGTTCTTTCTTATGGAGGTGATGAACAACTCGTTGTTAATGGTTACACCGATGCTAGTTGGAACACCGATCCGGATGATTCTAAATCACAATCTGGATACGTATTTATTTTGAATGGTGCAGCAGTTAGCTCGAGGAGTGCAAAGCAAAGCGTTGTGGCGAGATCTTCAACTGAATCGGAATACATGGCTGCTTCGGAGGCTTCACAAGAAGCGATATGGATGAAAGAGTTCATTACAGAGTTGGGTGTGGTTCCTAGTGCGCTGGACCCAATGTCTATCTCTTTGTGATAACATGGGCCATAGCCAATGCGCAAGAACCAAGGTCACACAAGAAGCACATCAAGCTACGTTTTCACGCTTATTCGAGAACATATCCAAGATGGGGATATAAAGATTTGCAAAGTACACATAGATCTGAATGTGGCGGATCCGTTGACTAAACCTCTCCGAGGGCAAAACATGACCAACACCAAACTGCCATGGGTGTTGTATATTACCATGTAATCTAGATTAGATGACTCTAGTGCAAGTGGGAGACTGTTGGAGATATGCCCTAGAGGCAATAATAAATATAGTTATTATTATATCTTTGTGTTTATGATAAATGTTTACATTCATGCTATAATAGTATTAACAAGGAAACATTAATACTTGTGTGATTTGTAGACTAAAATAAGAGTCCCTAGTAAAGCCTCTATATAATACTAGCTTGTTGGTTAATAGATGATTGTGGTTTCCCTATCATGAACATTGAGATGTTATTAACAACAAGATCATATCGTTAGGAGAATGATATGGTGGACATACTCCTATAGATAAGCGTAGCATAAAGATCAAGTCATTTTAATAGTTCAATTGCTATATGCTTTCTGATACATAGTAATCTAATTCCTTCGACCATGAGATCATGCATATCACCTTTACCGGATGGATGCTTTGATGACATCAAACACCACACCGTGAATCGGGTGGCTATAAAGGTGGCATTGAGTGTTCGGAAAGTATTGGTTGAGACACATGGGTCAAGAGTGGGATTTGTCCATCCATATGACGGATAGATATACTCTGGGTCCTCTCGGTGAAATGTCATCCAATTAGCTTGCAAGCTTGTGACTGGCTCACAAGGGATCACATATCACGGGAACGAGAAAAGAGTACTTATCAGTAACGAGGTTGAACTAGGTATGCAGAGATACTGACGATCATAACCTCGGATAAGTAAACTATCGTGAGACAAAGGGAAATTGATATCGTATGTAAGTGGTTCATTCGATCACAAAGTAATCATAGAAATATGTGGGAGCCATATGAATTTCCAGATTCCTCTATTGGTTATTGTTCGGAGAAGTGTCTCGATCATGTCCGCATAATTCACGAACCGTAGGGAGACACACTTAAGGATTCGACGTTGTTTGAGTAGTTATGGAATGATGAGAAAGAGACCGAATGTTGTTCGGAGTCTTGGATGGGATCCGGGATATCACGAGGAGATCCGGAATGGTCCGTAGAATAAGATTCATATAAGGAAAGTCCCGTTTCGGAGTTGGGGAATGGTTCCGGTGTTTTCATCGGGAATGTTCTAGAAGGTTCCGGAATGTTCGGCACTCCGGAGGGGAAGGGTACATGAATGTGTTATATCAAGTTGGTATGATTGCATTATGTACTCGGTGTCATCGCTGAACAAAATAGAGGGATTAATCAAATCCTAGTTTGAAAAGTCAAACGCCTAGTTTGAAAGTCAAACGGCTAGTTTTGGGAAGTGGAGAGGGAGGTGGAAACCGACTTGGGGGAGGAGTTCCTCCTCCCACCGCTAGTGCACCACCAAGCTGAGTTGGGGAGGGACTCCCCTCCCCTTGGCCGGCCCCCTCCACCTATATAAGGAGGGGCAGGGCTCCCCTCCTAGACACACAAGTTCCTACCTCTAAACCCTAGTACCAAGCCGCCGCCTCCATAGCCGCCGCCGGCCCTAGGGAAAACCGCCGCCGCCGCCTAGCTAAACCCTAGCCACCGTCTTGCCCCTCCTCGGCGTGTCTAAACCCTAGATCGTCGAGGAACTCTCTCATACTCCACCATACTCGTTCCGGCTTAAGGCGAAGCCCTGCGAGATCTCCCCTCTACTTCCGGTACCACTCCGTTGTGCTGCCGGAATCACGAGGAGAGTGCTACAACCTCCGCTTTCGCTTTGGAACAAGGAGAGGAATGTCTTCGTCGAGTACCGAACGAGCGTGTGACCCATTGCGGGAAGGATCGTCTACGCGATCTTGAGATCGGGAAGAGTACGACTACATCACCCACGAGAATCCGCTCTTGTTAAACACTTTGGAATCTTCGAGGGTGAGTTATTCCATCGACTCGTTGCTACAATCTAGTAGATAGATCTTGGCTTGTTTGTTTGTATGCGGTAGAAATTTTTTGTTTTCCATGCTACGAAACCCTACATGCGGGACTACCCTTGGCGTCGTCCACGTCTTCCTCTTCCGCAGGTGAAATAACTCTCCCGACCCGCCTCGTCTCCTCTTTGCTTCTCGGCGACCCGCGCCCGTCCCAGGATTGAGCACCGGTTCATCTTGTCCTCCCAATGCTCCATCAGCTTGCATCTGGTGCGTAGAACAAGTCCAACACATTTACGGATCGTTGTAGATTGCTTCCAAGAACTATGATTCACATATCTGCAAATCAGGCCTACTTTAGTCCAGTTAGAGCAGATGTAAGAAGCAATCTCCCTCACTTCGACCAGCACAACTAGTGTAGCAAGTAGAAACATCGGCACAATATCAAAGTATAATCTTCCAAATTCCAAACCAGCTTTAGTTTGATGCATATATATAGGACCTGATTAAGTATGACAATTCACATGATCACAGATAATCTGCGGGTCGCTAGTTGTGTACTTTGCAAAAGATCTCGTATAAAGTATCTAGCTTTCATAAAGCTAGCTTCACTAGTTGTGTACTTTGCAAACCGACACCGCAATAGCTTGAACAATGCAAATGAAAGGCACAAATCTTTCTGTTTCTTTGTTGGCTTTGGAACTAAGCCGTTGTTTGTCAATGGTCACTGTTGTTCACCCCTATCAAGCTGTATCCATGAGGTTGTTTCTCGACCAATACAGTGCTCTCTCTCATAACTAGTGCACTGTTCTGCGCTCAAGGCCTCGCCTGGAGCCCTGGACGTGTTCTTGCCGAAGATGTTTTGCCTTTCAAGGGAGCACTACGCACATTTTATCTGGATACATATGCTCCATGTGGGTTTGTTCCTTGCTTGTTCCGGACCGCTACTGCTACTTCTTTTGGTCGGAACTACTACTTTGGTTCTTTTCTTCTTTTCCATTGAACACGCAACGGTGGGTATAGGGTACCCCAAGTTTTCATTATAAACCAAGGTACAGTGTAGTTCGATCAGGAGAGATGGTGGGTGCTGTGGTGAATTATTTGGCAAGATTGGTTTGGGTTTGGAGTTGGTTTGACTCATGGTTTAAGGGGTTGGCATAATTTTCTCCAAACAAGGGTTATGAAGGAAGTCCAAGAATTTGCATTGGACAAGATAGGTAGATGGTACTGGTGTGAAGGAGACGTCAAGATACTTCCATAGGATTTATTTGGGATTTATTGGATGCTTCCATAAGAAATAATAGAGCATCTCAAAAATATTTCGATCAAAACAAACTTTCCTTTATAAGGAAGGTTTTGAGGATTTAACAAATAAATGAATTTAAATAGTTTTAGGTTCCAAATAAACTCTCCCGAGCCTCTCTCTGCATAGTACAGAAACTAATCAGTTTCTTATAGTTGAGTTTGGAGCTTACTTGCTGGCACTGTCATGATGTAGTTTGTTCAGATAAGGAGATAATGAAATAGCTTAAATATAAATGTGTAGATCTGCACATTTATACATCCAAGTTGCTTTATTAAATTTATTAAGTTGTTTTACTTTTCAATCAAGTTGGTTACCACCACTTGGTAAATTGTTTGTTCAGTTAACACTTGTGCTTACGATCCATTATTTTTATGGTGAATTAATAGGTGGCAAAGGGATTCGATGAGCTGCGCCCGGAGAGGAAGGAGTGAAGACCTCTGGTGCTCATGGGGTGATACAGGCGAGGAGGACAGAGGTTCCGTAGGGCGATTTTTCCAGAATATGACCTCCGAGGTGGTCCACGCGATGCAGCGGCCTCTGCATCAGCGAGCAGCTGCCTTGGAGGAGATCTCGGAGAGATGCAAGGTGCGGGGCTGGCCACTTCGAACTCAGAGGGACTCTGGTGGGCGACTGCTGGAGGCCCTAGCGGTGAGATCGGATGTCGTGGCGGAGATGCGTCAGGCTGCGTCAGCCGACTTGCCATCGGCAGAACACTCGGTGGTGTTGATGGTCAGGGACACCAGCACCTCGGAGCAGTGCCTGATGGCCGTGGAGGAACAGAGCGCGGTCCACCTACTGGCTTCCACCCATGCCCAGCGAGTGTCCCCGAGGTTGAGCAGAGTGGAGCTCGACTCGTTCCGTCTGCAATTCATTTAGGAGAGAAAGGCTGACGGGGCTCGTCTGGAGCAGTCGAATCTGCGTCAATCGTGAATTCGTGCGATTGTGTGATTTTGAACTTGTACTCTCCCATGACTTGTGTGTAACACTTGGACTCTCTATATTGATGTATTTTGTCACTTTGTATGAATTTCAGTGAGTTTCTAGGTATTCTTGTGAGTTTTGTGAATTTCTGTGATATATTGCTATATTCTGGTATATTTCCTGTGTATTCTGTGTATTTCTGTTGTATTCTGGTATTTTTTTGAAATCCTAAGACAAAATTCTATGGCGCATAGGGCATATGCGCCACAGAATGTTGAGAATTCTGTGGCGCATATGGCATATGTGCCATAGAATGTTGAATTTCAGTGGCGAGGATTTAGTGGCGACTCTCATATGCACCACAGAATTCCAATTTGGTGCGCCACTGGTAGCATTTTTCCTAGTAGTGTACCGTGTGTCCTGTAGAGAGGAGAATAACACAATGGCCAGGTAATTGCTTCGTGATAGATGTACATTCTTCGAGTCACTACAGGAATAGGAAGCTACGCCGACGGCCGGTCGCTACGCCGATGGCCAAACGTCGGGACCATCAGTGTAGCCATCGTCCAGACTAGCCCCGCCAAGCAGCCGTCGGTGTATAATTACCCTCGGCGTATCCTATGATACGCCGAAGGCTGCCCTCGGCGTAGCATATGCTACACCGACGCCGACGGCTGCCCTCGGCGTAGCTATTTTTTCTTTTTCCTTATTAAACTTTGAAAAATCATAACTAAATTATTGTAATTAAGAAAAATATAAATAATATATCAAAATTTGCAGAACAATAAGACCTATCTATCTACACTCAAATATTATACATTTGTAAACAAAAATTAAGTGAAACATATAATATTATATATAGATTAAAACAGGCATAAAAATTTTAAAAACGATAGAAACAATGCGAAACCTTCGCTTGGTGTCATAATATATGACATAGTTATAAGGAAAAATATCAAACTTGGTATATTGATTATGTCCGAAAAAACCTTCACAAAATTACGTATCTCATTCGAGTTTTCTTGGCTTTCGGATCAAATGACCAATGTTATGGCTAGAATCAAGGCATAGTTTATGATAATCTGCCCATATTGTGCATACATGTGCATCATGGGATGGCGAAAAATGTTATAGGAGGAAGTTTTCCTTTTCGTCGCACCAAAAAGCAATTTTCCATTTTCCGAGCACAAAAAATGGACGGTTTTGTGAAGCAACCACCAAATGGCTAATTCAAAATGCTACCACCACATTTTATAAAAATACTAGTCCACCTTATATGAATAATGCCCCAATAGGGGGATCTTAAACCTTTCCGTCCACCCCTGGTGAAAAAGATAAATTCCTGCCAAATCGATAGGAAGTGGGTCAGATATGAACTTCAGGTATATGATCTGATGCTCATGTTTTTTTATAAAATAACTTTTAGGTTCACAATATGGTATTTTATCAAAGAGCCAATGCAAGTTTAGCGAGGCTCGACTCTGATCTAAGAATCTGCATGTCCGTCGTTCGACAAAGTTTGACGATAGGTTAAAACGGGCATAAAAATTTCAAAAACGATCAAAAAAATGCGAAACCTTCGCGTGGTGTCATATTATGTGACATATTTACAAGGAAAACAATCAAACTTGGTATATTGATTATGTCTAAAAAAACCTGCACAAAATGACCTATCTCATTCGAGGTTTTTGGCTTTCGGGTCAAATGACCAATGTTATGGCTAGAACCAAGGCATACTATGTGATAATGTGTCCATATCGTGCATACATGTGCATTATGGGATGGCGAATAATGTTGCAGGAGGAAGTTTTCCTTTTCGTCGCACCAAAAAGCCATTTTCCATTTTCCGAGCACAAAAAACGGACGGTTTTGTGAATTAACAACCAAATGGCTAATTCAAAATGCTACCACCACATTTTACAAAAATACTAGACCACCTTATATGGAAAATGTCCCAACATGGGGATCTTAAACCTTTCCATCCACCCCTGGTGAAAAAGACAAATTCATGCCGAATCGGTAGGAAGTGGGTCAGATATGTACTACAGGTACATGATCCGATGCTCATGTTTTTTTACAAAAATTATTTTTAGGGTCACAATATGCTATTTTATCAAAGATCCAATACAAGTTTAGCGAGGTTAGGCCCCGAGCTAAGAATCTTCATGCACGTCGTTCAACAAAGTTTGACGATAGATTAATACAGGCATAAAAATTCAAAAACGATCGAAACAATGCGAAACCTTCGCGTGGTGTCATATAATGTGACATAGTCACAAGGAAAAATATCAAACTTGGTATATTGATTATGTCTCAAGAAAACCATCACAAAATGACCTATCTCATTCAAGGTTTTTTGGTTTTCGGGTCAAATGACCAATGTTATGGCTAGAATTAAGGCATAGTTTGTGATAATGTGTCCATATAGTGCATACATGTGCATCATGGGATGGCGAACAATGTTGCGGGAGGAAGTTTTCCTTTTTGTTGCACCAAAAAGCCATTTTCCATTTTCCAAGCACAAAAAACGGACGGTTTTGTGAAACAACCACCAAATGGCTAATTCAAAATGCTACCACCACATTTTACAAAAATACTAGGCCACCTTATATGGAAAATGTCCCAACAGGGGGGTCTTAAACATTACCTTTCACACCTGGTGAAAAAGATAAATTCCTGCCAAATCGGTAGGAAGTGGGTCAGATATGAACTACAGGTACATGATCCGATGCTCATGTTTTTTTACAAAAATCATTTTTAGGTTCACAATATGCTATTTTATTAAAGAT
Source organism: Avena insularis (assembly GCA_023614405.1). Lineage (NCBI taxonomy): Eukaryota > Viridiplantae > Streptophyta > Magnoliopsida > Poales > Poaceae > Avena > Avena insularis. Next base: position 304,915,869 of record CM042691.1, on the reverse strand, counting down.
TTAATGCAAGTTTAGCGAGGCTCGGCCCCGAGCTAAGAATCTTCATGCCCGTCGTTCGACAAAGTTTGACGATAGTTTAAAACGGGCATAAAAATTCAAAAACGATCAAATCAATGCGAAACCTTTTTGTGGTGTCATATTATGTGACATTGTTACAAGGAAAAATATCAAACTTGGTATATTTATTATGTCTGAAAAAACCCTTCACAAAATGACCTATCTCATTCGAGGTTTCTTGGCTTTCGGGTCAAATGACCAATGTTATGGCGAGAATCAAGACATAGTTTGTGAAAATGTGCCCATATTATGCATACATGTGAGTCATGGGATGACGAACAATGTTGCAGGAGGAAGTTTTCCTTTTTGTCGCACCAAAAAGCCATTTTCCATTTTGTGAGCACAAAAAACGGACGGTTTTGTGAAGCAACCACCAAATGGATAATTCAAAATGCTACCACCACATTTTACAAAAATACTAGACCACCTTATATGGATAATGCCCCAATAGGGGGATCTTAAACATTTCCGTCCACCCCTAGTGAAAAGGACAAATTCCTGCCGAATCGGTAGGAACCCGACTAGATTTCAGTACCGCTTATCACCCTCAGACCGATGGACAAACGGAGCAAGTAAATCAAATACTCGAAGATATGTTGAGAGACTCTGTGTTAGAATATGGATCTAAGTGGGAAGACTGTCTGCCGTTCACAGAATTTTCATACAACAATAGTTATCAAGCTAGTTTGCAAATGGCCCCATTTGAATTCCTATATGGAAGGAAGTGCCGCACCCCTTTGAATTGGTCGGAAGTAGGAGAGAGTCAGATTTTTGGACTCGATATCCTACGAGAAGCAGAAGAGAAGGTCCACAAGATTCGTGAGCACCTCAAGACAGCCCAGTCAAGACAGAAGAGTTACGCCGACAAGAGACGTCGAGACCTCGCCTTCAACATAGGAGATTTTGTATATCTAAAAGTGTCACCATTGAAGGGAATGCAGCATTTCCAACTCAAAGGAAAGTTATCCCCCAGATATATCGGCCCCTTCAAGATTCTGAAACGTCGAGGAGAAGTGTCGTATCAATTGGAACTACCTGAAGAGATGTCAGCCGTGCACAATGTGTTCCATATCTCATTACTTCGCAAGTGTCTCGAAGTCCCGGAGAAGACTGAAGTATTCAAGAATATTGATCACCAGACTATAGAGATCAATGATGACCTGACCTATCCCGAGGTACCCATCCGTATTTTGGAAGAAGCTTTCCGAACTACCAGAACTCGAAGAATCAAGTTTCTCAAAATTTAGTGGAGCAACCACACGGAAGAGGAAGCTACCTGGGAGCGCGAAGATCACATTAGGACGGAGTTTCCCGATCTCTTCAAATCCTAGGCAATCTTTTCGTCTTTTTTCAAATCTCGGGACGAGATTTTGTTTAAGGGGGGAAGGTTTGTAACATCCCAAAAATATGAAACTTGGATCATCATGCTCTAATCATCAAAATTTAGGATTAACAAAAACTTTTCTAAATAAAATATGAAAGCATGCATATGTGTAAGCATGACAATTTGGATTCTTTTGAATTGCCATGATTGTGTGTTTCCTTGCTTGTAAAAGGATGCTTAGGTGAAATAAACATCATCTAAACAATCCCCACACTTTTCCCAAAGACAAATAAATCAAAACAAACAAAATAAGGGAATGGTCACTTTGGCCAAATGAACTCCCATGCCTACTTTGGCTATCTCTAACTTTCAGAACTTAACAAAAACTTGTTTGGATCTTTGCACCCCTTGATAGTAAGCATAACAAAGTATCAAGGCCCACCTTGTGATCATCCAGAAACATTCAAATGCATAGTTTAAATGACAGTTTAAAATTGAATCTATATCATATGGGTAGATCCCACTTTTTTGAAAAACCACTCAAACAAGCTCAACTTTCAAAACCCAAGCATCTACAGACTCACCAGCACATGCCTAGGACACCCACCAAAAATCTTTTCAAAATTCAAAACATGAATTCATGCGGCCATTTCATCAAACACCTTGCAGATGCAAATCAAACAAAATCAAAACACTATAGTGTGCAGTGATTCTGGCCAAATTTGTTCCCTCTCTAGCTCACAGCAACCTCAGTAGATCATCTAGCAAACTTAACAAATCACTAGCCCCACTGTAAGCTAGCCATTGTCATCAATGGTGAACAACCCGAGAGCACCATGGTCACCCCAGTGTGGACAGCAAGCTACAAGCAGCACTAGCCTCGCCAACCTTGTCTGGGAGCAAGCTAGCACCCCACCGCCACTCCTTGTCCCAGCCGCGAGCGATCCCAGCCCCTGGACCACACGCACAGACCATGCCAAGCTGCTCTGCAACCATGCCGAGAGCGCGCCCCGTGCGCCACGCTCGACAGACGCCCACAGACCACGTGCCGCCCTCGCCGCGTGCATACGTGATCACCTCCGTCCCAGCAACCCCGCAGACACGCCTGTTCGCCGCCGCGCGGTCCACGCGAGCTGTGCGTCATTAAAATTTCCGTCGGGCACGTGCAGAGCACCGCAGCGTTCCGACCAATCCGCACCGCCCCACGCCTTGCCACCACGCCGTTGAGCTTCGTCAGGGAGCACAGCACCGCCCCTACCGTCGCCCACGCCGATAGCCCTCTGTGTCGTCGACCACGACGAGCTTAGCTTGCGCCCGTCGATCCCCTCTCGCCACTATAAATAGAGGCCTCCCCCGCTCGAATTCTTCACACCATTCCACTCCCCTCTCACCCAGAACCACCCTGCCTCAGTCTCGGAGCAAGGTGAGCAGCGCATAGCCAGAATTTGGCCGGAGCCCGCCGCTGCTGGAGAAGAAGGAAGCCATCGATTGGAGACGCCCCAAGAGAAGCTGCCGGTACCAGGAGGTTCGCCGTCGTCGACTTCATCGTTCGCCCGCATTGCCGACCCTCGCCTGAGCCCCGGTGAGCCACCCACGACCCCCACCTGCCGCGTTAGGGTTCTGTCTCGCCGGCGCTGCCCGACGTGGACGATGAACCAGAGCCGTTGGATTAGAACTAGATCCAACGCACCACGTTGCCCCATACCGCTTCGCACCCCCCATCTCACTGACGCGTGGGGACAACAACTTAACCAGCCCGCGTAAGCGCTGTGCATAGCAGGCCGGCCCATTAGCAGTTCCCGCGTAGCCCAGTCGTTTGAATTTGGATTTTTCCATTTGCATTCAAACACAGTTCTGTACCTAGTTTCAAAAATCAACCCAGCTTGATTCAGTGAACCAAATTGAATGAAACCAATTTTGTTAGAAAGGTCTGGAAATGCTGACTCCAAGCCCGTTGGATTAAAATCATTTGAATCTATATATCAACCTTGGTAAAAATAACAAGGCAGAACCTTTTTTGCATTCAAACATTTTTCAAATTTAAACCATAATAGCGATTCCAACTCTCAAAAATCACATTTGATCATACCTTTTAGAATATATAAAAATATATGGGTTTACTAACAGAAATAATGTCCAAGTAATAAAAGGATGCCACAACTAGGATCATCTCTTATTGTCAGTATTGCCTGTGACCCCGAAGATGGAGCTTCGCCTACGCTACCGTTATTATTACGGATTTCCGCTGCTTGAGTTGTATTAAGAACTGGATCATGAGATCCTTATTTGTGTAAGACCTTATGTATGGTTTGTAATGGATGATGTACTGTGGTATCCAAATCTGTTATGTCTCGCAAAAATGGTAATCCTGGGATTGCGATGTATGGCATAACAGGCATCTGGGATTAAAAATCCGGGTGTTGACAAGTTGTAATCAAAGCCATCCTGACCATAGAAGACCCTAGTTAGACTGGACGTTTGAATCAAAAACTTAGTGCAAAAACCAAAGGAAGCAAATATTTACAAAACTTATTCCCATTCTTATCACCTTGTTTCTTTCATAAAAAATCATGATCCTCAAAAACTCTTGCAAAATACCTAAAATTCGACACACTTGATCACTCTACTAACTTACTCATCCTATATTATTATAGATGGACGTGAAGTACAGCAAGTTTTATCAGTTGGGAAATGGCGGAGACCTTATCTTTGAGCGGGATTTGGACCAGCTTTCGGAACTTCTCGAGTGTCCGCACCCCGAGTTCTTCGGAGCCCAGCTCAATGATCAAGGAGGAGAAGATCTGCAGTGGATAATTGTTGCAAGTCTTCGAGGAAAGATTGAACCCCCCACTGCTGAGGGAATTCAGTTTACCTTAAGAGAAAATAACTTGCTCGATGGACTTGCCAGGGCCATGCAGGAAGCTCTTGCCCGTCTGTGTGGGCAGAGTATCAACCAGATCAAGGGTACCCGCTTTGAGTTTTGCCCAATGCGTGATGCTAATGGACAGCCACTGGAAGCCCCATACCACCACGAGCTGAAGACTCAATTGGACCACCTTAGCTTCATGATGTACGATCATCAGCAGTAGTTGGATAGTTGCCGTGACTACTCCAACCACAAGTCCGCCATCATCAAGACGAAGGATCAGACCATCGCCATGCTAGCGAAGGATCGCAAGTCTCGTCGTCGTCAGCTCGATAAGAAGGAGCGCATCATTGCCTGTCTCGCCACCGTATCTCGGATTTGTAGGAGACCATCCATGAGAGAGACATGCAGTTGGAGGAAAGGGAGAATGCCGGAGAGGATCTTCGTGGAGACCCCTACTCCTATCTCAGCGATGATGACGATTTTCTGGAGGATCAGGCTATGGACTTCTTCATCGATGAGGAAGATTTCGCCTTCATCAATGACGATGAGGAGGATGAGGATGACGACTACACCCACTCCGAGGAGTAGTAGCACTTGAGCACTAGAGTAGTGAGTTGTATTCGGTCCCACTTTATCGTAGTTTCCAGAATGGTTCTTAAAACCATCTGTTTTTCTTGTTTTGTGGTGTGTGTTTGTATCGGGTGCTATGAATGAATGAATGAAAAGCAAGTTGCTAGAAAATCTGAGTCAAACCTTAAAAACTTTTCAAAGCCCTGAACCTTAGAAATTTTCCTCTTTTCTCATGATCTATCTCAATCTTCAGATGCCTCGCGGAGGAAGTGGTTCATCTCCGGACCCGATGTTGCAAATCCTGCAAATGTTGGTTTCTGACCGCGAAGCTGAAAGAGCCGAACGTCAATCCAACTTAGCCATCCTTCAACAGATAGCCCAGCTAGCCCACAACAATCAGGACACGAAAATCAGGACAACCATGGATCTAAGCTCAAGAATTTCCAGAACACCAACCCACCTGTTTTCACTAAGTCAGAAGGGCCCCTAGATGCAGATGATTGGCTGCAAACCATGGAAAACAACCTAGAAGTCGCCGGAGTGCAAGCTAACGAGAAAGTTCTGTTCGCCACCCACTATCTAGCCGGAGATGCCAGAGCATGGTGGAACAGCGTTCCTGCAATGACCGGAGGACAGATGATGACCTGGGAGGAATTCAAGGTCAAGTTCAGCAGAACCCATGTGCCACCGGGTTTGATCAAGAGAATGAGAGATGAGTTCAGAGAACTGAAGCAAGGACGGATGACCGTAGTGGAATACCGTGACAAATTCTTGTCATTAGCTAGGTATGCCCCGGATGAGATCGACACTGAAGCCAAGAAGAAAGAAAGATTCCTGAATGGTCTGCACAATGACATGCACACTGTGTTAGTCAATATCCCCTTTGCTGATATTGAAGCCGTGGTCGACTCTGCCATCCAGATGGAAGGAAAGATCAACTAAGCCAATGAGAACCGCAAGCATCGCATGATGCATCAACCAGGAACCCATCAGACCCCAAAGTACCGCCCCAACCCATCTCCAGGATTTGCCCCGAGAACCAACAGACCCCCAATGAACCGTTCGACCTATCCCAACCGTGGAAACCCGAGGCCCGGAGGAAATCACAACAACCCCGACAACTCTAACAATTTCAACCGTGCCCCACCCAAGTTCAACAACAACAATGCTACCGCCAACACCAACACTGCCCCGAGGACTGGAAGCAATGTTGTGCCTGTTGCAGCAAAGGACAAGTCGCAAGTGACTTGTTATGACTGTGGAAATAAGGGTCACTACTCCAACGAGTGACCCAACAAGAATAATACCGCAGCCCCCAATGCAAATGCCCCAGCTCAGCAGCAGCGTCGTGTTCATCCATGAAGAAGGTTTGCCCCAGGGAATTTGCTCAACCGCAACGGCCGTCTTTTTCTCATGCATGCTGAAGAAGCTCAGGAAGCACCAGACGTCGTACTGGGTATGTTTTCTGTTAATTCAGTACTTGCTCGAGTGTTGTTTTATTCTGGTGCATCGCACTCATTTGTCACCGAAAAATTTGCATGCACTAGTAAAATTCAACCAAATAAACTGAAGCATGTTATGATCGTCCAAATTCCCGGTTCAACCACCAAAGCTAGGCAAATTTGCAAAGCCATCCCTATCCGAATCCATGGCATAGATTTTTATGCTAACCTGATAGTACTCGGAACTAAAGGTTTGGAAGTAGTACTAGGAATGGATTGGATGTCCAAACATAAAGGATTGATTGACTGTGCCAAGAAAGCCATCACCATGACTAGTACAGCCGGAATATCAGTCGATCATATATCTGAAACCTTACCTCATCAATTCAAGTGCAACAAGAGTATAGCCCAACCTACCATTGACCATGTCCGGATAGTCTATGAATACCCCGATGTATTTCTAGATGTTTTGCCCGGTATCCCCCCAGATCAGGATATCGAGTTTATCATTGAACTAATCCCCGGAATAGGACCCATAGCCCATGGACCCTATAGTATGAACCCGTCTGAACTAGCAGAACTGAAGAAGCAACTGGATTCCATGTTGGAAATTGGATTAATTCAACCAAGTGCGTCACCATGGAGATCACCTGTCTTATTTGTGGACAAGAAGGATGGAGGTAACCGTTTGTGTACGGATTATCGGAAGTTGAATGATGTCACCATCAAGAACAAGTACCCCTTGCCCAAGATAGAAGATTTGTTTGATCAGTTGACCGGTGCCAAGGTGTTTTCTAAGATTGATCTTAGAACTGGCTATCATCAACTCAAGATTCACGCAGAGGATATTACCAAGACTTCCTTTACCACCAGATATGGATTATACGAGTATATTGTCATGTCTTTTGGATTAACCAATGCCCTGGCTTATTTCATGAACCTCATGAATACGATTTTTATGGACTTCCTGGATAAGTTTGTCGTTGTTTTCATCGACGACATTCTGATTTATTCCAAATCGGAAGAAGAACATGAGCTACACCTAAGGACCATTCTTGGAACCCTTAGAGAGCATCAATTGTATGCCAAGTTTAGCAAATGTGAATTCTGGTTACAGGAGGTAGGATTCCTCAGCCACATTGTATCAGCCGGAGGAATTGCCGTTGACCCTGCAAAGGTGAAAGATGTAGAAGATTAGCAAGCCCCAACCACTCAAACCCAAGTTCGTGCATTTCTCGGATTGGCGGGATATTACCGCATGTTCGTAGAAGGATTCTCGAGTATCGCCAGACCCATGACCCAATTGCTGAAGAAGGACAAGAAGTTTGAATGGACAGACAAATGTGAAGCGAGTTTTCAAGAACTTAAGAGGAGATTGATTTCAGCCCCAATCTTAATCATGTCGGATATCACAAAGCCCTTCGACGTGTATTGTGATGCATCCAAGATCGGTCTCGGATGTGTGATAATGCAAGAAGGCAAAGTTATCTCTTATGTATCTCGACAATTGAAACAACATGAGCAAAATTACCCAACCCATGACCTCGAACTCACAGCCGTAGTTCTAGCCCTGAAGACATGGAGGCACTACCTGATGGGAAACCGTTGTGAGATTTATTCGGGTCACAAGAGCCTGAAGTATATATTCACTCACAAGGAGCTAAATATGAGGCAGAGAAGATGGATTGAGATAATCAAGGATTACGATCTGGACATTCACTATCACCCTGGTAAAGCCAATGTGGTAGTAGATGCCCTTAGCAGATTGCCGTGCCGCTTGAATTCCATGATTTTGAAGGAGCAACCAAGCTTGCACAAAGAGATGGAAGATTTTCGAATGGAATTAGTGAGTGAAGGATTTTTGGCTAGCATCGAACTTCAACCCACTTTGATCAGACAGATCAAAGAGGCGCAGAAAGGAAATGCTAGTATTGACGGAATCAAGCGTCATATCGATACAGGCGAAGTACCTGGATTCACCGAAGACGAAGAAGGAGTTCTTTGGTACAAAGGACGCCTTTATGTACTAGCAGATTATGAGTTGAAAGAAGTGATTCTGAAGGAAGCTCATGATACTCTTTATTCTATCCACCCCGGAGGAACTAAGATGTATCAAGATTTGAAAGAGCAATTTTGGTGGCATAAGATGAAGAGAGAAATCGGAAGCTATATCGCCAAGTGTGATATATGTCAGCGAGTCAAGGCTGGACATCAAAGACCCGCTGGATTGTTGCAACCATTGCATATTCTGGAATAGAAATGGGATTCCGTTGGAATGGACTTTATCACCGTATTGCCTACTTCTAGTAGGGGAAATGACTCTATCTGGGTCATAGTGGACAGATTGTCCAAAGTCGCCCATCTCTTACCCGTCAAGACCACATATCAGAGTTCGAAGCTAGCGGAGTTATACATTGCTAGAATCGTCAGTTAGCATGGAGTCCCCAAGAACATCGTATCTGATCGAGGAACTCAATTTACCTCGAGATTTTGGAAGAAAGTCCAAGAAGGTTTAGGAACCCGACTAGATTTCAGTACCGCTTATCACCCTCAGACCGATGGACAAACAGAGCGAGTAAATCAAATACTCGAAGATATGTTGAGAGACTGTGTCTTAGAATATGGATCTAAGTGGGAAGACTGTCTGCCGTTCACAGAATTTTCATACAACAATAGTTATCAAGCTAATTTGCAAATGCCCCATTTGAATTCATGTATGGAAGGAAGTGCCGCACCCCTTTGAATTGGTCGGAAGTAGGAGAGAGTCAGATTTTCGGACCCGATATCCTACGAGAAGGAGAAGAGAAGGTTCACAAGATTCGTGAGCAACTCAAGACAGCCCAGTCAAGACAGAAGAGTTACGCCGACAAGAGACGTCGAGACCTCGCCTTCAACATAGGAGATTTTGTATATCTAAAAGTGTCGCCATTGAAGGGAATGCAGCGTTTCCAACTCAAATAAAAGTTATCCCCAGATATATCGGCCCCTTCAAGATTCTGAACCGTCGAGGAGAACTGTCGTATCAATTGGAACTACCCGAAGAGATGTCAGCCGTGCACAATGTGTTCCATATCTCATTACTTCGCAAGTGTCTCGAAGTCCCGGAGAAGACTGAAGTATTCAAGAATATTGATCACCAGACTATAGAGATCAATGATGACCTGACCTATCCCGAGGTACCCATCCGTATTTTGGAAGAATCTTTCTGAACTACCAGAACCCGAAGCATCAAGTTTCTCAAAATTCAGTGGAGCAACCACACGGAAGAGGTAGCTACCTGGGAGCGTGAAGATCACATCAGGACGGAGTTTCCCGATCTCTTCAAATCCTAGGTAATCTTTTCGTCCTTCTTCAAATCTCGGGACAAGCTTTTGTTTAAGGGGGGAAGGTTTGTAACAACCCAAAAATATGAAACTTGGATCATCAAACCCTAATCATCAAAATTTAGGATTAACAAAAACTTTTCTAAATAAAAATATGAAAGCATGACAATTTGGATTCTTTTGAATTGCCATGATTGTGTGTTTACTTGCTTGTAAAAGGATGCTTAGGTGAAATAAACATCATCTAAACAATCCCCACACTTTTCCCAAAGACAAATAAATCAAAATAAACAAAATAAGGGAATGGTCACTTTGGCCAAATTAACTCCCATGCCTACTTTGGCTATCTCTAACTTTCAGAACTTAACAGAAACTTGTTTGCATCTTTGCACCCCTTGATAGTACTCATAACAAAGTATCAAGGCCCACCTTGTGATCATCCAGAAACATTAAAATGCATAGTTTAAATGACAGTTTAAAATTGAATCTATATCATATGGGTAATCCCACTTTTTTGAAAAACCACTCAAACAAGCTCAACTTTCAAAACCCAAGCATCTACAGACTCACCAGCACATGCCTAGCACACCCACCAAAAATCTTTTCAAAATTCAAAACATGAATTCATGCGGCCATTTCATCAAACACCTTGCAGATGCAAATCAAACAAAATCAAAACACTATAGTGTGCAGTGATTCTGGCCAAATTTGTTCCCTCTCTAGCTCACAGCAACCTCAGTAGATCATCTAGCAAACTTAACAAATCACTAGCCCCACTGTAAGCTAGCCATTGTCATCAATGGTGAACAACCCGAGAGCACCATGGTCACCCCAGTGTGGACATCAAGCTACAAGCAGCACTAGCCTCGCCAACCTTGTCTGGGAGCAAGCTAGCACCCCACCGCCACTCCCTGTCCCAGCCGCGAGCGATGCCAGCCCCTAGACCACACGCACAGACCATGCCAAGCTGCTTTGCAACCATGCCAAGAGCGTGCCCCGTGCGCCACGCTCGACAGACGCCCACAGACTGCGCGCTGCCCTTGCCGCGTGCATACGTGATCACCACCGTCCCAGCAACCCCGCAGACACGCCCGTTCACCGCTGCGCGGACCACGCGAGCTGTGCGTCATTAAAATTTCCGTCGGGCACGCGCAGAGCACTGCAGCGTTCCGACCAATCCGCACCGCCCCACGCCTCGCCACCAGCTTTGCTAGGGAGCACAACACCTCCCCCTACCGTTGCCCACGTCGATAGCCCTCTGTGCCGTCGACCACGACGAGCTTAGCTTGCGCCCGTCGGTCCCCTCTCTCCACTATAAATAGAGGCCTCCCCTGCTCGAATTCTTCACACCATTCCAATCCCCTCTCACCCAGAACCACCCTGCCTCAGTCCCGAAGCAAGGCGAGCAGCGCATCGCCGGAATTTGGCCGGAGCCCGCCGCTGCTGGAGAAGAAGGAAGCCATCGATTGGAGCCGCCCCAGGAGAAGCTGCCGGTACCTGGAGGTTCGCCGTCGTCGACTTTGTCGTTCGCCCGCATCGCCGACCCTCTCCTGAGCCCCGGTGAGCCTCCCACGACCCCCACCTGCCGCGTCAGAGTTCTGTCTCGTCGGCGCTGCCTGATGTGGACGATGAACCAGAGCCGTTGGATTAGAACTAGATCCAACGCACCATGTTGCCCTGTACCGCTTCGCACCCCCCCGTCTCACTGATGCGTGGGGACAGCAACTTAACCAGCCCGTGTAAGCGATGTGCGTAGGAGGCCGGACCATTAGCAGTTCCCACGCAGCCAGTCGTTTGAATTTGGATTTTTCCATTTTCATTCAAACACAGTTCTGTACCTAGTTTAAAAAATCAATCCAGCTCGATTCAGTGAACCAAATTTAATGAAACCAATTTTGTTAGAAAGGTCTGGAAATGCTGAATCCAAGCCCGTTGGATTCAAATCATTTGAATCTATAGATCAACCTTGGTGAAAATAACAAGGCAGAACCTTTTTTGCATTCAAAATTTTTTCAAATTTAAACCATAATAGCTTTTGAGTTGATTCCAACTCTCAAAAATCACATTTGATCATACCTTTTAGAATATATAAAAATATATGGGTTTACTAACAGAAATAATGTCCAAGTAATAAAAGGATGCCACATAGGCATTTCGAGTCACTTTAATTAATTAAAATAAAAGGTTAAACCTTATTAAATTGTGACACCACTTTAAATCACATTCCCATGTACTGAAATGTGTGGTGATGACATGTGTCAACATGATCCCATGTTTGGTTTGGAGAATATTAAATCTTAAGTAGTTTTTCAATGAGTAGAAATTACTTTTCCAAAAATAAAAGAAATTAAACCAAGCTTTAATCTTGTAATGTTAGTGATAATGCTAGATCATCTATAGGACCCTTTTTTGTGATGATTGAAAATAGTTAAGTATTGTTTGGTGATTGTGTATCTCGTATTTATTTATAGATGCTAGTACCGACCAAGGATACAAGGAAGAAGGAGGATACTATGAAGAAGAAGCCGAGGAGAACTTCAACCACTGCTCTGCACAAGGCAAGCTAACACTTGCAATTATGAGAGTTAACTAACCTATGCAATGCACTAAGCATGCTTGGTTAGATACATTTGATGATACCCAATCCTAGTTTTACTTGCAAGCTTTATACTTTATTTCTTTATCAAACCTCTTACTTAGAGTTTACTGAATAAATTCTAGATATTACAAAGATAATTGAAGGTTGCATAAAGAGCATAAAACTTGGCCTAAGCTAGATAATCTTTATGTCATCCTAAGGCATGAGATTGAACTTAGTAAAACTCCACTAGTTTACCACCCCTCATTAGTACTTACCCCCACTTGTAGATGCTAGTGCTAAGCATTAAACTTGATCAACTTTAGATGGGAATACATGGTGAAAATGGTTATGAAACCTTGGAATGATGGATCATTCTATTGAAATGTTTTGGACATGTGTTTCCGAATACTAGATGATTTTTGGTGATGAAAATGTTGAGGCATGAGCCTTAGCCCTTTATAAAACTGATGGTTGTCTAGATGCGATACCATTCCAATTTTACCGTACAACCACAATACCCAAAAATTGGGTAGGGCTTGACTGGAAACTTATATACCTTAGTATTAGTTCCCTCACGGCCAAGGTCTGAGCTGAGGCTACGTTGTGAAGATTGTCCACCTGTGCAGTACCCAAGATGACAGTTGGTCATGGTTGGGAAGCCAAACTCACAGGAGAGGTGCTTATACTAGGGCGTGTAATTGAAAAGTTAGGATTGATTATCCGCATACTGAGTATGGTGAATTCAGGATTTGTTCCTGACGGATGTATTGAATGTTGTGGTGAAAGTGTACAATCTCTGCAGAGTGTCAAACTATTCGAATAGCCGCGTCCGCGGTTATGGAAAGTTGGAGTGGCCATACTGTTCCCCTGTTAGATGTTTTCAAAATGACTTGTGAAATGGATTGAGATTTTGATGTGACCACAACAGAGTTGTGATATGAAATACAAGTTCCCACTTAGGTGTTATAAAACTTCAACTCGCTTTCTTCATTTCTGAACTTAGTAGATGTAAATCTGGCTTTTTGCAAAACAACACTAGAGCTTAGTGTCCTACTACAAAAATCCCCTTCACTTGTTAGTATTAGTTTGCGAGTACTTAAAGAGTACTCATGGCTTTGTCCATGGATATTCCCATGGCCAGACTATGAAGAGGAATACCAGGAGGATGGACCCCAGTAAGGTTACGATAACTAGGATCATCTCCCATCGTCAGCATTGCCTGTGACCCCAAAGATGGAGCTTCGCCTACGCTACCGTTATTATTACGTATTTCCGCTGCTTGAGTTGTATTAAGAACTAGATCATGAGATCCTTATTTGTGCAAGACCTTATGTATGGTTTGTAATGGATGATGTACTGTGGTATCCAAATCTGTTATGTCTCGCAAAAATAGTAATCCTGGGATTGCGATGTATGGCATAACATGCATCTGGGATTAAAAATCCGGGTGTTGACAAGCAACCACCAAATGGCTAATTCAAAATGCTACCACCACATTTAAAAAAAATACTAGACCACCTTATATGGACAATGTCCCAACAGGGGGATCTTAAACCTTTCCGTCCACCCCTTTTGAAGAAGAAAAAATTCCTGCCGAATCGGTAGGAAGTAGGTCAGATGTGAACTACAGGTACATGATCCGATGATCATGTTTTTTTACAAAAATCATTTTTAGGTTCACAATATGATATTTTATCAAAGATCCAATGCAAGTTTAGCGAGGCTAGGCCCTGATCTAAGAATCTTCATGCACGTCGTTCAACAAAGTTTGACGATAGATTAAAACAGGCATAAAAAATTGAAAAACGATCGAAACAATGCGAAACTTTGCGTGGTGTCATATTATGTGACATAGTCACAAGGAAAAATATCAAACTTGGTATATTGATTATGTCTGAAAAAACCTTCACAAAATGACCTATCTCATTCAAGGTTTTTTGGCTTTCGCGTCAAATGACCAATGTTATGGCTAGAATCAAGGCATAGTTTATGATAATGTATCCATATTGTGCATACATGTGCACCATGGGGCTGTGAACAATGTTGCAGGAGGAAGTTTTCCTTTTCGTCGCACCAAAAAGCCATTTTCCATTTTCCGAGCATAAAAAAACGGACATTTTTGTGAAACAACCACCAAATGAGTAATTCAAAATGCTACCGCCACATTTTACAAAAATACTAGGCCACCTTATATGGAAAATGTCCCAACAGGGGGGTCTTAAACCTTTCCTTCCACACCTGGTGAAAAAGAAAAATTCCTGCCGAATCGGTAGGAAGTGTGTCAGATATGAACTACAGGTACATGATCCGATGCTCATGTTTTTTTACAAAAATTATTTTAGGTTCACACTATGCTATTTTATCAAAGATCCAATGAAAGTTTAGCGAGGCTTGGCCCCGAGCTAAGAATCTTCATGCCCGTCGTTCGACAAAGTTTGACGATAGTTTAAAACGGGCATAAAAAATTCAAAAACGATCGAATCAATGCGAAACCTTTGCGTGGTGTCATATTTTGTGACATAGTTACAAGGAAAAATATCAAACTTGGTATATTTATTATGTCTGAAAAAACCTTGACAAAATGACCTATCTCATTCGAGGTTTCTTAGCTTTCGGGTCAAATGACCAATGTTATGGCTAGAATCAAGACATAGTTTGTGAAAATGTGCCCATATTATGCATATTATGCATACATGTGCGTCATGGGATGACGAATAATGTTGCAGGAGGAAGTTTTCCTTTTTTTCGCACCAAAAAGCCATTTTCCATTTTGCGAGCACAAAAAACGGACGGTTTTGTGAAGCAACCAACAAATGGCTAATTCAAAATGCTACCACCACATTTTACAAAAATACTAGACCACCTTATATGGATAATGTCCCAACAGGGGGATCTTAAACCTTTCCGTCCACCCCTGGTGAAAAAGATAAATTCCTACCGAATCGGTAGGAAGTGGGTCAGATATTAACTACAGGTACATGATCCGATGCTCATGTTTTTTTATAAAAATCATTTTTAGGTTCACAATATGATATTTCATCAAAGATATAATGCAAGTTTAGCGAGGCTCGTCCCCGAGCTAAGAATCTTCATGCCCGCCGTTCGACAAAGTTTGACGATAGTTTAAAACGGGCATAAAAAAATCAAAACCGATTGAAACAATGCGAAACCTTCGCGTGGTGTCATATTTTGTGACATAGTTATAAGGAAAAATATCAATCTTGGTATATTTATTATGTCTGAAAAAAACCTTCACAAAATGACCTAACTCATTCGAGGTTTTTGGCTTTCGGGTCAAATGACCAACGTTATGGCTAGAATCAAGGCATAGTTTGTGATAATGAGTCCATATTGTGCATACATGTTAAATTATGGGATGGAAAAGAATGTTGCAGGAGGAAGTTTTCCTTTTCGTCGCACCAAAAAGCCATTTTCCATTTTCCGAGAATAAAAACGGATGGTTTTCTGAAGCAACCACCAAATAGCTAATTCAAAATGCTACCACCATATTTTACAAAAATACTAGACCTCCTTATATGAACAATGTCCCAACAGGGGGATCTTAAACCTTTCCGTCCACCCCTAGGAAAAAAGACAAATTCCTGCCGAATCGGTTGGAAGTGGGTCAGATATGAACTACAGGTATATGATCCGATGGTCATGTTTTTTTACAAAAATCATTTTTAGGGTCATAATATGCTAATTTATCAAAGATCCAATGCAAGTTTAGCGAGGCTCGACCCCGAGCTAAGAATCTTCATGTCCGTCGTTCAACAAAGTTTGACGATAGTTTAAAACGGACATAAAAATTTCAAAAACGATCGAAACAATGCGAAACCTTCGCGTGTTGTCATATTATGTGACATAGTTACAAGAAAAAAATATCAAACTTGGTATATTGATTATGTCTGAAAAAACCTTCACAAAATGACCTACCTCATTCGAGGTTTTTTGGCTTTCGGGTTAAATCACCAATGTTATGGCTAGAATCAAGGCATAGTTTGTGATAATGTGTCCATATTGTGCATACATGTGCACCATGGGATGGCGAACAATGTTGCAGGAGGAAGTTTTCCTTTTCGTCGCACCAAAAAGCCATTTTCCATTTTCTAAGCATAAAAAATGGACGGTTTTGTGAAACAACCACCAAATGGCTAATTCAAAATGCTACCACCATATTTTATAAAAATACTAGGCCACTTTATATGGACAATGTCCCAACAGGGGGATCTTAAACCTTTCCGTCCACCCCTGGTAAAAAAGACAAATTCCTGCCGAATCAGTAGGAAGTGGGTCAGATATGAACTACAGGTACATGATACGATACTCATGTTTTTTTAGAAAAATAATTTTTACGGTCACAATATGCTATTTTATCAAAGATCCAATGCAAGTTTAGCGACGCTCGGCCCCGAGCTAAGAATCTTCAAGCCCGTCATTCAACAATGTTTGAAGATAGTTTAAAAAGGGCATAAAATTTTCAAAAAGATTGAAACAATGCGAAACCTTCGCGTGGTGTCATATTATGTGACATAGTTACAAGGAAAAATATCAAACTTGGTATATTGCTTATGTCTGAAAAAAACCTTCACAAAATGACCTATCTCATTCGAGGTTTTTGGCTTTCGGATCAAATGACCAATGTTATGTCTAGAATCAAGCTATAGATCTGTCCATATTGCGCATACATGTGCATCATGGGATGGCGAACCATGTTGCAGCAGGAAGTTTTCCTTTTCGTCGCTCCAAAAAGCCATTTTCCATTTTCCGAGCACAAAAAAACGGACGGTTTTGTGAAACAACCACCAAATGGCTAATTCAAAGTGCTACCACCACATTTTACAAAAATACTAGGCCACCTTATATGTACAATGTCCTAACAGGGGATC
Source organism: Avena insularis (assembly GCA_023614405.1). NCBI lineage: Eukaryota > Viridiplantae > Streptophyta > Magnoliopsida > Poales > Poaceae > Avena > Avena insularis. The sequence goes on along the minus strand of CM042691.1, from coordinate 304,898,814 downwards.
TTAAACCTTTCTGTCCACCCCTTTTGAAGAAGAAAAAATTCCTGCCGAATCCGTAGGAAGTGGGTCAGATGTGAACTACAGGTACATGATCCGATGATCATGTTTTTTTACAAAAATCATTTTTAGGTTCACAATATGCTATTTTATCAAAGATCCAACGCAAGTTTAGCGAGGCTAGGCCCTGATCTAAGAATCTACATGCACGTCGTTCAACAAAGTTTGACGATAGATTAAAACGGGCATAAAAAATTGAAAAACGATCGAAACAATGCGAAACTTTCGCGTGGTGTCATATTATGTGACATAGTCACAAGGAAAAATAGCAAACTTGGTATATTGATTATGTCTGAAAAAACCTTCACAAAATGACCTATCTCATTCGAGGTTTTTTGGCTTTCGGGTCAAATGACCAATGTTATGGCTAGAATTAAGGCATAGTTATGATAATGTGTCCATATTGTGCATACATGTGCACCATGGGGCTGCGAACAATGTTGCAGGAGGAAGTTTTCCTTTTCGTCGCACCAAAAAGCCATTTTCCATTTTTCGAGCATAAAAAACGGACGTTTTTGTGAAACAACCACCAAATGAGTAATTCAAAATGCTACCGCCACATTTTACAAAAATACTAGGCCACCTTATATGGAAAATGTCCCAACAGGGGGCTCTAAAACCTTTCCTTCCACACCTGGTGAAAAAGAAAAATTCCTGCCGAATCGGTAGGAAGTGGGTCAGATATGAACTACAGGTACATGATCCGATGCTCATGTTTTTTTACAAAAATCATTTTAGGTTCACACTATGCTATTTTATCAAAGATCAAATGCAAGTTTAGCGAGGCTTGGCCTCGAGCTAAGAATCTTCATGCCCGTCGTTCGACAAAGTTTGACGATAGTTTAAAACGGGCATAAAAAATTCAAAAACGATCGAATCAATGCAAAACCTTTGCGTGGTGTCATATTATGTGACATAGTTACAAGGAAAAATATCAAACTTGGTATATTTATTATGTCTGAAAAAACCTTCACAAAATGACCTATCTCATTCGAGGTTTCTTGGCTTTCGGGTCAAATGACCAATGTTATGGCTAGAATCAAGACATAGTTTGTGAAAATGTGCCCATATTATGCATATTATGCATACATGTGCGTCATGGGATGACGAAAAATGTTTCAGGAGGAAGTTTTCCTTTTTGTCGCACCAAAAGGCCATTTTCCATTTTGCGAGCACAAAAAACGGACGGTTTTGTGAAGCAACCAACAAATGGCTAACTCAAAATGCTACCACCACATTTAACAAAAATACTAGACCACCTTATATGGATAATGTCCCAACAGGGGGATCTTAAACCTTTCCGTCCACCCCTGGTGAAAAAGATAAATTCCTACCGAATCGGTAGGAAGTGGGTCAGATATTAACTACAGGTACATGATCCGATGCTCATGTTTTTTTATAAAAATCATTTTTAGGTTCACAATATGCTATTTTATCAAAGATCAAATGCAAGTTTAGCGAGGCTCGTCCCCGAGCTAAGAATCTTCATGCCCGCCGTTCGACAAAGTTTGACGATAGTTTAAAACGGGCATAAAAAAATCAAAAGCGATTGAAACAATGCGAAACCTTCGCGTGGTGTCATATTTTGTGACATAGTTATAAGGAAAAATATCAATCTTGGTATATTTATTATGTCTGAAAAAAACCTTCACAAAATGACCTAACTCATTCGAGGTTTTTAGCTTTCGGGTCAAATGACCAACGTTATGGCTAGAATCAAGGCATAGTTTGTGATAATGAGTCCATATTGTGCATACATGTAAAATTATGGGATGGAAAAGAATGTTGCAGGAGGAAGTTTTCCTTTTCGTCGCACCAAAAAGCCATTTTCCATTTTCCGAGAATAAAAACGGATGGTTTTCTGAAGCAACCACCAAATAGCTAATTCAAAATGCTACCACCATATTTTACAAAAATACTAGACCACCTTATATGAACAATGTCCCAATAGGGGGATCTTAAACCTTTCTGTCCACCCCTAGGAAAAAAGACAAATTCCTGCCGAATCGGTTGGAAGTGGGTTAGATATGAACTACAGGTATATGATCCGATGCTCATGTTTTTTTACAAAAATCTTTTTTAGGGTCATAATATGCTATTTTATCAAAGATCCAATGCAAGTTTAGCGAGGCTCGACCCCGAGCTAAGAATCTTCATGTCCGTCGTTCAACAAAGTTTGACGATAGTTTAAAACGGACATAAAAATTTCAAAAACGATCGAAACAATGCGAAACCTTCGCGTGTTGTCATATTATGTGACAGAGTTACAAGGAAAAATATCAAACTTGGTATATTGATTATGTCTGAAAAAACCTTCACAAAATGACCTATCTCATTCGAGGTTTTTTGGCTTTCGGGTTAAATCACCAATGTTATGGCTAGAATCAAGGCATAGTTTGTGATAATGTGTCCATATTGTGCATACATGTGCACCATGGGATGGCGAACAATGTTGCAGGAGGAAGTTTTCCTTTTCGTCGCACCAAAAAGCCATTTTCCATTTTCTAAGCATAAAAAATGGACGGTTTTGTGAAACAACCACCAAATGGCTAATTCAAAATGCTACCACCACATTTTATAAAAATACTAGGCCACTTTATATGGAAAATGTCCCAACAGGGGGATCTTAAACCTTTCCGTCCACCCATGGTAAAAAAGACAAATTCCTGTCGGATCAGTAGGAAGTGGGTCAGATATGAACTACAGGTACATGATACGATACTCATGTTTTTTTAGAAAAATCATTTTTAGGGTCACAATATGCTATTTTATCAAAGATCCAATGCAAGTTTAGCGACGCTCGGCCCCGGGCTAAGAATCTTCAAGCCCGTCATTCAACAATGTTTGAAGATAGTTTAAAAAGGGCATAAAATTTTCAAAAAGATTGAAACAATGCGAAACCTTCACGTGGTGTCATATTATGTGACATAGTTACAAGGAAAAATATCAAACTTGGTATATTGCTTATGTCTGAAAAAAACCTTCACAAAATGACCTATCTCATTCGAGGTTTTTGGCTTCGGATCAAATGACCAATGTTATGTCTAGAATCAAGCTATAGATGTGTCCATATTGCGCATATATGTGCATCATGGGATGATGAACAATGTTGCAGCAGGAAGTTTTCGTTTTCGTCGCTCCAAAAAGCCATTTTCCATTTTCCGAGCACAAAAAAACGGACGGTTTTGTGAAACAACCACCAAATGGCTAATTCAAAGTGCTACCACCATATTTTACAAAAATACTAGGCCACCTTATATGTACAATGTCCTAACAGGGGATCTTAAACCTTTCCGTCCACCCCTTTTGAAGAAGAAAAAATTCCTGCCGAATCCGTAGGAAGTGGGTCAGATGTGAACTACAGGTACATGATCCGATGATCATGTTTTTTTACAAAAATCATTTTTAGGTTCACAATATGCTATTTTATCAAAGATCCAATGCAAGTTTAGCGAGGCTAGGCCCTGATCTAAGAATCTTCATGCACGTCGTTCAACAAAGTTTGACGATAGATTAAAACGGGCATAAAAAATTGAAAAACGATCGAAACAATGCGAAACTTTCGCGTGGTGTCATATTATGTGACATAGTCACAAGGAAAAATATCAAACTTGGTATATTGATTATGTCTGAAAAACCTTCACAAAATGACCTATCTCATTCGAGGTTTTTTGGCTTTCGGGTCAAATGACCAATGTTATGGCTAGAATCAAGGCATAGTTTATGATAATGTGTCCATATTGTGCATACATGTGCACCATGGGGCTGCGAACAATGTTGCAGGAGGAAGTTTTCCTTTTCGTCGCACCAAAAAGCCATTTTCCATTTTCCGAGCATAAAAAAATGGACGTTTTTGTGAAACAACCACCAAATGAGTAATTCAAAATGCTACCGCTACATTTTACAAAAATACTAGGCCACCTTATATGGAAAATATCCCAACAGGGGGGTCTTAAACCTTTCCTTCCACACCTGGTGAAAAAAAAATTCATGCCGAATCGGTTGGAAGTGGGTCAGATATGAACTACAGGTACATGATCCGATGCTCATGTTTTTTTACAAAAATAATTTTAGGTTCACACTACGCTATTTTATCAAAGATCCAATGCAAGTTTAGCGAGGCTTGGCCCCGAGCTAAGAATCTTCATGCCCGTCGTTCGACAAAGTTTGACGATAGTTTAAAACGGGCATAAAAAATTCAAAAACGATCGAATCAATGCGAAACCTTTGCGTGGTGTCATATTATGTGACATAGTTACAAGAAAAAATATCAAACTTGGTATATTTATTATGTCTGAAAAAACCTTCACAAAATGACCTATCTCATTCGAGGTTTCTTGGCTTTCGGGTCAAATGAACAATGTTATGGCTAGAATCAAGACATAGTTTGTGAAAATGTGCCCATATTATTCATACATGTGCATCATGGGATAACGAACAATGTTGCAGGAGGAAGTTTTCCTTTTTGTCGCACCAAAAAGCCATTTTCCATTTTGCGAGCACAAAAAACGAACGGTTTTGTGAAGCAACCAATAAATGGATAATTCAAAATGTTACCACCACATTTTACAAAAATACTAGACCACCTTATATGGATAATGTCCTAACAGGGGGATCTTAAACCTTTCCGTCCACCCCTGGTGAAAAAGACAAATTCCTGCCGAATCAGTAGGAAGTGGGTCAGATATTAACTACAGGTACATGATCCGATTCTCATGTTTTTTTATAAAAATTATTTTTAGGTTCACAATATGCTATTTTATCAAAGATCTAATGCAAGTTTAGCGAGGCTCGGCCCCGAGCTAAGAATCTTCATGCCCGTCGTTCGACAAAGTTTGACGATAGTTTAAAACGGGCATAAAAAATCAAAAACGATTGAAACAATGCAAAACCTTCGCGTGATGTCATATTATGTGACATAGTTACAAGGAAAAATATCAATCTTGGTATATTGATTATGTCTTAAAAAACGTTCACAAAACGACCTAACTCATTCATGGTTTTTGGCTTTCGGGTCAAATGACCAATATTATGGCTATAATGAAGGCATAGTTTGTGATAATGAGTCCATATTGTGCATACATGTTAAATTATGGGATGGCGAAGAATGTTGCAGGAGGAAGTTTTCCTTTTCGTCGCACCAAAAAGCCATTTTCCATTTTCCGAGCATAAAAACGGATGGTTTTGTGAAGCAACCACCAAATAGCTAATTCAAAATGCTACCACCATATTTTATAAAAATACTAGACCACCTTATATGAACAATGTCCCAACAGGGCGATCTTAAACCTTTCCGTCCACCCCTAGGAAAAAAGACAAATTCTTGCCGAATCGGTTGGAAGTGGGTCAGATATGAACTACAAGTATATGATCTGATGCTCATGTTTTTAAAAAAAAATCATTTTTAGGGTCATAATATGCTATTTTATCAAAGATCCAATGCAAGTTTAGCGAGGCTCGGCCCCGAGCTAAGAATCTTCATGTCCGTCGTTCAAGAAAGTTTGACGATAGTTTAAAACGGATATAAAAATTTCAAAAACGATCGAAACAATGTGAAACCTTCGCATGTTGTTATATTATGTGTCATAGTTACAAGGAAAAATATCAAACTTGGTATATTGATTATGTATGAAAAAACCTTCACAAAATGACCTATCTCATTCGAGGTTTTTTGGCTTTCGGGTTAAATCACCAATGTTATGGCTAGAATCAAGGCCTAGTTTGTGTAAATGTGTCCATATTGTGCAAACATGTGCATCATGGGATGGCGAACAATGTTGCAGGAGGAAGTTTTCCTTTTCGTCGCACCAAAAAGCCATTTTCCAATTTCTGAGCATAAAAAAACGGACGGTTTTGTGAAACAACCACCAAATGGCTAATTCATAATGCTAGCACCACATTTTACAAAAATACTAGGCCACCTTATATGGACAATGTCCCAACAGGGGGATATTAAACCTTTCCGTCCATCCCTGATGAAAAAGACAAATTCCTGCCGAATCGGTAGGAAGTGGGTCAGATATGTACTACAGGTACATGATCCGATACTCATGTTTTTTTACAAAAATTATTTTTAGGTTCACAATATACTATTTTATCAAAGATCCAATGCAAGTTTAGCGAGGCTCGGCCCCCAGCTAAGAATCTTCATGCCCCTCGTTCGACAAAGTTTGATTATAGTTTAAAACGGGCATAAAAATTTCAAAAACGATCGAAACAATGCGAAACTTTCACGTGGTGTCATATTATGTGACATAGTTACAAGAAAAAATATCAAAACTTGGTATATTGATTATGTTTGAAAAAACCTTCACAAAATGACCTATCTCATTCGAGGTTTTTTAGCTTTCGGGTCAAATGACCAATGTTATGGTTAGAATCAAGCCATAGATGTGTCCATATTGTGCATACATGTGCATCATGGGATGGCGAACAATGTTGCAGGAGGAAGTTTTTCTTTTCGTCGCACCAAAAAGCCATTTTCTATTTTCCGAGCACAAAAAACGGACGGTTTTGTGAAGCAACCACCAAATGGCTAATTCAAAATGCTACCCACATTTTACAAAAATAATAGACCACCTTATATGGACAATGTCCCAACAGGGGGATATTAAACCTTTTCGTCCACCGCTGGTGAAAAAGACAAATTCCTGCCGAATCGGTAGGAAGTGGGACCGATATGAACTACAGGTACATGATCCGATGCTCATTTTTTTTTAAAAAAATAATTTTTAGGTTCACAATATGATATTTTATTAAAGATCCAATGCATGTTTAGCGAGGCTCGGCCCCGAGCTAAGAATCTTCATGCCCGTCGTTCGACCAAGTTTGACGATAGTTTAAAACGGGCATAAAAAAATCAAAAACGATCGAAACAATGCAAAACCTTCGCGTGGTGTAATATTATGTGACATAGTTACAACGAAAAATATCAAACTTGGTATATTTATTATGTCTGAAAAAACCTTCACAAAACGACCTATCTCATTCGAGGTTTCTTGGCTTTCAGGTCAAATGACCAATGTTATGGCTAGAATAAAGACATAGTTTGTGAAAATGTGTCCATATTGTGCATACATGTGCGTCATGGGATGGCGAACAATGTTGCAGGAGGAAGTTTTCCTTTTCGTCGCACCAAAAAGCCATTTTCCAATTGGCGAGCACAAAAAACGGACGGTTTTGTGAAGCAACCACCAAATGGCTAATTCAAAATGGTACCACCACATTTTAGAAAAATACTAGACCACCTTATATGGATAATGTCCCGACAAGGGGATCTTAAACCTTTCCGTCCGAATCGGTAGGAAGTGTGTCAGATATGAACTACATGTACATGATCCGATACTCATGTTTTTTTGTAAAAATCATTTTTAGGTTCACAATATGCTATTTTATCAAAGATGCAATGCAAGTTTTCCTTTTCATCTCACCAAAAAGGCATTTCTTATTTTTCAAGCGCAAAAGGGGTATTTTCTGGAGCAACCACCAAATAGCTAATTCAAAAAATGGACGGTTAGTATTTACTTGATATGGATATCATATTTGGATTCCTCTCATTTTTTGATCAATTTAGACAAATTATTTGTTAAATTCCGATTTAAGGGTATAAAGATATTAATTATTCCATATTAAATAGAAAAATTAAAACAAAGTAAATTTTTTATATTTTTATTTAAATTCAATAATATTTTTACTTATTTATTAATGTTTACTTAAATAATTATTTGTAATTTCAAAAAATACAAACATATGACATGATGATATAAGAGTTAATAGGATTGATATCATAGTATTGACAAGAATGTATGAATTACTTTGCGGAAGCAGATTCTAAAGGAACGAGGAAGTTAAGCGTGTTGGAGTTAGAGTAGTATTATGATGGGTGACCGGCCCGGAAGTTTGATCAAGACTGCAATTTAATCAAATATTAAGTGTAATTAGTGTTAAAAATGTTTAAAGTGAGACATTAATAATTCTAACAATTCATAGATTAAAAAAATTGAGAATTTTTTTTTATAAAAAATATATATTTTTGCAACCGGCCGACAGGCTATCCGACGACCGCTACGCCAAGGGCAAAGCCGTCGGCGTAGCGTACGTCAATGGTATTTCTATACGCCGACGGCCTGTATATGCTCCGCCGAGGGAGACCTTTGCCGAGGAGGCTACGCCGAGGGTAGTCGGCGGCATATCATACGCCGAAGGTAGTCATCGGCGTATCATACGCCGATGGCATTTTGGCCTACGCCGACGGCTTTTTGCCCTCGGCGTAGCGCCCGCGTCCTATAATGAGTTATGCAGGTACGGGGATATTGGAAGAAGTGAGTTCATGTTCCACGGCCTTTGTTCCATTATTCTCTATTTTAACCAATGTTATTTAAAATTTACCGCATCAACAATTTAGACCCTATCCAATAAATCTATGTATTATGTGTTGGCATATCAGAATTTCCCGGTCGCTTGAATATTGATCTTTGTAAATTGTAACTTTGAGGATGTTCCATGTCCAATTTTTTGTTTATTTTATACATTTCCTCACAACCTTCAAAGATATTGTTGAGGAGGTCCAACGAAGCCGAGGAACGAGATGCAACTTAGCAGAGAGCACAAACAAAGGAGTATTTTGTTCTTCTATTGAAATATATTTGGCGTACATATCTTTGGTTTCTGAAGCAAGACCTCCAGCAATTATTTGCTTATATTCTCTTGCTGGCATTTCTGTAAGAGAGCCATTTTGTGTTTCTTCCAGTTTCATATGTCCCTCCTAAATATTTTATCACTGAAACAACATGCGCCAGATCTATGTAACTGACCCACCCGATTATGCATATTTGTCAAGTAAATTAAACTGAAGCATGATTATATATGATCAGACAGGTTGGAAGGGCACTTATCTATTAGGAGAACAATTTTTTGGTTATTTCAGTAATTGATAGCCAAACGCATCTAGCCCTGGAAAGAAGCATCCAGTTTCTTGGTCTCACAAGTAGAGGCCAAACCTATTGATTCCCTCTTTTTAAAGGCTTTATGCGTGTGAAAGAACTTTTTTTTACCAATGACTTTTTTAAAATTGGACATGGCGAAAGTGTTAATTTTTGAGAAGATATATGGTTAGGCCAATCTTCTTTGGCTCATCATTATCCGTCATTATATAATATTGTGCAACAGAAGAATGTCCTGATGGCAGATGTCCTTACCAAATCGCCTCTAAATATTGGTTTTAAAAGGTCTTTAACCGGTAATAAGTGGACACAATGGTTAAACTTATGTCAGTGGTTGATGACGGTTCAGCTAAATGATACACCCGATCAGTTTACTTGGAATCTTACTTTCTCAGTAAATTTACGGTAAAATCTATGTATCTTGACCAAATGAATGGGCACACTAGATTTTTACAAACATAGTTGTGGAAGTTGAAAATTCCTCTAAAAATAAAGATTTTCATGTGGTTTCTTAAAAATAAAGTCTTATTAATAAAAGATAATCTTGCCAAAAGAAAGTGGGAGGGATATCAAAAATGTTGTTTCTGTGATTCACTGGAATCTGTTGAACATCTATTCATTTCATGCCCATTTTCTCGTATCATTTGGCGTTTGGTTTATTTTGCATATGATATGCCTCCACCCGCCAATATCAAAAATTTGTTTGGAAATTGGTTGAAGGGGGTTGATAAGAAGAACAAATCGAGGATACGCATTGGTGTATCGGCTTTATGTTGGTCCATTTGGGCGTCTAGAAATAACATTGTCTTTAACAAACAGACTGGTACCAATTTTATGCAGGTTATTCGACTAGCGACGCATTGGATTCAACTATGGGCACATCTTATACCGGAGGATCAGCGAGAACCCATGGTTTCTGGATGTACCCAGCTCCTCATGGTCGCTCAGGACTTCTACTTCCGGACTACTGGCTGGCAGCACATTAGTAGAATTGAGAATGGATAGAATTTTGTTATTTCTCCTTTTCAGATGGTTGATACATGTCTCAGCCTTAGTTGATTCATGAATGTTTAAACTTATTTTTCGCTGAACTATGCAATAAAAGGTGTTGTGTGCATCAATTGATGCAGAGGCCAGGGCTCCATTCCCCATTTTGAAAAAAAACCTATTTCTGTAATAGTTGTTCGCATGTGCACGTTCCTTTCTTTGTTCCAGTTATGCGGCTTGGTTGTCTAAATTCTAATGCATATATTTAGGATTTTCTTCACCGAATGCTCTAATTTCAGTGCAACTATTCACTTCCTTAGGTTTTGTTTACTGAGAGTGTACTGAAGCAAACAAAACATTTGTTGTGCCGGATTGGTACTCATATGATATTCATCTAATACCTTACAGGTCCTTGGTTTGTATTGGGTCAAGACTTGAAGTAGAGGGTTTTCTTTGTCTCCCACAGTATGGAGTTCAGACTGCATTACTGGTATATATTTTTCTTGCTGTCTCAAGTTACCATTTATTGGAATTTTAATAAGATGGATGGGAATTCAAAAAATCCTTCTGTATCTATCATCTGAAGTACTTATGGGCGGAGATTTCATTGGTGTTTAGTGTATTTTTGTCGGAACATACTACTTCTAATTCAGATTTCTTAACATCAATAGTACTTATGGGCAAAGATCTCATTGGTGTCAAATTTATTTCTTACTTCATGTATTTATATATCATTTGAATGCATCTAGAAAATTGTACAAATTCATGTTCTACGTAATTGCAACCTGTTGATGATTTTGAGTGTGTATCTTGAGCCTATCAGAGTTTATAGCATGGTGGTCCTGTTTAGAAGGGTATGCGATATAACATGTTACATCTTTGCCCAATAACGATTGAATTGTTCCATGCAGGATAATGAATGGCTAATCCACGTCGCTCCAGTGAAAAGAGTGGAAGGCATGCATGGCTACTCCAGAAAAGAAGAAATGTATAGTGATGTACTAATGCTGGAGAGTTTGGAATTGTTTCGAGCAACATGTTCAGATATTGCGGTGTTATAACAAGAAAAGGAAAAATTCAGATCTATTTACTACGGTTGCTAAAAAAGGGTGCATTTTCGTCCTGGTTCCACATTCTCAAGTTGGCCAGGTTACAGTGATTACTAGGAACTCACTATCCATTCACAGTTTGAACTGAAGTGCCACCCATGAAAACAAGTAGGCATCGAAGGAGCTATTGCTCTCCAAGTAGACAGCTGGACATTGCCAGGTCACATTCTAAGATAAACTTCACACACATCACAAAATCTCAGGACAATCAGTAGTACCGACTCCCAAAATCTTTTCTTGGCAGTAAACACCAAAATTTCATCAACAACAAGTTAGACCGCCGAGAAGTGAACACATATCCAAAGTCTACAACACATATCTAGAATGGTGAAACAGATTCTATATCAAGCTATCTACTCTGTTTTTTTCTTATCTACTTTGTATTTTGTTAACGCTAGCCACTGTAGACGAAATGTCAAATGTTATCTGCTTGCCTGCAACTACAGAAGCATGAGAACTTCCGATTGGCTATAATGTTAACTATCAACACCTATGTGTTGTATGATTAAGCACCTAAATACCATGTATGATTACTCCGGCCACCTCCCTTGGTTAATGCGAATCACCTTGACTGCCAGGGGCGAAGCCAGAAAAAAAGTTTGTTGGTGTCATTCCTTTGAATTTACCGGTGTCATTTTGAATATCAAACATTTTTGCTTCATTTATAAAGGGGAAAAGTAAAATTTCGTTGGTGTCATTTGACACCAACCAATACATGCTAGCTCCGTCCCTGTTGACTGCTTATTTAAGGAAATCCCATGAGATACGTGATCAAATCTTACTATATATATAGGGTGGCGCTATTTGACACCCAGTGTAGAATAGTTATTCTACACCCACCCTCTATCTTTAAAACCGTATATTATTTTTACGTCACGTAAATTTTATATTACTTCGTAAGTCGAGAAGAACATAATAAAATTTAGAAATGACATAATAATTTTGTTTACATGCCATAAAAAAATTCGATATATTTTTGGTGTTTTTTACACTATAATGACTCATAATGTGTCAATTTTTTTGGTTATGGTGAATATATGAACATAATTATTCATATACAAAACATAATTTTTTCAATCTAACAACGTAAAAATATGTTGGGTACAAAATAACTATTCTGTATCCTGGGTGCTAAATAGGGTTTCTATATATATATATATATATATATATATATATATATATATATATAGCTAATGTCTTGCTACTGCTTAACAACACTGATAGAAGTTGCTTGCAACCAACGATATGGTCTCAGAGGTGCGGCGTGTCGCCCGCGCCAAAGTTTCCCAGTATTCTGTAATCTATAATTAATATTTTTCTAATTTCCCCATAGTTCTTGAGCTCTTGACGGATCTTTTGCCTCAGCATGTCCCTCCTCTACCCATGGCTACCAATCTATCCATATTCCCAGCTCCAACTAATGATCCTGTATATACGAAAACGTGGTGACCAGGTCCACAAGTGTTGGCGCACACTAGCTACTGGAGACTAAGCGGCACGACAATGCACACAATCCCTACACCATAGTTTCCATGGCCTGAACTTCTTCTTCCCAACGCCTCCCATCATTATGGACAGAGAGACTAAGGAAACGAATCAAAAAGCATTTTAAGGGACCGTGTACTCGGCATAGCTAGCCATATTGGGTTCCATAGGAAAACAAAAAATACTCTTGTTTCCTTCTCCCCGATATTTTCTCATGTGTTGTCTTTTATCTTCTTGTATTTCACATGTATCCAGGAGTTTATATAACCTTCTAGTGGTAGAGCAAAGAAAGACTACATTGATGAGGCCGTCATGTAATCTTACTTAGAGGCCCCTGCAAATGTCGAGATTGGAGGAAACTACAAACCAAGACGATGGATTTTTGTGTCATGAAATTGAATATGTCATGGCCAGAACTTGATGGAACAGTGGTCTGAGCTGCTAGAAATTCCAAGAAGCATTTACCTCCCTACTGAAACAGTCTGCCTCATTTGGTAATTAGGGTATTATTCATCCACTTCTGTTTAACACATTACTGAAAAAACTGGAGACCTTTTCGATAGTTAAGACTCGAAAAATATAAAAAGGATGTTTGACATCGTTTTTTAAGGATGATTGACTTTATATGAGAAATTTGAATATACCGCCACTTAGTTGCCTTGTCACGACGTCTCGCGCTCCTCTCCCCCTCCCCCCACCCCCGAGGGCTACAGGGGCGCCACCACCTCCCCCGGCCGAACGAACCCTCCCCTCCCCTCCTACCTCCTGTCGCCGCTGTCGGCCAGGGCCGCCGGGCGCTGCCCGTGTGGCGCCGGCGGCGCCGACCTTCTCTTCCCCGCGTCGGGCGGGCGGGTCGGGGACCTTCCTCTCGGCGGCGGAGCTTCCTGGGGCGGCAGAGATCAGCCTTGGCGGGGGCGAGGCGGCACGATGGTGCGCTTTGGGCGGAGGGGCAGCGCTGCCCAGCTGCGGCCGGCGGAGTATGGGGCTTGCTATGTCAGGACAACCCAAATCAGGCCCTTTTGGGCCCAGATCTGGGTAGTGCGGGCTGGCTGGCTCTTCTCTATCTACTCCGCAAAATCGCGGTGGGTAGGTTGGATGGGATCCGCGACGACCTTGGCCTCCCTATTGCAGCATGGCCGCGGACTTTATGGGTACGTCAGGTCCTGGCCGGACCATCATGGGACTGGTGTGCCTCCGCGGAGGCTTTACGGGTACGTTGGGCCCGGCCGGACCTATGGAGGGCGGGTGTGTCTGTGGCCACGTCCTGTCGACTACCGCCTCCGATGGTGGAGGTTGTTCCCTCCTGTGCGGCCGCAGTACTGTGGGACCTGTTTCATGTCTACCCGTGTCGCGATGTTGCAGACCTCGCGACGGCTTGCTCGGTGAGACGACGATGATGAAGTCGGAACCAGAGTGGCACATGCTTGTGTGCGGCAAGTTTTGGTGGTGGCAAGGCCTCGGCCTCGCGGGTCTAATGTGCAATGGCTCGTCCGGGGGTAGTGGATAGGGTCCTCGGGAGAAATCCTTGTCGGCCCGACCGACATCGACGCAATGCCACCCACGGGTGGTATCTTCCTTCTTGGAGGGAGTCGTGGCTTCCCTTCATCCATTCCCCTCTGTGTGCCGGGGGAAAACCCTAGGGCCAGTCTCTGGTCTGGGCAGCAGCGGTCGCTTTCCCTCTTGAGGGTGCTGCTTGGTGCTTGACGAGTCGGGGCTAGGAGTGTGGTGGGCATTCTTTGGAGGGCGCAACGGCTGCGGTCTTCCTCGTCTAGTCGATCCGTCTCCGTTTCCATTTCTTGTTTTTCCTTGTTTTATTTCGGGCGTTTGTGTGTTGCTGCCCCAGTATCGTGTTGTGACGGTCTTACATGTGTGCTTTATTTATAAAGCGAGACGGAAGCCTATTTCGAGGTAGTTTCCTTGTCGCATACGACCACTTGCTATCTACTCTCTGCGTTTAGAAATATAAGATGTTTAGGTTTGTGAAGGAGATGTATCTAGACACCTTTTAGTGTATAGGTTCAAATGAATCTAGACACCTAAAACATCTTATATTTCCAAACGGAGGGAGTATAGTATAGGTGGCCAAATAGATCATAGTGTCTTCTCCTACTTCCATGCGGGATTTAACATTTCTTTTTTGGATTATGTTCGCACCTAATCAAGATTCACAAATTCTACCAAATCTATGAGAATTTTGAATAAAATTTCAAAACTGCTGGTCATACACACGGTATGTCATTTAATATTTTTTACATCTCATTTGGCTCCTAGCAACTAAACCCGGAGTTGTTGAATTGGAATCCAATTGTCTGGAAGAGTTTGCCACTATAAATGAAATTAGTGATTTGAGTTTCAGTTCCTTGAATTATGATAAAAATAAAACCCGATACACCAAAACCGATAGCATGGTTTCAACTTGATTTTCTTATCTTAGTAGTGTAATTTCTATGAAATTTCAAACTCGGCCATAATTTTCGGCTGAGATTATCTTTAGTAGGATTTTTCACGTTAAATCTGTGTCCCCTTCTGTTGATTTTATTGTCGTTTTTCGTTATTTTCTTATCGCACTTATACCATGCAAGTTTAGTATATTTCTACTTTCCCCCATAGTTCATGAGCCCTTGACGGTCCTCGTGCCTTAGCAGTGACTCCTCTGCTCATGGCTACCCATCTAGCCATATTCCTACCTCCAACTATCTCCCCGGATATACGAAAATGTGGTGACCAGGTACATGGAGAGCTCCCGTCAACAAGGTGTTGCCACGTACTAGGTACCATCCGACTATGTGGCAGGACAATGCGCACAATCCATACACCATAGTTTCCATGGCCTGAACTTCTTCCTAACGCCTCCTATCCTCATGAACAAAGAGACCAAGGAAACAGATCAAAACGCATTTTAAGGGATAGTGTACTCGACACAGCTAGCAATATTGGGTTCCAAAGGAAAATACAGATACTCTCGTTTGCTTCCCTGACATTTTCTCCTGTGTCGTTTTTTATGTTCTTTTGTTTTGCATGTATCCAGGACTAGGAGTTTATATAATCTTGATGCCATATAGCAACGAAAGACTACATTAATGAGTACAGACTAACGAGATGGAACATAATTTGTAGACCTAAAGATCAGGGAGGTCTAGGTATTCAGGTGTTGGAAATTAAGAGTAGGTGTTTATTAAGAAAATGGCTTTTTAAATTACTAAATGAGGAAGGAGTGTGGCAAGAATTGTTACATAATAAATATTTGAGTAAAAAAACCTTGTCTGAGGTCCAACCGAAACCAAACGATTCTTCATTTTGGAAGGGAATTATGAAGGTGAAGAATGCGTTCTTCGCTAGGGACATTTTCAGATTGGGGATGGAGCCAACACTAGGTTTTGGGAGGATACATGGTTAGGAGAGTTACCCGTTTCACAACAATATCCATCATTATATAATATTGTGCAACGGACGAATGTGACCGTGGCTCAAGTTTTAGCTCAAGTACCACTAAATATTGGTTTTAGGAGAGTACTTAGTGGCACCAAGTGGTATGATTGGCTCCAATTATGCCAAAGGCTTATGATAGTGCAGTTGTCAGAGGACCAAGATAAGTTTGTATGGAACTTATCAACGTCTGGGGTATTCTCAGTGAAATCCATGTACGAGGATCTTATGAATGATCATACGGTCTTCTTTCGAAAATATCTTTGGAAATTGAAAATCTCACTCAAAATTAAAATTTTCATGTGGTTCCTTCATAATAAAGTTCTCCTTACTAAGGATAATTTGGTTAAAAGGAATTGGGTAGGGTGTAGCACGTGTTGCTTTTGTGGCTCACAGGAGACCATAGAACATTTGTTTATATCTTGCCCTTTCGCTCGCCTTTTGTGGCGCTTGTTAATTTTTCTTTCGATCTCCTCCCTCCAGCTAATGTAACGAATATGTTTGGGAATTGGTTGAATGGTGTAGATAAAAAGTCTAAGGCAAGAATCCGAATTGGTGTCTCGGCTTTGTGTTGGTCTATTTGGCGTTGCAGGAACGATATTATCTTTAACAAAAACAAAATGTTTAATCTTTTGCAGGTGATTCATATGGGCTACTGGGTGCAGCCGATTCCTGATGGTCTCACGAGACATCTTCACCCAGTCGTGCTGGCGCATACTAGTCATTTACAAGATGTTTAGTGATCATTTGTCGCGTATATTTCGCTGGTTGGTGCATGTATCAACCTTATTCGATCCTTGAATTGTAAAACTTTTGGATGTTAAATTCGTAACAAAAGACTGTGTGCATCGCTGATGCAGAGGCCGGGGTTTTACTCCCTTTTTCGAAAAAAATGAGGCCATCAAGTAATCTTACTTAAAGGACCTTGCAAATGCCGAGAATGGAGGAAGCTACAAGACAAGATGATGGATTTTTGTGTCACGAAGCTGAATATGTCTTAGCCAGAACTTGATGGAACGGTGGTTTGAGCTGCTAGAAATTCCAAGAAGCATTTACCTCCATACTGAAACAGTCTGCCTCATTTGGCAATTCGGGTATTATTCATCCACTTTTGTTTAAAACATTACTGAAAAAATTGGATACTTTTTTCAATAGTTAAGACTGGGAAAATATAAAAAGGATGTTTGACATCATTTTTTTCAAAGTATGATTGACTTTATATGCAAAATTCGAATATACCTTCATGTAGGTGCCTTGTCGCATACGGACACTTGATATCTATAGTATAGGTGGCCAAATGGATCACAGTGTCTTCTCCTGCTTCCATGCGGGATTTAACATTTATTTTCCGGATTATGTTCGCACCTAATCAAGATTCACAAATTCTACCAAATCTATGAGAATTTTGAATAAACCAAGAGTTGTTGAATAAACCAAGATTCCGGATTATGAGATTCACAGTATATCATTTAATATTTTTTACATCTCATTTGGCTCCTAGCAACTAAACCAAGAGTTGTTGAATTAGAATTCAATTTTATGGAAGAGTTTGCCACTAGAAATGGAAGTAGTGATTTGAGTTCCAGTTCCTTGAATTATGACACAAATAAAACCCGATACACCGTTTGACATCGTTTTTTTAAGTATGACTGACTTTATATGACAAATTCGAATATACCGTCATGTAGGTGCCTTGTTGCATACGACCACTTGCTATCTATAGTATAGGTGGCCAGATCGATCAGAGTGTCTTCTCCTGCTTGAATGCGGGATTTAATATTTCTTTTCCGGATTATGTTCGCACCTAATCAAGATTCACAAATTCTACCAAATCTATGAGAATTTTGATTAAAATTTCAAAAGTGTTGGTCATACACACCGTATATCATTTAATATTTTTTACATCTCATTTAGCTCCTAGCAACTAAACCCGGAGTTGTTGATTTGGAATTCAATTTTATGGAAGAATTTGCCACTAGAAATGGAAGTAGTTATTTGAGTTCAAGTTCCTTGAATTATGACACAAATAAAACCCGATACACCAAGACCAATAGCATGGTTTCAACTTGATTTTCTTATTTTAGTAGTGTCATTTCTATGAATTTAAAACTCGGCCATAAGTTTTGGCTGAGATTATCTTTTCTTGTTCTCTACCTGAGAAAATTGATTTAAAGCTAATTTTTCAAGCTATCTCGTGCTCGTCGATGGAGCTGTTAGTTCCTAGTTTCGCATGTTGCTTTCGATATTGGATGGACAAATAAATGTACATGTGTATTCATAGATGGATTCTTGGTTTCGTCGTAGCTAATCAATTGTGAAGGGGCAATTACCAATATCTGTACCATGCTAATGATCATGTGCATCTGGGCAGACATGAGGCCTTACCTGGACGGCTTGATTCTGTTGTTCGTCGCCATGTTGTACGTGGACGCTTCGTCTTGGACTTCGACGCGTTGGAACGCCGTGAGTTGGAGATGCTGGAGAGGGATCTGCGCGTTTATACAAAAATGTGGGAACGAGGTGCAACAAGCGCTAAAGTTAACAGGTGCTGGAACGCACTAGCTACTTGCAATGATGTTCCAATACAATGTGGACAATCATCATCTTCTTCCCAAAGCTTCCCATCCTCATGAACAAAGAGACTGAGGAAACGAATCAAAACGCAAAGGGAAAGTGTACTTGGCATGACTAGCAATATTGCAGGTGTCTTACAAAGGAAAACAAAAATGTTCTTGTTTCCTTCTCCAATATTTTCTCATGTGTCATTTCTTTCCGGCATGTTTCCAGGAGTTTATATAACCTTGACGTGGTGGGGCAAAGAAAGACTACATTGATGAGGCCACCATGGCATTTTTCTCAGAGGGCGTTGAAAATGTTTAGATTGGTAGAAACTATAGAACAAGATATAATGGACTTTTGTGTTAAGAAATTGAATGTCTTGACAAGAACTTGATGGAATCATCAAAACCGTCTTCAATATTTGATTGACTTTGTGTCACACAAATATGTGCGTCCAACGACTACTTGCTCTCCTTGTAGGTGGGCCTTTTTTTCTTAGATCCTCGCAGGATTTAACATTTGTTTTTTGGATTATGTTTGAACCTAATCGAGATTCACAAATTTTGCACAATTTACAAGAATTTTGAGTGAAGTTCCAAAAGTCTTGATCATATTCGCAGTATGTCTTTGCGAGAATTTGAGTCGGAGAGGATGGAGCAGGTAGGGGGCGGCAGTGAGGTGGGAGGGAGGTCGCGGCGACTGCAGCCAAGGAGCGCAACCACGGCTTTGTTTCTCTCTCGGCGCCGGCTTGTGGAGACAGGTGGGTTGCCGGCCGGAGTCGCTGGTGGCCGAACTAGAGTGGCGCGGGTTCAGATAGTGAGAGATGGGTCAACTAGATCACCTGAAACTTACTGAAATACCCCTATCCATGTTACTATTTAAAAATCGATAATTAACCGTGCCATATCATAAGACAGTGATGCATATTTGAGAAACACAGTACAATTGATGGAGCTCTCAGTTACCAAATACGCATGTTTTTTCCCGAGTGCAGAATCGTCGGAGCTAGTCAGGGCCGAGCCGGCATAATCCGAGGCTCGTCGATGGAGCCGTCAGTTCCCAATTCGAATGTTTTTTTTGCGGGTACCCAATTCGGATGTTTAAAAAACAGAAGAACCAAACACGGTCTTTTAAGAAACAATCTATCTCTAAAAAAAGCAACCAATGGGTATAACAAACTCGCTCAAGTAGGGCACGAACTTGCAGCTTCCTGAAGACGGAAACTACAAACTACAAATGTCAATCGATACGATCGATATTGTTTCATTTGTTCTTTAAATATACTCTATTTAACGCTACTCCAAAATTTTGGGCCTCTAAAAATTTCGAGCCTTGTGCGGTCGCACTCCCATGGGCCCGGGCCTGTGGCCTAGTCATCCGCAGATTATTGATTTAGTGCAGCTGGGCAGCCACGACGCCCAGGACCATACCAAGACGGCTGGACACTGCTGTTCATGTTGGACTTTGACAAATGTTGGCACACACTAGCTACTTGCGAGGATGTGCCAGGACAATGTGGCCAATATATAAATATCTTAAACCTACTAGCTTCTCTTTTTTGTGAGAATTTTGGGAAGCCTTGTTTGGTTGGATTAAGTTCCCATGTTATATTCTTGTGTGCATTCTCAGTGCCATGTAGTATTTCTGTGCGGTCTGCCAGTCCTACGTGGCGGCGACGTAGGTGGACACGTGGCGCTAACATGGGCATGGTTCCCATGTGCCATCCATCCTCTTGTTTGCTTCATTTTTTTTGTGTGTGACTTGGTGTGGCCATAGCTAGGAAGATTTGACTGCCATCGCTTTCGTCTCGCAGGTTGGCTGTCCGTGTGTATGATTCTATTTTGTATTTATGTATAGTTGTCTAGCTGCATGTTTTATGGACTCACAACGACGACACGTATGTTTTTTCCTTTTCTATGGCTAGACACGTAGCTCTCTCACGAAACTTCCACTCGTCTCTCGATCTGTCCGCTCCATTATTTATCCACCGCCCGTCCTCCTTCGTCGCCACACAGGGGCGAGCCCACTTGAAGTCAAAGGTATTCAGATGCATACCCAAAATTTTTGACTAAAAACTACATATATATAGTATATAGGAGGTATACGTACGAGAAAAACTAAAAATAAAAAACAGTGCAGAGTAGTAATCATTTTTCAACAGATAAAAGCCTATTTCTACGTGGCCCAGCTAACGTTAGCCCAGTTGGCTCTCTATCCACCCAACACGTACGAGTGGAGAAGGCAGAGTCGTTCTTGACTTCCTGTAACTCCTCTCGACTCGATCGCCGCCTGATTCGGTGATTCCCCGGCCGGCACCGCTGAATCGCTAAACAATCGACCCTCGACCGAGTTTGCGACGGCGACGAAAGACCGCGGGGCGCGAGTCGTTCCTCCGGTGTCCGTGTCTCCAGTCTCCACGCCTCGCCTCCTCGTCCCCAAGTCCCAGCGCAGCCGACAACCTGCTGCCCTCTGCCCGCAGCGTTTGTTTCTGTCCTCGATCGTTGGACGCAAGGAGCCCAGGGCCTTGTTCCTGCAGCGTTCGTTTCTATCCTCGATCTACTTCTTCTTGTAGTCTACATCCGGCAATCAGCAGCATACAGCAGATAACCAGGTTCGTAATTCAGACCCACATGGATTGTTCTATTCTTATCTAATTTTTTTGTTCAGTCATTGAGATGTACTAAAAATTCAGATCACCGTCAGTTCCGAAATATGATTAAAATAACCCGAAATTCAGTACATCTTATTGTTGTTTTCGTTTTGAATTTTGTATAGGTTAAATTTTTTCTGAAAGATGAAGAGGACATCAGGTCCGGTTGTTGATTTGAAGGCTTTTTTGAAAAAAGCTGCAGCAAAGAAGAAACGGACCGAAAATAACACTGAAAGTCAGGCTGAAAATCAAAGCAATCAATTGGTCATATTTCAAGGGCAAGATGGCAGTGAGAGTGGGACAACTGTGCCACCTGAACCGATGAGAGCCGCTAGTACAGAGGCAGAGAATGGGGAAAAATCAGAAGATGATGAATCAAGTGATGGTGATGAATACGACGATGATGGTGTTTATGACATTGAGCATGATCCTGGATTGAGGACTCCAATATCAAGGTATGATGTCAAAGGACAAGATTCAGTTAGAAGGACATACATCGCTTTGGGGCCTTGTCGACCCAAGATGAAGGAGGAGGATTTTCCCCAACATATGTGTGGAGGTATGCGCCGCTTCCAACCAAAGTGGTTTGATGAGTTTAAGTGGCTTGAATATAGTGTAGATAGAGATGCTGCATATTGTTTTGTTTGCTATTTATTCAAAGATAGCACTAAATTTGCTGGTGGAGATAGTTTTATCAATGGAGGGTTTAGAAATTGGAATATGAAAGCTAGATTTCGTAGGCATGCAGGTGAAATCAATAGTGCTCATTTTGAAGCCGAAGAGAAATATAATATGTTCATAACACCCAAAGCATCAATCCGTGAGTCCATTGCCTCATACACCACACAGTACAAGGTTCAATATCTAGCTCGCTTGACATGGTCACTTAAGTGCATAAGATATATCTTGCGACAAGGGTTGGCTTTTCGTGGTCATGATGAGTCGAGAGATTCAAAAAACAAAGGAAATTTCAAGGAACTTTTGCAATGGCTGGCAGGTAACTTTGAAGAAGTAAATAAGGTGGTTCTAGACAATGCTCCACATAATTGTCAAATGATAGACCACAAAATTCAGAAAGAACTCATTACTTGTTGTGCTATTGAAACAACTAAATTTATCATCGAGGAACTTGGTGATGAGTGTTTTGCAATTCTTGCTGATGAATCTAGTGATGCATATCAACAAGAACAATTGGCTCTTTGCTTGCGTTTTGTCAATAAATCAGGAGAGCCAGTTGAGAGGTTTCTTGGTCTTGTTCAAGTTGAAGATACTGCATCATTGACTCTAAAAGAAGCAATTCAGTCTTTACTTCTTAGACATCAGTTACCCTTATCTAAGGTCCGTGGGCAGGGGTATGATGGAGCTAGCAACATGAAGGGTCATGTGAATGGTTTGAAAAAACTAATTATGGAAGATTCACCTTCAGCTTATTATGTTCATTGTTTTGCCCATCAGCTTCAACTAACCCTTGTTGCTGTTGCTAAGGAGAATATTGATTGCCAATGGTTCTTTGGACAACTAGCGTATTTGTTGAATGTCCTCGGGATGTCCTGTAAAAAGATCTGCATGCTTCGCATAGCTCAAGCCGAATATATGATTCAAGCATTAAAATTGGGTGAAGTTGAAAGTGGCCAAGGTTTGAATCAAGAGATGGGCTTATCAAGGCCAGGTGATACACGGTGGGGATCTCACCATAGAACCGTAATGCATGTTATGCATTTGTATCCTGCTATCAAGAAAGTTCTTTTCAGGGTTGGGAAAGAAAGTAAAGGGGCCGAAGCTTTAGGAGCTCAAACTATGTTGGAAGTATTTGAGTCATTTGAATTTGTTTTCTTGTTGCACTTGATGAATGAAATATTTGGATACACAAATGCATTTTGCAATGCTTTGCAGAGGAGAGATCAGGATATTGTGAATGCAATGGACCTTCTTGCTGACACAAAGGTAGAAATGGATGTTTTGAGAGATGATGCTGGATGGAAAGAATTTCTTGATACAGTCAGTTCTTTTTGTGTGAAGCACCATCTAAAAGTTGTTGACATGGATGGGAAGTACAAGCCTATACAAAGAGCAAACAGATTCTATAAAGATGCCATTAATTACCATCGGTTTCATGCTGATATGTTTTTGGGTGTCATTGATAGGCAACTTCAGGAGCTTAATAGCAGATTTGATGAGGTAAACACAGAGCTACTTAGATGCATGGCATCATTCAGTCCAGCCAAGTCATTCTCTGCTTTCAATGTTGATAACTTGGTTAGGCTTGCTGAATTCTATCCTCATGATTTTGAATTTGAAGAACTGGTCCAACTTCCTTTTCAACTGAATCGCTATATTAATGATGTGAGTAAGAATGAAAACTTCGCAAATTTGAGTAGTCTAGCAGAGCTTTCTATGATGCTTGTTAAAACAGATCGGGTCCTTCGGTATGACATAATTTACAAACTTCTGAAATTGGTGCTAGTTCTGCCTGTCGCAACTGCTGGTGTTGAGAGGGTCTTTTCTTCAATGAACTTTATCAAAAACAAGCTAAGAAGCAAGATGGGCCAAATATTTTTGAATGGTTGCTTGGTAACATTCATTGAGAGGGAATTCTTCCTGCAAGTTAAGGATGAGGACATTATCACTAGTTTTCAAGCCTTAAAGGATCGAAAAGTTACCCTATAATTTGTAAGTTTTCTATTCATTTTAATATATTTTTCCTCTATATACATTCCAGATTTTTCTTCTTTGTTATGTTGAACTGTTGAAACTTATATAAGTTGATCAATTTCATGTTTTTTCTGCCCTATTCGACTGACAAATATGTATATACATTTAGATGGGAACGACTATTGCTAGCAACTACAACAACGGCGCATACAACTTTCTTAGCCTGGTATCTGGGACCGGCCTAAATCACTAGGCGTTAGTACAAGAAGAAAATATACACTATACACACGACCGGCTTCATGTACACTATACACACGTCCATGGACCGGCTTCAAATCTTTAGTTCGTAGTGATGCATTGAACTATTCTTTAATCTGTGATATTGGTTCCTACTTGTTTCATATATTCTTTGTATTATACAGTTCTTTTTTGAGGGATATGTATATTATACAGTTAGAACTGTATGATTCTATAATCATAGTATAAATGCCAAAAACTAGCCTTTAGGCTGTTAAAAAATAATTTTGTGCCCTTTTAAACTTTGAATACACACTCTAGAAATCCTGGGCCCGCCGCTGTCGCCACACCCGACCACCATGGCTAACCAGCTTCCCACCGCCCAGCACCTTCCCCCTCGACTTCTTCTCAGGCGGGTAACGCTCCCACGACCGGGGCGGCCGCCACGAGATCCTCCGGTCCCTCGCGACCGACTATGACGTGCCCCGCGCGCGTGGGTCCGCGACCTCATACGCCAGTACGTGAGCGCCTCCACCACCGGGGAGGGCGGGGATGAGCATCCGGGAGCCGAGAGGGAGGACGACGGCACTGCATCGGCGTTGTACCGTATGGAGCGTGGCCTCCGTGAGGCTCTCCGGCCCAAGTACGTCGGTTCCTCGAGGCCATGAACATGCAGCCAGGCGGTCTCATGTTTCTCGAGGTCATCCGCGCCGACCTCCTCGTCTTGCTGGGGTGAGATTGACACCCTTTCTGGTTCTCCCGTGTAACTACACGGGCACTTACAATTCTATTGCATATACTACTTGCTCCAAGAAGATGTAGCTAGAGAATTCGCGGCACAAGATCTGCCCTCCCTGGATTCGATGGGCCTTGAGGTCATGGAAATCGCTGAATTGGCGGCGCTCCGGTCGATCCAGACCACAACCGCCAGCAGGCCGCTGACCACGGCGGGGGATGCAGACGCCCACGATACTGCCGACACTGGCTGTGTCACGCCGACGGCAGCGGAAGCGAGGAGTTTGTCCCCAGCTCACCATTGAATTGTTCAATGTGTAGTCTTGTGGTTTTGTTGATGAATCTGTTCTTGTTTTTTCAGGCTGTGCATCCAATCAGGAATCTGGTAGAATTTAAGAGAAGGTTAGACGTTGGACGACGATGTTTCAGTTACCTGCTTCCTTCCCGCGATACCAGGTTTGCTGGAACATCGAATTTTAACTGAAACATAGAAGTTTAAACCAACCAACGCATCACCAGATGTGTCCCTTAGAGTTGATATTTAGCTTCACAACATCAGAAGCAATAGTATTTTTCTACACATGTTTTAAATTGTCTTAGAGGTAAAATAAGCATATGTTTCCCGGCTCTTTGTTAAACAAAGTTGATTCGCAGTTGTTGGAATGTTTTGTTGAGTCTGTAAGTAACTTTGTCTGAGTGTTGTTACTGTCTTCATTAACACTAGGGGAGCTCCTGATTTTCATCAAAGTTGCTCTCCTAGGCATGGCCACATCTGTACAGGTTATTGAAGTTTGGCATGCTTTTCTTTGAATAAGTGGGTGCACTACTCTACTCATCTGCACCTTATGTTCTATTGTCATACCAGGAAGTTTTATTGGATGTCCCTCCGATTGCTCAATGTGAAGCTAAATGTGCACTGTTTTACTCAATATAGTCAACCCATAGCTGGTGATCCGGGCTGTTTCCCTCTTGGAGGGAAGCAATATGTGCTAGCATGAGAGGCAAACAAGCACCTATAAACTGATTGACTGTTGTTGTTGTCGGCCAGGCTTATCAGGTATTAATTTGGGAAAGTTTCTTCTCAGGCACGTCATTGACATGTGGAGAAGGGATATGCCTTCAGTGAAGGTATTGATTCTAATATCTATCCTTGTTTTCTACAAATATAATAAATTTCATGCTTCTCTTGGTGTAGCGCTAATTGTAAACACATAATCCATCTAGCAAAGATTTCTTTAGCTACAGTTATTGGTACATTAAATATCATGTATTTATTCTTTGCTATTTTACGCAGATCCTTTGCTACACTTAGCCCTTCGCAAATAAAATTAGAAGAGACAGAGTTGCAAGAGGGTAATTCATTAGAAGGTGCTGTTCTACTTTCAGAGAATCCATCCTTCTTCCAAAGGAAGAGAAGCTGATACAGATACTGTGTAGGTTCTATTTCAAGGAAAAATCTGGCATTTTTCACCATCCTAGAGTCACATATGCCACTCTCTGAGTTTGTATCTTCTAGAGTAAATCATAAGACAACTTCTCGAGTTTGTATCTTCTAGAGTAAATCATAAGACAACTTCTATTCCTGACTTCTCAGGCTTATGAAAGGCATGGAGCTGCATGCTTGAGCTTCTTGACTGATCAGAAGCACTCTGGGAAGCACTCTGATTGGTGATCGCCGTGAAAGGCTCGCCGCGGTGCCATCTTCCAGGAAACTAACCCCAAGATTAATAGATCATCCCTCAAGGTATATATGCATACCTGATCTACTTTGATTCTGTAAATTAAATGATACATTGAGATGTAGTTTATATTT
Organism: Avena insularis; assembly: GCA_023614405.1. Classification (NCBI taxonomy): domain Eukaryota; kingdom Viridiplantae; phylum Streptophyta; class Magnoliopsida; order Poales; family Poaceae; genus Avena; species Avena insularis. Next base: position 304,872,165 of record CM042691.1, on the reverse strand, counting down.
TCTTTCAGGTTATAGCTATACATTTCATATAAAATATGAAAATAATAGAACAAATGTCTTTGATGTTGGATGGTTCTGTAATCTGTATCGCTGCCCGCTCGGTTTAGCTCGGATCGTCATCCCTGCTCTTTCTTGATTTGTATTAGTTTTTGTGCTTCTTATTATTTGTTAGTACATGCTATTTTCTTGCCATTGGTTTTAACTTCTCCTTTCTTTGGTTGCCTGTATGCTCACTACTCTGGTGGGTATGGTTCTGGTCATTGGCGTGCCGACTCCCCTTCTTTTTATCGTGGTTCGTCGCTACACCGTAGGTGCACCCGACACGTCCGGTCAATCTGCTCCCTTCTGCGACCGATCGGCGCCTGCATGGATTTTCTTGGTAGATCTTTATTGCCAATTGTAAGTTCTGGTTCCAGTTTATGCATGTTTATAGCCTTCTTTTTTTATATAATACTTCTGCTTGGCTTTCAATTGCCATTGTGTGCTAAATTTGTAGATTTGTTGAAAGGTAAGGTTCTCTAGATAAGTTGTTCCCAAACGATTTCATTATGTCCTTTTTACACAATATGTTAGGTTCAACTTGTAAAATTTTATTCACATGCTTGCAAGAAATTTAAATGTTGGAAGTCTGCTCATGAAAAATAAATGTTCAGATTAACAATTAGGAAATTTCAATTGCAAGTTAATAAAAAATGAACTACATAGGTTAATCATAACAAGTTCTTTTTAATACATGAGTAGGAAGTTTAATTATACCATATGATATATCACAAATTTATTCATGATTTCATTTGGAAGGAATATTGGGGAATCAATATTTCCGGTGGTGCATAAACAATTGGTTCTTGTTTGTTTTACTGTGTTAATGCATCCGAGTGGCCATGTATTACCTCAGACTTCTACAGCCAAGTGTTCCCTTATGTCTCCTTGAAAACAGCCGTGCATTTCAAGATGTAGTAAACACATTTTGCTAGAACATTTTCTCTCAATTCACCGCTTACAGATTGATGCCACTTTGAAAGATTGGTCAATGTCAATTTCCCAAACTAAGTATATGTAGAAAAGCGACTCTCTGTTCTCCTTCTATTGATAACTAATAACTAGATCAATAAATTATATTCATAGATAGAGAATAAAAAGGAGAAAATGTAGATAGATATATTAGAACCTTGCTGCTAACGGTTAATGCTTAAGAAGCAGTGGGGGCAAGCTGTGAGGGTGACCCATGTTCATAGAAAGATTACAGCCTGACCACCAGAATTTGTCACATGAAAAACCACTAGCCATGTTCACTTCCTCTTCCCATTATGAGGAGGACGATCTGAAGCCCACCTTGAATTGGACATGGTCAGATTTGATCTCAGGCATTAGAAAACACTCCAAGGATCCTCTTCCCACCTTGGATTCACTCAAGCTTTTGATTTCTTTGCTTGATAATGATGGATCCGTCATCTTTCCATGACCTTGATTCATTAACACTTTATATCTCCATTCTCAAGCAATACAAAGTAGCAAAGGTCCTACCTATTAGGATTTGTCCTTCGTCCTAGCACTACACTATAGTCTGCAGTTCAAAGTTGTTTATAATTGATTTATGTTTCATATTGTAGGTACTTTTTGTGGAAAACAAATGTACAACGACCAAGGAAGAGGAGCAACAACACATCAAGTGCCATAGAATAATCCTTTAAGTCCACCTGTACTAGGGGAAGCCCCCAAGCCCCTACATCGCCAACCAGAAGAAGACCATCAGAGACCATTGACTCGCTCCTGGGCTAGAAAGACGTCAACATATCCGGTGATGAAGCCATGGAGCCATCCACCAAGAGAATAGGAGGCACTCCAGCCCCTTTTTTTTCTTTCTAAAAGGGGATAAAGCACTCTAGCCCTCTTTCGAAAAGGGGATAAAGCACTCTAGCCCCTGACAATGACAAAGACAAGCTTGACGCCCTAGGATGCAGAGCAGAGTAGCTTAGTGTTCTTACCATAGCTTACTGTTATGTTGCTCCTTTGAACTTCAGTGACTGGATATGTATCATGACCCTTTTGATCAGTAGTCTGGTCCTTCTTCACTGGGCTTTTTTCTGCTCAGTGGATAACAAAGTTCATGTTTCATTTGTTTCAGATAAAGAAAATGATCCCGATCCCAACACTTAAAACATGTAATGCAATACATCCCACAGCGACGCAGGCTTTTTTCTGCTTAGTGGATAGCAAAGTTCGTGTTTTATTTTCTTCAGATAAAGAAAATGATCCCGATCCCAACACTTAAAACATGCAATGCAGTACATCCCACGGCGACACACGGGCGCGGCGTGCCGCCGCGCCAATACCAGCTAGTCCATACATATAGGCATTCCTGGACTGAACTTCTTGTTCCCAAAGCCTCCCATCCTCATGACCAAAAAGAGACCAAGGAAACGAATCAAAACGCAAATGGACAATATCCTCATGACCAAAAAGAGACCAAGGAAACGAATCAAAACGCAAATGGACAATGTACTTGGCAATACTCCCTCCGTTCAGAAATATAAGACATTTTAGGTTTGTGAATTAAATGTATCTAGACGTCTTTTAGTGTATAGGTTCGTAGAGGTTCGGAGTAAACCTATATACTAAAAAGCGTCTAGATACATTCATTTCACAAAGCTAAAATTATTTTATATTTCTAAACGGAGGGAGTAACTAGCAATACTAGCATGTGGCTTACAAAGGAAAGCACAAATGTTCTCGTCTCCTTCTTCGAGTGTTTTCTCATGTGTCTTTTTTCCCGCATGTAGTTTATATAATCTTGGCGTGGTGGGGCAAAGAAAAACTACATTGATGAGGCAATCATGGTATTTTTCTTGGTGTGCTTTGAAGATCTTGAGATTGGTAGAAACTAAAAAAATAAAATAATGGACTTTTGTGTTGAGAAAACTCCTTGTAACAGGCTTTCTCCTAACTTTATAAATAAAGCCACACGCTCAACCCGATACTAAGTGATGAGAGAAACTTTTTACAAAGTAGATAAAAAATGAATAAAAGAAATACAGGAGTAGCCACACCACAAAGAAACACCTGAGACTATAAACTAGAGGTCCCACAAAAACCTCCTTGTGAAACAACTGGACATCGCCGCACCGTACCCACCAAGTTGTCGCCGGAGAGGCTGCATGCCCTCTCGCTTCGAGCGTGGAGCGCCAGTCCTGCCAGCGGACAACTAGGATGGAGATTGGTGATAACTAAATCACTAAACTGAATATGTCTTATCCACGACTTGATGGAATAGTGATATGAGCTGCTACAAATTGCTACACGATATTCCCCTCTGTACCGACACTACAGGACGCGTGCGCTACGCCGAGGGCAAAAAGCCGTCGGCGTAGGCTAAAATGCCCTCGGCGTATAGTACGCCGACGGCTGCCCTCGTCGTAGCCTCCTCGGCGGAGCACATAGAGGCCGTCGGCGTATGCTACGCCGAGGGCAATGCCCTTGGCGTAGCGGCCGTCGGCATAGCTTGTCGACAGGTTGCAAAAATATTTTTTTTTAAAAAAAATATTTTTTATTTTATTTTTTTCTCAATTTTTGAATCTTTGAATTGTTTGACTCGTTAATCTCTCACTTTGAACATTTTTAACACTAATTACACTTAATATTTAATTAAATTGCAGTCTTGGTCGAACTTCCCGGCCGGTCACCCATAATACTACTCCAGCTCCAGCATGCTTAACTTCCTCGTTCCTTCAAAATCCGTTTTCGCAAAGTAATTCATATATTGTTGTCAATACTATGATATCAATCCTATTAACCCTTATATCAACATGTCACATGTTTGTATTTTTTGAAATTATAAAAAATTATTTAATAAACATTAATGAATAAGTAAAAATATTATTGAATTCAAATAAAAATATAATAATTTTACTTTTTTGTATTTTTCTATTTAATATGGAATAATTAATATCTTTAAATCTGTAAATCGGAATTTAACAAATAATATGTCTAAATTGATCAAAAAAATGAGAGGAATCCATATATGATAACCATATCAACTAATCACAAACCCTCCGTTTTTTATACCCATATCAACATAATATGTGTTCACGCGAAGGTTTCGCATTGTTTCGATCGTTTTTGAATTTTTTATGCCCGTTTTAAATTATCGTCAAACTTTGTCAAACGGCGGGCATGAAGATTCTTAGCTCGGGGCCGAGCCTCGCTAAACTTGCATTGGATCTTTGATAAAATAGCATATTGTGAACCTAAAAATGATTTTTGTAAAAAAACATGAGCATCGGATCTTGTACCTGTATTTCATATCTGACCCACTTCCTGCCGATTCGGCAGGAATTTGTCTTTTCACCAAAAGTGGACGGAAAGGTTTTGGATCCCCCTGTTGGAACATTGTGCATATAATGTGGTATAGTATTTTTGTAAAATGTGGTGGTAGCATTTTGAATTAGCCATTTGGTGATTGCTTCACAAAATCGTCCGTTTTTTGTGCTCGGAAAATGGGAAATGGCTTTTTGGTGCGACGAAAAGGAAAACTTCCTCCTGCAACATTGTTCGTCATCCCATGATACATGTGTATGCATAATATGGGCATATTATCACAAACTATGCCTTGATTCTAGCCATAACATTGGTCATTTGACTCGAAAGTCAAGAAACCTCGAATGAGATAGGTCATTTTGTGAAGGTTTTTTGAGACATAATCAATATATCAAGTTTAATATTTTTAATTATAACTATGTCACATAATATGACACCACGCGAAGGTTTCGCATTGTTTCGATCGTTTTTGAATTTTTTATGCCTGTTTTAAATTATCGTCAAACTTTGTCGAACGGCGGACATGTAGATTCTCAGCTCGGGGACGAGGCTCGCTAAAATTGCATTGGATCTTTGATAAAATAGCATATTGTGAACCTAAAAATGATTTTTGTAAAAAAACATGAGCATCGGATCATGTACCTGTAGTTCATATCTGACCCACTTCCTGCCGATTCGGCAGGAATTTGTCTTTTTCACCAGAGGTGGACGGAGAGGTTTCGGATCCCCTTGTTGGGACATTGTATATATAAGGTGGTATAGTATTTTTGTAAAATTTGGTGGTACCATTTTGAATTAGCCATTTGGTGGTTGCTTCACAAAACCGTCCATTTTTTGTGCTCAAAAAATAGGAAATAGCTTTTCGGTGTGACGAAAAGGAAAACTTCCTCCTGCAATATTATTTGCCATCCCATGATGCATGTGTATGCACAATATGGGCATATTATCACAAACTATGCCTTGATTCAAGCCATAACATTGGTCATTTGACCCGAAAGCCAAGAAACCTCGAATGAGATAGGTCATTTTATGAAGGTTTCTTTGAGACATAATCAATATACCAAGTTTGATATTTTTCCTTCTAACTATGTCACATAATATAACACCACGCGAAGGTTTCGCATTGTTTCGATCATTTTTGAATTTTTTATGCCCGTTTTAAACTATATATAATGTTTTATGTTTTACTTAATTTTTATTTACAAATGTGTAATATTTGAGTGTACATAGATAGGACTTATTTTTTGGCAAATTTTGATATATTATTTGTATTTTTCTGAACTAGAATGATTTAGTTATAATTTTTCAAAGTTTAATGAGATAAAATAAAAAATAGCTACGCCGTCGGTAGCATAGAGATATGCCGAGGGCAATTCTACACCGACGGCTGCTTGGCGGAGCTGGCCTGAGCGATGGCTACGTCCCCCCGACATTTGGGCCGGCGGTGTGACTTGACCCTCGGCGTAGCTTCCCATTCCTGTAGTGCGAAATATCCCCCCTCCCCCCTCATTTAGCAATAGTGAACAACACATATGAAACTGAATATGTCTTATCCAGAACTTGATGGAACAATAGTATGAGCTGCTAGAAATTGCTACATTAGCATTTTTTCTTGGATACCCTTTCAAATGTCGATATTTGGAAAATATAAAAAGGATGATTGGTTTTGTGTCACAAATTCAAATATGTCGTCTTGTACATGCCTCATCCCAACGGCACTAGATATGTATGTAGGTGGCTATGTGGCTCAACATGCCTATTTTCCTGGATCCTCGCGGGATTTACCATTTGTTATTTTGGATTATGTTCGAGCTTAATCGAGATTTATAAATTTTGCAAAATTTACAAGAATTTTGAGTGGAAGTTTCAAAGTCTTGATCATATTTGTAGTATGTCATTTAATCTCTTCTAAACCTTTTCTTTTACCAAAATGGAAAGCCATGGGCCCCTCATTTGTGTCCCAGCAATTAACCACACACTCGCGGAATTGGAATTCAGTTGTACCGAAAGATTCTGCCATGAAAATGGAATTAGCGATTCGAGTTCCAATTCCTTGAGCTACGACACAACTAAAACCCAGTACACAAAAACCAATAGCATGGTTTCAACTTGATATATTTATTTTAGTCGCGTTGTTTGTGTGAATTTCAAATTCGACCGTAGATTTTGGCTGAGATTATCTTTTCCTGGCCTCTACCAGAAAACATTGATTTCACTACAAGAATGGCCAGATGCGCCGACGGCCGGCTCGGCGTAGGACCGGGCCAGGCCAGCCCACGTCGCCAGCCGTCGGCGTAGCCAAGCCGTCGGCGTAGGCGACCATACGCCGACGGTCACCCTCGGCATCGCGAGGCCCTCGGCATAGGCCCAGGACGCGTGGCACATACCGGCCAACGCGGACGGTGCGCTAACGGTGCTTACCATTACGCCCAGGGCCACCCTCGGCATAGCTCCATCCCTAGTACGCCGACGGTGACCCTCGGCATACCAACCACGTACGCCGACGGTCACCCTCGGCATAGCCTCTGCATTTTTTAATTCCTACTTATAAACTTATTTTATATTTGTATCAATTATTTATGTTCTATTTTTATCAATTGGATGGATCCATACCCTCTGAATAGCAGTCTCCACGCCCACATAAAATGTCGTTGCGAATCTTCTCACACCTCGAGAAATTTCCATATGTTTGTAAGTGTTATTATCGCATGTGTGTGAATTTTATGTATCACACATTTTGGAGAAGTTGTTCAAAGATTCAATGCTTTTTACACCATTCCTCACCAACCATTGGAAAACTAGTCTCCGGGTGCATGCATGCGCTGTAACCTAAATAAACCATAGTTTCTCTTGTAGATATAGCGTGTACCAGCTCTTTATAAGGATTGAGACCATGTAAGTATGAACTTTGCACTAGACCATAAGCTTCTGGAGGAAGATGAACTTCATGACCTAAACAAACACAAAACAATATGAGCAGCGGCAAGGCAACCAGTTCGTCCTTATTTAATGCGCTGAAGCAGCGCAAGAAAGGCTACATTGATGAGGCCACAATGTAATTTTACTTAGAGGCCCTTGCAAATGTCGAGATTGGAAGAAACTACAAAACAATATATGGACTTTTGTGTTACAAAACTGAATACTATGTCTTAGCCAGAGCTGCTAGAACTTGCAAGAAGGCATTTACCTCTCTACTTAAAAAGTCTCCCTCATTTGGCAATCAAAGATCAACATATATTATTATACTTCTCTAAAAAAAAGCAACCAATGTGTATAACAAACTCATGTAGGACATGAACTTGCAGCTTCCTGAAGATGGAAACTACAAACTACAAATTCCATTCCCAATACGATCGATATTGTTTCCTTTTGTTCTTTAAATATACTCTATTTCACTACGGGAATAACCAGATAGGCCGACGGCCTTTTTATACGCCGACGGCAAAATGTCGGGGCCGTCGGCCCAGTTTTGCTATCGGCGTAGGATAAATAGGCCGACGCAGCCGTCGTGCCGTCGGCGTAAACGGGACCGTCGGCGTAGCCTATTAGGCTAACGACAGAGCAACGGTGTCAAGTCTACGCCGAAGGCATTTTTCTTTTTTGCCACATTAATCTTAGAAAAATCATAACTAAATCATTTAAATTCATAAAAATACATATAATATATCAAAATTTGCAAAAAATAAGATCTATCTATATAAACTCAAATATTATATATTTTTATTCAAAAAATACATAAAAATACTAATACTTTCGTATAATATATTTTTCATTTTCCGAGTGCAAAAAACGGGGTGTTTTGTGAAGAAACCACCAAATGAAAGTTTCAAAATGATAAAACCACATTTTTCAAAAATACTAGACCATATTGAATAGACAATTTTCCAGCCTGGGTATCTCAAACCTTTCCATTCACCCCTCGTAAAAAAGACAAATTCCCGTCGAATCGGTAGAAAATGAGTTAGATTTGAACTACACATACATGATATGATGCTCATGATTTTTTGCAAAAATCATTTTTAGGTTCACAATATGCTATTTCATTGGAGATCTAATGCAAGTTTAGTGAGGCTCAGCCCCGAGCTAAGAATCTTCATGCCCCTCGATTAAGAAAATTTGACGATAGTTTGAAATGGGCATAAAAAATTCAAAACAATCAAAAAATACAAAACCTTCGTGTGGTATCGTATTATCTGACATAGTTGCATGGAAAAATACCAAACTTAGTATATTCATTGTGTCTAAAAAAACCTTCACAAAATGACCTATCTCGATCGAGGTTTTCTGGATTTCAGGTCAAATGACCAATGTTATTGCTAGAATCGCGGTATAGTTTGCGATAATGTGCCCATATTATGCACACATGTGTATCATGAATGGTGAAAAAAATTGCAGGAGGAAGTTTTCCTTTTCGTCGCACGGAAAAGCCATTTTCTATTTTCTGAGCGCAAAAAACGGGGCGTTTTATGAAGCAACCACCAAATGGCTAAATCAAAATGCTACCACCCTATTTTTAAAGAATACTAGACCACCTTACATGGACAATATCTTAACCAGAGGAGCTTGAACCTTTCCGTTCACCCTTGCTGAAAAAGACAAATTCCTGCTGAATCGGTAGAAAGTGGGTCCGATTTAAACTACATGTACATTATCTGATGCTCATGATTTTTTGCAAAAATAATTTTTAGACTCACAACATTATATTTTATTAGAGATCTACTTCAAGTTTTCTTTCTTGTCGCACCAATAAGCCATTTTCTTTTTTTAGTGCAAAAAGGGTGTTTCATGAATCCTAACATAGTTTCGGTTGTTCTAGTATTAACAAGATATGATAAATAATTAAATATATGATAGGGATGTCATATTTGGACTCCTCTCATTTTTCTTATCGATTTGGATATATTATTTTTCGAATTATGATTTACGAATTTGTAGTTGTGAATTATTCAATATTAAATGGAAAAAGGAAAAATAAATAAAATTTGTTTTATTTTAATTTGAATTCAATATTATTATCACTTATTCATTGTTGTTTTCTTAAATAAATGTTTGAAATTTTAAAAATAAAGACGTATGATACCATCGTCGAAGGGTTAATAGGATTGATATGGTAATATTATCAGTAGGATCTAATTTTCTGATTGGAAGCTTATATGAAAGAAACAGAGAAGCTAAGCGTGCTAGGACTGGAGTAGTGCTAGGATCGGTGACCGATGGGGAAGTTTAACCATTAGTATAATTTAACTGGAAATTAATTATACTTAGAGTTAAAAAAAATGCTTGTGAGATTAACGAGTCAAATAATTATAAAAATGCTTGTGAGATTAATTATTCAAAACGAAAACAAAAAATATTCAAAAAAAATTGAAAAAAGATAGGCCGATGCCATCGGCGTAACTCCAGCCAAACCCTCTAGGTCGTAGCTGCCGTCAGGGCAAACGACCATCAAGCGTGTGATGTGAGCCCTACATCCTTTACACCGACGGTATCCTCTACACTGACGGGCAAACAGGCTACGCCTACGTGGTCGTACGCCGACGGTAGCCGCTGGCGTAGCCTACGCCCACGGCAATCAGTGGCTATGCCGACGGGGTCTGGTCGTCGATGTCTGGCCTGTTTCCTGTAGTGTTTAACGGTACACCATAATTTTGGGCCTCTAAAAATTTTGAGCTTTCTGCTGCCGCACTCCCATGGGCCCGAGCATGTGACCTAGTCATCCCTCAGTGACCTACTACCAATATCCGTACCAGGTTATTGATTTAGTGCAGCTGGGCAGCCACAACGCCTAGGACCATATCTAGACGTAGTGATGCAAGTGGGTCAATGTTAGGGTATCCTTTATCCTCTTTAGTTTAACAAAATGAACTAACTTTTGTGATGAGATCATCATTTTGAAAATGTTAGTTTATTTTTTTTGTATTAAAGAGGTCTAGGCTAGACGGCTGGACACTGTTGTTCATCTTGGACTTCTTGTTCCCAAAGCCTCCCATCCTCATGAACAAAAAGACCGAGGAAACGAATCAAAACGCAAAGGGACAGTGTACTTGTTGGCATAACTAGCAATACTACATGTGGCTTACAAAGGAAAGCGCAAATGTTCTCGGCTCCTTTTCCCAGCCTTTTCTCATGTGGCGTTTTTTTTCCCGCATGTACCCAGGAGTTTATATAACCTTGACGTGGTGGGGTACAGAAAAACTACATTGATGAGGCCATCATGGTATTTTTCTTGGAGTGCTTTGAAAATCTCGAGATTGGTAGAAACTAAAGAACAAGATAATGGACTTTTGTGGTGAGAAAACTCCTTGTAACAGCCTTTCTCCTAGCTTTATAAATAAAGCCACATGGCTAAACCCATACAAAGTGATGAGTGAAAACTTTTAAAAGAAGATAAAAAATGAATAAATGAAATACAGGAGTAGCCACACCATGAAAAAACACCCGAGACTACAGACTAGAGGTGCCACCAAAGCGTCCTTGTGAAACCATTTAACATCGTCGTAGCCAGTCCTGCCAGCGGATGTCGAGGACGCAGATTAGTGATAAACTAATTAGGAAACTGAAGTTTTATCCACCACTTGGTGGAATAGTGGTATGAGGTTCTAGAAATTGCTACAAGTTTTTTCCTTTATACCGAAACAAACCCAACACCCCCCACCCCCCACCCCCACGCCCCCACCCCCTCATTTTGCAATGAGAACAACATATATGAAAATGACTATGTTTTATGTAGAACTTGATGGAACAATGGTATGAGCTGCTAGAAATTGCTACATTAGCATTTTTCTTGGATACCCTTTCAAATGTCGAGATTTGGAAATTATAAAAAGGATGATTGGCTTTGTGGAAGGAATTCAAATATGTCGTCTTGTACATGCCTCATCCCAGTGGTACTTTCTATCCGTGTAGGTGGCAACGTGGCTCAACATGCCTATTTCCTGAATCCTCACAGGGTTTAACATTATTTTTTGGATTATGTTTGAACCTAATTGAGATTTATAAATTTTGCAAAATTTAAAAGAATTTTTAGTGTAAGTGTCAAAAGTCTTGATCATATTCGCAGTATGTCATTTAATCTCTTTCAAACCTTTTTTTACGAAAATGGAAAGCCTCGGGCCCCTCATTTGGGTCCTAGCAATTAACCACACACTCGCGGAATTGGAATTATTCAGTTGTACCGAATGAGTCTGCCATTAAAATGGAATTAGCGATTCGAGTTCCAATTCCTTGGGCTATGAGACAACTAAAACCCAGAACACAAAAACCAGTAGCATGGTTTCAACTTGATTTATTTATGTTAGTCACATCGTTTCTATGAATTTCAAACTTGACAATAGTTTTTGGCTGAGATTATCTTTTCCTGGCCCCTACCAGAAAACATTGATTTCCTCTAGCTATGATCTCCATATTGGATGGAACAACTTAATGTACGTGAATAGTGATTGATGGTATCTTGGTTTTGTCACAAGTGTAGAGTCGTCGGACCATAGTTGGACTCTGCTGTTCATCTCTATCGCGGACGTGGATGCGAGGTCTTGGTGTTGGACTTCGATGCGTTGGAGCGCCAGTAGTTTGAGATGCTATATATGGGCAGTAGGAAAACTACCAAAAATAATTTATAACAAGGGTCAGCCGGATGTGCCAAAATTTCATGTCCAGAGTCTAAAACGATCTGATCTGGCAATTGCAAACTTCCAAAAGATCTCCTAAACTGGAAACCATATCGATCTTCAGATAGATCACAAACACAAAACAAACACAAAACTACTCGGTGTATGCACACATAAAGGAACTTATCCCAAGCCGTCAACGTCATAAAAAACATCTTCCAACAATTAACTTGATGAAATTTTCATGTACCTAATGGTTATCTTAGTCTTGACGTTGTAGATAATACAATCTGGTGGAGCCGACCATTATACTTCATTGAGAGTCACTGCGTTGACATCTCTAGTATTGTTGCTCTAAAAAAAAAAATCTATAGTACTACTCCGTATTTATATCTTATATGCAGCCTGTGGCTTGTGTGCGCACGTGAGCTGGAAGGGCCAATATATAATCTCAGGACACCCCTACGGTCGAATATAATGCAAAAATAGAATGTAAACAATTTTCCTTTTGCATATGTGCTTGCTCATGTTTCATATGACATCACCTTCTTAGCTTGCATGCTTAGGCCTGACCGTAAAAGGAGTAAAGATTCAGATAACCCTAATTTACTTATGAAAATATTTTGGCCTCTAAGTTGCATACATACAAGCAGTAGGGGGCTTCCTTTATTTATTGGGGCATGTTCCCTCACATATGTTCCCTAAAGTATTTTCTTTATGTTTTCTATAGATGCGATGAAGAAACAAGGGATTAAACATTGTAATATGGAGAAATAGAATAATTCTTTTTCCTGAAAATGTCAACACTTTCCACATACCTTACATTGGAACCTTTAAGGAAGTAGTCTAAACGGGCAGTATGCCATAATTCTAGTATCTACTGGCTGAATCCGTTTAGGCAACACTTTAGAGGCAACTAGGGTCGCAAGCGGCAACCCACATAAGCCTGTGAAAGCAAAATTTAGTTTAAACTAGACTAATTTTGTTAAAAATATTAAACTAGACTAACAAATTTTACGTACGAAGCGGAATGGATCGGGTGTCGCTTTGCAACCCTATCTACAACAAAGCCCACAACCATCTCATCTTGTAGCAGATAACTCAACAATTGCTCCTTGGCCTCCATCGGATAGCTTGCTTAGCCATGTAAGCTAGCGCTTTTTTCGAAATGGGGAAAGATGGCTCCGGCCTCTGCATCCAAGATATGTACACAACCTGTACTATTAGATTATTCTCAAAAACCTTAAAAGAGGGATTACAAAGATTAAACCGAAACCCCCCAAAACAAGTGGCAACTAGCTAGGTTGCTTACTCTGCCTGAGTTATGTATATATGCAATACACATGGACCGCTTGTTGTATGTATCGGATTATCACTGTATGCCTACTTTGCGTGATGTCTGTACACATGATGTGGTTGGATTCATTGTGCCAGGCTGCCAGCTTACATTTTTTCTACATGTTGAGCGCCTAATACTGCATCTCCATACACATTATGTGCTTGGTTAACGAAACAGTTCGAAATATGGTTCCCACTGCTCCTATTATTTTTTGTTCCTGCGCCTATTTTGGTGTGATCTCCTAATTTCTTGATATGTATATGCACATTTGAGTTGCCTGGCAAGTTTTCAAACTACTTTATATTTCAGGTCGAGCTTCATGAGGTTAGAGTTGGTCATCTTGGAAGTGGCTACTTTATATTTTGCGATAACACTAGAAGTAGTGGCCTTATAGGTTGAGCTTGCTGCATGTGCTACCTTTTTTAATAATTGGGTGACATTAGTGTTGATGATCTTGTTGGCATTTTTTATCTTTGGATGATCTTGTGATAAACCTGTCGTATTTGAGATCTTTTGATGATTTTATTGATGAACTGGTAGTATTCAAGAACTTGTTGTGAATCTGTCATATATATATATTCTAGAAAAAAAAATTAAATGCAGGGATATATGCAAAACAAGGGAAAAATAAAAAAACTCAATATTGGATATGCCAGGAGAAAACCAATGGATAATCGCTTTGGATATGCTCATACAAATTGGATTTGCTAAGTTCCTATAGACTGCTCATGGCAAATCAGCATGAAAGGGCCCACCTCTTGTTTGCCGAGTGCTAGGGAATACTCACGACAAATCAGTTTGGTGGACCCACCTTAGAGATTTGCCGAGCGCTAGAAAGGCTCACGGAAAATCAGTTTGTGGGGCCCACCTTTTCGTTTCCCGAGCGCCTGGGAAAACTCAGGCTGGTTATAGTGGCATATGATACTAGTGTATGATACTATGTCTTTAGTGCATTGTATCATGTAGTAGTATCATAGTAGTACTATATTTATTGATTTGTAGGATCTCTATGTAAGATGTGTGTACAAGATTTACTTGTCATTATAATTTCTAGTTTTACGTGCTATGATACGATATCTACCTATAATACTCTAACCACCTCTCTCTTTATTAATTATGATGCCACGTCAGATTTTTGTCAAGTTGGCATGTATGATACACCTTATGATACTAGCACTAGGACCAGCCTCAGGAAAAATCATTTTGGGAACCACCAGAGCATTTGCTATGAGCCAGGAAAATTGATGGTAAATCAGTTTGGGGGACCCGTTCACTACAAGGAATCTGACTATATATGATCCTCCATTTTCGTCACAAAATCGTCATAGTAGTCCGTTTATGACGATTTTGAGATCGTCGAAAGCTGGGCGTCGCAAATGAACTATAACGACGTTTTTGGTAAAATCGTCATAACCATCTATGACGATATTGGATCGTCATAACGTCTATGACGATCCAATATCGTCATGGGCCATCTAGCCTAGCCAAGTCATATCCTACGTGGCTGATCCTACGTGGCAAAATTATGACGAAATTAAATCGTCTTAAATCAAAATCAGCCCAGTCCATTTTGGTTGCTTACTTGGGCTGAGCCCAATAATTCTAGCCTTTTACTTGGCCTAATACGATAATTCGTTACTCTTATGGGCTTTGGCCATTGTGTTTCGTATTTCACTTTTGGGCCTTGGCCTTTTCACTATCCAATTAGTTCTTACCTTTTTCTATTTTTTTGAAACATTTATGTATTTATTTGGGCCACGACCTATTTAGAGCCCAACAATTAATACTTGGTCCAATACAATTTTCAACCCTTTTTCCATATTTCTTCTATCCCAAAAATCACATTCAATAATTTTATAAGATGATTCCCCTCATTAAATTTCTATTCATCATTACATAACATTTGTGTAACCGAAACATAAAAAACAGCCAGATATTACAATCGTTATAAATTTTGAATAACATCCAAGAATAGTCTATTAGTCTATTACAATCATTAAATGGTTCATTCCAAACAGCCAAATATTTTGACTATTAGAATACAGGTAGCTCTAAAATATAGGGTCTTCAAGATTTTCTCGAATTTCTTTGGCTGGAACTCCTGGAAAAGAGAGGAAAGACAAGTTTTTAGAGTCAGGATATAGCAAATAATTGGCTACTATTACGAAACAGTAGAATCATAAAGTAGGCAACAATAGTTGAGAAACAACACATCATGAGATTTGTTGATAAATTCTACAATAAGGTAGTTTTAAACATTACAATACAGACACCAGGCAACTTTGCATTTCACTTAATCTAATCTAACAAGACATGGTCAATCACACACGCATACAAACAAGCAGTCCATGTAAGCAAATGTGCACAACAGTAAATTTAAGAGACGCAAGATATAGGTTTTAGTTTTCCAAGTCATTCGAGAGAATGTACACCACAATCAGACTCTTCCGAAAACAGTTCTTTGATAACAAACTACCAATCCATCCCACGATAGTAACCAACCAATTGTAGTTTCCAACAAGTCATCTCTACGACTACCAATCTATCCCACGATACACCCATCCTTGACCTCACACCAGACATAGCACATACCACGATGGGCAGGAGAAGCACAAATTACGAACAAGACATTGGACGGATCTATCCTTTCACTGAATGATGGTGATCTGTTATTCTATTAGTATCAGTCACTGTGGACAAGCTACAGCTGAGACCAATCAGGAACCTAGTTTGCTAGTTGCCCAAATAAATAAAAAACCTTGAGATGCCCCAATAAACAAAACATCAGAGAGGCTGACATGTCCAGATTCTCTCTTACAATCACAAGACTATCTGAAGAATCACATAAAGCATGCAACAGGGGTGTTAACTCACCAAAGCTTTGCTGGAGCTCCCATATTTTCTCTAAATCCGCAACCATCATTCAGCAACAAAAAAAGTTCAGAACCACAGCACAACAAACACAAACAGAAAATTCAGTGGTACATAGACACTGAAGGTTTGCAGCAGACCTGGAGCGAGAAATCAGTGACGTCGAGGAGAAATTTAGTGGAGGCATGCCTTGTACCCGGTCACCGATTGCAATTTTTTGCTCTGCAACCACACAAAATTACATGAGAGTCTATTTCAAAGCAGATAGTACCAAAGCAACACTCTGAACGAGATGGAACTATTGCATACCCAAGGGTTTGAGTCAGGATTGAGGGTTAGCCGTGCAATAAACACTGCTAAAGCCCCAACAACTGATGGTAAGAACCGGACACAACCATACTCCAACAGGCTCAGCTTGGCAAGGTAGCTCCCCATGAAGTCCAACGACAGTGCAGGATACTGCAGCAAGCATGAAAATACTTTAGATGAGACAACAATGTACATGAGCATCGGACAACTCTGCATCAGCAGAACTGAAATTTAGCATGCGAGAGTTGTGGATTATTATTATTACCTTCTTGTCTTCTTGGCCAGATCTGACGAACACCTTAGGAAGGTCTTGGCGGTGGGATTTCCCATCTCAAACATGAGAATGTTTAGTATATCGCTCTCCATCTTAACAAGCTGCACATAATAGCCAAGAAGAAGACAGATCAGCATCCCAGTTCGACAGAGTTGCAAGATCTGACAGAGATTGAACTAATAAGCAGGAAAGAGAAGATGACAAGCACCTCCTGCTTCATGTATGTGTTGTCGGTGATGTAGCAGAAGTCCTCCACGTTTGGCACATGTAATATACAACATAATTCCAGAAATGAACCAAATTTTAGACTTTCAGGTGCGCTTCATCTACGGCACAACCCTATTTTGCATACAGAGTCATATAGATGAACCACACACATAATATAACCTACACAAAAATTATTGAGGCACCTGGACCTAGTGCTAATACAATCAGATCATGGCAGTGTTTACTAGGATATTGCAACACAATGGCATGCGCAATACATTGAGGCATCTAGTGTTAATATAAACTAAGCCGCAGAATACATTTATCAAGCTGCAGAGCAGCAGGAGATGGATATTCAGATAAAGCTGTTGCAAAATCTACTGACTAGCAAGCTTTTGCAACCAAGATTAAAAACAACCACAAGACATATCCATGCAAAGAACTTAAGAACATCTATTTTCATCTAGTTATCTCAAGAACAGGGTTACACCCTACCTCCTGCAATTATAAGACAAGTATGGAATGACTCGATCATGTGACAATTCCCCAAACAACCAGGCAACCAAATCAAACATGGGCTCCAAAACCAGTAACCTTGCTAGGAGACATCATTCTACTCTTCCTTGCATAGCCATAAAAACTTTCAGAGCTCAAAGAGAACAACTATTGCATCACCAGATATATAAGAGTTGACAAAAAACTACATCAGCACTATGTTTTCCATATAGTCAACAATTCTTTAGATCAACAAGATATAATAAGTGCACCCATTTAAACAATACTAAATTACTAATATGTCAGGTCGCATTGCAAAATTCTTATGGTAAAGCAGTTCTGATGTTCTACAAGATACAAACTGTTCTGAAACTAGGAACTGGAACTATGTTGTAGCTAGAATACTCAGTATTTGCAATCAGTAAATTGCATGCAAGATCTTAACAGAACAACACAACAACACTAAATAAAATCTTCTAACTCACGGTCAATATTCGGGAGTCCACTGATTAGCAGTTCAAACTCTTTGTCATTAAAGATGGATATCAGCTCACAAGGAATGTGTTCATTAAATCAGAAGTTAAAGCATGTGAACATCCAATTAATTATGCGTGATTTAACAAGCACATAATTATAGATCTGCAAGCACAGAATTAATTACTTAATGAACCTGTCTCTTTTCCTATTCTATTAATGGTCAGAATTCTAATATGTAGCATTGATAGAAATTTGTAGCAGCAAAGACAATAATGCAAGGACATGTATATTCAGGTACATGATGTAGTTAACTTCAGGTTATCTATAAGTATGGAGTATATAGTACTGTAGTATGAATCTCCAAGTTATCTCAGAAATGAAATACATAATGTCTAGCAATGAGCTAGCTAGTGAATGCTATCTCATTAACATGTTTTCACTTCAAAGGCACATACATTAAGAGTAATCACCAGTAGCTACTAGTACAAACACACAAGGGAACAGAAATCAAATTTGGCAGAATAGAATAAGAATTTTTACATGATCCTGATAAGAGTAATCATACAAACCACATGCTCAATTAGTGCGTATCATCAGTCCTGCTATAGCAGGGAGGCCCCCTACACATGGCACACAGGTAAACCTCCGTTCTAACATTTTGAGTTACTACTGTCACATGAAGTGAATAACCTAAACACACTGAAGAGCAAAACGCAGTGGACTCCGAAGCCAATTGAACTCCAAACTCAGTGACAAATAATGACATGAGCTACCATTATATAAAGCATAAAATGATGTAGCAAATAGACACAGTGTGCAATTTCAGGAACATACTATGATAAAATACAATAAGTCCACAAAGGATATTTGCAAAGAAGTTACTAGTTTCAGTGGACCAAGACATAGATGTTAACAACCAGGATTTGCTACCCTTAACAAGAATAACTAGAAATAAACCAGACGACGAGTCATCACCGATCCAGAGGCGAGAAGGCCGGCGCGTACAGGGTGGTAGGGAGGTCGTGGGCGACAGGATCTAGCGGCAGTAGCGACAACGACGGCCTGCCGCTGCCACTCGATGTGGTCGGAGATGTGGAAGTGGAAGATCTTTCGCTTGTGGGAGGAGAGCTCGTTGCAGATTTGTTGAAGGAGAGATCGACGATGAAGGCCTCCTTCGCCTTGCTCTCCAGGTACCGACCAAGCCTCCCCAGCCAGGACGACATCACGGGAGAGGGAGCAGCCGTCGACCCACATGCACGGAGAGGAAAATTGAATCAACATCAACGGGAGGGAATCAGGGGATGTGATGTGAGGGGAGGATGCATTCGTGCTCACCAACAATTTGTTGGAGGAGAGCAGCCACAAGTCCAGTAGGTTGTCGACCTTCTTCATCCGGCGGCGGTGCATCTGGATGAGGAACATGTCGCCTTCCTTCTGTCAGACAAGCACCTGAGTAGGTTCTGCGTGGCGTGTAGGAGGGAGGCCTGAGGCAGTTCGTCGTGGTGGCACGAGGCCAGCGAGGCCTCCACCCGACGGCCTCTGTCTTCGTCGTGAGGCCGGGATGGTTGGACATCGACGCTGGCAAGCTAGGGTTCATGCGCGGCGACACGATTTGAGGCACGATATGGGGGCGTCGGTAGGTAATTGACTGGAGAGGGGCAGTGTCTGCAAGTGGTGGTGCTAGGCAACGCCGGCGTGGTTGGGGATGTAGCGTAGGACTCGCCGGACGATGGGTGGTTGGGGATCTGGAGAGAGACGGCGGGTCAGGGTTGGGGAGAGGAGGTCTCGCGTGTGAGGGTTAGGGTTTGGGGTGGATGCATTTGGGTGGATGTACCTCTCGGTCATGATCTGGACGGCTTAAAAAATGACACATAGACATGACACATAGGCGTAATTGCTGACGTGGCCGACTACAAGTTTCAACTTATCTTAATTTGGACATCATGACGATTTTAAATCGTCGTAATAAGGTACAAATAACGTCGTAAGGTACATCCGTCAGGTTATGACGATTTGAGCTAATAAAAATATGATGTTCCTGTGCAAAATCATCATGATTTTTTAAGGTTTTGAACCTTCCGAACAGCTTACGACCATCTGGTGCAAAATCGTCATAACTCCATGACGATTTTTTCCACGGTCACTATAAGAAGGTCATAGAATAACATATTCCTTGTAGTGGTTGTTGCCGAGTATTAGAAAAACTCATGGCAAAGCAGTCATCATGGGACATACCTCCGATATTTGTGCTGGCCTAGAAAATACCGGGGGAAAATAAGGCCCACCTAAGTTCAAGAGCGACGACGCCTGTCGGCTGTCACCCCATTGTAGTTTGCAGGCAAATTGATTTAGGCTCTCGGAAAATGATTTGTCGTGTACCCGATTCTATGCAGTCGGCAATTTGGGTGATTTAACGGTTGTTATTTATCAAGCCGGTTTGTCATGAGTTCGCACAACAAATTATTTATTATGAGGACTTCGCCCTTTGCCTTGTCTCCAGGATGATAGTATACGTATTTATAGTCTCGCGCAGTCTATGGGGTAACCACCCATTATCAATATTAGCTCGTCGATCACGATTAGGCTGACAAACGAGAATTATCTGATATGGAGGGCTCAAGTTGGTCCTCTCCTTCGAAGTCAACTTCTTATGGGGTACGTTGACGGCTCATCGATGTGTCCGGCCGCACACACTATCGTCGAACGTGGCGGCGTCATGGTACCACAGCTCAACGCTCTACATCAACATTGGGTTCAGCAGGATCAAGCTATCCTCTCTGCCTTCGTCTCTTCAATGACGGAGGGCGTTGTTGGCATGGTGATGTTTGCCGCTACTTCCCAGGAGGCATGGGAGACTCTCGCTGGGGCTTTTGCTGCAACTACCGTTGCTCGCTCCTCTGGTATTCGTCAGCAGATGGCTGAGCTCAAGAAGAGGGACACAACCGTGACGGTCTATTTCCACAAAATGAAGGCCCTCTCTGATGAGTTGACGAGCATCGGGCAACCTCTTCGTGACACGGAGTTCATCTCCTACCTCCTCGCTGGTCTCGGGCATGAGTACGACGCACTCTATCAGGTTGTCAATGCCCGCACCACGCCCATGCCGATCCGCGACCTATATGCACAACTTCTCGCCACGGAGCAACGCCAGTCTTCACGTCGCGCGGAAACGGGCCTGCACTATCCCGCGGCCCACTTCTCCAGCGCTTCGGTCGCCCCGTATGGTGCAGCGGCCCACGTTGCCCCGTACGGCGCACCACGCGGTGGCGGCTCCCGCCCTACTCACCGTCCGGACGTGCGTCCCTAGCAGCCCAACAACCAGGGATTCCGGCCTCCATCCGCGAACCCATCTGGGAAGTCCAACAATGGGCGCCCCACTATTGTGTGTCAGCTCTGCGGCATCCATCGACACACTGCTGCAAAATGCTACAAACGGTTCAATAAAGATTTCCTTGGAATTGGGAATGATGGGAGCAACACGGAGCGCCAAATCGCTATGGCAGCCAATGCCGTCTTATATGGTGCCCATGGAGGACAGGTGACGACTGTAGACCCGGCATGGTATGTGGACTCAGGCGCAACACATCATGTCACTCACGAGCTTGAGAAGCTCACCACCAGGGAGCCCTACTACGTCACCGAGCAAGTCCACACGGCAAATGGAGCAGGTATGCGTATTCGTAATATTGGTCATGCTCTTCTACCTACTCCATCCTCTAAGCCACTAAATTTAAATCATGTTCTTCATGTTCCCAATGCCCATCACAATCTTTTGTCTATGAGTAAACTTTCACGTGACAATAATGTGTTTATTGAACTTCACCCTCATGATCTTTTTGTAAAGGATCGGGACACGAGGGAACCCATTCTTAGAGGTCGGTGCCATGGTGGTCTTTATGATATTAAAGCTCCTGTCATCAAGCAAGCGCTCAGCAGTGTCAAAGTGTCACGTGATATGTGGCACAGTCGCTTAGGTCATCCAGCTTTGCAAGTCGTCTAGCATGTTCTTCATAGTAATGATTTACCATCTATCATAGATTCAAATAAAAATAAGAGAGTTTGTGATGCCTGTCAGCAAGGGAAGAGTCATCAGTTGCCCTTCTCTTTGTCTACTCGTGTAACAAAATTTCCATTAGATATCATTATTCTGATGTGTGGGGCCCTGCCCAAACTTCTGTCAGTGGACATCGCTTTTATGTGAGTTTTGTTGATGCTTACAGTCGTTTCACTTGGCTCTATTTACTTAAGCACAAATCGGATGTCTATGATGTGTTTCTACAGTTCCAAAAACATGTTGAACGCCTTCTTAATCCGCAAAATTATTCGAGTCTCATGTCCTCATACTCATCAACAAAATGGCACTGCTGAACGTAAACACCGTCATATTGTTGAGACGGGTCTTACTTTGCTTGCGCATGCTTCTGTTCCACTTTCCTACTGGAGTGATGCATTTGCTACAACCTGTTTTCTGATAAATAGGCTTCCTAGTCGCACCATTGATATGAAAACCCCTCTTGAGCGGCTTCTTAATGAAACTCCCGACTACACTTTTTTCAAGGTGTTTGGCTGCGCATGTTGGCCTCATCTGCGACCTTACAATAATCACAAACTTGAATTCCGTTCTAAGAAGTGTGTTTTTCTGGGTTGTAGTTCGTTACACAAAGGGTATAAGTGTCTCCATGTTCCTTCTAATCGAGTCTATATCTCTAGAGATGTGATCTTTGATGAGACCGTTTTTCCCTTTGTCAAACTTACCCTCCTCACAAACACCACCATTTACAGAGTCATCTTTACTTTCAGCTGACCAATTTATAGATACTGCATATGCTCCGTCTTTGTTTGCTAATCATGGTACAGGTACTGGACGTGGTGCTCGATTGGAGCTTCTTACACCTGAACGTGATGCTCCTAGTGCTGTTGATTTATCTCGGCCACAGCACGTCGATCGCCCGCTTCTTGTGCATGGCTTGCCCTCGGGTTTGATGCCCATGCATGCATCAACTGATCAATGTCACATGAGTCAGCACCTGCCTCAGCTGTCCCTGTATCTAGCCATGCGTCAACACAACCCATGGAGGATTCCAACTCTCCCGTACCTGGATGCAATAACATCGGCCCTGTGCAGACTCCCGTTCGTGGAACACGTCTCCCTGGGCGCGTCAGGTCGTTGTCCCCTGCTCCCCGTGATCCAACAGGAGAGGCCGACTCGCCCGCGCCTATTCCCATGTCACTACCAGCTCCCTATTCTCCATCCATAGAGTTGCCCCCGGCGCCGGATTCTCCTGAGCCTGTACCTGAACAAGCTGCTCCACTTGGACCTGTCACGCGTCGTCGTCACGGCATTGTGAAAAATAAAGTACGCACTGATGGTACCGTGGCGTGGAGCAGTATTTTGGCAGAACGAGAAAGATATTGTTGAACCCCGTGATTACCGTGAGGCACTTCGCATTTCTCATTGGCGTGCTGCTATGGAGACAGAGTTCTCAGCTTTACAGTCTAACGGTACCTGGAATCTTGTGTCTCCTACTTCTGGAATTAATCTCATTGACTCCAAATGGGTGTTTAAGGTGAAGTTACGTGCTGATGGCTCTATTGAGCGCTCTAAGGCATGGTTAGTTGCAAAAGGATTTAAGCAACGGTATGGTCTGGATTATGAAGAAACGTTCAGTCCTGTGGTCAAGCCAGCAACTATTATGTTGTTACTTTCTATGGCTCTTTCCCACAGGTGGCATCTCCGTCAACTGGATGTTCAGAATGCCTTTCTCAATGGCTTCCTTGATGAGCAGGTATACATGAGACAGCCTCCTGGTTTTGCTGATCCTGATAAACCTGATCATTATTGTCATCTTGTCAAGTCTCTCTATGGTCTGAAGCAGGCTCCTCGAGCTTGGCATGCTCGGCTCAGTTATGTCCTTGGCTCACTGGGGTTTTCACCGTCAGCTACTGATACATCACTTTTTATTCTTCAGCGCTCAGATGTTACTATTTATCTGCTGGTATATGTTGATGATATTATTGTCATTAGCTCGACTCCTTCAGCTATTCCCAGATTAATTACTCAGCTCAGGTCCGAATTCTCAGTTAAGGATCTTGGTGTTCTTCATTATTTTCTGGGCATTGAGGTGCATTCACCTTGTTCTAGCAGCCTTCTTCTTCGACAACGCAAGTATGCTCTTGAGCTTCTTGCGCGTGCTGGTATGTTGAAGTGTAGCCCTGTGACTACTCCTATGTCGTCTTCTGAGCGCTTATCTAGTGCTGATGGTGATGTTCTTTCCTCTGAAGAGGCTACTCAGTATCGCAGTCTTGTTGGTGGACTTCAGTATCTTACAGTCACGCGGCCTGATTTGTCCTTTGTTTTCAACAAGGTCTGTCAGTATCTCCATGAGCCTCGCACTCCTCACATGTCTGTTGTTAAGCGTATCCTTCGTTATGTGCGCTTTACTATTGACAGTGGCTTGTTGTTTCGGTCCTCTACTTCTACACTGCTCTCAGCATTTTCCGATGCAGACTGGGCTGGCAGTATGGATGATCGGCGATCCACAGGAGGGTATGCTATATTCTATGGAGGTAATCTGATCGCCTGGAGTGCTCGTAAGCAGTCTACAGTATCCAGGTCGAGTACTGAGTCTGAATATAAGGATCTTGCTAATGCTACGGCAGAGCTTGTCTGGGTTCAGTCGTTGTTACAGGAGCTTGGAGTTTCACAAGCGCAACCCCCGGTGTTATGGTGTGACAATATTGGGGCAACATACCTGTCTTCAAACCCAGTATTTCATGCGAGGACAAAACATATGAGGTGGATTTTCACTTTGTCCGTGAGCGTGTTGCTCAAAAGCAACTTCAGATTCGTTTCATCTCCTCTAAAGACCAAGTTGCTGATATCTTTACCAAGCCACTTCCATTGCCCTTGTATGAGCATTGTAGGCGCAATCTCAATCTTCTGTCACCGGTTGAGATTGAGGGAGGATGATAGAATACGTATTTATTGTATATACGTATACGTGTTAGGTCTTGTACATATGCCTAACCGACTGTAACTTGTATTGTAACTTGGTCATATATATATGGGGAGATACACGCCGGCAAGGTTAAGCCGAGCAACCCACCAATCTAAACTTCCGCTTATTCTGTTACAGGACACAGTGCAAATCGTTTGATTTCCTATAGTGTAAGCGGATCTCAAATGCACAACTCTCAACTGCATTATCGATCGTCTACCATATGGATCATTTTGTCGACCTGTCCCTCGCATCTGCATGCGTGATATTCACCGCATATATAAGCCCGCACATTATGTGGCGTGTCATGTCATGTTAGTTTAGTTTTGATGTCGATCGAACCACACAGGCAGAACGACTTTGTTATTGTTTATTTTGTTTTTATTAAACTGGTTCAGTGGTAATAATTATGGTTGGTTGATGAAGTAGATAAAGTTCTTCACTTTCAACAAAAAATATGAAAAAAACGTACAACTAAGATGTATGTGTTGCTTGATAAAAAAAGGCAGCCTTTATAACACACAGCAGCTTTCGAAAGGCCAAGGCGTGAACTCTATGTTTGTCAACTACACTGCTCTCAACAACATCGATTTTTAGTAGGCGGCTCTGAAATGCAGAACTCTCAAGTGCATCCTCACGAACAGTACTGGTCTCACCAGCACCCCTCTTAATAAGTGCTTAAAAAACGCAGATTGGGTGGTCAACTGTACAAAAAATGCAATGGAGCCAACTTCATCAAAGTCAACGATGTTAAAAAAAAGCAATTGTTTGTACAAAAAATGCAGTCGAGGAAATCGCGCGTTTACTACGTAGTAAACATGATCTACTTAGCAACATATATGATTCAGCGGTGCCCGTTCTATTGTGTGGTTTGTCATGAGAGTTAAGAGACCGTAGCCACCTGTGCTCCCACATTTTGAGATTTTCGGGCCATCCGATCGTGAGGATAGACGTTCTAGATCATTTCGATGACCCGTCCCTCACGACTACGTGATTTTCACCGCATAAGCCCGCGCAATACGTGGTAAGTCATGCTAATTTTGTTTTGATGCCGATCAAACCACATAGGCAGAATGGTTTTATAATCGTTTCTTTTGTTTTTATTAAACTGGTTCAGTGATAATAATTATGGTTGGTTGATGAAGTAGAGAAAGTTCTTGCTTTCACTAAAAAAAAGTTGAAAAAAAACTACTTTTTACAACTAAGATGTATATATGCTGATTGAAAAAAATGCATCCTTTGCAACATAGATTTTGAAAGGCCAAAGCTTGAACTGCATACATAAAAAACAAAATAAGGACATCTTTTGTGCCGTCAAAATATGGACATTTCATCCTTGGATAATCCTTCACGTTTGACGAAGCATCTAGAGGACCTAAAAGCTAGAATTTAATGATCCAATATAGCCGAGCTAATGAAAGACAATGCTATAATAGCGGGTTTCTTATGACAGGTTTCGTAGCTTTGCATGTTACCGGACTAAAACCTCCTGTCCATGGGGATTGCAGGCCCATCCTGGAAGCGAGCAGAGAACTAGCGCCGTTCATATACGTGCACATCAAAATCACAAATAAGTCGATCACCCCATTGGCATTGGTGCAGTGAATCAAATGACTAATAATCTCAACCGGTCAACGGGGGCGCGGAGAAAATAGAGAAAAATTAATCTAGATTACACTTTGAATGTTTCAAATAAAGCTCAATATATATGGTCGACGAGCTACTAATGCTCAGATAACTGTAGGGTGTGATTATCATGCTCATGTACCATACGTAACAATCATTGTGCTTGGCAGGCTATGGAAACAATACCGTAAGAACCAACGGAACATTTTCTGCTCCTAATCGCGAAGCTGTAAGTTTATACTGCGTCGGGACTAAGGCTACTTAGTGGACACCCTCGGTGTGTGCCGTCGCAGCAGATACCATTAACCCAACGCCTCCTATTCGCATGTAGCCCGTCCAGAATAAATATGAACCAAAGACGGTATTTTAAGAGACAATCGAACTCTTAAGAGAAAGCAACCAATGGGTATAACAAACTCCTGTAGGACACGAACTTGCAGCTTCCCGAACATGGAAACTACAAACTACAAATGCAATTCCCAATAGGATGATATTGTTTCCTTTTGTTCTTTAAACTAGCATGAGGGCCCTCGCAAATGCGAGGGCATCGTCTATAGTTGATTTCTCTTTTAATATGTCAGAATTGATAAAAAAATATAAATGCCTTTGAAAATACTATCGAAAATAATAAATTATAAAGTCATAATTTATAATTGCAGTGGAAAATTAAATTTAGGATATTTCCAAAATACTACATTAATGAGCATATGTAAAGTTTGTGCATGAGATTAAATTGGTATATAAAATTAAATTTTAGACCTCGACATAGCCGATAGTTTTCATGTGATGATCAAGCCTAGTCTTCATATTGTTAAATAATTAAGGTATGCCTAATTTTGAGTACCTAGAAATTAAAATGTCTCAGTATGCATGATTCATTTGTCGTAAATGATTTTGAGACAACATGATTGTTTTAGTTATCTCTGGTTCGATATGGTTGCTGATACATATGTTCTGCATATCAGCTTATGTGGGAAAGCTTCTACTTCCTAACTTCATATATACCTTGTACAAAGTTCATGTACTATTTAATTAATCCCGTTTAAACACTTCTATTACTTACGGCCACATTGAACTCTGCCCTTGATGATCCATGCATGCATAACATTAGCTCATCTATGTTTTACCGTGGCATGATTTCACATTGTTAAAACCAATCATATTTATACATATCTTAAATAGTTATGCACGTTGACATTTGTGACATGTATAATCCATTGCTACATCATGTCTCGTAGTGTGGATTCAATATCAAGTTGCTCAACTTATTTCATTTTTATCTCACATTTATGTTTCTATATATCCCGTTCTTATTTTACATGTATTTTACTCCAAATTTACCTATTTTAGACTTTATATACAATGGCATGCGGTACACCCATATATTTTCCCAATTTATTCATATAAGGTTATTACATCTATACAATAAGAGTTGTATTATTTTTAAGAATCATCCAGACTATCATATATAGGTTTGCATTATTCATTCTCCTAATAAGAATTGTATCTACCATTGTTTATCGATAGATAGCACAACCTATTATCCGACTTAATTCATGTTGATACATCATTTTAAGATGTAAAACTTGAGAGTGACCCTTTTTTTGTAGAACTAAATCTTCCAGTTAATTATCACTATGCCATGACACCACAGTAGAGCTAGTTTATTTGTTGCAAGAGCTTAAAATTAGAAGATACTCTCTCTGTCGACTATATTGTTTTTTCAGTTGATAGTAGTGATAAGAGTCTAAAATTTTATGTTTTACATGACATGGAGCATTGGTGAGTCAGCACTATCAGCGGAGTGTTCAAACTTAGTTGTCAGTTCGTCAATCAAGAAAATGTGTTTCTGTACTAAGAATATGTGTCGACTTTACTCATTTGTACAGAAATTACCCGTCTAATTAAAGGAGGCCCATTAGTCGAGTAGTGCCATGCTTGCTCTAAAAGAACTTGAACAGCAAAGCGAAAAAAATAAGCATGATTTGCGTATGTATATATGTCAATGCCTCTACACAAGTTTTTTTTCTAGTATGTGCCTTAGAAGTTGTATCAAATTTTGAGAAAATACAATGCCTAATATCGCCAGTGTCTACAATGTGGGTATGGCTACTTCAGATAAGGAACTACTCATACGCTAAGCAATGACCATGTTCTCATCTAATGAAGTCTTATCTGTTAATTTTTCTACTCTTACAATATGGTGTTACTTTTTCTAATACATTATGGTGATATTGATTCTGTGACCATGCAACAAAAATCTATTGAAGATTGATGTTCCTGATTGAACATATTTTGATCATAAAACTAAACAGGCGATTTACGTAAAAAAAAAGGTATTTTCTAAATTGATCTAGTCTTATCGATCACTGAGAGCTTGAGGAGCCCATAGATTTCTCTGCTCTAGTTTTTTGTTTGTTGGCACCCAGTACACCTTTTTGTTTTTCTATGGTCAATTTCCGAAAGGAGAATCAGTTAGGCACGTCGTGTCCTTCTCCAATACGTGATGTACATATGGAGTTGTCTTACACTTTTTTTTCAGATTTATTTTAAGGTGATGTGGATCAACCCGGTGCCTTGAAAAACACCTTTATATTGCTTTTAGTATATAACTAGCCACGTGGCCCTCGCAAATGCGAGGGCAACATCTTATGTACCTTTAATGTGTTTTTGAAATAAATTAGATGAGAGAGAGAACAATTTTCAGTTGCAGAGAGACTTGGAACAATTCTTGATTTTATTGTTCGTTATGGTTCTATTAATTTTTAGGGTTTTTATCATTTCTGCCACTATGACCAACCCAAAACTCAGTTTTACCATTTGACTGATCAGAACTCTAATATTGCCACTACTCCATTACAACTCTACTCACTTTTGCCATTCTGTCATCTTTTCACCGTTAGCCTATTATCAATTTTGCCATTTTGTCTTCTCTCCACTATTAGATCCGTTATTTATTACAGTTTCCATCATGTTTTTGGTCAATAGCTTGCAAGAGTAGTAAGATTAACCGGCCTATTGGCACATTTGTTACATTCGTACCAAATCTGCAGGGTTTCGCGGCTAGTTACTCTTGCAAGCTACTACCAATGTTTTGCCACAAATCTTTGTATTATGTATCTATTATTACATACTAAAAGCAATATATAATATATAAAATAAGGTCGTCGTGTTAATCCAATTATTAAAATTATTTTGATATTCCAATCTAAAATTTGTAGCTAGATTTAACAAAAAATCGTTAATCATGAAACTCCTTGAGACAATTTAAGTTGACATACCCACTTTGACACGATTTTGGGTCGAGAAGAAAACGTCTCGAACCTAGTAGACTTCTGTAATTAAGCAATGAGCCCAATGAGCAATCAACAACAACCTCCATAATATTCGTATAACTACGTAGTCCCTAATACGGTTTACATCGCAATCTTTTGGGCCTAGACTTTCGTTTAGCATTCACCTAAAAAAAATATAATCACGTAATCCCACTTGACATGTACTGTTTCAAACCTGGACCTTCATTCAGTATTCACGTTCTTAATAATAGCTGCATAGCTGCGGTGAAAAGATGACGGAGTGACAAAAATGATTATGCCTAACTGTGGAAAATGATGGAATGGCAAAACTGGGTAGTATCATAACGGAACAGTGGCAAAGTTAGAGTTTCGACCGGTCAAATGGCAAAAATTGAGTTTTAGGTTGGTCATAGTGGCACAAATGATAAAAACCCTAATTTTTAATATATTTCTATCTCAATAATATTATTCCATAGAAAAACAAAGGGAATAACTATTAAATAAATTTACTCCATCATTGTCATGGAAAAATATCATATGTAGAAAGTTGCATATTTTCTGCGTAGATGGTCCTAGTTTGTAGTTAGAAAAAATAGTATTTGTAATCATCTTCAAATTACCTTCATTTAAAGCAATGGAGTAAATATACAAAACTTCATGAAGTTAATAATGATATATTTGGAGCTTTGCAGGAAATATGTCATATTAAAATTTAGTGCATATGCAATTATATATAAAATGTTGATCAACCATAGCTGTCCATGGACACATAATAAATAGTACCAATGAGACCATGCCACATAATAGTAACTAAACGATCAGTTGTGTACATGTAAACCTTGTCAGTTGCTGTATAGTCATTGAAAGTAAGAGTATGCTAATATATCTACTGAAAAAATAAAAACTGTGTTGAAAAATGGTACTGTAATTATAGCAGACATAGTGAAAGACCTTCAGAAAATGTTGAGCTAGCCGGCTAACACTTTCCGGTATCCCTCACTCCGGTTGCATATACCTTATATTTTCTCGGCTTCTCTGTACGCAACATGCGAGAAGATCATATACCATGAGTTTATGATTCACCTTAGATGATGAAGGTTTGTAATGTGAAAAAGCTAAAGATGTTAAAGAACATAAACATACATGGAATGATTTAGTTCTATGGGCGGTGAAGTTCATCAGTAGTGCAGAGAGGAACAAATACTTTTTGTTGCTCATGTGTATTCTCCTTTGACGGTCTTCTGGGTACCATGTAGCAATAAACATTACTCAAAGTAATAAAAGCGCCTATTTTTTTTAAAATGTAGCAATAAACAAACATGTGTTTTTAACCCAACATGATGAGTCGGTGATACCATTCATCGTTGCTGCCTCTTACACTGAATGATAAATCTGGGCATTTTTTAATGTGTACTATCTAATTCAGAAGTAGAATAAAGTCGTAGGCATGGGAATAGCAGCTATACATAGTACATACATGACTTGGGGAATAAAATCAATCATCTGAATTAGCTGATAGTTACTGCTGACACTACATAGGTTGTTCTGCGAGCCATCTTGATGGGCCAGCGACGGCCGGTGCGAGATCTTCAATTACGTTAAACGATCACAAAATAAGAGCTAGCAGGAACGATTGGAGGCTGGGAGATCATCAGAGAAGTTCCCAACCGCAACGGCCTGCCAACAGAGTTACTCCAAACCTCTTGCCGGATCACATGGTATCTATCACTTAATTAGCTAGCTATATACCTCTGGCCGGATTGAATTATAAAGATCAATGTTTCCCACTGGCCGGAGTCGACAATTTAAGTACGTATGCAAAGGGCAGTACACCTGTGCTTATGAAAGAATTAAGGAATTGTAGTCTACCTCAAGTCTGGGTCGCTGGTGCTGGTTACCTTTGCTGCCGCCTGGGAGAGACGGCATGTGCCCTGCAGCTGCTTCTTCGTGAACGCTGCAACAGTCTGTCGACGGAGAAGGCACGTCCGCGCTAGGTTAGGTTAATTAACGTTTGAGGTCGGGTAGGATTATCTTATGTTTTGTTGACGGTGGCTGGCACGGGAAATCACCGGGTCGTACAACTTCAATTCTTTTAAAATCCAAGCCATAAACTACAGATCTAATGGTTCATATTATTGGGATGATGTGGATCAACCTGGTGCCTCGAAAAACACCCTTATATTGCTTTTAGTATATAACTAGTAGGGTGGCCCTCGCAGATGCGAGGGCATTATATTACCTTCACCTTTTTTTGAAAGTAACCTTGGAATCAATTAATGTGAATAATATAGCTCCATAGTTCACATAAACAGATAGATATATGTCAGAACTTCATGGTTTTGATAGGTTGTCTTGTAATTTGTTGATATTTTCTCTGACAAAGCATGTGTCCATTTAAAAAGGAATCTTAATCTAATTAAACTGACGATACAATGTTCGCTTTTGATAGCATCAATGTTTGAGAATGTTCGCTTTTGTTAATCTAATTTAAAAAGGAATCTTAATCTAATTTAAACTGACGATACAATCCAAACTTGATGCAATTATGATACACAAATTTAACTTTTTGTGAGATTTTTGAACATATTTCTCTTTTATGTTTAATCTAAAGAAAGAATTACAAATATTTCCAGACACACTCTTACTTTTAGAGATTATGATTATTTTATTGCGTAAATTTGCAAATTTAAGGATTTCTCCCGTTAGAATAAGATATGCAAGTATGAGAGGAAGGTTTTGGTAAATAGTTTTTTCATAGATTGTATATATTTTATTTATACTGGTGACATTGTTATTTTTTAATATAGTTTTCACGCACCAAGCTTTATGCCCAGTATGCATTTTCCCTATCACTTAAGACATATTAATATGGACGTCACTATTCATATCATAGAAAAACTACCGATCAAGTTAATTTTAGGGGTTTTTATCTCCGTACAGCAACGCTGCCAGGTATTGGATTAAGGTGGTGCTTTAGAAAAGATCGAAAGATACATGGTCCTAGACTCCCGTATTTGATCTACTTGGGTCTGCCAGAAAAAAAACTTATGTGTCCCAACAGTCGCGTCAAACTCTTCCCGCATGAAGAAAAAATTGGGATCCCCTATCTAGTAGATGTACATGGTATACCAAAAAAAAAAGCTGATCATATTGTTGGTGTTCTGCTTCCAGTAATGTGTAACAAACAACACGATGTATCACTCTTGTTAAAAAATATCAAGACAGATCTCCCACTATGCATGTAAAAAAAGACCCTTTAGCTGAACGTGTTTTTCTTTTTAATATCTCTAGAACGTGTACCATCGTTTAGTACTAAAAACTAATCATAAGATAAGAGCACCGTTGCTATATCGGTATTAGTCACAAATTCTCTCAAACTTATTTTCTCTTGGACATGGACGGATCCAAAAACTTAATTTCGGGTGTACAAATTTGAACCAACACAACTTGTACAGAAACTATCGACATTATGGGGAAAAATCGATTGGCTGATAAATATCCTTTTTTCAGTACGATTGGTTGTTGGTTGATATCCTGAACAGTTCTTTTTTTTTGCAGGGAGATTTCTTGATTAGTTTGACGTGCCCGTTGCTAAAAAAAACTAAGTGTCCGCAAATAACTAAACTACCTAATGAAAGGCTGCACATACGTCTTGTAGAGAAACTCTCGACTTTATCGGAAAAAATTGATTGGTTGATTTTTCCTTTGATAGTATGATTGTTTGATATCTTTTTTTGGGAACGAATTGGTTGATATCTTGATTAGCTTGACGTGCCCGTTGCTAAAAGAAAAATCTTAACGTGTACACAAATAAATAAACTACCTAATTAAAGTCTGCGCACACACGTGATAACCTGTACGTAACTTAAAAGATCCTAGCCATTAAGTCTATATCTGACTGTCCAAATAATCTTGAGGATGTGGATCAACGGGGTGCCTCGAAAAACACCCTTATATTGCTTTTAGTATATAATAGAATAGATAGATAGATAGATATACTCTATATATATATAACGTTACACCAAACTTTTGTGTCCTTGAAAATTCCGAGCCTTCTACGGCTGCACCCCAATGGGCTCGGGCCTGTGACCAAGTCATCCGTGAATGAGCAACTACCAATATCCGTACCAGGTTATTGATTTAGGGCTAGTCATATACATCTTATACATCAAATTGCATTGAGATTTTACAAATAATTAAATACTATGAGAGATTATGATACAACTAGATAATACTAATTGTTATAGGGATAGTATCATATGCTAGTACTCCCTCCGTCCTAAAGTGTAAGTCACAATCTCATTTTCAGATTGTTCCGCATACGAAACAAATAAGGCACAAATTGCATTAATTGGAGTTAATTAGCACATGTAGTACGCACCTTCCTATCCTCCACATGCATCGGTTCGACACTTCTACTACCTCTATCCCAGTTTATAAGACTTACGCGTATACCTAGGTCGTCCGCATGAGCTATATAATATAAATTATATAATATAAAAATTATATCATTAGAAAATATAACATTTGAAGTTTCTAATATTATAATTTTTATCTTATGTACATCATAGTAAGTTGGTTAATTTATCGACCTAGAAATACGCGTAGGTCTTATAAACCGAGACGGAGGGAGTACCATGCATGCAGTAATTATGGGGCTGTTTTTATTGGCTGTACCAGATACCAAACATCACAGTCCGGCCGAATTAGTCACAATTTCAGTCCCAATCACGTTAAGCCTTGGGTCAAGATATTAGAGGATTGTGACTTACACTCTAGGACGGAGGAAGTATCATATACATGATATTACTAATGTGATACTCTCCCACAGTGACTAGCCTTAGTGCAGCTGGGCAGCCACAACGCCTGGGACCATACCTAGACGGCTCGACA
This sequence comes from Avena insularis, assembly GCA_023614405.1. Taxonomy (NCBI): domain Eukaryota; kingdom Viridiplantae; phylum Streptophyta; class Magnoliopsida; order Poales; family Poaceae; genus Avena; species Avena insularis. The sequence goes on along the minus strand of CM042691.1, from coordinate 304,837,459 downwards.
CTGCTGTTCATCTTGGACTTTGACGCGTTGGAGTGCCATGAGTTGGAGATGCTATGACAGCGGGATTTCCGCGTTCAGACGCTGTAGTTCACAAGTGTTGGCACGCACTAGCTACTTGCGAGGATGTGCCAGGACAATGTGGCCAATCCTTACGCGCAGGCATTCGTGAACTGAACTTCTTGTTCCCAAAGCCTCCCATCCTCATGAACAAAGAGATCTCAAGGAAACCAATCAAAACGCAAATGGACAATGTACTTGGCATATAACTAGCAATACTAGCATGTGGCTTATAAAGGAAAGCGCAAATGTTCTCGTCTCCTTCTCCGAGCCTTTTCTCATGTGTCCTTTTTTTCCCGCATGTATCTAGCAGTTTATATAACCTTGACCTGGTGGGATAAAGAAAAACTACATTGATTAGACCATCATGCTATCTTTCTTGGAGTGCTTTGAAAATCTTAATATTGGTTCAAAATCAATTTGTGGGGCCCACCTTTTCGTCGACCCGTCCCTTGTGGCTACGCGATTTTCATTGCATAAGCCCACGCAATACTTGATAAGCCATGCCAATTTTGTTTTGATGCCGATCGAATCACACAGGAAGAACTTCTTTGTAATCATTTCTTTTATTTTTATTAAACTGGTTCAGTGCTAATAATTATGTTTGGTTGATAAAGTAGAGAAAGTTCTTCACTTTCACTAAAAAGATGAAAAAAAATACATTTTACAACTAAGATGTATGTACTGCTGAAAATATAAATGCAGCCTTTTGCAACACATATTCGGAAAGGCTAAAGCGTGAACTGCGTACACACGGTAAACAAAATTGTGGTGTCAAAATATGAACATTTCATCCTTGGATAATCCTTCACGTCTGACGAAGCATCTACACGGAGTTAAAAACTAGAATTTAATGACCCAATAGCTGAGTTAATGAAAGACAATGCAGTTGTTGTGTTTTGGTTTTGCAAGTTAAATTTTCTGGCACGAGTGCTTTGTGAGTTTTTATCTTTTTGTATGATAGGTTTAGTAGTTGCGCATGTTATCGGGCTAAAACCTCCTCTTCATGGGCAATACGACAGAATGTTTGCTGTGAGGTTTGCAGGGTCTGTAGGCCTATCCTGGAAGAGAGCAGAGAACTAGCGCTGTATATATATATGTACACATCAAAATCGCAAATAAGTCAAATAAGCGCTGCAGCGAATCAAATAACTGATCTCAACCGGTCAATCGGATGCGAGAAGAAAAAGTAGAAGAATTAATCTAGAAGATTACACTTTGAATGTTTCAAATCAAGCTCAATATATGATAACTGTACGGTGTGATTGTCGACGAGCCGCTAAGGCTCAGATAACTGTACGGTGTGATTGTCGTGGTCATGTTCCTCAAGTCGGAGAATCACGCGCAGTCGACATTCGGTCTAATCTGACGGCCACTTTCCCTAGATGAAATGCAATGCGAAGCACCACAGTTGCATGGGGCGGGACACGGCGGTCGGCAGAAGCCATAGGCGCCGACGCACAAAGGGACAGGGCTGCGATGGGAAGAATCAATTATAGCGTACTAGTATGTCCTATCTTTGCATTTGGCAGGCTATTGGAAACAATACCGTAAGAACCAATGGAAAATGTCCTACTCCTGATAGCAAAGCTGTAAGCTTATGCTGCGGCTCGACTAAAGCTAGTTAGTGGACACCCTCGTTTGTGTGCCATCACAGTCGGTACCATTAACCCAACGCCTCCTATTCTCATGTAGCCCTCTAGAAGAGCACAAGGATGAATTCCCTTTGGAAAACTTGTTCATGATCTTATATTCCCTTCGAGATGACAACCCCTGTTACAAGTGTAGTCCATTTAGCTCGCTCTTCACAGGTTCTATATGAGGAAGATGTTGGTGTACACTTATACTAGAAGAGCAGACGACGAGAGAGAGCCTTTGCACTCTCATTGGGGTTGAATTTTTGCTATGAGGTGCCGATCAAATGATGGCAATAGGTTTGGTAAGAGCTGCACTCTCATTGGGTAGAGTTACAGAGAAGTGCAAATCCACATATATGCAGCACATGAGAGTTACTGCGGAAACTAAAACATGAGGGACGACTTCAACAATATGGTTTGTCACATTGGGGTTTACATTCAAGTAGGATTGCAAGCGGCACCCGTTTCTAGTCCCGCAAAACTCAAATCTAGACAAAAACGAGTTGGGTGAGTGAGGAGAATTAAAGCTAGCTTAGTTGAAACATTCAACCCGCAACCCGCCCCGCTTCCCATCCTACATTCAAGATCTCACTCCCCCATAATGCGTTACAAAAACCACTACAAGTACATATGAGAGAAATGAAGTGAAAAAAAAGTAACTCATCTTGGGTAAACCACGAGGTCTAGTTGTCTGAAGATGGTATTATACTAAACTCTTTATGCTCAAATTTTGATGACCACATATTACAAAATCGTTAGCAAAAAATTGACGAACAAGAAATAATCAAAATTAGTAAGGAAACCTAGAATCATCAATTTCAGTGAAACAACCAACAACTCGGTGCGAAAATACCTGCAGCACAAATTCACAATGTAGAGTAGTGAACATGAACAAGTATCAAGTCCGTGGCCATATGTCATTCCGACGAGTATGGAGCACATCATCTGGATTCTGGAGCGTGCTCTTTGTGGCACTTAACGTACACATGCCAACTAACTCATATTGCAGCGTTGATCTAGATGATTTACTTTAGCCATTAGCGTTTGTTGCTATAATTAAGAGTCGTTTCTGGTTTTATTAATTTCAGCTAGACCTTATCTGCAGCCTCCCGACGGGTCGTGGCTGGCGGCTCTGACGGGCTGCCAACGACATGGGGATCGAGCTCCCTGCAATGGCCCTCGAAACAGGCTTTCTCCGCTATTTATTATAGCAACCACAAGATACAAGGAGTCTCAAAACGAACAGATGTCGGGGCAGTAGCATACACAAGACCAACAGAAAAGAAGAAGAAACAAAGGAGACAAAAGCGGATCGACTAAATGAAGGAGACCCGCAACTACTATATCCTCCGAAGATGTTACACCACACTCCTAGCACCGGATCGACAAGTACCAAGCAACACCTTCAAGTAGGAAGAAGCAACGCTGCTGCCCGGGCTAGCGCACAAGAATGGTGCCACCCGAAGGCGGCACCACATCAGTGTTGGGAGAGCCGACACGGATTTCTTCCAAAAAACCCTATCCACTAGCCCTAGACGATCTGTTGCTCAGGAGGCCTACACGAGGTCAAAGCCTCAATGCCACCAAACTCCTAGCCCACGAGCATGCGCCACTATAGTCACAAATCTGCCATCGTTTTCTCACCGAAGCTAGAAACACGAGCCTAGCAGGACGGAGGTGAGTGGCAGCCTGAATTGGGGTCGACAGTACCATGGCTGCACGGGAAGGTACTGTCTCCACCACCAAAGATGTAGTCGACCAGATGCGGTCAGGTCGGACCTGACCCAGATGACACATAAAACCCTAGTAGAGGCACACCAGTCCCAAGAAGGTACGATCAGTTCTAGTTCAGGCCCATAAAGGCCACCGCCATGCTGCAATTGGACATCTGTCGTCGTCACCATCCCAGCTACGTCACCATCTCACGGAGGTGGTACCATCATGGACATGGCCCGCCGCCAGCCTAGATGGGCATCAAAGTGCCCCAGATCTGTGTTCGGTGTTGCCGAGACATGTCAGACACCTCCCCGCCGCTCCCTTCCCCGCCCTACATGAAGCCGGCGCCGTCGTGTCTTCATGGGGGCGATACATGAACGAAGGGGGCGTTTTTTTTTATTTGCAATGACTACCACTGAGCGGTAGGCAGGGTTGGGACATCTCTCCAGTCATGGCCGAGCTAGTCAGCATCACAGACACGGTCCATCCCCTCTCACGAGAAGGTCTAGGACGAGCCGCCACTGAGTTCTCCTACCCTTGATCCGCCAGTGTGCTTCCTCGTTGTGCGGCACGACCTATGACTGCTCTCACGCGCGTGCCTCTATTACAGGGTGTACCACTAGGGAACACCCTCTCCATACGCGGGGCAACATCCGACACTCGCAAAAGGGGGGATACACGAACACGGTTTGGGGTCTTTGACTGGAGATGCTCTATGCAAGTCATAAGATGAATCTGCTTGAAATGTAAGCCATTCATGCCATCGACAATAGTGAAAAAAGTAAAAAAAGTAGTAGTAGTCATATGCACATCTAGAAATAATCGATTTTTTATATAGGCAAATATTAACTGAAACTCTGCTCTGTAGGCAAGTGTCATCAATGCCGCATCATTTTTGCGAAAATAGTACTGCATTCACGTGTGAGAATATGCGATATATTGTTTCGTTCTTTACATATATTATTTCCATTTATTCCCATTTTGAGTATTATATAAAAAAATTCCAACTATGAAACACGAGTTTCAAGCGAAAGTGAAAGGGCCGAAAGAAAATAGCAGAGTAAAACGGATATCTGGTGCTGATATTGACCTCCATGGTATTTCCATTTGAACCTGCGTAAGGATGGGAGGTATCTGGAAAATGATTTCCGTTCTAATAGAAAGTGCTCTTTTTGTAAGGAGGTCTGGTTCAGGTGTAAAGGCTCTTCCGACAAGATGGTGATAACTTATATTAACCTGTCTTCAAAGTTTGAACTGGCGTCGCAGACCTGCAGCATTCAAGAATCCTATTGAAATTTGAAACTGGGTTTTAGCCTATCGTGGAAGCAAGTGTCAGTTCATGTATGTACACAAACAGATCACAAATAAATCAGTCATCTGACTGGCAATGTTGCAGTGAGTCAAAGAATTGCAAGCAGAAAAGAGAGAATAATCAATCAAGATAACGTGTCGAATGTTTTCAAATCAAGCTTAACATATACTCCCTCCGTTTGGAAATATAAGATGTTTTAGGTTTGTGAATGAGATGTATCTAGACACCTTTTAGTATATAGATTCGTTTTCAACCTATACACTAAAACGTGTCTAGATACATCTCCTTCACAAATCTAAAACATCTTATATTTCTAACGGAGGGAGTATCGTTGACAAGCTGCTCCGTTCATCTCAGATAACTGTCGTACTCATTTACCTCAAGTCGTAGACATGCGCGCAGTCAGCCCTCGGACCTTCCAGTGGGATGCAAAATGAAGCACAGCAGTTGCATTGAGCAGACGTGGGTTCGCAGAAGCCATAGGCGCTGACCCGCAAAAAGGGACAGGGCTACATGCAAAAGTAAGACGTGAAGAAACTATTGATGTTTGTGTGTGATGTAGGAGCTAGGCAGGTCTGGAAGGACGCAATGTAAGAGATCTCTAAAAATCTTATGCCTGAAGGTACGACGCAGTAAAACTATATTGTGTCGCGGTTAAAGTGGGTCAGTGTACACCCGCGGTCTGTGCCATCGCAGAAGATATCTTTATCCCAAGGCCTCCTATTCTCATGAAGCCCAACACTAGAGCATGGATATGAATTCCCTTTTGTAAATTGTTCATAATCTTATTTTTCCTTGGAGACGCCAACCGATCCTCTGTGGTTCCTTTAGCTCACGCTTCACATGTTTTATAGGAGGAAAATGTTGGTGTACACTTGTACCGGCAAAGCAGACGAGGACAGTGAGTAGTTATGTAAAGGTCATCATATCGGCTATAGCTGGTGTGAGGAGAGTTGAATTTTTTTCTCTCAGGTGTTGATCAAGTTATGTCATCCATTACCGTGTTAACTAAAGCATGAGGGTGGATTTTAACAAAAGGGTTTTTCATATTATGTTTTATTATATTCAACATATCATGTCTCATAATATGCTTCAAGGATAGCCACTAGTGTTGGGATATGCTAAATCAGTATATTGCATGTCTCTAATCCGGATAACCCGGGTGGTCCACAGTTGGTAGCAGGGTCTTTGGCTTGCTGGACGGCCCAGTTAGATGGATCCAAAAGAGAGGTCCATGCCGGATGAAGGAAGACTACGGTGGAGTCATCAACGTACCCGGAGCCTTGGAGTGCAAGACACGTTAGACTAGTTGTATACCATGTAGGACTCTGTAACCTGTCCGACTAGGACTTTCCCTGTAACCCTAGGATCTGGTGTCTATATAAGCCGGACCTAGATGAGCCTTTAGAGCAACAGAACAACTCATATCGCGTACAGCGAACTGATCCCTGTAACTCGGCGTATTGCCGTTATAGTGATTTATAGCAGTAGTAGGATTTCGCCACCGTCGTGGGATCTGAAGATGGGTAAGCCGTGTCACCTCGTACCCGCCAACCTTCCGCCTTACCCCACGTCTATAACACGCACTGTGAGAACCCCTTCATGGCGTACTCGTCGGCAATACCACGACAACTAGCGGGGCTAGGCCGGCACGCATGACGAGCATGGGACTAGGGAGGGTGGGAAACGGGAGATAGAACGGCCCAGCCCGCTGCTACCATCGCCAGAGGACAACCCGCCCTCGTGATCATGGTGGTCGTCATTGAACCGCCACAACTTCTTCATCACCGACGGCGTGGAGTGGACTGGCTATGGCTTGGGAGGTTTTGACCGGAGTGGAAATGAAGTGGTTAGGAGCGACTAGGCCCCCAGTAAAAGGAACTAGAAGGTTGGTGATGGCGATGACTCCCCTCGTCATGTTGCTGGCGAGGGGAAGAGCATGCACGGATGAGTGACTGTCCATGGTTGATGCAAACCCATCTTGAATTTGGGCAGGAGCGCCTAGGAATGCGCTGAAATGTGTTGAAGTAAGTGGATTGCACTAGCCCTTTCCATCAGTTCGGACTTTTGGTTGCGTTGGCTAGTGCATGAAGCTTGACATGGTATCAGAGCCTAAGGTCTTGAGTTCAAGTCCTGGCTTTCGCAATTTATCCTAAAATTGCTGTTGACCCCTCTGTGTCTACGTATAGGCCTCTTGAGTCATACGTGAGTTTCGCGCGCCATCGCTCTCTTCCGGTTGCACGTGCTGACTTCTCCCCGTCACACGTGAGAGGAGGTGTTGAAGTGTATAAGTGGATTGCACTAGCCCTTTTTATCAGTTCGGACTTTTGGTTGCGTTGGCTAGTGCATAAAGCTTGACAAAATGGACCAGTACGGGCGCATGGTTCGTTTGCGGGGCGTCGTTGGTCCTTGCTCTTTGTTCGGTCGGACAGAATTTGGCGCCCCTAGTCCGCTTGCGTGGTGCCGTTGGAGATGGCCTTAGGGTTTCTTCCGGTGAGTTGCTAGGCGTGTTCTTTTTTCCTTTTCGCATCTGAATAAAAACGAAAATTAACTGCCTATTGCCTTCTTTCTAGAAAACACGCCCATGATGAAAATAAGGTGAGAATCATTGTAAATGTTTCTTGGTATCATTGTTGTGTTGGTTTCTTCTGTTAGGTTTTTAACTGTACATGTTATCGGATGAAAAACTCCTCAGCATTGTAAACAAACCAAATATGCTAATGCTAGGGTTTGCAAGGGCTGCACCCGGAAAACTGGTTTTTACGGACTTCAAATCAGTCATCCGACTTGCAAAGTTGCAGAGAATCAAAGAATTTATCTCAGCTTGTCCATAAGTGCAAGCAGAAAAGAGAGAAGAATTAATCAAGATTACATTTTGAATGTTTTCAAATCAAGCTTAACATATATTGTTGACAAACTGCTCCGTGCATCTCAGATAACCGTAATGTGTGGTTCTCGTGCTCAGTACACACATCAAGACGTACACACAAGCGCAGTTAGCAAATTTGTCTGAGAAGCGAATAACGTTATGCATCAAAGAGTTAACTGGTGCGGCTCATATACGTACACATAAATATGGCAAATGAAGCAGTCACCCCACTCGCATTGCTGATGTGCACCAAAGAGTTGATCTCATCCTGTGTACTAGTGCTAGAAGAAAAGGGAGGAGAATTTGTCAGAGTCGGGGACACCCACCTAGTCAGCATTCAGAGACCAATTTGACGATCAAATCAAGCTCAGTGCATATCAAGGTTTTGGTTCCCGGTACGAAAAAAATCCCGAGGGTGGTCGGGATTTCCAGTTACCGCGGTTACCGAGAAATCCCGATCGGTTACCGGACGAATTTAAATTTCAAAATTCGAATTCAAAGTCCTCGGTATGACCATTTACATCGGTTTTTTGTTAAAATTCATAAATTTTATACAATTCAAATAAATTCGAGATTTTTTATCCGGTAATTTCCCGAGGGTGGTCGGGATATCCGGTTACCGACCGGTAACCGGATTTCCCGACAGGTAACCAAAACCTTGGTGCATATGACCAGCGAGGTGCTCCAGCTCGGATAACTTCAAGACATGGTCAGCATGTCTACCTTGTAGACAGCATTCAGACCAATCTGTCGACCACTTACCCTGAATGAGATACAACAGGAAACATCGCCGCGCCGAAGAACAATGGACAGGGGGCGTATCCTCCAGAAGAACTGGAAACAGGGCTGCGACGTGTTGTGCAGGCCATGCTGGTTATGATGTTTTTAGTCGCGCTAAAAGAAGGTTGGTGGATAACCGCTGACAGTTCCATTCCAGCGGATATCTTTATCCCAAAGCCTCCTATTCTCACGCAGTTCAATGGGAGAGTATGAGGTTGAATTTCCGTTGGCGAAATCATCCCAAGGGCTCTTATTCTCACGCTAGCTCCTTCAAATGTGGTGTCCACTTATCACGCACTTCCCATGTTTTATATATACGACAAAGTTGTTGTTTTGCTAGAAGAGTACGTAGATGAGGACGGTAATCAGTTCCCCGCGAAAAAAAGGACGGTGATCAGTTATTAGGGCATGTCTACCAGATCGCCACGTCAGCCTTTTCTTATGCTCGCCATGTTGGATTTTTGCTTAGTTGGAGGAAAGAGAAACAAGAGAGAGAGGGTTGTCTTATCTTAGCTAAGGGATGATCTCTTAGCAATAAGAGAAGACTATTTTTCTTCATTGTACCATATGCCTTCTCTTAGCCAACCAATTTTTTACTAAAAATAGTTAATTCTATTAATTGCTAGAGATAGCAATAAGAGATAATGTATTGTATAAGTTATATATTGTGTCTTCTCTAAATGATGTGGAGAGCTAAGAGAAGGCATGTTTTCTCTAGCATTGTACATGCCCTTATGTCACTAAGGTGACTGGTTATTTGACCGAGGTGGAAATGAAGTGGATAGGATCGAGGCCCCCAATAAAAGGACCTGAAAGGTTGGTTACGGCGATGGTTCCCCTCCTTATGTCACTAAGGGGCGGTTTGGGGGAGGACCCGGGACGACACACACGGACGCGCTAACTATCCGCAGCTGAAGCAGACCCATCCTGAATTTGGGAAGGATCCCAGGAATGCGTTGAAACGGACCAGTACGGGGCACACAGTTGGGGCGCCGCTGGGCCTTGCCCTTTGTCTGATCAGACAGAATTTGGCGCGCCTTATCCGCTTGTGTGGTGCCGTTGGAGATGGCCTTAGGGTTTCTTCTGGTGAGGTGTATGCTTGTTTTTTCCTTTTCTTATCTGAACAGAAAAGGAAAATAAACTGCCCATTGCCTTCTTTCTAGAAAACACACCCATGATGAAAATAAGGTGAGAGTCACTGTAAATGTTTTTTCTTATCATTGTTGTGTTGGTTTCTTCTGTCAGGTTTTTAATTGTACATGTTCTAGGAATGAAAAACTCATCTCCGTTGTAAACACGCCAATATGCTGACGTTAGGGTTTGCAAGGGCAGCACCAGCAATACTAGGTTTTATCCTATCGTGGAGGCAAGTGTCGTTCAAATATGTACACATACAGATCACAAATAAATCAGTCATCCGACTGTCAATGTTGCAGTGAATCAAAGAATTTATCTCAGCCAGTCCGTAAGTGCAGGCAGAAAAGAGCGAAGAATTAATCAAGATTACATTTTGAATGTTTCAAATCAAGCTTAATATAAGTATTGTTGACAAGCTGCTCTGTGTGCATCGCAGATAACTGTAAGGTGTGGTTCTAGTGCTCACGTACCTCAAGTCGTAGACACACGCGCGGCCAGCCCCCAGACCTACCCGACCATCACTTTTCCTCAGTGGGATGCAAAATGAAGTTGGCACAAGCCAACGCACAGAAAGGGGCAGGGATCCGTGCAAAATTGAGACTTGAAGAAACTATCGAGATTTGTGTGTGATGTAGGCGCTAGGCGGGTCCAGAAGGATGAAATAGTGTAAGAGATCTCTAAAAATCTTCTGCCTGAATGCCCAGCGCAGTTAAACTATATTTTGTCGCGGTTAAAGCAGGTCAGTGGACAACCGCGGTATGTGCCATGGCAAAAGATATCATTATCCCAAGGCCTCCTATTCTTATGCAACCCGCTAGAAGAGCATGCATATGAATTCACTTTGGTAAATTGTTTATAATCTTATTTTTCCTGGGAGAAGGCAATTGATCCTGGTCATCCATTTAGCTCAAGCTTCACATGTTTTATATGAGGAAGATGTTGTAGGCTTGTACTAGAAGAGTAGATAAGGACAGTGAGCAGTTACGAGATGTAAGTGTGTCAACATATCTGCTATAGCTGGCGTGAGGAGTTCAATTTTTTCTCTCAACTTCTGATCGATCAAGTTAGTGACCACTAATACCTACGTGAGGGTTTTTCGTATTTGATTTTATATTCAACTAGCATGGTGGCCCTCGCAAATGCGAGGGCACCACCGTTATTTGTTTTTTCTATAGAAGAGCGCCATCTTTAGTCTCTCAAAATGATAAAATATCTTCTTAATTTTAGTTGATGGACATAACATTATATGATTTAAAGTAATGCAATATGCAATAACCATATGTATATATAAACATAATAGTTATGACATGTGTAGAAAAGATCTTTAATAGTATTTAACTTATGGCTGATAGACTATTAGGATACTTCAAAACAATACATTATGAACATAGCTGAAACTTGTGCATGAGATTAAATGAGTATATACAATTGAAAATTTAAACCGTGAGATAGCTTATAGTTTTTATATGATCTTAGATTAGTATGCAATGCAAACATTCACTCATAAATAATTAGGATTTACTTGCGCAATGATCCCATGATGTTTAGACCATTTTGAGGGAACATAAAATGTATTTTTGTTAATAAGGCTAAAATTTATCGTCCCTTCTTTTTACATCAAAGATTATTTTACCATGAAACATCAAGAATTCTAATTCTATTTTTATCTGATATTTTTACCTCTTCTCCCTTCATTTGCCATAAAAATACACGATATTTTCATGTTGATTTGAAATGCATGATGTCTTACAAATGACCAGTCTAAGTATACAACTGGACCATTGGTTATGTTATTATAGAAATAAGTAAATACATTTATCTCAAATTAATCGATCTGACTTTATTTGTAAGGCTTCAGTAACTGTTTTGCATACCAATAAAAATAGTGTATCTTTTATTTTGCAATGGATGCAATATTGTGTTTAATAATTTTTAACCTACTATTTAGTCAAGTTATTATGCACTCTCTTTCACTTGTATTTGTCTTTTCATATCACATGACTACACTATTATGAATGGCATAGTTTTGGCATGTAAATAAACTGCCTTTTTTATACATGCTTGCAAATCACTATGAGTATCCTAATATAATTTATGGATAAGGATCCACATAAACTTCCTCATGATTTTTAATTTATGTAATAGTTTATTTAAGCTCTTTCATCAAAGGAAAACCATAAGAACTCATTATATATAAGTAATTTTCAAAAGGTTATACTGGACAAATATTTACTTCTACTTGACTGTGATTTATACAAATATTTTCTAAGACCTATAATCTTCAGCATTAAACAATCTAGATCCCTAGGAAATTCGTAAGAACTTAAAATGTACTGCGTTGAAATAATCTTGAATAAAAATTTGTATAATATATATTTGGTATTCTGGAGGGCGTATTATCAGTGAACTCTCTTCACAAGAACCTGGGTTTTGTTGATATTGATACTGATGTAGTAGTATCATTTCTCTAACTCAAGCAATTACATGCTTAATAACCGACCACCGATTCTCCACACTCATGCACATCTTTAACTTGGTACCAAATTTTTTCTCTTACTCTAGTTGTGCCAATGGGTTATGGTTGATTTTGTCCTAGAGCTCAAATACAATTTCAAAAATTCAATTTAGTTCGATTTTCAACACTAAATCATAATGTTATCTAGAGAAATCCACATCTTTATTATATCATCTTCATATGGTAAGATATCACTCACACTTCCTTGTTTATATATTACATTTAAGTAAACTACTATATGTTTCTCTTGCAAATACTTTAGGCTATTTGTTATTAACTATCAGTACTCTTGAGGAACATCTAATATTAATTGTTAAACCTGATGCACTATATGAACACCTATCGGTTTTAGGTGCAATAATTACGATTATTTATTGTCTTTGATTTGTTACTGATTGTGATTTGTTTAAATAATAAATTTTAATAAGATGTTGATTTAGTCTTGATTAAACATAGTTATGAACTTTTTTATTCATGCTCTATCAATAAAATAGGATATGCTTGATTTACCCAGAAGTTTTGCTTCTACGAAAACTTCTAGCATGTCTATTCATATACCATATTGTACCTTTTGTCATTTGATTATCAATTTGTCTTTTTTGTATAGAAGGAGCGTAGACACTTCTTTGACATTGGCATTAGCTTCGCCTTGAATATTATATGTACCTTTCCCTCTTCAATATCCTTCGTTTCAACTAACTTTCAATAACTTTGTGAGGGAAGAACTAATTAATCTCTAGACTGTAGTTTATGTATGTTTTGTTAGTGCTTTACTGCAACAATATCTTGGTGGTTGATATGTTGTGGTTTAGAATAAAAATGTATTGGCTTCATTTAATTATTGGTATTTTCAAACGGAGCATTTTTTTATCGTGCAATAGTTCATGGAACCAGTGGATAGAGTGGTGGAACAGCCTGTCTTTTTGGGAGGATTGTGTCTCTAGAATCACCGTGCCTCCGATAACTTCGGTCCTACTCTCTGAAGTCACTTCCATTTTAAAACATATGAGATTAATTTACTTTCTAAATTTTATATGTATTTGATATATTGGATTTATGTGCGTAAAAATCAGTCTAATGGTTGTCGATAGAACTCATACTATGTTGTAGGAAATATCAATCATATTGATCTGTTCTATAGTTTTCTTTTTCATCTCCCATCAGTTTTGGAGTGAGCATCATACATACCACCTATTTTCTTAATTATAGTACGCTTTGGTAAGTAAAATAGTCTACCGAAATATACTACTCTCTTAGTCCTAAAATAAGTAACTTTGGTTTATCTAGATTTAGATATCCGAATCTAGACAAACCAAAATTACTTATTTTTAGGACGGGAGAAAACGGAGAAAGTATATTATGAAAGCTGACCGATCATAAGGTGGTGGATCTATTGCTGCTTGTAGATGGTATATAAAGCTAGCTAGCTAATCCGCCTACGAAGCAAGCTGATCAATTATGGACAGATAATCTTAGTTACCAAGCTAGCTAGCTTGAGATGGAATCGATCAATTTTCTAGTAGCAGCAGTGTTTGCCTTTCTCCTAGATAACGTGCATGGATACGACGTATGACTCTGCGTGAGCCTTTTTTTTTTTTACATTGTCTCCGATCACCGCGTTAACTTAACAGGGGCTACCATACCAATTACTCGGAAGTCACGACCGAAAGGCGAACGAAAAAAAAACCAATTACACTGCCCTGGATGGATAACGGACTGCGTGTGCTTTTTTTTTTTACAATTTGTCAGGTCACGGCTTCAATTTGACATCGACTTCACCGATTACGCAGCCGGTGGACTGGCCCGTCACGTCTAATATGTTACATAATATATATCCCTAATTAAATCATAGCCACTAATTATACATCTAATGGTTTAAATAATTTTGATGATGTGGATCAACGTGATGCCTCGAAAAACATCCTTATATTGCTTTTAGTATATATAATACATCGTCTCCGATCACCGCGTTAACTTAACAGGGGCTACCATACCAATTACTCGGAAGTCACGACCAAAAGGCGAACGAAAAAAAAACCAATTACACTGCCCTGGATGGATAACGGACTGCGTGTGCTTTTTTTTTTTTACAATTTGTCAGGTCACGGCTTCAATTTGACATCGACTTCACCGATTACGCAGCCGGTGGACTGGCCCGTCACGTCTAATATGTTACATAATATATATCCCTAATTAAATCATAGCCACTAATTATACATCTAATGGTTTAAATAATTTTGATGATGTGGATCAACGTGATGCCTCGAAAAACATCCTTATATTGCTTTTAGTATATAATAGACTAGCATGGATGCCCTCGCCATCTTATATATTTTCATCCTACGTATGTTATTCGTATCACGTGATACAATTATTATGGCTGAATAGGCGTCATAAAAATTGAACTATAAAAAAAATACTCTCTCCATTAGGGATTATAAGGTCCGAGAGCTTTTTAAAAATGTTAAAAATTGTAAGTCCTCTTCCATTTATTAGTCTCTCTCCTCCAATGCATGTTTTCTTTTTTCTCTATCTTCTCTCATGCATGTATAACTATCGGTGCATGTAGTAATCAAGAGGGTGAGTTATTGATTTTCTTAATCCTATCAGAGTGGTCCATAGGTCTTATAATCCCTAACAGAGGGAGTATTAGTTTGCAGAAATTTTTTATTTTGTTTTACTTTGTTTATGCATGGTTATTTATAATACCGTTTATATATATAAGCACCATATTAGTGACCATGTGTATTTTTTTTTGCGAGAATCTCTAGAATGTCATTCTCTTCACATTGTGCTATAAGAATAGTGTCATCTGGCTTTATCCGGTTGAAGTTACAATGAACACTTATAATAGATTTTTTAAGGACACTTCTTCGTCTTAAAATTGTGCTATTAAAATAGAGTGCCATCTAGGTTTATCAAGTTGAAGTTACGATGAACTATTGTAATAGATTTGTTTAAGGACATGTCTGAAATCGTTTAGTTACAGAATCACGCCCATTATATTTTGATGGTGGATGTATTGTTTTTCTTTTGACATTCTAATATATCTTCTTTCTTCTGACATTCTAATATATCTCCCTTCTTCAACCATATTTTGTTTCGAATATATAATAAATAGACGTGAGAGCTTCTAAATAATGGTCTTATTCTCCCAATCCTTGCATGGAGTCAAAGTCTACGCTATTGTGCTAGTGGTTCTTACATGTAGTTTTATTCTTCTTCCTCACCACTAAGGCGATGGTTAGCATTTTGAAAGTATGTCGTACTTGAAGTGAGACTCATACCAATATGTTTTTAATGATCTTATGGTCCCATATTTTTAGATTTAAGGCACATGGTTCTATAAAGCCGTGAGGTTAGTGTACCTTTTGGCATGTTTGGCCTCATCTCATCACTGGAGACACAAGAAAGAGTCTATATGCATAAGGAAGGATCTACGAAGTTGATATTAAGGAACTTTGATGAAGCTTTAATTAATTGAACATTTTAGTAGTTTGTGTTCATTCCACTTGCCTTGAATCAATTGTACTTTAATGAAAGATAATAAAATTGTTCAAAAAGAAGAACAGCTTAACAAATATTTCAGGAAATCTTTTTTATCTTGTTTTATGGTTTGTAGCCTATTTGTCACCATACTTTACCGGAACACTATGTACATCCAAAGGAAAAATTATTTTCTCTCGACTAACATTAACTTATGGTTAGTCGATTTACAAACGTGTTCATGCAAATATAAAGAAAATCATTGTGTTGTAGTAAGTTGCCAACATAGCGGAAAACACTGTAGTATCCGTTCCTATATTAAAAATTAAATCTTACAACGATCGCAATGTTGGATCAATGGTTGTCCGCATCAACCGAGACCTCAGACATTCTTGGACTGCTGTGACTTATCCAAATCAATACTTTGTAACCCATTTTTTTCTCTCCCACCCAGTGTAAAATATCCACTGCAACAGATGTGATATTTATTGACAAAATGGCTTGTTGACAAAGTTTTGAATCGTCATATATTGTCTTAATGTTGACGGTTTGGTCATGGCGTCAAGGATTAAGCGTAATGCATGACGGTTTAGTATTTAATTTTGTCATTGTTATATCGTCATGGATTACTCTTACAGGTGGTTTGTCGATGTAGGTGACAAATTTTTATCGTGGTGCATTTAAATTGTCACTGAAAATCACGCGGAACCAAGTTGTCCGTAGGGGAAAATGGTTTAAGAATATTTATATGACCTTACAAAACAATGAGGTAAAGAAATTAAATGTAAAAATATTGTCTTACGCGGCTTTGAGCTCGCGACCACAAGTTGATTAGTGATGCTGCCACTACAATAGAGGTAATGTGTTTGTCATGTAATGTTGTTGATTATTTTTGTAACAGAAATTAATTGTTATAGGACATGTCATAATTAGTTCGCTAGGCTAGCATGTAGCATGGGGATAGTTTTATCCCGACGCCTCTTATTCTCAATCAGTTCGCTAGGCTAGTATGGGGATGAATTCTCGTTGGCATAATTTTTCATACCTACTAGCAAGGTGGCTCTCGCAAATGCGAGTGCATCATCTTTGGCGCCGTAGACACAAAATGCAGTCCTAAATAAGGGTGGTATAAATATTCATAAATGAAGTCATTGACCCAATTTTGGGGAAAACTTAAGTCTGCGACTCAGGAGTAAATATTACTAGTCTTTATTGGTAAATATTCATGTGTGAATGCAATGCAGTTGAGATGAAGCTGTTGAGACAACATAATATTGTCAAGATCCATATGTAGTAGGGACATGTGATGCAATTCAGTTTAAACATGTTGTCAGTCCCATCCCTATGATCAACTAAACCACTCGACTGCATGTTTTTCAACTGTACTACTCTCATCAACGTCAAATGTTAGTAGTTAGGTCACGTACAACGCGGACCTTTAGAGCGGATGCTAGCTGATTTTTCCTGGCCGTATCGGTCAATTCTAGATCGATCCTGAGATTTTTTGTAGCACCGGTGGAAACAGCCCTATAGGTCCCGGTTGGTACGGGGCTTTAGTCCCGGTTGCCCAACCGGGACGGAGCAATCGGGACTAAAGCTCTAACCTTTAGTCCCGGTTCCCCACCAACCGGGACTAAAGGGTGCACACGTGGCAGCGGCAGAGGGCGAGGGGGGTGGAGCATTAGTCTCGGTTCGTAACACGAACCGGGACTAATAACCTTCTGCCGCGGCAGAGATTTGGCCCATTTCTCTGCCGCGACAGAGAATTCATTTTGGCACATTTTGTTGCCGCGGCAGCATTTTCGCCACTTTTTGTGCCGCGGCAGAGAATTCATTTAGGTTGTTTTATTGTTTATTTAGTGATTTGCACTTATCAATGAAGGAACCTTATATTACATCATGAATATCATGACAATATTACATTCAATACACGGATCGAGTTCATGCACTACATACAAAAGTTGCTACTCGATGCTATCGGCCAATTCCTTCAAAGTTGCTATTTTTACAATCCCTGTCTATACACAGCCGAGTAGTATTCCCCTTTTGGGTCTAGGACTTCTGCATCCAAGAATCCCGCCAATTCCTCCTGAATTGCTCGTGCGCGATCCTTTGGCAGAAGACCGTCTCGTAGACGTTCGATCTGATTTAAAAAAGGAGTCAGCCTATATGAATGAAACTAAACACAATTTGATTGTAATTAAAAACTATAGAAATTGTTTACGTACGTGGAGTTGCTCTAAATTTCTGCCCTTCTCATCGCACATCTGCCGGATGAACTCGCAAACATAGTATCCACATAGATTGTTACCTGGTCCCTGCGTCAGGCACTTTACGAGAACAGAGTTCAATCAAAATAATAATCAAGCATGATAATAACTGTATCAAAACTATAATCAAAGAGATGCGCGGATATAGCTAGTGGTGCTTACATTTAGTGGTTGAAATGTAAGCTCCTCTTTCCAAACACCCCTAGCCTTGTTGGTGAACCGTTTTCAAGCGCTGCCCGGCGTAGAAAACGAATAAAATAAGTTATTAAGTACTTGATATCATAAAATTCACGAACGTTGCCGATATAGTGTCGTAATGATTAGAATTACCGCTGGAGAAGTATCTGCATGTCCTTCCACGTCTCAAGGGGTTTATGTTTCGAGTCCATGACTAGTACACGCCCTTTGTCAAGTTGAATGATTAACAGAATATAGTGAAAGCTGCAAATGCATAACTAATCAATTATATACTTAATATCAAGTAAGCGAAATAGAAAGTGTATACATGACAATAACACTCACTTGAAGTTGTAAGGAAATAGTATTTCCCTTTTGGTTTCTTAAAACCTTAACGCGTGTACTATATTATCCTCCGTATCCTGGGGGCTTATTTTGAGATTAGCTTCATGAATCCAATATGGGTCAATGAAGCCAATGTCATAGATTTGTCCTCTGCTGCATTCGAGAATCTTCATTCTGCATATTACAGTATGATTATATACATGCAATAAACAAAATAATATAGCTGGAGACTAAATTAATTACAGAATTAGTACTTACAGACAATAGGCACTGATGATCGATTTGTCCAAGGCGTCTTGATTGAATAATTGAAATAGTTCATCAAATTCAATGGATATCATGTCATCCTTTTCTTTCCCATGATGCTTTTTTGTAACCCTCAGCACTATCCAGTTAGCCCCGGCCCTTGTGGCATGCATGTATCAGTTATGCAATCTTCGTATTTTTGTTGGAAGATTGTTTACCTCCTCAGGTTTGACGAGAGGTTTGCCGTACTGGTATTTGTATGCTACTTCACTCACGGGGAAGAACTCTAACTGGGATAAGTACTGGGCAATACTCATACCTTGAGCAGCGGCAGCTTCTCCGTATTGTGCAACTACCTCTGGATCATACTGCTCTTCGGCCCCATATTTGCTCGACCCCACATTGGTTTGGGAAATCACCTTGAGAGGGGCGCAAGTCTGTTTTGCTTGTTCTCCGAGCTGGGCAACAGATTTCTCGCTTGCATCAGTACTGCTCTTCGAGGCTTTTTGTGCCGCATGTGACTTGAGAATAGAACGCTCATAGTCTGATGACAGCTTTGGCTCGGGTTGATGAAGAGTCTTTAGCATTTTCAACACTTTGCCTTTTTCTTCTTTGGTGCTGGGGAACACTGGCTCTTTCGGCCGCCTCAGCTTAGCGAAAAACGCTGTCGTTTCCGTATCAACGATCGTCGCAGTCTCCTCTTCAGTACAGTCATAAGCTCTCTTGGGAGGAACCTTTGGTACTTTTGAAAGAGGCTCTTGTTTACGTTTCGGCGATCGCTTACCACGAGGCACAGTAGCAATACGCTTATGCTTTTGACCCTTAGGCGCCGGTGATGGCTCCCGCGGCGATGGCTGCGCCGGAGATTGGTGAGGCGACGGAGCCGGGTGAGGCGACGAAGACGGCTGCCGCGGCGGAGAAAAGAAGCAGAGAAGAAGAAGAGAAGTTATATAAAGGGGAGGGAGTATACGTCCCGGTTGGTGGCTCCAACCGGGACTAAAAGGGCACACGTCCCGGTTGGAGCCACCAACCGGGACGTATACTCCAATTTTCAGCAGCTGAAGGGGCGCGCGCGCAGGGGGGTCTTTAGTCCCGGTTGGTGGCTCCAACCGAGACGTATTCCCCTGTTTTCAAATTTTTTCAGGTATTTTCTGTCTGTTCCCGCCTTATTTTTTATTTTGGGGTTTAAATTTGTAATGTTTTTTAAATGATAATTACTTTAGAATTTAGAAAAACTTTAAACATAAAAAGTATTTGAATTTGAATAACTAATTCGAAACCATTTTCTGTTTTGAAAAATAATTAATGTAACCATTTAAACTATGAACCATTTAAAATTAATAATGAAATAACTTATATTTTTTAAATATTAATTTGGAATTTAGAAAAACTTTAAACATAAAAAGTGTATGGATTTGAATAAATAATCCAAAACCATTTTCTATTTTTAAAAAATAATTAATGTAACCATTTAAAATTAAAAATGAATTAACTTATATTTTTAAATATTAATTTGGAATTTAGAAAAACTTTAAACATAAAAAGTGTATGGATTTGAATAAATAATCCAAAACCATTTTCTATTTTTAAAAAATAATTAATGTAACCATTTAAAATTAAAAATGAATTAACTTATATTTTTTAAATATTAATTTGGAATTTAGAAAAACTTTAAACATAAAAAGTGTTTGGATTTGAATAAATAATTCAAAACCATTTTCTATTTTTAAAAAATAATTAATGTAACCATTTAAAATATGAACCATTTACAATTAAAAATGAATTAACTTATAAGTAATTCAAAACCATTTTCTGTTTTTAATGGGCGGAAAAAAGAGGACGGAAAATAATGGGCAGAAAGAAAATTTGATTAGGATAGAACTGGAATTAAAGTACATAACACAACTAACACAAAGGTACATAGAAGAACTGAAAATTAAGATACATGGCCAGATTAAGCCACAATCGACCGAACTTGTTTTGCAGTGTTGGAATAATTCAGTCATGCTCCTGCCTACACCTGTAATACTCGCCACTGTAGTCGTCGTACTCGCCGCGGTCGTCGTCGCTATCGTCGTCGGGGTCGCCATAGTTGAACCTTGAAGGTTGAGTACGAGTGGGCTAGACTTGAGGGTAGCGCAGGCGAGGGCTAGAGTCGGCGGCCGTGTCGTAGGCCATGACGCTCTGGAGAGTCCGGCCGAGCCACCATAGCCGACGGCCGGCCTCGTTGAAGTTCGAAGGAGGTGGGCCCTCCTCCTCGTGCCTGGCGAGTGCCCTCTCACGCCGATCCATGAAGAAGGCTTCCCAAGTCGGGAAATAGTCGGGATGCCATCTGGGATTCCTCCGCTGCTCCGGCGTGAGCTCGAAGTAGTAGTGGTTCGTGATGGCCATCCCACGCGCCACACCTAGAGGGACAGGAGGAACCGGCACACCTCCGACGCTCAGCATCTAGTCGACGGGGACACAGTAGCCCGGCGGGCAGGGGTAGTTCGAGGTGCAAAGCGCCTTCGCCTCCCTGGGAGTTAGTGCTACGGTGGAAGCCATGGGAAAGAGTGATGAGGTTGCAGATATGAGTCTAGAGATGTGCAATGACAATGGAGGCCAACCCTACATATATATAGTGAAGAACTGGCGGGAAGAACTGGCGGGAAAAAATGGTGGGAAGAAAAATGGCGGGAAAAATGGCGTGTCGACATTATGTCGTGCGGAGTGTACCTTGTCCCGGATGGTGTCACCAATCGGGACTAAAGATGAAAAATGGCGCGTCCACACACATGCATAATATGGCACGTCCACACACATGCATAATATTTTCCGCCATTTCCCACCTCTTCTCGCCAAGTTTTCCCGCCCTTTCCTTTCTACTAGAGCTTTTAGTCCCGGATGTAGTCACTAACCGGGACTAAAGATATTTCCCGCCATTTCCCAAAGCTTCACGCCAAGTTTTCCCGCCCTTTCCCTCTATATTTAGGGTGATCGTGCCATGGATATCCACACATCCACACCTTCCTCTCTTAGAACAATGGACAACGCCTACTGGGCCATTCTGACCCTCGAGGAGACCGAGGCGCCGCTCGCCGGCTGGATGCTGAGCGCTGGAGGGGTTCCTGTCCCTCAAGGTTCCGCACGCCAGGCGGCCATCACAAACCACTTCTACCACGAGCTCACGCTGGAGCAGCGGATGGATCCCCAGTGGGATCCCGACAACTACGACACCTGGAATGCCTTCTTCGCTAATAGGTGGGAAAGGGAGCTCGCCAGGTATGAGGGTGATGGCTCGCCACCGGTGAACCACAACGAAGCCGGCCGTCATCTGTGGTGGGCGAACCGTACTATCATCAGAGTGATGCGCTACACCGCCGGGGGAGACCATCCTCGCCTACGGTGCCCATGAGTCCACCCGCCACAGGCCCCACACTGTCCCGGCGGTAGCGGCATCGTCTTCCAGGAGACCCCTCTCCTGCCCGCCGTGAATCCGAGGCTGGAATGGCCCTTGGTATATGCCATGGATGGGCTGAGGATCCTGTAGGGTTTCGTAGCATGGAAAACAAAAAAATTCTACCGCATACAAACAAACAAGACAAGATCTATCTACTAGATTGTAGCAACGAGTCGATAGAATAACTCACCCTCGAAGATTCCAAAGTGTTTAACGAGAGCGGATTCTCGTGGGTGATGTAGTCGTACTCTTTCCGATCTCAAGATCGCGTGAGCGATCCTTCCGGCCATGCGTTCCGCAGCGCTCCAGATCGGTCACCTCGTTGATTTTTCGAAGACCTTCCTCTCCTTGTTTCAGCAGGAGGAGGTTGTAGCACTCTCCTCGCAATTCGGCAACTGTGGCGTGGTACGGAAGTAGAGGGAGATCTCGCAGGCTTCGCCTTAAGCGGGCAGTATGGTGGAGTATGAGAGAGTCCTTGGTGTTCTAGGGTTTAGACACACCAAGGAGGGGGCAAGCTAGGGTTTAGCTAGGCAAATAGTTTTGCCTAGGCCGGGCGGCGGCTAGGCCGGCAGCTTGGGGCTAGGGTTTGGAGGAGAGGATCTTGTGTGTCAAGGAGGGGAGGCCTGCCCCTCCTTATATAGGTGGAGGGGCCGGCCAAGGGAGGAGGAGTCCTCCCCAACTCGTCTTGGGTGGGCGCCGCCGGTTGGAGGAGGGAACTCCTCCCCAACTCGGTTTCCCACTCCTCCTCTTTTCCTCTTTCCAAATTTAGCCGTTTGACTTTTCAAATTAGCTGTTTGACTTTTCAAACTAGGATTTGAATTAATCCTTTATTTGGTTCAGCGATGACACTTAGTACATGATGCAATCATACCAACTTGATACAACACATTCATGTACCCTTCCCCTCCGGAGTGCCGGACATTCCGGAACATTCTAGAACATTCCCGATGAAAACACCGGAACCATTCCCCAACTCCGAAACGGGACTTTCCTTATATGAATCTTATTCTCCGGACCATTCCGGATCTCCTCGTGATATCCCGAATCCCATTCGAGACTCCGAACAACATTCGGTCTCTTTCTCATCATTCCATAACTACTCAAACAACGTCGAATCCTTAAGTGTGTCTCCCTACGGTTCGTGAAATTATGCGGACATGATCGAGACACTTCTCCGAACAATAACCAATAGAGGAATTTGGAAATTCATATGGCTCCCACATATTTCAACGATTACTTTGCGATCGAATGAACCACTTACATACGATATCAATTTCCCTTTGTCTCACGATAGTTTACTTATCCGAGGTTATGATCGTCGGTATCTCTGCATACCTAGTTCAACATCGTTACCGATAAGTACTCTTTTCTCGTTCCCGTGATATGTGATCCCTTGTGAGCCAGTCACATGCTTGCAAGCTAATTGGATGACATTTCACCGAGAGGGCCCAGAGTATATCTATCCGTCATATGGATGGACAAATCCCACTCTTGATCCATGTGTTTCAACCAATACTTTCCGAACACTCAATGCCATCTTTATAGCCACCCAGTTACGGTGTGGTGTTTGATGTCATCAAAGCATCCATCCGGTAAAGGTGATATGCATGATCTCATGGTCGAAGGAATTAGATTACTATGTATCAGAAAGCATATAGCAATTGAACTATTAAAATGACTTGATCTTTATGCTACGCTTATCTATAGGAGTATGTCCATCATATCATTCTCCTAACGATATGATCTTGTTGTTAATAACATCTCAATGTTCATGATAGGGAAACCACAATCATCCATTAACCAACAAGCTAGTATTATATAGAGGCTTTACTAGGGACTTCAAATTAAGTTCACAAATCACACAAGTATTAATGTTTCCTTGTTAATACTATTATAGCGTGAATGTAAACATTTATCATAAACACAAAGATATAATAATAACTACTTTTATTATTGCCTCTAGGGCATATCTCCAACAGTCTCCCACTTGCACTAGAGTCATCTAATCTAGATTACATGGTAATATACCGAACACCCATGGCAGTTTGGTGCTGGTCATGTTTTGCCCTCGGGAGAGGTTTAGTCAACGGATCCGCCACATTCAGATCTGTGTGTACTTTGCAAATCTTTATATCCCCATCTTGGATATGTTCTCGAATAGCGTGAAAATGTAGCTTGATATGCTTCAGCTTCTTGTGTGACCTTGGTTCTTGCGCATTGGCTATGGCGCCCATTTATCACAGTAGATAGACATTGGGTCCAGCGCACTAGGAACCACACCCAGCTCTGTAATGAACTCTTTCATCCATATCGCTTCTTGTGAAGCCTCCGAAGCAGCCATGTATTCCGATTCAGTTGAAGATCTCGCCACAACGCTTTGCTTTGCACTCCTCCAGCTAACTGCTGCACCATTCAAAATAAATACGTATCCAGATTATGATTTAGAATCATCCGGATCAGTGTTCCAACTAGCATCGGTGTAACCATTAACAACGAGCTGTTCATCACCTCCATAAGAAAGAACCATATCCTTAGTTCTTCTCAAGTACTTAAGGATGTTTTGATCATTGTCCAATGATCCACTCGGATCACTTTGATATCTGCTAGTTAAACTAACAACATATGCAATGTCGGGTCTAGTACATAGCATGGCATACATTAGAGATCCTATGGCTGAGGCATAGGAGTCTTACTCATCCTTTCTATCTTCTTGATGTTGGACTTTGAGTTTTACTCAAGGTCGATATAACATGGGCAAGAAACCTTTCTTGCTATCTTCCATTCCAAACCTCTTTAGAACTTTGTCCAAATATGTACTTTGTGACAATGATATTTGGCGTTTCGATCTATCTCTATAAATCTTTATGCCTAATATGTAAGCTGCTTCGCCAAGATCCTTCATTGAAAAACTATTATTCAAATATTCCTTGACACTATTAAGAAGGTCTACATCATTCCCAATCAATAATATCATCCACATATAGTATTAAGAATGCTACAGAGCTCCCACTCACATTCTTGTAAATACAAGCTTCTCCATAAGTTTGTATAAAACCAAAACTTTTGATCACCTTATCAAAACGTTGATTCCAACTGGATGCTTGCTTCAATCCATAGATGGACCATTGAAGTTTGCATACCTTGTTAGCATCTTTAGGATCAACAAAACCTTTGGGTTGCATCATATACAACTCTTCATCAATGTCTCCATTGAGGAATGCTGTTTTGACATCCATCTGCCATATCTCATAATCGTAATATGCAGCGATTGCTAACATAATCCTCACAGACTTTAGCTTCGCCATCGTGAGAAAGTCTCATCGTAGTCAACTCCTTGAATTTGTCGAACCCTTTGCGACAAGTCGAGCTTTATAGATGAACATTACCATCAGCATCTGCTTTTCTTCTTGAAGATCCATTTGTTCTCGACACCTTCCTACCATCCTAAGTCCACCAAAGTCCATACTTGGTTTTCGTACATGGATCCAATCTTGGATTTCATGGCTTCTTGCCATTTATTGGAATCTGGGCTCATCATCGCTTCCTCATATGTCTCAGTGGTCATCGGTGTTGTCCACCAACATGACACTCATAACGGATCATACCAACTGGAGTGGTACGAGTTCTCGCTGACCATGAGGCTCAGAGCAACTTCAACCGAAGTTTCATGATCATCATCATTAGCTTCCTCTCTTATTGGTGCAGTACCACAGAACTTCTTCCGTGCGCGCTTACTCGCAATTTCGAGAGAAGGTTCGACAACCTCGTCGAGTTCTACTTTCCTTCCAAATACTTCTTTCGAGAGAAATTCTTCTCTAGAAAGGATCCATTCTAGCAACGAAGATTTTTCCTTCGGATCTATGATAGAAGGTATACCCAATAGTTTCCTTCGTATCCTATGAAGACGATTTTTCCGCTTTGGGTTCAAGCTTGTCCGCTGTAACTTCTTTACATAGGCTTCGCACCCCAAACTTTAAGGAACGACAATCTAGGTTTCTTCCCAAACCATAATTCATACGTGTCGTTTCAACGGATTTATACGGTGCCCTATTTAAAGTGAATGCGGCTGTTTCTAATGCATAACCCCAAAATGATAGCGGTAACTGTAAGTGACATCATAGAACGAACCATATCTAAGAGAGTTCGACACGACGCTCGGACACACCATTACGCGTGGTGTTCCCGGCGGTGTCAATCAGTGAAAGTATTTCGCATTTCTTCAAATGCTCGCCAAACTCAGAACTTAGATATTCACCTCCACGATCGTAACGTAGAAATTTAATCTTCTTGTTACGTTGATTCTCTACCTCACTTTGAAATTCCTTAAACTTCGAAAGTTTCGGACTTATGTTTCATGAAATAGATATACCCATATCTACTCAAGTCATCCGTGAAGGTAAGAACATAACGATAACCACCACGCGATGCTACACTCATTGGACCACACACATCGGTATGTATGATTTCCAACAAGTCCGTAGCTCGCTCCATCATACCGTAAAATGGAGTCTTAGTCATTTTACCCATGAGACATGCTTCAGATCTATCAAGTGATTCAAATCAAGTGATTCAAGAAGTCCATCGAATGGAGTTTCTTCATACGCTTCACTCCAATGTGACCAAGACGATAGTGCCACATATAGGTCGAGTTATCGCCGATTTCAAACGCTTAGCCTCAATGTTATTAATATGTGTATTTCCACTATCGAGATTCAACAAGAATAGACCATCTATCAAAGGTGCATGTGCATAAAACATATTACTCATATAAATCGAACCATTATTCTCGACTTAAACAAGTAACCGTCGCAATAAACAAGATCCCGATATAATGTTCATGCTTAACGCAGCACCAAATAACAATTATTTAAGTATAAAACTAATCCCGATGGTAGATGAAGGGTAGCGTGTCACCGCGATCACATCAACCTTTGATCCGCTTCCAACGCGCATCGTCACCTCGTTCTTCGCTAGCTTCCGCTTATTCTGCATCACTGTTTCGAGTTACAAATATGAGCAACCGAACCAAGATTAAATACCTGTGCACTACTACAGTACTAGTGAGATACACATCAATAACATGTATATCAGATATACCTTTCTTCTTGATGTTGTCGTTCTTCAAATCCAAGTACTTTGGGCAATTCCGCTTCGATGACCTTCTCCCTTGCAAAGAAAGCACTCAAGATCGCTTAGGTCCAGCCTTGGTCTTCTTCGTCGGCGTGGTAACTTTCTTACCACCCTTCTTGAAGTGTCCCTTCTGCTTAGACTTGCCTTTCTTGAATTTGGTGGTCTTATTGACCAACAACACTTGGTGCTCTTTCTTGATCTCCACTTCTGCAGACTTCAACATGGCAAAGAGTTCTGGCAACGTCTTGTTCATGTTTTGCATGTTTTAGTTCATCACAAAGTTCTTGTAACTTGGTGGTAGTGATTGGAGGACACGGTAAATTCCCAAAGCATTAGGAATCACAATACCCAAGCTTTGAAGTTTGTTTATGCGTCCGCACATCTTAAGCACATGTCACGACGAATTTGCCCTCTTCCATCTTGCGCTTAAAGAACTTTCAAGCCTCATAGCTTTCAATTGCGGCATGAGTCTCAAAGATCAATTTGAGATCCTCGACAATATCATATGGGTCTGAATTCTCAAACCTTTTCAAGTCTGATTCTAAACCATACAAGATAGCACACTGAATGTGGAGTACCGAGTCTTCCGAGTGAGGTAAACATTCTTTACTTCATCAGCATCAGCAGTGTGGGTCACCAATGGTGCATCCAAAGACATATGTCAAATTACCAGCTGTGAGGACAATCCTCAAATTGCGGAACCAATCCATGGTTGCTTCCATTGTTTTTCAACGCTTTCTCTAGGAACGCATTAAAATTGATGGTAGGGCGCCATTGATCTACAACATATTTGCAATAGTTTAGACTAAGTTTATGACAAATTGAGTTCAAATTAATAAATTTAATCTAGGTGAACTCCCACTCAAAACAATATCCCTCACATTGTTTTAGTGATTACACGAACCAAATCCACCACATCAACACCGATCATCACGAGAGTTGATATAGTTTCAATGGCAAACAATTGACATGTTCATCATATCTACTATATGATTCATGCTTTACCTTTCGGTGATCCGTGTTCCGAGACCATGTCTGTACATGCTAGGCTCGTCAAGATCAAACCTTAGTTTCCGCATGAGCAAATCTGGCTTGCTCACGTTGTATGCACTTTAATCTAACACACCCGATCATCACGTGGTGCTTCGAAACAACAAGCTTTAGCAACGGTGCCAACTAAGGGTGAACACTTTATGACTTGAAATTCATGTGCATGAGGGATCATCTTATAATGCTACCGTTGTCTACTAAGCAATACAAGATGCATAAAGGATTAACATCACATGCAATTCATAATATGTGATATGATATGGCCTTTCTTCTTTGTGCTTCCGATCTCCATCTTCTAGCATGAACATGATCTCCATCATCATCGGCATTGCATCAAGGTCAATGACGCTTCTCCATGGTTGTCATCCACCGGCTTCAACTATTACAACTACTTTGAATAGACACGCGGGTCTTAACATAAATTAAAGACAACCATATGGCTCCTGCCGGTTGCCAACTTACAATAAGGAACATTGCATACATCAAATATAATCACAATCATGGCCATATCACATCACAGCACACCCCTGCAAAACAAAGTTAGACGCCTCTACTTTCTTTGCATGTTTTACGTGGTTTGGGGCTTTCAATAAGTGTCATTCTAACTTACGAACATGAACCACAACATTGATACTAGTATTGTTAATCACCCATTGTAAATTGGATCTTAACTATGCTAGGAGAAACAGCACCATAAAGCCACTTATGCAATACAAGTGGCATGTCAAGCGTGGAGCAAGTCTCATGAACGATGTCATGTAAGGTTAGCCCGGCCGCTTCATCCCAACATCCCGCAAGATGCAAAGTACACAAGAAGCAATCGACAATAAAGCATCAACGCCCACAATGACCATTGTGTTCTACTCTGCAACAGATCTACATATAGACACGGCTCGATACCACTGTAGGGTTTCAGAGCATGGAAAACAAAAATTTCTACATACAAACAAACAAGCCAAGATCTATCTACTAGATTGTAGCAACGAGTCGATAGAATAACTCACCCTCGAAGATTCCAAAGTGTTTAACGAGAGCGGATTCTCGTGGGTGATGTAGTCGTACTCTTTCCGATCTCAAGATCGCGTAGACGATCCTTCCGGCGCTGCGTTCCGGCAGCGCTCCCGCAGTCGGTCACACGTTCGGTACTCGACGAAGACCTTCCTCTCCCTTGTTCCAGCAGGCAGAGGAGGTTGTAGCACTCTCCTCGCGATTCCGGCAGCACAACGGCGTGGTACCGGAAGTAGAGGGGAGATCTCGCAGGGCTTCGCCTTAAGCCGGAGCGAGTATGGTGGAGTATGAGAGAGTCCTTGGTGTTCTAGGGTTTAGACACACCAAGGAGGGGGCAAGCCGACGGCTAGGGTTTAGCTAGGCGGCGGCTAGGGTTTTGCCCTAGGGCCGGCGGCGGCTATGGAGGCGGCGGCGGCTTGGGGCTAGGGTTTGGAGGAGAGGATCTTGTGTGTCAAGGAGGGGAGCCCTGCCCCTCCTTATATAGGTGGAGGGGGCCGGCCGGCCAAGGGGAGGGAGAGGAGTCCCTCCCCAACTCGTCTTGGGTGGGCGCCGCCGGTTGGAGGAGGGAACTCCTCCCCAACTCGGTTTCCCACTCCTCCTCTTTTCCTCTTTCCAAATTTAGCCGTTTGACTTTTCAAATTAGCTGTTTAACTTTTCAAACTAGGATTTGAATTAATCCTTTATTTGGTTCAGCGATGACACTTAGTACATGATGCAATCATACCAACTTGATACAACACATTCATGTACCCTTCCCCTCCGGAGTGCCGGACATTCCGGAACATTCTAGAACATTCCCGATGAAAACACCGGAACCATT
Source organism: Avena insularis (assembly GCA_023614405.1). Lineage (NCBI taxonomy): Eukaryota > Viridiplantae > Streptophyta > Magnoliopsida > Poales > Poaceae > Avena > Avena insularis. The sequence goes on along the minus strand of CM042691.1, from coordinate 304,807,465 downwards.
CCCCAACTCCGAAACGGGACTTTCCTTATATGAATCTTATTCTCTGGACCATTCCGGATCTCCTCGTGATATCTCGAATCCCATTCGAGACTCCGAACAACATTCGGTCTCTTTCTCATCATTCCATAACTACTCAAACAACGTCGAATCCTTAAGTGTGTCTCCCTACGGTTCGTGAATTATGCGGACATGATCGAGACACTTCTCCGAACAATAACCAATAGAGGAATCTGGAAATTCATATGGCTCCCACATATTTCAACGATTACTTTGCGATCGAATGAACCACTTACATACGATATCAATTTCCCTTTGTCTCACGATAGTTTACTTATCCGAGGTTATGATCGTCGGTATCTCTGCATACCTAGTTCAACCTCGTTACCGATAAGTACTCTTTTCTCGTTCCCGTGATATGTGATCCCTTGTGAGCCAGTCACATGCTTGCAAGCTAATTGGATGAAATTTTACCAAGAGGGGCCAAAGTATATCTATCCGTCATATGGATGGACAAATCCCACTCTTGATCCATGTGTTTCAACCAATACTTTCCGAACACTCAATGCCATCTTTATAGCCACCCAGTTACGGTGTGGTGTTTGATGTCATCAAAGCATCCATCCGGTAAAGGTGATATGCATGATCTCATGGTTGAAGGAATTAGATTACTATGTATCAGAAAGCATATAGCAATTGAACTATTAAAATGACTTGATCTTTATGCTACGCTTATCTATAGGAGTATGTCCATCATATCATTCTCCTAACGATATGATCTTGTTGTTAATAACATCTCAATGTTCATGATAGGGAAACCACAATCATCCATTAACCAACAAGCTAGTATTATATAGAGGCTTTACTAGGGACTTCAAATTAAGTTCACAAATCACACAAGTATTAATGTTTCCTTGTTAATACTATTATAGCGTGAATGTAAACATTTATCATAAACACAAAGATATAATAATAACTACTTTTATTATTGCCTCTAGGGCATATCTCCAACAGATCCCCGGAGTGGCAGGTGACGTTGACGATGATGATGACGATGACGATGAAGACCCTGAAGCTGCGTACTATAGGACTAGGCATGATTATGACTAAAGGGGGCGGCTTTAGTCCTGAGTGTTAGCTACTCCCGGTTTGTCCCGGTTTTTAATATTAATAAATGTCTTGAGTGTTACCTAATAAATAGAGGGAAATGCCTATATAAAGAGAGGGTTCATCTTTAGTCCCGGTTGGAGAAACCAACCGCGATCAAGGGATTAAGCAGAGTGGGCCAGCAACACTAATAATAGGTGTGAGTGTCTACATTATGTCGTATGGTTACCTTTGTCCCGGATGGTGTCACCAACCGGGACTAAATATGAACCTTTAGTCCCGGTTGGAGACACCAATCGGGACTAAAGATGAGTCAGCACTAATAATAGGGGTGAGTGTCGACATTATGTCGTGAGTGTCGACATTATGTCGTGAGTGTCGACATTATGCTGAGCTGCTTGTACTATAAATAGGCATCCTTGTGAGTCCAGTCCTCCAGCCAGCTTGAGGCATCTCCAAGATGGTTTTAGAGAGCAGGGACACCACTACGGCCAGTTTCAGGGAGATGCCGACGGAGCCTAGTCCTCCGACATCTCCGAGAAACTGGTCATAGAGGCACTCCCTAATATGTGAAATTAGTTAGCTCCGAGGCGTATTGATCTAGTTAGAGAAGTTACAACCTGCAAGATGGTTTTCGAGAGCAGGGACACCACTGCGGCATTTAGGGAGATGCCGACGGAGCCCAGATCCTCCGCATCTCCGAGAAATCGGTCATAGAGGCACTCCTAATATGTGAAATTAGTTAGCTCCGAGGTGTATTGATCTAGTTAGAGAAGTTACAAGCTGCAAGATGGTTTTCGAGAGCGGACATTACAACCAGTTTGAGGGAGATGCCGGATCCTGGGCCTCCGCATCTCCAAGAAACTGGTCATAGAGGCACTCCCGGTCCAGCCACAAAACGGGACTAACACTCAAGACATTTATTAATATTAAAAACCGAGACTACAAAACCGGGACTAAAGGCCACAAACCGCAAAAGATATCCTTCGGTCAAGCCACAAACCGCGAAAGACATGAACTAGAGTTACATAATATGAGCATGAACTTCTTGGCATATGTCATTCCTTATGACCGCTTCAGACGTAACCATGGAGCATCTTCTTTACTTAACGGAATGCTTGGGTCAGTTTTCACTGTGAAGGGCGGAATTTCATTGAACTTATTATAATCTTCTGACATGTCTGTCTTGTCCTTGATTCCCATGATGTTTTTTTTCCCTGAAAGAACTATGTGACGCTTTGGCTCATCATATGATGTATTCGTTTGCATATTTTTTTCTTTTTTTCGGTCTGGAGGACATGTCCTTCACATAGAAAACCTGAGACACATCATTGGCTAGGACAAATGGTTCATCTCTATAACCAAGATTGTTGAGATCCACTGTTGTTATTCCATACAACTGGTCTATCTTTACCCCTTCCCCATTCAGGTTGACCCATTTGCAGCGAAACAAAGGGACCTTAAAAGAGACTCCATAGTCTAGTTCCCATATCTCCTCTATGTAACCATAATATGTGTCCTTTTGTCCATTCTCGTCTATTGCATCAAAGCGGACACCACTATTTTGGTTGGTGCTCTTTTTATCTTGGGCGATCGTAGAATGTATTCCCATTTATTTCACTTTGGAAATTCAATACAGAGAAGATGGTGATGCGCCAACAAGTATAACTGATCTCCAACAGTGGTGTCATTCAAGAGATGTGTCCGCATCCAACCACGAAAGACTTCATGTGTTCATCTCAGAATCCATGATTCAGGCTTCCCCGGGTTTTTGGAGCATACAATATTCTTGTGTTCCTCGATATACGGAGCTGCCAAGGTGGAATTATGTAGAACTGTGTAGTGTGCTTTAGTGAAAGAATCCCCGTCCCTACATATCATTGATTTCTTTCCCAGCGTGCCTTTTCCACTTAGTCTTCCCTCATGCCGCGAGTCAGAAACACCAATCGGCTTAAGGTCGAATAAAGTCAACACAAAACTCAATGACCTCCTCTGCTCCATATCCCTTGAGATGCTTCCTTCTGGTCTAGCACGGTTATGAACATATTTCTTTAAGACTCCCATGAACCTCTCAAAGGGGAACATATTGTGTAGAAATACCGGACCGAGAATGGCAATCTCTTCCACTAGATGAACCAGGAGATGCGTCATAATATTGAAGAAGGATGGTGGGAACACCAATTCAAAACTAACAAGACATTGTACCACATCCTTCAGAACCTTGGCAGAATATCCGGATTGATTACCTTCGAGATATTGCATTGAGGAATGAACACGACTTCACAATGGGTACTCGAACATTTTCCGGTAGAAGCCCCTCAATGCAATCGGAAGCAATCACGTCATAATCACGTGATACCATGAGACTTAAGGTTTTGGAACTTTTTCTCTGCCATATTTATTATCCCCTTTATATTAGATGAGAAGCCAGACGGCACCTTGATACTGTAAAGGACTTCAAAAAAGATTTCCTTCTCTGCTTTGGTAAGAGCATAGCTGGCACGACTTAAGTGACGCCCTTTATCCGTCTTGTTATGTGTATGCATGTTCTTTGGGTCTTTCATAATTTGTTGGTCCTCCCGTGCTTCAGGTGTATCTTTTGTCTTCCCATACACGCCTAGGAATCCTAGCAGGTTCACGCAGAGATTCTTCGTCACGTGCATCACGTCGATTGAAGAGCGGACACGCAGGACTTTCCAATATGGCAGCTCCCAAAATATAGATTTCTTCTTCCACATGGGTGCGTGTCCTGTAGCGACGTTGTTCTGAACTGATTGACCGCCAGGACCCTTTCCAAAGATTACTTCTATGTCCTTGACCATACCAAATACATCATCACCAGCAGGGAGTTCAGGCTTCTTCCGGTGATCTGCCTCACCTTTGAAATGCTTGCCTTTCTTTCTTACGGGATGATTGGTCGGAAGAAATCGTCGATTCGCCAGGTACACAACCTTCTTGCATTTATGCAAATATGTACCTTCGGTCTTATCTAAACAGTGGGTGCATGCCTTATATCCCTTGTTTGTCTGTCCTGAAAGGTTACTAAGAGCAGGCCAATCATTGATGGTTACGAATAACAACCCTCGTAGATCAAATGGCTCCTGTTTGTTCTCATCCCATGCACATACACCTGGTTTGCCCCACAACTGTAAGAGTTCTTCAACTAATGGCCTAAGGTACACATCAATGTCGTTGCCCGGTTGCTTCGGGCCTTAGATGAGCACTGTCATCATAATGAACTTACGCTTCATGCACAACCAAGGAGGCAGGTTGTAGATACATAGAGTCACGGGCCAGGTGCCGTGGATCGCAACTCGCTCCCCAAAAGGATTCATGTCATCCGACTTAGACCAAACCATAAGTTCCTGGCCACACCGCAAAGTCCGGGAAGTCTCTCTCGATTTTTCTCCACTGTGACCCATCGAGGTGTCTCAACTTCCCGTATTCCTTACGGTCTTCTTTGTGCCATCGCAACAACTTTGGCATGCTCTTTGTTTCTAAACATGCTTTCAACCTTGGTATTATAGGAGCATACCACATAACCTTAGCAGGAACCCTCTTCGAGGGGCTCTCCTCAACATCACCAGGGTCATCTCGTCTCATCTTATACCGCAACGCATTGCATACCGGCATTTATCTAAATTCTCATACTCCTTATCATGTAGAGGATGCAGTCATGCATGCATGTATCTTTTGCACATCTAATCCCAGAGGATGAGAGTCTTCTTTGCTTCAGAGGTACTCTCGGAAGTTCGTTATGTTTTGGAAACTTCGGCTTCATTATTTTCAGCATCTTTTCAAATGAGGAGTCAGTTAGACCACACTCTGCCTTCCATCGCAACAATTCAAGTGTGGTACCGAGCTTTGTGCTGCCATCTTCACAATTTGGGTACAACAATTTCTTGTGATCTTCTAACATGCCCCCTAACTTCAACTTCTCATTTTCTGTTTCACAGTCTCGCTTTGCATCAGAAATGACCCTACCAAGTTCATCACCGCATCCGATGCCCATTCTTCACCTCTTTCCTCTCCATTGTCTTCCATTGCAGTATCACTGTATTCAGGAAACATATGATGATAGTTGTTATCATCATCTTCTTCTTCACCATCTTCCATCATAAGTCCTCTTTCCCCGTGCTTGGTCCAGCAATTATAGTTGGGCATGAAACCTTTCATAATCAGGTGGCTGCGAATGATTTTCGAGGAAGAGTACTCCTTGTTGTTCCGACATTGAACACATGGACAACGTATAAATCCATTCTCTTTGTTTGCCGTAGTCACATCGATAAATTTATCCACGCCTTTGATATACTGCCACGCTACCGTCACCGCACATCCATTCCCGACCGCTCATCGCATCATATAAGTAAGTTTATCAAAAACAGGACATCATAAATAGTGAAATAACCAATTCACACCGACACATGAATTGTATCAATGACCTAGAAAAGATAAGATTGCTAACCTCGATCGAGGGAAATAAAGAGGAGAAAGGTCAAGTGCGTCTCGGACACCTTCTATATTTTTGTTCTATGAGAAATTCAACGGGATTATTCACTCAAACATTTCATCAAACACCTTCAATGCATGCATGAGAAAAAACTAGCACACCCCCTCACACCTTCCACCATTCGAAAAAACAGAGTGGAGGCAGAGGGGGCTAGGACGTTGCATTTATAAAGGGCAGGGGGTCTTTAGTCCCGGTTGGAGCCAGCAACCGGGACTAAAGGTGCGTGCCACGCCACGTGGCTGTGGCCAAACCTTTAGTCCCGGTTGGTAGCTCCAACCGACGATTCTTACCAACCGGGACGCATGCCCCTGGCCCCGTGCCCGCTCTAACCGGGACGCGTGCTAGCATTAGTCCCGGTTGGTGGCGCAACCGGGACAAATGCTCTGAGGGGTCGCGAACGGATAGCCCTTTTTCCACTAGTGTAGCATCGACGGAACAACAAGCGACGGACGTTTAGCTTTTTTGTCCGCACGATCCTGGAACAACAAGCAGTGGGAGGTAGCCCCAGGCGCTTGCATAAAAATAGTTGGAGAGTCGTACGTAAACAGTTTAACCGAATCCAGCTCAATTCGAGTGATTTCTATCTCAATAGACATATTCTATCTCAAAAAAAACTTATAGTTTTTTTCTTGTGTGATTGGAATCACGACGAGTCAAGTGACGAGTCAAGTACACATACAAAATAATTAGCATGTAAAAATAATTAAGTTACAAAATCATAAATAGCTGCGATAGAAATGGATTGCTATAATTAAAACTTGTCTAAAAACTAATCTAGAAAAGGTCAAGGCATGCATAAATATGATGGTTAGGTCAAGACATGCACAGATATGCTCGTTCAACCGGCACGGAGATCTACCTTCCTTGCAAAGCTGAAACCATGCACATGAGTTAAAAATATAAATAAATTATCAAATTGTCACGCCATTCATTCATATAAATAAATTATGAAATTGTCACAGCCATTCATTCATTCTCATGTTGTTTTTTTGCAGCTGTCCTTTGGCTTGTCTGGGAACAACAAGGGGATGACGAGCGAGGATCCGGCTTGGTAGCCCGCAGAGGAGCTGCGCGGGTGGGGCCAAGAGCGACCTAGCGCGGGCGCGCGCGTGTCCAAGAGCAGCCATGTTGGCGCAAAGGAGTAGGAGCTCCACCGGGACGCGATTCCCTCAAGTTGAATCAATGAATTTGGATGGGAAGATTGAGGGCTTATAGCTCCTATGCGACGTCTTTACGTGGAATTGGAAGGAAAGCGACATCATTGAAAAGAATAGCTTGCATGCAACGGTTGTGAGGCAGCTAATATCCCAGGACCACACGGGCCTTAAAACGGTCGTAAGGACACATTTAACTTTGTTCCAAGATTAGGGTTAAGCCAAACCGGTTGGTTGGGACAGCCAGTCAAACCAACCGCTTCCGACCGAGAGCGCACGTCACACTGACTGTAGCTTCCCCGACGGCGGCGGCGGACCTCACCCATCGTTCTCGGCGCCGGAGGCGGCACGACAATTAATTTAGGCGGCGGCGCTTTCTTTCAACGGCGAAGGTGGTGAGTGCCATTTGAAAGCTAATTCCTCTCCCATTCTTCTCAATTCGAGATCTGAGCGTGCCCATTGATGCTAGATTGTGGAGGCGAGGGTGTGCTGAACGGGGCGAGGGGGAACGATATGGGGCATGGAGAGGGGACTTCTAATCGGTATATCCCGTATCTCTGCCCTTAATTTCTCTAAGGTTGAGCTCTTTGTTCACTTCCGCTAGCTCACAGTGCCCGCCAAAAAACAGGGGAGACGATGTTGCGCGCCAAACCTTCGAATTTTGCATCAATTTATGTCCCTCTAGGGCTGATTTAGTTGATGGAAGCACGCAGATCATTGAGAGAGACACGGTTGTTAAATGGGAGGTGGAATTAGAACATGTTGATCCCCAAGAGCTAATAAACATGAGAGAGGAGGCGGTGAGGAAAATGGTAGAAAAAATTGGGGATAGTGTGGTTTGGAGGCCAGAGCAAGAAGTTTCTTTGTTACGATTTGATGATTACAAATGTGACTATGTTAGGGTTGAGACAGGTGAACATATAGTTGATGAAATCGATGAGCGAAACGGTTGGACAAGCAAAACTGTTCTGTTTTTAGCACAACTCATTGATCTGGAACCTGATTTGAGTGTTGGATATGTGGCCTCAAAGCTGGCTGCTCAGATGGTCGAGGATGATTGGGCTGCACAAAGGCAAGTAATGCCTATACTTACTGAGTTGGAAGTGTTAACAGTGGAGGATGATGATGCTAATGCACAAGGGGAGGCTGCAGATGGTAATGCACAAAGGATTGTAACTGTTGATTGGAATTCAGTTGAGATACATGACCAGACTAATTTGGTCATTGCACCAATAGATGACATTGAAATGGCAAAGCTTTTTGACATTTCTATAGATGACAGAGACAAGAAGAAGAAGAGGGATGAAGCTGCAAATGATGGTGACAACCATTTAAGAGATGAAGAGGCAGATATAGATCTAGAGTTGTTGGAAAATGCTGCAGTTCATGTAGATGATGCACATGATGATGAGCTAGTAACAGTTTATGACAAAGAGGACCCAGTTATTAAAGTTGGGAGATTGTTTCCAAGCATGGATGAATTCAGGATGTGTTTCAGGACATATGCAGTCAAACGTGAGTTTGCTACCAAGACTATGTGGACTGATAAAAAGAAGTTCTATGCAAAATGCATAGGTTATGATGGTGGTGCCAAGCCTTGCAAGTGGTATATATCTGCTAGACGCCAACCTGATGGAAGGACAATAAGAGTGAATCAAATTCCAAAACCTCATACTTGCGTTACAAGTTCTCAAACAGTTACAAAGATGACATCACAATTATGGGTTGCAGAAAAGATCAAGCCCATTTTAGCCACAACACCAAACAACACTGCAAAGATACTGAAAATAGACTTGGAAAAGCAGTACCCCATTAAGCTGAATTATACTACAATGTGGAAGGCAAAGCAAAGGGCAATGAAAGATCTATATGGTGATTGGGCAAATACCTTTCGAATGCTTTATAACTTTAAAGCAGAAGTAGAGAAGAGGTCACCTGGCAGTGTTGCGGAGATAGATACTGAGGTAACAGCTGATGGGAAAGTCTTCTTCTCTAAATTCTTCATGGCTTTAAAGCCTTGCATCGATGGCTTCAAAGCAGGGTGCCGTCCATATTTAAGTATAGACTCATCTTTCTTTACTGGAAAGTGGAATGATCAACTAGCAGCATGCAATGCTTTAGATGGACACAATTGGATGTTCCCTGTAGCTATTGGCATGTTTCAGTCTGAGACAGAGGCATCATGGACATGGTTCATGATGCAGTTGAAAAGATGCATAGGGCCAGCCTCTCCATTGGCAGTGCACACAGATGCATGTAAAGGTTTAGAAAATGCAGCGTATTTACTCCCTCCGTCGCATTAAATAAGTGTACGTCGAACAACTTTCTTCAGTCAAACTTACTCCCATCCGGTTTATGCGCCATATAAAAATTCAATATTTATAAATCTAAAATATCAACTTTGACTACGTATATAAGAAAAAAAATCATAATCTAAAATATTATAAACTTAGTTTCATACTCCCTCTATTCCCTCCAATTGACATCCCTCTGATTACTCTCACCGATTTTTCTTACGTGTGTAAAAACGAGCGAGTTTGTTGCATGCGGTGTGTAAAAACGAACGAGTACCTTAGTACTAGATTCCTGCATTTATTACCGAGTAAATCAAGGCCAAATTCTATTTTCTCTTTTATTTTTCACTTCCAATGAACAACTACCTTGGACGTTTTTTTCTCTCTTTCGCATTAATACATGCATGCATGCAGGGGAGGGGGCGACGGTGCAGGGGTCACGTCACATCCTAGCAATTGTTTTCTCTCTTTCGCATTGATCACGCACGCGGCTACGCCCGCTGCCCACACGCAACGCAGCGCAAGCGGCTGCGCCAACGTTGGATTTCCACGCCGCCCTTCACGCCCCACCCTCAATAAATAGGCAAAACGCCTTTGCCTCCTCATCTCATCTTGCCCCTCATCTTCAACCTCGAGCCCGTCCCTTTGCCTCCTCCCAGCCCCCAAACACTCCGACGACCATGGCGACCTCCCCCCTCCGCTTCCCTTCCGACACCGAAGTTAGCGACGAGGACAACCACCCGGACCACAAGAAGGTCTGGGAGCAGGAGGCGCCCACGCGCCCCAAGCGTGGCAAGAAGAGACGCAAAGCCCTGCCCTGCCCCTGGGCGGAGGGCCCCTTCGTCCACAGCCCCGTCCCCGGCGGCGGCAACCTCCCCAACGACGGTCCCTCCGAAGAGGCCCCCGAAGAGTACTGGAAGGCGGCGGAGAAGAAGGAGGAGGCGGAGCTGGCTGCTTACGCCAAGTGGGAGGAGAAGCGGGCCAAGCGCGCCTTGAAGAAAAGGCGCAGGCGGGAGGACGAGGAACGACGGGAGGCCAATCGCTGGGCCTTCCAGGAGGAGCAGCGGCGGCGGGAGCACCGGGAGAGGCTGGCGGATTGGAATGCCGCGGCGGCTCAGAGGGCGGCGGCACCGGCACCGCCTCCACCGCCGATGGAGTAGGGTAGCTAGGGTTAGGGTTTAGGGGCTAGCCCAGGGTTTAGGGGGAGGCGCCTATTCCCTTCTATATTATTGTACCCTTTTCTTTTTATTGTAATGTTATCCCAATATTATCGGTCGGGCTATCTAATATAAATGTTATCTAATATATTATCTATCCCCTTGTTTTATTGTAATATGTGTTTTATTGTATTGTCATTTGTCAAAACACCCAAAACAACAAGTGCATAAAACAAAAGACACAAAAACAAGTTCTCATATAATATTCGTGCAATATTTATAAAATGAGTGAAATTAGAAAAGCTCAAAAGGAAGAATAAGCTAACTTTATGATGGTTGATTATTTTCAAACAACACATGGTTCATTTTCAAACAAGACATTTACATATTTACATAAGTTAAAGGAGCGCCCAAGTTATGTTAGTTAAATGGATGTCCTTGGACTTCATTTATATATTTACTTTCGCAAAAATAAAAGATTGCGACATGAGCACGAGTATCTGCAGATCTACACGTCCCTATTTAGATTGTATTGTGAGTACCATTTTTTTGCCCAATCAACAAATTGTTAATATTGGGCCTGGATACGACCATTTTGTCTTGGCTAAGTTTTATTTGGGCCTGGCCTTTTTCAATCCTCGTCAATTGTTTTTTTACTTTTCAACCCCTCCCTCCTGCAGGCGCCCCTGCATCGATAAAAGGAACTAAAAGAACACTGACGAAACTGAAGGAACACTGATTTCGAAAACAGAGCAGCTCAAAATTAGCCCAAATTTGTGTTGCATTTATTCAAGTCAAAGACATAGACCATTACATCCATTACAAAGCATCACTCGAACACTAACTGCGCTGTCTAATGACTAACGATCAGGAGATAAACTAATCCGAGAGAAATTACACAAAAATAAAAAAAACGGCCATCAGATTGTCCTGCTTCTTCAATTCGATGATTTGCCTTAGCTGCTTGTTCATCTTCTTCAGCTCGGCCTTCACTTCCGCATCCACCGTAGTACCAGCGGAAATGGGGTTGCCACATCCCAATTTCTCCACCACGGACGGGTTTTCGAGCTCTCGGGATGCTACCTCCACCCCAATTCGCTCGATGTACTCATCAAGACGCTCAAAATGCCCACATTTTGGCAGTTCTTGAAATCGCAGAGATAACCCTAAATCCCAAATTCGATGAAATGCATGAAATTTCGAAAGAAAAGCGAAAAATTGGCGCTCGGAACACTCAAATCTCACCTTTCCCGGCTCGGGCTTGCTCTCACACTTCACAAATTCCCAGGCAATGCTGCCGTTCTTGTCGGTGGATGTGACAAGCCGCTTCAGGGGCGCGGTACGAGGGCAATCGGGGCACCTTCTCATCGGCACCGCACCATACCGAGGCCATGAGCGGTGGGAGGAAGCAGAGCTCGACATCCCTCGCCGGCGTTGCCGCACTTGCTCGCCAGAGAAGAAAACGGAAGGGGATGAGATGCTGGAACGGTGGCGGGAGTGCTCGGGTGCGGGGACGGATCGGGGCCAACGGCTCTCTTCAACCACAGGGTGGGTCCCACGATATGAGGTGGACATCAGGTGAGTTCCGCCGTGACGTGGAGAGGCTGTGGGTCCTACTATGCTCAGCTGATTCGAATTCGTTGACGGTCTCGTCGGGTTAAGTAGAAGTGTCGCACGGGAGCTATTTGCCGCTTCAGAAGTGTCGCATGCGAGCTATTCTTTTCAACGATATCGCTTTCCTTCCAATTTCACGTAAAGACGTCGCATAGGAGCTATAAGCCCGAAGATTGAGCATAGCTGGTGGAGAGGATCAAGGGGGTGATGAGCTTGTTGGATCCGACGAAATCGAGAACCGCGGTATTGACCGAGCGAGACGGTGACGACGACGGGGAGGCCTGCCACATCGCCGGTGGGGAGGCGCCGGTTATGGCAGCAGCGGTGGCCGGAGGGATCCTTGCCCTTGTATTTGGCCAAGAGAGATAGCTTCTTCCGTCGGAAGAAGCTGCAGAGTAGCGAGCTGAGAGTGAGCTCCGGTACGGCAAGCGTCTCGCGTTGCGGCGTTGGTGAGACAAAGAGGCATGTGTTTTTTTTTTCTTTATTACGGATCGCGACCATATTAAGCATCTGGCGTTGCGAGACCGAGCACTTGGAAGAGAAAAGTATTTCCGGACTTTTTTTTTTACTCGCACAAGCGGCAACCTAAGCGCTAGCATTAAACATGCCCTTACAAATGCAAAAGTTTCAATTGCATTCTCGCCAATGGTACACCCCTCTTAATAACACCGCTCTTAAGTGCATAAAAAGCATACTACTAGTTGGTTTAGTCAACTGCACACAAAAATTGCAAATGAACCAATTGTATTACACTCAACTGTGTAAAAAAATAATTGGTTTGCGTGAAACATGCACTTGAGAAAAGCATGAACGCCTCTGTGCCATATATGATTCTGCAGCGCCTATTCTATTGTGTGGTGTCGTCATGCCATTTTTAATTCGAAATGGAACCACAGTGTCTGCTAGTTCATTTTGTTTTCCTTGAACTCATTTAGTAGAAATAATTATTTTTTTTGTTCATGAAGTAGAGAGAGTTCTCCACTTTCGCTCAAAATACGAAACAATAACTAGGATATATTTTATGATTGATCAAAAATGCAGCCTTTCACTGATGGAAAAAGGCCCTCTAGTCCCGGGCCGCAACTGGCTCTAGTCTCGATTTTAGACCCGGGACTGCCAAAACGGGACTAGAGCCCCCCCCCCTCTAGTCCCGGCTCGCTACGGCCCGCGACTGATAACAGCCACGTGGCTGTTTCAGCGCCGCGGGGGGCGGAAACCCTCTAGTCCCGGGCCGTAACACCACCGGGGACTATAAGGTTTCCTGTCGCGGCAGAGAATTGTGTGTTTCTCTGCCGCGGCAGAGATTGTGTATTTCTTTTTTTCCATTTCCTTCATTTTTCATTTTGTGTTTCACTATAATTTCAAACATATATTTCAGCTAGTACATACACAGTACACGTTGATGCATCTATATAATTAATCGATCCCTTGCAAGCATACATTGATGATATATATCAAAATGAAGAAATGTTTTGAAATTACATGGTCATTTATGAATATATATCATATCAACTACATGGAGATCACTAAGGCAAATCGAGTTCCACGTCATCCGCATAATGCTCTCCATGTACATAAATGAGTTACCGGTGATACTCGCTGGTCAACTCGCGGATGTACTCACAGACGTAGTATCCACATAAATGAGTTCCCGGTGCCTGCTATAAACTCTTCACCATTTTATAAGTTAGCTCCTCTTTGAATGGACCTGGTATTTTCTGTCTGAACCGTGTCCAATACCTGCTCGGCAAAGAAAATGAACAAAGGAGTTATTAGTTACTTGATATCAGGAAATGAACGAAAGATGCCGATATAATGCAATAATGATTGAAATTACTTATAGAGCATTGCTTTCATGTCGCTCCACTGCTTTTGGTCCCAACTTAATGAGTCGTGGACTTCAACTAGAGACTTGTCAACTTGAATGTTTAGCAAGATCCAGTGGTATCTGCGGATGTTTACATAAGCATACATGCATAGCTCATCGAGTAAGCAAAAATAAAATATGTACAAGATAGAAACACTCACTTGAAGTTGTAAGGAAATAATATTTCCTTAACAAAATTATTCTCGGTTAAGAACATGCACAGGTCTTCCTCCACGTCCTTAGGGTGATTCTTTAACGTATATTCATTAACGATATATGGGTCAATGAACCCAACATCATATCTTCTAGCTCTTTTGCATTCAAACATCTTCATTCTGCAGAATATAATATCATACAAAAGAATATATAGTTAGGATAATATATTAAATGCAATGAACGAGCTGAGCTACAAACTTAATTATAGAAATAAATCACTTACATACAGTAGCAACCAGTGATAGATTTGTCGAGGGCGCGCTGGTTGTATAACTGAAACAGTTCAGTCATTTGAACCTATATCGAGTATGGTTTGAAGTGATGCTCCTTTCTAAGTTTTTTTTTCTGCTTGCGACATGTACCATTCGTGCAGATTTCCCATATGTGTTGATAGACACGCGAGCTCCTCATTACTGACTAGAGGCTCCCCTTGGACATACTTCCGTACTATCTGACCCATTAGCGTATTTTCATAGCCTAAATATTGACCAAGAGACATATTTGCTTCGGTAGCAAGTGCTTTGGCCTGCGATACAGTGATGCCCATTAGTGCGGCATTAGTACGGGCTCTGGGGTCCATTATTTGCATGTATATACCCATTTCAGCTCTGAAGGCCTTGTCGAGGTCTGAAATGACTTTGAGCGGGGTGATCGATTGATTCTAATGTGCTTCGAGCTGGGCAACTTGCTTCCCGCCTTTTGCACTTGTGATTTTTTTCTTCTGTGCTTGCTTAATAATCTCCCGGTCATAGTCTGATTCCAGATTCATCGATATATGGGATGGTTGCTCAAGAAAGGACTTAGCCCACTTTTTGGTTTTTTCATCATATATTGTCTTTGGCTCAGGCTTTTTAGTTGCAAAATGCGCCTTAACTTGGGTAGCCACATCCATGTTAGTTTTCTCATCGGTCTTGTCATAAGGTCTCTTTGGAAGAGCCGGCGGGATGTCGACTATCTTCGCCGTTTGACCTTTCTTCGATGTGGGGCGCAGGGGAGCGTCGACCTTCCGTTACTTCGACGAGGTAGTAGTACTGCACGGAGGAGGAGGCGGAGATCGAGTATTGCGCAGAGGCGGAGATCGAGTTGATGTACTCCTGCTGCGGGGATCGTCAGCGGGACGGGGTGGACTTGTAGGTTGACGATAATCGGGTTGGGATGGACTTGGAGGTTGACGATATTCGATGCGGGGTGGACTTGGATTCCTCGGAGTCGGTGGCCTTGGCGCCGATCCTGGAAACTTGATGTACTTCTTCTTCCATAGAATGATGTTGCGCTTGACATCTCCTAGTTTCGTATAGCCTTCAGGCGTAGCGATGTCAATCTCTAGGTCTGCAAAATCCTCCACTATGTCATCCACCGTGACACGAGCATAGCCAGGTGGAATCGGAAGTGAATGATGGAGTGCTCCAGGTAGACAAGGTAAACCAGTGCCGATCACCACCTTGAAGGACAGGTTGTTCATTGGCTGATGTAGATCACATTGTGCCATCTCTCTGACATCATCCACGGGGTAGCGAGGAGCCGGTGCATCATCCAGTAGTGCTTGATCATCAGCCCGGACCTCCGTGGAAGCCACACTGCTTCTCCGCTGGCTAAGATCCAATGCAGGATCATCAGCCTGCGGGTGAGTTGATGACGGCGGCCTTTGTCTAATTTCTTGCACGAGGTTCTTCAGATCAGCTAGGTATTGCTCTACCCTGGAGATCCGGTCTGCCTTTCGGTCCTTCTTTCTCTAACGGCTTCTGTAACTGGCATCGTACTGAGGAAACCCTTTCTTCCACGAGACACGGGCGCCTTTGCCTCGTGTTCGTCCTCCCTTTTCAAGATTCCCTAGGGCGCGTGTCAGCTCGTCGTTCTATCTCTCGAGACGGAACAATCCCAATTGAGCATCATTCATTGAACAAGGTTTTGGGAGGGTTTTAGAATTTTTTCATGAAATAATGTCTTCCCTGTTTCTGGGTCCAACGACCCCCCCCCGTTCCCGTACCACCAATTCTTTGACCTCTCGGGCCATCCATCTGTACCAGGAGTGACGCCTCTAGCCCTCATTTCCTTCTCCATAGTTTCCCACCTAGGGACGACACTCTTGTAGCCACCTGTCCCCATTTTATGATGGTATTTCTTTTAGGCAGCATTTAACGCGTTCTTTGCCGACTATGCCTTTGCTTTATCAGATTGCTTGTACTGTACAAATCGGGCCACTATTCTCTCAACTTCTCGTTTGCTCCTTTGAAGTCTGGAGTTTTCTTTTTCGCGACATATTTCGCGTATAAACTTTTCTTGTGGTTCCGGTACAGTTCAACCATCTTGCTCAGAGCCCGCTCCTTGACTTTCGCTCTATTTTCAAGCCCACCCGGCCTTGGGGTAATACCATCTTCCTCAAATTCTTCGTACTCTAGAGGTAGTATGAAATGTGCTATGAGCTTCTGCCAAAGGTCATCTTTGGCATCATCGGTGACATAGCTGTTGGATTCTTCACCGGGTTTCTTTGACTTATTCCATTCTTGGATGGTGATCGGCAGGTTGTCCCTAACAAGCACCCCGCATTGATTTGTAAACATCATCCGGTGCTTCTCTAGAGCAATCGGTTCACCATCATCATCTATTTCTTCGATGGTGAACCTCTGATTACCATCCAAATTTTTGTTCGGCCCTAGTTTCGTTTGAGCTGTCGATTGCTTCGATCCGGTGGGCTGAAAGAAGAAGAGAGAGTGATTAATATATATATATATATATTAATATATCTAGATCAGTTAATGAATAGAGGTAACACGAGGCTTTATATATATACATGTACCTCGCCGGATCCTGTCGAGGGGCCATCATTATTGTTGTTATTTGTTTGCCCTTCGTCCACCCGGTCTTCCCCTTGGTACATTAGGTTTCTCTAGTCCATCACCGGATGGATTCAGATATGAGGATATCTCTTCCTCGAGCAAAATATCTTCACTGGTAGTAATATTAAGAGGAATTTCACCTCTTATCATGCCCTGAAGAAAACCTTCACCAATGCGACCAGGATCTTCAGATGGATCCATGACTTAATTATCTATAACAGAAAGAGAGTTAAACAGGTTAGAAAAAACAATAACCCTAATAACTAAAACAAACAAAAAATAACCCTAATAACACTAATTAATAACCCTAATATTATTTGCGGTAAAACAATAATCCTAATAACTAATACAAAAAAAATAAAAAACCCTAATTAATAACCCTAATATTATTTGTGGTAAAACAATAATCTTAATAACTAAAACAAAAAAACAATAACCCTAATTAATAACCCTAATATTATTTTTGGTAAAACAATAATCCTAATAACTAAAACAAAAAAACAATAACCCTAATATTATTTGTGGTAAAAAAATAATCCTAATTATAATAATCCTAATATTATTTGTGGTAAAACAATATAATCCTAATAACTAAAACAAAAAATAGCTTAAACAATAATCCTAAAATCCTAATCCTAATAACTAAAACAATAATTCTAATTATAATTAATAACCCTAGCTAATTAATAACAACAAAAAAACCACACCGTACCCCTCCCTCGAGCTCTCATCGACACCGGTGGCAGCACGTGATGGCGGCACGGCGGGGCGATGCGCGGCGGCATGGCGAGGCGGCGCCCGGCGAGGCGGAGAGCGGCGGCATGACAAGGCGGAGAGCAAGGCAGAGCGGCTAGGTGGCGAGGCGGCGCGCGGTAGCACGAAACGGCGGAGAGCTGGGCGGAGAGGCGGCACGACGGAGCATGCACGGCGGAGCGGCGGTGGAATCGGACAGTACCTCCCCTGCGTGCTTCGTCTTCGTCTGTGAGTGCTTCATCTTCGTCGAGAATGCCAAGTGCTGGTCGTAGGCGGTGGCGCACGGAATATATAGGGACCCCCCTTTAGTCCCGGGTCCAGCCACCGCCCGGGACTAGAGGGTCACTAGTCCCGGGTCGTGGCTTAACCCGCGACTAAAGACCCCCTCCCTTTAGTCCTGGGACTAGTGTGTTTTTTCGGTGTTTCGTTTTCGCGCGCGCAGGCACCCTCTAGTGCCAGGTCGAGCCACGACCCACGACTAGTTTATTTTTTGTAAATTTTCTTTTTTTAATTCAAATCAAATATAAAACTTTGGAAAATCATATCTTCTATTGTAAAAATCCAAATAAAACAAATAATATGTCTATTATTATCAAAAAAATATAAAGAATTTTAATATAATATCCATACATTTGTTTGCATCATTTATAAATTATTTCATTTGTAAATTTTCTTTTTTTAATTCAAATCAAATATAAAACTTTGGAAATCATATCTTCTATTGTAAAAATCCAAATAAAACAAATAATATGTCTATTATTATCAGAAAAATATAAAGAATCTTAATATATTATCCATACATCTGTTTGCATCATTTATAAATTATTTCATTTGTAAATTTTCTTTTTTTAATTCAAATCAGATATAAAACTTTGGAAAATCATATCTTCTATTGTAAAATCCAAATAAAACAAATAATATGTCTATTATTATAAGAAAAATATAAATAATTTTAATATAATATCCATACATCTGTTTGCATCATTTATAAATTATTTCATTTGTAAATTTTCTTTTTTTAATTCAAATCAAATATAAAACTTTGGAAAATCATACTATAAATAGGCATCCTTGTGAGTGCAGTCCTCCAGCCAGTTTGAGGCATCTCCAAGATGGTTTTCGAGAGCAGGGACACTACTATGGCCAGTTTGAGGGAGATGCCGGAGGAGCCCAATCCTCCAGCATCTCCAATAAACTGGTCATAGAGGCACTCCCTAATATGTGAAATTAGTTAGCTCCCAGGCGTATTGATCTAGTTAGAGAAGTTACAAGCTGCAAGATGGTTTTCGAGAGCAGGGACACCACTACGACCAGTTTTAGGGAGATGCCGCCGGAGCCCAGTCCTCCGGCATCTCCAAGAAACTGGTCATAGAGGCACTCCCTAATATGTGACCACACGCGTTTGGAGATAAGATCTTAATGGTAAGTACGAATCGGGACTAAAGGCCCCCATTTAGTCCTGGTCCAGCCACAAAATGGGACTAACACACTCAAGATGGTTTTGTAGACAACACTATAAAAATGGACACATGGAGCATCTTCACTCATAAAATGTTACAATTATTACACATAATTTCTTCGCGTGTGTTCCTTTCTGATCCTGCCGTATCCATGGAGCATCTTCATTCATTAACATGATGCTTGGGTCATCCTTCACTGCGAAGGGAGGAATTTCATGAAACTTATCACAATTTTCTGACATGTCTGTCTTGTCCTCCACTCCCACAATGTTTCTTTGTCTTGAAAGAACTATGTGGCGCTTTGGCTCATCGTCTGATGTATTCTTTTTCTTATTTTTTTCTTTTTCTAGGTTTGGTAGACATGTCCTTAACATAGAAAACCTGAGGCACATAATTGGCTAGGACGAATGGTTCGTTTAAGTACCCAAGATTGTTGAGATCCAACGATGTCATTCCGTATTTATCGTCTACCTCAACCCCTCCTCCTTTCAGCTTGACCCATTTGCACCAAAACAAGGGGACCTTAAAAGTAGGTCCATAGTCAAGTTCCCATATCTCCTCTATGTAACCATAATATGTGGTCTTTGACCCATTGTTGTCTGTTGCATCAAAGCGGACACCACTGTTTTGGTTGGTGCTCTTTTTATCTTGGGCGATTGTGTAAAATGTATACTCATTTATCTCGTACCCTTGGAAAGTCGATATAGTCGAAGATGGTGACCTAGACAACAAGTATAGTTGATCTCCAAGAGTGTTGTTTTTGATGATATGTTGCAACCAACCGCCGAAACTCTTCATGTGTTCATCTCTAATCCAAGAGTCATGCTTTCCAGGGTTGTTGGAGCGTAAGATTTTCTTGTGTTCCTCGATATATGGGGCTGCCAAGATAGAATTCTATAGAACTGTGTAATGTGCTTCGGTGTAAGAATGTTCGTCCCTACATATTATTGATTTCCTTCCTAGAGTACCCTTTCCACTCAGTCTCCCCTCATACCGCGATTGAGGAAGACCAATTGGCCTAAGGTCAGGAACGAAGTCAACACAAAATTCAATGACCTCCTCTGTTCCATAGCCCTTGGAGATGCTTCCTTCTGGCCTAGCACGGGTACGAACATATTTCCTTAAGATTTCCATGATCCTCTCAAAAGGAAATATATTATGTAGAAATAAAGGACCGAGAATGGAAATCTCTTCGACTAGGTGAACCAGCAGGTGCGTCATAATATTGAAGAAGGATGGTGGGAACACCAACTCAAAACTGACAAGACATTGGACCACATCATTCTGTAACCGTGGTAGATCTTCAAGATTGATTATCTTCTGAGAGATTGCATTGAGGAATGCACATATCTTCACAATGGGTACTCGAACATTATCTAGTAGAAGCCCCCTCAATGCAATCGGAAGCATTTGCGTCATAATCACGTGGCAGTCATGAGACTTTAGGTTTTGGGAACTTTTTTTCTGCCATATTTATTATTCCCTTTATATTCGACGAGAAGCCAGACGGGACCTTAATACTGCTCAGGCATTCAAAAAATATTTCCTTCTCTTATTTGGTAAGAGCGTAGCTGGCATGACCTTGAAACCATTCTGGATGCAGGCCATATGGGTCTTTCATACGTTGATGGTCCTTTCGTGCTTCCGGCGTATCTTTTGTCTTCCCATACACGCCCAAGAAGCCTAGCAGGTTCACGCCAAGATTCTTCATCACATGCATCACATCGATTGCAGAGTGGACCTCTAAGAATTTCCAATATGGTAGCTCCCAAAATATAGATTTCTTCTTCCACATGGGTGTGTGTCCTTCAGCGTCCTTCGGAATAGATTTTCTGCCAGGACCCTTTCCAAAGGTTACTATTTGATCCAAATCTTTGACCATATCAAATATATCAGCACCAGTACGCTCCTTAGGCTTCATCTGTTGACATGCCAGACCGTTGAAATGCTTGCCTTTCTTTCTTAAGGGATGCTTGGCCAAAAGAAATCGATGATGCTCATTATACACATTCTTCTTACAATGTTCCAAATATATACTTTCAGTCTCATCTAAACAGTGTGTGCATGCATTGTATCCCTTGTTGGACTGTCCTGAAAGATTACTAAGCGCAGGCCAATCATTGATTGTTACGAAAAGCAATGCTCGGAGGTCAAATTCTTCCTGCTTGTGCTCATCCCATGCACGTATGCCGGGTTCGTGCCACAACTGTAAAAGTTCTTCAACTAATGGCCTTAGGTACACATCAATGTCGTTTCCGGGTTGCTTCGGACCTTGGATCAACACTGGCATCATAATGAACTTACGCTTCATGCACAACCAAGGAGGAAGGTTATAGATGCATAGAGTTATGGGCCAGGTGCTGTTACTGGAGCTCTGCTCCCCAAAGGGATTCATGCCATCTATACTTAGACCAAACCTTAAACTCCTTGCGTCATCTGCAAAGTCCGGGTACTTTCTATCGATTTTCTCCATTGCGACCCATCAGCAGGGTGTCTCAACATCCCGTTTGACTTATGTTCCTCTTTATGCCATCACAACAACTTGGCGTGCTCTTTGTTTCTGAATAAGTGTTTCAACCGTGGTATTATAGGAGCATACCGCATCACCTTGGCAGGAACCCTCTTCCGGGGGGCTCGCCCTCAACGTCACCAGGGTCATCTCGTCTGACCTTATACCGAAGTGAAGTTCATACCGGGCATGCAACCCAATTCTCGTACTCCTCACCACTGTAGAGGATGCAGTCATTAGGGCATGCATGTATCTTCTGAACCTCTAAACCTAGAGGGCAGACAGCCTTCTTTGCTTCATACGTACTGGCGGGCAATATGTTATCTTTTGGAAGAATATTCTTCATCATTTTCAACAACTTTTCAAATGAGGAGTCAGGTATAGCACACTCAGCCTTCCATCGCAGCAACAATTCTAGTGTGTTGCCCAGCTTTTTCAGACCATTTTCGCAATTTGGGTACAAGAAATTTTTGTGATCCTCTAACATGTGATTGAACTTCTCCCTCTCCTTTTTAGTTTCACAGTCTCTTCGTGCATCGACAATGGTCCGATTGACGAGGTTTAATATCGTCAATGCCCATTGTTATGAGCTTGGGTTTTGGAGAAGATGGGGTCTTGGAGATGTGAGCAGTTATGAGACAAGCAACGGGGGACACGAGATTTACCCAGGTTCAGGCCCCCGGAGGGAAAACCCTACTCCTGCTTGTCTGCTCTTGATTACGACGGAATCGAAAGTTACAGGGGTGCGCAGATGCAATCTGGCATGGAGGTGTGTATGCGGTGGTATGAGAGAGAGAGCCTCCTCGTCGTGCCCTCCTAGCCTTTATATAGATATAGGCAGGTCCCGGGCACAGATCGAGTTGGTTACAAGGTTTAGGGTTTGCCCCTTTGAATATTCTATCTGTTCTAGTCTTGCTCTCCAAGGATCCGAAGACGTCATGGGCTTGGGCCACCCGAAATTCTTCATGGGCCATGTATATTCTCGTGGGCCTTCCTTGGGCTAGACCAGGTATGCTGATCTCATGTACCCGTAGGGTATAACCATGTCAGTAGCCCCCGAGTGTTCATTCGAATCGTAGATTCGGCTGAGGACTCTTCAATCTTTCGGGTACAGCTGTTGCTGTTCATTAGAGAATGATTTTAGTATGTAGGGATTGTTGATGCATGTGCCTGACTCTCCTTACGGGTCAAGGTCAATTAACTGTCTTAGGACAAAACAACATGATCTTCTTCAGATTCGAGTCCCTCGACTCGAACCCGGAACAGACGCTGGAGTAATTCGACTCAGGCTGTTTGTAACATCCCAGCATTTAGGACCTAACGAAGGGTAGATTTAGGAATATGGATTGTTGCATGCATTCATCTGTGAAAATGTGGGTAAATTTTTCGCCAAATAAAAAACCTAAGTGATCAATGTTTCTTTCATACTTTGAGCTTAGGTTTAGTCCTAAAGGATGATTGTTATAAACTTTGAGATGATCTTAAGGAGTTATGTGTTTTTCAAATGAATTTGAAATATTAGACTTGAGCGTTTGAATTATAATTCAAATGAATTAGATATAAGTTTTGAATCTTAATTCAATTAAGAGATAAATATTACAACTTGAATTCTATCCAAAGAAAAACAATAATGAATATAAAGTTTATTTCTTCTCATCAATCAAGTTATGAAATTATAACTTATTTGAATCATCCACATAACTTACAAAAGTAAATATACAAAGAATAGGAATATTCTTTATTAATAATAGTATAATCTTTATTATAATTAAATAAAATAAAGATTACAAGAATAATAAAAGAAAATTACAAAAAAGAATAAGAAAATTACATTGGAATATTTACTAACTATCCTATATCTAAATCTAAACTAAATCTTCATCTTTATCTTTGTACCTGCAAAACAAAGACTAAATAAAAACAAAAGAAGATTAGTGTTAGTATTATTTCTCTTAGACATGTCAGTGAAATGCACTTGACAAATTCATCATTGAGACATTTATAAAAGGGGCAAGTTTCACCAATATGAAAAAATTCATCTTTCATAAATTCAAAGCCAGAAATCAAATAACATCCAAGGGGGGCAAAATCACCAGCCAGATGAAAGTAGCCAGGTAAAAGTAAATATCCAGATTCTGAACATGTCCACAGGTGCATAGCAGGCACACAAGCAGGACACACACCAGCATGCATATGGTGTGTTGTCGACCTCACAAGCACAGCCCAATCTCACAAAACTACAAGCACGGCCGTGGGAGAACTAGTGCATCACTCCACTGCACAGCACACAAGAACAGCCAGTGTAGACAACAGCTAAACCAAGCACCACAGCCAGCAACCAAACCAATTAAGGATCAATCAAACATCACCAGGATGGTGACATAAGGAGGGGGATGGATCAGGTGGATAGCAAGATCAAGCCCAGGAGCTAGGAGGAGCAGGGTCAGCTCAAGATCAAGCACAGGAGTCCAGCAAAACCAGATCAAGATCATCATCACCAACTTACTACACCATCATCAGATTTTGTGGTGATTTTCATAAAACCTTCACATGATCTAATCATCTTATTCAGAGAGAAACATGTGTTGTTTTATAAAACAAAACCTTAGGAAAAAACCAAGTGGGGTGAATCCATCATAGGGATTTTTAAAACTCTAAAGGCAAACAACACAATACCAGGATCCAACCAGAGCTGAGAGCAACATCCTTGCTCTGGTTGCCAAACTATATTTTACCATTCAATCATGCATATACTTATGATCTATTTCTAGGCACATCCCTAAAGGAAGGGTAGCACCTTAGGAACAAATCCTTAGGATCCATAACATAATCAAGCTTACTATCATTTTTCCAATCTTTGATTCAATCAAGAATGACTGGTACCACTACCAGGAATATCTAGATGAACCAATTAGATAAGATCTAAATCCCTAAGCCTCAGACCAACATCATTGATCTTAGAGAATTCAGAAAAGAAACATCTATGTTTATCTCTCAAAGCCAACTTTGTCATTAAGTATCAAACAACCCAATTAATGGATTAGAGTTATTCTTGTCTGCCATACCATGATGGTGTCACAAGAACAGTCCAATATGAATCAAGAAAGTTAGTAAATCATCATAGATTCAGACAATCAACTAACTAATCATCTTCCTGTTAACACAGGAATCATAACTAGGAGATTCCTATGTTACACTTCACTGTTTGAGATCATGATGATCTCAAAACACATGTTAATTCCCAGGCTATGACACTAAGGCGAGAGTTTGTATCTTATCATAATCATGACCATGAATCAAATAAACAGTGGAAAGCTATCAAGTCATTGGCTTTACCAAGCATGTTTCCCAAACAACAATATCATCTGAATCTGATGCAATCTAAGCATCAAGTCATCTAGTAAGCCACCAAAAATATCATCTATCATTTTAAGCAACAAGGCTCTGGCCAATAATCATTTAGCATGTATACAGATCAACCAAACATGATTCAAATCATCCAGTACATGATCAATCACATAACAGGAACCCTAAATGGATAATCATCCTAAACTGAATTAGACAATAGACAGGGAGGACACTGCCAGCCTCTAGCATCGAATCAACAAGCACAAAAAGCAACAGGGGGAAGGAAACAAACTCACCATTGGTCCTCGCTGAACATATCACCACTTAGGCCGACGAACCCGTGGTGGCACAGGGAGCACCTAGGGGGCGCTGCAACCTGCACCAGCCATGACGGCGGCCATAGAAGCACACGAATCCACCAAATCACCACAGGCGGGACCACAGCGGCGGCGGCACTTGAACACATGCCAAACCCCAAACCCTAGGGTTCAGAGAGGCATCGATCCATTGCAGGAGAGCCCCAGGCTCAAATCCAATTGGATGGAACGAACGGGCGTCATTGACAACCCCCTAGTACACCACGGAGGCGACCAGAATGACCTACAGCGGCGGGAATCACCGGTGGCGGCATCGCTGGCCACGGGGTCGGGGTCAGAGGAGGAGAAGATAAGCTCGAGGGAGAGAGAGAGGCAGTGAGGAGTGGGCCAAGCTGGGTCAAACCCTTCTGGGTGGTCCTTTTGTCTAAAACTAAATGGGCCACTAGGGCCCAATAAGAATAATCAGCCCAGAAACAATTCGAGGCCTGTTTTAATAAAGAGGAAAAGACCAAAATACCCCTAGACTTAAATAAATTCTAAAAAATAAAATATAAGACCAAAAATTATAAATTAAATACTATTGGATTCATAGTAATCCACTCTATCCAAATAAAATAAAATATAAAATTTTGGACATTTAAATTTTTATAAGAATTTTGTAATTTAAATATTCCTTATGGAATTTTACAAAATTATTGAAAGATGATAAAAATAAATAAAAATCACTTTCATAATATATTAATAATATAATATTTTTGAAAAATACTAAATAAATATTTAATAACAATTTTTAATGTATAATTGTTAATTCTTAAAAAGAATTATTAAATTAATAAAAGTCAAATAAAAAGGAAATAAAATAAACTAATTCAATATATGTTATAAATATTATAAAGTAATATTTATAAATGCTTTTTTAAAAGGCACCTTATATAGGGAAAATGCATATAGAAATGAATAATGTAGTACATTACTTGCATAATCATTTTGCTTCTTTAAATATTGTCCTTACCGGGCAATAATAATGTTTTTGTAGACATAGAAGCTCAAGGTCTAGTGCAAGCATCAGACTTCACTACCTTGACATCACAAGGAAAGTTCATCACTTGCTCATGTCCTTTGAAGAGTCTTTATCAAAGTATTTACAAATTGTGTGTTATCATATATATTATAAAAGAAAGAAAATATTATTTTTACAAATAAAGAAATCATATATATCATCCTAAGTGGTGATATAATGGAGCAATAGAACTTAGGGTTCTATTTGCAACAATGATGATCAAGTAGGGACTTAATAACCCCTGACATCAGTGATTCTAGCACCGTATATTACGCGTTAGCCATGAGATTTGGAATGGGACAAAAAAGTCAGTTGTATCTTCTTCCTCTCGCATGAAGCCGGATGTGCAGGTCATGGCTGTTATCCTCGTAGCATCCATATTAATTGGTAATTCGTAGAGGATATGCAGCATATGGGTGGAACCCTCATCGTCCCACGATAGTTCGGGCATCTAACGGTTTGTACAAACCATTGCCGTAATTCATTATGTGGGCATGGTGTACACCAAGGAGGCATGCAGGGTCGCGAAGGGGGCAGTGATTGGCTTCGACCAACTACTGGGCCCCACATCATGGAATTGTGGACGGGAAAGTATGCCCGGTTGTGCAACAAGGAGTTGATCTCTCATGGGTAAAGTAACGCACCTCTGCAGAGTGTAAGAATTGTAACTTGTTACTCCCTGTTCCGGGAAGGAGCTACGAACGTGGCAGGAAAGGAACACCATGAAAGTTCTGGTCAACCTATGAAGGCTGATGGTCATAGATTTTCATAATAAAATCAATATTTGAAGAAATATTTACAAAAATTGCATAGTGCCAAGGATTTATAATCCGAGGTGGTAGTTAGAGAATCAAACTTCCCACCTTGCATATAATGAACTTGTTGGATAACGCTGTTACTCATTCTTTCCTTTGATCCCTTGCTTAGACTCTGAGGATCCCGAAGACGTGCCAATGTATGCAGCCGAATGCCAAGAAGATGTGTTCTACGAGGAACCTGATTTATCCGGAGGAGTTGAAGGAGTGGATTACGAAATCCGCTATGGCATCAATGATAATGAGTCCAACTAAGTATCCCTAGTTAATAGTAACCAACGGAGCCGAGCAGCATGAACTCTATAGAATAAGTTGTTGAGCTCAACTCCTAGTCAGAGTTGTTACTTTTAAATTCCGCTGAAACACTTTATATTTTGGTTTGTAAGTTGAATCTTTTGGAAGTCTTGAACTTCCGGTATTGTAATAATAATAATGTGTGTACTTTTGTAATATGGACCTGCAATGTTTCTTTTGTACCACTCTGAGGGATGTGATATTTACGGAATGATGTTCTGTGGATGTCATTTCAACGACTATAGTGTACTACATATGCAGTGGTATGCTGGGTCACCGCAGTTGGTATCAGAGCAAATTGCTTTGACCTTAGGTTGGAAACCTAGTAAAGGGTATTACCTGTAGGAAAATTTTAGCAACGATAAAGAATTCTCTAAAAGTGATATAATGGGTATTCAAACGAGAATATTCCGTTATATATTTTAGTGCAATAATTCTTTGTTATGATGCAATATATTATTGGATACTAATCAAATTTATTTTTCTGATATACAGAGTTATGGCACCAAAGTTTCCAAAACAGACTTTGGTAAGGAAAGAGGAGACTCTTGATGATTATCAAGGATCATTCACAGACCAACTTCGTCAACTTTTAAAGCATTTTAGTTTTCCTACTAGAATTCCAGTAAACACTATCACTTACCTTGATGGGCGGATGTTATCCAAGTATCGTGTGAGTATCCAACTTCTAGAGAAGCTTGGATTATATCATGATTTACCTATAGGAGAAGGTAGGAGTCATTTAGCAGCATATCATGTCGCTGTTGTGGAGGCGATAGCTAATATCCAGGAGCAGAAAACCAAGGAGCTAGAAGGTAGAACATTCTCTGTGATACCTCATGATTCTATAGACTCGGATCCTATACCGAATCATCTTACTTTGGTTAAGAAGCATCGTAAGTTAGCTTCCAAGTTTATGGATAGATATTGAACACACGTTTCGTCTTTTTATAAGACCCATCAAGTGATTGTTGAAGAAAAAATGACATGTTAGAGGATCTAACTGATCCGGAACGGAGGAAGCAGTTATCATTCCAGTTAGAGAAAGAAGCAAGTAGTAGTGCAACACCTATCTTTAAGGATATACCTATAGATCCGGAATCTTTTATACCATATCCTTATTCACCAAGACCTGAACCTACACATGATCCTACTATGGATATGCGATATGCAGTACCATAGGGCTCAAAGGATGGTTATGACTCAGAACTTCCTATTGAGAATTCAGATGGTTGGAGAATGGGATCATATAATGGATCTCATGAACACCAGATGTCCATAGATGGTTCCGACAGGAATGTTGGACAATCTAGTTGGATGGGTGCAAGGATAAACCCTAATAATAGTAGTAGAAATACCATGTCAATAGATAACCAGGATGAAGAAGAAGATCCTGAGGGGACAGTGTTTGAATCATCAACATCTTCTCAAAACCCAGGGAATATGCATTATCCAGTGTTTAACTATCTTGCCCACGAGAGCACCTGGGAAGCAGCAGGATCTGCGTATCCTGTTGACAACTCAAGGAATGAAGCTCAGGAGATGCAGACTGGAGATAATGTTGAATATGTTTCCGAAGACTTTTCAGCTGAGCTAGAGGGAGTCAATATGCTCAGGTTGAGTAATGACTCAAGTCCTGATACTTCAGATACAGAGTATATTCCTTCTGGAAGGCCATATGTTCCACAAACTATGCGACAAACAACACGTCATCATGGTTGGACATCAGGCATGTACGATGAACGTAATTACTATTAGAAGGAGACAATTAGTCAATAGTATCAAGTACTGTGTATTGTACCCAAGTAATAAGGTAGTTTTGTAATGATACCTATATGGTATGTGTTGTAATGACTTTGTATCATTATGATATTATGTAAATATGTGAAATGCATATTTGGATTTTATTTGGATCTTCATTGTGTGACTAGTTCTGTGCGTAAAGTCGAGTTCAGAACACATGTGCATGATGTAACTATGAGTATTCGCTTAATGTTGCAGGACTAGAGGGTCATGGATACGGGTGTAGGAATGGAAACTGAGCAGCAGCGGATGGAGCGAGAGGCCAAGGAAAATTCTGATGCAGATGCAGCAAACCAAGAAGCATTACCACCACCACCAATGAGGCCGTTAATGGAGCAGAACTTTATGCAATGCATGAAAATGATGCAAGAGACCCAGAACAAGTTCATGGAAGAGCTGCTGGGGCGAGCAAATCAGAGGGCACCTGAAGGTGGAGGAGTGAGTCAATCTGATTTCCAGAATGCAAGATCCTTACCTTTTGCATCAGCTCCTGAACCAATGGATGTAGAAGACTGGCTAGAAGATACAGAGAGGAAGCTGAAAACTGTAGGTTGCAATGATGAGGAGAAATTGAGGTATGCAACTCATCTGCTAACTGGACCTGCAGCATCATGGTGGGAAAATCAGTTAGCCATGCAACAGCCAGGAAGGGAGTTTACCTGGGAGGAGTTCAAGCAGAGATTCCGTGAATATCATGTTCTGGAAAGTGTCATGGAGTTGAAGCAGAGAGAATTTGGGGAGCTTCAGCAAGGATATACTAGTGTCAGGAAGTACATCTGGGAGTTTAGACAACTGTCTTGTTATGCTGAGGAGGATGTTAACACTGAAGAGAAGCAGAAGAGCGTTTCTTGCGAGGATTAAATCCGTTTGTGAAGATGCAGCTAAGGTTAGCCAATAAGCAAACTTATCAGCAATTGTTGGATGCAGCCATTACTTTTGAAGATGACTACAAAAATGTCCAAGAGGATTGGAGGAAGAGAGCCAAGAAGGAAACCAAGAGAATTCAGGCAAGCAAACCTAAACCCAACCTAGAGTTCAAACCTCGGAATAGGAATTATGGCAACAACAACAATAACAATAACAATAACAATAACAAGGGCAGTGGTGGAAATCAATCCAATCCGAGAAGTAATGTTATCTGTAACAATTGTGGAATTCCAGGGCATTTCCAGAGGGAATGCAAAAAGCTTGTAGTGATCTGTTACGGTTGTGGTCAGAAGGGGCATATCAAGCCAGATTGTCCGAGCAAACCACCTGGAGGATGGCCTACCAAGGGAGGAGGACAAGCCAGTGGAGGAAATGGATAGCCCAATAAAGGAGGAAATAATGGCAAGAACAACAAAGGCAAGAGGAACCGACCTACTGGAAAACTGAACTGTGCAACCCTCGAGGAGGTGGATAATTCGGAGCATGCAGTGATAAGTACGCTCAATATCCTTACCAATCCCGGCAAAGTTCTATTTGATACTGGTGCAACTACTTCATTCATTTCTGAAGAATTTTGTGATAAGTTCGGGATTAGAAGGGCAATGTTAGAAAGTCCTATGACTGTAGTTACGGCAGGAGGGAATGTGATTGTACGCCACATAAAACATGATCAGGTTATCTCGATCTGTGGTTGTACATATTTCGCAGACCTTTATGTGATTCCTTTGAAGGGAATTGCAGTAGTGCTGGGGATGGATTGGATGATGGAACATGGAGCTCAGATAAATTGTGAGGAGAAAACTGCCTCAATCAAAACTCCAAGTGGATCAAGGATAGTTTACCAAGCATATAAGCATAGTCATATCATGGTGGATCTATAGTTGAATTCAAAGAAAGAAGTTAAATTGGAAGAGATTCCTATAGTTAAAGAATTCCAAGATGTTTTTCCAACAGAGTTACCGGGAATGCCACCAGACTAGGAGATAGAGTTCACCCTGACCTATTTCCTGGTACAGCACCAATAGCTCAAGCACCATATAAAATGGGACCCAAAGAGTTGAAAGAACTAAAAGAGCAAATTGATGAATTAGCTAGAAAAGGATTTATACAGGAGAGTGTATCTCCATGGGGAACACCAGTAATCTTTGTGGATAAAAGAGATGGTGGAAGACGGATGTGTGTTGATTATAGAAATCTGAACAACGTAACTATCAAGAATAAGTATCCTTTACCAAGAATTAAAGATTTGTTTGATCAAGTGAAAAGAGCTGGAGTATTTTCAAAGATCGATTTAATATCTGGATACCATCAAATAAAAATCAAGCCGGAAGATGTTCCAAAAACAGCATTTGTCTCAAGATATGGACACCATGAGTATCTGGTAGTACCATTTGGTTTGACCAATGCACCGGCAATATTCATGAATCTGATGAACAAGATCTTCATGCCATATTTGGACAAGTTTGTCATAGTCTTTATTGATGATATTCTAATATATTCCAAGGATAAGGAATGGCATGCTGATCATTTGAGAATAGCATTGCAGACCTTAAGAGAACATAAGCTTTATGCTAAGTTCAGTAAATGTGAATTTTGGCTAGATAATGTAGAATTCCTCGGTCGTGTGATCAGTAAGGATGGAATTGCTGTGAACACATCTAAAGTTCAGTCGGTACTATAGTGGACTGCACCGACCAATGTGAAGCAAATTCGAGGTTTCTTAGGAATGGATGGTTATTATCGGAGATTCATTGAAGGTTTCTCCAAAATAGCCGGACCAATGACCAAATTATTAAGGAAGAATACACCATTCAAGTGGGATGAGAAATGTGAAGCAAGTTTCCAAGAGTTGAAGACTAGGTTAACCACAGCTCCAATATTAGCAGTTCCTGAAACAGGGAAGGACTTCACCGTATACTGTGATGCATCTAAAGAAGGTCTGGGTTGTGTATTAATGCAAGATCTGAAAGTGATTGCTTATGGTTCAAGACAATGGAAACCACATGAAGTCAACTATCCAACTCATGATTTAGAGTTAGTAGCAGTAGTTTTTGCACTGAAAGGATGGAGGCATTTTCTTTATGGATCCAGATGTGAGTTGTACACTGACCATAAAAGTCTCAAATATTTCTTCACTCAAAAGGAATTGAATATGAGACATAAGCATTGGTTGGAACTAATCAAGGATTATGACTTAACAATCAATTACACCCAGGGAAGGCAAATGATGTAGCAGATGCTTTAAGCAGAAAGAGTGCAGATATTCAGCCTAGCAATAGGGAGCTACCAAAAGAGTTACAAATGGACTTGGAAAGATTAGAGCTTAAATTCATCAGAAAAGAAGTTCTTGAAGGATTAGCTACTATGCAGGTAGTTGCAGAGCAGGACAATGATCTTAAGCAAGAAATTTTTAGACATCAAGAAGAAGATCCTTTTATTGCTGAGAAAATTCGGAGGATATCTCAAGGGCAAAAAATCAGTTTTTCGCCTTGGGGATTATGGGTCTTTATGGTTCCAAGACCGTCTATATGTTCCAGATGTGACTGAGATCAGAAATGTCATACTCAAAGAAGCACATGATACACCATATTCTATACATCCAGGGAGTACTAATATTTATATGGACTTAAAAGGACTATTCTGGTGGAATAACATGAAAAGAGATATTGCTAAATATGTATCTGAATGCCATACTTGTCAAAGGGTGAAATCTGAACATCAAAGTCCAGCAGGACCATTACAACCCTTAGAAATTCCTGAATGGAAATGGGAGGAAATAGGCATGGAATTCATTACAGGGTTGCCCATGACACCAAAAAGGAAGGATATGATCTGGGTAATT
The DNA here is from genome assembly GCA_023614405.1 of Avena insularis. Lineage (NCBI taxonomy): Eukaryota > Viridiplantae > Streptophyta > Magnoliopsida > Poales > Poaceae > Avena > Avena insularis. Next base: position 304,774,584 of record CM042691.1, on the reverse strand, counting down.
GTGGATAGACTCACTAAGAGTGCACATTTTATTCCGGTGAATCAAAAGGATAATGCCGAGAAGTTAGTTGAAGTATATGTCAAAGAGATAGTAAGTAAGCATGGAGTACCCAAAAAGATCATAACTGATAGGGGATCAGTGTTTACTTCGGCATTTTGGAAGCAATTGCATGAAGCACTTGGTTCAAAATTAGATATCAGCATGGCATATCATCCTGAGACAGGAGGTAAAACTGAAAGAACAAATCAAATACTAGAAGACATGTTGAGAGCTTGTGCACTAGATTTTGGAGGAACATGGGAAGATCACCTACCATTGGCAGAATTTTCTTATAATAATAGCTATCAGAGTAGTCTGAAGGCAGCTCCATATGAGGTTCTGTATGGAAGGAAGTGTAGATCGCCAATATGTTGGTATGAACCTAGAAGCAGCAAAGAATTTGCGCCAAAGTATATCAAGGAGAGACAAGACATCATTGATAAGATCAGGGATAGTCTGAAAATAGCCCAGAGCAGGCAAAAAAGTTATGCAGATCAAAGTTGAAGATCATGGCATCCAGAAGTGGGAGATATGGTCTATTTGAAAGTAAGCCCAATGAAAGGGGTGAAAAGATTCGGAGTTAAAGGGAAATTGAGTCCAAGATACAGCGGACCATTCAAGATACTAAGCCAAAATAGAACTATAGCTTATGCTTTATTTAGAGTTACCATCAAGGTTGGCTCAAGTGCATAATGTTTTCCATGTGTCACAACTTCGTAAATGTTTGAAAGTTCCAGATGATGCTGTAGGGTTCGCAGCATAGAAAACAAAAAATTTCCTACGATGGGAACAACTATGTACCAAGATCAATCTACTAGATGCAAACAACGAGCGGATGTACATCCGTAGAGAACATACCCTTGAAGACCGACAAAGCTTAACGAGTCCAAACTCGTGGTTGATGTAGACGATCTCTTGCCGATCTCAAGATCGAGAGGAAGTCCTAAGCGCCAGCCAAGCAGCATCCGTGCTCGCACACACGTTCGAGGCACCGAGCAACCTCCGCCTCCTCGCTCCAGTGATGCAGCGGAAGCACAACTCTTTCTTGCCGAAAAGCCACCGGGAACATGTATCTCGCTAGTCCGAGACCATGGGGAATAAATTCTAGAGGGGGAGAGAGATCCTTCACGAGGAGGTGTACTTTGAGAGGAGGAGAGGGGGGCCTTTTATAGGGGAGAGGGGAGGCACCCAAGGGGCATGGCGCCCAGACATGGGGGCTGCCCCCACCTCTTCCACATTCATGTGGGTGGAGCTCCCACTCAAAATGAAAAGCCTCCACTCCCATTAAAAAGCCTCCACTCAAAAATCCACTCACATGCATTAAATTTCCACCAAATTTAATGCAAGCTCTCATTTAAATAAAACTCTTTTATTTATTTATTCAGAATTTTGTTAATTACTTTAATTAACAAACATTCACATAAAACCCCTTGCTAGTATTCCATTTCACATGCAGAACCAGTTTTAGCAATTTCAACCGAAACAGTTTCGGTGTCTAGTGAAATAAATTCCTGCGCTTTCCTTTTCTTTCGGCATGAAACTTTTGCTCCAATTAGATGTCGGTGTCTCTTAAGTGTGTCACCCTATGGTTCGTGAATAATGCGGACATGATTGAGACCCCTCTCGGATCAATAATCAGAAGCGGGATCTGGAGACCCATACTGACTCCCACACATTCAACGATGACTTTCTTGTGATCGTCGGAACCTTTTACGCTAGTATCTTAATCCCTTTGTTTCACGATATATTACATGTCCGAGATTCGATCATCGGTTTCTCCATACCTAGTTTGATCTCACATCGACATGCACTCTTTTCTCGTTCCCGTGATATAACATTCTAGTGATCAAATCACTTGCTTGCAAGCTAATCAATGTGATATCACCGAGAGGGCCCAGAGTATATCTATCCGTCATTGGGATGAACAAATTCCGCTCTCGATCCATGGGCCTCAACATAACACTTTATTAATTATGAATCCATCTTTATAATCACCCTGTTATAGTGTGACGTTTGATGTTATCAAGAAACTCTTCCGGTGTTAGTGATTGACATGATCTCATGGTCTAAGGATTAGGATCACTTCGTAAGTTGTTATAGCAATATAAACTCAATGACTTTGATCGTAATGCTATACTTCGGATGAATGTTCATCACACCATTACACTAATGTTGTGACCTCGTTATTAACAACATCTAATGTCCATGATCAGGAAACCTATGATCATCTTGTTAATCAACGAGCTAGTTTATAAGAGAGGCATAACTAGGAACTTCCTTTTTGTTTATTAAACACACATGTATTAACATTTCCGTATCAATACAATTATAGCATGTAAAATAAACATTTATCATAAACAAGGAATACGATAATAACCACTTTATTATTGCCTCTCGGGCATATTCCCTTTAGTCTCCCACTTGCACTAGAGACAATAATCTAGTTTGAAAACTTTGTGTATTGAACACCTATGGCTTTCTGGTGTTCCAAATACGCAACTGCAAGTGGTTAACATAATCTACGGATCTGACACTTTCAGGTCCGTGTGTATTTGCATGTCTTTGCGTCTTCACGCATCACTCATTCTCCAATGAGATGGCATTGTATAAATTTGGTCTTTCGGTGAGACCTTTAGTTCCTTGGGGTTAAAACACGTCGATACTATTGTCATACAATATATCTCTAGTGTTAGCCCATTGCGAACCACACCTTAGTTTGATAACAAACTACTTGACACAAATTCCCTCCTTTGCTGCTACTATAGCAGTCATATACTTAGCCTTTTTTTGTAGTATCTGTCACAATGTCTTAACTTTGGAATTCATCCAAATCCATCATGGAAACTTTCTTTCCATTTCATTGTGCCACCCATAGTTTAAATTGAGATAAACTTAATTTGTATCTTGTGACAAAACTAGTATCAATGTAACGCTTTACAATGAACTATTTATAATTGTTTGTCACCTCTACACAAATATATTCTTAGTTCTTCCAAAAGATCATAAGAATATCTTTACTATCGTCCAATGATCATTTTATAATTCATTCTGGTATATGCTCATAACACTTAGAGCATAGGACATATCTGGATGTGTACATATCATGGTATGATTGATCAAAACATTCTCGTGATTTCACTCATCAAGTGTCAAAGCACTTGAATCTTGTTTCACTTGCCAAGTGTCAATACACTTGAATCTTTATTCAATTCCTTTCCATGCGACAAGAACCGTTTCTTGTTGTTTCTATATTGAACTCCTTCAATATCTCATATATGTACATTTGGCACAACCATATTAGCGTCACAGTATATCCACTATAGACATTCATGCTAAATATTCGGGATTTGCCTAAGTTTTTCATCAAAATGAAATTCTTAACCTTTGTCAATAAAAGATACATCATTTCTAATCAACAAGATGTCCTCCACATAATGTATTAGAAATATGTCTCAGCGCTCCCACTTAATTTCTTGCAAATGCAAGCATCTTCATCGTCTCCTGATGAAAACTCCTTTTCATTAAGGTGAAGATTCCAACTCCGCGATGCTTACTTCAACCATTGAAGTTTGCATGCCCTTTTTAGCATCCTTTGAATTAACAAAACCCTTTGGATCGTGTCATGTACACGTCCTAGGTAACCATTCTATTAGAAGAACTTTGTTTTGTTTATTCATCTACCATATAACAAATTATATGTAGCGGTTGCTACTTTAATCCGTCCAGACTAAATATCGCTATGAAAGATCAAATCTTGTCATAGTCAACTCCTTGAACATTGTCGTAAAATACTTTACGACATGTCGACTATTTCATAGATGTGAAACATCCATGTCTGTTTATTTATAGATCCAAATACGACGGATAGGTTTTTACACCTTTCTAGAGGGTCTTCCAAGTTCAAAACTTGATTTCTCGTGTATGGAACTATCACGGATTTTATGGCTTCAAGCCATTTGACGGAGTCAGGGCGCATCATCGCTTCTTTGCATATAGTCGGTTCATCATTGTCAAAGAATAATGATTTACTCTCAAATCTTAGTATTTGATTGTTTATTTGACCGACTTGGATCAATAAGAACTTAGATCTCCGTGACGACAACCTTTGAGGCACTGTAACACCCTCGCCTGATAAGGCTGAGTTCATGTGTATAGTGCCAATCCCTGGATCGGTTCACTGGCACACACAGTACAAAATGATACCAAATATAACTGTGCATCATAAATACAACGAATATGATCCAGAATTTACATTATTTACTCAAGTACACAGCAGAAAACGAATACAAGGTAGATCTCCATCCTTCAAATGTGCCACATGCGAACAATTGTTGAGTGGAGTCTCGCGACCTATGAACGATCACTCAGATACGATATAACCTGCAACATGAAACGTTGCAGCCACGAATGGTCAATACATTGAATGTATGGCAAGTAGGCTAAAGTGGTTAACAACAGATCTATCAACTACATGCTTATTTGGCCAAGTGGAGTTCAGGCTCATTTGCATAAAGCAACAGTTTTATCCTAACATTTGTAACAAAGTAGTTTTCCAATACGATAAATAGGACACTCTGGTTCACTCCCAGGTGCTCCTACCCAATTATGTTCACCCAACAAGTTTTAAGTAATCAAGAAATAAGGATGAGTGAGAAATATCATAGCATCGATTGTGTCGCTCAAATTGTCCATAACCGGGGACACGGCTAAGCACTTAGTTTATACACCCTGCAGGGGTTAGTACACTTTACCCATGTGACTTGGCCAGCCCAGCTTGTACCACCACTCTCATATTGGGTGATGATAGGGAGAAGTCCAAGAAGGAACTGTTCGGGAAGTAGCTCCCCAATCCCGACGTGCACCGGTCCAACCTACACTATCTACATCTCTGGATACGCGGGTTCGAGTTACCACAACCTACTGAGTTCAGCCAACCGCCCATTCCATTATTGGCACATGGTTGCACACGAAAGCTTCCAAACAAAGAAACCAATCATTTCTCAGTGTCATGGGCGGCATTCCCCACCATAATCCACACTCGATGACCCAATCAATGCCATTCCGCCCAGGTGGTTCATTAAAATCATGTTGGTTTGTCATTTAACAAAATATAATCCTTTCAAAACATATAACTTTTCATGGTATGATTCCCTTCCTCGTCTAAATAGCATAGCTAAGCAATCTACCAATAGGATGGCTCATAAACAAGGAATACTAGGGAATAATATGGGACATAGCATAGCATATACACATCAATTCCTACATATGCAATTCTACAAAAACATCTACGATGCATAGGAAAACAGTAGGACATTTATGACCAAGATAGCACCACTTGCCTTTGTTGTAGATGTAGTCGATTAGATAATCCTCATAATCCTCATAGATATAATGGTTGCACTCGTCATAACCACAATACTTGCAATCATAGTAGTTGCAATCACACACGTTGCACTCCTCGCAATCTATCGATCAAACAATTGCATACAACATAAACAATAGCACATAGAGATCAAACAAATGCAACAAATGCATGCATGACAATTTAATAAGTCACAATGGTTGTAACTTTAGTTGTCTAAACAATATTTAAGTATATGATGCATGCAAGAGGCCAATTAATGCAATGGAGTACTTGTTATTAATAATTACTTGCCAATATAGGGTTTTTAATAGTTCTGTTGTAACGACTGCTCTAACTGTAGAATTAAATCTGTTTCTTAGGTTTACTGGATAGAGGACGTTAATACGAACCAGTAGGCGTTGGATTCACCCTAATCGGAGTTATAGATATTTTTGTATGATTTAAATAGTGTTTAATGGTTTTAAATGATTCATATAGTTTCTGTTGTCTAAAAATCAAACTAAAATTATATCTGTAATCTCCACGGAATTGTGATTCCAGGGACATATTATTTGAAATTTTCTGAATAGCATTTATTTTCTTATGAATTTATTACTCTAAATAGGCCATTAAACCATTTAAATTTTCACGGCAAACCCTTACAGTAAAATTCTAAACTAATTGCATATTGATGATCTAGATGGAACCAGCTTTCCATTGGTATATCATTTATATTTTTGTGACAAGCAATTAATTTACTATGAATTTAATGATTTATAAAGCCATTAAAACTAATTAAATTGCTACGGGTTAAATAATATGCAAATGCTAGATCCAACCAGATATTATTAAAGTACATTACAGTAGCTTAAATTTGATATATTGTTCATATTTTTCGGAGTTACAGATAATTTCTTATGAATTTATTAACCTAAAAGACCATTAAAACTAATTAAATTACTGCAGTAACCACGTACAATAAAAGTTGGATCTATTCTGATAAGATGATTCTACGTAAAATTTTCTTCAATTTGATATATTATACGCAATTTTTGGACGTGGTATGAATTTCTAATGAATTTTACAAGTTAGATCTATAATATGCAATTTTAAATTCGAACTGAATATTTCAGGGAATATTCCGCTGACTGGACAGGTTGACTTTGCATGCTGACTGGGACTAGATGTTGACCTGACGTTGACGTGGCGTTGATGAGAAAGCTGACCGGGTTGACGACATGGGACACACCGGTTTGATTGGATCTCGACCGTCTGGATAGGATCCGGTGGCTAGAAGAAGAGATTGACCCGATTTTGGCTCAGAATAGACAAGAAATAGATCTATGTTAGAGAGACAAATCCGTAGGTCAAATTGAAAAACCTAGAACACGAAAGTTGTGGGGAATCATTATTCCTACCTTCTCACCAAAGGAATTTGGATATGAAGAAACGAGCGCGAGTACATCTTGGATTTACACCGTAAGATCTGAAATATTGCGATACGAAATTCTCCAGCTGTGGTGGATAAAAAGAGGTGAGTTTTGTCGGGATTGAAAGATTTCGACGATTCCTACAACTTTTGTTTTTTGACCGAAGGCAAACGACGAAGTCTAGATGGGTTAAAAAGTGAAATAAGATTCGGGCATGTGTAGATTCGAGATTTCGAGAAGGGAAACTCGTACATCTGTGGCTCCACGAGTTTATATGGAGATTTAGGATGTTGTAGAGATAGGTATTGGAGTAGGGAACAAGTAGAAACAAACGGAAGTCGATTCAGAGTTGTAGATAAAAAGTTATAGCAGATTGAATAGAGATAGGTTTGACAAAACTCGTTTTGCACGCTTTTTAAAGCAATCAGGTTTTTTTCTTTTTTTTCTTTTTATTTTTCTATTTACTTGTTTCCCTTATATCTTTTGCATACAAACTCCAAATGACGTGATTCTTGTTTCTAAATTTTTCTAAAATTGAATAGATCATTGTAGGATCATATTTATAATCTTGTTACTAGTTTGTAAATATTGGATTTATAAATCCTTGTATATTTCATTTTATTTATATCTTTATGTGTTTGTATTTATTTCATAACTTTTTCATACTAGCTCCAAATGAGCTCAATTTTGTTTCTAAAATTTTGTAGTATTAATTGGATCTCTTTAGGCTATAATTATCAATAATTTATGCCTTAGCAATAGTGGGTTTTAATAATTCAATTTAATTACCCTTAGGAACATTTGGACGAATCAACTATAGGATTTAGATACCAGGATTTGGATTCAGTTTGTGAGATCTTTGCATGGATGTAATGAAATGCTTATGAATGCTTCATGATTTTCATTTTGAAATCTTGCACACCAATCCATAATCAATCCATGCCCTTTTGCCTATATGGCTACTTAGGTCATAACAAAAGAATATAGGATTTTGAATTCAAGGTTGAGAGGATTTTCTATTCAAAAAGTTTCTTCTCTTTGAGAATTTTCAACAAAGTCAAACAATCAATCAATCTTATTTATTTATTTCACATTCCAAAATTAGGAGAATTTTGGGATGTGACAGGCACATAAGCTATGAGCATTATGGCAGCCTCCGGAATGTTTTCCGGCGCTGCGCAACTCAGCACATTTAGCTAAGGTTCGTTAACCTTATCAAAGTTCTATTGTCCTCCTACTTAACTTTTGCAAAAAATTCGTTTTTCAAGAAACTTCAAATTTCAAGCGACAAACCCTTTTGTCCTTGGTGTTATGGAGGAATAACCAATTGTTATTCGAAATAAACTACAAAGACATGCTCATCCGACTTCGGTTGTAAACATCTTACTTATGTTTAGCATACCAAAATTTAAGAAATTACAGCTTGGGTTTTACCCCAAACCATAACTTCCATGGTGTCATTTCAACGGATCAAGATGGAGCTCTTTTCAGTGTAAAATCGGTAGTCTCTAAAGCTTTAATCTTTTAAAACATAATGGCAGTTTTATAAATAACACCTTTGATCAAACCATGTCACACAAGGTTTCATTACAAATCTCAAACACTCCATACTCCTATGGTGTTTCGGGAGATGTAAATCTAGGTGTTTTTCTAAACTTGCAACTCAAATAAATCCCTTTATGATAAAATCATAATTCATTTATTTTCTTGTTACACTTGTAACTCAAACAAATCCCTTATGATAAAATCATAAATCATTTATTTTCTTGTTATAATGATTTTCCACTTCATCTTGAAAGTCTTTGAAACGTTTTTCAAATATTTCATACTTCTTTCTCATTAAGTGAATATTCACTCAAATTTCCGGAGAAAGCATATGAAGTTGAAACCCATCGCTTACGACTACACATAATGGTATACATACATCGATATGTATAAATTCCAATAATTTAGTCGTTCGTTCTTCTTTGGCCTTTGAACGAAGTTTTAATTATCACGTGGAAAGTCTCACAAGCGTCACTTGATCAAATCAAAGACTCCAAAAATCCATGAATATGGAGATTCTTCATGTTTTCATTCCAATATAATTTAAACAGCGATGTCACTTCATAAGTGATCTTTCAATCATTTGTCTTGCGACATTTTAGCATTAGGCTTTATGGATGTGATTTCTCCAACTAGATTTGTAAATCATCCATCTTATATGGAATATGGTAATTATTTGAACAACCTTTATTCTCATAATACCTGATTTAAATAACAATTATTAAAAAAAATCTTGAAGTCAAGCTTTGATGTCAACGAGAAATACAAACAACGGTTTGTTTGTTTTCGATGAACATCAGCACATATTATCTTGCTAGTTACTTAGGACATTGTGGTTCATGAATTGCGTTGTTCCGTATGAAATTTCATACCAATCAATTCGGTATCCAATACCCAAGAACCACATTGTTTAACAAGCAAAGAATACATCCATAACATGTATATCATCCATATACCTAAATTGGATATTTCCAATCTTTTCTTTTCTGCCAAGTATATTTTATAGATTCTCTTCCAGCATTTCCTTTTCCTTTTTAAAAGAATCTATCAACATCAAAAGTGGCGCCATATACATGACACATAGTCCAAAGCGTGTATATTCAAATAATAATACCTTTGGACTTGCACTTTGAAGTAGATCACCATCATCAAAATGATCGGTATTCTTTCAAAATCCATTCTTTAGTAATCTTTTAGTGTAGTAAACACTTTACATACATCTTCTATTCATACTTATCATGACGACTTTCATGATCAAGCTACTGTAGCTTATAAAGGCGAATCGTGAGTATAACATTACTTTCCAAAACCCTTTTGGATGATTAGGATGTCTAGCATCTCCAACCTTCGTAAATTCTCATCCAATATGATAACATATATTATACTCTATCATATTACAACCAAAACATTGTTTCAGATATCGTTATATCTGCCACACATGATGGTTTCTGAAACAATTCTTTCAGCTCCTAGATAAACTTGATATTAAAACAATCAAGAATCGTGGAGGCAAACATGATACTTAAGATACTAACACTGGAATTGTTAATCTCGATTTAATACCAATTATTAAATTTCACGGAGTAAACAGAGTTTGCTGAAAGTTTGCAATTGGACTTTAAACTTTAGATTGACACTCAACACAATATGATACCAGTTAATAAAGTATATATCCAAAATTCTATAGTTCTATTATCTCAATTATAACTAAGCATAAGGTGGTGAACGAATGCCAATGACTACAACATATTATGCAAATTCACTTTGATTTAATTTATGATAAATTGAGTTCTACTAATCCAAATTAGAAATAAACTCCCACTCAAAAACGACATCCCTCGTGTCTTTTTGGTGATTACATGAACCAAATCCACTACACCAAGTCCGATCATCACGTGAGTCGGTGTAGCTTCAAAGTCGAGCATCCATATGGTCATCATATCAAAACATATGACTCATGCTTAACCTTTCGGTCCGTGTTCCGAGGCCATGTCTGTACATGCTAGGCTCGCCAAGTAAGAACTTTAGTATTCGCGTGTGTAACTGTCTTACACCCGAGATATGCTCGTGGATTCAAGTACACCCGATCATCACGTGATGTCTTGTAATGTGAAAAATAAATAAACAAAATAAATTATTGTTGAAAATCAGGGTGAAAAGAAACTTTTGGTTTCTAAAAGGAAACTTAAAATCCCATCTTGAACAAACTTTGGTAAAAGTTTGAATCCAACAAAAATCCATATCAAGAGAAATGCATTCCTCAAATGAATGTATCTGGAAATTTAAACACTTGGAAAAAAATAAATCCAAACCCTAAAACCCTAATGGAAATAAAATCATTTCCAAAGTTATCTCCAAGCCTATGGATTTGATCCATATAAAAATTTGTCAACAAACATTCACAAATGATCAAGAAAAACAAATAGAAATAAAATAAGGCCATATAAATTGGTTTCACTCAATTTGGAACCATAAATAAAATCTTATGAATTTAATAAGATAAGGAATTGAATTCCCAAAGCTAGTGAAGAACCTATCTAGAAACCCATACCAAATGTTGAGCAAATAATCCTAAAGATCTTTAAAAGGATAAAGAAATATCAAATAAGATTTCACAAATTGGAATCACCAAGTTTGGATCTCAAAATAAAAAGATATGGATTTTATAAGTTGAAGAAAGAAATATTAAATAAAGAATATAAAAGATCAAACCAAACCTTGGCCAAATCTTTAAACAAGTGGAATGAATTATTAATCCCAATCCAAATAAAAATATTGGATAAAGAATTGCCAAAATAAAATAAATGGGCTTAAACCAAATCCTATTGGAATTAAAACAAATACCCAATCTTAAATGATTAATAAATCTTATTACACTACTAGGAAAACGGCTATAGGTAATCAGCACATCCGTGGCTCACATGGTTGAAGTGCCCCACGGCTAAAACAGGCGTGGCTCACCTGTGGGCAGTACCCTACTAGTAACTAGAACAACCGTGGCGCACATGACTATAGTGCGCCACAGATGTGTGGGCAGGGCCTGCTGGCGCACGCCAAACATCTGTAGCGCATAGTCATGTGCGCCATGGTTGTTAGTGTCATCTGGCGCACATGGGGGTGCGCTATGCCTAAGCGCATGCCCCCTCTACTATGAACAGCCATTAAACATCATGGCACTTTCGCCTAGTGTGCCACAGGGAGTAGGAGCATTCGTGGCGCACATGGCATAGTGCGCCACAGATGTTTGTACTCCCTGTGGCGCACTAGGGCCGTGTGCGCCACGGATGTGTCGATTTTTTTAGGACAGCTCTTTATGTGCACATGTGTGACCACATCCACCACCCCACACTTCACTTTCCCCTTCTTCTTCTTCTTCCTCCTTAGATCTAGTCGGGATCTTCTCCTTCCCACCTCAATTTCTCCACCCATTCACCATTTTTAGCATGTAAAACTTGCTTTGGATGTTACATAAGTAATAGAGGAGGTCTCCGGTCTCATCTCCTTCTCCGTCGACACAAGACCTCTCCTTTCCATCTTTCTCGCGATCGGTCTCTCATCTCGGTAAGTTGTCCATGTAAGGATGTGTTCATGTGTATATGGATGATGTGCTCATATGTATGTAGATGATCGATGCTCATGATGTGTGTATGTGGAGAGGATGGTCATATGTGTGTGTATATGGAGAGTATCGATGATGCTCATGCATGTGTGTATGGAGAGGATAATGATATGTTCATGTGTGTATGGATCGGTCTCTCTCTCTCTTGTGTTTGTATGTGAACAAGTTGCCATTTGTTTTGCCAAAATGTTGATTCATTTCCATTTTGGCAAGACTTTGGCATTTCGCAAAGGTCCTAATTTTAGGATAGGTCATGCCGAAATTTTCTATCGACCATTGCATGCATGCATTCATTATGTGGTTCTAATAGACTTCAAAATTGTACCGTGTACACCGTGCAGGCAAAAATGGTCCGCATAATGAGCGAAGGCATTGTGGCTAGATTTTTGAAATGTGCGACGGCCGACATGATACGAAATAACAAGACAGATATAAGATGTCCGTGCAGAAGATGCAAACTCAACTGGGTGATCGACCCAGATTCCGGGAATCTGCAGGCGCACCTGCTCCGCCATGGTTTCATGGATGGATACACTCGTTGGATAAGCGATGACGTAGATGATGGAGACGGTGAAGGTGGCCAACATGACGATGATCATCATCACGGCGAGAACGGGCGAGATGATGAAGAGTCTCCTGGAGATGGTGAAGGTGCGGAAGCAGACCGGGATGATGATGATCTAGATGCCGGAGGAGCAGACGATGATGGAACAACGTCAGGCTGGGTGCGGGACCCTTATGTGCAAGAGCTGCTTCTCAAGCAGACGAGTAACGCCAGGGCTGCCGCTAGAGAGAAAGCCAAGCTTGTGCAACTTGAGAAAGACGCGGTTACTCCATTGTATGAAGGATGCAGGCCCGATGATACCCGGTTGAATGTAACGCTCAAGGCTATGGAGATGAAGGCAAAACACAAATTGAGCGACGCAAGCTTCGACGATATGATGGCATTCTGGCACGATCGTCTCCCGGAGGGGAACACATGTCCAACTAGTATCGAGGATGCCAAGAAAATCGTCTGTCCTCTCAATCTACCGCACGTTAGATATCACGTATGCATCAACGATTGCATCATTTATCGGGGCGAGGACACGGAGAAAACCACATGTCCGGTGTGCGGCGTGAGTCGATACAAGAAAGGGAAGAAAGCACCTCGAAAAGTGGTATGGTACTTTCCTATCACTCCTCGTCTGCAGCACTTGGCCCATGTTTGTATGGATGTACAACCTCCCTCCATGGTTGTGCATGAAGAAGAAGTACATACAAATGAGTATGCTAATTCAAGGGCCGAAACAACCTGGTACCGACATCAATCTGTATCTCGGGCTGTTGAAAGAGGAGCTAGCCACGTTATGGGAATCTGGAGCCAATACTTACGACGCCGTTGCACAAGATTATTTCACTATGAGAGTCGCGTTGGTCACTACGGTGCAAGACTATCCAGGTTGCGGGTATATCTCGGGGCAGGTTATCCAAGGATTCTGCGCATGCGTTAGGTGCATGGATAACACAAGCTATCTCCAACTAGAGAAAGATCCAGGGTCATCGAAAACTGTGTTCATGGCGCACCGGAGGTGGCTCGGCAAGAATGATCCATGGAGAAATCATGGATACCTGTTCAAGAAGAACGAATATTACTGCCCTCCTTCTTGCTTCACTCTAAGCCAGGATGAGATCAAACAGTTTTTCAAGTGCCTTCTAGGAGTCAAATTTCCTTACGGCTACGCGGGCAAGATAAGCAGATACCTAGACGAGGCGAGAGGTTGATGGCATGAAGTCTCACGACTGTGCCGTGCTAATGACGCAGGTACTTCCGGTCGCACTAAGAGGGATAATGGACGAGCACGTCCGTGAAACGTTATTTGGCCTATGCAAGTTTTTCGACGTCATCTCTAGGAAGTCGATTGGCGTGAATCAGCTCGGAAGGCTACAGGAGGAGATCGTGGTGATACTATGTGAGCTTGAGGTCTACTTCCCACCCGCATTCTTCGACATTATGGTGCATCTGCTGGTCCATGTCGTGGAGGACATCGTACAACTCGGGCCGATGTTCCTCCGCAGCATGATGGCGTTCGAAAGGATGAACGAACACATCAAAGGATACGTTCGCAATAGGTCCCGTCCAGATGGAAGCATAGCCAAGGGCTTTCTGGCCGAAAAGTGCATCTCTTTTTGCACGAATTATCTAGACATCGAGAACCCTGTCGGTCTTCCCGTCAACAGGCACCTTGGCAAGCTCGACGGATCTGGTCACCGAGAGGGTCGTCGCATACTGCATGCAGACTTCGATTTTCGACGCGCAGACTTTGATCGAGCAAACCTCGTCGCGCTACAGCATTTAGAACTGGTCGATCCTTGGGTACAGAAGCACAAAAGGTTAATCGAGAAGAAGTACAAGACCGGGCATACAGAGGACGCAGGGAGAAATAATCAAAGAGCACAACTCAGATTTCACGCGTTGGTTTAGGTAGACGCTCCTTGATAATCCCCCGCGATCGCATTCTTCTGACACGGAAAAGATCATATTCACCTTGTCCCAGGAACCGATGCAAAACCTGGTGACCTATCAGGCGTATGATATCAACGGCTACACATTCTACACGGAGGAAAAGGACAACAAGTGTGATTATCAGAACTCAGGCGTAACGTCGGAATTCTACACCGATGACAACGTGAAGGAAAGATTCTACGGAAGAATCGAGGAGATCTGGGAGCTCGACTACTGTGGAGAAAAGGTGCCGATGTTCCGTGTCAGATGGGCAAAGAGCGTCGAAAGAGAAGACCGGTATTTCACAACCATGGTTATACCCGAAGCAGCCAAATCCAAGGCCCGGTGCAAGCGTGGGCTAAAAATGAACCGTGGGTACTGCTACCAAAGTGGACCAATGTTTTTCATTACCGACCGACAAAGCCTAGCCGTGTTGTCGTGAGGAGAGGAAAAGAAACATCATCGAAATGGAAGGGGTCGCCAACGAGCAAGACTTCGACCAGAACGGCGATCAAAAGATTGAAGATTATGATGACTAAGATGAAGCAACATACATCACAAGAAGAAAAAGGACAACCCTACCCAAAAAAGGTAGCCCGTTCGAAAGAAGAAACATTAAAGTGCCGGGGCTAAATTATTCAACCGCGACAAAGAAGGGAAAAAAGATTGTAAAACGCTAGCTCAAAAAATATTGTAAAACGCGTGGTCGAAAAAAATTGTAAAGTGCGGGTGGTCGAGTAGGGTCGTGCCCGATTCATATTATTATGGACAAATTATTATGAAATTTAGTTATACTTTGAATCATATTATTTGTACCACTTTTATGACATATATTATCACTTTTGGGCATTTTTGGAACATTTAAAAGTATTTATAAAATAAAAACAAAACAAATATGACATATATTACCACTTTTGGGCATTTTTGGAACATTTAAAAGTATTTTTAAAATAAAAATAAAAAAAGGGGGGCACCAGGATTCGAACCTGGATGCTTAGAAGTTTAGAATAGAGTAGTGGGCAGAACCAGTGGGATAGGGTAGTGAATCTGTTAGATAGTGGGACGGCTCTTTTCTTATACAGTTGCTAGAGGAGATAGGCGTAGCGCTCCGTAGCGCACTATGCCAGAGTGCGCTACGCCTATCTTTGTCTTATCCACGTGCACACAGGCACACGTCCCTCATCCCCATTCAACCGCGCCCACCCATCTCCTGCTAGCCGCCGCCGACACTGTCGATCCGCCGCCTCGCCAGCCCTGCCAGCCGCCGCCACTCGAGGAGGAGACCGTGGAGGAGCAGGCCCGTGCCGCTGCCAATCCGCCGCCACCGCATCCCAGGAGGAGGAGGTCACAGTCGCCACGCCAAGAGGAGGGGGTCGCGCTCGTTCCGTGGAGGAGGAGGTCGTAGTCGCCGCACAGTCCGTGAAGGAGAAGGCCCTCATCGTTCGCGTGCTCGTCGTCGTCCTTGTCTCGGAGGTGAGAATCACCCTCTCCCCTCTCCCCCTCTCTCCCCTCTCGTTGCATCCATTCACTTAGGGGATTCAGAGTAGGATTCAGAGTAAGGGTTCAAAGTTAGGGTTCAGTTAGGGTTCTTAGGATTCATAGTAGGAAATGTTCAGATTTTCTTAGGATTCAGAGTAGGGTTCAGTTAGGAAATGCTCAGAGTAGGAAATGTTCTTAGGAAATTCAGTTAGGAAATGTTCAGATTAGGAAATTCAGATTAGGAAATGTTAATCAGTTAGGAAATTCAGATTAGGAAATTTAGAGTAGGAAATTCAGATTTGGAAATTCAGTTAGGAAATGGTTGCATGGTTTATGGTTGTTCAGAGCAATGGTTCAGAGTTAGGATTCAGAGTTAGGAAATGTTCTTAGGTAGTATGAAATCATAACAGTGGTTTTGTCTTCATGGTTCATGGTCGCATGGATTAGCACTGCAAGCAACTTCCTTTCCTAGTTGTCTTAGCCCCTAGATAAATTATTCTGAGATGAACATTATTCTGAATTTTTATTTCTGCATGATTGTATGCTTGCCTGTGTGGATGCTTCTAAGATGGACATTATGCCTGTGTGGCATACACCAACTGGTAGCATGTTAGTTAATGAAAAACAGTAAAAAAGGAGGTCCTACTGGGGTATACACGGCTTTTTTAATCCAACGAGGCATATACTAGTTTTGCAATTAGGATGGCAATCTGTTGGTATGAAGATCTTAGTCAGCACAATTGACCCCAATCATCACAGGCAATTACGCATGACATCTCAAAATTAGCAACAAGCAAACCCTAAACCCTAAAGGTGGGAATGCCACTTCTTTTCTACTGCTGCTAACACATATTCACTGTATGCTCATATGTGTTATTTTCTTGATGTACACATTCAGTTGCTCTACAATTTCTTTCTTTCAGAAAACATAAGTTTGGTATATAATGTTTTGAGATTACTGAGGTAATACTAATAGAAATATGATCTTTGCATATTTCATCCAAATATATGCTTGCTTGTGTTCATGAAATTTACCATGGTCACCACGAGTCAGTTTGGTGGACTGTATTGTAGTCTAAGGAAGTATATAGTTACAACTTTGGATCAATAGTCTATTGCTAAAAAAATGCTGAAAATGTAATGAAAAAAGGGCCAAACTTATCCATGTTCTATTACTTGCCGGCACCTGATATTGCACTGTTGTGTGCTCATTTTGTAGACAGTGTTGATGCCTGATAATGCACTGTATTATGCATATGCCTGCTCATTTTGTAGACAGTGTTGATAGACTATCTGTCTTGAATGATGATGTGGTGTTACTACTGGTGTAGATAGTTTCGGCTTGTAAAGTAAAATAGTGTCATCTTTGATTGTATTTTAGCTCCATAAATAGTGGCCACTGTGTGCAAAAATTATAATAGCCTGGTGAATCCACTGTTTTCTCCCACTGAAATAGTATAAATGACAGCAATATGCTTGCTGTGTTGTGCTTGCTCGCTTCTTTATTGTCATTGTTGTGCTTGCTCTTCTTCTTAGTCTGGAACATCCACATATTATATGTCCACCCTACTTGTGCTACTACTACTTCTATGCTACTTGAGCTGCTACTACTTCTATTATCTGTGCTTCTACTACTATCTGTTCCTTATATCCATCCTAGTGTTGCTCTGGCTACTACTATCTGTGGTGCTACTGTGCTTCTACTACTATCTGTGTTGGGACAACAACACCTTGAAATTGTGCTTGTGCTTGTATGAAGCACTTTATTATGTCGTGTATGCAGGTTCTTGTATGAAACGAGTCATGATTTTTGCCGGAATGTTGATTAACTTCCGTTTTGGCAGAAATTAGCAAAGGTCATGCCGGATTTTTCCGTGCATTTAACCAATTATTTGTTTTTTATTAGTGCAAAGATGTGTGACAACGACGAGGCTGGATGTTCTAAGCGCATCAGCGCTGAAGGAGAACTCAGACCTCCGAATAAACAATTGACATTCTGGGAGACGGCCCAGCGGCTAGAAGACGATGAAGAATACCATCCTTCGGAGAGCGAGGATGATGAGATGGAAGACGTGGAGGAAGAAGCCGAAGGAACGGCGGACGATGAAACCACTGATGGCGGCGAGGGCACAGGGAGTGGTAGCAACCCTCCTAAGAAGAAGAAGAAGAAGAAGCCGAAGGACCGGCGCCCGAACACGATCGGCACGGTTAGGGAGGAAATTACCGAAGTGAGCCCATCAGGGGTTCCTTTGGAGCCCGCCCTTGTCGTCAAAGGGTACGGTGGGCAAGTGGCGGCGATCACCCGGACAACCATCTCGATCAACACCGAGAATCTCCGGCATAAAGATAATGGCCACTTGCACACACTCCTCTTTGAGAAGCTGCACGCAAGATACAAGTTCCCCGCTAAGTACCAGAACACAAATTATCATGGGAACGAAGTAAACAAATCCGCCCTCACAAAGATGAGCACCACCCTGGCCAGCTGGAGAACCCAGATAAAGAAGAAGATCTATAAAGAAGGCAAAAGTCTCGAGGAGATCCAGAAGATTGACCCGCAGATCACCGAAGATCAGTTCCGGGAGTTCAAGGAGAGGTGTGAATCCGAAAGAGCCCTGGCCAATAGTAATCAGGGAAAGGTGTCAGCGATGAATATAGGTCATCACCATCTCGGATCTAGTGGATACAGAACCGCGGAGGCCAAATGGAATAAGGAGGACGAAGAGTATAGATCCAAGGGGATAGAAAACCCCTTTGCTAAATTCGAACCCGGGCAGGTTCGAAACTTCATCAGGGCTCGTTACCATGTGGACCCAAAAACCAAACAACTCACCGCGGATCCTACGGTGAAGTAATTCGAGGAAATTGTGGTAAGTATAATCTAATTACCGTGGATCAACACGATTGCAATCTAATCGATGATCTAAATGATTCATCACATTACTTCTTCCGCAGGAGGAGGAAATTGTTGCTAGTCATGGATCTCAGGGTTCCTCATCCTGTGGGTCGACGGCGGCCACCGGTGGGATAACCTTTTAACAGTATGATGGCGAACCGGGCCAAGAAAATAGAGCCGGTTACGAAGAAGTCGTCGTCGGCTGGCCGTCTGGCCGGCCTCAGGGGTAAGAATTGGGTGGATCATTTTGGTCCACCGCCGAGGACGCATGTGGCGCCGTCGGGAAGGAGCGAGGAGGAAAACCGCGAGGTTCAAGAACTTAAGGCACAAGTGGCGCGGATCCCGTAGATCGTCCAAGACAACCTGGCAATCACCCTCACGTCCTTCCTGCCTACCTTGGTGGAGTCAATAGCGAACTGGAGTGCGGGTGGTCGAGTAGGGCCGTGCCCGATTACAAGCATGGTTAGCAGCCACTCGAACAACGCGGCGCCGACGAATCAGGCGAACTACGTGTTCGTGACTCCGCCCGCTAGCACCGCGGCACCGCAAGTGTTGGTGAATCCCCCTGCCATCACCGCGGCGCCGGAGTACATGTTGGTGCCCCCTTCCATTGTCGCGGCGGCACCGGAGCTCCAAGCACCCGTCGGTAGGGAGAATACACCGGCGGCCAGCACCGCGCCATCAAGCAGCCCTTCCGTCTCTTGCACGCTCGTCGTTGTATGCGGTGCGTCGACATTAGCCGATCTCGACGCCATCACGGTAAACAAATTGCTTTAATTACCGCCTTTCATGCCATCTATTACTCTTATGGCATCTCTGACGACGCCGTACATGTTTTCCGCAGACGGATGTTCCTTGCACTCTCTTATGCTACGTGAACAACAAGCTGAGGGATGTTGCCAAGGGTACCATCGTTCAACCCTTGCAGCGCGCGTTACACTCAAGGCCGATGTCAGATAGCGTGCACAGGGTTAAAATTAGTCGGGTGCTAAGGGGCTGCGACGACCTGGAACCTCCCATTCAACCCCCAGGAGCGGATGAAGAAGAGCCGTCTCGTCTCGTAACTTGCTTCGGCTTATTCTTGCTATGGCCAAAGAGCATGATCCGTTTGGGGACAGCGGGGGCCATCACGCCACAGACAAGCGGTGGCAAGGCCCCCTTACCGCCCTCGTCGTCACCTCCATGCGGTGGGTCGGATGATCATGTTGATGATATGCACATGGCGCAGGATCCGGCCGAGGACGACGAAGACTGGAATGATCACTTCTTCAGCACTCATTTTGGCAACGAAGAAGACCTAGCTGGTGTCCCCACAGAGAAAGCCACTATCACCAAGCGTCTGTTTGGTTCTCAGGAGACGCCTCCAGCTTGCGCCTTTACAGAGCCAGCTGATACAACCAACCGGCCCTTTAGTATAAGCCCTGACACACTACATAGGGCGGCCGGTGCTCAGATTGCGGTGCCTGCCCGCTCTCCAAAAGGAAAAAAGGGCAGGAAAAGAAAATCTAGCAGCTCGAGCCAGCCGATGGCGTCAACAACTGCGAATTCGATCAGGTTTCGGGACGGGCCACCAAGACCCGAGGGTATTATGTGGAGGATTCATGTGGCGGGTGATCCCATGCTACCTAAGAATTTGCAGAAGCTCGCCAGTTCGGAACTGCAGAGTGTGCATGACGGCGTGCTGACGATAGAGAGACGCCTTCTATCGGAGAAAGATCCCTCGCACCCGGTATTCGTGGTTAAGGTGCCACCAGGCTTGGGCTTCGTCGACAATTCCCCTGCGGATCTGTTCTTCCTGCGGTTCAATGACATCTTCAATATGTTCCACCTATACCCGCTGCACTATACCATGGTCCGTCTGTTTTCTCTCAGCCTGGCCATGCAGATCATTAGAGAGAACACACCGGGCATCGCTATAGTGGACCCCTACTACATGCATGACGGCTGCTTGGATTCCCTTGCCGAACGACGTATCGTGGCCTCGTACCTAAAAAGAATCCTCGTGGCGAACACGACAAAGGAATACATTCTCGTGCCTTACTTTCCCGAGTAAGTCGTTATTCACTCGCCACCGTCGATTGGCTTTATTAGATCATCATCATTCTTTTTCCAACACATTCCATTTGAATTTTTTGCACAGAGATGAACACTGCACGCTCATCTCCTTATCGCCGAAGCATTCCCACGCCACGTATTTCGAATCGGGGAGTCTAGAAAAGAAGAAAAACTACGACAAGATCAAGGAAGTTCTGGATGATGCTCTCACTGGCTTTGGCTCGACGGAAGGCACCACCTTCATGCGTACGAAGGTCAAGTTCGGCAGGCACGTCTTCAACCACGTAACGGAGTTCCCCTGCGTGAAGCAGCCGGAAAACAGTAAGAAGGAAGCCTACTACGCACTCCATCACATGAGGGCGTTCCTACTTGACTAGCAGAATTCTACGCTGCCAGATCATCTCAAACAGTGGGCCGAATCAAAGGCCAAGATCAATGATTCGGATATTAGACAAGAGATGTATCGCATCCAGCAGGAGTTTGGGGCAATCATCTTTCGTGATGTCATGACTTCGGGGGGGATCTTCTACGGAGGAAATATCCTGAATAACCGTGACATAGAAGATCGCCTAGAGATGCAGGGTGACTATAGGAAGTTCATGACGAGACAAGGCGTCCTCCCGTTCCCTAAGCCGAGCCAGAAGGCTTGATGTTGGCCTAGTTGTAGTTACAAACTATAGATGACCTTTGTGTGTGTGTGTGGACAAGTGTACTTATCTTATTAGATTTATGAATCATCGCTTACTTATTTTGCTTATTATTATTATTATTATATATCAATCAATGCTTGGTTTTTTTGCTTACTCTTTGGTCCTTTACTCAATTTGGTCCTTCTTTTTTTCCTTACTCTTTTTTCGAGAATAATGCCGATGATTGAAATGTCGTGGCACACTATATATGTGAATGTGCTACGATGGGACTGTGAGCCTTGTGATATGCACAAGTCCAGGTCTTGTGCATCCTACTTGGCTCACCGTTCCATCGTAGCATATTCCTGTGTCCAACGACCTATGTATATATATGAGGCATTCTTTTCGAGTTATTTTTGTCTTTTTCGAGAATAATGCCGATGATTGAAATGTCGTGGCACAATGTATATGTGAATGTGCTATGATGGGATTGTGAGCCTTGTGATATGCACAAGTCCAGGTCTTATGCATCCTACTTGGCTCACGGTTCCATCATAGCATATTCCTGTGTCCAACGACCTATGTATATATATGAGGCATTCTTTTCGAGTTATTTTTGTCTTTTTCGAGAATATGCCGATGATTGAAATGTCGTGGCACAATATATATAGAATGTGCTATGACGGGATAGTTAGTTTTGTGATATGCACAAGTCGAGGAATTGTGCATCTTACATGGCTAACCGTTCATCATAGCATATTCTGTCCAACGACCTAGCTAGTTATATATGAGGCATTCTTTTCGAGCTACTTTGGTCTTTTTCGAGAATAATGCCGATGATTGAAATGTCGTGGCACACTATATATGTGAATGTGCTACGATGGGATTGTACGCCTTGTGCTATGCACAAGTCCAGGTGTTGTGCATCCTACTTGGTGTACGGTTCCATCGTAGCATATTCCTGTGTCCAACGACCTATGTATATATATGAGGCATGCTTTTTGAGTTACTTTGGTCTTTTTCGAGAATAATGCCGATGATTGAAATGTCGTGGCACACTATATGTGAATGTGCTGCGATAGGATTGTTCGCCTTGTGCTATGCACAGGTCCAGGTGTTGTGCATCCTACTTGGCGAACAGTTCCATCGTAGCATATTCCTGTGTCGAACAACCTAGTTATATATGAGGCATGCTTTTTGAGTTTGGTCTTTTTGATTTAGGAGTACTTTCTATAAGTGTATCTTCATATGCGACTTTAATTATATATGTTTTTTTCAATCACCGGTTAATTATTATTGTCAACTTATAGATGACGTGGTACGTCGTGTACAAGGGACGGGTTCCCGGAGTCTACGATGATTGGAAAGACTGCCGGAGACAGGTGCACCGTTTCAGCGGCAATAGCTACAAAGGGTACAACACTATGGCGGAGGCGGAAGCTAGATACATGCGCTATCTAGCGGGAGTTAGGACAAGGAACCGGATGAAGACCTACACCTTCGTCGCGGCGGTGATCATGCTTATCTTCTTTGGTTATTTATCCCGCGTTTGTGTCTAGCTAGTTTAGATGTCTAGGCGAGCTTCCGAGCTCTAACTTGTTCGATCGACACATGTATTCGCATGTCACCAACTACTACTTTATAACATGATCGAAACAATGTAACTTAGACTATGTATTCATGTATGAGACTTATCTATATGTATTTGTTTCAATCTTGTTTTTCATATTGAGTATCTATATATATAATTGTATATCTTGTATCTGTGTGTATATCTGTAATATTGTATATAATCTGTATTGTATATAATCTGGCTGAAACTAAAAAACATGGTTCACCTTCATGGCGCACTACACCTAAAGCGCACTATGGAAGCTTAGTGGCGCACTAGGTAGTGCGCCACAAGATCCTGTGTAGCGCACCTGCCCAAACATCTGTGGCGCACTTAGCAGGTGCGCTCGCTGTCTCTACACAACCGTGGCACACTAGGCAGTGCGCCACGGCTGAGAGATAGCTATAGCGCAAGGCCCGTGGCGCACTGCTAGTGCGCCACGGATGATGTTTCCAGGTGCGCCACTAAAGGCCATTTTCCTAGTAGTGTTAAAAGCTTTTCCAAATAATTCAAGATGAATTATTTGACACCCTTTTAAATAAACAAAACCTACTGAAAAGATTTGAAAAGTTTAAAGAATTTAAATGGAGGTTTAAAATTATTATTAAATCCTATCTAATTAAAAACTAGAGCCTATTTTGAATAAATAAAAGACCCAAAATAAATAAGGTTTTATTCAAAATTTGACTCCAGAATGTCTTACTAACCAGTTTTTAAACCCACAGAAATTTTGGCAAGGTTTTGAATTTAAATGAATGTTGGATTTGGGTAAATAAAATCAAACCAGAATTAAAGAAAGAGAAAAAGAAAAACAAACAGAACAGAAAAAAATATGAAAACGGACTCAACCAAATAAAAATCCCACTAGGCCACCAGCCCATCTTCCCTCTCCTAAAACGGTTCAAGACTCACTTATAAACCTGAGGCGTAGCCAGACTTGAAAAAGCGACGGTTGCTCAGACGCACTAAACCTAGACGACGATGCATTTGACCCCACCCCACACTCACTCTCTGCCTGCAGCCACCTCTCCGCAGTCATCGTCTTCACCCACCCCGCTGACCACGCCCCCTCTCGGCGGCCGTTGCTGCCAAATCAAAGCCGGCGTAATACGCAGTAACGCCGCGATTAATCGACCCCTTGACCATGCACGTTAAAGCGTCTGCCCCTCCTCTCTACTTCCCCTCCCTCGCACACACCAGCTCGCCACCAGGCTGCGCAAATTTCACCAGAGACCACGCTCTGCGCCGACGAACTCGCGAGCAAATTCCAGCGACCCCGCGCCACCCCTTGCCTCCCCGAGCACACAGGCACATCCCCCAAACCCAGGCGCACCTCTCCGTATCATCAGCTCGCCCGCGCGTGCTTTGCAGCGTCGACAACGACGGCGACCCGTAGCGCCACCGCCTTCCATTTACTCCGACGAGGTTTCCTGGTAAGCTCGGACCGCCCCGAAGCTATTCGATGATGCACGCATGTTCCCTGATACCGTGCGCGTCTAACGCACCCTTTACTTTGCTTTGGCACGCCCTGTAGCCTCGCCCCCGTCGACGTCTGACCGTACCCGATGCCAGCAAGATCTCCGGCGAGGAATTCCGATCAACCCCGTGTGCCCCTTCACCAACCAAGGGCAGGTTGAGCATCCCCGTGCCTCAACGATCACTGTGAGCCATCTCTTCTTCTTCCTTGCTTCCTCTAGCGCCAGCTCTGCCGCTAGCCGAGCGTCGCCACCGCGTGCTGCCGCTAAGCGCCGCCAGAACTTGGTCAGGGTGACGATGGCCGTTAGATGACGATCTAATGGATACAATAGATTCACTTAACACCGAAGGGGTACGCAACCTGCGCCGTGCGATCTAACTTAGATCTGACGCCTCACAGTTACCGATCCGTGCGAAACGGTACACACGAATAGGATTAAGACATGTGGCTCAGCTCGTTTGAATTAAAACAGATTAGATCTATTATATATGTGATTTTGTAAATTCTATAACTTTTGATCTACACGTCCAAATTTTTCAACTTTATATCAATGGATTCAGAAAAACATGCCCTAGCCAGCCATGCACTTTGTTTAGTAAAAATCTTCTGTTAAAATGTTTGTTTTTGTAGAAACTTGTGTATGCATGTTTAGGATATAAAAATTGTTTTGAAATGATGTTGAGGATAAAATCTTTTACAAATGGTGTGTTTTGAACCTACTGACCATAGGAAACAAATTGCGGTTTCAAAAATATATTTGGTGAAACAAAAGAATGAATCTTGGATTTAAACCATTTCTAGTCAAGTAAAAATATGGTTTAATTATTAAAAATGGTTTTGGAAGAAAACCTTTGAGAAATGCATTGGAATAAACTCCCTAACCCTAAACACAAAGTTTTTTGGTTTGAAAACATATTTTGTGAACCCTATAGATTAATGCCTTATTAAAAACATTTCTACACCACATAAAATGATACCTTGACTTAAAAATGGTTTATAAAGTGAAACCTTTTACAAATGACTTTGCCACTTTATAAAATGACCATTAGGTGTTTTCAAATGTGTGTGAACCTTTAGAAACCACTTTTCCAAATAAAACAATCTTTGGCATGCTTGCATGCATTATCTTGTTTCTATGATTTTATGTGATGAATTGCTTGAATGGTAGATTGAACATGTGCCTTGCTTGATTAAATTGTAGTGACTTGAAGAGTGTGATTGTAGCAAGGACAAGGAGTGAAATTATACTCTACCAAAAAGGCAAGTGATGCTTCATACTTTTTGTCCCATTATTTTTACTATGCATTAGTGATATTTTCTAAGTAGGACTTGCATGGAATTTTGCTAAGTGTAAACTATGCCATGGGAAATCCTAGTAGATGAACCCTTAGTAGAATTTCCTAAGTTAAGATTCCTTCTACTATCATGCTTAGCTTAGCTAATAGAAAACAAGGGTGGAATATATATTCATGCTATGGAAAATTTCTAAGTCTGAGGACTTGTGTTTGTTTAATAAAACAACTAAGTGAATGAAACACCTGGGTGGAATGGAAGGAATGGTTTGTGTTGAGTGGTTACACAAGGCCAGGGGACTGGTGAACCTTGTGTATCTCACTTGTGGATGGACACCCAGGAACAAAGAGATTTGAGATGTCAAATGTTGAGAAGCTTCAAGTGCATCCACTTGGCATTATGGGCTCTGCCTGGATCATATAGGTTGCAATAACTTAGCCAAATGGACAATTGGTGGTAGGGGTTTGCTAGGTTGGAGCGCGTCCATTCTGGTCTAAGGGAAGGCTTCTGAAAGATCTTGTCTTGGTGAAACCAAGTCTTGTGGGGAAAGTGCACCACCTCTGCAGAGTGTAAAATCTAAGTACTTAGCCATGTCCCTGGCAAAGGACAATTTGAGCATCAAGACATGGAAACTATCAAGAATATCATCATCCAAATTTCTAAGTTAAAAATTTGTGGTTTAACAAGGGTTAAAGGATCTTCAATCTTTGATTGGTAGATGCCTTGGGTGATTTTTGTCAAGCAAAAACTTAGTGTTTTCAAATGATAAGAAAAAATCTATTTTTGAGCAATGCAAGCCTCAACTCCACTTAGCCAAAAGCATATAGATGATAGACTCCACTATACTACCATAGTATCACTTTCCAATACAATTCAAATGTATTGACCCTTGTGGCTGTAACTTGTTATGTTGCAGGTTTGATTGATTTAGTGAAGTGTGTTGATTAGGATTACAAAGTCTACAACCAACATGTCTGCCTGTGGCACTTTGAAGATGAAGGACCCCATGCTTATAGATATTCTGCTGCAATGTAATGTAATAGCACAATGAGCTATGAAAGATGTAATAAATTATTTTATTCCTGGTTATAAAGTTGTATTATGACCTTTGTTTCTTGATATTACATCTTAACTGTGGATGCTAGCTATTTATCCAGGGACTAGCATTGTAAACATAGGGAACTCTACCTTATTAAAGGTTGGGAACCTTACAGATGGTATCAGAGCATTGTGTTGCCTGTAGGATTTGTAAACCTAGGATTGGACAAACCCCTTAGAAAAAAATAGGAGTTGTATTTGTTCCATCAAAAAAACTTATTTACAAACAATCTTGTAAACTCTTTCCTCAAACCATTTTGGTTTTAATTCTACACCTCTTCTATTTCAAACTTGATGGAAAAACCTACCCCATGGCCAAAGACTTCACCATGTGCAAAGGACTTCATCAACTCTAATGACTTCAACATCTTCAACTCTAATGACTTCAACATCTTCAACTCTAATGACTTCAACATCTTCAACATTTTCACCAAGGACATTAACTTGGATATCACTAAGGACTACAAGTGAGACAAGAAATATTACTCAAGACTTGAAGACTAAGGAAACACAACTTGGGAATCATCATCACCTTTGAAGTTTTGTGACCAAGACCCAAGAATTTTCCCAAGGAAACCATGATCTCATGCAAGAAGAATCAACCAAGAAGGATGGAAAAATCTCAAGTGAACCATATAGATGAACCACCATATTTAGTTTAAGTTAAACCCACCAACTTATGTGGTGTAACTAAAAATATTTTTGGTTGCCTAAAAATGTGCTTGAAACTTGTTGTTTGAGTGGAATGTTTGTTTGTGATTGCTTGCACATTGCTTGTGTAAATTGTGATGTGTGTGATTAGAATTATTCCCTTAGAAATACCTTGCCTATTCTAATCCCAATCCAACCCAAACAAATGACTTCCCCAAGAGACTCCAACATCAAGGATGGTGACAACAACAACCAAGAGAACAACATGAGAGACCAACTACTTGCAAGACAAACCCAGTTGAGCCAAGTGACAACTCAGCTTTTAGCCAACAACAATGGACTAGACCCAGCCATACAAAGGATTTTGAAACTTCAATCCCAATTGTTGCAAGGATTGGCTACTCAAATGATCAACATGGGAGAAAACTTTTCCCAAGGAGTTAATGACAACAAGGATGACAAAGATGTTATTCTAGAAGGAACCCAAGCATGCAATATTTGTGGAGACAAGGATCATACGTCCAAGGAGCATGAAAATCAATGCCCTAATTGTGAAGAGAGACATCCAACTAATCAATGCCCCACGTCTCAAGTGACTTGTTTCCTATGTGAAGGAAATGATCATGCCCCTATTCAATGCCCCATCTATCCTATAGTTCAACAAATGAAGCAAGATGGAATGCATCAAATGTTTGGAAACCTCCATAAGGGAACAACTTCTACCAAGATGGATGAAGGCAAAGTCAGAACCATGCCACCTAAGGCCAAACCCAAAGTGACCATAAAGTGTTGCTACTCTTGTGAAGAAGAAGGTCATATCTCTAGTAACTGCCCCAAGAAGAGAGAAAGATTTCCCACCTTTGAGGTGAGGTATGAAGAGCATGAACTAGAAGAACTCCTAGCTTTGGAGAGACCCAAAAAGAAGAAGAAAGACAAAAGCCAGTTGCAATGTTACAATTGCAAAGAGATGGGACACTATGCCAATGAATGCCCAGAAAATAAGAAGAACCAAGGAAACAAACAAGAGGCAATGATACCAAAGGAAAAGAAAGATATCAGCCAAGTGATGTGTTTCAAATGCAAAGAGCTAGGCCATTATGCGGACAAGTGTCCAGAGAAGCTTCATCAAAATCCCAAGCAAGCCAAAATGTAATTTAGTTGGAAATTTTTTAAGGGTGGTAGTACCCTAGTTGTTTTGAGCCAACTTGTAACCCCTAGCCTCCCCAAATCTCGGGACGAGATTTATTTTAAGGGTGGTAGCCTGTCACATCCCAAGATTTTCCAAATCTTGTAATGTGAAAAATAAATAAACAAAATAAATTATTGTTGAAAATCAGGGTGAAAAGAAACTTTTGGTTTCTAAAAGGAAACTTAAAATCCCATCTAATCAAGAGAAATGCATTCCTCAAATGAATGTATCTGGAAATTTAAACACTTGGAAAAAATAAATCCAAACCCTAAAACCCTAATGGAAATAAAATCATTTCCAAAGTTATCTCCAAGCCTATGGATTTGATCCATATAAAAATTTGTCAACAAACATTCACAAATGATCAAGAAAGACAAATAGAAATAAAATAAGGCCATATAAATTGGTTTCACTCAATTTGGAACCATAAATAAAATCTTATGAATTTAATAAGATAAGGAATTGAATTCCCAAAGCTAGTGAAGAACCTATCTAGAAACCCATACCAAATGTTGAGCAAATAATCCTAAAGATCTTTAAAAGGATAAAGAAATATCAAATAAGATTTCACAAATTGGAATCACCAAGTTTGGATATCAAAATAAAAAGATATGGATTTTATAAGTTGAAGAAAGAAATATTAAATAAAGAATATTAAAGATCAAACCAAACCTTGGACAAATCTTTAAACAAGTGGAATGAATTATTAATCCCAATCCAAATAAAAATATTGGATACAGAATTGCCAAAATAAAATAAATGGGCTTAAACCAAATCCTATTGGAATTAAAACAAATACCCAATCTTAAATGATTAATAAATCTTATTAAAAGCTTTTCCAAATAATTCAAGATGAATTATTTGACACCCTTTTAAATAAACAAAACCTATTGAAAAGATTTGGAAAGTTTAAAGAATTTAAATGGAGGTTTAAAATTATTATTAAATCCTATCTAATTAAAAACTAGAGCCTATTTTGAATAAATAAAAGACCCAAAATAAATAAGGTTTTATTCAAAATTTGACTCCAGAATGTCTTACTAACCAGTTTTTAAACCCACACAAATTTTGGCAAGGTTTTGAATTTAAATGAATGTTTGATTTGGGTAAATAAAATCAAACCAGAATTAAAGAAAGAGAAAAAGAAAAACAAACAGAACAGAAAAAAATATGAAAACGGAGTCGACCCAACCAGCCCAGCCCACTAGGCCAGTCCAACCCATCTTCCCTCTCCCGCAGAAAAACGGTTCGCACTCACTTATAAACCCACAACGACACTGACAGACGGACCCCACCCCACACTCTCTCTCTCGCTGCCAAGCGGCCCCACTCTCCCCAGTCATCGTCTTCACCCACCCCGCTGACCACGCCCCCTCTCGGCGGCCGTTGCTGCCAAATCAAAGCCGTGTCACGCTAACGCGATTAATCGTCCCCTTGACCACGCACGTTAAAGCGTCTGCCCCTCCTCTCTACTTCCCCTCCCTCGCACACACCAGCTCGCCATCGGGCTGCGCAAATTTCACCAGAGACCACGCTCTGCTCCGACGAACTCGCGAGCAAATTCCGGCTACCCCGCGCCACCCCTTGCCTCCCCGAGCACACAGGCACATCCCCCAGACCCAGGCGCACCTCTCCGTATCATCAGCTCGCCCGCGCGTGCTTTGCAGCGTCGACAACGACGACGACCCGTAGCACCACCGCCTGCCATTTACTCCGACGAGGTTTCTTGGTAAGCTCGGACCGCCCCGAAGCTATTCGATGATGCACGCATGTTCCCTGATACCGTGCGCGTCTAACGCACCCTCACTTTGCTTTGGCACGCCCTGTAGCCTCGCCCCCGTCGACGTCTGACCGTACCCGACGCCAGCAAGATCTCCGGCGAGGAATTCCGATCAACCCCGTGCGCCCCTTCACCAACCAAGGGCAGGTTGAGCATCCCCTTGCCTCGGCCATCACTGTGAGCCATCTCTTCTTCTTCCTTGCTTCCTCTAGCCTCTAGCGCCAGCCATTCTTGCCGTCGCCGCCGTAGCGAACTTGGTCAGGGTGACGATGGCCGTTAGATGACGATCTAATGGATACGATAGATTCACTTAACACCGAAGGGGTACGCAACCTGCGCCGTGCGATCTAACTTAGATCTGACGCCTCACAGCGACCGATCCGCGCGAAACGGTACGCACGAATAGGATTAAGACACGTGGCTCAGCTCGTTTGAATTAAAACAGATTAGATATATTAGATATGTGATTTTGTAAATTCTATAACTTTTGATATACACGTCCAAATTTTGCAAACTTTATATCAATGGATTCAGAAAAACATGCCCTATCCAGCCATGCACTTTGTTTAGTAAAAAGCTTCTGTTAAAATGTTTGTTTTTGCATCAACTTGTGTATGCATGTTTAGGATATAAAAATTGTTTTGAAATGATGTTGAGGATAAAATCTTTTGCAAATGGTGTGTTTTGAACCTACTGACCATAGGAAACAAATTCCGGTTTCAAAAATATATTTGGTGAAACAAAAGAATGAATCTTGGATTTAAACCATTTCTAGTCAAGTAAAAATATGGTTTAATTATTAAAAATGGTTTTGGAAGAAAACCTTTGAGAAATGCTTTGGAATAAACTCCCTGACCCTAAACACAAACTTTTGTGGTTTGAAAACATATTTTGTGAACCCTATAGATTAATGCCTTATTAAAAACATTTCTACACCACATAAAATGATACCTTGTCATAAAAATGGTTTATAAAGTGAAACCTTTTACAAATGACTTTCCACTTTATAAAATGACCATTAGGTGTTTTCAAATGTTTGTGAACCTTTAGAAACCACTTTTCCAAATAAAACAATCTTTGGCATGCTTGCATGCATTATCTTGTTTCTATGATTTTATGTGATGAATTGCTTGAATGGTAGATTGAACGTGTGCCTTGCTTGATTAAATTGTAGTGACTTGAAGAGTGTGATTGTAGCAAGGACAAGGAGTGAACTTATACTCTACCAAAAAGGCAAGTGATGCTTCATACTTTTTGTCCCATTATTTTTACTATGCATTAGTGATATTTTCTAAGTAGGACTTGCATGGAATTTTGCTAAGTGTAAAATATGCCATGGGAAATCCTAGTAGATGAACCCTTAGTAGAATTTCCTAAGTTAAGGTTCCTTCTACTATCATGCTTAGCTTAGCTAATAGAAAACAAGGGTGGAATATATATTCATGCTATGGAAAATTTCTAAGTCTGAGGACTTGTGTTTTGTTTAATAAAACAACTAAGTGAATGAAACACCTGGGTGGAATGGAAGGAATGGTTTGTGTTGAGTGGTTACACAAGGCCAGGGGACTGGTGAACCTTGTGTATCTCACTTGTGGATGGACACCCAGGAACAAAGAGATTTGAGATGTCAAATGTTGAGAAGCTTCAAGTGCAGCCACTTGGCATTATGGGCTCTGCCTGGATCATATAGGTTGCAATAACTTAGCCAAATGGACAGTTGGTGGTAGGGGTTTGATAGGTTGGAGCGCGTCCATTCTGGTCTAAGGGAAGGCTTCTGAAAGATCTTGTCTTGGTGAAACCAAGTCTTGTGGGGAAAGTGCACCACCTCTGCAGAGTGTAAAATCTAAGTACTTAGCCATGTCCCTGGCAAAGGACAATTTGAGCATCAAGAATCTCATCATCCAAACTTCTAAGTTAAAAATTTGTGGTTGAACAAGGGTTAAAGGATCTTCAATCTTTGATTGGTAGATGCCTTGGGTGATTTTTGTCAAGCAAAAACTTAGTGTTTTCAAATGATAAGGAAAAATCTATTTTTGAGCAATGCAAGCCTCAACTCCACTTAGCCAAAAGCATATAGATGATAGACTCCACTATACTACCATAGTATCACTTGCCAATACAATTCAAATGTATTGACCCTTGTGGCTGTAACTTGTTATGTTGCAGGTTTGATTGATTTAGTGAAGTGTGTTGATTAGGATTACAAAGTCTACAACCAACATGTCCGCCTGTGGCACTTTGAAGATGAAGGACCCCATGCTTATAGATATTTTGCTGCAATGTAATGTAATAGCCAAATGAGCTATGAAAGATGTAATAAATTATTTTATTCTTGGTTATAAAGTTGTATTATGACCTTTGTTTCTTGATATTACATCTTAACTGTGGATGCTAGCTATTGATCCAGGGACTAGCATTGTAAACACAGGGGACTCTACCTTATTAAAGGTTGGGAACCTTACAGATGGTATCAGAGCATTGTGTTGCCTGTAGGATTTGTAAACCTAGGATTGGACAAACCCCTTAGAAAAAAATAGGAGTTGTATTTGTTCCAAAAAAAATTATTTACAAACAATCTTGTAAACTCTTTCCTCAAACCATTTTGGTTTTAATTCTACACCTCTTCTATTTCAAACTTGATGGAAAAACCTACCCCATGGCCAAAGACTTCACCATGTGCAAAGGACTTCATCAACTCTAATGACTTCAACATCTTCAACTCTAATGACTTCAACATCTTCAACTCTAATGACTTCAACATCTTCAATATTTTCACCAAGGACATCAACTTGGATATCACTAAGGACTACAAGTGAGACAAGAAATATTACTCAAGACTTGAAGACTAAGGAAACACAACTTGGGAATCATCATCACCTTTGAAGTTTTGTGACCAAGACCCAAGAATTTTCCCAAGGAAACCATGATATTGACTATAGTAGGAGAGACAGACACCCGCTAGCCACTTATGCAAAACTAGTTGCATGTCAAGCGTGGAACAGGTCTCATGTGCGAGGACATGTAAAGTTTGTCAGGGCCGCTTCATCCCACTATGCCACCAATATCCAAAGTACAACTAAGAAGCAATAAAATGATCATCATCGCCCACATACTCATATGTGTACTACCCGTGCAAAGTATCTACGCATAGATCCGGCTCTGATACCACTGTAGGGTTCGCAGCATAGAAAACAAAAAATTTCCTACGATGGGAACAACTATGTACCAAGATCAATCTACTAGATACAAACAACAAGCGAATGTACATCCGTAGATAACATACCCTTGAAGACCGAAAAAGCTTAACGAGTCCAAACTCGTGGTTGATGTAGACGATCTCTTGCCGATCTCAAGATCGAGAGGAAGTCCTAGCGCCGCAAAACAGCAGCGCATCCGTGCTCGCACACACTTTCGAGGCACCGAGCAACCTCCGCCTCCTCGCTCCAGCGATGCAGCAGAAGCACAAATCTTTCTTGCCGAAAAGCCACCGGGAACATGTATCTCGCTAGTCCGAGACCATGGGGAATAAATTCTAGAGGGGGAGAGAGATCCTTCACGAGGAGGTGTACTTTGAGAGGAGGAGAGGGGGGCCTTTTATAGGGGAGAGGGGGGCACCCAAGGGGCATGGCTCCCAGCCATGGGGGCTGCCCCCACCTCTTCCACATTCATGTGGGTGGAGCTCCCACTCAAAATGAAAAGCCTCCACTCCCATTAAAAAGCCTCCACTCAAAAATCCACTCACATGCATTAAATTTCCACCAAATTTAATGCAAGCTCTCATTTAAATAAAACTCTTTTATTTATTTATTCAGAATTTTGTTAATTACTTTAATTAACCAACATTCACATAAAACCCCTTGCTAGTATTCCATTCACATGCAGAACCAGTTTTAGCAATTTCAACCGAAACAGTTTCGGTGTCTAGTGAAATAAATTCCTGCGCTTTCCTTTTCTTTCGGCATGAAACTTTTGATCCATTTAGATGTCGGTGTCTCTTAAGTGTGTCACCCTACGGTTCGTGAATAATGCGGACATGATCGAGACCCCTCTCGGATCAATAATCAGAAGCGGGATCTGGAGACCCATACTGACTCCCACACATTCAACGATGACTTTCTTGTGATCGTCAGAACCTTTTACGCTAGTATCTTAATCCCTTTGTTTCGAGATATATTACATGTCTGAGATTCGATCATCGGTATATCCATACCTAGTTTGATCTCGTTACTGACAAGCACTCTTTTCTCGTTCCCGTGATATAACATTCTAGTGATCAAATCACTTGCTTGCAAGCTAATCAATGTGATATCACCGAGAGGGCCCAGAGTATATCTATCCGTCATCGGGATGAAAAAATTCCACTCTCGATCCATGGGCCTCAACATAACACTTTATTAGTTCTGAATCCATCTTTATAATCACCCTGTTACGGTGTGACGTTTGATGTTATCAAGAAACTCTTCCGGTGTTAGTGATTGACACGATCTCATGGTCTAAGGATTAGGATCACTTCGTAAGTTGTTATAGCAATATAAACTCAATGACTTTGATCGTAATGCTATACTTCGGATGAATGTTCATCACACCATGACACTAATGTTGTGACCTCGTTATTAACAACATCCAATGTCCATGATCAGGAAACCTATGATCATCGTGTTAATCAACGAGCTAATTTATAAGAGAGGCATAACTAGGAACTTCCTTTTTGTTTATTAAACACACATGTATTAACGTTTCCGTATTAATACAATTATAGCATGTAAAATAAACATTTATCATAAACAAGGAATACGATAATAAACACTTTATTATTGCCTTCGGGCATATTCCCTTCAGATGCAATCACACATCAAGAGATAGAACTACAAGCACACCTGACCTATATTGAAAAGCCCTGTAAAATTCTGGAAGAAAACTGGAAAAGATTGAGGAACAGAGCAATCAAATATTGCAAGGTACAGTGGGAACATCACCCTGAAAGGGAAGCCATGTGGGAAAAAGAAGAGGATTTAAGGAAAGCCTATCCAGAACTATTCAGGTACATCTCCCCAAACTTCGGGACGAAGTTTAATTTAAGGGGGGAAGTCTGTAACATCCCAACATTTAGGACCTAACGAAGGGTAGATTTAGGAATATGGATTGTTGCATGCATTCATCTGTGAAAATGTGGGTAAATTTTTCGCCAAATAAAAAACCTAAGTGATAAATGTTTCTTTCATACTTTGAGATTAGGTTTAGTCCTAAAGGATGATTGTTATAAACTTTGAGATGATCTTAAGGAGTTATGTGTTTTTCAAATGAATTTGAAATATTAGACTTGAGTGTTTGAATTATATTCAAATGAATTAGATATAAGTTTTGAATCTTAATTCAATTAAGAGATAAATATTACAACTTGAATTCTATCCAAAGAAAAACAATAATGAATATAAAGTTTATTTCTTATCATCAGTCAAGTTATAAAATTATAACTTTTATTTGAATCATCCACATAACTTACAAAAGTAAATATACAAAGAATAGGAATATTTTTTATTAATAATAGTATAATCTTTATTACAATAAAATAAAATAAAGATTACAAGAATAATAAAAGAAAATTACAAAAGAATAAGAAAATTACATTGGAATATTTACTAACTATCCTATATCTAAATCTAAACTAAATCTTCATCTATATCTTTGTACCTGCAAAACAAAGACTAAATAAAAACAAAAGAAGATTAGTGTTAGTATTATTTCTCTTAGACATGTCAGTGAAATGCACTTGACAAATTCATCATTGAGACATTTATAAAAGGGGAAAGTTTCTCCAATATGAAAGAATTCATCTTTCATAAATTCAAAGCCAGAAGTCAGATAACATCCAAGAGGGGCAAACTCACCAGCCAGATGAAAGTAACCAGGTAAAAGTAAATATCCAGATTCTGAACATGTCCATAGGTGCATAGCAGGCACACAAGCAGGACACACACCAGCATGCATATGGTGTGCTGTCGACCTCAGAAGCACATCCCAATCTCACAAAACCACAAGCACAGCCGTGGGAGGCACTAGTGCATCACTCCACTGCACAGCACACAAGAACAGCCAGTGTAGACAACAGCTAAACCAAGCACCACAGCTAGCAACCAAACCAACTAAGGATCAATCAAACATCACCAGGATGGTGACATAAGGAGGGGGATGGATCAGGTGGATAGCAAGATCAAGCCCATGAGCTAGGATGAGCAGGGTCAGCTCAAGATCAAGCACAGGAGTCCAGCAAAACCAGATCAAGATCATCATCACCAACTTACTACACCATCATCAGATTTTGTGGTGAGTTTCATAAAACCTTCACATGATCTAATCATATTATTCAGAGAGAAACATGTGTTGTTTTATAAAACAAAACCTCAGAAAACACCCAAGTGGGGTGAATCCATCGTAGGGATTTTTAAAACTCTAAAGGCAAACAGCACAATACCAGGATCCAACCAGAGCTGAGAGCAACATCCTTGCTCTGGTTGCCAAACTATATTTTACCATTCAACCATGCATATACCTATGATCTATTTCTAGGCACATCCCTAAAGGAAGGGTAGCACCTTAGGAACAAATCCTTAGGATCCATAACATGATCAAGCTTACTATCATTTTTCCAAGCTTTGATTCAATCAAGAATAACTGGTACCACTACCAGGACTATCTAGATGAACCAATTAGATAAGATCTAAATCCCAAATCCTCAGACCAACATCATTGATCTTAGAGAATTCAGAAAAGAAACATCTATGTTTATCTCTCAAAGCCAACTTTGTCATTAAGTATCAAACAACCCAATTAATGGATTAGAGTTATTCTTGTGTGCCATACCATGATGGTTCACAAGAACAGTCCAATATGAATCAAGAAAGTCAGTAAATCATCATAGATTTAGACAATCAACTAACTAATCATCTTCCTGTTAACACAGGAATCATAACTAGGAGATTCCTATGTTACACTTCACTGTTTGAGATCATGATGATCTCAAAACACATTTTAATTCCCAAGCTAACAGCACTAAGACAGTAGCTATATCTTATCATAATCATGACCATGAATCAAATAAACAGTGGAAAGCTATCAAGTCATTGGCTTTACCAAGCATGTTTCCCAAACAACAATATCATCTGAATCTGATGCAATCTAAGCATCAAGTCATCTAGTAAGCCACCAAAAACATCATCTATCATTTTAAGCAACAAGCCTCTGGCCAATAATCATTTAGCATGTATACAGATCAACCAAACATGATTCAAATCATCCAGTACATGATCAATCACATAACAGGAACCCTAAATGGATAATCATCCTAAACTGAATCAGACAATAGACAGAGAGGACACTGCCAGCCTCTAGCATCGAATAAACAAGCATAGAAAGCAATAGGGGGAAGGAAACAAACTCACCATTGGTCCTCGCTGAAGAAATTGAAGAGAAAGCAGATTGGCCGACGAACCCGTGGTGGCAGAGGGAGCACCCAGGGGCGCTGCAACCTGCACCAGCCACGATGGCGGCCATAGCAGCACACGAATCCACCACATCACCACAGGCGGGACCACAGCGGCGGCGGCACTTGAACACATGCCAAACCCCAAACCCTAGGGTTCAGAGAGGCATCGATCCATTGCAGGAGAGCCCCAGGCTCAAATCCAATTGGATGGAACAAACGAGCGTCGTTGACAACCCCTAGTACACCACGGAGGCGACCAGAACGACCTACAGCGGTGGGAATCGCCGGTGGCGGCATCGCTGGCCACGGGGTCGGGGTCAAAGGAGGAGAAGATAAGCTCGAGGGAGAGAGAGAGGCAGTAAGGAGTGGGCCGAGCTGGGTCAAACCCTTCGAGGTGGTCCTTTTGTCTAAAACTAAATGGGCCACTAGGGCCCAATAATAATAATCAGCCCAGAAACAATTCCAGACCTGTTTTAATAAACGGGAAAAGACCAAAATACCCCTAGACTTAAATAAATTCTAAAAAATAAAATATAAGTCCAAAAATTTATAAATTAAATACTATTGATTCACAGTAATCCACTCTATCCAAATAAAATAAAATATAAAATTTTGGACATTTAAATTTTTATAAGAATTTTGTAATTTAAAAATTCCTTATGGAATTTTACAAAATTATTGAAAGATGATAAAAATAAATAAAAATCACTTTCATTATATATTAATATTATAGTATTTTTGAAAAAATACTAAATAAATATTTAATAACAAATTTTAATGTATAATTGTTAATTCTTAAAAAGAATTATTAAATTAATAAAAGTCAAATAAAAAGGAAATAAAATAAACTAATTCAGTATATGTTATAAATATTATAAAGTAATATTTATAAATTCTTTATTAAAAGGCACCTTATATAGGGAAAATGCATATAGAATTGAATAATGTATTACATTACTTGCATAATCATTTTGCTTCTTTAAATATTGTCCTTAGCGGGCAATAAGAATGTTTTTGTAGACATAGAAGCTCAAGGTCTAGTGCAAGCATCAGACTTCACCACCTTGCCATCACAAGGCAAGTTCATCACTTTCTCATGTCCTTTGAAGAGTCTTTATCAAAGTATTTGCAAATTGTGTGTTATCATATATATTTTAAAAGAAAGAAAATATTATTTTTACAAATAAAGAAATCATAGATATCATCCTAAGTGGTGATATAATGGAGCAATAGAACTTAGGGTTCTATTTGCAACAATGATGATCAAGTAGGGACGTAATAACCCCTGACATCAGTGATTCTAGTATCGTATATTACGCGTTAGCCATGAGATTTGGAATGGGACAAACAAAGTCAGCTGTATCTTCTTCCTCTCGCATGAAGACGGATGTGCAGGTCGTGGCTGTTATCCTCGTAGCGTGCATATTAATTGGTAATTCGTAGAGGATATGTAGCATATGGGTGGAACCCTCATTGTCCCACGATAGTGCATCTAACGGTTTATACAAACCATTGCCGTAATTCATTATGTGGGCATGGTGTACACCAAGGAGGCATGCGGGGTCGCGAAGGGGGCAGTGATTGGCTTGGACCAACTACTGGGCCCCACATCATGGAATTGTGGACGGGAAAGTACGCCCGGTTGTGCAACAAGGAGTTGATCTCTCATGGATAAAGTAACGCACCTCTGCAGAGTGTAAGAATTGTAACTTGTTACTCCCTGTTCCGGGAAGGAGCTACGAACATGGCAGGAAAGGAACACCATGAAAGTTCTGGTCAACCTGTGAAGGCTGATGGTCATAGATTTTCATAATAAAATCAATATTTGAAGAAAGATTTACAAAAATTGCATAGTGCCAAGGATTTATAATCCGAGGTGGTAGTTAGAGCATCAAACTTCACACCTTGCATATAATGAACTTGTTGGATAACGCTGTTACTCATTCTTTCCTTTGATCCCTTGCTTAGACTCTGAGGATCCCGAAGACGTGCCAATGTATGCAGCCAAATGCCAAGAAGATGTGTTCTACAAGGAACCTGATCTGTCCGGAGGAGTTGAAGGAGTGGATTACGAAATCCGCTATGGCGTCAATGATAACGAGTCCAACTAAGTATCCCTAGTTAATAGTAACCAACGGAGCCAAGCAGCATGAACTCTATAGAATAAGTTGTTGAGCTCAACTCCTAGTCAGAGTTGTTACTTTTAAATTCCGCTGAAACACTTTATATTTTGGTTTGTAAGTTGAATCTTTTGGAAGTCTTGAACTTCCGGTATTGTAATAATAATAATGTGTGTACTTTTGTAATATGGACCTGCAATGTTTCTATTGTACCACTCTGAGGGATGTGATATTTACGGAACGGTGTTCTGTGGATGTCATGTCAACGACTATAGTGTACTACACATGCAGTGGTATGCTGGGTCACCGCACTGTTGAGGGCTTACATGAGTAGAATCCCAATAGTTTTCGAATGATGTACCCAACGCGTCCGTCGGGATTTTCATCGCGCCTGTTGGCACGGATTTTCACTAGCAGAACGCAGTCGTGTGCGTTACCAGGCCATCAGATGGTATCTGTAGGTCTTATCACTACAACACAACAAAGCTTTGGTAACACAACCATGTAACACATAGTGACATATGTTACGTGTAAAATTACAGTAACACATCATTTATGAGCCGACGGTTGACAGTAACACAAACGATATAGGGTCTGAAAATGTGTTACAGATATAACAACACGGTAACATACAAGTATGTGTGAGAGGTAATGTGTTACAGGTATATTGACGAAGTAACACATAGATATATGTTGGTGGTAGTGTGTTACAAACTTGAGTGGGAGTAACACATAAAACTATGTTGATCCATGGTGTTACAAGCTCTATTATATGTGCAATTATAAAAACTATAATCAACCGCATGTGTATATCATTATTACCATACACATAGGGCCCACGTTAGAACGTGAAATTATTTATTTAAAAATATTAAATATTTTTTTTGGCAAATACGGTAGATGACAAATAGTTTAGTTTGGTAAATACAGAACTATATGGTACAGTTTTAGTAAATACAATATTAACAAAGGTAGACGTGAATTTTTGGATGACTCGATGACCATATACATGCCAGCGTGGTACATTTTGCCAATTTTCCTGTTTTAACACGCATAGTATATTTTTCTATATTTTAACATGGTACATTTCCCAAGTGCTAAGCTACAACTAGCAAATGGAGAAATAAAGTGCACGCTAGGCTAATTCTTTAGGTCAGCTTAGCTCGGTAATAATTTATCTGGTCTAAGATGGCGCAACACCACGTCCCAATTTGGATCGCTATTTCAACCAAATTTGGATCGCTAATTTAGCCCAGCCAGATTACACACCGTAGCTGCTAGCTTGGGCCCTTTTGATTCCACGGGCACAAGACAGCCACCCTTAAAGACCGTCAACACCCAGGTGCAAACAAAATAATCCCTTCGATCTACATTAGTTGACTCAACTTATCTAAATTCATATATATCTAGTTAAATATCTAGTCGGTGCATCCGTATGTAGACAAAGTTAAGTCAACTAATATGGATCGGAGGAATACATTAAAGCAAAACCAAACAGGGCAAAACACAACACAACTCGCTAGAATCTCGTCGCCGTTAGCCGAAAGTTTCAACAATTGTGCTAGAAAAACAATAGAAAATAGCCTAGCTGCACATAATATTTAGAAAATAAAGATATAAAAATTAAACGGCCAAGTTATTCATGCAGACTATTGGAAAGGAAGGTGCAAGATTACCGAAACCTAGCCTTGGTCAGCACCAAAGCTCATAGTTTCTAAGTACATAGGGACATTTGAGACATGCATATATTCCAGCAGAGTAATTACCGAAAGATTAACCATCTTAATAATCCTGTATGATCCAAAACACAGCCTTTACAAGAATGGCATCACAATG
This sequence comes from Avena insularis, assembly GCA_023614405.1. Classification (NCBI taxonomy): domain Eukaryota; kingdom Viridiplantae; phylum Streptophyta; class Magnoliopsida; order Poales; family Poaceae; genus Avena; species Avena insularis. The sequence goes on along the minus strand of CM042691.1, from coordinate 304,732,524 downwards.
CGTACAGGAAAGTTACATACGCACAGGCTGGCTCACAAAAATTGAATCAAGTCACACACGCATAGGCTGGCTCACAAAACTGAATCAGACGTCTATGTTTTCATACCAAACGTACATACCACATAAATAAGACAGTCTATGTTCCCAATGAAAATATGACATCCATGCAGCTTAACTTAGTACCAATTTTCTAAATTTTCCTAAGATTCAGGTAGCAAAAACTAAACAAAGATATAAAACTTTGCTAATAGAATGCATAGCTTCATCCGATTCAGAACAATTCTTCTAATACCCACTTGCAAAAATTCCTGAAAATGAAGTTCTTGAGGCTTCCACTAAGCCAAGCCAGCATGATTCGATGCCCTGCAATGAAGTGAGGTGCATTAGCAACGGGATTGACGACCACGAAACCATCACAGAGCCAAAAAATCAGAGTCAGTGTTAGCTTGCTGTTTCTACTAACACTAGTGGAAACGAGGCCTTTTGTTGAGCCTGGAAATAGGCTTTAACACCGGTTCTTCTATGAACCGGTGTTAAAGGGGGGGCCGTACCAGCGTGGCCCATGCAGCAAAAAGGAGCCCCCTTTAACACTGGTTCGTGGCACGAACCGGTGTTAAAGGCCCTACACTGCTGGCCCCCTTTAACACCGGTTCGTAGCTTGAACCTGTGTTAAAGGGGGGGGGCTATATAAGACACCGCAGCCCACACCCCACTCTTCCATTTTTTTCACTATCTCATTTTGGAGCCTAGCAAGAGGGTGTGAAGTGTGCTAGTTTGTGTTTTTTTTGTATGCACAAGAGGTGTTCGGTGAAATGCCCGAGAGCTCAAAATAAGTTTTCTCGTTGCTCTTTCCTTCTCGGTCGAGGTCGGCAACTATCCTTTCATGTGTCATTGATGTACTATATATATAAATGGTCATCTCCCTATTAATTTTTGATATATACTATATATTAATGCAGATGAACCGGCAATGGATGTACGGTGACCGCCGCACTTCCGAGTACATTACAGGCCTCAAAAATTTCATCGTTGTGGCTAGTGCAAACCGTGGTCACAATGGTTTTATGTGTTGTCCGTGTGTTCACTGTCAGAATAAGAAAGACTACTCAAATACCAGAACCATTCACGCCCACCTGCTTCGATCCGGTTTCATGCCCAGCTATAATTATTGGACCAAGCACGAAGAAAAAGAGGTTGTGATGGAAGACAACGAAGAAGAAGAGGATGATGACAACTATCATAATATGTATCCTGAATATGATGATACTGCAACGGGGGTAGATAATGAAGATCAAGAGGCAGCAGATGGGCCCGCTGATGACGATCTTGGTCGGGCCATTACTGATGCAAAGGAAGAATGTGAAACTGAAAAGGAGAAGAAGCTGGAGCAGATGTTAAAGGATCACAAAACATTGTTGTACCCAACTTTCGAAGATGGCCACAAAAAGCTAGGTACCACACTGGATTTGCTGCAATGGAAGGCAGAGAACAGCAGTGTGGTGACGCATTTTCAAAGTTGTTGGTAAAATGAACAATCTTCTTTCAAGAAATAATGAGTTGCCCGACGGTACATACCAAGCAAAGAAGGTTGTGCGCCCTCTAGGATTAGGCGTGGAAGATACATGCTGCATTAATGATCGCATCCTCTACCGCGGTGAGAAGTACGAGAATTTGGATGCATGCCCGGTATGCCGCATCGCGATATAAGATCGAAGACGATCCTGGCGATGTTGAGGGCGAGGCCCCTAGGAAGAAGGTTCCTGCCAAAGTTATGTGGTATGCTCCTATAATACCACGGTTAAAACGTCTCTTCAGAAATAAAGATCATGCCAAGTTGTTGCGATGACACATGGAAGACCGTAAGAAAGACGCGATGTTGAGACACCCCGCTGATGGGTCACAGTGGAGAAAAGTTGAGCGAGAGTACCCGGACTTCGCCGTGACGCAAGGAACTTAAGGTTTGGTCTAAGTACAGATGGCATGAATCATTTTGGTGAGCAGAGCTGGAGTCACAGCACCTGGCCTGTGACTCTATGTATCTATAACCTTCCTCCTTGGTTGTGTATGAAGAGGAAGTTCATTATGATGCCAGTGCTCATCCAAGGCCCAAGGCAACCCGGCAACGACATTGATGTGTACCTAAGGCCATTAGTTGAATAACTTTTACAGCTGTGGGCCAAACCAGGTGTACGTATGTGGGATGAGCACAAAGGGGAGCCATTTGACCTACGAGTATTGCTTTTCGTAACCATCAATGATTGGCCTGCTCTTAGTAACATTTCAGGGCAGACAAACAAGGGATACAATGCATGCACACACTGTTTAGATGAGACTGAAAGTGTATATTTGGATAAATGTAAGAAGGTTGTGTACCTAGGGTATCGTCGATTTCTTCCGAACCTGCATCCAGTAAGAAAGAAAGGCAAGCATTTCAAACGTCTGGCAGAACCCCGGAGGAAGCCTGTCCTCGTACCGGTGAGGAGGTATTTGGTATGGTCAAGGACCTAGAAGTAATCTTTGGAAAAGGTCCTGGCAGTCTAGCTGTTCCGAATGACGATGCCGGACACGCGCCCATGTGGAAGAAGCAATCTATATTTTGGGACCTACCCTATTGGAAAATCTTAGAGGTCCGCTCTTCAATCGACGTGATGCACCTGACGAAGAATGTTTGCGTGAACCTTCTAGGATTCCTAGGAGTGTATGGGAAGACAAAAGATACACCGGAAGCACGGCAGGACCAGCAACGTCTGAAGGCCCCTGAAGAGCCTATGCATCCTGAGAACGAGAAGGGTAAACGATGCCACTTAACTCCCCGCCACGCTCTTACCAAAGCAGAGAAGGAAATCTTTTTTGAATGCCTGAGCAGTATCAAGGTCCCGTTTGGCTTCTCGTCGAATATAAAGGGAATAATAAATATGGCAGAGAAAAAATTCCAAAACCTGAAGTCTCATGAATGCCACGTGATTATGACACAATTGCTTCCGATTGCATTGAGGGGGCTTCTACCTGAAAATGTTCGAGTACCCATTGTGAAGCTATGTGCATTCCTCAATGCAATATCTCAGAAGGTAATCGATCCAGAAAGCCTACCGAGGTTCTGCAGATGTGGCCCAATGTCTTGTCAGCTTTGAGTTGGTGTTCCCACCATCCTTCTTCAATATTATGACGCATCTTCTGGTTCACCTAGTAGAAGAGATTGCCATTCTCGGTCCTGTATTTCTACACAATATGTTCCCCTTTGAGAGGTACATGGGAGTCTTAAAGAAATATGTTCGTAACCGTGCTAGGCCAGAAGGAAGAATCTCCAAGGGATATGTAACAGAGGAGGTCATTGAGTTCTGTGTTGATTTTATTCCTGACCTTAAGGCGATTGGTGTTCCAGAATCACAACATGAGGGGAGACTACGTGGAAAAGACACCCTAGGATGTAAAGCAATGATATGTAGGGACGGGCATTCTCTCAATCAAGCACACTACACGGTTTTACAAAGATCTATCTTGGTTGCCCCGTATATCAATGAACACAAGAATTTAATACGCCTCAAACACCGGGGCGGTCGATGAATGGATTATAAGTGAACACATGGCGAGTTTTGGCGGCTGCAAAGACTTCTCACGAATAACACCACTGTTGGGGATCAGCTGTACTTGTTGGCGGGACACCATCTTGACGGTATGTACTTTCCAAAGTGCGAGATAAATGGGAATACATTTTACACGATAGGCCAAGATAAAAGAGCACCAAAAATAGTGGTGTCCGCTTGATGCAGAAGACAATGGGCAAAAGACCACGTATTATGGGTTCATAGAGGAGATATGGGAACTTGACTATGGACCTAATTTTAAGGTCCCCTTGTTTCGATGCAAATGGGTCAAGCTAACAGGAGGAGGGGTTGAGGTAGACAAGAAGTACGGAATGACAACAATGGATCTCAACAATCTTATGAAGGTAGACAAGAACTTAGACGAACCATTCGTCTTAGCCAATGATGTGGCTCAGGTTTTCTATGTGAAGGACATGTCTATCAAACCGAAAAAAAGAAAAAATAAGCAAATAGATACATCACACGATGAGCCAAAGCGTCACATAGTTCTTTCAGGGAAAATAAACATCGTGGGAGTGGAGGACAAGACAGACATGTAAGAAGATTATAATAAGTTTGATGAAATTCCGCCCTTCAGAGTGAAGACTGACCCAACCATCCTGTCCGACGCGATCATAAGATTGACTATATGTATTAATTGAGCCATTTTTGGCACACATATGTATCTCAACATGGAAATCAATGTCATATTTCTTCTGTTAACAGTATATGTATTAAATGAGCCATTTTCTTCCTGCTATTTCTTTCCTCCATTTTCCTTCCCGCCATTTTTTCCCGCCATTTTCTTCCATATTTTCTTCCCTTGATTCTTCCCATGATTCTTCCCTCGATTATTCCCTTGATTCTTCACTATATATATATATGTAGGGTTGGCCTCCATTGTCATTGCACATCTCTAGACTCATATCTGCAACCTCATCACTCTTTCCCATGGCTTCCACCGTAGCACTAACCCCCAGGGAGGCGGACGCGCTTTGCGCCTCGAACTACCCCTGCCCGCCGGGCTACTATGTCCCCGTCGGCTGGATCTTGCGCCCGGGCGTGCAGTTCCTCTGTCCCTCTAGGTGTGGCGCGCCGGATGGCCATGACGAACCACTACTACTTCGAGCTCACGGCGGAGCAGCGGAGGAATCCCAGATGGCATCCCGACTATTTCCCTACTTGGGAAGCCTTCTTCGTGGATCAGCGTGAGAGGGCGCTCGCCAGGCACGAGGACGGCCCACCTCCTCCGAACTTCAACAAGGCCGGCCGTCGTCTATGGTGGCGCGGTCGGACTCTCCAGAGCGTCATGGCCTATGACACTGCCGCCGACTCTAACCCCCGTCTGCGCTACCCTCAAGTCCAACCCACGCGTACTCAGCCTTCAAGGTTCAATTACGGCGACCCCAACGACGACAGCGATGACAGCGGCGGCGAGTACGACGACTACAGTGGCGAGTATTATAGGTGTAGGCAGGAGCATGACTTAATCACTCCAACATTCCGAAACAAGTTCTTTTATGTATCTTAATTTTCAGTCGTGCTTTATGTAACTTACTGTTAGTTGCATTCTGTATTTTAATTCCAGTTCTATCTCCTTCACAAAATGACCTATCTCATTCGAGGTTTCTTGGCTTTCGGGTCAAATGACCAATGTTATGGCTAGAATCAAGGCATAGTTTGTGATAATATGGCCATATTGTGCATACATGTGCATCATGGCATGGCAAACAATATTGCAAGAGGAAGTTTTCCTTTTTATCGCACCAAAAAGGCATTTTCCATTTTCCGAGCATAAAAAACGGACAGTTTTGGAAGCAACCACCAAATGGCTAATTCAAAAAATCACCACCACATTTTATAAAAATACTAGACCACCTTATATGGACTATGTACCAACAGGGGGATCTGAAACCTTTCCGTCCACCTCTGGTGAAAAAGACAAATTCCTACCGAATCGGTAGGAAGTGGGTCAGATATGAACTACATGTACATGATACGATGCTCATGATTTTTTACAAAAATCATTTTTAGGTTCACAATATGCTATTTTATCAAAAAACCAATGCAAGTTGAGCGAGGCTTGGTCCCGAGCTAAGAATCTTCATGCCCGTTGTTCGACAAAGTTTGACGATAGTTTAAAACGGGGATAAAAAAGAAAAAATATCAAAACAGTGCGAAACCTTCGCGTGGTGTTATATTATGTGACATAGTTAGAAGGAAAAATCTTAAACTTAGTATATTGATTATGTCTCAAAAACCTTCACAAAATGACCTATCTCATTCGAGGTTTCTTGGCTTTCGGGTCAAATGACCAATGTTATGGCTAGAATCAAGGCATAGTTTGTGATAATATGGCCATATTGTGCATACATGTGCATTATGGCATGGCAAACAATGTTGCAAGAGGAAGTTTTCCTTTTTATCGCACCAAAAAGGCATTTTCCATTTTCCGAGCATAAAAAACAGACGGTTTTGTGAAGCAACCACCAAATGACTAATTCAAAAAGCCACCACCACATTTTACAAAAATACTAGACCACCTTACATGGACAATGTACCAACAGGGGGATCCGAAACCTTTCCGTCCACCTCTAGTGAAAAAGACAAATTTCTGCCGAATCGGTAGGAAGTGGGTCAGATATGAACTACAGTGCTGAGGATCGATGCTCATGATTTTTACAAAAATCATTTTAGGTTCACAATATGCTATTTTATCAAAATCCAATGCAAGTTGGCGAGGCTCGGCCCGAACTAAGAATCTTTATGCCCGTTGTTGACAAAGTTTGTGATAGTTTAAAGCGGGATAAAATAAAAAAAAGATCGAAATAGTGCGAAACCTTCGCGTGGTGTTATATTATGTGACATAGTTAGAAGGAAAAATGTCAAACTTGGTATATTGATTATGTCTCGAAAAAACCGTCACAAAATGACCTATCTCATTCGAGGTTTCTTGGCTTTCGGGACAAATGACCAATGTTATGGCTAGAATCAAGGCATAGTTTGTGATAATATGGCCATATTGTGCATACATGTGCATCATGGCATGGAAAACAATGTTGCAAGAGAAAGTTTTCCTTTTTATCGCACCAAAAAGGCATTTTCCATTTTCCGAGCATAAAAAACGGACGATTTTGTGAAGCAACCACCAAATGGCTAATTCAAAAAACCACCACCACATTTTACAAAAATACTAGACCACCTTATATGGACAATGTACCAACAGGGGATCTGATACCTTTCCGTCCACCTCTGGCGAAAAAGACAAATTCCTACCGAATCGGTAGGAAGTGGGTCAGATATGAACTACATGTAAATGATACGATGCTCATGATTTTTTACAAAAATAATTTTTAGGTTCACAATATGCTATTTTATCAAAAATCCAATGCAAGTTGAGCGAGGCTTGGCCCCGAGCTAAGAATCTTCATGCCCGTTGTTCGACAAAGTTTGACGATAGTTTAAAACGGGGATGAAAAAATAAAAAAAGATCGAAACAGTGCGAAACCTTCGCGTGGTGTTATATTATGTGACATAGTTAGAAGGAAAAATCTTAAACTTGGTATATTGATTATGTCTCAAAAAACCTTCACAAAATGACCAATCTCATTCGAGTTTTCTTGGCTTTCGGGTCAAATGTCCAATGTTATGGCTAGAATCAAGGCATAGTTTGTGATAATATGGCCATATTGTGCATTCATGTGCATCATGGCATGGCAAACAATGTTGCAAGAGGAAGTTTTCCTTTTTATTGCTCCAAAAAGGCATTTTCTATTTTCCGAGCATAAAAAACAAACAGTTTTGTGAAGCAACCACCGAATGGCTAATTCAAAAAACCACCACCACATTTTACAAAAATACTAGACCACCTTACATGGACAATGTACCAACAGGAGGATCCGAAACCTTTCCGTCCACCTCTAGTGAAAAAGACAAATTCCTGCCAAATCGGTAGGAAGTGGGTCAGATATGAACTACAGGTACATGATACGATGCTCATGATTTTTTACAAAAATCATTTTTAGGTTCACAATATGCTATTTTATCAAAAATCCAATGCAAGTTGAGCGAGGCTTGGCCCCGAGCTAAGAATCTTCATGCCCGTTGTTCGATAAAGTTTGACGATAGTTTAAAACGGAGATAAAAAATAAAAAAAGATCGAAACAGTGCGAAACCTTCGCGTGGTGTTATATTATGTGACATAGTGAGAAGCAAAAATCTCAAACTTGGTATATTGATTATGTCTCTAAAAAACCTTCACAAAATGACCTATCTCATTCGAGGTTTCTTGGCTTTCGGGTCAAATGACTAATGTTATGGCTAGAATCAAGGCATAGTTTGTGATAATATGGCCATATTGCACATACATGTGCATCATGGCATGACAAACAATGTTGCAAGAGGAAGTTTTCCTTTTTATCGCACCAAAAAGGCATTTTCTATTTTCCGAGCATAAAAAACGGACGGTTTTGTGAAGCAACCACCAAATGGCTAATTCAAAAAACCACCACCACATTTTACAAAAATACTAGACCACCTTATATGGACAATGTACCAACAGGGGGATCTGAAACCTTTCCGTCCTCCTCCGGTGAAAAAGACAAATTCCTGCCGAATCGGTAGGAAGTGGGTCAGATATGAACTACATGTAAATGATACGATGCTCATGATTTTTTACAAAAATAATTTTTAGGTTCACAATATGCTATTTTATCAAAAATCCAATGCAAGTTGAGCGAGGCTTGGCCCCGAGCTAAGAATCTTCATGCCCGTTGTTCGACAAAGTTTGACGATAGTTTAAAACGGGGATAAAAAAATAAAAAAAGATCGAAACAGTGCGAAACCTTCGCGTGGTGTTATATATGTGACATAGTTAGAAGGGAAAATCTTAAACTTGGTATATTGATTATGTCTCAAAAAACCTTCACAAAATGACCAATCTCATTCGAGGTTTCTTGGCTTTCGGGTCAAATGTCCAATGTTATGGCTAGAATCAAGGCATAGTTTGTGATAATATGGCCATATTGTGAATACATGTGCATCATGGCATGGCAAACAATGTTGCGAGAGGAAGTTTTCCTTTTTATCGCACCAAAAAGGCATTTTCCATTTTCCGAGCATAAAAAACAAACATTTTTGTGAAGCAACCACCAAATGGCTAATTCAAAAAGCCACCACCACATTTTACAAAAATACTGGACCACCTTACATGGACAATGTACCAACAGGAGGATCTGAAACCTTTCCGTCCACCTCTAGTGAAAAAGACAAATTCCTGCCGAATCGGTAGGAAGTGGGTCAGATATGAACTACAGGTACATGATACGATGCTCATGATTTTTTACAAAAATCATTTTTAGGTTCACAATATGCTATTTTATCAAAAATCCAATGCAAGTTGAGCGAGGCTTGGCCCCGAGCTAAGAATCTTCATGCCCGTTGTTCGACAAAGTTTGACGATAGTTTAAAACGGAGATAAAAAAATAAAAAAAGATCGAAACAGTGCGAAACCTTCGCGTGGTGTTATATTATGTGACATAGTTAGAAGCAAAAATCTCAAACTTGGTATATTGATTATGTATCAAAAAAACCTTCACAAAATGACCTATCTCATTCGAGGTTTCTTGGCTTTCGGGACAAATGACCAATGTTATGGCTAGAATCAAGGCATAGTTTGTGATAATATGGCCATATTGTGCATACATGTGCATCATGGCATGGAAAACAATGTTGCAAGAGAAAGTTTTCCTTTTTATCGCACCAAAAAGGCATTTTCCATTTTCCGAGCATAAAAAACGGACGATTTTGTGAAGCAACCACCAAATGGCTAATTCAAAAAACCACCACCACATTTTACAAAAATACTAGACCACCTTATATGGACAATGTACCAACAGGGGATCTGATACCTTTCCGTCCACCTCTGGCGAAAAAGACAAATTCCTACCGAATCGGTAGGAAGTGGGTCAGATATGAACTACATGTAAATGATACGATGCTCATGATTTTTTACAAAAATAATTTTTAGGTTCACAATATGCTATTTTATCAAAAATCCAATGCAAGTTGATGAGGCTTGGCCCCGAGCTAAGAATCTTCATGCCCGTTGTTCGACAAAGTTTGACGATAGTTTAAAGCGGGATGAAAAAATAAAAAAGATCGAAACAGTCTTGAAACCTTGGTGGTGTTATATTATGTGACATAGTTAGAAGGAAAAATCTTAAACTTGGTATATTGATTATGTCTCAAAAAACCTTCACAAAATGACCAATCTCATTCGAGTTTTCTTGGCTTTCGGGTCAAATGTCCAATGTTATGGCTAGAATCAAGGCATAGTTTGTGATAATATGGCCATATTGTGCATTCATGTGCATCATGGCATGGCAAACAATGTTGCAAGAGGAAGTTTTCCTTTTTATTGCTCCAAAAAGGCATTTTCTATTTTCCGAGCATAAAAAACAAACAGTTTTGTGAAGCAACCACCGAATGGCTAATTCAAAAAACCACCACCACATTTTACAAAAATACTAGACCACCTTACATGGACAATGTACCAACAGGAGGATCCGAAACCTTTCCGTCCACCTCTAGTGAAAAAGACAAATTCCTGCCAAATCGGTAGGAAGTGGGTCAGATATGAACTACAGGTACATGATACGATGCTCATGATTTTTTACAAAAATCATTTTTAGGTTCACAATATGCTATTTTATCAAAAATCCAATGCAAGTTGAGCGAGGCTTGGCCCCGAGCTAAGAATCTTCATGCCCGTTGTTCGATAAAGTTTGACGATAGTTTAAAACGGAGATAAAAAATAAAAAAAGATCGAAACAGTGCGAAACCTTCGCGTGGTGTTATATTATGTGACATAGTGAGAAGCAAAAATCTCAAACTTGGTATATTGATTATGTCTCTAAAAAACCTTCACAAAATGACCTATCTCATTCGAAGTTTCTTGGCTTTCGGGTCAAATGACTAATGTTATGGCTAGAATCAAGGCATAGTTTGTGATAATATGGCCATATTGCACATACATGTGCATCATGGCATGACAAACAATGTTGCAAGAGGAAGTTTTCCTTTTTATCGCACCAAAAAGGCATTTTCTATTTTCCGAGCATAAAAAACGGACGGTTTTGTGAAGCAACCACCAAATGGCTAATTCAAAAAACCACCACCACATTTTACAAAAATACTAGACCACCTTATATGGACAATGTACCAACAGGGGATCTGAAACCTTTAGTCCACCTCCGGTGAAAAGACAAATTCTGCGAATCGGTAGGAAGTGGGTCATATATGAACTGCATGTACATGATCTGATTCTCATGATTTTTTACAAAAATAATTTTTAGGTTCACAATATGCTATTTTATCAAAAATCCAATGCAAGTTGAGCGAGGCTTGGCCCCGAGCTAAGAATCTTCATGCCCGTTGTTCGACAAAGTTTGACGATAGTTTAAAACGGGGATAAAAAAATAAAAAAAGATCGAAACAGTGCGAAACCTTCGCGTGGTGTTATATATGTGACATAGTTAGAAGGGAAAATCTTAAACTTGGTATATTGATTATGTCTCAAAAAACCTTCACAAAATGACCAATCTCATTCGAGGTTTCTTGGCTTTCGGGTCAAATGTCCAATGTTATGGCTAGAATCAAGGCATAGTTTGTGATAATATGGCCATATTGTGAATACATGTGCATCATGGCATGGCAAACAATGTTGCGAGAGGAAGTTTTCCTTTTTATCGCACCAAAAAGGCATTTTCCATTTTCCGAGCATAAAAAACAAACATTTTTGTGAAGCAACCACCAAATGGCTAATTCAAAAAGCCACCACCACATTTTACAAAAATACTGGACCACCTTACATGGACAATGTACCAACAGGAGGATCTGAAACCTTTCCGTCCACCTCTAGTGAAAAAGACAAATTCCTGCCGAATCGGTAGGAAGTGGGTCAGATATGAACTACAGGTACATGATACGATGCTCATGATTTTTTACAAAAATCATTTTTAGGTTCACAATATGCTATTTTATCAAAAATCCAATGCAAGTTGAGCGAGGCTTGGCCCCGAGCTAAGAATCTTCATGCCCGTTGTTCGACAAAGTTTGACGATAGTTTAAAACGGAGATAAAAAAATAAAAAAAGATCGAAACAGTGCGAAACCTTCGCGTGGTGTTATATTATGTGACATAGTTAGAAGCAAAAATCTCAAACTTGGTATATTGATTATGTATCAAAAAAACCTTCACAAAATGACCTATCTCATTCGAGGTTTCTTGGCTTTCGGGTCAAATGACTAATGTTATGGCTAGAATCAAGGCATAGTTTGTGATAATATGGCCATATTGTGCATACATGTGCATCATAGTAGGCAAACAATGTTGCAAGAGGAAGTTTTCCTTTTTATCGCACCAAAAAGGCATTTTCCATTTTCCGAGCATAAAAAACGGACGGTTTTGTGAAGCAACCACCAAATGGCTAATTCAAAAAACCATCACCACATTTTACAAAAATACTAGACCACCTTATATGGACAATGTACCAACAGGGGGATCTGAAACCTTTCCGTCCACCTCTGGTGAAAAAGATAAATTCCTGCCGAATTGGTAGGAAGTGGGTCAGATATGAACTACAGGTACATGATACGATGCTCATGATTTTTTACAAAAATCATTTTTAGGTTCACAATATGCTATTTTATCAAAAATCCAATGCAAGTTGAGCGAGGCTTGGCCCCGAGCTAATAATCTTCATGCCCGTTCGACAAAGTTTGACAATAGTTTAAAATGGGGATAAGAAAAATAAAAAAAGATCGAAACAGTGCGAAACCTTCGCGTGGTGTTACATTATGTGACATAGTTAGAAGCAAAAATATCAAAATTGGTATGTTGATTATGTCTTAAAAAAACCTTCACAAAATGACCTATCTCATTCGAGGTTTCTTGGCTTTCGGGTCAAATGACCAATGTTATGGATAGAATCAGGGCATAGTTTGTGATAATATGGCCATATTGTGCATACATGTGCATCATGGCATGAAAAACAATGTTGCAAGAGGAAGTTTTCCTTTTTATCGCACCAAAAGGCATTTTCCATTTTCCGAGCATAAAAAACAAACAGTTTTGTGAAGCAACCACCAAATGGCTAATTCAAAAAGCCACCACCACATTTTACAAAAACACTAGACCACCTTATATGGACAATGTACCAATAGGGGGATCTGAAACCTTTTCGTCCACCTCTGGTGAAAAAGACAAATTCCTGCCGAATCGGTAGGAAGTGGGTCAGATATGAACTACGCTCATGATTTTTTACAAAAATCATTTTTAGGTTCACAATATGCTATTTTATCAAAAATCCAATGCAAGTTGAGCGAGGCTTGGCCCCGAGCTAAGAATCTTCATGCCCGTTGTTTGACAAAGTTTGACGATAGTTTAAAACAGGGATAAAAAATAAAAAAAGATCGAAACAGTGCGAAACCTTCGCGTGGTGTTATATTATGTGACGTAGTTAGAAGCAAAAATCTCAAACTTGGTATATTGATTATGTCTCAAAAAACCTTCACAAAATGACCTATCTCATTCGAGGTTTCTTGGTTTCGGGTCAAATGACCAATGTTATGGCTAGAATCAAGGCATAGTTTGTGATAATATGGCCATATTGTGCATACATGTGCATCATGGTAGGCAAACAATGTTTCAAGAGGAAATTTTCCTTTTTATCGCACCAAAAAGGCATTTTCCATTTTCCGAGCATAAAAACGGACGGTTTTGTGAAACAACCACCAAATGGCTAATTCAAAAAACCACCACCACATTTTACAAAAATACTAGACCACCTTATATGGACAATGTACCATCAAGGGGATCTGAAACCTTTCCGTCCACCTATGGTAAAAAAGACAAATTCCTGCCGAATCGGTAGGAAGTGGGTCAGATATGAACTACATGTAAATGATACGATGCTCATGATTTTTTACAAAAATAATTTTTAGGTTCATAATATGCTATTTTATCAAAAATCCAATGCAAGTTGAGCGAGGCTTGGCCCCGAGCTAAGAATCTTCATGCCCGTTGTTCGAGAAAGTTTGACGATAGTTTAAAACGGGGATAAAAAATAAAAAAAGATCGAAACAGTGCGAAACCTTCGCGTGGTGTTATATTATGTGACATAGTTAGAAGGAAAAATATTAAACTTGGTATATTGATTATGTCTCAAAAAACCTTCACAAAATGACCAATCTCATTCCAGGTTTCTTGGCTTTCGGGTCAAATGTCCAATGTTATGGCTAGAATCAAGGCATAGTTTGTGATAATATGGCCATATTGTGCATACATGTGCATCATGGCATGGCAAACAATGTTACAAGAGGAAGTTTTCCTTTTTATCACACCAAAAAGGCATTTTCCATTTTCCGAGCATAAAAAACAAACGGTTTTGTGAAGCAACCACCAAATGGCTAATTCAAAAAGCCACCACCATATTTTACAAAAATACTAGACCACCTTACATGGACAATGTACAAACAGGGGATCCGAAACCTTTCTATCCACCTCTAGTGAAAAAGACAAATTCCTGCCGAATTGGTAGGAAGTGGGTCAGATATGAACTACAGGTACATGATACGATGCTCATGATTTTTTACAAAAATCATTTTTAGTTTCAGAATATGCTATTTTATCAAAAATCCAATGCAAGTTGAGCAAGGCTTGGCCCCGAGCTAAGAATCTTCATGCCCGTTGTTCGACAAAGTTTGACAATAGTTTAAAACGGGGATAAAAAAATAAAAAAAGATCGAAACAGTGCGAAACCTTCGCGTGGTGTTATATTATGTGACATAGTTAGAAGCAAAAATCTCAAACTTGGTATATTGATTATGTCTCAAAAAACCTTCACAAAATGACCTATCTCATTCGAGGTTTCTTGGCTTTCGGGTCAAATGACCAATGTTATGGATAGAATCAAGGCATAGTTTGTGATAACATGGCCATATTGTGCATACATGTGCATCATGGCATGGCAAACAATGTTGCAAGAGGAAGTTTTCTTTTTTATCGCATCAAAAAGGCATTTTCCATTTTCCGAGCATAAAAAACGGACGATTTTGTGAAGCAACCACCAAATGGCTAATTCAAAAAACCACCACCACATTTTACAAAAATACTAGACCACCTTATATGGACAATGTACCAACAGGGGGATCTGAAACCACTCCGTCCACCTCTGGTGAAAAAGACAAATTCCTGCCGAATCGGTAGGAAGTGGGTCAGATATGAACTACAGGTACATGATACGATGCTCATGATTTTTTACAAAAATCATTTTTAGGTTCACAATATGCTATTTTATCAAAAATCCAATGCAAGTTGAGCGAGGCTTGGCCCCGAGCTAAGAATCTTCATGCCCGTTGTTCGACAAAGTTTGACGATAGTTTAAAACAGGGATAAAAAAATAAAAAAAGATCGGGTTAGATTCCTTTTTAGATGGTTAATCTTTCTTATGTTCAAAGTTTTAGGGTTTGTCTATTTTATTTTTGTTTGAATTGAATAATCAAAATTTATATGTAAGTGTTTTAATTATTTTGAAAATTTTCATCTAAAGTAAATATAAAATGTTTTTACATGAATGGATAGATATTATTTTTCTGAAAATTATGATATATTATTCATATTTTTCTGAGTTGAAATGAAAAAGATATGAATTTTCTAAATTCATATCCTATTTTTTGAGTTAAAAATGCCCCCACCGCTTTAATGCATGAAATAAATGTCCCCCCTTTAACACCGGTTCGTGGCACAAACCGGTGTTAAAGAAAGCAATTATTCGTTTTTTCCCACTTTTAACACCGGTTCATGCCACGAACCGGTGTTAAAGAAACATTCTCTTCCTCTCTTCCTTCTTCCCCCCAGCAAGAACGAAAATCGCCGTGATAGGAAGCGAGAGAGCAGCGCCTTGTCGTCTGCCGCCCAGCCCTTGTCGTCGCCATCCCGCGGGAGCTCCGTCGCCCCCCTCGCCGCGCGCGAGCCGTCGCTGTACGTCCGTCGCCGTGTCCACGAGCCCTCGCCGTCGCGCCGTCGCCGTCGCCCTCGCCCTCACCGTCGCCTTCACCTTCACCGTACATAACGCCCTATCCACCCCCTTCCCCCTCGACGATTCCTCACCGGCGGCGCGCATGCACATGCCTCATGGCGGTTCTCACCGATGCCATCGATGGTTTTTTAGAAATACACATGTAAAAATTATGTTCTATTTTGTAGTGTATGTGTATTTTGTAGTTGTATTGCATATTATGTTCTATTTTGTAGTTGTATTGCATATTATGTTCTATTTTGTAGAAATACACATGTAAAAAAATACAACGATGAGAATTATGTTCTATTTTGTATTGTATGTGTATTTTGTAGTTGTATTGCATATTATGTTCTATTTTGTAGTTGTATTGCATATTATGTTCTATTTTGTAGAAATACACATGTAAAAAAATACAACGATGATAATTATGTTCTATTTTGTAGTTGTATTGCATATTGTAACTCCCAATGGTGAATTTTTTTATAGAAGGTGTACAATATATGTTTACCTAATATGAATTTTGTCACTGCCTTATTGATGCCAATATATAGATGGACCAATTACTTATGGGTGGGAGCTTACACTTGCAGCTTGGCTGATCATGCTTCTCGGAGAGAGTTTATAATTGTTCACAAGCAAATTTCGTATCATTGGTGAGCTGCTATATATGGTCCTGGAATTGATAGACCTATTAGGATCGTTGCGGGGTCGTATGTTTCCAAACTGACGGGGTACCGGCGAATCGCAAATAAAATACCACTGGGCCAAAATTTGCAAATAAAATACCATTGAATTCAGTAGAACAAGTGGCATATGCGTATGTATATTTGTATGTGTGTATGTATATATGTATATTGTATTGTATGTGTATTGTATATTCATGTGTATATTTTGTGCCACGCCGATGACCACCGCCACCATTATGCCGTTGACCCTGACCTCCTCTGTCCTCGCTGAGCCCATCTCGTGCTGGTTCGAACGTACACCCCCACGCATCCCGGCCCCGCTCTCGCCCTAGCGTAGCCACCTCTCGTTGTCAATATAGCATTATAATAACCATGCTATGTTAATTAGAAGAAGTAAATGTACCCTCTCATATGAATCGGGGGTTTCTCCGAATTAGGTTTTGAAATGACCAAGCATGTATTAGTGTTATATTTCAATACTTTTAACCTGTCATATCATCATCTTTGCTTGAGCATTTCAATAGATTTATTAGTGATATTTGTGTGATCATATTTTGTTTTAGAAACTATGGATCCACTCAGTAGAAACCTTGAAGATGAAAAAATAATGGAGAACATGATCCACAAGGACACCTCACAATATCTGAACTTGGAGGGACATGATGACAGCTCAAGTAGTCATGGAGAAGATGACGACTCCGGTGAACGCACTTTAGTGATTACAAAGTCTGTTGAGGTATATGCATGGATTAAGCCTCTGCTGACTTGCACCGATTGATTTGTATATATGTAAATCTATTAATTAACGCTTCTTTCTTCTTTTAGCCCTCTGGATCGACCAGCCAACAACAATCTTCTTCTACGAAAAAGAGCAAGCAAGGCGCGAGCCATCGGTTAAAAGATCGTGCAAAGTTCACGATCGAAGCAGTCCGTGTTGATGGCAGGCTGATGGAGCCCAAGAAGGCTGCAGACAAATTTGTACGTCAGGCTGGAGTTTTTGTTAGGGACCAAATCCAAATCATAATTGAAAATTGGAATAAGCCAAAGAAGGGCGACGGTACCTTTGTCGATGAAAGATCCAAAGAAACGCTTTGGAATTCACTGTTGGTAAATTTCACCCTTCCGCCAGAGGAGGATGAAAACAAACCAGTTATAAAGGAAAAGGTCAAAGAGTGGACTCTAAATAAGATGGCTGACGCTTTCCGCAACTGGAAGACAAAATTGAACAAATTTTTCAAAGCTCGCGAGACTCCAGATTTCGAAGACGCATATTATGCGAAGATAAGACCTCACTGGCGCGAATTTGTGGCATACAAGGAAGGTGCTATAGCTATAAAGAGGTCAGAAACCAATACGCTAAATGCCTAGAAGAAGGAATATCACCAGAGGACGGGGTCAGGTGGCTACATATCTCAGAGGCCTAAGTGGGAGGAAGATGAGAAGGCCCTGCGCGACAGAGGGATCACACCCCAGATACATGGGTGGGACCTACGTGCAAAGACTTGGTTCTACGGAATCGGGGCAAGGTTGGACCCAGAAACAGGATTGTGTATCTTCCCAACCCTCCTTGCCAAACCCGTCACTGAACTCATCACGACATACGAGGAAACAGCCGCCAGGACCTTCCATACCGAAAGAGAGAATGACCAGCTCACATGCGCCATCGGTAAAAAAGAACACCCTGGACATGCACGAGGCCCATGGGGTATGACGTGGAAGGATGAGTTTGCCGAGTGGGGCGACTCTTACAAATGGCGCGGCAGAAAAGAAAAAGAGCGTACAGAGCGGATGACACAGATAGAACATGCACTTGTGGCGCTGCAGGCGCAAGTGAATGCACAACAGAGCCATCAAGCTACCGGCCCATCTCAGCAGCACGAAGAGCCTGCATTGGAAGCTGCCGGCGGCCCAGACGCGGAAAAGCAGCGTGGCTTCCACGGAGAACGTGCAACCCACGCTTGAATTGGCGGGTCCTCGATACCCCGTGGATGACATCACGGAGAGCGTACACGCTGAGTTGCATGTGAGATTAATGGGCTTATCCATTAAGGTGGCTGTCGGCTATGCCTTATCTCCTGTAGCTGGTGGAACTTACCATTGCCAACCGATTCCATATGGCTATGCTATTGTCGGGGTGGATGAGGTTGTGAAGGAATATGAGGAAGCACAACTTGACCATGCTACAGGTGAAGGGGAAACTCAACTCAAATTTGCAGTGAAAACAACCATTCTTTGGAAGAAGGAACACATCGTGCTTCCAAATTGAGGCCATCACCCCCGCCTCCGCAGCGTCAGCAGCCCGAGCCGCTTCAGCCATCTCTGCTGACAGTCATCTCCGGCTTCAGCCATCTCTGCGCTTCAGCCATCTCCTCAGCGTAAGCGGAAGAGCACTGCCACAAAGAGCATCACTAGCACTGCCACAAAGAAATCCGCAGGAAACCGTACGCCAAAGAGTTCAAAAAACTACGTCCCGCAGCCTTCCGCCAAGCCATTGCCAGTTTTACCGTGGAATCGCAGCGACGAGGAGACCAATAGGATCTCGCAAGAAGAGGTCAAGAAATTCTTTGCACCTATACGGGCCGAGCCAAAGGAGAAAATAGATCCGGCGGTGGTGGAGAAGTTTTACAAAAATCTTTTGAAACCTAAAACCCCACTTGTGTCGGACTACGAGCGCCAGATTTTGAAGGGGGATGCAAGGCGCCGTAGGGAGACTGAAAGTAGCAGTCGTGCGGCACCCCAGAAAACAGTTCCCATGCTCGGAGAGCAAGAAAACCAATCATGCGCCCCGCTCCAAGTGTTCGACACACTGGACGCTCCTCCCATAAATGATTATGAGGCAGAGCTACAAAGAAAGGCCAATGAGATGAGGATGACTTACATTGCATACTTGAACATCATGGGAGACAACTTGCCCAAAGGCGATGCCAACCCCATATAGCCATGGAAGTATGGGAAGAATCTCGTCAAGAAAGAGGAGCTCAAGAATCTACCAACAAAGATGCGAAGATTGCACAAGTGGTACCTTGATTTCTGCAAGACGAGAAAGGAAGAATGGATCACGGCGCATATAAGAGATCAGATTTTCTTGTGCGGAGACGACGCGATCACCTTCAACATTCAAGACTTGCATTTTCTATTCAATCAGAAGGAACTCGACAAAGCTGCCATCAGCCTTTATTGTGTGTAAGTACTATTTCTTTAATTTCTATCTCATCTCATTCAATTCATTAATTGCATGTATATATATATATGCTCACCATATATTTATATATATACTATTATGCAGGAAAAAGGTTATGGAATGCATGAAAGGAGGCCCTTTTGACATTGGGTTCGTTGACCCAAATAGAGTTCATGAACAAGTGGTAAGAGACAAACCCGGGCAAACAAAAGATTTCTTGCTAAGGTCTTTACTGAGACAACAAACCAAAAGGGAAATACTATTGCCTTACAACTTCTCGTGAGTACTGTTACCCTCTCTTGTACACATTCTGTTTCGGCCTACTCGATGTTAAGTTTAACTGATGATGAGTTATGCATGTGTAGGTTCCACTTTATTCTGCTAGTCATTCAACCTGACTCAGGAAAAGTCCTTGTCATGGACTCGTTACGAAAAGAAAAAGAGCTATGTGTAGACTTTAGAGAGATGCTCCAGAGGTAATTTCAATCATATTATCGCACTAGATCGGAAACTTTCGTGACAACAAGTAATTAATTACTTCTTTATCCATTTTCTTTGTCGGACAGGTTTGGAAAAGGTTCACGGACAGGGCTGTGGGTGAATGGTCAGAAGAACTAAAATTTGTAGACCAAAATGTAAGTAATACTAGCTAGCTAGGTCTACGTATCTCTTTGATTCTGCTTCCAATTCCATTATATCATGCTTTATTGATTATTATTTTGATTGAACTCTCTATTCTCGTAAAGTGCGCGCATCAGGGACACGACAATAACTTATGTGGGTACTATGTTTGCGAGTTCATTCGCAACACGATATGTGCGACGGGCCAAGCCGCACTAGAACAACTTAGAGTAAGTAAACAAAGTACACAACATTATTTTATTACCATCAATTGCGTTGAGTTTTATTCTTATATATATTGACCCCATTCTTCATATATATTCAGATCGAACGGATACAGGACCAACTCCTACCATTTGACCGCATACGAGCCATTCAAGAGGAATTGGCGGGGTTCATACTTGATGAGGTCGTCACGGCTGGCGGAGAACTCTTTAGATATCCACCAAAATGAACGTTGTATATATGCTTGAACGTGTTTGTCTTGTACTTGATGTTTCAACGTTTACGGAGAATACCACACAATGACGATGTTGTGTATAATAATAGTTTCTTAATTATTCATGTACTCGTATGTGTATATACCGCTTCCGATCTATTCTCCCTCCCCCCTTCCCGTCCCCACCGCGCCGCAGAAATACGCCCAGAACGGGGCAAGGGCACAACTCTATCGCGGCAGAGATTTAGGTTGTTTTCCTACCACGGCAGAACTCTGCCGCGGCAGAGATTTATCTCTTTTTCCTGCCGCGGCACAGAGGGAGGGGGGCCTGAGCGCTGCGGAAGCCCCACGTGCGCCACCCTTTAACACCGGTTCGTATAAGAACCGGTGTTAAAGGGGGGCTCTAACACCGAAACCGCAATAGCGGTTCTATAACTGGTGTTAAAGGGTCCTCCAAACCGGTGTTAGAGGGGTACATGTGTACTAGTGCAAGGAATCAACATCCTTTCTTTTTGTCTGATCCCAGGGCCGGACAGGACATGTGTTTTCTCTGTGAGAACATCTTGATATGCTGATTACCTTTTGATATACATGGTACATCTAGATGGTGTTTGGGCTGGGTATCATTCTGACATGGATTTACTTCAACCCGGTTTACTACAGAGGGCAATCCGTCTTTGTTTTTCATGAACTATAAGTGACGTGTCATATTCTACACATTATTCTCAAATAATGTTTCAGATGAAATGAATGAAGCCGCTAGATTGCTAATATGTGTTGATGAAATGGGTGAAAAATCTTAACTATCGTTTGTCACAGGTAAATTCTCCATAACTCTATACAATTATATTATGTAGATTATATCAAGATTCAAGAAGTGCTTTCGTTAGATTACTGATGATTCATTAGACTGATCATAACTCAAGTATGGCATGTATTTTTGCAGCACTAATAATTTTCATTTTTTAATGGAAGAGAGTGCAGAGCACCCGTAATTTTCATTATTTAGAAACAGATATATATACCATTGAGCCATAGAAGAGAAAATAAGGACACACAAATAGCAGCTGGAAGCTTTTACTTCAGGTATATCTTTTGTTGTTATTGTTTCAGTAATTTCTGAAATTTGAACCAATTTGTCAGACAGGAAAAAACCTTGGTTAATAGAAAAGTAATTTGGTCATGTGAGGGATTCGTGTAATGTGCGAACCATTTGGTTTACATGCCGTCGGTTGTACTCCAATATCGTAGGCCCCTTCAGGGTTGAAGTTAGCATGGTCAGACGTAACCCTTTTCTCATTTGTAGGATTATATTGATATGTGTGTGCAACCGTCATACACAATTGGAGGGATGGGAAATGTTTTGCTGCACATGGTTGTCTAACTATCAAGGGGAAACAAGAAAAAAAAGAAAATGAACCCATTTACCTGAAAAGTTGTTGTTCTTTCTTTTTTTGTGTTTGGTATCATACAATTTTGATTTCTATGATTTCCCCGAAGATTTTGAATGCCTGTTGTTATATTTGATTTATCCATTTTTTATGTCATATGATTTTAAATGTCCATTTTCCCATTTGTTCTTTATGATATGTCATGTTCTTTTCCAGATGTTTCTATGTGCAAAGTGCCTTTTCCAATTCACTCAGGTAGGTGTGTAATCTCATTTCCCCCCTTTTTGGCTTGATTATAGGTGTTCATATATTATTCTTTAGAAACACTATTTAGAAGTTAAAATACCCTCATTTTACTCCCTCCTTTGCAATGAACTATGGCATGGATTATGCACATGTACTACTCACTCCGTCTCAAAATAGATGTTGTACATTTATAAAAATTTGGATAAATCTAGATACTATTTAATATATAGATTCATCCAAATTTTCAAAAACCTGCGACATCTATTTTAAGACAGAGAGAGTATAAGATTTTCTAGGTAAGACTGCAGTCCTATATCAGATCTATTGTCTCTTCTATAAGGCATATATGTATGTTACTTATTTTGGAATGCATGTGTGTACTTTCACATGGAACCGAAACTCGGATGTTATGTTTGTTCCTCACTATAGTTATGTCTTGCATACTACCAATTGTACACCAACAAAAGTTGGATTCCTTAAATCTTGGATAGAACATATACAGGACATTTGGGGAACATATATCAAGCATTTTAACAAACTTAGCTTTTTCAAATGCAATTTTATAAAAATCCCATATTGATTGCCATTTGTATCTAACTCGTAGTAAATACTATCTACTTTCCCGCAGCAATGCGCGGGGTATCATATAGTCTTTAGTAATAGGAGAACAATAGAACACCATCTCATATAGCTATAGAAAAGAAGTAAAAGGCACAAGGCGCACAAATGTACTGCTACAACTCAATAAATTACCTTCCACTATTCTTCACCTCTCGGAGCATTGGTGTTATCATCATCAACTTCTGTTCCTTCAATGGCAGTTCTTACCCAATGTTTCTCATGCCTTTTGTTTTTGAACATCTTCGCAAGGTGCTAAAACATGGAAGGGCTCTGTGTCCTCTGCATACTTCTCGTTGCCAGTGTCATAGAGACCTCTAGGTTTCGGTGGCTTCATTACAACAGACCAACCCGGGTTTGTTTCATCATCCACATAAAACACATGCTCAGCTTGGTTAGGAAATATAAAGGGATGATGCTCGATTTTATCTCCGCTTTGTATCAGGTGTGAGAAGTTCACAATTGTGTACCCGTACCTATCCTTTTGAATTCCATTTTCAGAAAAAACATTAACCCACTCACATTTAAACAACACAACTGAAAATTGTCCGGCATAGTTTAGCTCGACAATATCAATTATTCTCCCGTAGCACGTCACATCACCAAGAACTGGACTTGCATCACGAGGTGTAGAATAAGTAGATGTTTTTGCGGTTACCATGACTCCACTATTTTGTGTCATTCTATCCAAGCGTTTAGGCCTAAAACGCATGCCTCGAGAGATGAAACCGCGATAGCTCTTTGCTGCATCAACTGGGCCCCGAGCGAGCCATCTAATATCATTTTCAATATTAGAAATATTGTTTTCTGTCTCCAATTTCATTATCTGAATATTTAGAAGTAGCTTAGTTAATAGAACTAGTGGTACATGTAGAGCATGGGAAATATGGCACTTACATGAGATCTAAACCATTCGTGGAATATCTCGTTTTGAATTTTCTTGAAAGTATTTGGGTTGACACTATGCCTATTGGTGATCTCATCAGCATGAACTCTGCAGAGTAATTGATAATGAACTTTTCGGTATAAAAAAAGGGAAAACTAAAGTAATTTACAAGTTTAGGAATATTACCTAAGGTATGGATTCACATCGGAACAATTAAACAACAGGTATCTATGTGCCTGTACTTTAGCCAAGCCCCTGATAACATAATTGCGAGGCTTCCCGAGTGGTTTCCCATCATGAGGAAATAAAGTTGAACCTCCATTAAAACTAGGATGCCCAGCCTCGTTACCTTCGTCTCATGAAGACATGTTATGTTTGGTATGAAAACCAACAATATATCTCGAACAGAAAGTCATGCACTCACCTTCCAAATATGCTTCAGCAAATAGATCCTTCGGGGTGAGCTTTATTGCGAACAGTTGACTTTAATTTACCGAGGTATCTGCATGAACAAAACAGGAAACTGAATAAGAAAATAGTTGAACAATATATTATTGTAGAGATAGCTAATGAATTCCATATATTTGTAAAAGAAGCTAGCATACGTTTCGGTAAACCACATTGACCGGTAGGAGACAGGACCACCTTTTTTTGCCTCGGTTGCTAGATGAATTACCAAATGCACCATAATAGTAAAAAAACATGAGGGAATATCATCTCCATACGGCATAATGTTATCTTTATCCGTTGCTCCAATTTCTCAAGCTCTCTCACATAGAGAACATTTGTACTAACTTCTCTAAAGTATGCACATAGATCAAATAAGACAGATGTGACATTATCTGGAAGTAATCCTCTCAAAGCAAGAGGCAAAAGTTGTTGCATTAGAATATGACAATCGTGACTTTTAAGGTCTGAAATTTTCCCCGAGAAATGTTTACACATTTTGAGATGTTCCCCGAATACCCATCAGAAACTCTTATACGATGAAGTACTCTGCAAAACTGTTGCGCCCCTTTTTTATCCAAGGTATACGATGCCATGGGCAAAAAATACTTACCGTTAGGTTTTTTTAGGATGTAATTCTTCCCTGATATTCTTGTCCTGTAGATCTAGCCGTGCTTTTAAATTATCCTTAGACTTTCCCTCTATGCCTAAAAGTGTCCCATATATATTCTCACATACATTCTTCTCAATGTGCATGATATCTAGATTGTGACGGAGCAAATTAAAGTCCCAATAAGGCAAATAGGTGAATAGACCACTCACAAACTTCCAAGTTTTTGAACCATCAAAGTCCTTGATTGATTTTATCTTCTCCAAAACTTGAACTTGGGAATAAGCACTAGGCTCAGGTCTATGTTCTTCAGATCCACCAAATGATTCAGCATCATAACGGAACTCATGATCTGGGTGCAGAAACCGGCGGTGCCCCATGAAACTGTATTTTTGCCCATGTTTCAACCTTATATAAAAGGTTTCATCACTACAAGGAAAACACCCGGACTCAGTGCTGGTGCTATGCCCTGAAGCGATTGCAAGCCCAGGATAGTCGCTCACAGTACACAAGACAACAGCATAAAGTTGGAACATAACATTTCGAGATGCATCATATATAAATGTTCCAACTTCAAACAACTCAACTAGTTCTTCATAAACTGGCTCCATGAAGACATGGAAGTTCTTTCCGGGGTAAGATGGACCTGGAATAATCAGAGTAAGCAAAAGAGAAGAGGCTTTCATGCATAACCATGGGGGAAGGTTATAAGGCGCACTAAGACGACAGGCCAACAACTATATTTACAACTCATCGTCCCATATGGATTGAACCCATCAGTTGCCATTGGAAACCTAATGTTTCGGGAGTCTGCCGCAATGTGCTCATACTTAGAATCAATGGCCTTCCAGGCCTCTGAATCGGCTGGATGACGCAGTGCTCCATCCTTTATGCGTTCCTCGTCATGCCATCTCAAAGATGTAGCAGTGTCTTTGTGCATAAAGAGCCTCTTAAGCCTTGGCTTAATTGGAAAGTACCGTACCACCTTCCGCGGGATGGCCTTCCTTCTTTCCTTATTAGTTAGAGTAGTTTTATTATGTACGTTCTTCCACCTTGAAGTTCCACACTTTGAACAGAAGTCATCACTTTCCTTCTCTTTTCGATAAAGCTGGCAGATATTTTCACAAGCATGGATTTTCACATAACTAAGCCCAAGTTTTCCCACAATCTTCTTAGCCTCACAAAATGTACTAGGCAGATTCATACCATCAGGAATTGCCTTCTGCAGAACTGGTAGCAGATCATTTAAAGATTTATTGCTCCACTTGTTAGTGGATTTTATGTGGAAGAGAATGACAAAAAGGGAAAGCCTGGATAGTTCACACCCTGGCCATAAGGGTTCATCTGCATCTCTCACCAAGTCATAGAAAGATTGGGATTCCGGATCTGGTCCTGGTTCAAAAGGATTTTGGTTCTCGGGTTCAATCATTGGGGAATCTCTATAAACATCTTCGACAAGCGCATATTAGATTTTGCTCGTTCACACTGTCACCGTGATCATTTCTTAGTTGAAATGTATGGTGCAGTTTTACCATGTTTATTAGTAGACATGTATGCTGTTGTTTCACCATGGCATCCCCAAACTGTATATCCATCTGAAATGCCATGACAAACTAAGTGATCATACACGTCTTGGCGCTTCAGTAACAATGCATTGACACATTTAACACATGGGCAACAGATCTTTGCATCAGAAATTTTTCCCATGTACGCAAAGTCAAGAAAACCATTTACGCCAGCCAAGTACTCGTCACTTGGTCTAGGGGAAAGAAGTAAGTCCTTTATAGATTTCAAATCCATTGATTCACTGTGTAACAAAAAAAATATAGTTACTGAAATCACTATAATACTAGGAAACCTACATGGGCGGGGGCAAAGACTGGAGCCGCCGCTCCGACATCCACGCCGACCCCGGGGCCACGCTCCTTCTAGCCGAAGACGAAAACGCCAACGCCAACCACCAACACACTCTACAGGTCCCTCCGACAGGCGGAACATCCAAAGTGAGGCCTCAAGAGGCAAAACGACGCAAGAGTTCATGACGACTCATGGCAACCATGAGTTACACGCTTACCATGAGTTTTTATGCGGCTCCTTGTCTGAAGATATTATGATTCAATTCCCTTGAAGACGACAGCGAGGGGCTTGAAGACGGCAGCGAGAACCATTCTGCATCTGCCCCTTATGGCCCAGTGGCGGCATGCGTCTCTAACCTCCAAGAAGGAGACCTCTTCAACCTTGCTTTGGAGCTCGGCACGTCATCTTCTGGTTCGTCCCTGGAGAGATCGAGGTGACCAGTGGCAACGACTCTTCATCGGTGGAGAGTTTTCTATTTCGCTGGAATTCGCTATACGAGAGCTAGATAGTGGCTGGAAACCCATGGCTACAAGACGGCGCTGGATGATGGGCGCAAATCAATGTCAACAAGCATTATCACATATGATGCTCTAAAAGTTGCAAATAAATGCACGACGACATGATTCGATGACGGGGCATGTGCACCTAAACCATCGGTCCCCCTCTTCCTCCCACTGTCGCCGCCGCCGCTGGTAGGGGTAGTCGGGCAAAGCCTAGGAGGCAGTGGCGTCGGTGGTCTTCCTCGGCCCACGCTCTTGGTAGTTGGCAGTCAACTAATATGGGTCGGAGAGAGTAACTATATTTTTCTCTAACACACTTCTCAAAATTATTTCTTTCTCAAACTATTCTCTGCCAATTTGTAAATTGCATATCAAAATGTATCCGGATGCTTCTCAAATTTTTCATCAGTGTATTTTATATTTTTTAGGAGTAGCTGCTTTGCTAGTTTGATCAATAAATTGAAGGTTCTTTTCATAAAACATAAAATCGTTTGCCTCTCTTCTACTCTCTTCGATCCATATTAATTCACTTAGATTTTTCAAAATTTAAATGAACCTATATACTAAATAGTGTCTAGATTCATTCAATCTAGACAAATATGAGTCAATTAATATGGGTCGGAGGGAGTAAAAAAATCGTTTGCCTCGCCAATCTGTTTTTTTGCTGACGAAAGACAGACGGAGGGAAAAATTTAGTTGTTCCCGCTAATACACTCTTTTCCCTCCATTAATAACTCCTATATATTATTCTGCCTTCGTCAAACAGTCTTCACCGCAATTAGCTCATCTGCCTTCGTCACCCTCCCACCGACCCGCCGCCCCCGTCGCACTCCCACTATCGCGCCGCCCCCGTCGCACTCCCACCACCGCGCCGTCCCCCATCAGCCTCCTACCACCGCGCCGCCCCCCATCAGCCTCCTACCACCGTGTCGCCCCTATCACCGTCCCACCACCGCGCCGCCGTCCCCTACCACTGCCGCCCCCATCACCGCCCCACCGAAACCTCCACAGTCCCACTCTCCCCCACCGAGCAGCCCAGCATCGGGATCTCCATTCCCCTCTATCGCCCTAGCATCACCGTCGCATCGGCCACCCCGCCCGCTGCTCCCCGTCGTCCATCGCATCTTCTCGGCAAGGCCCTGCACCACAAGGTAATCCGCTAGCCACCGAGTGCTCCCTCTGTTTGATGCTTGAGGTTGATTTGTAAGATCTTTGGTAATTGCAACGTACATAGCATACACCAGCACCCTCTTTTGGTCCAAATTGAAATTGGAGGCCCCTGTTTCTTCTAAGAATAAACTGATCTCATGTTTCTTCTAAGATCTTTGGTAATTGCAATGTAAGGGTTGCATATAGATATAATAAACTGAACTCATGTCCTTTTTCTTCTAAGAATACGTATAGTGTGCATATCGTCGATTAAATGACCTCACAAACACCACCACATTTTTTAATCTCGACACCTTGATACCCTGATCTCATGTTGTAGAACTATTTCCTGTTTTATAATCCTAACAAAAGTAGATGTAAAAAGATACATGAATTCTAGGCTTTGGAATAACAAGATATATAAAAATTAAGAAAAAGATTGAACCTTGAAGGAATCCCTGCCGCAATTAAACTTTAAAATCTGGGATCAAGTATATCTTGCTGGCATGAAACAAACGGGTCCACTGAGTAATTGGACTTGTAAATCCTACCATCCTATGTGCACACTAGCAGGAAGCCTAGCAATCTATATTAGTATGATCCGGTCAGGTACACGTACCTTCATATCTAACCTTGTAATGTTTTTTTGCCTAATTGCCATAACAAGATTGACCAACTAATCATTTCCTTTTACTTTGCACATATGTTGCTTTCAAATGCCAGATTACAATATATGCTTGAATGTAGATATGGATTTATTCATCTAGAATTTTTTTGTTGTACTTCCATCAGTTGTTCTCCATTGCCCAGGTCCGCCCGCTGTTCTCCATCGCCCTAGCCCCTTCTGCTATTCTCCGTCGCCCTGGCCATCCCACTATTCTCGGTCGCCCAGGCCGCAGCTGCTGTTCTTCGTCGCATAGGCCACACACCCTGCTGTTCTCGGTCGCCCAGGCCCCTCCTGCTGTTCTCCGCCGTCCAGGTCATCCGACCAGCTATTCCTTGTTGCTACATCAAAGGGAGTATACAATATAGCTCTGCAAATACAATCTTTTCATTGGTTGCTAGATCGAAGGGAGTATACTAGCTCACACTTAGAAAACATTCACTACTGCCCGACATATAGCTCTGTAAATGACAGAACAAACTATAACTGTGACTTGAGTCCCAGCAAATTCTAAGCATAGCATCCCCGTAGTATGACAATTGATACATAGATTAGTACCACAATGTCACTGGTGATAAAACCATATAGTGTATCTTGTTAATTCTAGTTTTATTCTCTCGAACTCATCTCGCAGTAGCAATATTAATATGCCTTCTTGGGTCCTGATTGATTTTTACTGGAATTACATTTGCTAGTGATAGAATTACATTTACTGGAATTACATTTGCTAGTCCTGATTGATTTTTACTGGAATTACATTTGCTGGGTAATCGAGAACAAACAAAAATAATTCAAACCTGTAAAGTGGAATTCTTCATGAGAACAAACATCTTATTTTACTGAGATATAAAAAATGTCAATTTCCTGTTAAGTCTTTGATAGAACCAAGCATGTATATTGTTTAGAATATAGAGTAAACTAGATCTGACACTTCTATTGCAACAAGAAAGTGGTAGCTGGCCCTAGACTAGGAAATCTGCCTATCTATGATAGTAGTAGCTGACCACTACACTGTTTTTGACAAGTTAATGCACCATCTAGTCTAAAGGAAGGTCTGATTGACATTTTTATTTATATATATGTAGGATGGTGATGGACATGTTGACCATATACCTACACTATGAAGATGAAAATCAAGAGGCCCATATTCTACAAAGATCTATGATGAGGCGTCATGTCTCGCATTATGATTTCAACTTGATGATCGAGGAAGTTGGCTTCGATACAATTGACTTCCTATACTATGTAAAAAAAAGACCCGCAAGGCAACAACTACTTTGTTCAGATCGAAGATCAAAGTGCTGTGATAAAAATGTTGTCTGACCCTGAGATTGAGAAAACTGCCCACCTATATGTGTCTAAGGAGAAGGCTACCGATGATATTGCGCCATATGACCATCCCAATGAGAGTGTTCTCCTACAGGATGGCGGTGTCTCTTCTAAACTGGCAGAGCAACTTATTGCGAAAAGTTCGCACAGTATGTCCCTTACTGAACCTGAACTATAATTCAGACTTGCTTATTCAATATATGTATCTGTTGTCATCATTATTTTAATAGATGATTTATTGGTTGTTTTGCAGAACAATTACGTAGGTCAAAAAGGTTGAATGTGATTCAGATCACCGACCAACAAAATAATGAAGATGAGGACTTCAACAATGGCGAGCAATATATCGCACCATGTGTTGAATCACAAGCATTGGAAGATAAAGATGATCGGGTTCATAAACAATGTAATGACCAATTAAAATTTTGTACTTCTATTAATTAATTCTGTATATGCTAATTATCTAATAGTGGGTGTAACTTAATTCATGCTTTTCTGAAAACAATTGCAGTACGCACGGAAGTAGTCAAGCGGAAGAGAACAAGCTTGCCAATTGTTTGGAACATGCCACCACGACAAAGAATAGTTGTAAAATGCAATGAAGAAAGCCAACCTATAGGAGAAGAAGGTGCAATCTTGGGGAAGTTTCTAGGCACGATAGCTAGAATCGGAGGACTCTGCCCACTAAACATAAATGATTGGCGTGATCTCAAGAAGAATAGGCGTGAAGAAACAATATTGCGGTGTGTACAAGTACTTCACAATATGCTATTTGGTGTGCTTCTATTTTCATCTAAAAGCTCTATATAGGTTTATTTACATTTACTCTTTATTTCATATTTCAGACAAAGTTTTTATATCCTAAATCATGTGAAAATGGATACTCAAATCAATTGGAAGAGACTGGAGGAAA
The DNA here is from genome assembly GCA_023614405.1 of Avena insularis. NCBI lineage: Eukaryota > Viridiplantae > Streptophyta > Magnoliopsida > Poales > Poaceae > Avena > Avena insularis. The sequence continues at coordinate 304,701,321 of CM042691.1, read as the reverse complement.
TTTAAATCTAGTTTGAAAAAGGCTATCTTCAACCCAGCCATTGAAAAAAAATCCGGACATCAGGAGGAAGGCTTTATATAAGCTCTGTCCAAATGATGTGGACAAAGATCAATGGCGTGGACTTGTGAAATTCTGGAACTCAAAGAAAGGAAAGGTAATGAATGAGATACTATACTTTTATGTTTCGACATTTAAATCTGAGTTCTTGGGCTTACTTAAAAGTCGCACTTATATATAATTCCATCATAACAGGCCATAACTGAGAAGAACATAATTAGTCGTTCCCTTGTGAAGAATTCACATAATGCTGGGACTAAGAGTTATGCTCGCTGGAGTGAAGATATTATGATTTATCCTAATTTATGAAGTTTTTTCTCTATGCCAGCTGTCATATCAGTGTTCTTTCTGTTTTGTAGAGACAAGCAGATCCTGAAAAGAAACGGCCACATCGATCAACGGTTTACTTAGAAACTCACAAGAAGAAGGATAATGCTAACAATAAAGATAAAAATAACCGTCTGGTAGGCAATTAATATGCATCTAAGGTTTTTTGGGGGGGTGGGAAACTTATAAATTCAATCTAACAAGTACCATATGTGTGATTCTTTTCTTATAGGCTAGATTGGAGGAAATAATAGCTCAACGACCAGAGTTGGCACATGGTGCAAATGGAAGAGTTGCATGGGACGGTGATGCCTTGCAGGAAGTGTTAGGGGAAGAAAAGAATGGACAGGTGCATGGCATGGTTTTACTTCCAACCCCTAAGCAAGTCTATGGTCGGACACCACGGTATCTCAAGAACATTAATATAACTACAACTGATGGATCACCATGTGATGGTGAAGATGATCTTAGGGAGGAAATAGCAAAGATGAAAGAACATATAAAAAGGCTTGAAGATAGGAATAATAGAGAAGGCCATGGGAATATTGGATTAGAAGAGGTAAATGGATTCCTTCTCTCCTCCTTCTATATGTATTTCTACCAATATTTTACTCAGGTTTGCTAGTGCTGTAGGAAAATCTTCAATCAAACAATAATGTTGTTTCTCGATCACCAATACTGCCTGGTAAAAGAAAGGTAATGTCAACACATGGTGCAGCTATATCATTGCTTGTCACTTGAAACCATCGTATTAATATTTTAGTTTGTAGAGAGTCCAATGCGATGGACCTGTTGAAGCGCGCTCGTCTATGCAACATGACACGTCTGAGGATAATAATTTATCGCTTTCACGTGAAAAGGTTATGACTGCTCTTACTCATGTCACAAAGTAGATATAATATGGCTACTCACTTAACATTGTTGTGTCACCTAACCAGGATGGCGAGCATGATAATGTCAATCAATTACTGATTCAACAAAAATCATCATCTGCACTTAGCCCTGTTATTGATTCTATGCCAGAGGTAATATTGTGTGCTTTTGAGTTTTTAAGCTTATGCTTTCTCTAGCTCTAGCATATGAATTTCATTCCATGTACTATTCTTGTCTACAGGTGACTGTAACAACAAAGAAACCAGATGGAATTTCTACAAGACTGAACTGGCAGGGAACGAGAAGTAAACGCCCACAATCAGCTCCCTCAAAAAGAAGGAGAACTTCTTCACTCAAGGTAAATATCTGCTATAGTTTATTTACATCTTTAGGGTAATCTATGCTCGATTGACATTAAAATAGAACTCATTGTTTGATGATACAGTAAGTTTTCTTAGTTTCATCATTGGTCTAAGTGTACATGAGTGCACAATTAGTTTGGATATATGATGGGCCCTTTAGTGTTACAAATTTATACCCGGTGGTAGCTCCCTGAGATCATGTAAGCAACTTCATTTGTTTTCTCGAGGGCAACTTTAGTTTGTAATCTATATTACTGTGTTAAGAAGAAACTTTAGGCCCCGTTCGGTTCACAGGTCAAATATAGGAATTTTAGGCCCCGTTCGGTATGAAGGAATAGCAAAGGAATTCTGGAGTTTTTATTTCCTATGGATTGTTTTCCTTTGCACCTGTTCGGAACAAAGAAAACTTCACCAGCAACTCCTAAGGAAAGGTTCCTGTTCCTACGTTTTGTACTTGATTTTGTAGGAATTCTCACATCCAGTATGATCTCATTTTCACGCGGATGCCCAAGACGAGACGAAGTTAGCCAATGATAAAAAATACTATACAATGGGCCATGAGAAGCCTAGTGTCGCTTCTGGGCAAATAAAGTACAATAATATATTAAACACTGCCAACGTTACAGTAGCTGCATTAAAAAGCCTAAAATTTGCTGTTACTACATCTTGTTTCCTGTGTTTATCCATCGCTCGCCCAAACACATATGCCCCTAGAGTTTCCTATGGTTTCAGATTCCAAAGTTTTGGAGTGGCGTACCTTTCCTAATCCTATGATTCTACTATTTATGCATGTTTCTTACCCCGTATTCCGAACGGGCCCTTGCAAGTTTCATTTCCTTAGGAAACTTTTCCTTTGCTACCGTATGTTTTGAATGAATGGTCTCAGCGTTTCCTTAGGAAAGTTTTGGAAGCCTGTATGTTTTGCAGAAAACGAAACATCCACTGGAACCTCAGGTTTCCTGAAGGCCTGAGGCAAAATCTACCATTTTGGTAAATTAGTGGGCCCTCGGTTACATGCATAACGAGGGAGAGAAATCTCCATAGTAAAAAATGATCATCGCGTGTCTTGGTTCTGAAGAATCGTACCGTATTACAGTAAAAAAATCCACCCCTATGGAGCAGTACCGAATAGAATAGGATCTGTAATACATCTGCTCATTGGTAAATTAGCATGTTGTTTCTGGTACTATTTAAAATATAAATGGAACAAACCTGCACACATTTTGTACTTTAATATGTTGTATCTAATATATTAGGTCTAGTAGATATCCTAGATTTTGCATGCATTAAGAACATGTTGTGTTCATATTGAGTTAGCTGATTGTTAGTATGGATTTCTGACTTACACATTGATATCAGCAAGTAGTAACAATGAGACATAGTTTCTCTTAAAAAACTAGTATACTTGTAGGAGTTTAGCATGGGCTAGTAGTGTTGCATGTTAATTAGTGGATTACGCATTGTTGTTATTTACTCTTAAAAATTCCCATTGCATGTATGTGTATTCCTAACAGAGTTAACGTTCATAAGAACCTTACTTAACTATGACCATGTGTATACTTTGGCATATTGTTCATGAAAATGATATTATCTTTGTCGTTAAATACTAATATTGATCATAATACAGGATGGTTCTAGAGTAGTTCTAAAGACTTCAACATATCCAAACAAGCGGAATATTGCGTATGCTACTATCCGAAGTACTAATCCAGCAACTAAGGCCGGTGGCATAGAGTTAGGTGCCGAATTTGCACTCGTGCGCATAGATGAACCTATTATACAAAATGAGGAGTTGGTGAGGGAAGTAGGCGATTGCAAAACAATTGGTGATGCTTTTTCTGAAGGATTCTTAATTGCTTGGTCGTGGGCATTTGTAAGTTATTTTGTTTTTCCATATAGAATTATATGGGTGTACATGTTCATAACTGTAAGTTATCATTTTTTCTACAGATTCGAAAGAAGGATGACTAAGTTGTAGCAGAGAATAAACGACAATTGAGTTTCAGCTGAATACACCCGTTGGATCAAGAAGCAAATAAATTTTGAAGATTTTCCGTAGCAACTATTATAGTTTAAGTTGAAAATGTAATATATTCTACGTTGAAAAATGTAATATTATTCACATGATATTATTCTTTGGTCGAATTGATGCACATGCTATGGTGTAGTCTTCTTGACAATTATGTTTTCTACAATCAAATTAATATGGATATTGTATCGTTGCACCAATAATATTGTTATTTATTTATAATAATACATATGTATTCTACACTTCTATATTGGTAATAAGTATCTTGATATAGATTAGATTTACGGATGTGATGTGCGTTTGTTTGCCATCTTTTTGAGGGTGCATCGTAATAAAAATAATTAATGAATAGTTCATATGATTTGATTTAATGTATATCTCTTAAACTGGTTACCTAATTTTATAATAATAATAATAAATATACATTAATGTTGATACAATATTAATGTAGTAGTGTTAGTTATGGTGTTACTATGGGTATGAGATGTGTTACTAGAGTAGTTGACAACTGTAAACTCTAGTGTTACAAGGTTGGAATATTATGTTACTAATTGTATCTTAAATATAAAGAATTTGTTAGTAGTTATGTTACTCTAGTTGTAAAAATATGTTACCAACAATATTTTACATCTAAGAAAATATGTTACTACTGGTGTTACTATAGTTAAAAAATGTGTTACCGACGCACAAAGTAACACATAATATACATGTTACTACAATGTGAACTGTAACACAGTTTTACACATATGGTAACAATTATGATGTGTGACATGGGAGACCACTTAGTAACACGGCCTAATGGAACACATCACAGAACATGTTACTATATGGTCTAGTAACACTGTTTTGGACCTGAGGTAACACAAGACTGTGCTATCAAAGCTCTGTCCTGTTGTAGTGTATCTTTGCGTCGCAGACACAACATCCGAAATGTTATCACCGCGGAGGTGTTTCGGGTGTCCAAGGAGGATGTTACTCACTCAGCGTTTGTTGGGGCAAAGTTGCCGAAAAGTTTTTTGCATTCTGATCCGAAGGATCGCAGTCAAAAAATTCATAGGGTGCGCGACCAGCGCTCCCTATGGGAGTAGCCCCGAGTGTCTGTTCGAGTCGTAGACTCGAGCAGAGACTTTAATTTAGCCATTGTTTGCTTCAGGTCCGTAGGACACGATTTTTTTCGGATGCTTGAATCAATCCTCCCTATGGGAGTAGCCCCCGAGTCCGTAGTGGAGACGTAGCTCGACGTAGGACTCGAAGAATAGATCATTAGCGTAGTACCTTATTCATGCTTCGGGTGCACGGCCAGCGCTCATGATAGGAGTAGCCCCTGAGTAGTTGCTCGAATCGTAGATTCGAGTGAGTACTTTAGCTGTTAGTCGAAGAATTATAACCGTTGCTAGTGTGGTTTTGATGACGTCAGTGCTGACGATCGGTGACCTCAATCGTCTGCGGCGCCAGAGGTGACGTGATGGGACGAACGTGGGTCCCACTTTCTGACTTGGAGTTGACTGGTCATGCACCGCGTGGCGATAATTACGGTGTCTCCTCGATTTCCGTGCGTAGTGGACGGCGTGCGAGCGGCGATTCGCTACTATGCTGACACGTGGACGGTTGGATTTGATTCTGGCGCTAGGGCTTCCAAATGAACCGTGTGGGGAAAAATTGTGATTTGTTTTCACCGTAGCTACTTGCTTTCTGCTGCTTCCACTTTCTTGAGCTTTTCCCATCGCGCGCTGGACATTCTCTGATAATTTCCTTCCTATTTCATGCGCTCGCACCGCCGCTGTCGCCACGATGCAATGGGGAAATTGAAGAAGTCCTCCACCGGAGCGGGCACTAGCGCTGCTGCCGGCGGCAAGAAAGACACCGCCGCCACTGGTGTCAACGATGGTGGGTGGCGGCGCTCGAAGACGTGCGAGGGCGACCTGCGCAAGTTGTGTGAGGCGGGTTTGATCCCGCAGGACAGGGACGCCGTCAGGGTCCCCGACAATGAGGTAATTCCCCGTCCACCCGCTGGGTTTCGGGTGATGTTCATTGCTTTTGTTTATCGCGACCTGTCGCTCCCAGTCCACGATTTTCTCCGTGGACTGTTGTTTTTCTATGGCATCCAATTCCACCATCTCTCGCCCAATTCTCTTCTCAACATCGCCTGCTTCATCACTTTTTGCCATTGCTGGCTCGGTATTGAGCCGAACTTTGGCATATTTCGGAAGCTCTATTCCGTGAAGAGGCAATCCGGCTCCGACGGAGTTTATCCGATTGGTGGTTGCATCATTTCCCTTCGATCCAATTTTATTTTCTTCTATTTTTCTATGTCCGAGCCCGTCCAATACTGGCGGAAGAGGTGGTTTTATATCGGTAATTCCATAGTGGACGGGCAGGACTTTGGCCTTGCCCCTTTCGACTCCACCCAGAAAATCCTGCCGAAGAGGTCCTGGAAGAACCATATCCTGGAGGGCGAGGTGAAGGATATAGAGGAGCTCTACCGTCGGGTGGAGGACCTCCAGGTGATTCCGGAGAAGGAGGTGAATGGTGTGGATATTATCCGCACCTTCCTCGAACGTCGGGTGCAGCCACTCCAGGCTAGGGCGCACCCGATGTTACTTTATTCTGGCCGCCACGACCCAACGAGAGTTGCCGCTGAGGAGCTCTCCAGGAGGGACCTGACAGAGTCCTTCGGCCGCTGCTGAAGTTCAAAGCTGACGAGGACCTTCCGGGGAAGTCACTGACGACCCATTCAGTTCTTCTCGACCGGTTCCGCAGGTGTAGATCTGCGACGTGCGCGTAGCGCTTTTTCGAGTGTGTTTCCTTGTAATTTTCTGTGCTGAAAGTTTTTTTTGCATTGTGTAGGAGTTCAAGGTGCCTGGCATGGTGCCTCCGTTGCCCGAACAGTTTCCGAATGCGCCGGACAACAAAATCGTGGAATCTGAGTCTGAGCTTCCGCTGGCGCAGTCGCCCACTAAAGAGGCTCCCGAGGCGAGCGAGGGGCAGACCAGAAAGCGGGCACGGAGCTCGAGTGAATCTTCGGATGCATCGACTCCACCAACACCTAGGAACCCGACATGCCTTGTCCGTCACAGTGCAGGTGATGGTGCCTCTTCCTCTCCCATCCCGGCTGTTCCGGTGCGGGCTGTAGCGCTGTAGCCGCCGGCAAAGAGGAAGAAGGAAGAGAAGAAGGGCAAGAAGGCCCTGCCTGTTTTTTATTTGAGTGACATGGAGTCGTAAGTGTCTTTGGATGCCTTTCACTATTTTTCTTGTCCTTACGTTTTCATGCTTATGGTTGGTGCTTTTCTTGCAGCCACTCCTCCGATGGCTCTTTTAGTGAGGCCACTCAGGAAGCCGTGGGGGAGTCGAAAGTGACGTCTCCTTCCTCTTAGACGGTGGCCACCTCTGGGGGCATATCTCCGAACCCTTATCCGCAGGAGGCTCGGGTGATCGTCTCCCAGAAGACTACAACCAAACCTTCGGAGTCTCCGTCTAAGCATGTAAGTATTTTCTCTCTTTCCATGTGGGGAGCCCCCGAGCAATATTTTCGTATGATCTGCTGATCTTTGCTTATTTTGTGCATGTCTCAGGGGGAGCCCCCGAGCGTTTGTCGTGTGTTTGATTTCTTTGCTCGTTTCTTTGGGCGCAGTCCCCGAGCCCTTTTCCTGACAAGTTGCTTCTTCTTGCAACCCTTTGTGCAAGGTGCAAACCAGCTGGTGAAGCAGCACCTGGCGTTGGAGGCCAGCCTTCGGCAGCTTCAAGGTACATACTTAACTAAGCCTCTGCTTTTTCGTCTGCTTGATAGCTTGTGAAGCTTATGCGTGTTCTTGTTGCTTTTTGCAGATGAAAATAACACTGCCCTCCGCGAGCTTGATGCTCTCAAAAAGATCCTTGGGCGAGCGGAGAGGAAAACCGAAGATGCCGTTGGGGAGAAGGAGCGCCTCGAACAGGAGTTGGCTGATGCCACAGCGGCCAAGGAGCATCTGCAGCGGGAAGCCACGGATCGCGAGGAGCAGCTTGCCACCGTTGCGGCTGCTTGCGATAAGGAGGTAGCCGAGAAGCTTATGGCTGATGCCAAGGCTATTTTGGGTGAGTGCTTTTCGCTTGGTTTGTCTTTTTTGGCTCCTTTGTCTCCCTTCCCTTATTTGATTCCTTTGCTGCTTTTTACCACAGATGCCTCGGGCATCGAGTTTAATCGCAGCGCCTTGGAGCACGGGAGTGCTTTGGACGATGCCGCCATGGCGGTTGAAGACCGTTGCGGTACTGCTGCCGGCTCCCTTGACAAGGCCAAGGAGATCCTCGGGCGCTTCTACAAGGAGCTCGTTCCCAAGGGCGTTGCCCTTGAGGATGTCGACTCTTTGGCATATGCGCTGTCAGCGGATGCGCCTGCGACCTACAAGCGCAAGCAGAAGCGCATCGGCGCTTCTATGGGCCTGGCCATGGCCATGGCGTCCGGGACAGAGCTGAATCTTCACTAGGTCACCTCCCAGATGCCAACGGCTCCCGACGGTTCCGAGGTAGCCTTCGCTCTCTTCGCTGCTCGCTGTAAGCGCTACGGGCCGAAGCTTATAGACCTTCTGGCGGAGTATGCGGCAAAGCAGCAGGAGGAGGTCAAGAGCAGGCAATCTAGCTCCGAGGCCACTTAGGATGCAACTGCTTAGGCTTTGTCTTTGTAGGATAGTTGTCTTTCATTGTAATGTTTTGATGAACAAATTCATGTGCCACGTGGTGGATTTTGTTGTATATAATGAGCCTTCGAGTTGTTCTTCAATCGTGTGTTGTTCATATCCTTGTCTGTTTTCCTTTAGGGACCTTCGGGTGATGACCCCGTCGATACTTCGTCTGCTCCGTAGCCGCGACCATCCTTGGATGATGCGTTGCAGCTTGTTTTTCTTCGTGACCGCTTCCGCGGCCTTGAGAAGGAGTTGTTTGGAAGTCGAAGGAGGAGCGTCGTGCCGCCAGAGAGGAATATTTGATGGGAGAGCTACGGCAATTAGATGAGCAACTGCAGTGTAAGATTCTTCGAGCTGCTGCTTAGTTTCGGATGCGTATGTTTTGCAGGTCATCTTACTTTGTAGTTGTTGTAGGTGCCAACCTTGTTCCGAGGGAGGAGAAAGAGTGTGTTGCAGTTCGGATCAACTGCTTGACCCAGCAAGATATGGAGGCCGGTGGATTTTTCTAGATGGACCGCGACTGTGCCACGGTCCTTGCGACTGTGCAGGATCATGTTCATCAGGTGTCACGAGTGCTGTGGAACACGAAGACTTCCCTAGCATCGATTCTGCACGTCATGTTTCCCCTTGATGAAGCGCCTTCGACTTTCTGGGGCTTGCTGGCGAAGTTTCGGGACGTGCGTCATGTTAGGGAGTTGGTGCGGCACCAGTTGGTTGTGGGGGTGAAGGCCGCTCTTTCCCTCATGCCGCTGCATCGCCCTGATGTGAATCTTGTGGTTGTGGCGGCTGGGCCGCCCCCTCGGCCATATGGTGTCCTATGAGACATGCGACCGCACTATGCAGCTGTTAGGCAATATGCCGAAGAAGTTGTAGATCTCTTTGAGCATCGCGCACAGGTGATCCTTTAGGATAGGTAGTTCTTGTAAAAAAGATAGATGTAAAACTTGTATGTGTTTCGACTGGGCGTGTTATTCCCTTTATTGTAAAGGTTCATTGTGTTAGCATGTGGTGCTTGGTTGTATGCATGCCCTTTTCGTTAGCCTGCCGTGATCAGCTACACAGGTGTACATGCGTTATCCTCAGTCGACGAAGTCATGAGGTGAGGGGGAGCCCCCGAGTGTGTTGTAGCATAAAGAAAATGCGAGAAAAGATGAATTTTGGGCGAGACACTTAGCTTTATTCATAGCATAATGAGGAGGTACATTGTTCGGCTGAATAGCCTTGGCTGAGTAGCCTTATTGAAAGTAAAGGGGGGATAGCTAGGGGTAGAACCGTCGCAGCTGTGCGATGTTCTATGGGTTGGAGTATGCGACTCCAGACTCCACGTGCTTGAGGCGGTAGGCGCCACCTGGGATGACTTCGGTCACGACGTATGGTCCTTCCCAGGGTGACTCGAGCTTTTTCGGCCGCTCTTGCTTGAGTCGTAAGACGAGGTCTCCTTCGACGAAGGACCTTGGGCGCAGTCGATGGTTGAGATAGTTGCGGAGGCTCTGCTGGTAGACCGCCGATCGAGCTGCGGTGATGTCGCGTGCCTCGTCGAGTGTGTCGACGGCGTCTTCGAGTGCGGCCGTCGATTCTGCTTCGCTGTAGGCAATGACCCGTGGAGCCTTATGGCGTACTTCTGCAGGCAACACGGCTTCAGCTCTGTGCACCATGAAGAAAGGCGTGTAGCCAGTTGAGTTGTTTGGCGTTGTACGCAAGCTCCAAAGGACGGAGGGTAGCTCTTCTGTCCATGCTCCCGCAAGCCGCTCGAGTGGGCTCAGTAGGCGCTTCTTGATGCCGCCGCCGACGAGGCCGTTGGCCTTTTCGACCTGCCTGTTGGTTTGTGGGTGCGCCACGGAGGTGTATGATATGTTGATCCCGAGGCCTTCGCAGAAGTCCTGGAATTCTTTGGAGATGAAGTTTGACCCGTTGTCCGTGATGATGCTGTGCGGCACGCCAAACCTGTAGACTATGGATTCGAAGAACTTCACAGCCGTTTTACCCTTTTGGTTGGTAACGGACATGGCTTCGATCCACTTGGTGAACTTGTCGACTGCCACCAGGAGGTAGACGTGGCCTTCCTTTGAGGACTTGGGCAGTTTGCCGATCATGTCGAGGCCCCATTGGGCGAAGGGACAGTCCAGGGGTATGGGTCCGAGCTCCGATCCTGGTGCGTGCGGTTTGTCTGTGAACCTCTAGCACCCGTTGCACCTTTGGACGATGTCCTTGGCGTTGTTCATGGCTGTTGGCCAGTAGAACCCAGCTCGTAGAGCTTTGGCGACGAGGGCGCGGCTGCCCGCGTGATGGCCGCAGATGCCCTCGTGGATTTCTTGGAGGATGGTTTTGCCATCACCGATGGTGACGCACCTTTGGAGTACACCTGAAATGTTGCACTTGTACAGCTCGCCATTGATGATGGTGAAGTCCTTGGATCGACGAGATATGCGCCGGGCACCTGCCGGGTCATCAGGTAGCTCCCTGTTTATCAGGTACCGAAGGTACGGCTGCGTCCATGTTTCCTCTATTGCCATGACCTTCATCAGGTTGACCACTGCGACCTCTGTGTCGAGCTTTTCGGGTCCTTCCTGTCCTTCGGGTAGCGCAGCCCCCGAGTGCTCTGCTTCTTCGGTTGATCCCTTAGGGAATTTCCTTTTGATGGATGACACGCATATTTGTTCGAGGAACACACCTGGTGGCACCCGTGCGCAGGTGGAGCCAATATTGGCGAGTCTGTCAACTTCTTCGTTGCTTTCTCTTCCAACATGCCGAAGCTCACAGCCGTCAAAGTCTCCTTCGAGTGAGTTGTAGAGCGCGCGATACGCGATCATGTTGGCGGCGTGTGTGTCGCATTCGTTCATCGTCTGCTAGACAATGAGGTTTGAGTCACCGTAGATGACTAGGCGCGTTGCGCCGCAGATCTTGGACATCCTCATGCCGTGGATGAGGGCCTCGTATTCGGCTTCGTTGTTGGAGGCTCGAAATTTCATCCGGAGGACGTACTTCATCTTGTCGCCCTACGGGGATGTCAGTATGACCCCGGCTCCTGCTCCAGCCTCGCGCTTGGAGCCATCAAAGTACATCGTCCATGACTATGTCATATCTGGGGTGTCCGGTAGCTGCAGCTCCATCCAGTGGACGAGGAAGTCCGGTAGGACCTAAGACTTGATCGTATGGCGCTTCTCATAAACTATGTCTAGAGGGGACAACTCGATGCCCCACAGGGCCACGCGTCCTGTGGCTTCCGGGTTGTTCAGTATGCTATTCAGAGGTGCCTCGTTGAAGACCATCACCTGATGCTCCTGGAAGTAGTGGCTCAGCCGACGAGCCGTCATGAACACGCCGTAGGCGAGTTTCTGGTAGTGAGGGTACCTATGTTTTGTTGGCGTCAATACCTCGCTGAGGTAGTAGATTGGGCGTTGGACCCCATGGGTCTTGCCATCTTCGGGTCGTTCGACCACGAGTACGGTGCTTACCACCTGATGCATGGCTGCTATGTACAACAAGAGAGGCTCGCGTTCCTTTGGTGTGACCAGGACGGGCGAGGTGGAGAGCAGCCGCTTCAGATCTTCGAATGCATCGTCGACTTCAGGTGTCCACTCGAATTTGTCTGCTTTGCATAGCAGCTGGTAAAAAGGCAAGGCCTTATCACCCATGCGGCTGATGAACCTGCTCAGCGCCGCGATGCGCCCAGCTAGCTGTTGGACACCTTTGAGGTTCTTTGATTTCTCCATGGCCATTATGGCCCGGATTTTCTTCGGGTTCGCCTCAATTCCTCGCTAGGACATGAAGTAGCCAAGTAGTTGGCCAGATGGGATGCCAAAGGCGCACTTTTCTGGGTTCAGCTTGATCTTGTAGCGATGAAGGTTGTCGAACGTCTCGCGGAGATCATCGATCAGTGTCTTGGCCTCCCTTGTTTTGAGTACTATGTCGTCGACATAGACCTGTATGTTGCGGCCGATTTGGCTCTTCAGGCATGCCTGCATGCACCGCTGGTACGTGGCACCTGCGTTCTTCAGCCCAAAGGGCATTGTGTTGCAGCAGAACACTCCAAACGGCATGATGAACACCGTTTTCTCCTGATCTTCGACCTTCAGTCGAATCTAATTGTAGTCTGAGTAGGCGTCAAGGAAGGAGAGTTTCTCGCATTCTATAGTTGAATCAATGATCTGATTGATCCGATGGCGAGGGCAGTGATCCTTCGGATAGTGCTTGTTCAGCGATGTGAAGTCCACGCACATCCGCAGGATGTCCGTGTACTTTTTAGGGACCATCATGTTGTTGTCCAGCCACTCGCTTTCCTTGATCTCCCTGATGAAATCAGCATCGAGCAGTCTGTTGACTTCGACTCCGATGGTTCGGCCCGTGGCTCGGACAACCGTCGAATGGACTGTTTGATGGGCTTGGCATCTGGGAACACATTGAGTGCGTGCTCGGCGAATTCCCTGGGAACTCCTGGCATGTCCGCAGGACACCAGGCGAAGATTTCCCAGCGCCCACGGAGGAATTCGACGAGCACGCTTTCCTATGCGGGGCTGAGGTCGTTGGCGATAAGCGCTGTCTTGGAGGCATCCGTCGGGTGGACCTGCACCTTCTTTGTGTTGACTGTTGAGTCGAACGACATGTCAGGTGCGTTTTGCCTCGAGACTGGGGGTGCCCCGTTGTCCTTCACTTCTCAGAGCCTTGTGAGCCCCTCCTGCATGCCGAATGACTAGGAGATTATGTAGAAATCCATGTCGCAGTGGTCGGACCTGGTGAAGCTCCCGTGGACCGTGATGATGCCTCTAGGTCCTGGCATCTTGAGTAGCAGGTACGCATAGTGCAGTACTGCCAGGAACCTTGCGAATGCCACGTGCCCGAGGATGGCGTGGTATTGTGATGGCCAGTCCACCACCTCGAATTCGAGTCGTTCGCACAGAAAGTTGTCGGTCTTGCTGAAGATGACGTAGAGCCATATCTTTCCCAGGGGAAATATGCCCTTCCTTGGGACGATGTCGTGGAACGTTGTGTCAGATTGTTCTAGGCTGCACAGCGGGATCCGCATTGCTGCTAAGGTGCTAGCGAACATCAGATTTATGCCGCTGCCGCCGTCCATGAAGACGCGGCTCATCTCGAATCCTCCGATATGCGCCTCGAGCACCAGGGCAGCATGACCTGGGCGAGGGATCTGGCGGGGGTGATCCGAACGACTGAATGTGATGCAGGACTCCGAACCGCTGAGGTACTCAGGGATTGCGGGTGGAGCGCTCACAGCCAAGCTGACCTGGCGGGTGATCTTTTTTTGCACCCTGTTGGTTGGGCGCCCCTTATGGATCATCAGGGCCCCTTTTGGCGGCGGGTACCCTCTTGTGCCGTTGTTCTGTATGGGTGCGACCGGGTGATCCGAAGGTCCCACAGGTGGTGGCGGAGGAGCTCCGTGGGTGATGTCGCCTGGTGCGGGCGCATTTCTGAACCCATTGTTCGGGACGTGCTGTCTCATATGGGACAGACTCTCGCTGAGTTTCTGGAACTCGCGACAGTCCTTGAGCATATGGCTGGCCTTCTTTTCGCCATCCTGGTTGTCGATGTAGAAGTGGATGGTGCATGGGCCCGAAAACTTGTCGTATGCTGAGGGCTCGTCTTCACGGCCACGGCGTTGCCACGATTGCGTTGGGTGTCCTCCATCACGGAAGTTGTTTCCACGGTATCCGCCGTTGCTGCGGTTGCTTTCGTTGCGGCGGTCGGCGTAGCTAGCTGCGACCATGTCGGGTCCGTCGCGATCATCATAGACGCGCGTCTTCGCTTGCTACTGCGCTCGCGTAGGCGACCGTAGTATTCCTCCTCATCCGAGTGTGCTCGGTGAACGGAGTCCTCGCTATCTGCCCACCTGTTGGCGATGGCCATGAGGTGATCGAGTGTCTTGGGCTTGAGGTTATCATCAATTGTTATGTTTTCTACTTTTCATTAATTTCATGTACTTTTTTTGGTTTGTTTCCCATCTGTTTTGCCCATCGCTCGCGAACATATATTTTCTATCATTGCATTCTAGGAGACCCTTATGAAAATATTTATTAGTTCATTGGCATTTTCATGTTAGTTTTGTTGGATTTTATAAATACAAATATTACACTTGAACACTTTTAATTTTTTTCTGAGCAAGATGGGAAATTTTTCTAAACGCATGAATGTTTTTTTCAAAATACACAAACATTTTCCCCAAAAATATGAATATTATTTGCAAAAGGCATTATTATAACAAGATGGCCTGTGGCGAAGGATGGTGGAAGTGGCTGAGGGGGTGCGGTCATTCGCGATCACCATGGGGGTTTCCTTGGGGAACTTGCATTTTTTCCCTCAATATCAAGTCCGGAGGGGAGGACGAAGTTAGGGCATGCAAGAGGGCGTTGTTGTTGGCTCGGGAGCTTAACCTGTCGAGAATTATCTTGGAAACGGATTGCAAAGGTATAGTGTCCAAGTGGCAAGTGCAGACCGAGATAGATCGGTTGTGGTTCCACTGATTGAGGAAGTGAAGGTGCTGCTTCATCGTTCAATGATCATATGATCAAATGGACAAGGCATACTGCTAATTGCGTTGCTCATATATTAGCTAAGGATGGTTGCGGACTTAAGTTATGTAAGGTTTGGTTTCAGGTTCCACCTGAGTGTATAAATGAACTACCGCTACATATTTATCCGAGCAATTTTAATAAACGCAGCAAGTTCCTTTCAAAAAAAGTTGGCCGGTAAAAATGTGATTTATAAGAATAATTTTCATTAGTTTTCAACATTTTATTTGATATGATAAAGATCTTGCAAACCATATGAACATATTAGAAAAATGGGTGAAACACCTAAGTTATAAAATATCGGAACATATTTTACATATATTTCATTAAGCTGTATGAATCTTTTTTTGCGTTTGTTATGCCATTTTTGTGTTGCGAGGCAAATGGACGTAACTATCTGTATACTAAACACAAATTAAAAATGTAATGACAAAAAAACATGGGTGAAAAATAACTTACGTTGCACCTTAGGTGTTGAATAGCATGTATATGTTTTATATCAATATTACAGTGTTAAGTCTGGAATAAACCATGAAGAATCAGAAATCACATTTCTATCAAGTTTCCCACTGTCTTCACCCATGGTTAATGTGACATATTTAGGTTTGCTTATAACACAACGGTCACTTGATTTAACTGGTGGGCCTGGTCTTTTGGGGCGGAGGTGTGGGCGTGGGGAGACAAAGAAAGGGGGCCCTACCGGCGGATGGAAACCGGTGAGGAGACTAGGACCGTCTTGGTAGAGTGAAAGGTTAAGTGGGTGTATCTTGCTTAGTTTGTCTTAAGGACGTGATCCTAAAGTACCGGCTAAGTATTATGGGTGAGTAAATGCAAATGCTCGAGTGTAAAATCTAGATATCTAGCTAGTCTTGTTCCAAGGTCATGGAACGTTAGTGTCAGTCACACTATTTTCTCTTGTCGAGTCTGGGAAGTTTACCTAAAGCTTGTTAAAATATGCCCAACTAAATGACTTCACTAAATGAACAATAAGATATTGTTGGGAATGATACTTGTGATACACATATATGGGGTGGCGGTGAGATTGTTGGGAATCTCAGAGTTGAGGCCAGAGCCAGCCTCGGCTGTGCATTCCCATGAGTGAGCGATGTCTTCCGTGAGGTTGTAAGTCATCGAGAAAGAGAGCGCATGAGGTAGTGTGACTAAATATATGAGTTCCTTATGATTGCTTGGTACCATTTGGTACTACCATCGACTTGTCACAAGTACATTGTTTGATTGCGGTACTCGATCAAACCCCTCCTGGCTTGGACTCAGTACTCGCAATGCCCCTTTGTTTGTTATGCCATGCTACGTTCTTGCCATGTTGTGGATTATTGTTGTTATTATGATGTTTTCTGCATGATAATTGAATTGTTTACATCTTGTGGTTATGTTACTTGCAAGTACATCATTGTACTCGTCATACTGACTTTTCATGTAGTCATGTTTGGAGAAGATGAACTCAAGCAAGATGATATATCGTGAGATATGCTAGGATCAATAGCCCAACCAGAACCTATGGAGTGGAGCCGCTCCAAGCTGTATCCTTACATATGTCTTCCGTTGCCAGTTAAACCTAAGTTGTCAGAATCGTGATTCTACCATGCGATTCTACAACTTTACAACCAAAATTGACTGGATTGATTCTATGATTCTACTAAGTAGAATCTTAGATTTCACGATTCTAAAGGTTATGATCCTATAATCTATGATCCACCATAGAGGTTCCGATCCGATCCAGAATCACGATTCTGACAATTATTGTATCGTGTCATGCTTGGTTTGACATGTCCTACCAAGGTGACTTTGTGAACCATTTATATCACCTTGTGCCCGTTTGTGTAATGATTTCCATCATTGTCGTGTTATTGAACCATGCGGCCAGTTATCTTGGGATGGTGCATGGGGCAACCTCCGCTCTGGCACTATGCGACAAAGCGGGGCGTGTCAGTGGTTGATGATCAGCCATTTGATCACCAGGGTCCTCTTGCCCAAGTTGATCACAAGGTGTCGACCGAGTTTGTTGTTTTTCTCGCCATGCATCAAGAAATCCGTAACGTGCAGGTTCATTCTTAATTGCAAAATGATCTATTAAAACATTTCTAGGTGCTTAAAGGGAACGCCGCCTAATTATTGAACTATTTGAATTGTTGTATGAATAATTTTATTCTTATGTTTCTATTATTGTCTAAAATTACTATGTGTTTAAACTATGTAATTTGTTTGCATTATTATAGTCAAAACTATGCGAAATCTTGCTATTTGCAAAAATGACATATGTTTTGGGGTCTGCCTGTATTGAGAACAACGGCATGAGACGGTAATGCCATATTGGAAATGCCGGTGTGAGATGGTCTTACCAATATGCTGGCAACATGTGACGGCACCTCCCATAGCACATTATAGGTGTTTTTGCCAACCATGATTTGGAAACTATCGATGGAGATACTTTTGGAGCGAAGCATACCATTCATCATTGATGGCAGTCTAGAATAGACGGTTGTCAACAAGCGACGAACCAGGCGCCCGACGGCGTGCGCGCCCTGCGTTTCAACTTTCTACTAGTGCGACAAGATCTATAAGAATGCTATACTGGCCTAGTAGGATATATACAACGAACTAGGTTCATGATGCCCATTTAATTTGGGCAAATTGTCACCTAAGTCGTGAAGATGATTTATGCGCTAGGACTGAAGTTGTCATCGGTACTCTTGCGTTCGCCTGCCTCTCGAAGTACAAGGACTAGTCTATTACTCATAGATTCCTCGTGAATTGAGCATAGGCTGCAGACCATCAATACGGGACGCGCGCGCTATGCCGAGGGCAAAAGGCCGTCGGCGTAGGCTAAAATACCCTCGGCGTATGGTACGCCGAGGGCTGCCCTCGGCGTAACCTCCTCGGCAAAGATCTCCCTCGGCGGAGCACACTCAAGCCGTCGGCGTATCAAAATGTCGTCGGCGTATGCTACGCCGAGGGCTTTGCCGTCGGCGTAGCGGCCATCGGCATAGCCTGTCGGCCGGTTGCAAAAACTTCTTTTTTGAAAAAAATATATTTTTTTTCAAAAAAAATATTTTTTTTTTCAAATTTTTTTGAAAAAAAATAATTTTTTTTCTCAATTTTTTTATACTTTGAATTGTTTCACTTGTTAATCTCCTACTTTGAACATTTTTAACACTAATTATAGTTAATATTTGATTAAATTCCAGTCTTAGTCAAACTTCCCAGCAGGTCACCCATCCTAATACTACTCCAGCTTCAGCACGCTTAACTTCCTCGTTCTTTTAAAATCCGTTTCCGCAGAGTAATTCATACATTGGTGTTAATACTACGATATCAATCATATTAACTCTTATATCATCATGTCACATGTTTGTATTTTTTGAAATTACAAACAATTATTTAAGTAAATATTAATGAATAAGTAAAAATATTATTGAATTCAAATAAAAATATAATAATTTTATTTTTTTGTATTTTTCTATTTAATATACAATAATTAATATCTTTAAATCTGTAAATCGAAATACAACAAATAATATGTCTAAATTGATCAGAAAAATGAGAGGAATCTAAATATGATATCCATATCAACTAATCACAAACCCTCCGTTTTTGAATTAGCTATTTGGTGGTTGCTTTAGAAAATTCCCTTTTTGCGCTCGGATAATAAAAAATGCTTTTTTGGTGCGATGAAAAGGAAAACTTGCATTGGATATTTGATAAAATAGCAAATTGTGAACCTAAAAGTGATTTTTGTAAAAAACCATGACCATCGGATCATGTACCTGTAGATCATATCTGACCCACTTCCTGCCGATTCGGCAGGAATTTGTCTTTTTCACCAAAGGTGGAGGGAAAGATTTCGGATCCCCCTGTTGGGACATTGTTCATATAAGGTGGTATAGTATTTTTGTAAAATGTGTTGGTAGTATTTTGAATTAGCCATTTGGTGGTTGCTTCACAAAACCGTCCGTTTTTGATGCTCGGAAAATAGAAAATGGCTTTTTGGTGCGAAGAAAAGGAAAACTTTCTCCTGCAACATTGTTCGCCATCCCATGATGCATGTGTATGCATAATATGGGCACATTATCACAAACTATGCCTTGATTCTAGCCATAACATTGGGCATTTGATCCGAAAGCCAAGAAACCTCGAATGAGATAGGTCATTTTGTGAAGGTTTTTTGAGACATAATCAATATATCAAGTTTGCTATTTTTCCTTATAACTATGTCACATAATATGACACCACGCGAAGTTTTCGCATTGTTTCGATCGTTTTTGAATTTTTATGCCCGTTTTAAACTATCGTCAAACTTTGTCGAACGACGGACATAAAGATTCTTAGCTCGGGGCGAGCCTCGCTAAACTTTCATTGGATCTTTGATAAAATAGCATATTGTGAACCTAAAAATGGTTTTTGTAAAAAAACATGAGCATCGGATCATGTACCTGTAGTTCATATCTGACCCACTTCCTGCCGATTCGGCAGGAATTTGTCTTTTTCACCAAAGGTGGAAAGAAAGGTTTAGGATCCCCTGTTGGGACATTGTCCATATAAGGTGGTATAGTATTTTTGTAAAATGTGGTGGCAGTATTTTGAATTAGCCATTTGGTGGTTGCTTCACAAAACCGTCCGTTTTTTATGCTCGAAAAATAGAAAATGGCTTTTTGGTGCGACGAAAAGGAAAACTTCCTCCTACAACATTGTTCGTCATCCCATGATGCATGTGTATGCATAATATGGGCACATTATCACAAACTATGCCTTGATTCTAGCCATAAAATTGGTCATTTGACCCGAAAGCCAAGAAACCTCGAATGAGATAGGTCATTTTGTGATGGTTTTTTGAGACATAATCAATATATCAAGTTTGATATTTTTATTATAACCATGTCACATAATATGACACCACGCGAAGGTTTCCAATTGTTTCGATCGTTTTTGAATTTTTTATGTCCATTTTAAACTATCGTCAAACTTTGTCGAACGGCGGACATAAAGATTCTTAGCTCGGGGTCGAGCCTCGCTAAACTTTCATTAGATCTTTGATAAAATACCATATTGTGAACCTAAAAATGATTTTTGTAAAAAAAACATGAGCATCGGATCATGTACCTATAGTTCATATCTGACCCACTTCGTGCCGATTTGGCAGGAATTTGTCTTTGTCACCAAAGGTGGACGGAAAGGTTTCGGATCCCCCTATTGAGACATTGTCCATATAAGGTGGTATAGTATTTTTGTAAAATGTGGTGGTACTATTTTGAATTAGCCATTTGGTGGTTGCTTCACAAACCGTTCGTGTTTTATGCTCGGAAAATAGAAAATGGCTTTTTGGTGCGACGAAAAGGAAAACTTCCTCCTGCAACATTGTTCACCATCCCATGATGCATGTGTATGCATAATATGGGCACATTATCACAAACTATGCCTTGATTCTAGCCATAACATTGGTCATTTGACCCGAAAGCCAAGAAACCTCGAATGTGACAGGTCATTTTGTGAAGGTTTTTTTGAGACATAATCAATATATCAAGTTTGCTATTTTTCCTTATAACTATGTCACATAATATGACACCACGCGAAGGTTTCGCATTGTTTTTCCTTATAACTATGTCACATAATATGTCACATAATATATCAAGTTTGCTATTTTTCCTCTTTTCACTCATGGATATATATATATGTACCCTCATGGTGCTTTAGAGTTTTTTTTCATTCATATAATACCAGGAAAGCATTTATGGTATATCTAATTTGAATCTCAACCCAATACACAACTTTAATTTATGGTGAATTATATATGTTTGGTGAAGTAGTGGAGCTAGAACAAATCCCTATGGTTCATATATGAAGTTTGCACCCGAAAGACCACGCAAAACTATCAAATGAATATGTGTTTATGTGCAAATCTCCATGATTTATTGTCTCCTAGATTTTAAGGATATTTTGCTGAAATTATACATTATTATTTTAATGTAAGATGTCTGCTTAGTCATGTTACATGATAAAATACATATAAATGAATGTAAAACAGATGGATCAAAAGGTAGAAGATACATGGGAATGAGTTAAAGATAACAATATGACTACCTTTGTTTCGGTACATATCACATTGTAGAGTATGCGGCGATTAAATAAACTAGAATCATGAATGTTTAGCACACAAAATATTTCTAGACTTCCGTCATTAGGAATACATTTATAAAAAAGTTAAACTTTAAAACTTGTAGATTGTGTCTTTGACTAAAACATGACACATTTTAGAGTATACAGAGAATGCCAATATTTTATAGTTGAAGGAACTAATGAGGAAAGACATTGAATCAGACAAAATAAAATGAAAATTCTCACTATAACTCAGACAAATTATGGAAAACATTTTAACTACAAAAGGGAGAAAAAACAAAGCCTTCTCGGCATGTCGACATCACCAAAACCTACAGCAAAAACGTTTAACAAGACACTAGAAAAATTACACAACTCCATGCCAAAACATTCGGTAAGAGTTTGTCGCTTGTGAGCTGATAATGACGAGTCCAACCATTGGTCAACATCGGGATTTTCATCCCCAAATTTGACCATCACCTTGAGCAAGGGCATGAAACACCAGTGTCGACATTCCCTGATCTCGTGTTTCCACCAGAGCACACTCATACTTGTCATCGATCACCTCTGTTAGCAAACTCTACGAACTGCAACTTTCCCCAAGATCCTGGTGCATGCCGAGGGAGTGAGACCATCAAAGACTGCAATGCGGAGACGTCGGAATTAGTCTGGGGCCTCTGCGTCGCTTCATGCCGACAAGAGAATATTTTGAAGTGTGTATTCATGCGTATGAATAAGATAGAAAGCTTAATTAAATTGATTTGTTATAGAAAGCTTCGCCGTGACAAGAGAATATTTCGACGTGGGTGTATTCATGCGTAAGACACTGCTCCTTGGCTCGTTGCTTGAGAAACATGCATACTCGTCAAAGGGCTGCAGATGAGATTGCAGCATGTACGTCCTGTTAGATTTTATGTGATATGGTTTGTAATATGGCATGTAACGTTTCTTGTACAAGTTAGAGTAGATTAGGAAGGAGATTGATCATAGCTGTTTAAACACTAGATAGGAGATAGATTCTATCTCCTCTTCCTGTAACCGATCAATCTCCTCTCTCTCTCATGTAAGCCACGGCAAGGGCGTTTCTTGCCTCATATAAACACGTACTCGGTATCCCCAAAGGGATTACCGCTTCTGCCAAAAAGCCTAACGATCGAGATGGTATCAGAGCGTTCTCTTCCTTGACTCTGCCGCCGCAAACCGATCCACAACCGAGCCATCGCCGCTGCAACCTTCTGCCGCCGCTGCTCCACGATAAAATCCCTGGCGCTGCTGCTCCCTTTGCCGTAGCTCCCTCCCAGAAACCAAAACGACCACGCTCAAAGCCCCTGGCGCTGCCGCTGGTTCTCCCTGCCGTAGCTCACCTCCCAGAAAACAAAAACCCACGCCAAAAACAACCAAGAACCCCAAGACACAATCCCACTTGCGGCCATGACGACTTCTGGATCAGCGTCGTCGTCCGTGCTTTCCGCCGCACTAGGATCCCCACCCTCCCAAAAATTGACTCGGGCTAACTTCCTCTTCTGGAAGACCCTTGTCCTCCCCCCCTTCGTGGTGCTCAGGTCCTCGACTTGCTCGATGGCACCGACGACGCGCCGGTGAAGACCTTAGAGGTTGAAGACGCCAACAAGAAGAAGACCATCATCCCCAACCCTGCCTATCGGCATGGTTGTCTCGGGATCAAACGGTGCTCGGGTTCCTAGTGAACTCCCTGTCCGCTGAGATGATTCCCCATGTCGTCGGGATTGACACTGCTGCTGAGGTATGGTCTACCCTCACCGGCATGTTTTCCTCCCACTCCCGCACAAAGATCAATCATCTGCGGGGGTCATTGAACAACACCAAGAAGCTCGACATGTCCGCGGCCCAGTTCTTCGCCAAGATGAAGAGCTTTGGCTCTGAACTTGCCGCCGCGGGCAAACCCGTGGAAGAAGATGAGATGGTGGGCTACATCCTCAACGGCCTCGACGCCACCTACAACGACCTCGTTTCCTCCGTCAACGGCAATCCTGGTACTACTCTTGATGATCTTTATAGTCAACTTTGTGCTCACGATCTTCGACAAGATATGCTAGCAGAATCAGGACAGGGTGCTGGCTTCACCTCCTCCGCCAATCTTGCTGCACGCCCTACACGTGATGGCAACCGCGACTTCCGCCCTCGTGGAGATCATGGTCGATCACCAGACCGTGGTGCTTACCGTGATGGTGGAGGCCGTCGTCGTGATGATGGCGCCCGCGATGGAGGCCGCCGTGATGGGCGGCGTGATGATGATGGAGCTCGCCGCGATGTGCGGCGTGATGATGATGGAAGCCGCCGTGATGGGCGGCGTGATGATGGACGCGATGGTGGCCGCCGTCGTGATGATGGAGGCCGACGCCGTGATGATGGAGGGCGCCGCCGTAGCCGTGCTCCCACCCGCTTCGTCGACGTCACTTGTCAAATCTGCAAGATCCACGGTCACCCCGCCAGTGAGTGCTGGTGGCGCTATCAAGATCGTCATGACTCCGAGGATGATGGCGAGGAAAAGGGTGCTCATGTGGCATCCTATGGTGTCGACACCAACTGGTACCCTGACTCAGGTGCTACCCACCATGTCACTTCAGAGTTGAACAAGCTCACTCCTCATGAAAAGTACAACGGACGTGATCATGTCCACACGGCCAATGGAAACGGTATGCAAATAAGTCATATTGGTCACTCAACTTTATGCACCCCATGTAATACACTACAACTCAAAAATATTCTGCATGTTCCCAGTGCTTCCAAGAACCTTTTATCTGTTCACAAGCTTACTCTCGATAATAATGTGTTTCTTGAATTTCACCCATACTTCTTTTTGATCAAGGACCAGGCCACAAGGAGAACTCTGTTTAAAGGACCATGTCGTGATGGCCTCTACCCGCTTGTTCCCTCTGCTACAAGATCTTCCAAGCAAGCCTTCATCACAATAAAGCCGTCGTCTTCTACGTGGCATCGCCGCTTAGGACATCCTTCTTCCTTTGTGGTTCAACAAGTACTTAGAAAAAACAATATTTCTTTCACCCCAGAAATAAACCCATACATCTGTGATTCATGCCAACTAGCTAAGAGCCATCAGTTGCCATACCCTGTCTCTACTAGTGTATCCATTGTTCCTTTAGAGCAAGTTTTCTCTGATGTATGGGGCCCAGCTCCTATTTTTGCTAGCAAACATTCATATTATGTGAGTTTTATTGATGATTTCAGTAAATTTACTTGGATCTACTTGCTCAAGAAACGCTCTGATGTTTATCAAGTCTTTCTCAATTTTCAGCAACTTGTTGAAAGAAAATTTGCTAGGAAAATAATCACCATGCAAACCGATTGGGGAGGTGAATATGAAAAACTCAATAGTTTCTTCCAAAAGATTGGCATCACTCACCATGTATCATGTCCTCATGCTCACCAACAAAACGGCTCCGCTAAAAGAAAACATCGCCATATTGTTGAAGTTGGTCTTGCCTTACTTGCTAATTCCTCTATGCCTCTTAAATTTTGGGATGATGCCTTTCTTACTGCCACTTTTCTCATTAATCTTCTTCCTAGCAAAGTTATAGATCATGACACCCCTGTAGAACGCCTCCTTCACACAAAACCCAACTATGAGTCCCTTAGAGTCTTTGGTTGTGCATGCTGGCCAAATCTTCGTCCCTATAATAAAAGAAAGCTTTCTTTTCGTTCTACACGGTGTGTTTACTTGGGCTACAGTCCCCGTCACAAAGGTGTCAAGTGTCTAGAGATTTCTACTGGTCGTGTTTATATCTCTAGGGATGTTGTCTTTGATGAAAAAGTTTTCCCTTTTGCTGAATTGCATCCTAATGCTGGCTCACGCCTTCGTCATGATATACTTCTTTTACCTCAAGAGACACAAAATAATGGGGTTGCAATTGTTGATGATTATATGACTGTGTCCGTTGTGCCTGTTGTTACTAATGAGCATCAAGAGCTTGCAGATCACAACGTTTTTGAAGGGACTGCTGATGAACAAGACGAAACTACAAGAAATTCCCCTCAAATTTCTGAAGAAACCATGGAGAAATCAGCCTCACAAAATTCCAATGCAAGCAGCAGTTCCGAAAAAGATTGTGTTGAAGCTTCCTTGGATCGCGCGGACGTCAATTCCGAGGAAGATTCGTCCGTACGGCAGCCATATTTCCCGGGCTGTGCACACCCGCCTGGTTCTTGGGGGCCCACGCTCCCACCTCGAGGCACCCACGCATACGCCGCCATCAAGGTCACGCCTCGCTCGCCCTAACAACCGCGTCACGACACGTCGCCTCAGTCCCGGTCCCCACTTCCGCACGCACGGACCCGCCTGCGGTCGCTGTCCCCTGGGTGGACTGCGAGGCGTCCATCAAGGTCACGGTCGCCCTCGCCCCTGCGTCAACCGCGTCACGACACGTCGCCTCGGTCCCGGTCCCCACTTCCGCACGCACGGACCCGCCTGCGGTCGCTGTCCCCTGGGTGGACTGCGAGGCGTCCTCGCTCACGACGCGGCGCGCGGTCTCCGCTTCGACATCGACAACCCGCGTCCGCGTCGCCCTCCAGGGATTCCACGCCACGCCCCGTCCTCGTCGGGGCCCCGACCGCGTCTCTCGCTGCGCTGCCGACGCTGAGCGTCATGTTTTCCCGCCTCGCCACCTGACGCTGGAAACAGGACAGCCTCTGATGCCCGGGAAGAAAACGAGGGTGAGGAAAACGAGGCTGCTGGTGGATCTTCTGTGCCGGGCTCTTCTACAATGTTGCCTGTACCACTAAATCCTCCACTGCTAGAACCTCGTACGCGACTTTAGAAAGGTATACGTATCCCAAAGCAGTATACTGATGGAACTGTTCGCTATGGTCTGTTTACGTCCACAGGTGAACCTCAAACACTTTCTGAAGCTCTTGGGGATGATCGTTGGCGCAAAGCAATGGAAGAAGAATACAATGCACTGATGGAAAATAAAACATGGCATCTTGTTCCTCCGCATTTTACAAAGAATCTCATTGACTGTAAGTGGGTATATCGTGTTAAGAAACATGCAGATGGTACAATTGACAGGTACAAGGCACGCTTGGTAGCAAAAGGATTCAAGCAAAAGTATGGTATAGATTATGAAGATACCTTCAGTCCGGTTGTCAAGGCAGCAACTATCAGACTTGTTCTGGCAGTGGCTGTCTCCAGAGGCTGGAGTCTGCGGCAGTTAGATGTCAAGAACGCGTTTTTGCATGGCGTTCTGGAAGAGGAAGTGTATATGAAACAACCTCCAGGTTTTGAGTCTTCCGCTACTCCAAACTATATTTGCAAACTTGACAAAGCTCTTTATGGTCTTAAGCAAGCCCCCAGAGCTTGGTACTCCAGACTTAGTGCTAAGTTGCAACAGCTTGGTTTTATTCCCTCAAAAGCAGATACTTCACTCTTTCTCTTTAACAAAGCAAAAGTTATGATATTTGTTCTAATCTATGTTGATGATATCATAGTCACCAGTTCATCTAATCAAGCTATTTCTGCTCTCCTTCATGATCTCAACACTGACTTTGCACTCAAGGACTTAGGAGATCTCCACTTCTTCTTAGGGATTGAGGTAAAGAAAACTCAGAATGGTTTGCTACTCACTCAAGAGAAATATGCTGCTGATTTGCTAGCTAAAGTTGGTATGACAAAGTGCACAGTTTCTCCTACACCCTTATCATCTACTGAAAAATTATCCTTGAATGAAGGAACAGTTCTTGGTCCTGATGATAGTACACAATATAGAAGTATTGTAGGTGCCTTACAATACTTAACACTCACAAGACCTGATATCTCCTTCTCAGTAAATAAAGTATGTCAATATCTGCATGCTCCAACAACTTCCCATTGGACAGCTATAAAGAGGATCTTAAGATATGTTCAGGGTACTATACATGTTGGATTAACTTTTCAGCAGTCTTCATCTAGTTTGCTTAGTGCTTTCTCAGATGCAGATTGGGCAGGTTGCCTAGATGATAGAAGATCTACAGGTGGGTTTGCTGTTTTTCTTGGACCAAACTTGGTTTCATGGAGTGCAAGAAAACAGCAAACGGTTTCAAGATCTAGCACTGAAGCTGAATATAAAGCTTTAGCCAATGCTACTGCTGAATTGATATGGGTTGAAGCTTTACTTGGTGAACTTGGTGTTAAACTGAAGGTAAAACCATGTCTATGGTGTGATAATTTAGGAGCTACATATTTGTCTGCAAATCCTGTTTTCCATGCCAGAACAAAACACATTGAAATAGATTATCACTTTGTTCGAGAAAGAGTTGCAAGGAAAATGCTTGACATTAGATTCATATCAAGCAAAGATCAAGTTGCAGATGGTTTTATAAAAGCTTTGGCAGTTAAGGATTTGAATGAATTCAAGCGTAATCTCAACCTTTCTGAAGGTTGTGATTAAGGGAGGCTGTTAGATTTTATGTGATATGGTTTGTAATATGGCATGTAACGTTTCTTGTACAAGTTAGAGTAGATTAGGAAGGAGATTGATCATAGCTGTTTAAACACTAGATAGGAGATAGATTCTATCTCCTCTTCCTGTAACCGATCAATCTCCTCTCTCTCTCTTGTAAGCCACGGCAAGGGCGTTTCTTGCCTCATATAAACACGTACTCGGTATCCCCAAAGGGATTACCGCTTCTGCCAAAAAGCCTAACGATCGAGACGTCCATCTCTACATCAGGCTGTAAGTGGTTACGGCTGTCCACGGCGCCGCCAAGCCGTGGCCATTTAATCTCGTATGCTAACACCCACGGGCAGCACGACTTGATTGGCGGGCAGCCGTGGCACGTCCTCTACCGCCGCCGGCACTGAATCAAACAAAATACGCTTGTAACTAATGAACGCGAGCACATTCCGGTGATGGTATCCTGCAGCAGTGGTCTCCCAACCGTGTTGGTCGTTCTTATACGATCCAAAAGGCCGACGACAGCTTCAAACAATACAGTTTGTGACGTCAATGCATACATGTTGGTGATGTCATGCGTATTTGCATACTGCATACTGCATACAGTATGCGAATGGCACGGGGCAGTTCTGCTCGGCCATGGTGCAGACGATTGGGGCGCCCGCAGCGGTGGTGCGGGCCTTCGAGCCTTCGAGCAGTCCCACAAGAACTTTGTCAAGAGCTAGCTGCCGCGTCGTTGATGGCGAAGGTGGGGTCGTACTGTCCAAGAGGAGCGTCTCGAGATTCCAGACGACGAGCTGCGGGGGTGCTCATGTTCGGCATTGTCGGCGGCGAGCATACATATTGTCATGAACTATGCTCCATGAACACAACGATGAAGATGGTGCTGACGGTGGCCAAGCACTGACTGCTCGTGACGACGGTCGCCAGGAAATTAAGACCGAGAACTTGGTGGTCGAGTCTTGCTTGGTTCTTGGTAGGTACCTGATGACAGCATCATCGGCGATGGCGAACAGGTATGGTCCGACGAACTCCGTCAAGCCTAGCCCCAGCTGGATCAGCCCGCGCTGGCGGCTGCGGTTGGTGAAGCTGCGTGACAGACAGACCCTCTACGATGCCCAGCTCGCCGCCGACCGCCAGCGCGTCTGGAAACGGAGCGCCGCCGTCGCCATGAGAGCCATAGGCAGAGAAGGAGCAGACGACCGCGGCATGCACCAGCTAATGCGGCGGCGGCGACTTATTGGGATTGAGACCGGCGGCTAGACGACGAAGGCTGTCAGTGGTAAAGGCCAATCGGGGATGGACCGGCTTTTCCGCATGCGGCTTATTGGTGACAAAGGCAACGAGCGAGCAGAGCATGGCGATCGAACATCCCTTAATAAATGCCGGTGGCTGTTTTCTAGGTTTAAGATGGACGCCGCGGAAACTAGGTGGGAGTTAAGCCTGCAAACTCTTAGTCCTGTTTAATCAATCGGGCACGAGCGGCAAACCGCGGACAGCCGTGGACGTGTCCATTTACAGGGTTAAGCCCATGGGGCACAACTCTCACACCTCGAGGACACTCCCCATGATCAGTTCCCCTTCTATTTTCCTTCTCCTTTGGTGTTTCACATCTGAATGCTTTATATACAAAGATTGAGAACAAACAAGCGGGGGTGGCGAATTGTATGTATGAATCAATTGGTGTTGAAATTATGACATTCGTACATACTAGGTTATGCATTTGTACCGCTGCTTACAGATGAGACGAGCTAGTGCATATGTCAAGAAAGTAGATGAAACGAGAATAATAGATGACCTAAAAGCCCGGAATTGATTTCTTTGACTTTGCTCATGCATGCTGGTAGTACTGCTATTAGTTAGTACTCCCTCCGTACTAAATAGGATACCGCTAAGTTGTCTAAATCTTGATATATCTATATACTAAATAGTGTCTAGATACATCTAGATTTAGAAAAATACATGGCATGCTTTTTAGAACGGTGGGAGTACTACAAATAATCAACGAAACACCCCTAAGGCTGGAATTGGTTTCTTGATTTCTGTCATACATATTTGTGATACCGTATTAGTTAGTAATAAAAATAAACAATGGAATACTGAGGTTCTTACATTTTAAATAAAAGATAAATGCTATGGCGCCAACTCAAAAGTATTTTCCTTTATACTAATCATATATAGTTGTGCAATCGCGAAGAGCTTGCTCCATCAGCGTTCAATTTTTTAGCCTTGAAGTTGGACACTTTTCGATTCATTTTGTCTTCTATATCCTCCAGGAGAGCACATTGATGATAAATCGCACTACTACGAACTTTTTACTGGCGTAACCCCTCGCGCCGCCTCCTCCTGGAGACCGATGGGGCCTATCCCTAGCACCACCGCCACCTCCCCCCTCCTTGCCTCTCCCCCCTCGTCACCCTCGGAGGCCCGCCGGCCTAAGAGCGCGGCGCCGGTGATGGGGGTGGCGGGGATCCGGCCCTGGCCCTAGCATGGTGGAAGGGAGGGATTCCCCGGCGTTGGCGACACAGCAGACTAGTGGACCATCTGATCCGATTTGGGACGGTGGGCTGTGGGCCCATGCTAGTTCATCTACTCTCCACCTGCGGTGTTGTCTTTTCATCGAGCTAGCGGTCATGGTGGCCTAGGTCACCATGGATCTGTCGTTCTTTTCCGGTGGGTCTTGGTGACCGGTGAAGACCGGTGGTGTGGGGGCTTCCGGTCTGGCTTTGAATAAAGGGGGTTGGTCCTAGGATCCCTCTAGCGCCAGGACAAAGATCTACCTGCTCCATGTGACTTCATCGATCTGGTCAGAGTGTTTTGTTCCGGAAGATTCCGCTGGTGAACTCCAATGGGCGACATGCCGGAGTTCGCTAGATTGGATGGATCTCGGTCGCGCGCAACCATATTTTATCTGACCGTTTGGTTACAGAGGGAGTGCTGTGAAACTTTACAGACTGTTGCCATCAAAGACATGCCATTAGTCCCATGGTGAAGTCAGTCGTGGAGAATAACATGAAAGCCAAGGTCTGAAGAACGGTAATGGTGGTGTGAATCCTATTTGCGATGAGGTTTTGGCTTGCTGTTCTAGTTCTTGGAGGAGCGACATTAGAAAGTGGGGGCAACAGTACATGAGATTTACAGAGTTCAAGTTGCTGGATGAAAATCCAAGGTCTGGCCTTAATTGGTTGTCCCTGGCAATGGCCCTGTTGAAGGCATTGTTTTGTCAGCGCAGACTTTCTTCAGGGTGAAAACCTATGATCGATGATTAGGGCAATGATGGCGCTAGTGCACTATTCCCTTCTTAGAGGCATCGCTTTTGGAGAGGATGGATTTCTGGTGATGCATTGGTGGTGTTTGGTTGCTGTTGTAGGACATAGATCACTAAAGCGGGACTTTCTTTTTTTCCTGTAATTCTTCTTTCTTTTTTTAGTTGTGTGCATCTGTAATGCCATTAGGATAATGCGTTGTTGCAGATGCTGGGTGTAATTGATATCTTGTGATATTAATATATGCTCCTTTCCAAAAGAAAGAGACCACATTGATAAAATTTTACGTGATTTGTGATGCTTGCGCAGGCATCTATAGCAGGTCCTATCAACCCAATAGTCATCAAGGAAATAATCAGAGTTGCAGGCTATAGAGGAGCCACCATGCTAGTTGTATATAAAGGTAGTCTGGGTGTATTTGTATCATTTATTAATTAATCCGCACAAGTATATCAATCTTATCATTCAATATAGCGGACTACAATTTGTCCTGGGCTTTCTCAAGCAAAAAAAAGCACAATTATGCATTGCGTACCATTCATCCAGATGAAATACAAACAATGAAATAATCATCAACTTGTAGTAGGTAAATACTTAATTCAGTTCTTGACAAATCTTTTTTTGTAGCTCTGAATCCTTGATATTTCTTTCTGATCAACCAAAGCATTCAGTATTGGACATGCTATAGAGAAGAAGTGGATTTATTTGCAGATCGTATTTCATAGAGGACAGCATACTACATCATTGCATACTTCAAATACATTAGATACAACATGAACAGAGCGGTGCACATCTAGTGTATAGTATTCTGGCATAGACAGACGGTGATCAGCTAGACATGGGAGGCGTGTATCCTAGCAAGATAACCCTGGCAGTTTGTTCATTATGTGGCGAAGCTGATTTATGCGACTCTGTCTAAAGCAGACCTGTGGACAGCAGCGTCCACCAACGTGTTGTATTAGGACAGCTGTGAAGAGAAGTGGAAATCATTTTCCTGACACCTTCCGTTCCTGCTTACGCGTAGACAGTAAAAATGAAGACAATCAGAGGTCCATGGGGCACAACTCTCACGGCTCGACGACATTACCCACACGAGGTTTCTCTTCTACTACTCTTTCGTTTCTCCTCGTATTTCACAGTTGGATACTTTATATAAATATATAATATATATAACAACGTTTGAGAACAAACAAGAAGGGGGTAGGGAATTACTCCCTCCGTTTCAAAATATAAGATGTTTTAGCTTTGTAAAGCAAATGTATCTAGACTTGTTTTAGTATATAGGTTCACTCAACATTGAGGTGAATCTACACACTAAAAGAAGTCTAGATTCATTTTCTTCACAAACCTAAAATATCTTATATTTTGAAACGGAGGGAGTATATGTATGAAACAAGTAGGGTTCTATTGATAGTAGTCGAACATAGTAGTTGTGATGTATTATGGTTTACTGCTGCTTACACATGATACGGGTCAGTGCATATATCTACCAAATAGATGAAACAAAAAACAATGGATGACCTGGAAGGCTGGAATTGATTTCTTGACTCCTGGTATATACATGCTCATAGTACCATATTAGTTAGTACTAGTACATATAAACAACCCAACCGTGAGGGTTCCTGAGTTTCAAACAAGAGTTGAATGCTACTACGCTAATTTTAGAAGTGTTTTCCTATATACTAGTAGGATGCAATCATGCAACGGCGAAGATCTTGATCAACCTTTTCTTTCATTTGTAGGCATCCGCTCTAAGAAAAATAACAAACAGGAACTAATTTACTGATGGATCGTATATATTAATGAAATATGCATGGTCATCCTTTGGTTGACTGTTTCGTCCCATTTCCAAAGTAATGAACATAAGACTACAAATTGAGATACATATTTTTGACAAGAGCCAACCGAAAAAGAAAAAAGTGAGTAAGCTACATCCGCATTGTGGTGGCCTTTCTAACACATTTATTTGTATTGTTGGGTACATGCACTTAAGATTTCAATTTTTCTGCAACAGACGATGCACTTGGGTGTATCGTATGAAAGATGTCTATCACACATACCGGGCGTGTTGGCAGCCTTGGAGGCAGATTTGACCGTTACCAGACAAGCGATCTTGATTCTTGGGCACAAATACCTACATATTAAGATGTGACTATTGCACTGGTGTAAAACTGGCTTGAGCTAGACTAAAAATGATCTGAATTTTTTGTATTTTTCAATACTTTTTCTTGAGTCACTTACTTCCCTTTTTACTTTTTTTCTTATCATATATTTCATTTTATTGTGTTTTATTTTATCATCAATTGTTATGTTTTCTACTTTTCATTAATTTCATGTACTTTTTTTGGTTTGTTTCCCATCTGTTTCGCCCATCGCTCGCGAACATATATTTTCTATCATTGCATTCTAGGAGACCCTTATGAAAATATTTATTAGTTCATTGGCATTTTCATGTTAGTTTTGTTGGATTTTATAAATACAAATATTACACTTGAACACTTTTCATTTTTTTTTCTGAGCAAGATGGGAAATTTTTCTAAACGCATGAATGTTTTTTTCAAAATACACAAACATTTTCCCCAAAAATATGAATATTATTTGCAAAAGGCATTATTATAACAAGATGGCCGGTGGCGAAGGAGGGTGGAAGTGGCTGAGGGGGTGCGGTCATTCGCGATCACCATGGGGGTTTCCTTGGGGAACTTGCATTTTTCCCTCAATGTCAAGTCCGGAGGGGAGGACGAAGTTAGGGCATGCAAGAGGGCGTTGTTGTTGGCTCAGGAGCTTAACCTGTCGAGAATTATCTTGGAAACGGATTGCAAAGGTATAGTGTCCAAGTGGCAAGTGCAGACCGAGATAGATCGGTTGTGGTTCCACTGATTGAGGAAGTGAAGGTGCTGCTTCATCGTTCGATGATCATGTGATCAAATGGACAAGGCATACTGCTAATTGCGTTGCTCATATATTAGCTAAGGATGGTTGCGGACTTAAGTTATGTAAGGTTTGGTTTCAGGTTCCACCTGAGTGTATCGTGAACTACCTCGCTACAAATTTATCCGAGCAATTTTAATAAACGCAGCAAGTTCCTTTCAAAAAAAGTTGGCCGGTAAAAATGTGATTTATAAGAATAATTTTCATTAGTTTTCAACATTTTATTTGATATGATAAAGATCTTGCAAACCATATGAACATATTAGAAAAATGGGTGAAACACCTAAGTTATAAAATATCGGAACATATTTTACATATATTTCATTAAGCTGTATGAATCTTTTTTTGCGTTTGTTATGCCATTTTTGTGTTGCGAGGCAAATGGACGTAACTATCTGTATACTAAACACAAATTAAAAATGTAATGACAAAAAAACATGGGTGAAAAATAACTTACGTTGCACCTTAGGTGTTGAATAGCATGTATATGTTTTATATCAATATTACAGTGTTAAGTCTGGAATAAACCATGAAGAATCAGAAATCACATTTCTATCAAGTTTCCCACTGTCTTCACCCATGGTTAATGTGACATATTTAGGTTTGCTTATAACACAATGGTCACTTGATTTAACTGGTGGGCCTGGTCTTTTGGGGCGGAGGTGTGGGCGTGGGGAGACAAAGAAAGGGGGCCCTAACCGGCGGATGGAAACCGGTGAGGAGACTAGGACCGTCTTGGTAGAGTGAAAGGTTAAGTGGGTGTATCTTGCTTAGTTTGTCTTAAGGACGTGATCCTAAAGTACCGGCTAAGTATGATGGGTGAGTAAATGCAAATGCTCGAGTGTAAAATCTAGATATCTAGCTAGTCTTGTTCCAAGGTCATGGAACGTTAGTGTCAGTCACACTATTTTCTCTTGTCGAGTCTGGGAAGTTTACCTAAAGCTTGTTAAAATATGCCCAACTAAATGACTTCACTAAATGAACAATAAGATATTGTTGGGAATGATACTTGTGATACACATATATGGGGTGGCGGTGAGATTGTTGGGAATCTCAGAGTTGAGGCCAGAGCCAACCTCGGTTGTGCATTCCCATGAGTGAGCGATGTCTTCCGTGAGGTTGTAAGTCATCGAGAAAGAGAGCGCATGAGGTAGTGTGACCAAATATATGAGTTCCTTATGATTGCTTGGTACCATTTGGTACTACCATCGACTTGTCACAAGTACATTGT
Organism: Avena insularis; assembly: GCA_023614405.1. Taxonomy (NCBI): domain Eukaryota; kingdom Viridiplantae; phylum Streptophyta; class Magnoliopsida; order Poales; family Poaceae; genus Avena; species Avena insularis. The sequence continues at coordinate 304,666,527 of CM042691.1, read as the reverse complement.
TTGATTGCGGTACTCGATCAAACCCCTCCTGGCTTGGACTCAGTACTCGCAATGCCCCTTTGTTTGTTATGCCATGCTACGTTCTTGCCATGTTGTGGATTATTGTTGTTATTATGATGTTTTCTGCATGATAATTGAATTGTTTACAGCTTGTGGTTATGTTACTTGCAAGTACATCATTGTACTCGTCATACTGACTTTTCATGTAGTCATGTTTGGAGAGGATTCATCTTCTACTCAAGCAAGATGATATATCGTGAGATATGCTAGGATCAATAGCCCAACCAGAACCTATGGAGTGGAGCCAGATTTGACCATCACCTTGAGCAAGGGCATGAAACACCAGTGTCGACATTCCCTGATCTCGTGTTTCCACCAGAGCACACTCATACTTGTCATCGATCACCTCTGTTAGCAAACTCTACGAACTGCAACTTTCCCCAAGATCCTGGTGCATGCCGAGGGAGTGAGACCATCAAAGACTGCAATGAGGAGACGTCGGAATTTGTCTGGGGCCTCTGCGTCGCTTCATGCCGACAAGAGAATATTTTGAAGTGTGTATTCATGCGTATGAATAAGATAGAAAGCTTAATTAAATTGATTTGTTATAGAAAGCTTCGCCGTGACAAGAGAATATTTCGACGTGGGTGTATTCATGCGTAAGACACTGCTCCTTGGCTCGTTGCTTGAGAAACATGCATACTCGTCAAAGGGCTGCAGATGAGATTGCAGCACGTACGTCCATATCTACTGTAGACTCTACATCTCTAGCACCAGGAGCCCCTTTTCAGCATCAGAGGGAACAAGTATTCCCAATCAGTCACTAAGAAAATTGACACCTAGAGCAACATACCGCTGAACCTAAAAAAGATCGGTTCCCGCTTCACAATGCAGCCATGGTCATTGGTTTTCATCTAGCCGATCTATGGAATCTAGATGGCGTTATTCCACATGTTTTCTCTGATGACATCCATGCTTATTTACACACACACACATGAGAGGAGAACTTTCTTCGTCTGGTATTCCTAGCATTACAAAGAATTTTTCATTACCAAAAGCTCCGGGAGTCTCTTCTCAGCATCAGAAGGAACAAGTATTCCTAATATATAAGTTTTAGAGTGGCTGGCATTTTTAATAATCGTCCACCGGTCTCGATCTAATGGTGAAAAAAGTGGCAGAACAAATCCGGCGGAATGAGATGGAAAAAATAGCGAGGGGCCAGAAAAAATTAAGGTGGGACGGAACAAAAAAATGTGTTATTTTTGTTGATTAGAGGTCGATCGTTCTAGTGTACACGGTCTAACATCCATATTTCTCCCTGAAAAAAACATCAAATAGCCGACTGATCCCTCCTAAGGCCAGCGCCGCTCCTCGGTCTTTCACCGATCCCGATGCCCTCCTCTCAACGCCGCTCGATCACCTCCCCTCGATCCGACATTGTGACCGCCGTCCCCCTCGATCCGGCATTGTGACCACATATTGCCAATGATCGGAGCAGCCGTCGCCGCAGTCCCGCTCCCCCGCTCCGCTCGACCGCCTTGCCCCCTCCTACCGATCCGCCATTGTGACCACATACTCACCTAGGGGGCGGAATGGGTGAAGGAAGCAGCGAAGGTTGGACACAGGGCTTCGAAGGGGAGGGACACGCAGTGGCGACGGCGATGAGGCTAGGTATGATCATCAAATAAGGAATACACGCACATCACATGTATTCTAAAATCTTAATTAGAGACCAATGAATTCCACGTCAAAGCTTCCTAAAAATAATCAACGGCTAGAAAATATCATAGGCAACGGAACCGTACGGAACCCGGCGGAGCTAAAAGTTCCGCCCCAATCACCTAAAACAACTCTTCCCAATCAGTCACTAACAAAATTGACACGTAGAGCAACATACTGCTGAACCTAAATAAAATCGATTCCGCTTCACAAGGCAACGATGATCAATGGTGTTCATCAAGGATTTGGTTACCGGTCGGTAAATCTGGTTACCGTCCGGTAACCGGATATCCCGAGCATCCTCAGGAAACCGAGTAACCGACCAATAAATTTCGAGATTTTTTGAATTTAAATTCCGTAATATGGATAAATACACAATATCCCGCAAAGATTTATCGTAACTAGGTATGGCGCATTGCTGAAATGCAGCGCAGCGTCTTTAGCATCGTAAGCTCCCAGGTTCAACTCTCCATTTGTCATTTTTGTTGTTTTGAAGATTATACAGTACAAGATCTGATTTGAAATTAATATACGTAAGCCAACAAAAAGACGGTCCAGTGGAGTCGAACACGCGACGTTTAGCTGGTGCATGGACGAGGTAAGGACATAACGCTGAGACATATCGGCTGATGTGTTGTAGTAAAGTTTAAAACCTATAAGACAGATCTGACAAAAATTTGAATTCAAAATTTAATTTTTAAATTTGTTCGGTAACCACTCGGGATTTCTCGGTAACCGTGGTAACCGAGAATCCCGAGCCCCCTCGGGAAATTTTCTTTTCCGGGAACCAAAATCTTGGTGTTCATCTAGCCTATCTATGGAATCTAGATGGCGTTATTCCACATGTTTTCTCTGATGCCATCTATGCTTATTTACACACACGAGAGGAGAACTTTCTTCGTCTGGTACTCTTAGCATTATTACAAAGAATTTTTCATTTCTGTTTTCATTGTTCCCTTTGTTTTGTTGGGTTATCTCTCACTTATGTGTTTGGATTTTATACAAGGGACTCGGGGACTCGGATTGAGAAAATTACACACGATGTACGTAACTGGGTGTACTCGGTGGCATATGGTGGGTATTAGGGCATGGAAACAAGCAATAAGCTAGATATAGATTTAAATGAGAGACCAAAGGATATAAATGAATGATGTTCTGGATATGGCTAGACATGTGAATATGCCTTGTAGTACCTCCATTCCAAATAAAAAATGCATTTTAGATATTGCAGTATGAACTATATACAGACTAAATGAGTAATCAGACACACTAAAACGTCTATATGTACATGTGATTGAGAAAATGGCAGAACTCCTTATAATTCGGAACAAAGCATGTATGATCTATAACCAAAATGATGTTCTAATTGTGGGAAGTACTATTTTCTGAAGAAAAATATATGAATTCATAAATAAAGTCAGGGACTAATATTTTGGGAAACCTAAATGGCACAAATAAAGAGTAAAATTAAAACTAAGTTATAAAAGTTGGGTGTATCTATTGATGCAGAGGCCGAGGACTTTGATTGTTGTTGTGCTGCAATGGAGGCACACAATGGAGTTGAGACAGGCATAGACACGCGATTCAATTATAACATGTCCTCGACAGGATCTCTATCAACTCCATTATTTGTAACTACAGTGGTCTCAATGCATCCTTGTCAATGGCATCACTCTTAACTACATATCATCAATTGCACCATTCTTGGATGCACTTATTTCAACCCACCGCTCTCGTTAACAAATGGACAAATACAACATACTAGTTTTTTTAGGGAAACAGCCGGGACTCCGTCCTGACAAATAAAACGTAGAGGTACTCCACCAGTTTTAGCCAAGTTTCAGAGTTAGTACTCCATGGGCTGATAGTGAAGTACCAGAGCACAGGAGCCCTTGGACCGCTGAAAATGGACGGCTCATGTTAGTTTCGGGGTACTGTAAAAGTCCTCATTTAAATAACTCATTGCATTTGTGCCATTATATGATTGGGCAGCGTTGCCTATGTTGTTGTGTGGTGCCTCAGGCCATTTATGTTTTGATGCCGACCAACACTCCTAGAAGATATTTTGGTAGTTATTTCGTTTACTTTGATTAATTAAAATAAAAAAATTGAAATGCCAGAGCATCTACTGCAGATGTAAAGAGCAAAACAAGTCAAAAAATTGCAGCATCGAAATGAAGATACCTTGATGGTCAGAAAGTCCTTCAAAGCTTTGGTAAACTGAGCCAAAAGTTAAGGTAAACTGAGGTATGTAACCCACGGCAAAATTAATCAAAGCTAGTGGTAGCGTGGTGTTGCGCTGTTTGCTTTTTATTTTTTACATGCATGCTTTATGTGTTGTTGTCTGTTTTTAGCTTAACAGAAAGGAAAATCACAAGCCTCTTGCGTTCTGTCGAGAAAAAACACGCATGTCAAGGAAAATCAATTTAAATTTAAATTTTTATTTTCTTTTACATGTAAGTATGTATGATTGGTGAGATGCTCCACGTTAGATAACCACAAGGGGTGTGGTCGGCTTGCCAGTGTACGTCAAGTCAGCATTCAGCCTTTGAAAGAATCTCTGCGGCATGGAGGGGGATGTGGTGGTCGGCAGCAGTCACATGCGCCGATGCAAAAAAGTGGACAGAGCTCCGAGCAACAATAAGATGGGGAGAAACTTGTATGATGTGTGTGTGATATCCGACCAAGGCAGGTTACGAAGGCTTCGTTGCCACACCTCACTAATATTCTTTTGCATCCACTTGAAGCCCGGTAATATTATATTTCGTCAAGGCAAAATATGGCTAGTGGACACCCGATGTTTTCACAATCATACAAGATATCGTTATCCCAAGGCCTCCTATTCTCACGCCGTTCGCTAGGCGAGCATGGGGCTGTGAATTCCCGTTGGCATCTATACCCTTTTTTCCATGGACAGAGTCGGCTTCTTCCAGTGTGTTGTCTATTTAGCATGTGCTTCCCGTGTTTTATAGGATGAAGAGGTCGCTTTACGAGATGAGTGGACGAGACGGTGAGCAGTTATGAGTTAAATCTTTAGGTGCTGCATGCTTTCATGTGCTGATCAAGTAATGACGGTAGGTTTCATTTAAGTTGCCCTCACTGATCATTAGAGTTACCCAGAAGTGTAACACCATATACTCCTATATATATATATGGCTGAGAGCAACAAGATCGGGAATTTTGATTTAATTTTTAGGTTACCCATGCTGGGAGTTGAATAGTTGATATTTGATAACATGCATGTTATTTGTGCAAAAGAAGAAAAAGAATTGACAAGTAGATAAAAATGGCAGCGGCAATTCAAATAACATAATATGTTACCATCACATAGCGCTTTCCACTTTAAAAAGACCTTACAGAGTAATAAATAAAAGTATTTTTCTATGTTATCATACATGTTACAACATCCACTATGACGATAAATAAATTAGTAACATATGCATGTTATTAGTCAAAATTACTCTCCGATGTGACAAGCCCAAAACAACAGTACTGAAACATAATCAAATGATGAAAGGTAAACTGTTAATTACTATCATTGATGTTTGATCTATATCCGAAAAAACACTTTTAAGTAATAAAGCGTCCAGTTATGGAAAAAATATCCATAAATCTAGGAAGTCCACTAAGCCACAACTGCATTTTCAATATAAAGATCAGTTAATGTGTGTCTCGCACTCATGGCAACTACCTTGGCACGTGTCGGCCATGTACATCTAGATCGGCCACTCTACCTCGGTTACTTTTATTGGTTGTTGTCGACGATCCATATAAACAAAGTACTTAATTATTAATCATTGTAGAGCGCCATTACTTTTCTTAACTTGTTCAAACTATTGTTTACGGTAGGGATGTCAAGTGGGATCCATCTAGGTGGGATCCCACATGACACCTTAGTTTACAAAGTCGCTCCTTTTATTTTCTCTGACGTGATCCGTTACTAGCTTTTAGTAAGATTGTCATTGGCAGAAGCCATTAGGTACATGCCAACGTAAAGTGACACTCTTATCCCTAAAAGAAAGGTAAAGTGAGACTCTACCAAATGATGGGAGGTATATGCTGGAGATAGTACAGCTCACAGCGACTCTAGTACTCAATGAAGTTTTCTCCTCCTCTTCCTACCGAAGTTCCACCGACAATAAACACAAACTTGAAAACGCATTTCAGACTAGTTGCTATAGCTTATCTTTAGTAGAGCTCACGTGAATAAGTTAGGGCGTTTGCTCTAGTACAACCCGCTCCCGCAAACTCAATCAAACGCAAACACAATAAGGGCTGAGATTGCTTGATAGACTTTCGTAATTTAGAGTATGATGGTCTTTTGAAAATCATTATAATAAATTAATTAAGTCCCATATAGACCTGTTGAAACCCGTATGACCCTTTCAAATTTGTATATCGTGTACAAAACATGTATGGCTGTCGGCAGGCTACAGGCACATCGGCGGCGCCGCCGGACAGTACGTCTACTTGTCCGACCATGAGACACGAACACCATTTCCAAAAAAATGAGACACATGAACACCGAAAGAAATATAGCTCGACGTGTCCGGCCATGTCCAGGTACACGTTCATAAGGTTAATCATGGTTGCATTCGAAAGATGCACAGGAATTGAAAAAAAAAGGAACTCAGACTACAACATATCGGTCAGAATGGCGTCCATCAGAAATTTTCGGTGTGCGGAAATTTCCGAAGTGCGTAGACAAGCAATAGCTCCAGTTCATATTACTTTGCTTAATCTACATACAAACCTCCATGGGAAGGGATACTTTTTGAGATGGATGATCCTGTTTTTTTCTAGCCACTCAAGTCCCGAAGTCCAGTTTATCATATTTTGTACACGTTGTCTAATATATGATTGGTACTTGGTCATTGTGAACTCCAACCATCACTAGTGGAAGAAGGGCCTCTTGTCCCGGTTGGACAATCGGGATGGGGCAATCGGGACTAACCCACCCCCCCTCCCCCCCCCCCCACACACACACACCCACACCCCTTCTCCCTTCCTTAATCCCGGTTGTGCTGCGAACCGGGAAGAAAGGGGATCCACGTGGTCGCTGACTGGAGGGAGGGGGAGCATCATTCGTCCTGGTTCGTATTACGAAGCGGGATCGATGTTTTCACGTGGTATCTGTCTGGAGCAAGGGGCATCGTTTGTCCCATTTCGTAATATCGATGTTTCTCTGTCGCGGCTGCATTTTAGGTATTTTTTGTGCCGCGGTAGAGAATCCATTTTGTATATTTTCATTTATTTTATTTCTCATTTATTGTTTTCCTTTTTATTTTATGTTCTATACTTAGCAATGAAGGAACCATTATATTACACAACATCGTTATGAATATAGAGATCGAAGTGTCAAACATATTACATACGGTATCATGCATATATATAGGTAATGTAATCTCTTTTTCGGTCCTATTTCCTTATATAAAACTATACATAGTATTCTACTTTTGCATCTATGACCTCTGCATCTAACAATTCTGTCAGTTCCTCTTAAATTGCTCGTATGCGATCCTTTTGTATAAGACCGTCCCGCAGCCGTTTGATCTGATTTAAAGAAGTCAACATATATGAATAAAACTAAACACAATTAATGATAATAAAATAAAGTGAATATTTTTTACGTACATGAAGTTGCTCTAAATTTTTGTCCTTCTCACATGTCGTCACGAATGAACTCGCAAATATAGTATCCACATAAATTATTCTCGGTCCCTGCGTCAGACACTTTACGAGAACAGAGTTCAATCAAAAAAATAATCAAGCATGATAATGGTATCGAAACTAGAATCAAAGAGGTGCACAGATCTAGCTAGTAATACTTACATCTAGTGGTTCAAATATAAGCTTCTTTTTCCATTTACCCTTATCCTTGTTGGTGAACCGTTTCCAAGCACCGCTCGACAAAGAAAATAAATAAAAAGATTATTAATTACTTGATATCATGAAATTCACACAAGTTGCAGATATAGTGTCATAAGGATTAAAATTACCGCCGAAGCATTCTTTGCATGTCCACCCACTTTTCAAGGGGTTTACGTTTCGAGTCCATGACTTGTACTACTCTTTTGTCAGGTTGAATAATTAGAAGAATAAACTGAAAGATGCACACACACATAACTCATCAATTATACATTTAACATCGAGTAAGCGAAATAGAATGTGTACAAGAAAATAACACTCACTCAAAGTTGTAAGAAAATAGCATTTCACTTTTGGTTTATTGAAACCTTAACGCCTTTACAATATTATTGTCTGTTTCCTTGGGTTTTTCTTGGAGAGTATGTTCATGAATAAAATATGGATCAATGAACCCAATGTCATAGATGCGTCCTCTTTTGCATTCAAGACTCTTCATCCGGCATAACATAGTGAGTATAATTATACATGCAATAAATCAGGTGAGCTAGCTAGAGACTTAATTACATACAATAGACACTAACGATCGATTTTTCGATGGCGTCTTGATTGAATAACTGAAATAGTTCCTCAAATTTAATCATTAGCTCGTCATCTCCCTTCCTTTGAGGCATCTATGTACCACTTATGCAATGTTCGCATTTTTGTTGATAGATGTTTGACCTCCTCAGGTTTGACGAGAGAATACCTGCGCCGATAGTTGTTTGCTTCCTCAGACACAGGGAAGTAATCTAACTAGGATACGTACTGAGAATAGTCATACTTTGAGCAGCGGCCGCTTCTTCATATAGTACAACTAACTCCGGATCATACTGCTCTTCGACCGCACATTGCTCGACCTCACATTGGTATGGGAAATCACCTTGAGCGGCGGGGGGGGGGCACGATTTTTTTGTTCTCCGAGCTGGGGAACTGATTTTCCGCTTGCACTACTACTCTTCGACCGCACCTTTGCCGCATGTGACTTCATAATAGAGCGGTCATAGTCTGATGACAGCCTTGACTCAGGTTGATGAAGGGTCTTCAACATTTTTAGCACTTAGGTTTTACCTTCTTCGGTTCTGGGAAAATCTGGCTCTTTCGGTCGCTTCAGTTTATCAAACCACTCTTTCGTATGGGCCTCTGCGATCATCGCAGTCTCCTCTGGAGTATAGTCGTAAGGTCTCTTGGCGGGAACCTTTGATACTTTTGGGAGGGGCTCCAGTTGACGTTTCAGTGATTGGTTACCACTTCCCAGAGTAGCGGTGATACTCTTTCGCTTTCGGCCCTAAGCCATAGTCGGCTGAGATGGATGACGCGGTGGCGAAGGCAACTTCTCTGGAGACAGCTGACATGGCGGCGAAGACAACTACGCTGGATACGGGTGAGGAAGAAGAGATGACTATTGCACTGGAGACGGGTGAGGCAGCAGCGAAGATGGAGTGCTCTGAGAAGTCGATGGCCTTGGCGGCCGATGTGGGAGCATGATGTATTCCTTTTGCCAAAGAATGATGACGCTTTCGGCTTCTCCCAATTCAGTCACATCCCCGTCACCTGCAGTGTAGTCAAGATTCAGCTGGTGAAATCCGTTCATAACTTTATCCACCCCGACAATAGCGTAGCCTTGTGGAACTGGACGACAATGGTAAGTTGGTTCAGGTCCAATTGGTAAGGCATATTCGACCGCCACCTTCATGATTATGTTCACAACTTTCACATGTAGCTCACAATGTGTCATCTCCGTGATATCATCCACTAGGTAACCAAGAGGAGGCATCGCCGGTGCATAATTATCATCATCACCCGGGACCTCCGTGGAAGGCACGCTGATTTTCCGATTATTAGATAGACTAGTAGCATCGAATGCAGGTTCTACCATGTGTCGCTGAGATGGGCCGGTAGTACCTTGCTGACTAAGTGCATCAATTTGATCCTTCTGCCGCTTTAATTGTTCTTCTATGTTATGCATCTGGTCTGCCCGAATCCTCACCTCAATTTCCTCCTTTTCCTTTCTCCTCTTATGGCTTCTATCGGGATATTTCCTCCTGCCGACGGGAAATCAAAATTTTCAAGGTTTGGAGCATGTTGTGCCTCGTGTTCGTCCTGTGTGTTTCTCATTCTCAAGGGCGAGTGTGAGCTCGTCATTCTCTCTATCGGGAATGAACCTCCCCTCTTTAATAGCCTTTACTTCTTTTCTAATATCTTCGATGGGTACGGGATTTTCTTTGTCTTCTGTTATATATGCACTTCCCTCCTGAGTCTGACGTGCCCCCATGCCCGTAATACCAATTCTTTACCCGTTCGAGCCAATCGGCTATCTCTGGAGTGATCCCTTTAGCATGCAGGTCGTCCTCAAGTTTCTTCTACTTAGACATGTCAGTCATGTAGCCATCTTGCCTCATAGTATGGTGATACTTCTTGTTAGCAGCATTTTTCTTGGTGATGATAATCATGGCCAGCACCTAGGGACCAGCACCGGAAATACAAATTGATCCTCACGCGTATTCAGTGACCATAAATTTGTATTTCCGGGTACCATCTATGTTTGCTTAAACAAACATACACATCCGATGCCCCGTCAATAAAAAATACACACCCCATGCGTACCTTCTATGTTTGTCTAAACAAACATACACGCCTAATGCCCTAACCCTATCTCTGCCACCATCGCCTTGCGCCAATGAGTCTGCAATGTCCTAGACTCCCACCCCGTGCCTTTCCTCCTTGCTCCGTAGTGTTAGAGTATACGTATCTGTTAGGGATAGACTAGGTTATTTGTCTTATACTCCAAGTAGGTTACTTGTCTTGTACTTCAAGTTGGTCCCTGTACGCCTATATATACTCGCCCGAGAGGCTCAATAATACAACCATCATATTCCGCAATCTCTCTCTCCCTTTACCCTTCAACATGGTATCAGAGCGGCACGGTCCTTGACCTAGCCGCCGCCTCCGCTTCCGCACCGCGTCGCCCCTGGGGAGGTCAATCTTCATGATATCCGCCGGGGGCTGCGCGACCCGTACGCAGGGTTCGTTCGGCGATCCGTGATCGGCTGCCCTGTAAGTTTTTTTTTCCGATCTCTTGATCGGTTTTTTTTGGTTTACCGATCTTAGATCGGATTGAGTGGCCCATCGCCGTCGTCATCGTCGCGCCTCTACTCCGACCATCGGCATCGACGATCTACAACGCGCCCGTGCGCCTATCACCTGCGCTGCTGTGCCTTCCTCAGTAGGCCATCGCGGCCTCATGACAGGCTGCCACGCACCGCGGCCGGCTGCTGTGGCTTCCTCGGGAGGCTGTCGCGGCCGACCCCCCCTCGGATTGTCTTCGTCATCATCGTCCGGGATTGCACCGACAACGATGCCGCAGATTCCGATCTGCGGTCGTCACGGACTTAGTGCGTACAACGCTGCCGTCTGTCTGATCAACCGATCTAGCGCTCGTCTCCGCCGAGTATGTCTCCGAGCACGCGCCTACCACCGATCGAGCATCGGGCTGCGCCGCCTTCGGCCGAAGGCGTCACCGCCTTTGGTCCCCGCCACCGGCTACCAACGCGCCTTCGCAGGCGTGACCGTCGCTGGTGGTTCTCACACCGCTGCACCGAATCGCGCCCTGCAGCTACGCCGCCCCATCGGGCAGTAGCGTCGCTGCACGCGGTCATCGCCGTCACCCCGCAAGGACGTCGCAGGCTTCCACCGCGCCACCTCCCTCGGCGCGGGTCGCCGCCGTCCGCGCATGGTCTTCGTCACGTCGCCGGGTTCTTCCTCGCCTACTTCGAGCACCGCCGCCGCATCTCCACAGGTAGCCTGCATGGCCACCTCGATCGTCAGAGGTCCCGCCGACTACCCCTCCGTCTAGGCATCCAGTATGACCACTCTTGGTCGTCGTTGGTTCGCTGCATTCTACGTCTTCGTCCAGCACGACTTCGTCGCCATCATCCTCGCCTCGTCCTCGACCACACCTACTTGTCTACTCCGACAACCGCGGCCTGCATCGGTACTTCGCCGATCTGCGCAACGCAACCGTCGTAGAGTCCTCCTCTGCTAGTCTCCTCTCCTACATGGCGTGAAGTTGTTTCTACTGGTCCCGTTCTTCGCATGCCTGGTATTGGCAACACCGATGCGTGCCTTCGTCCTCGACGCGTTCCCGAGTCTGGCAAACTCGGCGCCAGCGCCTCGTCTTCATCGGCCTTGACAACGTCTTCTTCGGCATCGACTACCTTCTCTACGTCTGCCAAGACCGCGTCACCGATTTCGTCTACGCGTACTCGGTTCTGGCAAAACCGTAGTATGGCTTCGTCCCTGACGTGCGCCTGGTTCTGGCAAAGCCATGGCCGCGCCTCGTCCTCGACGGTTCGGACTGCATCGGCTTCGGCATCGCTCTCTCCGATGACTGCCCTGACGCGTCTTCGTCCTTCTCCTGGCTGCAATATGCGCACGCGGCTTAATATGCGGCTACCTCGACACCGGCAACCCCAACCACGACATCGACCATGGCGACCCCTCGCACGGCTACCTCGACCAAGGTTGCAGCACCCACCGCTCTCGGCTCACTCGACACCAGCACAAGGGCTACCACCTCGCATGAGCTCCTCACCAGCATCCTCTACGGTCCAAGCTTCTGCGACGTGACACCATCCACGACGTTCCCGCTACCAATACGGGGGGATGTTAGCACACTGGTCTACTTCGGCTCTCCAGTCTGACCGTTCGTGACGTTCCAGTTGTTCACGATGCTACCGCTACGACTGCGGGGGGATGTTAGAGTATACATATCTGTTAGGGATAGACTAGGTTACTTGTCTTGTACTCCAAGTAGGTTACTTGTCTTGTACTTCAAGTTGGTCCCTGTACGCCTATATATACTCGCCCGAGAGGCTCAATAATACAACCATCATATTCCGCAATCTCTCTCTCCCTTTACCCTTCAACACATAGGCTGATCGTTCAAGCAAATCGGACGGGGGTTTTGAAAAGCGGGTTTGCGCTCCCAGGTGTCCCCAGCAGCAATGTGCGGCATGACCGAAAAAAACCTGCACATCCAGGCAGATGCTCGACCAATTTCCAAGTTAGACTCGGCCCTGCAATTCTTTTTAGGAAACTCCGGTCAAGTTTGGCATCTATAAATAATTTCGGTTGAAGGAAAACTTGAAGCAAAGTTGTTGAACTACTCCCTTCTGTCTCGAATTAGATATCAGAGATTTGTATAGCTTCGTATGTATCTACATATTTAATTGTACACTATATACATACGAATTTATAAGTCTCCAACATCTCTAATTCTAGATGGAGAATGTACAATTTTCCCCATTGGTTGATTTGGACAACCACAATCACTGGTGGAAAAAGGGGCTCTAGTCCCGGGCCGCAACGGGCTCTAGTCCCGGTTTTGGGCCCGGGACTGCGAAAACGGGACTAGAGGCCCCCCCTCTAGTCCCGACTCGCAAAGGTCCGCGACTGATAACAGCCACGTGGCTGTTTCAGCGCCGCGGGGGGCGGAACCCTCTAGTCCCGGGCTGTAACACCACCCGAGACTAAAAGGTTTCCTGCCGCGGCAAAGAAACACCACATTTCTCTACCACGGCAGAGATTGTGTATTTCCTTTTTTTTGCCATTTTGTTCCTTTTTTGTTTTGTGTTTCACTATAACAAACATATATTTCAGTAGACATATTATACGCTACTACATACACACTACACGTCGATGCATTTATATAAGATCGATCCCTTGCAAGCATACATATAATCAATCATATCAAAAGGAAGAAATGTTTTGAAAATTACATGGTCATTGATGAATATATATATCATATGAGCTACATGGAGATGACTAAGGCAAATAGAGTTCCACGTCATCCGCATAATGCTCTCCATGTACATCAAGGACTTCCTTCATCATAAATCCCGCCAGCTCCTCTTGAATTGCTCCTATGCGCTGGTCTGGCTCTAGTGTCTCCCGCAAATCATAAATATAATGTGAGTCAACTTTCTTCTCACTGGTCAACTTGCGGATGTACTCGCAGACGTAGTATCCACATAAATGAGTTCCCGGTGGCTGATGTAAACTCTTTGCCATTTTATAAGTTAGCTCCCCTTTGAATGGACCTGGTATTTTCTGTCTGAACCGTGTCCAACACCAGCTCGGCAAAGAAAATGAACAAAGGAGTTATTAGTTACTTGATATCAGGAAATGAATGAAAGAGGACGATATAATGCGATAATGATTGAAATTACTTATGGAGCATTGCTTTCATGTCGCTCCACTTCTCTTGGTCCCAACTTAATGAGTCGTGGACTTCGACTAGGGACTTGTCAACTTGAATGTTTAGCAAGATCCAGTGGAATCTGCGGACATTTACATAAGCATACATGCATAGCTCATTCAGTAAGCAAAAATAAAATGTGTACAAGATATAAACACTCACTTGAAGTTGTAAGGAAATAGTATTTCCTTAACAAAATTATGCTCGGTTAAGAACCTGGACAGGTCTTCCTCCACGTCTTCTGGGTGATTCTTTAATGTATATTCATTAATGATATATGGGTCAATGAACCCAACGTCGTATCTTCTAGCTCTTATGCATTCAAGCATCTTCATTCTGCGGAATATAATATCATCATACAAAAGGATATATAGTTAGGATAATATATTAAATGCAATAAACGAGCTAAAGCTACAAACTTAATTATAGAAATAAATAACTTACAGACAGTAGCAACCAATGATAGATTTGTCGAGGGCACGCTGGTTGTATAACTGAAACAGTTCGGTCATTTGAACCTGTATCGAGTATGGTTTGAAGTGATTCTCCTTTCTAACGTCCACCGGAAACCAATCTTTATGATGATTTTTGTCTGCTTGCGACATGTACCATTCATGCAGATTTCGCATATGTGTGGATAGACGCGCGAGCTCCTCATTACTGACTAGAGGCTGCCCTTGGACATACTGCCGTACTATCTGACCCACTGGCGTATCTTCATAGCCTAAATATTGACCAAGAGACATATTTTCTTCGTTAGCAAGTGCTTTGGCCTCCGATACAGTGATTCCCATAAGTGCAGTATTATTACGGGCTCTAGGGTTCATTATTTGCATGTCCATATCCATTTCAGCTCTCAAGGCCTTGTCGAGGTCTAATGACTTTGAGCGGGGCGACCGATTGATTTTTCTGTGCACCGAGCTGGGCAACTTGCTTCCCGCTTTTTGTACTTGTGATTTTTTTATTTTGTGCTTGCTTAATAATCTCCCGGTCATAGTCTGATTCCAGATTCATCGATATCTGGGATGGTTGCTCAAGAAAGGACTTAGCCCACTTTTTTGTTTTTTCGTTATATACCGGCTTTGGCTCAGGCTTTTTGGGTGCAAAATGCGCCTTAACTTGGGCATCCACATCCGCGTTAGTTTCCTCGTCGGTCTTGTCATAAGGTCTCTTTGGAAGAGCCGGCGGGATATCGACTATCTTCGGTGTTTGACCTTTCTTCGATGTGGGGCACGGGGGATCGTCGAACTTCCGTTTCTTCGACGAGGTAGTAGTATTGCACGGAGGCGGAGGCGGAGATCGAGTTGATGTACTCCTGCTGCGGCGATCGTCAGCGGGGCAGGGTGGACTTGGAGGTTGGCGATAATCGGGTTGGGGTGGACTTGGAGGTTGGCGATAATCGGGTTGGGGTGGACTTGGAGGTTGACGATATTCGATGCGGGGTGGATTTGGATTCCTTGGAGTCGGTGGCCTTGGTGCCGAGCCTGGAAACTTGATGTACTTCTTATTCCATAGAATGATGTTGCGCTTGACATCTCCTAGTTTCGTAAGGCCTTCAGGCGTAGCGATTTCAATCTCTAGGTCCGCAAAATCCTCCACTATGTCATGCACCGTGACACGAGCATAGCCTGGTGGAATCGGAAGTGAATGGTGGAGTGCTCCAGGTAGACAAGGTAAAGCAGTGCCGATCGCCACCTTGAAGGACAGGTTGTTCATTGGCTGATGTAGCTCACATTGTGCCATCTCTCTGACATCATCCACGGGGTAGTGAGGAGCCGGTGCATCATCCACCAGTGCTTGTTCATCAGCACGGGCCTCCGTGGAAGCCACGCTGCTTCTCCGTTGGCTAAGATCCAATGCAGGATCATCAGACCGCGGGTGAGTTGACGACGGCGGCCTTTGGCTAATTTCATGCATGAGGTTCTTCAGATCAGCTAGGTCCTGCTCTACCCTGGAGATCCGGTCTGCCTCCCGGTCCTTATTTCTCTGACGGCTTCTGTAACTGGCATCGTACAGAGGAAACCCTTTCTTCCACGAGACACCGGCGCCTTTGCCTCGTGTTCGTCCTCCCTTTTCAGGATTCCCTAGGGCGCGTGTCAGCTCGTCGATCTCTCTCTCGGGACGGAACAATCCCAATTGAGCATCGTTCATTGCTTGAATAAGGTCTGGGTCCAAGGATCCCCCGTGCCCGTACCACCAGTGCTTTGACCTCTCGGGCCATCCATCTGTACCAGGAGTGATGCCTCTAGCCCTCATATCCTTCTCCATAGTTTCCCACTTAGGGATGGCACTCTTGTAGCCACGTGTCCCCATTTTATGATGGTATGTCTTGTTGGCAGCATTTAACGCGTTCTTTGCAGACTTTGCCTTTGCTTTATCAGATTGCTTGTACTATACAAAATCGGGCCACTGTTCTCTCAACTTCTCGTTTACTCCTGTGAAGTCTAAAGTTTTCTTTTTGCGACATATTTCGCGTATAAATTTTTCTTGTGGTTCCGGTACAGTTCAGCCATCTTGCTTAGTGCCCACTCCTTGAATTTCGCTCTATTTTCAAGCCCAACCGGCCTTGGGGTAATACCATCTACCTCAAATTCCTCATACTCTGGAGGTAGTATGAAATGCGCTATGAGCTTCTGCCAAAGGTCATCTTTGGCATCATCGGTGACATAGCTGTTGGATTCTTCACCGGGTTTCTTTGACTTATTCCATTCTTGGATGGTGATCGGCAGGTTGTCCCTAACCAGCACCCCGCATTGATTTATAAACATCCTCCGGTGCTTCTCTGGAGCAATCGGTTCACCATCATCATCTATTTCTTCGATGGTGAACCTCTGATTACCATCCAACTTTTTGTTCGGCCCTCGTTTCGTTCGAGCTGTCGATTGCTTCGATCTGGTGGGCTAAAAGAAGAAGAGAGAGTGATTAATATATATCTAGATCAGTTAATGAATAGAGGTAACGCGAGACTTTATATATATATGTACCTCGCCGGATCCTGTCGAGGGGCGATCATTATTGTTGTCATTTGTTTGCCCTTCGTCCATCTGGTCTTCCCCTTGGTTTTCCTCTAGTCCATCACCGGATGGATTCAGATATGAGGATATCTCTTCCTCGAGCAAAATATCTTCGGCCATGCCCGTAATAAGAGGAATTTCACCTCTTATCATGCCCTGAAGAAAATCTTCACCGATGCGACCAGGATCTTCGGATGGATCCATGACTTAATTATCTATAACAAAAAGAGAGTTAAACAGGTTAGAAAAAACAATAATCCTAATAACTAAAACAATATAATCCTAATTATAATAGCTTAAACAAAAAAATAACCCTAATCCTAATCCTAATTCTAATCTTAATAAATAAAACAAAAAAATCACTAAAAAAAATAATCCTAATCCTAATTCTAATATTTTAATTAAAACAATAATACTAATACTAAAACAAAAAACCCTAATATAAAAAATCTATAAAAAACTATAACAAAAAACCCTAATAAACCTAATTATAATAATCCTAATACTAATCCTAATAAATAAAACAATAACTAATCCTAAAAACTATAGAAAAAATATAACAAGAAAATTTAAAAAAACTAACATTTCCTAATAATATAAATACTAACATTTCCTAAACATTTATACAAAACCTAAAGATTACTAATAATAATAATAATAAATATTACTACAAAAACCTAACTATAACATTTCCTAGACTAATTATACTACTAGACTAATTATAATCAAAACCTAAATACTAACATTTATACTACTAATCAAAACCTAAATATTAACATTTCCTACTACTAATCAAAACCTAAATACAAAAACAAAATTAAATAATTAACCACCTCATGAGGTGGTGCAACAAGATGCTGGCAAGACGCGGCGACGCTGTGTGGCGACAAGACGTACAAGACGGCAGCTGCGACACCTATGGCGGCGGTCGGAGGTTTCACGGGCGGCTCTGCGGCACGGAGACGATATCGGCGGCGGCGCGGGAATCGGTCGGCCGGCGGGCAGCACCTCCCCTGTGTTCTCTACGTCGATGGCGCCTCGTCTTCGTCTTCGTGGCGTGCTAAGTGCTAAGCCATCGCCCGCGTATATATAAGGACAGACACTTTAGTCCCGGGCTAAGCCACCGCCCGCGACTACTAAAGGGTTTTTTCGGCCGTTCGTTTTCACGCGCACACTCACCCTTTAGTCCCAGGTCCAGCCACGACCCGCGACTAATTGTTTTTTTAAATTTTCTTTTTTAATTCAAAACTAATATAAAAACTTTAAAAAATCATATCTTTTATGGTAATAATCCAAATAAAACAAATAATATGTCTATTATTATCAGAAAAATATAAAGAATTTTAATATAATATCCATTTATCTGTTTGCATAATTTATAAATTATTTCATTTGTAAATTTTCTTTTTTAATTCAACTCAAATATAAAAACTTTGAAAAATCATATCTTTTATTGTAATAATCCAAATAAAACAAATAATATGTCTATTATTATCAGAAAAATATAAAGAATATTAATATAATATCCATTTATCTATTTGCATCATTTATAAATTATTTCATTTGTAAATTTTCTTTTTTAATTCAAAACTTATATATAAAACTTTGGAAAATCATATCTTTTATTGTAATAATCCAAATAAAACAAATAATATGTCTATTATTATCAGAAAAATATAATGAATCTTAATATAATCTCTATTTATCTGTTTGCATCATTTATAAATTATTTCATTTGTAAATTTTCTTTTTTAATTCAAAACTAATATAAAAACTTTGAAAAATCATATCTTTTATTGTAATAATCCAAATAAAACAAATAATATGTCTATTATTATCATAAAAATATAAATAATTTTAATGTAATATCCATTTATCTGTTTGCATCATTTATAAATTATTTCATTTGTAAATTTTCTTTTTTAATTCAAAACTAATATAAAAACTTTGGAAAATCATATCTTTTATTGTAATAATCCAAATAAAACAAATAATATGTATATTATTATCAGAAAAATATAAAGAATTTTAATATAATATCCATTTATCTGTTTGCATCATTTATAAATTATTTCATTTGTAAATTTTCTTTTTTAGTTCAAAACTAATATAAAAACTTTGGAAAATCATATCTTTTATTGTAATAATCCAAATAAAACAAATAATATGTCTATTATTATCAGAAAAATATAATGAATCTTAATATAATATCCATTTAGTCCCGGATGTAGTCACAAACCGGGACTAAAGATATTTTCCGCCATTTCCCACCTCTTTCCGCCAAGTTTTCCCGCCCTTTCCTTTCTACGAGAGCTTTTAGTCCCGGATGTAGTCACTAACCGGGACTAAAGATATTTCCCGCCATTTCCCAAAGCTTCATGCCAAGTTTTCTCGCCCTTTCCCTCTATATTTAGGGTGATCGTGCCATGGCTATCCACACATCAACACCTTCCTCTCTTAGAACAATGGACAATGCCTACTGGGCCATTCTGACCCTCGAGGAGACCGAGGCGTCAGGCGCCAACTACCCTTGTCCTCCCGCCACGGCCGCCGGCTGGATGCTGAGCGCTGGAGGGGTTCCTGTCCCTCCTGTCCCTCAAGGTTCCACACGCCAGGCGGCCACCACAAACCACTTCTACCACGAGCTCACGCGCGGAGCAGCGGATGGATCCCCAGTGGGATCCCGACAACTACGACACCCGGAATGCCTTCTTCGCTAATAGGCGGGAAAGGGAGCTCGCTAGGTACGAGGGTGATGGCCCACCACCGGTGAACCACAACGAAGCCGGCCGTCATCTGTGGTGGGCGAACCGTACTATCATCAGAGTGATGCGCTACATCGCCGGGGGAGACCATCCTCGCCTACGGTGCCCACGAGTCCACCCGCCACAGGCCCCACACCGTCCCGGCGGTAGCGGCATCGTCTTCCAGGAGACCCCTCTCCCGCCCGCCGTGAATCCGAGGCTGGAATGGCCCCTGGTATATGCCATGGATGGGCTGAGGATCCCCGGAGTGGCAGGTGACGATGACGATGACGATGAAGACCCTGAAGCTACGTACTATAGGACTAGGCATGATTATGACTAAAGGGGGCGGCTTTAGTCCTGAGTGTTAGCTAGTCCCGGTTTGTCCCTGTTTTTAATATTAATAAATGTCTTGAGTGTTACCTAATAAATAGAGGGAAATGCCTATATAAAGAGAGGGTTCATCTTTAGTCCCGGTTGGAGAAACCAACGCTTGATCAAGGATTGACGGCGGGCCAGGCAACACTAATAATAGGGGTGAGTGTCGACATTATGTCGTGTGGCTTGTACCTTGTCCTGGATGGTGTAACCAACCGGGACTAAAGATGAACCTTTAGTCCCGGTTGGAGACACGAACCGGGACTAACGATGAGTCAGCACTAATAATAGGGGTGAGTGTCGACATTATGTCGTGAGTGTCGACATTATGCTGAGCTGCTTGTACTATAAATAGGCATCCTTGTGAGTCCAGTCCTCCAGCCAGTTTGAGGCATCTCCAAGATAGTTTTAGAGAGCAGGGACACCACTACGGCTAGTTTCAGGGAGATGTTTGAGCCGGGCCTCCTCCGGCATCTCCGAGAAACTGGTCATAGAGGCACTCCCTAATATGTGAAATTAGTTAGCTCCCAGGCGTATTGATCTAGTTAGAGAAGTTACAAGCTGCAAGATGGTTTTCGAGAGCAGGGACACCACTATGGCCAGTTTCAGGGAGATGCCGACGGAGCCCAGTCCTCCGGCATCTCCGAGAAACTGGTCATAGAGGCACTCCCTAATATGTGATATCACGCATTTGGAGATCAGATCTTAATGGTAAGTATGAATCGGTACTAAAGGCCCTCCTTTAGTCCCGGTCCAGCCACAAAACGGGACTAACACACTCAAGATTGTTTGCAGACAACACTATAAAAATGGACACATGCATGGAACATCTTAACTCATAAAATGTTACAACTATTACATATCATTTCTTCGCCGGTGTTCCTTTCTGATCCCATCGTATCCATGGAGCATCTTCATTCATTAACATGATGGTTGGGTCATCCTTCACCGCGAAGGGCGGAATTTCATGGAACTTATCACAATCTTCTGACATGTCTGTCTTGTCCTCCACTCCCACGATGTTTCTTTTTCCTGAAAGAACTATGTGGCGCTTTGGCTCATCGTCTGATGTATTCTTTTTCTTATTTTTTCGTTTTCTAGGTTTGGTAGACATGTCCTTCACATAGAAAACCTGGGCCACATCATTGGCTAGGACGAATGGTTCGTCTAAGTACCCAAGATTGTTGAGATCCAACGATGTCATTCCGTATTTCTTGTCTACCTCAACCCCTCCTCCGTCGCCTTGACCCATTTGCACCGAAACAAGGGGACCTTAAAAGTAGGTCCATAGTCAAGTTCCCATATCTCCTCTATGTAACCATAATATGTGGTCTTTGACCCATTGTTGTCTGTTGCATCAAAGCGAACACCACTGTTTTGGTTGGTGCTCTTTTTATCTTGGGCTATCGTGTAAAATGTATACCCATTTATCTCGTACCCTTGGAAAGTCGATATAGTCGAAGATGGTGACCTAGACAACAAGTATAGCTGATCTCCAAGAGTGTTGTTTTTTATGAGATGTTGCAACCAACCGCCGAAACTCTTCATGTGTTCATCTCTAATCCAAGAGTCATGCTTTCCAGGGTTGTTGGAGCGTAAGATTTTCTTGTGTTCCTCGATATATGGGGCTGCCAAGATAGAATTCTGTAGAACGGTGTAATGTGCTTCGGTGTAAGAATGTCCGTCTCTACATATTATTGATTTCCTTCCTAGAGTACCCTTTCCACTCAGTCTTCCCTCATACCGCGATTGAGGAAGACCAATCGGCTTAAGGTCAGGAACAAATTCAACACAAAATTCAATGACCTCCTTTGTTCCATAGCCCTTGGAGATGCTTCCTTCTGGCCTAGCACGGTTACGAACATATTTCTTTAAGATTCCCATGAACCTCTCAAAGGGAAACATATTGTGTAGAAATACAGGACCGAGAATGGAAATCTCTTCGACTAGGTGAACCAGCAGGTGCGTCATAATATTGAAGAAGGATGGTGGGAACACCAACTCAAAACTGACAAGAAATTGGACAACATCATTCTGTAACCATGGTAGATCTTTAGGATTGATTATCTTCTGAGAGATTGCATTGAGAAATGCACATAGCTTCATAATGGGTACTCGAACATTATCTGGTAAAAGCCCCCTCAATGCAATCGGAAGCATTTGCGTCATAATCACGTGGTAGTCATGAGACTTTAGGTTTTGGAACTTTTTTTCTGCCATATTTATTATCCCCTTTATATTCGACGAGAAGCCAGACGGGACCTTAATACTGCTTAGGCATTCAAAAAATATTTCCTTCTCTTGTTTGGTAAGAGCATAGATGGCATGACCTTGAAACCATTCTGGATGCAGGCCATCTAGGTCTTCCATACGTTGATGGTCCTTTCGTGCTTCCGGTGTATCTTTTGTCTGCCCATACACGCCCAAGAAGCCTAGCACGTTCACGCAAAGATTCTTCGTCACATGCATCACATCGATTGCAGAGCGGACCTCTAAGAATTTCCAATATGGTAGCTCCCAAAATATAGATTTCTTCTTCCACATGGGTGCTTCTCCTTCAGCGTCTTTCGGAACAGATTTTCCTCCAGGACCCTTTCCAAAGGTTACCAGTTGATCCAAATCTTTGACCATATCAAATATATCAGCACCAGTACGCTCCTTAGGCTTCGTCTGGTGACATGCCAGACCGTTGAAATGCTTGCCTTTCTTTCTTAAGGGATGCTTGGCCAAAAGAAATCGACGATGCTCATTGTATACATTCTTCTTACAATGTTCCAAATATATACTTGCAGTCTCATCTAAACAGTGTGTGCATGCATTGTATCCCTTGTTTGACTGTCCTGAAAGGTTACTAAGAGCAGGCCATTCATTGATTGTTACGAAAAGCAATGCTCGAAGGTTAAATTCTTCCTGCTTGTTCTCATCCCACACGCGTATCCCAGGTTCGTGCCACAACTATAAAATTTCTTCCACTAATGGCCTTAGGTACACATCAATGTCGTTGCCGGGTTGCTTCGGACCTTGGATCAACACTGGCATCATAATGAACTTCCGCTTCATGCACAACCAAGGAGGAAGGTTATAGATGCATAGAGTCACGGGCCAGGTGCTGTGACTGGAGCTCTTCTCCCCAAAGGGATTCATGCCATCTGTACTTAGACCAAACCTTAAACTCCTTGCATCATCTGCAAAGTCCGGGTACTTTCTATCGATTTTTCTCCATTGTGACCCATCAGCGGGGTGTCTCAACATCCCGTCTGACTTACGTTCCTCTTTATGCCATCGCAACAACTTGGCGTGCTCTTTGTTTCTGAATAAGCGTTTCAACCGTGGTATTATAGGAGCATACCACATCACCTTCGCAGGAACCCTCTTCCGGGGGGGCTCGCCCTCAACGTCACCAGGGTCATCTCGTCTAATCTTATACCGAAGTGAAGTGCATACCGGGCATGCATCTAAATTCTCATACTCCTCACCGCGGTAGAGGATGCAGTCATTAGGGCATGCATGTATCTTCTGAACCTCTAAACCTAGAGGGCAGACAACCTTTTTTGCTTCGTATGTACTGGCGGGCAATACATTATCTTTTGGAAGCATATTCTTCATCATTTTCAGCAACTTATCAAATGAGGAGTCAGGTATAGCACACTTAGCCTTCCATCGCAGCAATTCCAGTGTGCTGCCCAGCTTTTTCAGACCATTTTCGCAATTTGGGTACAACAACTTTTTGTGATCCTCTAGCATGTGACTAAACTTCTCCCTATCCTTTTCAGTTTCACAATCTCTTCGTGCATCGGCAATGGTCCGACCAAGATCATCAGCGGGTTCATCATGTGTCTCTTCTTCATCCTCCCCTTCAGCATCCCCATGGAAGTATCTCCGTACTCAGGGAAACCATGATAGTTGTCATCCTCCTCCTCTTCTTCATTGTCTTCCATTATAACCCCTCTTTCTCCGTGCTTGGTCCAAAAATTATAACTGGGCATGAAGCCGGACTTCAACATGTGGCTGTGAAGGGTTTTTGAGTCAGAATAATCCTTATGATTCCTACATCCATTACATGGACAGAATATAAAACCATTGTACTTGTTTGCATCAGCAACACGGATGAATTCATGCACGCCATTAATGAACTCGCCAGAGCGTCAGTCGACTGCACATCCATTCCGGACCATCTGCATTATAGTAAAAGTATATCAAAAACCATTACACAACATGATAAAATTATTACAAGTTATATTGAGAGCTTCTAGAGCATTAATTTTGAATTTTGAAAAATTTACATGCACCAATTTGTGAATTGGAGAAAACAATCAACATGATAAATGTGGAGTTTTTTATTATTATTCCATCAGTGAAAACCTCATTCCATTCTAAGCTCTGAAACTCTAAAATTACATATTTCAATTTTCAGTAACTATGTGCCTAATCAAAATTTGTTACACATATATATCAAAATCCTTCTAGCTACTTCTAGAGCATGCATGCATTTGATCCATATCTCTATACTTCTAGAGCATTATATAGAGCTAAAGTAGCAATAAGAGATGAAAGAATGAAGTTCTAACCTTTTAAAGCTTTGGATTTAGGTGTTGCAAACTAAATCTTGACAAATCTTGAGAAAAAAAATGGCATGAACTCTCTTGCTTTCTTTGAGAAAAATGGCCACCATATGCTTTAAGGCAGCTGGCCAGGGAGCTGTATATATAGTGATGGACAATTAGACCCGGGCCGTGATACGACCCAGGACTAATAGTCCCCGAAAAGAGCTGTTGACCCGCTTTAGCTTATTAGTCCCGGGCCGTATTACGGACCGGGACTAATGCTCTGGTCCAGGCCCGGAACTAATGCTTATGGCCATTTCTAGCCGTTGGAGGCCTCACGGACCGGGGCTAGTGCTAGCACTAGTCGCGGTTCGTGATGGGCCGGGACTGCTGGGCTTCTAGCGATCGAACCGAAGATGATTTTTCCAGTGGTGAATTAATCATGTTGGACACATACTATACAGTCCTCGAAGATGGTTTTAATCCATGCGGCCAGAGTGATGTGAACTTAATAACGGCCTCAGCTGCATGCGACCAACCAGCAATGCATCGTGGCCAATGCTGTTTTTTCCAACACCGAGGGCAGGGCAAGACTGAATATCAGTCTCAGGCCGCTTTGGATTAAAGCACGTTAACAATTGGGAAAACTCATCCGCAAGGCACCAACATCTACGAGGCTTTGGATCAATTATCGTGAATGGAGGGATGCATATAAATTATATCCAATCGGAAAGAAGACCAAAATATACGAGCAAGATGTGACCGTGGTCGAAGCCTCCTTCATACTCGGTTACCATTATTGGCCTTTGCTACATGCCGGTCCTTTGGGATCAATATGGTTATATTTTTTAAAACTGCTCCCAATTTTCTATCTTTTGCGATGCGGAGGTAGTTATCCATCAGCTTAATAATCATATACATACACATTCTCTTTTGTTATAAGGATAACCCTAACAGAAACCAAACTGGAATAGAGACCAAACTTAAATCCAAAAACTTGAATCTATGTCCCTAAGTCTGTGCCATATCCAAAATATATAAAGAAAAGATGAGAAACGGAAAAGGTGGAGATTATTGTTGCCACCAAACTTATGGACCAATTCCATCTTGCTAGCTGTGTAGCCTGATTCCGTATGGTCGCCGAGTTTTATCAGCTAGATCAGTCCACTAGTGCAGAGCCCCCCTTTAACTCCGGTTGGGAGGGCCCTCTAACAGCGGTTCCTCAACCGCTGTTGAGGGTTCGGTGTTAGAGGGGGGGACCCTTTAACACCGGTTCTTATACGAACCGGTATTAAAGGGTGGCGCACGTGGGGCTGCCGCAGGCCTCAGCCCCCCCCCCCCCACCTTTAACACCGGTTCGGGGCTGGAACCGTGTTAAGAAGTTCTTCCCATGCGAGATTTAGGTCGTTTTCTGCCATGCAGAAAACGGCCTAAATCTCTGCCACGGTAGACTTCTGCCTCTGCCCCGTTCTGGGCGTATTTCTGCGGGAGGGGGGATCGATCGGGAGCGGTATACACATAAATTGTCATCGGTACATACGAGTACATGAATAATTAAGCAACTATTATTATACACAAACATCGTCATCGGCACATACATCGTCATCGTTCATTTTGGTGGATATCTAAAGAGTTCTCTGCCAGGTGTGACGACCTCATCAAGTATGAACCCCGCCAATTCCTCTTGAATGGCTCGTATGCGTTCAAATGGTAGGAGTTGGTCCCGCATCCGTTCGATCTGAATATATATGAAGAATGGGCCGTCAATATATATATAAGAATAAAACTCAACACAATTGATGGTAATAAAATAATGTTATGGACTTTGTTTACTTACTCTAAGTTGTTCTAGTGCGGCTTGGCCCGTCGCACATATCGTGTTGCGAATGAACTCGCAAACATAGTACCCACATAAGTTATTTCCGTGTCCCTGATGCGCGCACTTTACGAGAATAGAGAGTTCAATCAAAATAATAATCAATAAAGCATGATATAATGGAATTGGAAGCAGAATCAAAGAGATACGCAGACCTACCTAGCTAGTATTACTTATATTTTGGTCTACGAATTTTAGTTCTTCTGACCATTCACCCACGGCCCTGCCCGTGAACCTTTTCCAAACCCTGTCCGGCAAAGAAAATTGATAAAGGAGTAATTAATTACTTGTTGTCACGAAAGTTGCCGATCTAGTGGGATAATATGATTGAAATTACCTCTAGAGCATCTCTCTAAAGTCTGCCCATATCTCTTTTTCTTTTCGTAACGAGTCCATGACAAGGACTTTTCCTGAGTCGGGTTGAATGACTAGCAGAATAAAGTGGAACCTACGCACGCATAACTCATCATCAGTTACACTTAACATCG
Source organism: Avena insularis (assembly GCA_023614405.1). NCBI lineage: Eukaryota > Viridiplantae > Streptophyta > Magnoliopsida > Poales > Poaceae > Avena > Avena insularis. The sequence goes on along the minus strand of CM042691.1, from coordinate 304,639,601 downwards.
AGTAAGCCGAAATAGAATGTGTACAAGAGAGAGGGTAACAGTACTCACGACAAGTTGTAAGGCAATAGTATTTCCCTTTTGGTTTGTTGTCTCAGTAAAGACCTTAGCAAGTAATCTTCTGTTTGCCCGGGTTTGGTTCTTACCACTTCTTCATGAACTCTATTTGGATCAACGAACCCAATGTCAAAAGGGCCTCCTTTCCTGCATTCCATAACCTTTTTCCTGCATAATAGTATATACATATATGGGGAGCATATATATATATATAAATGCAATTAATGAAGTGAATGAGATGAGATATAAATTACAGAAATAGTACTTACACACAATAAAGGCTGATGGCAGCTTTGTCGAGTTCCTTCTGATTGAATAGAAAATGCAAGTCTTGAATGTTGAAGTCGATCCCGTCGTCTCCGCAGTAGAAAATCTCATCTCTTATATGCGCCATGATCCATTCTTCTTTTCTCGTCTTGCAGAAATCAAGGTACCACTTGTGCAATTTTCGCATCTTTGTTGGTAGATTCTTGAGCTCCTCTTTCTTGACGAGATTCTTCCCATACTTCCATGGCTGTATGGGGTTGCATTTGGGCAAGTTGTCTCCCATGAAGTTCAAGTATGCAATATAAGTCATCCCCATCTCATTGGCCTTTCTTTGTAGCTCTGTCTCGTAATCATTTACGGGAGGAGTGTCCCGTGTGTCGAACATTTGGAGCGGGGCGCATGATTGGTTTTCCTGCTCTCCGAGCATGGGAACTTTTACAGGGTGCCTCACGATCGCTACTTTCGCCTCCCTACGGCGCCTTGCATCCGCCTTCAAAATCTGGCGCTCGTAGTCCGGCACAAGTGGGGTTTCAGGTTTCAAAAGATTTTTGTAAAACTTCTCCACCACCGCCGGATCTATTTTCTCCTTTGGCTCGACCCGTCTAGGTGCAAAGAATTTCTTGACCTGTTCTTCCGAGATCCTATTGGTCTCCTCGTCGCTGCGATTCCACGGTAAAACCGGCAATGGCTTGGCGGAAGGCTGCAGGACGTAGTTTTTTGAACTCTTTGCCGTACGGTTTCCTGCAGATTTCTTTGTGGCAGTGCTACTGATGCTCTTCGTGGCAGTGCTCTTCTGCTTACGCTGAGGAGATGGCTGAAGCACCGGAGATGGCTGACGGGCCGGAGATGGCTGCCGCGCAGGAGATGGCTGAAGCGCTGGAGATGGCTGCCGCCCAGGAGATAGCTGAAGCGGCTCGATCGCCGACGCCGGAGACGGCGGGGTGCAGTGACCTCCAATTTGGAAGCACGATGTGTTCCTTCTTCCAAAGAATGGTTGTTTTCACTGCAAATTTGAGTTGAGTTTCCCCTTCACCTGTAGCATGGTCAAGCTGTGCTTCCTCATATTCCTTCACAACCTCATCCACCCCGACAATAGCATAGCCATCTGGAATCGGTCGGCAGTGGTAAGTTCCACCAGGTACAGGAGGTAAGGCATAGCCGACAGCCACCTTAATGGATAAGCCCATTAATCTCACATGCAGATCAGCGTGTTCGCTCTCCGTGATCTCATCCACGGGGTATCGAGGACCCGCCATTTCAAGCGTGGGCTGCACGTTCTCCGTGGAAGCCACACTGCTTTTCCGCGCAGAGTTTGGGCCGTCGGCAGCTTCCAATGCAGGCTCTTCGTGCCGCTGAGATGGGTCGGTAGCTTGATGGCTTTGTTGTGCATTCACTTGCGCCTGCAACGCCGCAAGTGCATGTTCTATCTGTGTCATCCGCTCTGTACGCTCTTTTTCTTTTCTGCCGCGCCATCTATAAGAGTCGCTCCACTCGGCAAACCCATCCTTCCACGTCATACCCCCTGTGCCTCGTGCATGTCCAGGGTGTTCTTTTTTACCGATGGCGCGTGTGAGCTGGTCATTCTCTCTGTCCGGATGGAAGGTCCTGGCGGATGTTTCCTCGTATGCCGTGATGAGTTCAGTGACGGGTTTGTCAAGGAGGGTTGGGAAGATACACAATCCTGTTTCTGGGTCCAACCTTGCCCCGATTCCGTAGAACCAAGTCTTTGCACGTAGGTCCCACCCATCTGTCTGGGGTGTGATCCCTCTAGCGCGCAGGGCCTTCTCAGCTTCCTCCCACTTAGGCCTCTGAGATATGTAGCCACCTGACCCCGTCCTCTGGTGATATTCCTTCTTCAGGGCATTAAGCGTATTGGTTTCTGACCTCTTTTTAGCTATAGCACTTTTTTTATATGTCTCAAATTCGGGCCAGTGAGGTCTTATCTTCGCATAATATGCGTCTTCGAAATTTGAAGTCTCGCCAGCTTTGACAAATTTGTTCAATTTTGTCTTCCAGTTGCAGAAAGCGTCAGCCATCTTCTTTAGAGTCCACTCTTTGACCTTTTCCTTTAGAACCGGGTTGTTTTCATCCTCCTCTAGCGGAAGGGTGAAATTTACCAACAACGAATTCCAAAGCGTTTCTTTGGATCTTTCATCGACAAAGGTACCGTCGTCCTTCTTTGGCTTATTCCAATTTTCAATTATGATTGGGATTTGGTCCCTAACAAGAACTCCAGCCTGACGTACAAATTTGTCTGCGGCCTTCTTGGGCTCCATCGGCCTGCCATCAACACGGACTGCTTCGATCGTGAACTTTGCACGATCTTTCAACCGCTGGCTCGCGCCTCGCTTGCTCTTTTTCGTAGAAGAAGATGGTTGCTGGCTGGTCGATCCAGAGGGCTAAAAGAAAAAAGAAGCGTTAATTAATACATGTAGAAGAAGATTGTTGGTGGAAGTCAGCAGAGGCTTAATCAATGCATATACCTCGCCGGACTTTGTAACCACTAAATTGCGTTCACCGGAGTCTTCATCTTCTCCATGACTAGTACTTGAGCTGTCGTCATCATGTCCCTCCAAGTTCAGATATTGTGAGGCGTCCTCATCAATAATGTTCTCCATTATTTCTTCTTCTTCAAGGTTTCTACTAAGTGGATCCATAGTTTCTAAAACAATAATATTATCTAGAGTAAGAGTGTAAACATTCAAGTGGACTTGGATTCATACACAAATATACATATTATTCATACAAAAATACACAAATAAATACACAAATGAAATTAAAACCCTAAGGATGCTTGATCATTTTAAACGAGTTCCGAGGGGTCGAAACCCTAATCAGGATGAGTCAGAGGTCCAATTTGTATACAAGTTTTAATCTATGCATGTAGTACAATTTATATTAGCCGGTGAAACTATGTTGCCTGCGAACCCGCCCCGCTTGACACCCTATCTATACTACTACTCCCTCCATAATTACATGACATCTTAGTTTCGAGTTTCCCGATTTTGACCATCAAGTTCACCACCAACACTAAGTAAACAATATTATCGATGTTACAACATCAGAAACTTTACTCAAATATGAATACACGACTACATCTTTTATACATCACACATATTCCCCACATTGTTCACTGAGGACGACTGCCGGACGCAGAGGCGTGGACGGCTGCCGCATTGACACATTGTTCACATTGTTCACATTGTGCCGCCAGCTTTGACACATTGTTCACATTGTGCCGCCGACGACTGCCGGACGCAGAGGCGTGGACGGCGGCTCTGACGGCGAGGGCGAGGGCGGCGGCTCCGACGACGAGGGCTGGACGCGGCGCCGGCGCGACTGCTCTCTGCGCGCGGATGCGGTATAAAATAATTGCATTTTAAATTATTTTTTGGAATATTATAAAACCATTTGCATTTTTGGAATTTACATAAACAATTTTCTTAATTAGAAAACATTTATGGAAATGTTTTTATCGCTTACAGATAGGTCCCACATGTCAGGTATTTTCTTCACTGAAATAATTACAGAAATAATAAAATAAAAAGAAAACGATTATTGCATCACGCTGAAGTCAGCAATGGAGCTCCTCTCAGGTCGATCTTGCTCCCGTCGATCTGCTACACGCGGGGACTTGTGGTTGGGCTGGTTGGAAAGAGGAGGTCGAGGCGGACCTAGTAGTGGCGGCGCCTCCCCTTTTTGGTCGCCGGAGAACAGAGAACGAGGAGGAACTATGGTCGGCGGCGGTTACACGATGCAGAGGCGATATAGACCGTGAGGGAGGAAGAGAAGATGTGCCTGAGCACCAGAGGCTCACCAGGAAGCCGATGGTGGGGTCGACGAGGCCGGGGAAGGTCGGGGACGCCGGCAGTGTCGATGGCGAGCGGCGGACATAGGTGGGTGACAGGGCCGACGATTCAGGGCACCCACGGACGATTCCTCCCTCACTCTCCGAGGGCGGTGGCAGCCGGCGGTGGCTTCTCTCTGCTTCGATGGGCGGTGGCGGTGGCGGCGCTTCTCTCTGCTCCGATGGCGCGCGCGCGGTGGCGGTACGGTGACGGTGACGGTTCGATCTGGCTCTTGGGGGGGAAGAAAGGAAGGGGAAGGCGAATTTAATACCCCCCTTTAACACCGGTTCTTGGCTAGAACCGGTGTTAAAGGGGGGGATTCCGTTTCGCGCGCGCATTTATTACCCCCCCCCCCCCTTTAACACCGGTTCCAGCCACGAACCGGTGTTAAAGGGGGGGTGCACGCACGAAACGAAATAAATGCGCCCCCCCCCCTTTAACACCGGTTCCAGGGGGGATTTATTTTATGCATTAAAGGGGCATTTTTAATTCAAAAAATAGGATATGAATTTAGAAAATTCATATCTTTTTCATTTCAACTCAGAAAAATATGAATAATATATCATAATTTTAAGAAAAATAATATCTATCCATTCATCTAAATCATTTGATATTTACTTTACATGAAAATTTTCAAAATGATTAAAACACTTACATATAAATTTTGATTATTCAATTCAAACAAAAAAATTGTTAAATCCTAAAACTTTGAACATAAGAAATATTAAGCATCTAAAAATAAATCTAACCCTATTTTATTAGAGCAAATCATATTTTAATGCCGCATCTTTTGTATTAACATTTCTGAATTGATTGGATATTTAAATGTCACATCTTTTGTATACACTTGAATCTCACCAAGCCTCGCTCAAATTGCATTGTTTTTTTGATAAAATAGCATATTGTGAACCTAAAAATGATTTTTGTAAAAAATCATGAGCATCGTATCATGTACCTGTAGTTCATATCTGACCCACTTCCTGCCGATTCGGTAGGAATTTGTCTTTTTCACCAGAGGTGGACGGAAAGGTTTCAGATCCCCCTGTTGGTACATTGTGCATATAAGGTGGTCTAGTATTTTTGTAAAATGTGTTGGTGGTTTTTTGAATTAGCCATTTGGTGGTTGCTTCACAAAACCGTCCGTTTTTTATGCTCGGAAAATGGAAAATGCCTTTTTGGTGCGATAAAAAGGAAAACTTCCTCTTGCAACATTGTTTGCCATGCCATGATTCATATGTATGCACAATATGGCCATATTATCACAAACTATGCCTTGATTCTAGCCATAACATTGGTCATTTGACCCGAAAGCCAAGAAACCTCGAATGAGATAGGTCGTTTTGTGAAGGTTTTTTCGAGACATAATCATATACCAAGTTTGAGATTTTTCCTTCTAACTATGTCACATAATATAACACCACGCGAAGGTTTCGCACTGTTTCGATCTTTTTTTATTTTTTTATCCCCGTTTTAAACTATCGACAAACTTTGTCGAACAACGGGCATGATGATTCTTAGCTCGGGGCCAAGCCTCGCTCAACTTGCATTGTTTTTTTGATAAAATAGCATATTGTGAACCTAAAAATGATTTTTGTAAAAAATCATGAGCATCGTATCATGTACCTGTAGTTCATATCTGACCCACTTCCTACCGATTCGGTAGGAATTTGTCTTTTTCACCAGAGGTGGACAGAAAAGTTTCAGATCCCCCTATCGGTACATTGTGCATATAAGGTGGTCTAGTATTTTTGTAAAATGTGTTGGTGGTTTATTGAATTAGCCATTTGGTGGTTGCTTCACAAAACCGTCCGTTTTTTATGCTCGGAAAATGGAAAATGCCTTTTTGGTGCGATAAAAAGGAAAACTTCCTCTTGCAACATTGTTTGCCATGCCATGATGCACATGTATGCACAATATGGACATATTATCACAAACTATGCCTTGATTCTAGCCATAACATTGGTCATTTGACCCGGAAGCCAAGAAACCTCGAATGAGATAGGTCATTTTGTGAAGGTTTTTTCGAGACATAATCAATATAACAAGTTTGAGATTTTTCCTTCTAACTATGTCACATAATATAACACCAAGCGAAAGTTTCGCACTGTTTTGATCTTTTTTTTATTTTTTTATCCCCGTTTTAAACTATCGACAAACTTTGTCGAACAACGGGCATGATGATTCTTAGCTCGGGGCCAAGCCTCGCTCAACTTGCATTGTTTTTTTATAAAATAGCATATTGTGAACCTAAAAATGATTTTTGTAAAAAATCATGAGCATCGTATCATGTACCTGTAGTTCATATCTGACCCACTTCCTGCCGATTCGGTAGGAATTTGTCTTTTTCACCAGAGGTGGACGGAAAGGTTTCAGATCCCCCTGTTGGTACATTGTGCATATAAGGTGGTCTAGTATTTTTTGTAAAATGTGTTGGTGGTTTTTTGAATTAGCCATTTGGTGGTTGCTTCACAACACCGTCCGTTTTTTATGCTCGGAAAATAGAAAATGCCTTTTTGGTGCGATAAAAAGGAAAACTTCCTCTTGCAACATTGTTTGCCATGCCATGATGCACATGTATGCATAATATGGCCATATTATCACAAACTATGCCTTGATTCTAGCCATAACATTGGTCATTTGACCCGGAAGCCAAGAAACCTCGAATGAGATAGGTCATTTTGTGAAGTTTTTTTCGAGACATAATCAATATACCAAGTTTGAGATTTTTCCTTCTAACTATGTCACATAATATAACACCACGCAAAGGTTTCGCACTGTTTCGATCTTTTTTTATTTTTTTATCCCCGTTTTAAACTATCGACAAACTTTGTCGAACAACGGGCATGATGATTCTTAGCTCGGGGCCAAGCCTCGCTCCACTTGCATTGTTTTTTTGATAAAATAGCATATTGTGAACCTAAAAATGATTTTTGTAAAAAATCATGAGCATCGTATCATGTACCTGTAGTTCATATCTGACCCACTTCCTACCGATTCGGTAGGAATTTGTCTTTTTCACCAGAGGTGGACGGAAAGGTTTCAGATCCCCCTGTTGGTACATTGTGCATATAAGGTGGTCTAGTATTTTTGTAAAATGTGTTGGTGGTTTTTTGAATTAGCCATTTGGTGGTTGCTTCACAAAACCGTCCGTTTTTTATGCTCGGAAAATGGAAAATGCCTTTTTGGTGCGATAAAAAGGAAAACTTCCTCTTGCAACATTGTTTGCCATGCCATGATGCACATGTATGCACAATATGGCCATATTATCACAAACTATGCCTTGATTCTAGCCATAACATTGGTCATTTGACCCGAAAGCCAAGAAACCTCGAATGAGATAGGTCATTTTGTGATGGTTTTTTCAAGACCTCATCAATATACCAAGTTTGAGATTTTTCCTTATAACTATGTCACATAATATAACACCACGCGAAGGTTTCGCACTGTTTCGATCTTTTTTTTATTTTTTTTATCCCCGTTTTAAACTATCGACAAACTTTGTCGAACAACGGGCATGACGATTCTTAGCTCGGGGCCAAGCCTCGCTCAACTTGCATTGTTTTTTGATAAAATAGCATATTGTGAACCTAAAAATGAATTTTGTAAAAAATCATGAGCATCGTATCATGTACCTAGTTCATATCGACCCACTTCCTACCGATTCGGTAGGAATTTGTCTTTTCACCGAGGTGGACGGAAAGGTTTCAGATCCCCCTGTTGGTACATTGTGCATATAAGGTGGTCTAGTATTTTTGTAAAATGTGTTGGTGGTTTTTTGAATTAGCCATTTGGTGGTTGCTTCACAAAACCGTCCGTTTTTTATGCTCGGAAAATGGAAAATGCCTTTTTGGTGCGATAAAAAGGAAAACTTCCTCTTGCAACATTGTTTGCCATGCCATGATGCACATGTATGCACAATATGGCCATATTATCACAAACTATGCCTTGATTCTAGCCATAACATTGGTCATTTGACCCGAAAGCCAAGAAACCTCGAATGAGATAGGTCATTTTGTGAAGGTTTTTTTGAGACATAATCAATATACCAAGTTTGAGATTTTTCCTTCTAACTATGTCACATAATATAACACCACGCGAAGGTTTCGCACTGTTTCGATCTTTTTTTATTTTTTTATCCCCGTTTTAAACTATCGAGAAACTTTGTCGAACAACGGGCATGATGATTCTTAGCTCGGGGCCAAGCCTCGCTCAACTTGCATTGGTTTTTTGATAAAATAGCATATTGTGAACCTAAAAATGATTTTTGTAAAAAATCATGAGCATCGTATCATGTACCTGTAGTTCATATCTGACCCACTTCCTACCGATTCGGCAGGAATTTGTCTTTTTCACCAGAGGTGGACGGAAAGGTTTCAGATCCCCCTGTTGGTACATTGTGCATATAAGGTGGTCTAGTATTTTTGTAAAATGTGTTGGTGGTTTTTTGAATTAGCCATTTGGTGGTTGCTTCACAAAACCGTCCGTTTTTATGCTCGGAAAATGGAAAATGCCTTTTTGGTGCGGTAAAAAGGAAAACTTCCTCTTGCAACATTGTTGTCCATGCCATGATGCACATGTATGCACAATATGGCCATATTATCACAAACTATGCCTTGATTCTAGCCATAACATTGGTCATTTGACCCGGAAGCCAAGAAACCTCGAATGAGATAGGTCATTTGTGAAGTTTTTTTCGAGACATAATCAATATACCAAGTTTGAGATTTTTCCTTCTAACTATGTCATATAATATAACACCACGCGAAGGTTTCGCACTGTTTCGATCTTTTTTTTATTTTTTTATCCCCGTTTTAAACTATCGACAAACTTTGTCGAACAACGGGCATGATGATTCTTAGCTCGGGGCCAAGCATCGCTCAACTTGCATTGTTTTTTTGATAAAATAGCATATTGTGAACCTAAAAATGATTTTTGTAAAAAATCATGAGCATCGTATCATGTACCTGTAGTTCATATCTGACCCACTTCCTCCCGATTCGGTAGGAATTTGTCTTTTTTACCAGAGGTGGACGGAAAGGTTTCAGATCCCCCTGTTGGTACATTGTGCATATAAGGTGGTCTAGTATTTTTGTAAAATGTGTTGGTGGTTTTTTGAATTAGCCATTTGGTGGTTGCTTCACAAAACCGTCCGTTTTTTATGCTCGGAAAATGGAAAATGCCTTTTTGGTGCGATAAAAAGGAAAACTTCCTCTTGCAACATTGTTTGCCATGCCATGATGCACATGTATGCACAATATGGCCATATTATCACAAACTATGCCTTGATTCTAGCCATAACATTGGTCATTTGACCCGAAAGCCAAGAAACCTCGAATGAGATAGGTCATTTTGTGAAGGTTTTTTCGAGACATAATCAATATACCAAGTTTGAGATTTTTCCTTATAACTATGTCACATAATATAACACCACGCGAAGGTTTCGCACTGTTTCGATCTTTTTTTATTTTTTATCCTCGTTTTAAACTATCGACAAACTTTGTCGAACAACGGGCATGATGATTCTTAGCTCGGGGCCAAGCCTCGCTCAACTTGCATTGTTTTTTTGATAAAATAGCATATTGTGAACCTAAAAATGAGTTTTGTAAGAAATCATGAGCATCGTATCATGTACCTGTAGTTCATATCTGACCCACTTCCTGCCGATTCGGTAGGAATTTGTCTTTTTCACTAGAGGTGGACGGAAAGGTTTTAGATCCCCCTGTTGGTACATTGTGCATATAAGGTGGTCTAGTATTTTTGTAAAATGTGTTGGTGGTTTTTTGAATTAGCCATTTGGTGGTTACTTCACAAAACCGTCCATTTTTTATGCTCGGAAAATGGAAAATTCCTTTTTGGTGCGATAAAAAGGAATACTTCCTCTTGCAACATTGTTTGCCATGTCATGATGCACATGTATGCACAATATGGCCATATTATCACAAACTATGCCTTGATTCTAGCCATAACATTGGTCATTTGACCCGGAAGCCAAGAAACCTCGAATGAGATAGGTCATTTTGTGAAGGTTTTTTCGAGACATAATCAATATACCAAGTTTGAGATTTTTCCTTCTAACTATGTCACATAATATAACACCACGCGAAGGTTTCGATCTTTTTTTATTTTTTTATCCCCGTTTTAAACTATCGACAAACTTTGTCGAACAACGGGCATGATGATTCTTAGCTCGGGGCCAAGCCTCGCTCAACTTGCATTGTTTTTTTGATAAAATAGCATATTGTGAACCTAAAAATGATTTTTGTAAAAAATCATGAGCATCGTATCATGTACCTGTAGTTCATATCTGACCCACTTCCTACCGATTCGGTAGGAATTTGTCTTTTTCACCAGAGGTGGACGGAAAGGTTTCAGATCCCCCTGTTGGTACATTGTGCATATAAGGTGGTCTAGTATTTTTGTAAAATGTGTTGGTGGTTTTTTGAATTAGCCATTTGGTGGTTGCTTCACAAAACCGTCCGTTTTTATGCTCGGAAAATGGAAAATGCCTTTTTGGTGCGATAAAAAGGAAAACTTCCTCTTGCAACATTGTTTGCCATGCCATGATGCACATGTATGCACAATATGACCATATTATCACAAACTATGCCTTGATTCTAGCCATAACATTGGTCATTTGACCCGAAAGCCAAGAAACCTCGAATGAGATAGGTCATTTTGTGATGGTTTTTTCAAGACCTCATCAATATACCAAGTTTGAGATTTTTCCTTATAACTATGTCACATAATATAACACCACGCGAAGGTTTCGCACTGTTTTGATCTTTTTTTATTTTTTTATCCCCGTTTTAAACTATCGAGAAACTTTGTCGAACAACGGGCATGATGATTCTTAGCTCGGGGCCAAGCCTCGCTCAACTTGCATTGTTTTTTTGATAAAATAGCATATTGTGAACCTAAAAATGATTTTTGTAAAAAATCATGAGCATCGTATCATGTACCTGTAGTTCATATCTGACCCACTTCCTACCGATTCGGTAGGAATTTGTCTTTTTCACCAGAGGTGGACGGAAAGGTTTCAGATCCCCCTGTTGGTACATTGTGCATATAAGGTGGTCTAGTATTTTTGTAAAATGTGTTGGTGGTTTTTTGAATTAGCCATTTGGTGGTTGCTTCACAAAACCGTCCGTTTTTTATGCTCGGAAAATGGAAAATGCCTTTTTGGTGCGATAAAAAGGAAAACTTCCTCTTGCAACATTGTTTGCCATGCCATGATGCACATGTATGCACAATATGGCCATATTATCACAAACTATGCCTTGATTCTAGCCATAACATTGGTCATTTGACCCGAAAGCCAAGAAACCTCGAATGAGATAGGTCATTTTGTGAAGGTTTTTTCGAGACATAATCAATATACCAAGTTTGAGATTTTTCCTTCTAACTATGTCACATAATATAACACCACGCGAAGGTTTCGCACTGTTTCGATCTTTTTTTTATTTTTTTATCCCCGTTTTAAACTATCGACAAACTTTGTCGAACAACGGGCATGATGATTCTTAGCTCGGGGCCAAGCCTCGCTCAACTTGCATTGTTTTTTGATAAAATAGCATATTGTGAACCTAAAAATGATTTTTGTAAAAATCATGAGCATCGATATCATGTACCGTAGTTCATATTCGACCCACTTCCTACCGATTCGTAGGAATTTGTCTTTTCACCGTGAGGTGGACGGAAAGGTTTCAGATCCCCCTGTTGGTACATTGTGCATATAAGGTGGTCTAGTATTTTTGTAAAATGTGTTGGTGGTTTTTTGAATTAGCCATTTGGTGGTTGCTTCACAAAACCGTCCGTTTTTTATGCTCGGAAAATGGAAAATGCCTTTTTGGTGCGATAAAAAGGAAAACTTCCTCTTGCAACATTGTTTGCCATGCCATGATGCACATGTATGCATAATATGACCATATTATCACAAACTATGCCTTGATTCTAGCCATAACATTGGTCATTTGACCCGAAAGCCAAGAAACCTCGAATGAGATAGGTCATTTTGTGATGGTTTTTTCAAGACCTCATCAATATACCAAGTTTGAGATTTTTCCTTATAACTATGTCACATAATATAACACCACGCGAAGGTTTCGCACTGTTTCGATCTTTTTTTATTTTTTTATCCCCGTTTTAAACTATCGACAAACTTTGTCGAACAACGGGCATGATGATTCTTAGCTCGGGGCCAAGCCTCGCTCAACTTGCATTGTTTTTTTGATAAAATAGCATATTGTGAACCTAAAAATGATTTTTGTAAAAAATCATGAGCATCGTATCATGTACCTGTAGTTCATATCTGACCCACTTCCTACCGATTCGGTAGGAATTTGTCTTTTTCACCAGAGGTGGACGGAAAGGTTTCAGATCCCCCTGTTGGTACATTGTGCATATAAGGTGGTCTAGTATTTTTGTAAAATGTGTTGGTGGTTTTTTGAATTAGCCATTTGGTGGTTGCTTCACAAAACCGTCCGTTTTTTATGCTCGGAAAATGGAAAATGCCTTTTTGGTGCGATAAAAAGGAAAACTTCCTCTTGCAACATTGTTTGCCATGCCATGATGCACATGTATGCACAATATGGCCATATTATCACAAACTATGCCTTGATTCTAGCCATAACATTGGTCATTTGACCCGAAAGCCAAGAAACCTCGAATGAGATAGGTCATTTTGTGAAGGTTTTTTTGAGACATAATCAATATACCAAGTTTGAGATTTTTCCTTCTAACTATGTCACATAATATAACACCACGCGAAGGTTTCGCACTGTTTCGATCTTTTTTTATTTTTTTTATCCCCGTTTTAAACTATCGAGAAACTTTGTCGAACAACGGGCATGATGATTCTTAGCTCGGGGCCAAGCCTCGCTCAACTTGCATTGGTTTTTTGATAAAATAGCATATTGTGAACCTAAAATGATTTTTGTAAAAATCATGAGCATCGTATCATGTACCAGTAGTTCATATTCGACCCACTTCCTACCGATTCGGTAGAATTTGTCTTTTCACCAGAGGTGGACGGAAGGTTTCAGATCCCCCTGTTGGTACATTGTGCATATAAGGTGGTCTAGTATTTTTGTAAAATGTGTTGGTGGTTTTTTGAATTAGCCATTTGGTGGTTGCTTCACAAAACCGTCCGTTTTTATGCTCGGAAAATGGAAAATGCCTTTTTGGTGCGGTAAAAAGGAAAACTTCCTCTTGCAACATTGTTTGCCATGCCATGATGCACATGTATGCACAATATGGCCATATTATCACAAACTATGCCTTGATTCTAGCCATAACATTGGTCATTTGACCCGGAAGCCAAGAAACCTCGAATGAGATAGGTCATTTGTGAAGTTTTTTTCGAGACATAATCAATATACCAAGTTTGAGATTTTTCCTTCTAACTATGTCATATAATATAACACCACGCGAAGGTTTCGCACTGTTTCGATCTTTTTTTTATTTTTTTATCCCCGTTTTAAACTATCGACAAACTTTGTGAACAACGGCATGATGATTCTTAGCTCGGGGCCAAGCATCGCTCAACTTGCATTGTTTTTTTGATAAAATAGCATATTGTGAACCTAAAAATGATTTTTGTAAAAAATCATGAGCATCGTATCATGTACCTGTAGTTCATATCTGACCCACTTCCTGCCGATTCGGCAGGAATTTGTCTTTTTACCAGAGGTGGACGGAAAGGTTTCAGATCCCCCTGTTGGTACATTGTCCATATAAGGTGGTCTAGTATTTTTGCAAAATGTGGTGGTGGTTTTTTGAATTAGCCATTTGGTGGTTGCTTCACAAAACCGTCTGCTTTTTTATGCTCAGAAAATGGAAAATGCCTTTTTGGTGCGATAAAAAGGAAAACTTCCTCTTGCAACATTGTTTGCCATGCCATGATGCACATGTATGCACAATATGGCCATATTATCACAAACTATGCCTTGATTCTAGCCATAACATTGGTCATTTGACCCGAAAGCCAAGAAACCTCGAATGAGATAGGTCATTTTGTGAAGGTTTTTTCGAGACATAATCAATATACCAAGTTTGAGATTTTTCCTTATAACTATGTCACATAATATAACACCACGCGAAGGTTTCGCACTGTTTCGATCTTTTTTTATTTTTTTATCCCCGTTTTAAACTATCGACAAACTTTGTCGAACAAAGGGCATGATGATTCTTAGCTCGGGGCCAAGCCTCGCTCAACTTGCATTGTTTTTTTGATAAAATAGCATATTGTGAACCTAAAAATGAGTTTTGTAAGAAATCATGAGCATCGTATCATGTACCTGTAGTTCATATCTGACCCACTTCCTGCCGATTCGGTAGGAATTTGTCTTTTTCACTAGAGGTGGACGGAAAGGTTTTAGATCCCCCTGTTGGTACATTGTGCATATAAGGTTGTCTAGTATTTTTTTAAAATGTGTTGGTGGTTTTTTGAATTAGCCATTTGGTGGTTACTTCACAAAACCGTCCATTTTTTATGCTCGGAAAATGGAAAATTCCTTTTTGGTGCGATAAAAAGGAATACTTCCTCTTGCAACATTGTTTGCCATGTCATGATGCACATGTATGCACAATATGGCCATATTATCACAAACTATGCCTTGATTCTAGCCATAACATTGGTCATTTGACCCGGAAGCCAAGAAACCTCGAATGAGATAGGTCATTTTGTGAAGGTTTTTTCGAGACATAATCAATATACCAAGTTTGAGATTTTTCCTTCTAACTATGTCACATAATATAACACCACGCGAAGGTTTCTCACTGTTTCGATCTTTTTTTATTTTTTTATCCCCGTTTTAAACTATCGAGAAACTTTGTCGAACAACGGGCATGATGATTCTTAGCTCGGGGCCAAGCCTCGCTCAACTTGCATTGGTTTTTTGATAAAATAGCATATTGTGAACCTAAAAATGATTTTTGTAAAAAATCATGAGCATCGTATCATGTACCTGTAGTTCATATCTGACCCACTTCCTACCGATTCGGTAGGAATTTGTCTTTTTCACCAGAGGTGGACGGAAAGGTTTCAGATCCCCCTGTTGGTACATTGTGCATATAAGGTGGTCTAGTATTTTTGTAAAATGTGTTGGTGGTTTTTTGAATTAGCCATTTGGTGGTTGCTTCACAAAACCGTCCGTTTTTATGCTCGGAAAATGGAAAATGCCTTTTTGGTGCGGTAAAAAGGAAAACTTCCTCTTGCAACATTGTTGTCCATGCCATGATGCACATGTATGCACAATATGGCCATATTATCACAAACTATGCCTTGATTCTAGCCATAACATTGGTCATTTGACCCGGAAGCCAAGAAACCTCGAATGAGATAGGTCATTTGTGAAGTTTTTTTCGAGACATAATAAATATACCAAGTTTGAGATTTTTCCTTCTAACTATGTCATATAATATAACACCACGCGAAGGTTTCGCACTGTTTCGATCTTTTTTTTATTTTTTTATCCCCGTTTTAAACTATCGACAAACTTTGTCGAACAACGGGCATGATGATTCTTAGCTCGGGGCCAAGCATCGCTCAACTTGCATTGTTTTTTTGATAAAATAGCATATTGTGAACCTAAAAATGATTTTTGTAAAAAATCATGAGCATCGTATCATGTACCTGTAGTTCATATCTGACCCACTTCCTCCCGATTCGGTAGGAATTTGTCTTTTTTACCAGAGGTGGACGGAAAGGTTTCAGATCCCCCTGTTGGTATATTGTGCATATAAGGTGGTCTAGTATTTTTTGTAAAATGTGTTGGTGGTTTTTGAATTAGCCATTTGGTGGTTGCTTCACAAAACCGTCTGTTTTTATGCTTTCGGAAAATGGAAAATGCCTTTTTGGTGCGATAAAAAGGAAAACTTCCTCTTGCAACATTGTTTGCCATGCCATGATGCACATGTATGCACAATATGGCCATATTATCACAAACTATGCCTTGATTCTAGCCATAACATTGGTCATTTGACCCGAAAGCCAAGAAACCTCGAATGAGATAGGTCATTTTGTGAAGGTTTTTTCGAGACATAATCAATATACCAAGTTTGAGATTTTCCTTATAACTATGTCACATAATATAACACCACGAAGGTTTCGCACTGTTTTGATCTTTTTTTATTTTTTTATCCCCGTTTTAAACTATCGACAAACTTTGTCGAACAACGGGCATGATGATTCTTAGCTCGGGGCCAAGCCTCGCTCAACTTGCATTGTTTTTTTGATAAAATAGCATATTGTGAACCTAAAAATGAGTTTTGTAAGAAATCATGAGCATCGTATCATGTACCTGTAGTTCATATCTGACCCACTTCCTGCCGATTCGGTAGGAATTTGTCTTTTTCACTAGAGGTGGACGGAAAGGTTTTAGATCCCCCTGTTGGTACATTGTGCATATAAGGTGGTCTAGTATTTTTGTAAAATGTGTTGGTGGTTTTTTGAATTAGCCATTTGGTGGTTACTTCACAAAACCGTCCATTTTTTATGCTCGGAAAATGGAAAATTCCTTTTTGGTGCGATAAAAAGGAATACTTCCTCTTGCAACATTGTTTGCCATGTCATGATGCACATGTATGCACAATATGGCCATATTATCACAAACTATGCCTTGATTCTAGCCATAACATTGGTCATTTGACCCGGAAGCCAAGAAACCTCGAATGAGATAGGTCATTTTGTGAAGGTTTTTTCGAGACATAATCAATATACCAAGTTTGAGATTTTTCCTTCTAACTATGTCACATAATATAACACCACGCGAAGGTTTCGCACTGTTTCGATCTTTTTTTATTTTTTTATCCCCGTTTTAAACTATCGAGAAACTTTGTCGAACAACGGGCATGATGATTCTTAGCTCGGGGCCAAGCCTCGCTCAACTTGCATTGGTTTTTTGATAAAATAGCATATTGTGAACCTAAAAATGATTTTTGTAAAAAATCATGAGCATCGTATCATGTACCTGTAGTTCATATCTGACCCACTTCCTACCGATTCGGTAGGAATTTGTCTTCACCGAGGTGGGCGGAACGTTTCAGATCCCCTGTTGGTACATTGTGCATATAAGGTGGTCTAGTATTTTTGTAAAATGTGTTGGTGGTTTTTGAATTAGCCATTTGGTGGTTGCTTCACAAAACCGTCCGTTTTATCTTTCGGAAAATGGAAAATGCCTTTTTGGTGCGGTAAAAAGGAAAACTTCCTCTTGCAACATTGTTGTCCATGCCATGATGCACATGTATGCACAATATGGCCATATTATCACAAACTATGCCTTGATTCTAGCCATAACATTGGTCATTTGACCCGGAAGCCAAGAAACCTCGAATGAGATAGGTCATTTGTGAAGTTTTTTTCGAGACATAATCAATATACCAAGTTTGAGATTTTTCCTTCTAACTATGTCATATAATATAACACCACTGAAGGTTTCGCCTTTGTTTCGATCTTTTTTTATTTTTTATCCCCATTTTAAACTATCGACAAACTTTGTCGAACAACGGGCATGATGATTCTTAGCTCGGGGCCAAGCATCGCTCAACTTGCATTGTTTTTTTGATAAAATAGCATATTGTGAACCTAAAAATGATTTTTGTAAAAAATCATGAGCATCGTATCATGTACCTGTAGTTCATATCTGACCCACTTCCTCCCGATTCGGTAGGAATTTGTCTTTTTTACCAGAGGTGGACGGAAAGGTTTCAGATCCCCCTGTTGGTATATTGTGCATATAAGGTGGTCTAGTATTTTTGTAAAATGTGTTGGTGGTTTTTTGAATTAGCCATTTGGTGGTTGCTTCACAAAACCGTCCGTTTTTTATGCTCGGAAAATGGAAAATGCCTTTTTGGTGCGATAAAAAGGAAAACTTCCTCTTGCAACATTGTTTGCCATGCCATGATGCACATGTATGCACAATATGGCCATATTATCACAAACTATGCCTTGATTCTAGCCATAACATTGGTCATTTGACCCGAAAGCCAAGAAACCTCGAATGAGATAGGTCATTTTGTGAAGGTTTTTTCGAGACATAATCAATATACCAAGTTTGAGATTTTTCCTTATAACTATGTCACATAATATAACACCACGCGAAGGTTTCGCACTGTTTCGATCTTTTTTTATTTTTTTATCCCCGTTTTAAACTATCGACAAACTTTATCGAACAACGGGCATGATGATTCTTAGCTCGGGGCCAAACCTCGCTCAACTTGCATTGTTTTTTTGATAAAATAGCATATTGTGAACCTAAAAATGAGTTTTGTAAGAAATCATGAGCATCGTATCATGTACCTGTAGTTCATATCTGACCCACTTCCTGCCGATTCGGTAGGAATTTGTCTTTTTCACTAGAGGTGGACGGAAAGGTTTTAGATCCCCCTGTTGGTACATTGTGCATATAAGGTGGTCTAGTATTTTTGTAAAATGTGTTGGTGGTTTTTTGAATTAGCCATTTGGTGGTTACTTCACAAAACCGTCCATTTTTTATGCTCGGAAAGTGGAAAATTCCTTTTTGGTGCGATAAAAAGGAAAACTTCCTCTTGCAACATTGTTTGCCATGCCATGATGCACATGTATGCACAATATGGCCATATTATCACAAACTATGCCTTGATTCTAGCCATAACATTGGTCATTTGACCCGGAAGCCAAGAAACCTCGAATGAGATAGGTCATTTTGTGAAGGTTTTTTCGAGACATAATCAATATACCAAGTTTGAGATTTTTCCTTCTAACTATGTCACATAATATAACACCACGCGAAGGTTTCGCACTGTTTTGATCTTTTTTTATTTTTTTATCCCCGTTTTAAACTATCGACAAACTTCGTCGAACAACGGGCATGATGATTCTTAGCTCGGGGCCAAGCCTCGCTCAAATTGCATTGTTTTTTGATAAAATAGCATATTGTGAACCTAAAAATGATTTTTCTAAAAAATCATGAGCATCGTATCATGTACCTGTAGTTCATATCTGACCCACTTCCTTCCGATTTGGTAGGAATTTGTCTTTTTCACCAGAGGTGGACGGAAAGGTTTCAGATCCCCCTGTTGGTACATTGTGCATATAAGGTGGTCTAGTATTTTTGTAAAATGTGTTGGTGGTTTTTTGAATTAGCCATTTGGTGGTTGCTTCACAAAACCGTCCATTTTTTATGCTCGGAAAATGGAAAATGCCTTTTTGGTGCGATTAAAAGGAAAACTTCCTCTTGCAACATTGTTTGCCATGCCATGATGCACATGTATGCACAATATGGCCATATTATCACAAACTATGCCTTGATTCTAGCCATAACATTGGTCATTTGACCCGAAAGCCAAGAAACCTCGAATGAGATAGGTCATTTTGTGAAGGTTTTTTCGAGACATAATCAATATACCAAGTTTGAGACTTTTCCTTCTAACTATGTCACATAATATAACACCACGCGAAGGTTTCGCACTGTTTTGATCTTTTTTTATTTTTTTATCACAGTTTTAAACTATCGACAAACTTTGTCAAACAACGAGCATGATGATTCTTAGCTCGGGGCCAAGCCTCGCTCAACTTGCATTGTTTTTTTGATCAAATAGCATATGTGAACCTAAAAATGATTTTTGTAAAAAATCAGGAGCATCGTATCATGTACCTGTAGTTCATATCTGACCCACTTCCTACCGATTCGGTAGGAATTTGTCTTTTTCACCAGAGGTGGACGGAAAGGTTTCAGATCCCCCTGTTGGTACATTGTGCATATAAGGTGGTCTAGTATTTTTGTAAAATGTGTTGGTGGTTTTTGAATTAGCCATTTGGTGGTTGCTTCACAAAACCGTCCGTTTTTTATGCTCGGAAAATGGAAAATGCCTTTTTGGTGCGGTAAAAAGGAAAACTTCCTCTTGCAACATTGTTTGCCATGCCATGATGCACATGTATGCACCATATGGCCATATTATCACAAACTATGCCTTGATTCTAGCCATAACATTGGTCATTTGTCCCGAAAGCCAAGAAACCTCGAATGAGATAGGTCATTTTGTGATGGTTTTTTCGAGACATAATCAATATACCAAGTTTGAGATTTTTCCTTCTAACTATGTCACATAATATAACACCCTTGAAGGTTTGCCTTGTTTCGATCTTTTTTTATTTTTTTATCCCCGTTTTAAACTATCGACAAACTTTGTCAAACAACGGGCATGATGATTCTTAGCTCGGGGCCAAGCCTCGCTCAACTTGCATTGTTTTTTTTGATAAAATAGCATATGTGAACCTAAAAATGATTTTTGTAAAAAATCATGAGCATCGTATCATGTACCTGTAGTTCATATCTGACCCACTTCCTGCCGATTCGGTAGGAATTTGTCTTTTTCACCAGAGGTGGACGGAAAGGTTTCAGATCCCCCTGTTGGTACATTGTGCATATGAGGTGGTCTAGTATTTTTGTAAAATGTGTTGGTGGTTTTTTGAATTAGCCATTTGGTGGTTGCTTCACAAAACCGTTCGTTTTTTATGCTCGGAAAATGGAAAATGCCTTTTTGGTGCGGTAAAAAGGAAAACTTCCTCTTGCAACATTGTTTGCCATGCCATGATGCACATGTATGCACAATATGGCCATATTATCACAAACTATGCCTTGATTCTAGCCATAACATTGGTCATTTTTCCCGAAAGCCAAGAAACCTCGAATGAGATAGGTCATTTTGTGAAGGTTTTTTCGAGACATAATCAATATACCAAGTTTGAGATTTTTCCTTCTAACTATGTCACATAATATAACACCACGAAGGTTTCGCCTGTTTCGATCTTTTTATTTTTTATCCCCGTTTTAAACTATCGACAAACTTTGTCGAACAACGGGCATGATGATTCTTAGCTCGGGGACAAGCCTCGCTCAACTTGCATTGTTTTTTTGATAAAATAGCATATTGTGAACCTAAAAATGATTTTTGTAAAAAATCATGAGCATCGTATCATGTACCTGTAGTTCATATCTGACCCACTTCCTACCGATTCGGTAGGACTTTGTCTTCACGAGGTGGACGGAAAGGTTTCAGATCCCCCTGTTGGTACATTGTGCATATAAGGTGGTCTAGTATTTTTGTAAAATGTGTTGGTGGTTTTTTGAATTAGCCATTTGGTGGTTGCTTCACAAAACCGTCCGTTTTTTATGCTCGGAAAATGGAAAATGCCTTTTTGGTGCGGTAAAAAGGAAAACTTCCTCTTGCAACATTGTTTGCCATGCCATGATGCACATGTATGCACAATATGGCCATATTATCACAAACTATGCCTTGATTCTAGCCATAACATTGGTCATTTGTCCCGAAAGCCAAGAAACCTCGAATGAGATAGGTCATTTTGTGAAGGTTTTTTCGAGACATAATCAATATACCAAGTTTGAGATTTTTCCTTCTAACTATGTCACATAATATAACACCACGCGAAGGTTTCGCACTGTTTCGATCTTTTTTTATTTTTTTATCCCCGTTTTAAACTATCGAGAAACTTTGTCGAACAACGGGCATGATGATTCTTAGCTCGGGGCCAAGCCTCGCTTAACTTGCATTGTTTTTTTGATAAAATAGCATATTGTGAACCTAAAAATGATTTTTGTAAAAAATCATGAGCATCGTATCATGTACCTGTAGTTCATATCTGACCCACTTCCTACCGATTCGGTAGGAATTTGTCTTCACCGAGAGGTGGACGGAAGGTTTGATCCCCTGTTGGTACATTGTGCATATAAGGTGGTCTAGTATTTTTGTAAAATGTGTTGGTGGTTTTTTGAATTAGCCATTTGGTGGTTGCTTCACAAAACCGTCCGTTTTTTATGCTCGGAAAATGGAAAATGCCTTTTTGGTGCGATAAAAAGGAAAACTTCCTCTTGCAACATTGTTTGCCATGCCATGATGCACATGTATGCACAATATGGCCATATTATCACAAACTATGCCTTGATTCTAGCCATAACATTGGTCATTTGTCCAAGCCAAGAAACCTCGAATGAGATAGGTCATTTTGTGAAGGTTTTTGAGACATAATCAATATACCAAGTTTGAGATTTTCCTTCTAACTATGTCACATAATATAACACCACGAAGGTTTCGCCTTTGTTTGATCTTTTTTATTTTTTATCCCGTTTTAAACTATCGACAAACTTTGCCGAACAACAGGCATGATGATTCTTAGCTCGGGGACAAGCCTCGCTCAACTTGCATTGTTTTTTGATAAAATAGCATATTGTGAACCTAAAATGATTTTTGTAAAAATCATGAGCATCGTATCATGTACATGTAGATCATATCTGTCCCACTACATAACGATTCGGTAGGAATTTGTATTTTTCACCAGAGGTGGACGGAAAGGTTTCAGATCCCCCTGTTGGTACATTGTGCATATAAGGTGGTCTAGTATTTTTGTAAAATGTGTTGGTGGTTTTTGAATTAGCCATTTGGTGGTTGCTTCACAAAACCGTCCGTTTTTTATGCTCGGAAAATGGAAAATGCCTTTTTGGTGCGATAAAAAGGAAAACTTCCTCTTGCAACATTGTTTGCCATGCCATGATGCACATGTATGCACAATATGGCCATATTATCACAAACTATGCCTTGATTCTAGCCATAACATTGGTCATTTTTCCCGAAAGCCAAGAAACCTCGAATGAGATAGGTCATTTTGTGAAGGTTTTTTCGAGACATAATCAATATACCAAGTTTGAGATTTTTCCTTCTAACTATGTCACATAATATAACACCATGAAGGTTTACGCTTTGTTTGATCTTTTTTTATTTTTTTATCCCCGTTTTAAACTATCGAGAAACTTTGTCGAACAACGGGCATGATGATTCTTAGCTCGGGGACAAGCCTCGCTCAACTTGCATTGTTTTTTTGATAAAATAGCATATTGTGAACCTAAAAATGATTTTTGTAAAAAATCATGAGCATCGTATCATGTACCTGTAGTTCATATCTGACCCACTTCCTACCGATTCGGTAGGAATTTGTCTTTTTCACCAGAAGTGGACGGAAAGGTTTCAGATCCCCCCGTTGGTACATTGTGCATATAAGGTGGTCTAGTATTTTTGTAAAATGTGTTGGTGGTTTTTGAATTAGCCATTTGGTGGTTGCTTCACAAAACCGTCCGTTTTATCTTTCGGAAAATGGAAAATGCCTTTTTGGTGCGGTAAAAAGGAAAACTTCCTCTTGCAACATTGTTTGCCATGCCATGATGCACATGTATGCACAATATGGCCATATTATCACAAACTATGCCTTGATTCTAGCCATAACATTGGTCATTTGTCCCGAAAGCCAAGAAACCTCGAATGAGATAGGTCATTTTGTGAAGGTTTTTTCGAGACATAATCAATATACCAAGTTTAAGATTTTTCCTTCTAACTATGTCACATAATATAACACCACGCGAAGGTTTCGCACTGTTTCGATCTTTTTTTATTTTTTTATCCCAGTTTTAAACTATCGACAAACTTTGTCAAACAACGGGCATGATGATTCTTAGGTCGGGGCCAAGCCTCGCTCAACTTGCATTGTTTTTTTGATAAAATAGCATATGTGAACCTAAAAATGATTTTTGTAAAAAATCATGAGCATCGTATCATGTACCTATAGTTCATATCTGACCCACTTCCTACCGATTCAGTAGGAATTTGTCTTTTTCACCAGAGGTGGACGGAAAGGTTTCAGATCCCCCTGTTGGTACATTGTGCATATAAGGTGGTCTAGTATTTTTATAAAATGTTTTGGTGGTTTTTTGAATTAGCAATTTGGTGGTTGCTTCACAAAACCGTCCGTTTTTTATGCTCGGAAAATGGAAAATACCTTTTTGGTGCGATAAAAAGGAAAACTTCCTCTTGCAACATTGTTTGCCATGCCATGATGCACATGTATGCACAATATGGCCATATTATCACAAACTATGCCTTGATTCTAGCCATAACATTGGTCATTTGTCCCGAAAGCCAAGAAACCTCGAATGAGATAGGTCATTTTGTGAAGGTTTTTGAGACATAATCAATATACCAAGTTTGAGATTTTTCCTTCTAACTATGTCACATAATATAACACCACTTGAAGGTTTCGCCTTTATTCGATCTTTTTTTATCCCGTTTTAAACTATCGAGAAACTTTGTGAACAACGGGCATGATGATTCTTAGCTCGGGCCAAGCCTCGCTCAACTTGCATTGTTTTTTGATAAAATAGCATATTGTGAACCTAAAATGATTTTTGTAAAAATCATGAGCATCGTATCATGTACACGTAGTTCATATCGACCCACTTCCTCCGATTCGGTAGGAATTTGTCTTCACCGGTGGGTGGAGGAAAGGTTTCAGATCCCCTGTTGGTACATTGTGCATATAAGGTGGTCTAGTATTTTTGTAAAATGTGTTGGTGGTTTTTGAATTAGCCATTTGGTGGTTGCTTCACAAAACCGTCTGCTTTTTATCTTTCGGAAAATGGAAAATGCCTTTTTGGTGCGGTAAAAAGGAAAACTTCCTCTTGCAACATTGTTTGCCATGCCATGATGCACATGTATGCACAATATGGCCATATTATCACAAACTATGCCTTGATTCTAGCCATAACATTGGTCATTTGTCCCGAAAGCCAAGAAACCTCGAATGAGATAGGTCATTTTGTGAAGGTTTTTCCGAGACATAATCAATATACCAAGTTTGAGATTTTTCCTTCTAACTATGTCACATAATATAACACCACCTTGAAGGTTTACGCCTTTCGATCTTTTTTTTATTTTTTTATCCCCGTTTTAAACTATCGACAAACTTTGTCGAACAACGGGCATGATGATTCTTAGCTCGGGGACAAGCCTCGCTCAACTTGCATTGTTTTTTTGATAAAATAGCATATTGTGAACCTAAAAATGATTTTTGTAAAAAATCATGAGCATCGTATCATGTACCTGTAGTTCATATCTGACCCACTTCCTACCGATTCGGTAGGAATTTGTCTTTTTCACCAGAGGTGGACGGAAAGGTTTCAGATCCCCCTGTTGGTACATTGTGAATATAAGGTGGTCTAGTATTTTTGTAAAATGTGTTGGTGGTTTTTTGAATTAGCCATTTGGTGGTTGCTTCACAAAACCGTCCGTTTTTTATGCTTGGAAAATGGAAAATGCCTTTTTGGTGCGATAAAAAGGAAAACTTCCTCTTGCAACATTGTTTGCCATGCCATGATGCACATGTATGCACAATATGGCCATATTATCACAAACTATGCCTTGATTCTAGCCATAACATTGGTCATTTGACCCGAAAGCCAAGAAACCTCGAATGAGATAGGTCATTTTGTGAAGGTTTTTTCGAGACATAATCAATATACCAAGTTTGAGATTTTTCCTTCTAACTATGTCACATAATATAACACCACGCGAAGGTTTCGCACTGTTTCGATCTTTTTTTATTTTTTTATCCCCGTTTTAAACTATCGAGAAACTTTGTCGAACAACGGGCATGATGATTCTTAGCTCGGGGCCAAGCCTCGCTCAACTTGCATTGTTTTTTTGATAAAATAGCATATTGTGAACCTAAAAATGATTTTTGTAAAAAATCATGAGCATCGTATCATGTACCTGTAGTTCATATCTGACCCACTTCCTGCCGATTCGGTAGGAATTTGTCTTTTTCACCAGAGGTGGACGGAAAGGTTTCAGATCCCCCTGTTGGTACATTGTGCATATAAGGTGGTCTAGTATTTTTGTAAAATGTGTTGGTGGTTTTTTGAATTAGCCATTTGGTGGTTGCTTCACAAAACCGTCATTTTATGCTTTCGGAAAATGGAAAATGCCTTTTGGTGCGGTAAAAGGAAAACTTCCTCTTGCAACATTGTTTGCCATGCCATGATGCACATGTATGCACAATATGGCCATATTATCACAAACTATGCCTTGATTCTAGCCATAACATTGGTCATTTGTCCGAAAGCCAAGAAACCTCGAATGAGATAGGTCATTTTGTGAAGGTTTTTCGAGACATAATCAATATACCAAGTTTGAGATTTTTCCTTCTAACTATGTCGCTTACTATAACACCTCGCGAAGGGTTCGCTCTGTGTCGATGTTTTTTATTTTTTTATCCCCGTTTTAAACTATCGACAAACTTTGTCGAACAACGGCCATGATGATTCTTAGCTCGGGGACAAGCCTCGCTCAACTTGCATTGTTTTTTGATAAAATAGCATATTGTGAACCTAAAAATGATTTTTGTAAAAATCATGAGCATCGTATCATGTACATAGTTCATATCGACCCACTTCCTACCGATTCGGTAGGAATTTGTCTTTTCACCAGAGGTGGACGGAAGGTTTCAGATCCCCTGTTGGTACATTGTGAATATAAGGTGGTCTAGTATTTTGTGTAAAATGTGTTGGTGGTTTTTGAATTAGCCATTTGGTGGTTGCTTCACAAAACCGTCTGTTTTATGCTTGGAAAATGGAAAATGCCTTTTTGGTGCGATAAAAAGGAAAACTTCCTCTTGCAACATTGTTTGCCATGCCATGATGCACATGTATGCACAATATGGCCATATTATCACAAACTATGCCTTGATTCTAGCCATAAC
Source organism: Avena insularis (assembly GCA_023614405.1). NCBI lineage: Eukaryota > Viridiplantae > Streptophyta > Magnoliopsida > Poales > Poaceae > Avena > Avena insularis. Next base: position 304,612,853 of record CM042691.1, on the reverse strand, counting down.
ATTGGTCATTTGTCCCGAAAGCCAAGAAACCTCGAATGAGATAGGTCATTTTGTGAAGGTTTTTTCGAGACATAATCAATATACCAAGTTTGAGATTTTTCCTTCTAACTATGTCACATAATATAACACCACGAAGGTTTCGCCTGTTTCGATCTTTTTATTTTTTATCCCGTTTTAAACTATCGAAACTTTGTCGAACAACGGGCATGATGATTCTTAGCTCGGGGCCAAGCCTCGCTCAACTTGCATTGTTTTTTTGATAAAATAGCATATTGTGAACCTAAAAATGATTTTTGTAAAAAATCATGAGCATCGTATCATGTACCTGTAGTTCATATCTGACCCACTTCCTACCGATTCGGTAGGAATTTGTCTTTTTCACCAGAGGTGGCGGAAAGGTTTCAGATCCCCCTGTTGGTACATTGTGCATATAAGGTGGTCTAGTATTTTTGTAAAATGTGTTGGTGGTTTTTGAATTAGCCATTTGGTGGTTGCTTCACAAAACCGTCCGTTTTTTATGCTCGGAAAATGGAAAATGCCTTTTTGGTGCGGTAAAAAGGAAAACTTCCTCTTGCAACATTGTTTGCCATGCCATGATGCACATGTATGCACAATATGGCCATATTATCACAAATATGCCTTGATTCTAGCCATAACATTGGTCATTTTTCCCGAAAGCCAAGAAACCTCGAATGAGATAGGTCATTTTGTGAAGGTTTTTTCGAGACATAATCAATATACCAAGTTTGAGATTTTTCCTTCTAACTATGTCACATAATATAACACCACGCGAAGGTTTCGCACTGTTTCGATCTTTTTTTATTTTTTTATCCCAGTTTTAAACTATCGACAAACTTTGTCAAACAACGGGCATGATGATTCTTAGCTCGGGGCCAAGCCTCGCTCAACTTGCATTGTTTTTTTGATAAAATAGCATATGTGAACCTAAAAATGATTTTTGTAAAAAATCATGAGCATCGTATCATGTACCTGTAGTTCATATCTGACCCACTTCCCTGGATTCGGTGGGAATTTGTCTTTTCACCGGAGGTGGCGGAAAGGTTTCAGATCCCCTGTTGGTACATTGTGCATATAAGGTGGTCTAGTATTTTTGTAAAATGTGTTGGTGGTTTTGAATTAGCCATTTGGTGGTTGCTTCACAAAACCGTCCGTTTTATGCTTTCGGAAAATGGAAAATGCCTTTTTGGTGCGGTAAAAAGGAAAACTTCCTCTTGCAACATTGTTTGCCATGCCATGATGCACATGTATGCACAATATGGCCATATTATCACAAACTATGCCTTGATTCTAGCCATAACATTGGTCATTTGTCCCGAAAGCCAAGAAACCTCGAATGAGATAGGTCATTTTGTGAAGGTTTTTTCGAGACATAATCAATATACCAAGTTTGAGATTTTTCCTTCTAACTATGTCACATAATATAACACCACGCGAAGGTTTCGCACTGTTTCGATCTTTTTTTATTTTTTTATCCCAGTTTTAAACTATCGACAAACTTTGTCAAACAACGGGCATGATGATTCTTAGCTCGGGGCCAAGCCTCGCTCAACTTGCATTGTTTTTTTGATAAAATAGCATATGTGAACCTAAAAATGATTTTTGTAAAAAATCATGAGCATCGTATCATGTACCTGTAGTTCATATCTGACCCACTTCCTACCGATTCGGTAGGAATTTGTCTTTTTCACCAGAGGTGGACGGAAAGGTTTCAGATCCCCCTGTTGGTACATTGTGCATATAAGGTGGTCTAGTATTTTTGTAAAATGTGTTGGTGGTTTTTTGAATTAGCCATTTGGTGGTTGCTTCACAAAACCGTCCGTTTTTTATGCTCGGAAAATGGAAAATGCCTTTTTGGTGCGATAAAAAGGAAAACTTCCTCTTGCAACATTGTTTGCCATGCCATGATGCACATGTATGCACAATATGGCCATATTATCACAAACTATGCCTTGATTCTAGCCATAACATTGGTCATTTGTCCAGCCAAGAAACCTCGAATGAGATAGGTCATTTTGTGAAGGTTTTTTGAGACATAATCAATATACCAAGTTTGAGATTTTCCTTCTAACTATGTCACATAATATAACACCACGAAGGTTTCGACTGTTTCGATCTTTTTTATTTTTTATCCCGTTTTAAACTATCGAAACTTTGTCGAACAACGGGCATGATGATTCTTAGCTCGGGGCCAAGCCTCGCTCAACTTGCATTGTTTTTTGATAAAATAGCATATTGTGAACCTAAAATGATTTTGTAAAAATCATGAGCATCGTATCATGTACACGTAGTTCATATCGACCCACTTCCTACCGATTCGGTAGGAATTTGTCTTTTCACCAGAGGTGGACGGAAAGGTTCAGATCCCCTGTTGGTACATTGTCCATATAAGGTGGTCTAGTATTTTTGTAAAATGTGTTGGTGGTTTTTTGAATTAGCCATTTGGTGGTTGCTTCACAAAACCGTCCGTTTTCTATGCTCGGAAAATGGAAATGCCTTTTGGTGCGGTAAAAGGAAAACTTCCTCTTGCAACATTGTTTGCCATGCCATGATGCACATGTATGCACAATATGGCCATATTATCACAAACTATGCCTTGATTCTAGCCATAACATTGGTCATTTTTCCCGAAATCGAAGAAACCTCGAATGAGATAGGTCATTTTGTGAAGGTTTTTTCGAGACATAATCAATATACCAAGTTTGAGATTTTTCCTTCTAACTATGTCACATAATATAACACCATGAAGGTTTCGCCTTTGTTTCGATCTTTTTTATTTTTTATCCCGTTTAAACTATCGACAAACTTTGTCGAATAACGGGCATGATGATTCTTAGCTCGGGGACAAGCCTCGCTCAACTTGCATTGTTTTTTTGATAAAATAGCATATTGTGAACCTAAAAATGATTTTTGTAAAAAATCATGAGCATCGTATCATGTACCTCTAGTTCATATCTGACCCACTTCCTACCGATTCGGTAGGAATTTGTCTTTTTCACCAGAGGTGGACGGAAAGGTTTCAGATCCCCCTGTTGGTACATTGTGCATATAAGGTGGTCTAGTATTTTTGTAAAATGTGTTGGTGGTTTTTTGAATTAGCCATTTGGTGGTTGCTTCACAAAACCGTCCGTTTTTTATGCTCGGAAAATGGAAAATGCCTTTTTGGTGCGATAAAAAGGAAAACTTCCTCTTGTAACATTGTTTGCCATGCCATGATGCACATGTATGCACAATATGGCCATATTATCACAAACTATGCCTTGATTCTAGCCATAACATTGGTCATTTGTCCCGAAAGCCAAGAAACCTCGAATGAGATAGGTCATTTTGTGAAGGTTTTTTCGAGACATAATCAATATACCAAGTTTGAGATTTTTCCTTCTAACTATGTCACATAATATAACACCACGCGAAGGTTTCGACTTTATTTCGATCTTTTTTTATTTTTTTATCCCAGTTTTAAACTATCGACAAACTTTGTCAAACAACGGGCATGATGATTCTTAGCTCGGGGCCAAGCCTCGCTCAACTTGCATTGTTTTTTTGATAAAATAGCATATGTGAACCTAAAAATGATTTTTGTAAAAAATCATGAGCATCGTATCATGTACCTGTAGTTCATATCTGACCCACTTCCTACCGATTCGGTAGGAATTTGTCTTTTTCACCAGAGGTGGACGGAAAGGTTTCAGATCCCCCTGTTGGTACATTGTGCATATAAGGTGGTCTAGTATTTTTGTAAAATGTGTTGGTGGTTTTTGAATTAGCCATTTGGTGGTTGCTTCACAAAACCGTCCGTTTTTTATGCTCGGAAAATGGAAAATGCCTTTTTGGTGCGGTAAAAAGGAAAACTTCCTCTTGCAACATTGTTTGCCATGCCATGATGCACATGTATGCACAATATGGCCATATTATCACAAACTATGCCTTGATTCTAGCCATAACATTGGTCATTTGTCCGAAAGCCAAGAAACCTCGAATGAGATAGGTCATTTTGTGAAGGTTTTTTGAGACATAATCAATATACCAAGTTTGAGATTTTTCCTTCTAACTATATCACATAATATAACACCATGCGAAGGTTTCGCACTGTTTCGATCTTTTTTATTTTTTTATCCCAGTTTTAAACTATCGACAAACTTTGTCAAACAACGGGCATGATGATTCTTAGCTCGGGGCCAAGCCTCGCTCAACTTGCATTGTTTTTTTGATAAAATAGCATATGTGAACCTAAAAATGATTTTTGTAAAAATCATGAGCATCGTATCATGTACACGTAGTTCATATCGACCCACTTCCTTCCGATTCGGTAGGAATTTGTCTTTTTCACCAGAGGTGGACGGAAAGGTTTCAGATCCCCTGTTGGTACATTGTGCATATAAGGTGGTCTAGTATTTTGTAAAATGTGTTGGTGGTTTTTTGAATTAGCCATTTGGTGGTTGCTTCACAAAACCGTCCGTTTTTTATGCTCGGAAAATGGAAAATGCCTTTTTGGTGCGATAAAAAGGAAAACTTCCTCTTGCAACATTGTTTGCCATGCCATGATGCACATGTATGCACAATATGGCCATATTATCACAAACTATGCCTTGATTCTAGCCATAACATTGGTCATTTGACCCGAAAGCCAAGAAACCTCGAATGAGATAGGTCATTTTGTGAAGGTTTTTTCGAGACATAATCAATATACCAAGTTTGAGATTTTTCCTTCTAACTATGTCACATAATATAACACCATGCGAAGGTTTCGCACTGTTTCGATCTTTTTTTATTTTTTATCCCCGTTTTAAACTATCGAGAAACTTTGTCGAACAACGGGCATGATGATTCTTAGCTCGGGGCCAAGCCTCGCTCAACTTGCATTGTTTTTTTGATAAAATAGCATATTGTGAACCTAAAAATGATTTTTGTAAAAAATCATGAGCATCGTATCATGTACCTGTAGTTCATATCTGACCCACTTCCTACCGATTCGGTAGGAATTTGTCTTTTCACGGAGGTGGACGGAAAGGTTTCAGATCCCCCTGTTGGTACATTGTGCATATAAGGTGGTCTAGTATTTTTGTAAAATGTGTTGGTGGTTTTTTGAATTAGCCATTTGGTGGTTGCTTCACAAAACCGTCCGTTTTTTATGCTCGGAAAATGGAAAATGCCTTTTTGGTGCGGTAAAAAGGAAAACTTCCTCTTGCAACATTGTTTGCCATGCCATGATGCACATGTATGCACAATATGGCCATATTATCACAAACTATGCCTTGATTCTAGCCATAACATTGGTCATTTTTCCCGAAATCGAAGAAACCTCGAATGAGATAGGTCATTTTGTGAAGGTTTTTTCGAGACATAATCAATATACCAAGTTTGAGATTTTTCCTTCTAACTATGTCACATAATATAACACCACGCGAAGGTTTCGCACTGTTTCGATCTTTTTTATTTTTTATCCCGTTTTAAACTCTCGACAAACTTTGTCGAATAACGGGCATGATGATTCTTAGCTCGGGGACAATCCGCGCTCAACTTGCATTGTTTTTTGATAAAATAGCATATTGTGAACCTAAAAATGATTTTTTTAAAAAATCATGAGCATCGTATCATGTACCTGTAGTTCATATCTGACCCACTTCCTACCGATTCGGTAGGAATTTGTCTTTTTCACCAGAGGTGGACGGAAAGGTTTCAGATCCCCCTGTTGGTACATTGTGCATATAAGGTGGTCTAGTATTTTTGTAAAATGTGTTGGTGGTTTTTTGAATTAGCCATTTGGTGGTTGCTTCACAAAACCGTCTGTTTTATGCTTTCGGAAAATGGAAAATGCCTTTTGGTGCGGTAAAAAGGAAAACTTCCTCTTGCAACATTGTTTGCCATGCCATGATGCACATGTATGCACAATATGGCCATATTATCACAAACTATGCCTTGATTCTAGCCATAACATTGGTCATTTGTCCCGAAAGCCAAGAAACCTCGAATGAGATAGGTCATTTTGTGAAGGTTTTTTCGAGACATAATCAATATACCAAGTTTGAGAATTTTCCTTCTAACTATGTCACATAATATAACACCACGCGAAGGTTTCGCACTGTTTCGATCTTTTTTTATTTTTTTATCCCCGTTTTAAACTATCGAGAAACTTTGTCGAACAACGGGCATGATGATTCTTAGCTCGGGGCCAAGCCTCGCTCAACTTGCATTGTTTTTTTGATAAAATAGCATATTGTGAACCTAAAAATGATTTTTGTAAAAATCATGAGCATCGTATCATGTAATGTAGTTCATATTCGACCCACTTCCTACCGATTCGGTGAATTTGTCTTTTCACCGAGGTGGACGGAAGGTTTCAGATCCCCCTGTTGGTACATTGTGCATATAATGTGGTCTAGTATTTTTGTAAAATGTGTTGGTGGTTTTTTGAATTAGCCATTTGGTGGTTGCTTCACAAAACCGTCCGTTTTTTATGCTCGGAAAATGGAAAATGCCTTTTTGGTGCGGTAAAAAGGAAAACTTCCTCTTGCAACATTGTTTGCCATGCCATGATGCACATGTATGCACAATATGGCCATATTATCACAAACTATGCCTTGATTCTAGCCATAACATTGGTCATTTTTCCCGAAAGCGAAGAAACCTCGAATGAGATAGGTCATTTTGTGAAGGTTTTTTCGAGACATAATCAATATACCAAGTTTGAGATTTTTCCTTCTAACTATGTCACATAATATAACACCACGCGAAGGTTTCGCACTGTTTCGATCTTTTTTTTATTTTTTTATCCCCGTTTTAAACTATCGACAAACTTTGTCGAATAACGGGCATGATGATTCTTAGCTCGGGGACAAGCCTCGCTCAACTTGCATTGTTTTTTTGATAAAATAGCATATTGTGAACCTAAAAATGATTTTTTTAAAAAATCATGAGCATCGTATCATGTACCTGTAGTTCATATCTGACCCACTTCCTACCGATTCGGTAGGAATTTGTCTTTTTCACCAGAGGTGGACGGAAAGGTTTCAGATCCCCCTGTTGGTACATTGTGCATATAAGGTGGTCTAGTATTTTTGTAAAATGTGTTGGTGGTTTTTTGAATTAGCCATTTGGTGGTTGCTTCACAAAACCGTCCGTTTTTTATGCTCGGAAAATGGAAAATGCCTTTTTGGTGCGATAAAAAGGAAAACTTCCTCTTGCAACATTGTTTGCCATGCCATGATGCACATGTATGCACAATATGGCCATATTATCACAAACTATGCCTTGATTCTAGCCATAACATTGGTCATTTGTCCCGAAAGCCAAGAAACCTCGAATGAGATAGGTCATTTTGAGAATGTTTTTCAGAGACATAATCAATATACCAAGTTTGAGATTTTCCTTCTAACTATGTCACATAATATAACACCACGAAGGTTTCGCTTGCTTTGATCTTTTTTATTTTTTATCCCGTTTTAAACTATCGAGAAACTTTGTCGAACAACGGTCATGATGATTCTTAGCTCGGGGCCAAGCCTCGCTCAACTTGCATTGGTTTTTTGATAAAATAGCATATTGTGAACCTAAAAATGATTTTTGTAAAAAATCATGAGCATCGTATCATGTACCTGTAGTTCATATCTGACCCACTTCCTACCGATTCGGTAGGAATTTGTCTTTTTCACCAGAGGTGGACGGAAAGGTTTCAGATCCCCCTGTTGGTACATTGTGCATATAAGGTGGTCTAGTATTTTTGTAAAATGTGTTGGTGGTTTTTTGAATTAGCCATTTGGTGGTTGCTTCACAAAACCGTCCGTTTTTTATGCTCGGAAAATGGAAAATGCCTTTTTCGTGCGGTAAAAAGGAAAACTTCCTCTTGCAACATTGTTTGCCATGCCATGATGCACATGTATGCACAATATGGCCATATTATCACAAACTATGCCTTGATTCTAGCCATAACATTGGTCATTTTTCCCGAAAGCGAAGAAACCTCGAATGAGATAGGTCATTTTGTGAAGGTTTTTTCGAGACATAATCAATATACCAAGTTTGAGATTTTTCCTTCTAACTATGTCACATAATATAACACCACGCAAAAGTTTCGCACTGTTTCGATCTTTTTTTTATTTTTTTATCCCCGTTTTAAACTATCGACAAACTTTGTCGAATAACGGGCATGATGATTCTTAGCTCGGGGACAAGCCTCGCTCAACTTGCATTGTTTTTTTGATAAAATAGCATATTGTGAACCTAAAAATGATTTTTTAAAAAAATCATGAGCATCGTATCATGTACCTGTAGTTCATATCTGACCCACTTCCTACCGATTCGGTAGGAATTTGTCTTTTTCACCAGAGGTGGACGGAAAGGTTTCAGATCCCCCTGTTGGTACATTGTGCATATAAGGTGGTCTAGTATTTTTGTAAAATGTGTTGGTGGTTTTTTGAATTAGCCATTTGGTGGTTGCTTCACAAAACCGTCCGTTTTTATGCTCGGAAAATGGAAAATGCCTTTTTGGTGCGATAAAAAGGAAAACTTCCTCTTGCAACATTGTTTGCCATGCCATGATGCACATGTATGCACAATATGGCCATATTATCACAAACTATGCCTTGATTCTAGCCATAACATTGGTCATTTGTCCCGAAAGCCAAGAAACCTCGAATGAGATAGGTCATTTTGTGAAGGTTTTTTCGAGACATAATCAATATACCAAGTTTGAGATTTTTCCTTCTAACTATGTCACATAATATAACACCACGCGAAGGTTTCGCACTGTTTCGATCTTTTTTTATTTTTTTATCCCCGTTTTAAACTATCGAGAAACTTTGTCGAACAACGGGCATGATGATTCTTAGCTCGGGGCCAAGCCTCGCTCAACTTGCATTGTTTTTTTGATAAAATAGCATATTGTGAACCTAAAAATGATTTTTGTAAAAAATCATGAGCATCGTATCATGTACCTGTAGTTCATATCTGACCCACTTCCTACCGATTCGGTAGGAATTTGTCTTTTTCACCAGAGGTGGACGGAAAGGTTTCAGATCCCCCTGTTGGTACATTGTGCAAATAAGGTGGTCTAGTATTTTTGTAAAATGTGTTGGTGGTTTTTTGAATTAGCCATTTGGTGGTTGCTTCACAAAACCGTCTGTTTTATGCTCGGAAAATGGAAAATGCCTTTTTGGTGCGGTAAAAAGGAAAACTTCCTCTTGCAACATTGTTTGCCATGCCATGATGCACATGTATGCACAATATGGCCATATTATCACAAACTATGCCTTGATTCTAGCCATAACATTGGTCATTTGTCCCGAAAGCCAAGAAACCTCGAATGAGATAGGTCATTTTGTGAAGGTTTTTTCGAGACATAATCAATATACCAAGTTTGAGATTTTTCCTTCTAACTATGTCACATAATATAACACCACGCGAAGGTTTCGCACTGTTTCGATCTTTTTTTATTTTTTATCCCCGTTTTAAACTATCGACAAACTTTGTCGAACAACGGGCATGATGATTCTTAGCTCGGGGACAAGCCTCGCTTAACTTGCATTGTTTTTTTGATAAAATAACATATTGTGAACCTAAAAATGATTTTTGTAAAAAATCATGAGCATCGTATCATGTACCTGTAGTTCATATCTGACCCACTTCCTACCGATTCGGTAGGAATTTGTCTTTTTCACCAGAGGTGGACGGAAAGGTTTCAGATCCCCCTGTTGGTACATTGTGCATATAAGGTGGTCTAGTATTTTTGTAAAATGTGTTGGTGGTTTTTTGAATTAGCCATTTGGTGGTTGCTTCACAAAACCGTCCGTTTTTTATGCTCGGAAAATGGAAAATGCCTTTTTGGTGCGATAAAAAGGAAAACTTCCTCTTGCAACATTGTTTGCCATGCCATGATGCACATGTATGCACAATATGGCCATATTATCACAAACTATGCCTTGATTCTAGCCATAACATTGGTCATTTGTCCCGAAAGCCAAGAAACCTCGAATGAGATAGGTCATTTTGTGAAGGTTTTTCCGAGACATAATCAATATACCAAGTTTGAGATTTTTCCTTCTAACTATGTCACATAATATAACACCACGCGAAGGTTTCACACTGTTTCGATCTTTTTTTATTTTTTTATCCCCGTTTTAAACTATCGAGAAACTTTGTCGAACAACGGGCATGATGATTCTTAGCTCGGGGCCAAGCCTCGCTCAACTTGCATTGTTTTTTTGATAAAATAGCATATTGTGAACCTAAAAATGATTTTTGTAAAAAATCATGAGCATCGTATCATGTACCGTAGTTCATATCGACCCACTTCCTACCGATTCGGTAGGAATTTGTCTTCACCAGAGGTGGCAGAAAGGTTTCAGATCCCCCTGTTGGTACATTGTGCATATAAGGTGGTCTAGTATTTTTGTAAAATGTGTTGGTGGTTTTTGAATTAGCCATTTGGTGGTTGCTTCACAAAACCGTCCGTTTTGCTTTCGGAAAATGGAAAATGCCTTTTTGGTGCGGTAAAAAGGAAAACTTCCTCTTGCAACGTTGTTTTCCATGCCATGATGCACATGTATGCACAATATGGCCATATTATCACAAACTATGCCTTGATTCTAGCCATAACATTGGTCATTTTTCCCGAAAGCCAAGAAACCTCGAATGAGATAGGTCATTTTGTGAAGGTTTTTTCGAGACATAATCAATATACCAAGTTTGAGATTTTTCCTTCTAACTATGTCACATAATATAACACCACGCGAAGGTTTGACTGTTTCGATCTTTTTTTTTTTTTATCCCGTTTTAAACTATCGACAAACTTTGTCGAACAACGGGCATGATGATTCTTAGCTCGGGCCAAGCCTCGCTCAACTTGCATTGTTTTTTGATAAAATAGCATATTGTGAACCTAAAATGATTTTTGTAAAAATCATGAGCATCGTATCATGTACACGTAGTTCATATCTGACCCACTTCCTACCGATTCGGTAGGAATTTGTCTTTTTCACCAGAGGTGGCGGAAAGGTTTCAGATCCCCCTGTTGGTACATTGTGCATATAAGGTGGTCTAGTATTTTTGTAAACTGTGTTGGTGGTTTTTGAATTAGCCATTTGGTGGTTGCTTCACAAAACCGTCCGTTTTATGCTCGGAAAATGGAAAATGCCTTTTGGTGCGATAAAAGGAAAACTTCCTCTTGCAACATTGTTTGCCATGCCATGATGCACATGTATGCACAATATGGCCATATTATCACAAACTATGCCTTGATTCTAGCCATAACATTGGTCATTTTTCCGAAAAGCCAAGAAACCTCGAATGAGATAGGTCATTTTGTGAAGGTTTTTCGAGACATAATCAATATACCAAGTTTGAGATTTTTCCTTCTAACTATGTCACATAATATAACACCACGAAGGTTTCGTGACTGTTTCGATCTTTTTTATTTTTTATCCCAGTTTAAACTATCGACAAACTTTGTCAAACAACGGGCATGATGATTCTTAGCTCGGGGCCAAGCCTCGCTCAACTTGCATTGTTTTTTGATAAAATAGCATATGTGAACCTAAAAATGATTTTTGTAAAAAATCATGAGCATCGTATCATGTACCTGTAGTTCATATCTGACCCACTTCCTACCGATTCGGTAGGAATTTGTCTTTTTCACCAGAGGTGGACGGAAAGGTTTCAGATTCCCCTGTTGGTACATTGTGCATATAAGGTGGTCTAGTATTTTTGTAAAATGTGTTGGTGGTTTTTGAATTAGCCATTTGGTGGTTGCTTCACAAAACCGTCCGTTTTTTATGCTCGGAAAATGGAAAATGCCTTTTTGGTGTGGTAAAAAGGAAAACTTCCTCTTGCAACATTGTTTGCCATGCCATGATGCACATGTATGCACAATATGGCCATATTATCACAAACTATGCCTTGATTCTAGCCATAACATTGGTCATTTGTCCCGAAAGCCAAGAAACCTCGAATGAGATAGGTCATTTTGTGAAGGTTTTTTCGAGACATAATCAATATACCAAGTTTGAGATTTTTCCTTCTAACTATGTCACATAATATAACACCACGCGAAGGTTTCGCACTGTTTCGATCTTTTTTTATTTTTTTATCCCAGTTTTAAACTATCGAGAAACTTTGTTAAACAACGGGCATGATGATTCTTAGCTCGGGGCCAAGCCTCGCTCAACTTGCATTGTTTTTTTGATAAAATAGCATATGTGAACCTAAAAATGATTTTTGTAAAAAATCATGAGCATCGTATCATGTACCTGTAGTTCATATCTGACCCACTTCCTACCGATTCGGTAGGAATTTGTCTTTTTCACCAGAGGTGGACGGAAAGGTTTCAGATCCCCCTGTTGGTACATTGTGCATATAAGGTGGTCTAGTATTTTTGTAAAATGTGTTGGTGGTTTTTGAATTAGCCATTTGGTGGTTGCTTCACAAAACCGTCCGTTTTTTATGCTCGGAAAATGGAAAATGCCTTTTTGGTGCGGTAAAAAGGAAAACTTCCTCTTGCAACATTGTTTGCTATGCCATGATGCACATGTATGCACAATATGGCCATATTATCACAAACTATGCCTTGATTCTAGCCATAACATTGGTCATTTGTCCCAAAAGCCAAGAAACCTCGAATGAGATAGGTCATTTTGTGAAGGTTTTTTCGAGACATAATCAATATACCAAGTTTGAGATTTTTCCTTCTAACTATGTCACATAATATAACACCACGCGAAGGTTTCATACTGTTTCGATCTTTTTATTTTTTTATCCCCGTTTTAAACTATCGACAAACTTTGTCGAACAACGGGCATGATGATTCTTAGCTGGGACAAGCCTCGCTCAACTTGCATTGTTTTTTGATAAAATAGCATATTGTGAACCTAAAAATGATTTTTGTAAAAAATTATGAGCATCGTATCATGTACCTGTAGTTCATATCTGACCCACTTCCTACCGATTCGGTAGGAATTTGTCTTTTTCACCAGAGGTGGACGGAAAGGTTTCAGATCCCCCTGTTGGTACATTGTGCATATAAGGTGGTCTAGTATTTTTGTAAAATGTGTTGGTGGTTTTTTGAATTAGCCATTTGGTGGTTGCTTCACAAAACCGTCTGTTTTATGCTCGGAAAATGGAAAATGCCTTTTTGGTGCGATAAAAAGGAAAACTTCCTCTTGCAACATTGTTTGCCATGCCATGATGCACATGTATGCACAATATGGCCATATTATCACAAACTATGCCTTGATTCTAGCCATAACATTGGTCATTTGTCCCGAAAGCCAAGAAACCTCGAATGAGATAGGTCATTTTGTGAAGGTTTTTTGAGACATAATCAATATACCAAGTTTGAGATTTTTCCTTCTAACTATGTCACATAATATAACACCACGAAGGTTTCGCCTTTGTTTCGATCTTTTTTTATTTTTTTATCCCCGTTTTAAACTATCGACAAACTTTGTCGAACAACGGGCATGATGATTCTTAGCTCGGGGCCAAGCCTCGCTCAACTTGCATTGTTTTTTTGATAAAATAGCATATTGTGAACCTAAAAATGATTTTTGTAAAAAATCATGAGCATCGTATCATGTACCTGTAGTTCATATCTGACCCACTTCCTACCGATTCGGTAGGAATTTGTCTTTTTCACCAGAGGTGGACGGAAAGGTTTCAGATCCCCCTGTTGGTACATTGTGCATATAAGGTGGTCTAGTATTTTTGTAAAATGTGTTGGTGGTTTTTTGAATTAGCCATTTGGTGGTTGCTTCACAAAACCGTCCGTTTTTTATGCTCGGAAAATGGAAAATGCCTTTTTGGTGCGGTAAAAAGGAAAACTTCCTGTTGCAACATTGTTTGCCATGCCATGATGCACATGTATGCACAATATGGCCATATTATCACAAACTATGCCTTGATTCTAGCCATAACATTGGTCATTTGTCCCGAAAGCCAAGAAACCTCGAATGAGATAGGTCATTTTGTGAAGGTTTTTTCGAGACATAATCAATATACCAAGTTTGAGATTTTTCCTTCTAACTATGTCACATAATATAACACCACGCGAAGGTTTCGCACTGTTTCGATCTTTTTTTATTTTTTTATCCCCGTTTTAAACTATCGACAAACTTTGTCGAACAACGGGCATGATGATTCTTAGCTCGGGGACAAGCCTCGCTCAACTTGCATTGTTTTTTTGATAAAATAGCATATTGTGAACCTAAAAATGATTTTTGTAAAAAATCATGAGCATCGTATCATGTACCTGTAGTTCATATCTGACCCACTTCCTACCGATTCGGTAGACATTTGTCTTTTCACCAGAGGTGGACGGAAGGTTTCAGATCCCCTGTTGGTACATTGTGCATATAAGGTGGTCTAGTATTTTGTAAAATGTGTTGGTGGTTTTTGAATTAGCCATTTGGTGGTTGCTTCACAAAACCGTCGTTTTATGCTCGGAAAATGGAAAATGCCTTTTTGGTGCGATAAAAAGGAAAACTTCCTGTTGCAACATTGTTTGCCATGCCATGATGCACATGTATGCACAATATGGCCATATTATCACAAACTATGCCTTGATTCTAGCCATAACATTGGTCATTTGTCCCGAAAGCCAAGAAACCTCGAATGAGATAGGTCATTTTGTGAAGGTTTTTTCGAGACATAATCAATATACCAAGTTTGAGATTTTTCCTTCTAACTATGTCACATAATATAACACCACGCGAAGGTTTCGCACTGTTTCGATCTTTTTTTATTTTT